>PUFA01000159.1:1365558-2731117 GCA_003508835.1 Eonycteris spelaea
TCCTTATAGTTTGCCATTTCCAGAATATCATAAAAGATTGATATATTATGTAAAATTTTGTAAATGGCATAATACCTTTCCAATTCATACAAGTTATGTGTAACTATGGTTCATTGTTTTTTATTGGTGGATAGTATTTCATTGTACAAAAGTAGCACAGTTTGTTTATACATTCATCCTGATTGTTTTCAGGTTTTATAATTATTATGGAATCTCTATAAACTTAAGTACAATTTTGTGTGACTGTAAGATTTCATTCCTTTAGAGAAAATACCTAGGAATGAGATCGCAAATTCATATGGCAAATGTATATTTAACATTAAAAGAAACTTCCAATTCTTTTCCTGAGTAACCATCAGTTGGCATCTCACCAGCAATGTTAGAGCACTTCAATTGCTGGATAGCCTCACCAGCAAATGGTACTCAGAGATTGTTGTTGCTGTTCTTGTTTCATTCTAGTGTTTGTATGTGGTATCTCATTATATTTTAATTTTCATAACCCTAGGAAGTTGAACATCTTTCATGTGCTTATCAGCCATCTGAATATCTTCTTTGATGAGGTGTTTAATCCCCCCTCCCTCTCCTTTTTTTTTTTTTTTTTTTTTGCCTATTGGGATGTTTTTTCTTACTGTTGAGTTTTAAGAGTTCTTTGTACATTCGGAAACAAGCCCTTTTTGCATATATATTTTGAAATATTTTGCCTTTTCTTTGTTTATTCCTACCACTTTATTTGTAAGAAGAAAAATAACTTTAATAAATATCAGTTGCCATTTTAAAAATGTACTTTTATATTCTCTGTCTTCCATTTTAACTGTATGATTACCCAATTTATATTTACTATGGTCAGTGATATGTGTGAAGTTTATTTTTATTTTCTCTTTTTGGTTTTTATTTTTCAGTTTTTTTCTTTTTTTTAAGTCATTTATGTATTTTTATTTCATTTAGTTTTTTTAGTGTTTTAATTGTAATATGTGTGTGTGTGTGTGTATTTAATATTACCTCTACAGTGTTCTGTCTTTAGTTTAATTAGCAGTTCTATCGTGTTATTCTTTGGCAAGGATTTCTTTGACTTAACCCTATTTAGTATCATCTGAGCCTCTTAAGTTTATGAATTCATCACTTTCATGCCTTAAATTTATTTTTTTCTGCACCATTCTCAACTTTCTTCTGGTACCACAAAAACACAAATTTTTAAACTTTTGGTATTGCCTCATAAGTCCCTAAGGCTCCTGTATTTACTTTTTTCCTCATTTTTTTCTCCTTATCATTCTGATTGGATAATTAATTCTGTTAATATAACTTTGTTTCCTTATATTTTCCTGTATAATTCCCATTTTTAAAAATAAAGCCTATTCAGGTATTTTTTGTTCTAAATCTTCTATTTATGAGTGATAGAAACACAATGATCTAGCTAAAGAAAAATAGAAGAATGTGTTGACTTTTGTTACTTCAAATAGTGGCAAGAAGAACTGGCTTCAGCAATGACTGGATACAAGGCTTAAATTCAGTCTTTCTTTCTGCATCTCTCATATTTTGTTTTCCTCTCAATACCAGCTTCAAACTCTCTTACTATAAAATAGTTTTAGTCATATCCAGTACAACTGTATGAGTTTCTTAACAAGAGAGCAAGAGTGCTATCTTTAATCAAGTTTGGAATCCTTGGAAAAGGTACTAATGGCCCAGTTTGAATCATCTGCCCATTCTTAGGATTCTAATTGTGGCTACTGCATAGGATGCCAAGTTTGAATCAGCCTGGGGCATATGCTACATGTGTGTCCACAGAAAAAAAGTTTGCTAACAGAAGCAGAGAGAATAGAATCAGTGGGTGTGGAAAAACAATCAAATAACACTAGTTAAGTGACTGTTATGTTTTCATTTATGAAGTTACTGTTCTGCAACAGATATTCCATTATACAATTTTATATACATTATTTCTCAAAATAACCTTTATCTTTCAAATTACTTTCATTTCTTCCCAATGAAGCATTCTGACATAGTCGGATTAAATAACGTTGAAAATCCAACAGTTATAAGCAACAAAAAGAGACTTGAATTTCTATCTGAATTCATAACTATTGCACTTTCCACGACACTAGGGTTTCTCAGATTTGCACTACTGACATTCTGTGAGAGATGAGCCTTTGTTGGAAGAAAATTATCTTGAGCTTTTAGAATGTTCAGCAGCATTCCCTGGCCTCTCCCCATCAGCAGCAACTCCTGACTGCACAGTTGTGACAGCCCAAAATATCTCCAGATTGCCAAAAGACCTCTGGTAAAATTAAAAATTAAAAAAAAAAAATTATCCCTGTTGAGAACCATTGCACCACACAACTCATCCCAAGTTGTGTCATCTGCCCATAAATTCTTCATGATGTTCCATGGAAAGAAACTCTTCTTTTCTCCATAAAACAAAAACATATTTAAAAAGCTCTATATATTCTATAACTTCATGGTAAAGTACATTGTGTAGTACATTGAATAGCAAACATTCCATGCTGCTATTGGAACCCTGCAGTCATAAAACCTGTCCAAATTTTATTTAACTTAAATACTGTCTTCATTCTGAAACACCCATTAACTGACATAGAACTTTTGTGATATTTTATCCATCTTGATAACAGTTGCCTTTGCATATTCTATTAAGCTCTTTACAAACCTTTCACAAACTATTCATTCTCTATAAGAAACTTTCCCAATTCAAACTTGGAAAAGTTCCTCTTGTCTATACAAACTTTTTCCCTTTCCACAAATGTCCTTCTCCTTTACCCTGCCTGGTAAACTTCTATTCATGCCTAAAAGCCATCTAACAAGAGTCATTACTCAATATTAACTCCCTAGACTTCCCTACAAACAATTTTATCTTAGTGGCCTCTCAGCATTTAACCAAATTATCAGGTGGCATTCATCTTTTTACATTTATTCAGCAGATATTTATTGAGTATCTTCTCTTGTGTTGAATGACAGCCTATGTGGTTCTTATCCTAGTAGGGTGGTAGAGGAGAAAAGGTTAACATGTAAGCATCAACAAAAAATGTGATAAACATTGATCTAGAGGAATTGTGGATTGTTCTATATAATCATAGCAGCTGAAAAATCTAGGATAGGATAAAGTCTTACATAGAGAAGCAGACCTCAGTCAAAAATCCAAAGCTAAACAAAGTCCAACAGAAAAATAAGGAGTGGAGATGGAGAGGAGCATCCTGGACAGAATGAAATATACACAAAGGCTCAAAGGCAAAAAGGAACATGTTTCATTAATGGAGCTACTACTACAACAACAAAAAGCCTAGGAGGACCTGATCATATACTTTCAGCATAAGAGGAATCTAGTACAGGTGGGGATTATTTTCTCTACCTGGTTATGTTCAGCTAGATATTAAGGATTATGTCCTTATCTTCACGTCTGCGCCTGTGACTACCAGAATGCCTGACTCATGTTATTACTCAAGAAATATTTTTGAAGTAAATGGACCCTTATATTCCCGATAATCCATGGGATAGTAAGAGATATACACTGTACACCACTGTGCCCATGGAAGATTTCATTTCACTGGCAGAATATCTAAAATTGGAATTGCAAAATGCTTTATATCAGGGTTTTACACTGCTTAAACGTTCTCTGACTCAGAGGTTTTTATGAGGTGTATGATATGCACTGTTAAATTTCCTCTCTATACAGTCACCAAGTACCAAGTAACTTTTTATTTTTAAATCTTACTTTGAAATGTAAATCATGCTTCCTGAGCAAGGTCCATATTTTTATTCTATTAAGCAACTTGTAGTGTCAAATGCCTGAAAAAAAAATGAAATCATGAGTTATAGAGACCAACCTAAAATAACTTCTGATGCACAATAAATGATAAATCAAGAGAATACAAACATAGTGGCACTATAAATTCTTTTATTCCTATAATAATTTGAATTTCTGTCTCATAATTTTATCTTTATGATTTTTCTCAAGTATAAATAAGCACGCCTCATTTTCTATATATGACAGTGAAAGTGTTTAAAATGTCAACAATCTGTGTAGAGTTTTATTGTGATTAATTTAGTGTTATTTCAGAAGTTAAATATATGTTTCATTCCTTGAATGTATATACAAAACTTTCAGTAAGGACTTAACAATGTTCCAGGTACTGTACTAAACTCATTAGATGTATTAATTCATATAATTTTTACAGTAGTCTTATATGGTGGATTTTTATGATCCTAATTTCATAATAAAAGATACTAATTTAGAATGGTTGTTTCCCCCAAGATCTGTGAATAATGTAAATACTTAATTTTTAACCCTCTGACTCCAAAGCCATGGTCTGAACCACTACTATGCTACCACTTCTAGTAATGCATGGCTAAGGGTGTATTTAAAATGTGTATCTAGTGAATAGATATTTTAGGGAAACAAAATAGAGGTGCTCCACGGCATCTTTCTTTTTTGAATGTGCACTGATAATGTGTTATCAATTTCTTAACAATTTATCAAAATGTGGTGCATCACATTTCATATGGAATCTGGTTTATACTAACCTCCCTTTAAATCTGTGTAAATTTATATTCAGAATATAGATTTATAGCCTTTAAGAGTTTGCTCATTTTGGTCACAGTTATCAATATGTATTATTCTAGTTAGGAAACTAAATAACATTCATTGGAGAGAATAAAAGCAAGTGATGGTTAAGAGTATCCAAGCTTTCTGTGACAGCTTTTCCTCTGCTTATGAGCCTACTCTTTTCCCTCACTTGTGGCACTATCCTCAGCCCTGAGAGATGAGATGTTTGCCTGTCCTTCTCTTCCATCCAGTCTCTATATATCTGTCCCTGACCCATTACATAGGAGAGGTGGAGGCAACATAATTCAGTGGGAGTTTTTAAGGAGTAAGTGTCTGGAAACCTTAATAATTAGATATTGTGGTCTTGACTACTACATTTATTCTCAAGTTGTGTTTTCCTCATTTTTAATTCAGGGCACTAATACATATTTGCCAATAGACAAGGCTTATTTAGTTTTCCTCTTAACAAATATTCATGAAACACCTGCTACATGGCCACGCTAGCTTTATGGAATTGCATGGGGAAGAAAGATACTAAACAAATAAATAAAATATATAACATCATATTGAGCAGTTTTGCTTTTCATAAATAAGTCAGGAATAAAAAAAAAAATAGAAGGATAGAGAGGTAAGAGGATACTTCTTTAGATAGGACTGACAAAGAAGGTTTTCCTGAAGAGTTGACATTTAATGAGACAAATGAAATGATGGAACAAGCCACAGCTTCCTGAGTTGTGAAGTGCTATGTTAATTTTTGATCATGTTAATTTAATTCTCTTCAAATTTATTCAGAGTGTGGGTCTCAGAGGATGGAAACAGGCCATTTTCTTGAATAATGAGATAGGTAAGGCAGAGAACAATGATAGGTGAGCAATGCCGGTCAGAAACATACTAGTTCATCCAGTCATGTGCCAAAGCCCCCTTATGCCTTTTAAATAGTTGTGGTACTTATATGATGTCTCTTTGAGTATGAAAATAATTGAGTTCTTGTAAGTTGATGGCACAATTAAATTTTTGGCATGCCATATTATTTCACAAAGCCATTTCAAGAAGGCAGTGATTATTGAGTTAGACATTAATTATCCCTTAATGGCTACACCCTTGAGGGAATATGAAATGCATATAACAATATCCTTGCAGTCACACAAGTTTTCTTATCTTTCCTTTAAGAATGAGTGACTTAAAAAAATTAGACTAAATTCAAATTCTTTGAACTTCAATTATGACCATGTTGACACATGGCATTTTTTTTTTTTTTTGGCCTAGAAGTAAAACTAAAGTTTTTATAAAGATTAATTAGTCTATATGAATAACTTGAAAACTATTTTAAGTTTTAAAGCAAAGAGGATGAATATACATAGCCTTGGTAACAGCTGCAGGCAGTGACTTATTATGAGAGATCCTTGGCTGTAGCAAGGTTTAAGAATGACTGACTTTAATGACTTCTAATACACTGACGACAGAAAGAAAAAGAAACAAAACAAAAACACATATTCTAAAACTATTAAGTTTAGGAAAGATAATTACATAAAAGTAATCTTTAAAATATTTTACGGAAAGTAATTTGAAGGTACTCTTGAAAGTATGACAATATATCTTAAAGGTATTTTGGAAAATATTATAGCTTTGATAAAAACTTATTTATGAGCTAACTGTTGAAGGACCAAGGTTCTCATAGGACATGATGAGGGAGTGCATTATTATTTTCCTTTTTTGGAAATAATTTCACAAAAGCACAGCAAAATCACTAGAGTAGGGTCAGCAAATTACGACTAGCAGAACAAATCCACCCCTCTGCCTGTTTTTTTTTTTTTTTTTACGTAAATTTTATTGGAACTCAGCCATACCCATTCATTTATGTATTGTCTAAAGCTGCTATTGTGCTACATCAGCAGAATAGAGTAATTTTGGCAGAGATTCTAGAGTTCCAAACCTTAAGAGTAGGCCTGACTATTATTGACCCCTAGCCCACTGCCCCAGTCATAGTGATTGTCCCCTGAAAGACACGTAAACCAAATAGGGCCAAAAAATCTCCCCTGGAATTGGCATGTAAATCCTGGGAGATGGATTTTTTCTTTTCCTGCTAAAACTTCTAAACCTGTATAAAGAAAGAATACATGTGTGAAGTAAGAAAGAATAATCTCTACATGAAGAGGCAAAGTAGAACGAGAACCACGAGAGAGAGAATAAGGGAAACAAGATAAAAGTTGTTAGAGTCCTGAGTTACATCTCTAGTTGTCTTTGCATCTTTAGATTCATCCACCAATTGTACTTTTGCCTTTCAAATAACATAAACCATTGTTTAAAAAAAGGATTATCACCACTTTCCAGAGAGTCTTAATAAATATGAACATATAGAGAAATCTTGAGTTGAGTCACACTGCTTTATTTCTATAATAGATAAAGTACCATTTTGATATTTTGACAACTTAATCATTTCCATTTCCTATAATATAAAAAGCATTATGAAATGCTGGGCTTTGAAATCAATTCTACAACTGAAAAGAATTAAACACCTGAAACTTCCTGTATTTTATTTTTTCAAATAAGAAGTTTTACTCAGAGAAAGTTCAGAACAGGAATTTGTCAATAGCATAGATGAGTATAAAAGAAGAAGAAAAAGAAAATATCCATTATACATTTACCTAAAGATAACATCTATAAAATGTTGTCATAATTTATTCACATATATATATATATAATATACATTCATGTACATATAAATAGAAACCAGATTATAAATTCATATCTTTAAATTTTAATTTTACTTCACATGCTGAAGGAATTTTCTTATATTGTTAAAATTCTCTGTAAACATGGTGTTGGCAGCTTATCACTTATTTTTCTGCATTTAGCACAGGATGAAACTCTTTTTGAAGGGACACTTCTTTTCCCACTTAACAAAATATAAACAACAAAATATTTTAAATATCATTATTTTGATTGCAATCAGCACTATTGAATAAAGCACTATTAATTAGACACATGTCAGCTCATTCTGTGGGTAGTTTGCAAGTCATTTGAACCATGTGGGCACAAGTTTAAGAAAACTTGGTTACTTATAAATAACAGCTCCCAAACTTGTGCTAAATGCCTAGTTTATACTGAGCAAGTGGTCTCCCCACCTACAGTCCTACCCCTTCAGATCATACTCCTCCAAGTGACATTTACCAAGTGACATGTCTAAAATAGAGATCTGAGCCAGTCACCCTATCATTCAAGGTTTCAACCAAATCAAGTCATGTTGCTTAAAGGGGATGAAGAGATTGTATAATCTAACTCTGCCTTCTTTGCACGTCTTGCCTCTCCTCTCAGACTGCAGTAAAGCCCAGGTCACACTGGCTCCATTCTCCAGGTTCCTGACTATTCCTTGCCTAAATAAATCCACAATTTTCAGCTAATTAGGATTATTCAGTTTATTTTATAAAAATGTAATTATTTCCTACTCTTCTAACACCTTCACCCCAGCTAATCAAGCCACCTGGGAAAGTCCTATATGTTCCTCGAGACCCCAAACAAATGCATACCCCTTCAGTGAAACTTATTTTTATTTGTTCTCCACCTCACATTATAGTAAGAGGTATTCGCTCCACTTCCCTCCCACATACTTCTGTGCATCCTACTGTGAGGACACCTATGGCCCATGCACCACATTTGTTGGAATGTCTGACACCCTCACCTGAGCACCCTCAGCAGAGGGGTGGTGATTTATGCAGCTTTGGAACTTCAGTGCAAACACAGCACAGGGAGCTCTCCCTGGCTTCATTTTTTCCTTAGCACATAGCACTGTTAAACATAGTACAGTTTTTACTGGTACTTTTTTTTTTTTAATTGCTAGTCACTCCTTATCAAATGTAAACTCCCCGAGTATAATATTTTGTTTTCATTGTGTTCACACCAGCATTCCCTACCTAGGAGGATTCCCAGCCCAGCTCATATTAAGTACTCACTCAAATAACTATTGAATAAAAAGATATATTTGATTAGAAAGTCAGGGGGCCCAAAAGTAAAGGTACAACTTATGTGAGCAAAGTTTTGGTTAGGTGGGCTGAATTCTGTAAAGTTACACAAAACTGAATGTATTATAACCAGTCAGTAGCGTACCACGGATGCTTCTTGATGAGCAGGTGGCTATCCTAAGGTTAGTCTTATCCGGGTACAAGCTTCTTAGCCACGCTAAACCCAGTGGAAAATAGACTGTCGATGTTAACCTTTAGGAGCCATGTCATCTGAGATTCACAAAATTCTGGCTATTCTCTAAATTTTTCAAGTGAAGAAACTCATCTCAGAAACATTGAAAGAACCAGGTCAAGATTCTCAGGTAGCATCAGACCATTTGGCTTGTTATCATCTCAGCCCTCAAGAGATCTCTGCTTCAAGCGATTCTCTATCTAGAGCATGTGCAGGGCCTTTTGAGATATCAGGGCTGAGGTATAGAAGTCATTTGTCGGCTTATTTCAATTTATGTGCCTATCGTGCAGGCTGAAATCTCTAAGTAGGAATAAATCACCTGCTGAGTTCTGTGGAGAGTCCTGTGTAACTTCTCCCAACGACAGCCCTTGTAAACCGTAGATCATAGCTCGCTGCGTTCTCCCCCAGGGCTTCACATTTCACTCATGAATGAATAATATATTTGAGAAGTTATAGTTTTAGAAACTGTCATTGTAAAGCTCCGATTCTTAGATCCTCAAACTGTGGGCTGAAGATGTTCTCATGGAATAGTTGTGATCAGCGGGGGGGGGGGGGGTGGGGGGATAAAAAGAGGGCGAGAGAATGAGGGAGAAGAGAAAAGGGAAGGAGGAAAGAGGGGAGAAGAGAAAGATGACACTCCCATTGCTGGAAATTTCCCTTTTCAACTATACAGTTATAAAAATGTCAACCCAAACGGCAAGCTTCAGGATTCTCCGTGGAAAAATCAGTGAACTCTCTGGCAGCAGTCACCTCTGAAACAGACGAGGTTGCTATGACTGCCGTAGCAAATGCGACAGGAGTTTGCAGAGAGCCAGTTTTCAGACCTAATAGCATCAACCTTCACCTACACCTTTGAGCTCACTTGGGCTTTAAATTTAACTTAATCTCTGGTTATATCAAGCAGGCTATGGAGTTAATGGATAAAACCTATTTGCTGAAACTAACTTTTATTACCAAATTTAAGAGGTCACCAAGGCTTTAGCACAATATATAATAAGAAATGCAATGTCATGTCTCTTAGTGCATATATTTTGATAAAAGGCAAATTCTGGATATAAATCTATGCAATGATAAATCCACCGAGTATGTTTTCTTTCCTTGTATGTTTCACCTGTCTTCTTTGTTTCCTTTCTTCCCTCTTCTTTCTTTCCGGTGATTGCCCAGCCTCCCTCCTCCCTTTTAAAATTCCCTCTACTTTTATCTCCTCACCACTTCCTCCCTTCCTTTACTATTTTCATTCTGGCTGCATTCTTATTTTTTTCTTTTCCGTTTTCCCCCTTTTTACTAATATTCATTTGCATTTTGCTTTAATTTTTCCATCTACACACCATCTTTGAAATAATTTTTGAAGGGGATAACCACATGAATATTACTGAGCTCCCTCTATTCCCCTAAAAAATACATTATAGAGAAGCTAGGCCTGCCTATAATTAGACAGGGGAAAAATAGAAGTCAAAAGAAGATGACATCAGTCCAAAATGCTGTAATTACATAGGAGAATAAGGGATCCCTCAACTCTTCTCTCCTTTATTCCTTTTAACCACCTAATTTAAAACCTATAATTCTTCCTTTCTTTCCTTTACCTATAGAGAATTTAAATTACTTTTTTTTTCAAATACAAAATGTACCGTGACTAAGGAATAGTTTTACATAACTGTCTTTATTAGACATTGGCAAATAGTTCATCATTGTTACTGATGTGTTACTAATTGTCCTGGGGGAAAAAACAAAAATAAAAATCTACACTCACCTAAGTGGTGTGCAAAATTGGGAGCTGTAGGAGCTAAGAGTCTTGAAATTATATATAAACAATTTGTATCACATCCTCCGATTACTCCATCATTTTTTAATCTTTTATGATTTTTTAAAATATTTTGTACATTATGATTAATCCTGTTATTGGCTCGCACAGTGTTACCTTGTAGTGTTACCGTATAATATATAAATAATATATATAATTAGCTTGCTTGCTATCCTTGCATCCAAGTGACGGAAGGCCTACATTAAATTTAGGGAGAAAATCTTTCCGCTACTCCTTACTGTGTTCACCTTAGAGGAGAAAACTGCAGATTAAAAAGTGAAACAAAGCTTGTTTTTGCCAAAAACATGTCTTGCCGCGAAGACGTCTCAGACCCAGGTTTAGAAAATATTTTATATTCTGAAATTAAAACAGCTATGGAAGAGAAATAGAAGCTCATAAGCAAAATCAGTGAAAAAAATTTTGTCAAATGGTAGTCTCAAACTTACACGTAGTAAGCATGATATTTTTGTGACAAGATGCCAACCCAGAAAGGGCAACTAGTCCAGAAGGATAAAATATAATATCCTTTATTCCATTGGCTAGAAATAAGGTTAAATTCTGTAGATCTAATTCATAGGAGAGATGGGAAGAGGAGTGATCTGTTTTGATGATTAAAAGGTAAACTATGAGCAGTTTAAACATGACCCACAATAATTCTACTACCAGAATCAATCCCAGATAAAGTGGTGCATTGCCTAGGAAAAAAAAATCCTTTCACACTATTTTTACCAGTACAAAGAACTGAAACCTGCACAAATAGTTGGTATCACCTTAAAAAGAATGCCCTCACCAAAATAAACCAAAAGGGTAACATTTTTGAACCTCAACAGGAAAAGTGCCTTCAGAGAAGTGAAGCAAATGGATCATTGGTAATTCCAAATTGTTGAGGGGGACCTTGACCCTTGTTAAAAGCAAAATTCAAAAGGATAAATTTGAAGATCTAACTAGATTTATTGAGTGATCCATGAATCAGCAGCATTCCATCTAGTAGGTAGAGATGCTCAGAGAACTGTACAGTATAGAAAGCTTCTATAGGCAGAAACTATGCAGGACAAGAAAGCTATCAGAAAAAAAAAAAAAAGATTGTTTTATGCAAGGTTATTTATCTTAGGGGAAGGCTGGGGTCTTATAAGGCAGATTGCCTCAGCTTCCTTTGGGGGATGTATAGGGCCCACATGACAGATTACCTTTCTGGTATTGACCAGAAAATTCCAGGCTGGTCAATTAAGATTACATTCCTGGAGAAGACTTAAATGGTCAGACATTAAGTATAGATTTAGTATCATGGGCTTTAGTACAAGTGACTCCATTTTGAACCTGTGGTTTCCTCTTTAACACCCTATTCTGATGTATTCTCTTATTCCCATGCTCATTTACTTTTTATTACATCAATACAATCTAATTTTATCCTTTTTCCTGAGGTCCAGAGCCATCTATAGCTAAGCAACAACTTGACATCTCTATGTGGTTGGCTCATATGGGTCTTGATCCTAATATGACCCAAAATGAACTCATATCTAACCTCCATAACTAGCTCTACCTTCAGTGCAAGAAAAAGGTAAATTGGTAAGAAGAATGAGACTCATCCTGGAAATATTTTTTACTTTGCTAGCTGTCTTATTTCATTTCAGATTCCCTAGAAACAGAGACTAAGAGGTTTGGATACAGAAGGTTTTCTTCTTCTTCTTTTTATTTTTTATTTTTTATTTTTAAGATGAGGCAATCCTTGGTTGACCTCACAGATTGCAAAGACCTTGTCAGTTTACAATCTCTTATTTTTTAAAAATTGTTTATACCTACAACACTTGGTCTTCCTAGGTGGTCTCCCATCCAAGTACTAACCAGGCCCGACCCTGCTTAGTTTCCTAGATCTGACGGGATCGGGTTTGTTCAGGGTGGCACGGCCATAGACCAGAAGGTATTCTGTATCAAGGGGGCAGTACTATAGAGACCACCAGTCCCTGGCTTTGGAATGGGTATGAAGAATAAGGAGCGGTATCTAACTCCAAGCAGTTTCTCAGATTTCCCTGTAGAAAAGATTAGCTGTGAGTCTAGCAGCCAACTTAAAGGACGGCTGGGCCCACAGAGGGGATTTGGATGGGGAAGCACAGCATCTTTTCCACCAAGTATATCTAGTTCTTCATGCTCTTAATAATTCAAATTTTTAAATACTTGTTGATTCAGTTACTTTCCTCTGTCACTCTACTATCACTCTTGTTTAAGGCAATAGTTTTGGTCTTCAAGACCTGTACTATGTCCTCCTAATTATCCTTCACACATTCACTTGTATACCTCTCCCATTTTTCCTCAGAAGACAGTCAGTGGCTTTATTGAAAAAAAAAAAAAACCACAACACTGTCTTATTTAAGAGTTTGGGATGAATTCACAAATCTATAAATAACCTAAAGAATTCAGTGTGATCTATTTTGAGTCAGTCTCTCCAGCCATTTCCCTAATGATATATCTCCTACCTCACTCTACTTTAGCTAAGGGAGGATATAAGAGTGCCCTGAAAGTATGAAGTTGCCTCCTATCTAATGGCTGTTGTGTAGCCTATTGTTTTATTTCCTAAACACTTTTCTCCAGATAAAGCTAATTCAAGGTAAAGATCTCATCTTCAGAGGACCCTCTCCTTGCTTCCTGGACTAGATTTGAGCCTCAATTAATCTACTCTCACTTTTGTAGCACTTTTGTCAGAAATATGATTTTGTGAGTGTGAGCTTACCTATTGAAGCATCTATCTCCTATACCGCACAGGACTGTTTAACTTCATGGAAGTAAAAACCTTATCTGTGTTATGTTTACTATTCTGTTCCCCTTCTCCAAAACTCCTTAACACAAGCTAAACTCTCAATAAACAGATGTTGAGGAAATCAAATTAATGAAGTCAAATACATGTGGGATAGAATATAAAACCAGAAATATTGCAGCCATTCTTATCTAAGCTCTATGAAAACCCCATGTTCCAGCTGAAATTGACTCAGAGCTATTTATAGGCAGTGATGAAATGCCCAAAGAATCTGCATTACATTAGGAAACCTAATCTGAACACTTTTTCAGGAAAACTATTAAATGTAAGTACAGTATCAACTGACAATTAAAACAGTTTAGTAAAAAGTTTGCTGTATTTTATTTGAGGGAAAAGAATCCATGGGTAAGAATACTCTTCCTGGGGGATTTGGGGTAAGAGCAAGTTTTATAGAGCCTTTTTAAGTGGCAATGGCATGATTGGCTCGCAGGTTCTATATTCTAGGGTAAAGTAAGCTAACTAAAGCAGAGTTGGAGGGTTGCTATTGGTGTCTTTAGGTTTCCTTGACTGTGTTTCTCAAAAATCAGGTTGACTTAGGTTTAGATTTGTGATGTGAGTTGGGCCACTGGGACAGCCTCCACGTTGTGGGTCCTCATGTACAGATTGACTTTATCACTAGTAATTATATAAAAGCTAATATTTTTGAATGATTACTTTTATATAGGTGCTTTTCTGAGCACTTCATATGTATTAATTCCTATAATCCTCATATAAGTTAGGGACTATTATTTTCCCAAATTTATGTTGGAAGAAATTGAGAACCACTGAGGTTAAATAATGTGCCCAAGCTCACACAGCTAATAATGGTGAAGCCAATATTCAAACCTAGGATGACTTTTCTTAACATCTTCTCATCCAGGGCACTCATAGTGTAAGGTCTGAGAGTGTGGAGTTTATATCAGTTGATTTGTAGCTCTGATTATTTATTAGTGTATGATCTTAAGGAAATATTTTAACCTCTTCAAATCTGTTTTCTTATCACTGAGGTGGAGACAATGAAAGCATCTGCTTCCCAGGGCACCATTTAACACAAGGCCTTTTAATTAAGAAATACTCGAATAACAATAACCACTGTCATTGCAAGTAGCAGAGACTAAATTAAACTGCCATAAGTTATAATGGGAAATGGTCGACTCATGCAACTGAAAAGTTCAATGCAAGATGGACTTCAGGCAAAGGTTAGAACAATGTTCCCTAGGACTCAGGATCTTTTCAACTCTGTTCTTCTGTCTTAAGTAACTTTATTAAAGGCTAGATCCCTTTATGATCTCATGATGGTGGCAATGAGGGTGTTCAATTCCTTTTGTTTAGAGTGAGTGTTTTTCCTCTAACCACCAAACAAATTCTGGGGAAGGAAGTTCTGGGATTTACTCTGTTTGGTATAATTTTGGTCAGGAAGCAAAGTAGATAGGTGATTGCCATGATACAGTTTCAAGGATCTGGCTTATTGAGGCAAGAGGAATAAAAAAGGAACAGAAACTGGTGTGTAATAATCAGAGCACACCCCAGAAGCCAAGACCACCTAAACCTACTGTCTTCCTCACAATGGAAAAAGGGTGGTTCTTCCAAAGAACTCCTGGATACTATTGAGAAACAATGGTGCTAGATGACAGTTAATGCATTTTTACTAAAAGTTATTACCATCATAGTGTTTTTATTATTAATATAAATAATATCTATGTAACAGATACTGGATGCTGACATTTCTATTTGCACAATTGGTTATATGTAACAAACAAATCATGAGATAGAAATAAAAATAGAAATAGAGATAAAGAGAGACAGGTCATATGGTCCTAAATCATAAAGTCTCAACTTAGTCTTGGAACTTCTCTGGCATATATATTCCAAAATCAGATTTTTAAAAATTGTGTGCATGTGTGTTACTAAACTTAAAGAGTTCATTTTGACTGCATGCATCAATTCTCGAAGAGGCATGGAAAGGAGTTTATAGCAAACAGGTAGAGGTTTACTTAAGGAAATGGTGACAAGCCCGGAGACACAAGCTAGCCTTAAAGACCTGGCTATCAGATGGCGTCTCAGGGTTAGGTTATATGGGGGAAAACTCATTAGTAGCTAAGGGATTTGGTATTGTGGGCTCTACTGATTGGTTGACAAAGGTAGGAGGGAGTTGATCATTACATCAGGTCCTGATGTCAGTACTGGAGTCCTGTGTGTTTTCAAGAGGATGCTGGTAGCCTCCTTCTACCTTCATGGGTGTGGAGCTACCACATGTTACCTTTAGTTTTACTGAAACTCTTTTTTCTGGTTGACAGACCTGAGGCTTTGTTCCTAAAACCTTTTGATGCTGATCCAAGGGTTTAGGATTAAGGGAGTGGTCAGCAGGAGGTAGAAAGATAAGGAAAGAAAAGTAGGAAGTGAGTCCAAGTCCAGTTTGAATCAATGTAAAAGAGATAAGAAAAGAAAAAGTAATTTAAAGAAGTAAAAATTGGCCTGGTTACATGTGAACTCTAGGTAGTTTACTTTTTAAAACTAATTTTGAAATCTATTGATGAAGATCTCTATTGATATTGGATCTCTGAGGGGCATTTTTTGTTTGTTTGTTTGTTTGTTGTCTGTCTGTTTGCTTCTTTGTTCTTTTCTTCTTACCCTTAGAACTAGATAAGTATTCCCGGCAGAAGCAATTTCCTCCTAAAGCCATGACAAACATTTATTTTTATCATTACCTACAGAGTTTGTATAAATAACTTTTTTTTCTCTCCATTGAATTCAGAACTGTTCCGACACTTAAGAAAGTATCTGTTCAATGAATTGTTAAATTTGCCCTATCATTTAGTGAAAGCAGAGTCATTTTTAGTTCAACTTAGGTATGAGATCACATCTTTAAATACAGTTTATTCTTAAAGTGGTTAGAGGAGCCAGATGCATAATACATGTTCTTAATGTCAGTATATTTTACTTAGAGAGGTATATATTTTTCCAGTGTGTTTTACTTTTGCTTTATTTAAAATATTTTTAAATTAAAGAGGTATATTTGCATCATATCAGAGGAGTGATAAAGTCATATCATAGTGAAGTTTGGAGGAGGTCACCAATATTTAGGAGAAGTTGTATTCACCATCATCAACCTAACCCTTCCCACATCCCAGAAAAATGTATTGGTTGTAATTGAGAGGCATCCTCATAAATTTTTGAAAAACAATAATTTTGTAAACAATAAGCTCAGATTAAAATGTCAAGCTCCATCAAATTCTACCTGTTGTGGACTCGACTTTACTTTCATTACCCTTAAAACAATTTCTTTATCTGTAATGGAGAGAAATTAATTAAAAAAAACAAACAAACAAAAAACCCAAAAAAAAAAATGTTTTAATTCTATAGTCAGAATTTTATATTTTGCATTTTAATTTGAAATAATCAAATTCATTCCTCTCAGAGAATGTACGAAAATGAGTTCTGTTGAATCTACAACAAAGCTATGCAACAAAATTCTTTGTCCTGTGTTTAGAATTCCATTAGGTCACATGCTCATACTAAAAGTCTTTTTAGCTTCCCAGTTATTAATACCTCACCACATATTTGAAATCTCTAAAAATTCTAAATTTATTCTTTGCATGACAATCTTTTTTAAAAATAAAAAGCATCACTCCTTACTTGCTGATGTTAAATTCACACATCAAATTTTTGGCATGGTTTAAAAATATTCTGTCTAATGAAACTAAAATGTAAGGGTTTTTCCCCTCAGTTGGTCTTAACTCACATCAAGTCATAATAATGCATTTATTTTTTTCTCTTTTCATTCAGCCAAATACTTATTTAGAACCTACTGTGTGTTAGAATCAGGTCTCAGGCTGAGTTAAAGCACTTTAGTTTTGATTTGTTAATGTCTCTTGTGTGGGAGACTTCTGTGCTTACTGAACTACAATTGCTTTTGGTTTAGTAATACTAAATTTAAAGGAGAGAATACTTTCATTTATATACCTGGAGTTTCCAATAAAAGGCAAAGCTGAAAAATTGATTTTCATTGCAAGCAGACACACATAGACTAAAACATTTTACCAATAAAATCTACTTTTTCTTTTTCTAGGCTAGTAACTTCAATATGAAAAGGGGAATCTGTGCAAGCATGCAAGAGAAAAAATATTTTTGTATTATTTTATCAAAGGATCTATTAAGACAGACAGATGGAAATGCTCAGTTTCTAGTAACCAGCAGATGGTGCTTTTAGTAATAAGTTTATAAGAGGTTACTTAATATATTTTCTCTGAAATTAATTTTTTCTCTTTTAAAAAAACCTAACCAGAAATGAGACAAGGTACATTTTGCTACGACATGAAGCAAAGTCTGTATTTTTGTAAATAAACATTTATATTAGAAAGCTTGGCACAGCTTTTTCAATACCCCTATCAGTTATCTTTCACATCATTGGAGGAAATATCAAAAGAAGCTGAAATTAATATAGGTATGTTAACCCAATGATTTAATTAAATGCTGTAATGTTTATGTAGTTGGAGTAATTTAACTATAATTTCCAATTACAGATAAACTCACATGTATTGTTTTTACTTGTGCTTGTTTTGGTAACACATTTTCTTTGAAATGAATAATATTTTTAAATATTAAAAATTAAAAGTTTTAAATGACTAATATGAATAAAATTACCATGAAGAGAAGATTATTGATCTCTAATAACAACAACTATAACTAGCGTTTGCTCTTGGCATGTTTTATTTGGGTCTCTCTCTTTGGTTCTGACCCCCATTTCTTTTATGTCAATTGTATTATGCTCTTCTAGTTCTTCACCTATGAATTCTTTTTAGACAGAAATTGATTTTAAATAAATAGTTAAATGCACTGGGTAATAAACACTGGTTGAAAACAACATATTAATAATGGTGTTTTAACAGCACAATAGTAATTTCACATGTTGTTTTGAAGTTATAATGAGGAAAACATTAATTTCATTTATGTGGAAGAATTGTGCAGAGTATATTTGAGGTCATCAAAATGTGAAGATTAAAATGTCAATTCTAAATAACATGAAAAGTTTTATTCTCCTTTCATGGCCATTGTCTACTAGACGGGAATTTTCCTAAGGGTGTTCAGTAAGACTCTCCTACAACTCTCTTACTGGCTGAAATTCAGGAACTACAATTACTTTAAAAAGAATTTTTTTTTTATGACAACATTAAGTTGCAAGTGTATAAATTCAACAGTAAAGCCGCCCATAGTTAGATTTCTTTCTGTCACCATTGTTTTTACCCTTTCATCTGGGTTAAAGTCTGTTTAAGCTTAATATGTAGCGAATCATTTCATCTCTCATTTTTTGACTTGAGCATGAAATGGACTCAGCTGATCTGACAATAATAAAGAAAAAAGGGGAGAAAGGCTCAGAAAATAGCAAAGCAGTAAAGAACGAAGGGTAAACGGTGGGCCTACAACTTACAGGGACTCTTTTCCCCTGAAAAAACCAGCAGGGTGGAGATTATATTATTACCTTCCATTTTTCACATCTCATTAAAAGTAAATGAAAAAGAAATTTGCCTTCTAAATGGCAATGCTAGAGAAGATACTCTGATGGTTTTCATAAAAGTCAGCAAAGTAGATCAGTATGAATTTTTGACTCCTTGATTTAAAAGGCATACCTTTGGGGCAAATAGTACACCTTTCAGGGACAACAATCTTGACTTAGTATAACCTAAATCTGTGTATTACGATTACTTCAAAATGTAATTGTCCTTAGTATTAAAGCCAAAAGCTTCTTGTGTTTATTGTGAATTGTACTGGAAGTGTGCCACTTGTTCAGTTTACGCTCATATTTGAGGATTTATCACTACAAAAATCAGACATGTTTAATCTTCTAAACTAATCCCCAACCCACTTTAAGCCTTATTTCTACAAGACATAAGAAAAAGGATACAAGGACAAGTTGAAAGCATTCAAAAACTCTTTTGGTCTCTGAGTCACTGTTCCAGCCACCTTAGTAGGACCCAGCTCAGTTTGAAAAGGCAGAGGGAGAGATGGTTAAGCAGACTCAAGTAGAGGTGGGTTTATAAAAAGGAGGTCTGTGAAGAGTTATTTTTAAGAAATTACCCATTTCAAAATTATAATTATCATTATAGTATCAAAAGAAAACACTATATATTATGCAGCAATAAATGAATTGATACTGCCTGTTCCTTTCTCAAATTAGATAAACTATCCTATTTCAAAGGCCTAAATGATACTAAGTAAGGAGATGATTTGATTTTGTTCTGTCCCTTGGAAAAAGATAGTTATATTTTTCAGGTGTCATTTTAATTTTCATCCAAAAGTAATGTGATCTGCAGGAGTTCTATGGAAATTTTGAGTTTTGAGCTTATTTTCCCATGGTAACTTTTTAAGTCCATAAATGTCTAGTTAGCTTCCTGTATATCTCTATGTTGAGTCACATGTAACAATTTAATGATATGCCATTTAAGCCAACTGACTTATCACATTGACATGATGGCTTTAAATAAAATTGAGTGTTAAGAATTTAAAGAAAAATGTTTAGTTTGGAAAGGAAAACAATAATAACACTCGTTTTCATATCTTTGAGCAAATAAAATTTTCCATTCGACTCTTTATTAACATCATAACCAAGCCAGGAATGAGCCCTCATTATTTTGACAGTTCTTAGATAAAAGGCTTAAAAATATATACAATATATATTCAGTGGTTTTAATTAGCTTATCCATGTAGCAAAAAGAAATAAATCAATAAATCACAAGTATTTATTAAAAGAATCAAACAAAAAAGATTGCCTTTCAGGCTCTCACTAGCCCAAACCTCAGCAGTGTAACTGGCAGAATTGACTGGTATATTGCTGATTCTAAGGGAGAATTAAATAACATTATCTAATTTTATGAGTATCACCCAACACTTAAATGAAGAAAATGAATATGGGCAATTAAATATCTATTTAGGGATAGTCTCCCAAATATAATATATAAAGGAGTTAATGAGAATTTATAAGAATAAAGTAAAAAATAGCTAATGCAGTAAGGAATGCCTAAAAAGAAGAATTTAAAACAATAAATGAAATATTTATTTTAATTCCTAAGAGAAAAATAATGGGCTAACATCCTGCTTTTTAAACTAAAGAAATGAATACAAAGCTGATAACTTTTGATAATTTTTTACATATTTTGTGATTAGTTATGAAATAGCAAATAACTACAAAGATGATAATCACAAGTTAATGTGTATTATATATTTTATACCACTATCTAGCTCCCTGATACAGAATGTACAGATTACAAACATATACATTGTTTTCTTTTTTCACTTCAAATTTTATCATGAAAACTTTTCAAACAATAAGAGGTTTTTAATATGAGATACTAATGTATATAAATATAAATATAAAAGAGAATAGTTATAATATGATTTATTTATCTCATATATATTTTTTAGATTGGTTCTAATTTCTCATTATTAGAAATAGAGTTGGGGTAAACATCAGTGTTGATTAATATTTAGTGATGTTGAAAGATTTTTGATATTTATTTTTATTGCCCTCTAGAAAGATAAGAGGAATTTCAATTTCCACCCAGTGTATGAGAATATTTGCTTTGCCAAACATTTGACTCTGTTGAGACATTTAAAAAATATATGCCACTTTGATTGCTGGAAACTAACATTTCACTGTTTCAACTTGCATTAAAAGAAATTACAGTTGACACAGGAACAGGTGTTAGTTTACAGATTATTCTTGTAATTGCCTATTTAAACCTTTTGACTATCTTATTTCTAAACTTTACTGAACATTTCTTGTGCGTCATTCTGTAAAACACTTTACATGCATTATCTCCTTTGATCCTGACAACCACTTTGAGAGATGCTGTAAATTCCTATTTATGAAACAAAAACTGAAGTTTAACCCTGTAACTTGTCCAAAATTATAAACAAGCAGTAAGAATCCAGAACCACTGTGCCTCTTTTAAAAAAGAAAAAAAGAAAAAAAATTTAAAAAGAAAAGAAATCTCACAAGACAAGATGAATAGGCAAAGTTGATTCTATTTCTAATTTGGAGTAAGTGGTTTACTAAAGTTATGTGATGGGGAGCAGTGGCAAGGGATGGAGCAGAGTTATCTTCTTTGATGATTACATTTCATGAAGATGGTTCTCAGATTCCTCGGAAAGACAGTTCTGGCTATTAACAGTAGAAAGAGCTTTGAGTAAAGAAAGGATTTGCAATTAATTTACACTGCCCTCATAATTAAATTGCTCTAAGAAAAGGAAAGTTAAGGGCCTAGAGTCAGGAAGAAGCCTGTCAAAAGTTTAGTCAGGCTAAGAACTTTAAGGCCGTCTGGTCAGGCACACTGACATTCAAAGAAATTAATTATTTTTTAGTCATAATTATGGCAAATAATTTTCAACAATTATATTTCACTTTATAATTTAGTATACTTTATCGCACTAGCAATCTATATTATAGAAAAAATGAGAAACAACTGATGGCAGGAAACTTTTATTTAGAGCAATTATTTACATGTTATGCAAATGAGCTACATTTTGCAATTAATGATGTATTTTAAACATAGTTCTTTGTAAATAACAGTACTCTATCATATCATTCTAAATTTCCACTTGATACCTTATCAGTGTTTTATAATTTAAGCAGACCCCTACTATTTTATGTAGATTGTTTTCAACCTAATAATAAAAATGCATACATGCCATATACTAGTCCAGAAAAAAAATATTTTTCCATAATAACAGTAGCATTTTTTATTATCATATTTTATAGTGTATACTATATTTCTAAGTGCTTTGCATTTAATCTTCTCAAGAGCCCTAAGAGGAAGATGCTCTTTTTATTTCTATATTTCAGAAAGGACATTTAATCACAGAAATATCATTGCTCCCCTAGAGTCACACAGATAATAAATGATCTTGCAGAATAACGTTTAATTTGTAAGCCTGCCATGCATAGAGCATATAATGTTAAGTGATGAAAATTGATAGAAAAGCAATAAATATGTTATGATTCTATTCTTAGAAAACAGATACAGATATATGCATAAATATATAAAAGGATATAAACCAAGAACTGAACAATGTTTACCTCTATTTGATAGGATGAATTTTATTTTTTATTTTTGTTAATAAATATTTGAGCATGGATTTCATTTATAATATTATATCATAAATATTTTTTAAAGTTATGATTAATGAACTTCATTCACTGAACATTAAAGCACAGCAATATAGAAAACAAACTAACAAAATAGAGACACACTGTAATTATAGAGACCCTCTATTACTCTCTTTTCTATATTTGAACATTTAAGAAAACTAAAATAAATATTTAGATGCTTTGACTATCCTAAATAATCTTGACTTAAAACATCTGTGGAAATTTTTCCTACAATCATCTGAGATATAGATAGCTTCCAAAAATGACCTCCTTGTCTACAGAGGATATTTTAAGTTACATTATCATGATTTAGAGATAGCAAGGGAACTTTTAGTTCAAAATTGTGGCTAGCAATTCCCATTGCAATGGTTTTTTTTTTTTTCATTTTATCATTAACTTTGTAGTAAAAATAGATTTTTGTTCAAAAGGCTTATAATAATGCATTGTTTCTGAGTGGAATTTCTCAAGGAATTCGAATATAATTGGATAACTTTTGGGTATCATTGAAGTTTAGGTCGGTGTTGTTTTTTTTAATTATTCCAAAAGAAGTACTTTGGCATTATTTGTTTCAGGAAGAACACTGTCAATACTATGTGGGATGAATCAAAGTGGAGGAGAAATTGGGGGCAAAAATAACACTCAGATTATCAGGATAGCAATAGTTAAACAAGAGGGATAATATGTGGTAGGTCTTTAAAGAGATAGAAAGAATATGGGACAAAAAGTTTTAGGAAGGATGTTCGTGGATTCCAGGATGAAGTTAAAAATAGATGGGGATATCATAGCAATAGTTCCCAGGAGGCTGTTTTATCATTGAAGGTGGGTTTTTATTTAAACAGTCTTGAAATCTACCTCTATGATATAGGCTGGGCTAAGTTTTCCTAATGATGGAAAGATGTAATATAGCCATTATAGCTACTTTTTCTACAAATTTATTTACTTTAATTTTAGGTATATACTATTGTCTTTTTCAATAGCTTCTTCCTTCATCTGCATAATTCTGAGCAAAGAAAAATTGTTTGTACTAACTCATTCATGCAACTTCAACATCTATTCAATAATCCCCCTTAACATTGTATGATTCTAGAAGGGCTATATCAAATCTCTATTTTTGCTTTAGAGTTATTTGAGTTGATATTTATTTATGTTCTAGTCTTTTTTCAGAGTAAGTCAGGGTTATTAGATGATTGATTTCCATTTACTTAAGATTTTAAAAGGACTTAAGGTTTAAGCCACATTAAGGACTTAAGGTTTAAGCCACATTATAGACCCTGTGTGTGTGTGTGTGTGTTTGTGTGTTCGTGTGTGTGTATGTGTGTGTATGTTTTAGGAACTACACAGGTAATTATGAAGAGCTAAAATAATTAAAGAATAGGTTTTATAAACCGTAGTGAAATAAGATATTTTTATATTATCTAACAAAAACTATTTAAATTGAGAAATATTTTTATATTCAAACTTAAAATTTTTAAGTTGAGGTTCAAAGTGAATAATTGAAGCTTTGTGTACTGATCTAAAATTACCTATCAGCAAAATAAAATTGCATTTACATAATTTGTTGATACCTTGTTGATGTAACTGAATGGTATTCAATAAAAGTATTCTTCATTGATTATAACAATCATAGTCCAAAAGAGTTTGAAATACAACCTGAATAAGCAGGTCAGTTGTATATCATTAGGAAGATTTAAGTGAAATATAATTAACACTGAAGAATTATATACTTTTGCAGAATATATAATTGAGAAATAAATAGAAGATCATATTAATAACAGAAACGTGTGGAATAAAATTAATTGAAGTCAAACATTTAAAAGAAGGATTGCATGTTTCAATACTTGGGCATCCAAGGAGGGAGTTAAGGTTACTAGTGGAGGTTAAGGGGAACTCACCAACAGTCTAATATTGAGAGATAATTAAATTGTAGAATGTACTATGTTTTCTTGTCATTTGCAGAATAGTAAACAGAAAAATGTCAGAGTCCAATACCCTCTATATGGATTGCCTTATATCCATTTGGAAAGATCAGGGTAAGAATAAATCAAAATTTACTTATATTTTTCCTGGCAACTCAGCATTTTGGTAGACTCAATTTTTAGACCATCCTCATTTCTAACAAAGCTGGAATTGTCAACAGTTTTGTCCTTCTTGGATTTTTTTTTTTTTAAGTTTGTGTCTGGCTTATACCTTGAGTTTACAACCAAACTTGTCTTTCCTTCTAAGTGCTTCTTTATTCATTCTCACTTTTCCTAATGACTTTACATTGGTGACCCATTATGGCCTTTCAAATAAGCATCATACCTGCTACCATTTATTTAACCAATACATAATACTTACATCTGATATATGCCATCTACTGTGCTAAACACTTTATAAGTATTAATCTATGTAATTGTCAAAACAACGTATGAAAGAGACAGGTAGTAGTGTAATTATCTGCATTTTAACAATGAGCAAACTGAGGACTTGAAACTTGCTCAATTTCCCATAGCCAGTAAATAAGATGAAATCCCATTATTCCAACTGCAGAAATTATGCTCTTAACCTGGATATTCTGTTTTCTTCCACATCAACACTTACTATATAGGTGCCCTAAATTAATCTTCTGAGCTCCAGATTTTACCTATCTTTCTCTTTGGAACTAACAGAAAGTGGGAGACTTTTAATACATATAAAAATGATACACATGCTCGATCTTGGTTGATCTTGGAAGTTAAGCAGGGTCAGGCCTGGTTAGTACTTGAATGGGAGACCACCTAAGAAGATTAGATGCTGTAGGCTTTAAAAAAATGATATACAAAAAAGTATTTTTTTAAAAGGCTCAGGCTTTTAAAGTCCATCAGATTTCTACTTTGCATACTAATTTGTTAATCTAGGACCCTGTTTTACAGGTACACTTGAATTCAACTCAATTTTTCTAAACACATACTCATTACACTCAAATAATTTGGGATATTCTGCAGCAATATTTACAAGTTTACTACTTAACAATGAGAAGCAAACTTTTTAGTCTATGGCTTAAGGTCATACTAAAGATGAAAACATGTGAATTATGAGAGAGATTTAAATCTTTTAAATATATTACCACGTTTTTTTCTTCAAGAATAAGTGTTTATTTTTAGTTCAAATCACATTCCAAACACAAACCATTTAAATATGTGTGCATATATATATACATATATATATATATATATATATATGTATATATATATATATACACACACACACAATTGTTATATCTATTGCTGCAATGCTTACCCTTATTAAAAAATAATTAATTGTAGCAGTTTGGTACAAGCATCAACATATTGGTTGTAGTTGTCTGATCTCCTTTCCTGTAGCAGCTGCTGGCCTCTTAGATCTGGAGAAGTCTGCTGCCACATCAGACAATAGTCTTGTGACAGATGTTCTGTGTTCAATTGAAAGAGCACAGATGAAAATAACAGTCTCTCCATGCTTGTGAGACCACAGCTGAAATGAGCAGTTGTCCCCCTTCCAGACAACTGCTATCAAACTCATAGAACCTTGAAATAATTTGCAGTCTGCCCTGCACCAGAATGAGGCCCATATATTCCTTGAGGCTTGCAAGCTCCACACCGCTAAAATGCAGGACAGGTTCATTTTCCTCTTCTGAAAATTTTGCTGTTAGAACCACTGATGATAAAGCTTACCTCAGTGATTTTGCTCATTTCCTATTTTAAAATATATTTTTTGGTTGTTTTAAAAGTAGTCTTTTTTTTTATAGATACTTTTAAAAATGGATAATAATGACAAAATAGAAGTCATTAATGATCCTGATAGAAGCATTCCTAACATTATGGTGTTTATCTTTCTCCTATACTCACAAGCGCATACATATGCACACACACACACACACACACACAGGCACAATTTTTAGAAAAACAAAAATATGAGTTTAGTATACAGTTTTATAACTTCCTTTTTCACTTAATATTATCTCCCCAAAATGTTTCCTTGTCTATGTGGGGCAGAGAATGTTTTCCTCTTTCCTCTTAATTCTTCTGGCTGGTCTAATAATCAAATTGACACAAGACAGATTAACAGGAGAAAATAACCAAATTTAATAACCTATGTACATATGGAGGTTCCCTAAGAACATGGGACCCCAGTACAAATCAGGTATTTGAGGCTTGTCTGCCACTTATGCTAAGGAAAAAGGGGGTTATTGGTTTGGGACTTCATAAGACAGGAAGGCAATTCACAAAGAGATAGAAAAGCAAATATTTGGTGAACAAATGTTTTCTGGGACATTTTTAACAATGTGACACAGAGAGGACTTTAAACAAATGTGCCTTGCTAGGTTCTTCCCTATCACACACTGTTTATACTAAACCATAGTTATAATGATAACTCCTCCCCATAGCAGGTCCTCTAAATTATTTTAGGCATTAGGGGGAAGGTTGAAACTTCCTCCTGAATCTTGTGTTTATTAAAAAGAAGCAGCTTAAAATATTCATTCTCCCCAAAAAAGACATATTTTGGGGTGACAATCCTGCTCCTTCTCATTAATAAATATACTTTTTTTTTAACCAAGAATAAGAAAATTTTTCTATATAGGGCAAGATAATAAATACTTTAGACTCTGCTTGCTAGATGGCCTCTGTCACAACTATTCAACCTTCCCATTATAGCTAAAAGCAACCATAGGCCATAGTTAAATGAGTGTGGCTGTGTCCCAATAAAACTTTATTTACAAAAACAGGATGTATACCAGAATTGACCTGTTAGTAACAATTACCCATCCCTGTCTACAGTATTATTTTTATGCTGGTATCAATTTCCGTGATTTAAGTTTATTAATTATTATTTGTTTTTTTTCCACTATGGGGTATTCTTCATGCTTTCAGCCTTTTATTATTATAAAAACTCCTGCAATGCTAAGCATTCCATGGCAGGCAGGTATTCCTCTCAGTGCAGTGGCTTAGTATCCCTGGGACCTAGGATTCCTACAAGTAAAAATTCTTCCAGCCCCACTGGACTTCCAGGCTTCCTTCTTAGTCAGAGGGCCCGTGTGGACCTTGGAATTCCTCCACTATGTTGTCTCAAGTGTGTTCCATTTATTCACAGAAGTTAATTATAAGAAAGCATTTGATGGGTGTGCTCTTCTCTTATGGTCCTATTGGAACACCATTGTGCAAACATTCTGCAAATGTTTTAGCATTTGGGTGGTTCTTTTATATAACTTGGATGATCAATAAAGCTTATTTTTTATGTTTCCACATTTCCTAACACCCAAGAAAGTGAGAAAGAGAGATTCAACCATTTGTCTTTTTACATTTCCTGCAAATCCTGTCTGTTTGATTGTTCAGGTTATGTTGCTGTTCTAATTTCACTTAAAAGTGTATTATTTAAAACATACTATGGCTTCTGCCTTTCTACAATGAGAATGGCAAACAAAGAATTATTATTAAGTGATATTATTTCTGCCTTCTTATTTCTAACTCATAGTATCATTTTTAAAAATTTATTAATGGATAGAAATATTTAGGTTTTTTTTCTTCTCTTTTATGTTTATTTTTGTTTATTTTTGCAATTTGTATTATCTACACCAGGAGATTCTAAATTTGAAGTTAGACTCTTTTGTGATTTTGAGTTTATGGTTAGGTTTTTTTGTTTTTTGTTTTGTTTTTTTTGAATTAGAGTTTGTGTGTTGTACAGTGATTTAGGACATGCTTAATCAATACCTCAAATGCCCCTAAATAGCATACTTTTATAGAGACTACTACAAAATAATATAGTTTGACCTAAAATAGATTGAATTTGTTTTGTGTGAAACCTCATCAATGTATATACATTGCTATAGTGATAAGTATGGGATGATGGGAAAAAAAGATGGGAAAATGAATGGCATTTATTTCCTCTCTTACACAATGTGGATTAAGAGACAGAGTTTCATAATGATAGAACAATAGAGTTGTGTTTGTCATTTAAAATGATAAAAAATAAAAAGGAATGCTTATCTATAAAACTCACAAGAGGAAAGGGGGTTAGTTTGAGAATATGAGCTAAATTCCTCCAATTAAAAGTGGGTAGTAAGTTTATACCGTTTGAAGTTAAAAATTAAGAAGTTGAGGTATTAGCCTATTTTTAAGAATTATAGCAGTAACCAATGTAATCATTAAAATAGAGTTGAAATTGTTCTCATCGATGAACTAAAAATGAGAAAGGAATATACCAGTGTCAGTTTTCATTTAGTATTATTCTTTACCATTTGGATCTTTTAAACATGAATTTGTAATGTATTTTTATTAATAAAATAAACTTCCTATTTAACATCAAATATTTTATTATAATTATTCTTTCTTTTTAAACTTCTCCCATACAGAGGCAAGTTAAATGCCGAAATCACATATGACTGTGTACTAGAAGTTCATACATATGTGTGTGTAATATACATATATATAATATTATATATAAATTAAATTATTAAATTTTAAAAGCAAACAAATTATAAAAATTTTGTTACATAAAAAAGTCTATTCACATTTGTTAATAGATTCAATCTAGGATATGAGAAGGATAAATACAATAAGAAAAAGTAGAGCTAAGAAGCTAAAAGTAAATAATAATTCATATTTCAGAGCAAATTTCAGGTTGGTCTCTAACTCATTTATATTTGCTTCTGTAGACCACCAAAGTAGACCACCGAAATACATACAAGCACCATATAGCTTCTATTATAAAAAGTATTTGAAATGAATTGTTTTTAAGTTTACTTTTTAAATTATTAAGAACATTAAAGATTTAATTTTATCACTTGCAGTTCACTGCTTGGCATTTAACTTTTTCTTTTCTATTTCGTCACTTTATAACCTAATTGAGGAATTAAAAAAAAAAACTATTTCAATATAGGGTCACGTGTATTGAACTCTTCAAATATAGTTATTTCTCAACTTGGAAAGGTAACCACATCAGAGAAAACTGCATGAAATTTATTCCTAATTGGCCTAACTGTTCTGGGGAGGAGAGAAGGTAAGAGATACTAAGGATTAATCAGCTATAAACGCTGCTAGTCATTTGAATACTAGTGATGTCACATATGCATACCATTTTGGGATAAGTCTGCTCCCAATGCCTCAGGCCCAACTTAATGGAAACCATCAAATTTAAGATTTTACAACACAAGGGCATTCTGCAATATCTGAAAGCCATGGTAATGTTCAGTAGAACTATTGCAAGGAGGTTACACCCAACCTGATGTGAGCACTTGTCTCTGTAACTTGTCATTGTTAGATGCTGCAGAATGTGAAAGGGCAAAAAATTTGATTTCTCTTATTAATTAATATATCACAAAGGCAATATATACTAAATTAAAAAAAATCATGCCTTTGACTTGGCAATTTCACATAGTAATTTAACTTATGTGTATGTATAATCAGAAAATTATGGATTTGATGACAATATGGAATAATTGAACCTAATTGAATGTATGTCCAAATATCTGAGACTGAATGAATGGATTAGGATGCATCCACATAATGGGTAATATGCAGCATTAAGAAGATATCGTTGTGGACACATGGTCATAACATTTGGTTAAGTTTAAGAAAAATGTAGATTTCAAAATGATGGATTCATCTTATGTGCACAAACATATGCACATACTCTTATTTTGATTTATTTATATTTTCAGAATAATCTATATTGAATCAATAGTAATGATTGTATGTATGTATTTTTAGAAGCTTAAAATGTACAGGCTATTTAAGCATGTAACTGCACAATTTCAGATAACAACTACTTTTTAAAATATACTTTAAATGTATAAAAAAACTTGCTAACTTTTAGTACCATAACAAAGCAGTGATTTTAAGAGCTCAGCAATAAGACATGGATACGTAATGAAAAATTTAAAATATGCATTTACCTTTAGGATGATGCCTATTGAATATTAAACATGAAATTGCTAGTGCCTAGGGCACTTCATTCAGTACAATGTACATAAACTTTGGAACTGTTTTTCAGGTGCTAGTTTTAATAAATAAATAGAAAGGTTGAGAAGGAAGTTTACTACAAAAATGTTTTTTATGGTCAGTTATTTTAGCTACTATCTGTATTGAAACTTTGTCTCTAAAATGTGTAAAGTTACAAAAAAAATTAGAAAAAAGGTTGTGCATTGGACCAGTATTTGAATGTTTTAAACATTTAAATTAAGTTGCAGCACACTTTTAAATGTTCTCAAGAATCTCAAAAGCGTTTGTAATTCTATTTTTATGTAGTATACACAGTTTGTGTTTATAACATAAAATATAAGAAAATTGACAAGAAATGAACAAAATAGTCTAATTTATGTGTAAGTTAACAAGGAAAACTAGACAAATGATGTTACATTGGTGTTGAATTAACTAATTTTAAAACTTTTTGTTTAAAAACAATAATTAACACCCTTAACTTCCATCCATGTTGTTACAAATAGTAATATTTAATCTTTTTTATGGCTGAGTATTATTCCATTGTGCATATATATCTTTGTCCATTCATTCATCAGTAGACACTGAGATTGTTTCCATATCTTGGCTATTAAATAATGCTGCAATAAACATATGGGTACATATATCTGTTAGAATTAGTATTTTTACATTCTTCAGATAAACACCCAGAAGAAGATTGACAGAAACTATACTTTTAGTGTTGAGCATGACACATTGGATATATATATATATAAATTATTATGTTGTATACCTGAAATATAAAGTGTTATTAATCATGTTATCACCAAATTTTTTTTGAAAAAATAATAAAATAATAATCACAAACTATTGAGTTTTAGCTTTTTCAACCTTAGTTTATATGGCCAATGTTCTCAAAGACTAATGTGCATTAATCTTTTCATATATACACGGTGTGATATTCCTGATATGAAGAAGTAATCCATAATGAATAAATGAAATGATTAGTTAATTAAGACTGTGTATTTCTTTGTATGTTATAAAGGGACCTTAAGAGACATTGTTTTAATGAAATTTAGTATACCGTCTTAAGAAGATTTGCAATCATAAGGGCATTCATTTGTATCCTGGTGCTGCACACTGTCGTACACACTATGTATTAACTGTGTGATCTACAGTAAAGTAGAGAATCACATCAAAGCCTTAGTTTCTGAGTGTAATGCCTGATCACATTCTTGCTGCTCAGTACATGGTTGTTATTACATAAACACAATTGCTAGTTAATGTGGCATTAGTACACATAGTCTTTTAACTATTGTAATAAACTAGAAAGTAAAGAGCTATCCTCCTCTAGTTTTTCTGTCTGACATCTAGTCAGTCACACTAACTCTCAAACATTTTTTTTAAGTGTCATTTGACTACTTTTTTTAAAAAAATATTCTTCATCATTTTATGGACAAAAGTGCTTCCATTAAAGTACCCTAGATGCTGAACCACTTGCCACTAAACACTACACTTCTTCCTTTTGGATTCAGGAACTTAGAAATCAGAACTTCTTTCACTCATTTAGTAAATGTGTGTCGAGTGTTTACTATGTGATTAGCCCTGTGGTAAGTAAGTGTTGAAGTTAGAGTGGTGTGGGCTTCAGGACACATTCCCATGGGTGATAAAATCAGAGCCACTGTCGGACCCCTTTAGGGTCTCAGCACTCGGTGTGGCACATTTGTTCTAATTCTCGCTTTTCCTTCTTCCATATCAAAAGAAGTATATAGAAACCCAAATTTGTCTTCTTGGAAATATAAATTATATCTGCCCTCTGCTAAAACTTGATGGCTTCAGTCAAACTTTGAAAACACATACCTATTGACCTGAGACAATTATACTTTATTCTAGAGAAAAAAAAAGACCCAGAGATTTTAAACAGGTAACAAACTTTCAGCTTTATGATTTCCCTGGTAAAATTATAGTGGGGGCAGGGTGGATATATAGCATTGAAATCATCCAGGTAAACAAAACAATTCCCAGGCTCTGAACAGTGACAGAGTTTAGCATACATACCCTACCCTACCTGCTTAGTACCTAGAAGCTTCAGCGTTCTTTTCTGAGTTGTTTTCCCCTTTTATATTCCATCCCTGCCATACAAAAGCTGAATTATATAAGACAGACTGTATTACCCAAACAAAATCTCCACCATAAGAGGCCCTGTCCCCTCCCTTTCCTAATATTTCTTTAGGAGCAATTTCCCTGAACTCATTCCACAGACCTAGAAAGGGGTGAATGTTCAGACATTTCACTCAAAACTACTGCAGAAAGCTCATTAAGGATGTTGGAGTAGTTTATAGCATCTCCACCTACTATTACCAACACAAATTCCCTCTGCTATTGAAGGAGTTCCCATGGAATATTACAAACGACAATAAGAACTAACAAATAATTATTGAAAACACCTCCCCTCTCTCATAAAATAGGGACTGGGATAGATACTGTTACTTACCTGTTTACCTGTTTCATTTAATCCTCTCAAAACACCAATAAGCACATAGCACATTCTAATTTCAAACCTAGTGTTTTTTTTTTTTTTTTTTTTTTTTTTTTTTTTTTGCATTATATCAGAGCTGGTTTAGAGAAAATCCTGAATCCGCTATTAATGCTTTTGAGAGCCATTTGCAAAGAAATCAACATCTGAATGATCATGTTCAGTGATTAAAACTAAATATATTTAACATAATAAAACTATTTAAATTGTAAAAGAAGTACATGATTTATTTACTATTTCATGAAATAAATAAAAAGCTAGAAATGATCTTATGATGCCCCATTGAATCAAAACTAAATAGTATTCGACACATTTCTTTATTTTTGTATCAAATTTCTATATTATTGCTTTAAATTTAGAATTCATTTTTGATTATTTCTGATGGAAATTTTACTGCCCTGATGTGAGTTTGCAGTGATGACTAGAAAAGTATGTAGTTATTTCTATATATATTCCTTTGATGCATGGAAATAAGCCCATTTTCGCTTAGCTCTTTTTCTACCTAGAAGACTTAGAAACGGAGAAACTATGTCTAAAATAGTTTTTAAATCATTTCACCTATTCTCATTTCTGGTGAGACTTCAATAGCTTTCATTTTTTGAGGGGTTGCCAAGCAATATCTTAACTTTTTTTTATTTCTTGTGATACCTTAGCTTCTCTATGTTACAGATAAGCATGAGTAGAGGTCACAGGCACACAATATGCCATTTCTATCCTATGTTTTAATCTCTCAATGGCCCAAGAATAACCAAGTTTAATATGAAGGAGATAGGATACTATTCATTTTCAGTTCTTTCAGAAAAAATTCTGCCTAACAATTTAAACATAGGGAGAAATATAATTACATGAGTGAATAGCCAGCTGCCTCCTGCATTCCTGTTATGTCTCCTGGGGCAGAATAAAAGTGACTGCAATTATATTTCAAATCTCAGAGGGATTTTAATGTGATAGTTTTAGCAATAGCTTTCTTATTTTTTATAAAGTTGTGTTAATAAAATGAATGGCTCTGGTAATTTGTGTAATATTACATTTTATTAGAAGTAATTACTGCTTAATATTATCTATATGACATAATGACATAAAAAATCCTATTCTCTGGGATATTACACCTTTTAGGGTAAAACCTCATGAAATGTCATTCTTATTTATTAAATAATATAATATTTATATATAATGTAATATTTTATGTTGGTATTACATGCTTAAATTATTTTTAGCAAGAAATAATTTATTTCTTTAGCTATGGTGTGATGTTTTTCAAATTAAGGTATTTTATTATACAAAGTCAAAATTAGAAATTCTCAACACTCAATGGCTACAAAATTTGGAAGCATAAAAATTATCCATTTTCTGACAAACTGTTTAAATTGTAAATTAAATAGAAAAGCAATCTTAAAATTTTTATGAAGTATCTGTTTCAGAGTATATTGAAAATGTATAAAGTATGATTTTCGGTGACAAGTTTATATTTGTGCTATTAATCCTAGACAAACTGTAAAGTATAAGTAGCTTTAAAAGAGGCACTGTATGGCTTTGTGTCCTGTTTTTTGTTTGTTTGTTTGTTTTTATTTTTGTTTTTAAAGAAGGAAAAATTCATCTACCTAGCATGATTTAAAGTGCTTTTCCATTTATTTCAACTGGATTTTCGTTCTTTTAACTTAATTTATATTGCTATTTTTAACAATGAAGAAATAGAGAGCACAGGGTACATCCAAATGCAAGTTGATATCCTAAGCATATAGATGAAGATAATTATAATAAACATGAAACGAACATATGAATGTGTACCTTAAATACAAGCCTCAGATCTTTTTATAAGAAGTAGTAATTAATCAATAAATGATATGCATACGTTGTATCTATCTGATTTACACACGTCAGCAGTAGCTACCAATTATTGAGAGCTGCCTATGTGTTCAACACTATATTAAATGGTATACATAGTTGTAATTTATCCTTCACTACAACCCTATGTGCTATTTATTGTAAACTCTATATTACAAATGAAGAATTGAGCCACATATTAAGGACATTAGCCCAAAATTACTCATCTAATCTTTGACAGAACTCAGCCACATCCTAGGTTATAATACTAAATTGTCTTAACACTTGACAATTTTGTACCCTGCCTTTTATACAAAAAATACTTTAGGAATCAGATCACATTTTAATATATGTATATTTTTCACCTAAATAGTAACACCAAAAGATAGGTACAATCTTGTAGCTGTGACAGCAGTTCTGATGAAAGAAAATTACTTATGAATAATCATTTCTATAAATTAAATAAAAATAACCCATGTTTTCTAGAAGACATCACTTTGTACCCTATTAAACTACTTGAGCTTCAGTAAACTTTCAAAAATCATCATCATCTCACATCATGTCCTCACATTTGGTGACAATGTATTGTTATGTTTCCATATATCTGTCAACTTGTTTTCTTTGAAAGTTTAAAAACGTTTCTTTTCAATAAGTAATAATTGAAAAACTCTTTTAGATTCCTTTCCCCTTTTAAAATTTTGAGAATGTCTTACAATTGATAATGTGATGGTTTTACTTAGAGAGGCTTTTATTTTCCCTGCACTTGATTTTAGAAATAGATAGCTAAAAGTAGCAAATATTTTATTAATACATGAAAAAGAAACAATCTCCCAGTTTTCAGGTCATGAGATTGAACTTTGAAATTTATTGTTTACTTTAGGAATCTTCTGTGAATTGTCTTAAAGTTGAAACTGATTATCTTCCAGCACTCATAATATGGTAATGAAGTAAATGTAATTTTAAGAATGTGTATGTGTGTGTGTGTGTGTATGGTGGTATATGTGTCATATATATGGTGGTATATGTGTCATGGCAAGCAAGAACTATTGTGCATTCTTCTCCCTTCTTAGCAAAGATGGTCTGCATTGCTGCAAACAACCATGTAGAATGGGATTTTAAAATTTAATTGTTATTCTATATTTGTTTTCTGAATTTATAGTTTAGCCAGATTGAAAATCTCCCTTTATTTTATTAAAAGGACATTTTTAATACATTGTATGAATAGTTTTTATAATATTTTACATGTTAATCCATGTTATTTCTCATAGACCTTAATCAACAACAAATGTTGGTCGCTATTAAATCGGAATTACAATTTAGTAGTAAGCAAGATAATATTTTAAAGTTCCAACAAAATTTCTTTTTTTGTTTTTGGAAAATGAATACAACAATGGCATTGTTTTTATTCGAGTTATTTTTCCTCTAATGGTAGCAGCAGGATACTTTTGGATGAATGCACAATTAATTAGTCAATTGTAAATTTTGTGAGATTAAATTGTAGAGAGGATTGGCCAATGCATTCTTAGTTTATGATTTTGGTTTATCAACTATTATAGTGGTTTTCGATTCTGGCTTTGCAGAAAACGCTTCTAGAATTTTTAGAAAATATCTACTCTTAGGTTCGAACATTTGAGGTGGTGATTTGTTAAGTCTGAAACAAAATCTATGAATTGTTTTAAAAACTTTCTTTAGCAGTTCTCATATGAAATAATTTTTAGAACCACTTGTCTATCTTAATTAGATTGCCTTCATTTGTAGTAGATCCATGCAGAACACTAGTTGGTATTACTCCTAATGACCAATTAATGCACTTGTGTCTTGATCATGTACTATTGGATGGCATAATTTACTCTCATCTGAGTTTCTTATGTATCACATGATCAACCATCTTAATTTGCAAAGGTTCTGTGTATAATTAGAGATATAAACGTATTACCTGTTTTGTGGAATAATAATATGAGATTTTTTTTTTTTTAAAGGAGAAGCAGCAGCTCATTTTATTTGGGGGTGGGTAAGCCTTTGACCACATAATCTTGTGTCATTTCTAAAGCAACATTTTAGACACAAGGTATTGTCAGCTTAGATATACTGGAGAACTTAAAATTGATGAACTTAAAATTGAAGAGTAGGGAAGAGTGGAAAACTGCTCTCATTACATGATTATTAATTTATTTTAAAGTTCTATTTTTTGCTTCTATTATTAAAACAAAAAAAAATCTAAGGATCTTTAGTATAATTGCCTTCGTGGACAGCATCTACAGGCTTCCGAAAAGACCGTAGCCAGGTTTGGTAGGGAAAAACCCTTGAGTATAAGTAGACCAAAGAACAAGCCACGGTTAACTTCATTCCTGGGTCCCAAGTTGTAGAAAAAGAACACAGTGGCCACTTCTTGCAGAAGGAGGATCCCTAAGATCAACTTTCTAAAGTCTATCTGTAGTTTTCTCTTTCTCCCAACTCTTACTTTACAGATAAAACCCCTAAATGGAAGGTGTTAACCCCATCAGGTGTGTAGTCTCTGTAAGTCAAATGATCAGTCTCATTACATTTTAGCAAACATTTCATAGAACCAAATAGGTCAAACTGTCTATTCTTTTTATTTACTGTCATGTAAAACTCATATAAAAGAGAATTTTTCTGATGGTTAAAGATAGAAAGGAGCTTCTGCGGCCCCCTTGTGACCTCTAAAATAGTTGAAGACAGTCTCCCTATAGATGCAAAAGAAATGCATGGCTTCAGAACAAACTAAAAAACAACCAGTAGTAGAGGAATCTCCATTTGTTACCGATAGAGCTGTGATGAGGACTGGGGGTGGGGGACAGAGAATCCTCTCTTCTGTGCTGATTTCCAGGTCTTATTTTATAAAACCAAAAGAAGCCTAGAATTTATTGTTAAGTTGTCAATATCATTCTTGAAGCCAGAATTTACCTGTATCTGCTAACATGGGCCTGGAAGTGCTAATCAATTTAAGAGCTCCTACCTAACTTTTAAATAATATAGGCTTTAAATTATATATATATAATATATATATATATATATATATATATATATATATATATAATTTTAATTTTAAGTATATATCTTATAAAATTATAAGTAGCAAAAACTTTTCTGATTAGAAAAGTTCCCTTAATATAAAAGAGTTGCTAAGAAATAGATTGCTTTTGTATCTAATGTAATATAAGAAGGCACTGTAATATGTAAAAGAAAAAAAATATTTGCTTTAAATTAAATACTTAAAAAGAATGACCATATCTTCAATTCTAGAAATACTTCATTAAATTTATGGGTGGCAGTCATATAAGCAGTGTGGCTAGAAATGCTAATATTATTGCAACTATGTAAAGTTGGCTGTACCCTAGAAATAAGATGGAGTCATATTATAAGTTTTTCGTGACTATTAAATAAATACACTGTATATTTCAACATTTAAATGTTACTTAAATGGAACACATGGGTTGAATATAAAAAGTAATTGTATCCAGTAAATGTTTATTTTGCTTTTTTCAGTTTTAAAATATAGACAGTGGTAAAATATAAATCCTGCCTGGGTGCATTACGCATTGCAACTGAGCTCTATTCTTTTCCAGTGTCATTTCAAGTCCCTTGTTGCCATAGTTGCAGCTAAGAAAATGCATTTTTCTAAAAGATTTATAAATAATGATTGTAATGTTTTTAGCTCTTTGTTGTAAAATACAATACTCAATGCCTCTGAGAAGAATATAAATCCAAGCACTAGGGAGCCATTCAGGTCACACTTGAGTCCTGTTACAAGTAGGGCAAGAAAAGTGTCTCACTGATATCCATTAATGTGCACTCTCCTGCCCACTCAAAAGATAAATTCCATGTAGTTAGAGTCTACAAACATACATAAGACACTCTTTAAACTTTATATCTGCTGTTGTTACTCCAAAGCAAAAAGATAGCATTTATTAACCCTTCTCTTTTTTAATATCATTCTCTAAATGATAAATTAAAATATGTAGTTTATATGAATATATGCTTTTTACCAATGTATGTATTCTTAATAGCTCTGAAAATTAACTAAATGTTAGTTTTTATTGTAACAGGGAATCAAAGATATCTATCCTTAATAAACTGATTTTAATTATGGTTCATGATGTAAGTTGAAAATAAATATTCAAGAGCCATTTCCCTCTTTGTTTTTTCTCCAAAAGTCAGAAACTATTTACTAATTGAATAATTAAATTATTCCACATATTACATAAGCCATCTGAAATAGAATATGTACCTCCCCCAAAACAGAAAACAGAATGATGATAAAATAACATAAATGCCTACCATCCAGAAATAAGTAAAAAAATTAATGTTTTTGATACTCTCATACACATAAATATACACATACATACCCATATCTGACAAAACTATATGTGGTATATACACATATATTAATTTCCTAGTCTAGGGTGTGATACATAACAAAACCAGATTTCAATGTGTAGAAAGTACAAAGTTTTATTTCTTTTCCCAGTGAGTCATGAGGGTGAAGTGAATGGAACTCACCAGGCTAATGCAGATTCTGATTTTCCCATGTTGGGGGAGGGCTCAACACAGGCAAAAGGACTTCTGCACAGTTTGCACAAGACGAAAGCTCTACACAGGGACAATAGCAACTGTCTCTCGGTTCTCACCCTAAAGACACGCAACTCAATGTCTCCCTGCACGTCACTGTTCTTTTGCCAGAGCCCAGAATGAATGCCTGCAAGCAACTGATTCTGTGCATGGGCCCTTTAAGGGGATGTCTGGATTTCCGGCTGCCTTGTATCACTCTTACAGTTGAAATGCCCACTGATTTTCATAGCCAGACTTTTGGGGGCTCCTCTTCCTGAAACTGGCACTCTGGACTAGAGAGTTCCTGTTTGGGGCTGGGACACCTTGGTCCTCCAGTGGAGCCTCCACAGCCAAGAATTCCCTCTCCTTGCTCAACTGTCTTAAGTGGGTGTGGGGCCAGCCAGTTTCATACTTCCACCCCTCTTACTAGTCTCCACGTGGCTTCTTCTTTACATCCTTAGTTATAGGACTTCTGTTCAGATGGTTCTCCAGGTTGATTGTTCTATAATTTAGTTGTAATTTAAATCGGTCATGGGAGGAGTCAAGCATAGCATTTATCTACTCCACCATCTTGCCCTGATCTTCCAGGTGTATCATTTTTTTTATCATTTGTACTGTAACTTTACTGTGACTTTTCTTTGTTAGTATATGTTTAGATGCATATACTATATGTACCATTGTGTTATAGCTGCCTACAGTATTCAGTACAGTAACATGCTTTATAGTCTTGTAGCATAGGAACAATAGGCTATACCATATAGCCTAGGTGTGTAGGAGGCTACACCATCTAAATTTCTTTAAATATACCCTGTGATGTTCCCACAATGATGAAATCACCTAAGGACATATTTTTCAAAAGGTTTCCCTGTATTTAAGTGACACATGATTTTATAGAAAACTTAACCTTTAGCTTTGTTTATATATTGGTCAGTAGAGTGTGTCATAATAATATTAATATTTTGTATTAATAGATACCTATATTATTATTTTCATAACTCCCTGATTTTCCATCTTATGTGTTTCTAGAAAAGTTATCCACTTTATTCACTTACCACTTTAACTGGTTTTCTCTTTTAATGGGTTGAAACATGTCTCAGTTACAGTAGTTGGTATATAGTGTGTCTAATGAATCATACAGGTTAAAATTCTCCCTCCTGTCTTCATTTGGCATAGGCTGAGTTCTCAAGGAATGTTAGCTCTTATTGATTATAATGAACACTTTTCTCATTTGGGTTTCATTTGTACTATACCTTGTGAAAATTCCTCAATTTCTTATTTAATAACATTGTTTTTCTTTTGATTTTAAATTTTGGTTCTACTTTCACAAAGTGTCACAATTTCCTAGTTTTCTACAAGAACTTGAATAGGAAAAGAATCAAGCATTCAAGCTCAATGCAGTGTCTTGACATAAAACTCAAAATTTTCCTCTGATACAATATGGTGTATTTAAAAAAACATAGTAGACTTAAAGTCACATGATTTTAGTTTCCAATGCTAGTAACTAGTGATGTGTTTTAGAGAAATAATCTAACGGAACTTAATATTTATTTCACAATCCAAGAAAAAAAAGGGGGGTAATAATAGGTTTGGCTAAGAGTTATTAAATAGAAAAATATAGACCAAGTGCTAAAATACAGTGGTCATCACCATACTGGTTTGTCTGTTTATTTTCCTCTTCTCCAAAATTTTGCCCTTATTTGAAATCCTGAAGCACTAAATATTGGTATGTGAATAGTGTTATACTACTTTTAAGCTTGGTCTTACTGGCAATCATTATCATTGGCAAGAAATTAGACACAACTATGTAAATAGAAACATGATTATAATTTTGTGCTTTCTTAAAATTTGAACTGATTTTTGAATTAAGAATGTATCAAAATACATGAGGTAAAATTTGAGGAACAAATATAAATTAATGCTAAGCTCTTTGTTGACTTTTCATTTTCCAATTCTTTTAACATTGTTTATTTGACAATTTATTTTTTACTCATGAAACAACATTTTGTACCAGAGTAGTTGGGGTTGTGCCACAATTTTAGTTAACCCCAATATGCTTACCAGGAAGATATAATAAAGCCTATCTTCACTAACACAACTACAGTTTTACTTCCATCTCCTGCTTGTGTAATAAAATCACAAAGAATTTTCCTAGGAGTAATGAAATCTATGACATCTACTCAGTAGCATCTGCTGGGAGCACAATACTGAATAGAGCATTGTCCCAACATTATTGAATAGGATAAAATGAGGAGTTATCTATGAGCAGAAAGGGGGGCATGTTGCTCAGCAGTAATGTCTTCCCATATGAAGTTTGTCTCAAACTGAGATAGAAAGATAGCTGAGCTGAAACTCAGGAGTCATAGACAATTTAAGGAGCAGATGCAGCATGGAAGAACACAAATTCAAGAACTATAGTAATGGACTATTGCTAGGACGTTTAAAAAAATTTTAAATTGCAGGGAAGACAAGAAGAAAAAGATGCTAGAATTATAGGTAGGACCATATTGCAAAGGGGTTTAGGGGATAATCCTGGAGCTTGGATTCTGAAAGGGTCACCATTGGGGATGAATTCAAGCATCCACAGAAAATTGTCAAATGTATGTTAACCTCTTTTGAATAAATAGCATGTGATGACTGAGAAAGGTATCATCTTCTAGTTACTGTTACCTGTGATATTAGCGTCCATACTAGTGTAGACTGGGATTTTAATCTGTTCCAGTGTGTTTAATGAATCACACAGTTTTAAGATTCTCTTTCCAGTCTTATATGTTTTCATTAGTTTTCACCCTGTTTTAATTCACAAAATATTTAAGTTTGCTTATAAAACACTAAAAAATTAAGCAAGCAAAGTAAACTAACAAGCAGTAAAACCTTTCTTAATATTGGGATCAGACAGTAATTTTTCTAGATGTTTTTCAAGAGTTGTTCCTGTGGGATTAAGAGATAAATTAACTGAGAGTGAGTGACCAACAGACAAGATGAAAGAATACTATGTTGAGAAATATGGAAAATGGCAAGATAGCTAATAAGGTATGATTCTTCATATTAAACAGATTCACCTGAGAGTTTTTAAACAATAAGATTTAAAAAAAAAAAAACAGAATTGAATAGACAAAAATCTTATCATCTATTCATTGAATATAAAATTCAGTCAATGTACCTACTTTGGAGATAGAAATAGGCCTGCCTGAGTACAAGCCCCAGAGTCCAAGATGATGGTGGTAACATGGCTTGTCCTCTAACAGCAATTCCTAAAACTGGAAACACACCTTCCTTGATCCTGCATGTATTATTTTTGGCATGAGATAAAATAACAGGTTTCTTTGTCAAGTGTGCATTATTAAGCCTGTGGTTAATATAAATGTTAATCAGGGTTATGATAGTAGCTCCAGGGATTATGGTAATCATGTAGCATATAATGCAAGCATGGATGTTTCAATTCAAGTGTAAATATGTAGTTAATGAAGGGTACAATCATTTAACAAACTGTGTCCAAATATTCACAGTTTAGAAATGTCTGGGCTATAAACCCACTTTCAAATTTTCTTTTTGAAAATAAAAACACCTGTTTTGTATCAGTGCCAAAATTAAGATGTTATTGTGGCAAGAAAAAAAATGAATTAAGAAAGGAAAGAATAAATATGCATAATGCTACCACGCTGTATAAACCCCTTTTTACAACATCTTGGTAATGTTGGACTTGGTGATGTTGGACAAGGTCTAATTCATCCATATAGTGTTACTTTTAATAAAAGGATATAACTATACATAAAGAGTAACTATTTTTAAAAAGACCTCTGATGATATAAACATCATTGTTTATCAGAAAACAACTTCATTATCAAAATATTTTAAATGGCAAACAATTTTTCATTATATGGGTGAGCAGTAAATTAGTTGACCAATTGTCTCATTGCTTTTCTTTCCCACTAAAGATAAATAATATAGTAATACCTTATAACTTTATTTTTATGCCTCCACCCCAGATGCTTCCTGTAAGCAGAAAAATTACATACGAATACTCCTAGCTGTAAGAAGTCTAGGAAAATTGGAAACACGATACTTAAGATAAGTTTGAACAAATCATGGTATTTATTTCTAAAAAACTACATACTGATCCATTTTCTTCAAAAAATTAATGTTTCAAGTATAAAATTTTAAGACAACTCTTTATTCCTTTTTAGGCATTTTTCACCCTGTCTGCGTGCTTTCTGGTATGTCAATGAATTGGACATATTACTCTGGGAGATAATGAGTTTTTAAAACCAGTATGTATATTTTTTACAATTTGTGAATATTAACTTCTCATATGGAACCACTTTCTTACTTCTTTTCTTTTTCAGCTTTCCTTTGAAAACATCAGGTTGTCATATACAGTTCTCTTGAGCATATTTATCCTATACCTCATTAATCTATTTTATTTTTTAAAAGCAAGCTTTTTTCCATACCGTTGCTCTGCAACATTATATTTGTTATTTGCTCCAAATTGTATTATAATTCCATTTTTAAACTTTCTTTACTATTTTAAACTCTCTTTACTATTCTTGTGTGTTTCCATTTATCTAATTTTTAAATTTGTCTAATCTCTCTGCTTTATGCTTTGCTTCGATTCATAGGCACAATGCTCTATTATTGTGTATTCGGTATGTCAGTTTTCTGTGTTTTACTTCTGTATCTTCCATTGGGTTATCTTAAAAGACCGAAGAAGTTTTTATTTTCCTCTTTTTCTAAGCATAGGGCCAATGTGTTTTAGCTTGCTATCTTTGGTTTGTTTTCACTAATCCTTAAAGAATGTCCAGACTACAGTTCTGTCCAATGTTTGGAGCTGCATGGATTAGCCTTTTTTGTAAACTCAAGTACACACACACACACAAACACGGGAACCAGGTAAAGATAAGCAACTATGAAGAGGACCCTGTTTATAATAGATATTTATATAATCCCTCTTTTGTTCTGGGGTGGTATCATTCTCCTCCGTGCACTGCTTGATTTTCTACATTCTGAAGTGTAATATGTGAGATAAGTTAAAAACAAAAACAGTTTAACTTCCTGATTATACTTAATAACATCCCTTTTTTTCATGTCTCCCAGGTAACCTCCACCAGCTTACCTGTGCAGAGATGCTGCATTGCATAAAGCAGTGACTCTCATCTAGTGGTCCAGTACTGCCTTGTTTGGGGACAGTATAACATATTATACTGTCTGTTGATTTTCTTTCTCTTCTGTCCCTGCTTGTGCAAAGATGTTTGAGATAGGATTGGGCAGAAAAATAATACAATTAATTTGAATAGGTTTTCATTCAGGTAGCCAAGCTTCAATTAGTATCATACTTTTCCCTAAAAATATTGTAATTCTGAGATATAGCTTTGGTTATAATGTTTTTTCATTATCTTAATGAGTATCTTATGAAACCTGGTCTAGGCAAAAATAGGGACTGCTATCAAGATACCAATTTAAAATAGAAGCCCTCTTCTTAGCTCCTACTGTTTGTCTTAAATATCACTGTGTGGTGTCTATGATCTGACTTTTTTTTGGTTAGAATTTTTATTCTATATATATATATTTTTTTTTTTGGTGGTAATTTATAGTGAAGGAAAACTGCCAATCGAGTGAAAAATCATTTGCATTTTATAATGCTAAAATAGCAGATGCTTAAAGGCCAAAGTGTTAGTTAACATTTAGTATGTTTTTAATCAATGAGATTGGTTTTATAATTTTAAATAACTTTTGAATTAGTGATTACTGCTAAAAATTCTTAACTAGTATTTTTAAAATCAATATTATAAAATGGCTTAGAATAATTTATTAAGATATACTTTGATTACCTTGTATTTTATGTATTTAAAAACACACATTTTACTGAATTATTGACTAAGGTAAGTATAAGAAATAGTCTTAATCTCTTTAAAAATCTAGATTTCAGTCCACAAATCCCAGCTGAATTTATAAGACTGAAGCAGTTCCTCAAATTACTCCATCTACAGCATTCTTTCATCTCTATAAATAGAAGGAAACAAATTTGCCATATACAAGATTATAATTTACCAAGGTTTATTAATTATAATCTTCCCATCAACCTCAAATAATGTAGTTTTACACTCCATGAAATATAAATATAGATATGCATAATTACATATAGAAAAACTTCTTTATATTTAAGAAAAATATTTTATTTTATCAGTTTGTCTAACAGTGCAGACTGTATTACTTCTTTAAGCTTAGGTTTACATTCATTTTATACTGTTGCTATACAATATGGCTTATCCTATATTGTGAAGATAAAAATGTATCTAAAGGGAAAAATTTTGAAGGCATAGAATACCTAAAAGTTTATTGCTTGTCTTCTTCTATTTTAGACTATCAGGATTTATTTTTTAATGTTTTTTTCTCCTCCCAGGATTTCTATAATATTTGCTTATAGTTACTCATAATACTATATTTTGTAGTATTTCTAGGGACTAAAAATTTTTCGTACAAATTTTGTGTTCAGATAGAATTAAATTTACATGGATACAATTATTTTAAAAAAATTATTTAAGCTTAGCATTAAGTTTTTACTGCAAGTTGAAAATATCCCCATTGCTTTTTAAAGAGACTTTGTGCAAATGTTCACAGATAGGTATTGAGTTTGCTTCCACTGCAGGAAAATAAAAAGACAGGGGAAAACACAAAGCATTATTAGAATAGATAAAATTTTTCAGCCCAGTTTGGCAGCTATCAGAGGTTTATATCATTTGACCTTTAGTTAAATACTCTAAGCCTCCAGGAATAAAGGCCTATAGTAGCATTAAGTTTTATTGCTGTTATCTTCATCATCTAAATGCAATCTTTATACTACTTAAGATTCACCTCTCACTGTTGGACACTTTCTTTAATACCTCTGTAATTGCAAAGAGGGTTTGGTGAGTGTTTTAAGGTTTCCTCAGTTTCTGAGTGAATTGCCTGTTTAGTTGTAGATAAGCAGACTTCAAGTATTGTTGAGATTATCAACATTCAGTTTCCTTTGATTTCTTCATTTTCTAATTTCTTTAAAATTCATCTCTTTCTCACTACTGTGAAATTATACAAGCAAGCACCACATTAAGGTAGAATAAACATGAGAAGGACTTAGAAAATAAATTCCAATCCTAACTCCATCATCAACTTCTAATAAGGTCTTTAGAAAAATTAATCCTGCAGAATCACTAGCACTAGAGACCATCTGACTTGGAATATTAAGATTATTTAAGAATATAGATAATACCTACTATGTGTCTAATCATCTTTTCAGATTTGCTATCATTTAATAAGAAAATATATGTCACTATCCATGTGAAATTTTAGATATAGTTGTCTTTTTAAAACTACTTTCTATGTTTAAGAAAAAGACTAGATTGAAAGAAAAAATATTTTACATTTGAAATAAAATTCAATTTTCTACCAGTTTAGATAAGCTTGAATTTCTAGTATGTGTTGTCATCTGACTTTAATATTAATAGAATCTTATTCTCTAGAACAATAAGTACACTATGAGAAATACCATTAACAGAGCGCTATGTTCACCTTTGAAATATGCAGTAGTATACCCATGTAAAAGATATCCCTTGGAGAGACTTGGACAATTAGTACCTGTTATTATTAACTCCTAAATAAGGAGTGAGCTTTGCTTGTTGAATAAAGAAGGAACACAGCAATACAATTTCAAAATTCACCTAAGGAATTGCACGATGCTATTTTTACATATGCAGGAGACAATACAGGGACAAGGTACTCTATTAAAAAAAATCTAAATGAACAAAAGTTGTTGCATATGTCACCTGCATTTTATTTTTAATTACTTTATGAAGCATGACAGAAGCCAGAGAACTGACATAGTCTAAGTGATCAAGTTTTCTCTTCGTGAACTCTTTCTATGCTTGGCTGTTTTTGTTACTTTTTTTGCATGTTTTTCTTAACACATTTACTTAAATCCGGGCTTCTATCTCACCCAATTGTATGTACCTGTGTACAATTGGAAGGATAAAGCTGTCTGAATGCAATTCATATCATTTCTCTCATATCACTCCCCTTTTTTTCTACTGAGAATTTGGCAGTTGAAACAGCTGCAAATTGAGAGCTCGATTACCTAAATCATAAAGCAGGTTAGCCTTTTTTTAAAAAATTATCAAAACTGAGCCACTTAAGATGATCACATGTGAAGTTTCTTATTTTACCCCTAATAATCTTAAATTTACTTTTATCATGTGTTTAAGACGGAAATTTATATTTTAGCCATGATGTCTCTAAAGCATGAGAAAGCATCAGTATTGCCCAATGTTAATAGATGAAAGCTCCAGTTAAGAAACAAATCTAGAATGGAAAATGGTACAGGCATAATGGAAAACGGTGTGAAGATTCCTCAAAAAATTAAAAATAAAACTACCATATGATTCAGCAATTTCATTTCTGAATCTTTATCCAAAAGAATTAGAAGGAGAATCTTGGCTAGATATTTGTACTCCTATGTGCTTTGAACCTCTATTCACAATAGCTAAAAGGTGAAAACAACCTAAGTGCCATCCATGGATGGATGGGTAAAGAAAATGCGCCATTTGCAAAAACATGGCTGAATCTTAAGAGTATTATGTTAAATAAAGTAAGTCAGAGAGAGAAAAACAAATACTATGATCTCATTTATATGTACAATCTAAAAAAGCCAACTCATAGAAACAGAGAGTAGATTATTAGTTGCCAGAGGCTTGGGGTGGGGCAGGATATGTTGGTCTAAGGATATAAACTTCCAGTTGTAAGAGAAATAAATTCTGGAGCTGTAATGTACAGCATGGTTAACGATACTGTATTGTATGCTTGAAAGTTGCTAAGAGAGTAAATTTTAAATGTTCTCACCATAACAACAATAATAAAATGAAATGGCAATATGTGAGTAGAGGATGTATTAACCTTATTGTGGTAATCATTTCACAATATATGAGTATCACATCATCACAGTGTATACCTTAATTTTACACAGTTATATTTCAATTATATTTCAATAAAACTAGAAAAATAAAACTAAAAAATAAAATGTGTCACATACATATAATAGAATATTAATTCATATGAAAAAGAAAATTATCTCATATTATGCAACATGGATGAATCTTGAGGACATTATGCTAAGTGAAATAAGTCAATCACAGAAAGATAAGTATTGCCTGATTCCTCTTACATAACGTATATAAAGTAGTCAAACTTAAGAAAAAGAAAAAGAACAGTGACCTTCAGGGACTTGGGGGAAAGGAGTGGGGAGTTCCTGTCTAATGGATATAGAGCTTCAGGCATGAAAGAGAGAAAATTCTAGAGATCCATTCTACAATATGATGCCCATACCTAACAATACTGTGATGTAGATTCAAAAAATCGAAGAGGGTGGATTTCATGTTTCACATTATGTGGTTTTTATCAGCACATGAAAAAAAAAAAAACCTTGAGAAATAAAGGAAAGTAACTTATTATGAGTTTCAGAAGCTGGTCTCAATTCTGATTCAGAGCTTTAGAACTTTGAAGAGAGAGCTGAAAAAATTGGTAGACCCTAGGTACAGAAGCGCTGCCTGTTGTTAACTTTCTCACTGAAAATCATTTCCATGGACATATTTAAACTTTTTAAAAATCTAGAAATGATAAACTCTGGAAACACTGTTTTGATCTCTAGAAATCCTGGATAAAACGAGGTTCTAGAACACTGAGGATGACCTTTGTTAGAGTGTGAGCTGCTTTAGTGATATCTGATATCACAGGAAGCACTAAGCATGAGTTTCTGGGATGAAACAACACAGAGAAGACTGGGACAATGGGCAAACATTCGCCAAATGAAGTTGCCATTGATTTCAGATCAAACTCTTGAACCAATTATAAAGAAAATTATTAGTAAGTACCTGAAAGAAGAAACACATACCATTTCAGCTTCAATATAGGTTCACACACACTAGGTCATGTCAGACTAATTCAATTTCTTCTTCTAATAGGGTTAGTAGCTTAATAGATTAGGGGATATTAGAGACACCGCAGACAGGGTCTGGATTTCAGCCCGGTATCTGACAAGTAAGTCTTCAGATGTTTTCCTTGTTGACAAGATAATTAAAATGAGCTGTATTTAGAAGCAATTTCTGCTTGGAGAAAAGTTATGGTAATGTGTAAATAATTAAAAAATATTAAACTAATGATAATTACTTATTTATAACTGTAGGTACAAGACACTGCAATGAGCTTTCCATGCCTGTTCTAACATTCTTAACCCTTATAATTTTTTGAAACGTTATAGGCATTCTTCACATTAAAAAACTGAGGCAAAGAAAAGTTAAATACTTTGTCTAAGATCATGTACTTAGTAACTGACGATGCCATAATTTTAACCTAGTAAATGAGACTTCAAAAGCGTATTCTTAACCGCTATGTGATGCACCACTTGACTTGTTCTGTACCTGTATACAATTTAATTAATTACGGCAATGAAGATTTAAAGGACACTGTCATCAGTTAAGGCATAACCAATATCTGAAATAATGGAAAATATTCTAGATGAAATAACATTAAAGTTTACCTTCTTGAATTAGTTTTCTATGGCTACTGTATAAATTCTCACAAACTTAATGGCTTAAAACAACACAAATTAATTATTTTATAATTCTGTAGCTTGAAGTTCAACATGGTCTCAGTAGACTAAAATGAAGATACCAGCAAGCCTATATTACTACTGACCACTCTAGGAGAGAATCTGTTTTCTTGACTTTTCAAACTTCTATAGACTGCAGCATTCTTTGGCTTGTGGTCCCATCTCATCTCCAAAGCCGACATGCATCTTTCTGTGCCTCTTTCATAGTTACATTTGCCTCTAACTATATTTTTCTGTTCCTTTATTACACATTTGTGATTATTCTATTGTGTTTACCTAAATAATCTAGGATAGCCTCTATTTTAAGGTCAGCTTAACAAATTTCTCTTTATTATAATATAGTGAAGTTTCTAAGGCATAGATCGGGGCTTATCATTTGATAAGCATCATTTTTTCATCCCATAAGCATTTCCATGAGCTTCCTAGTACAATTTCTAGTTTCATATGTCCTACTTACAACCTGTGTTTCTGTTCATTATCTCATAGATAATATTCAACCAGCTTCATGGCTTATTAAACTCATAATAGTTTGGACATTGAAAATAAGAAGCTGGGTTAGAATATAATGGATATATGGATGGATAATTATATTCCTTTACTTCTGTTATTATTTAAAAATTTCAGTAATAAAAATAGATTTAGAGTTTTATTAGATTAAGTGATAGGCATCATCAAAGAATACTAAAAGTTAATGCAATATACATTTAAATAATAGAACTGTAATAAATAGACAAGAGAAGAGTTCTAGAGTACTATAATGGTAAAACAATTGATTTATGCAACCTTTTGAGTACTACATAGGAAAAATATAGACTAACATTCATAGGAGAATGACTAGAATGATGTGTGAAGACACTCCCATAAACGGTTGAAGAATTAATATTTAGCTCAAACAAAACAAAAATGCTCAAAAAATTATTTACAAGCACATATAGAATCATCATGGTAAAAAGAAATGGTTTTACTTATTTATTTATTTTTGGTTCCTGAAAAAGGCATATTTAGTAGATCCATGGAAGGAGTATTTGGTGTCTATAATAATTTTGAGTTTATCCAAAGGGAAAGAGCTTGTCTTGAATTATAATGATGTTAGATGACGCCATGAATAGGAACCAAGCGATAGTTTGTTGGACTTAAAATGTTTGTAGTTTCTTCTAACCTAGAATTAGAATTTGTTAATGAATGAAATGTTGACGCCTTTAGTTAGCAATGGTATCCAAACTGTGCATCACATTTTACATAATTTCTCAGTTTTACAGAGTCATCATTACCTATTATAATAACCCTAAAGCATTTGGACAACTTAGAAAGGGCACATTATGCATCTTACTTGACTGAGGGCAATGAGATTTACTGCTGTAGGTAATGAAATACCAAAGCCATGAGGATGATTATAGGAGGAAAAAGAAAGACAGAACTTGAGCCAGAAATTGGTGGAGTCCATCTGGCATGCACTACTTCCTAACCCGACCTCTCTAAAGTGGTGAAGTAAGATATTACGGGTAGGTTTTTACATTTCCCACACATATCTGGGTCTTTCCTCCTCAGCTATATTGGGATAACTGCTCCTTTGTTTCCCTCTAGACATTCCCTGAAACTCATATTTTTGACTCTACTTTTCTTACCAACTCTTTCCATACATCTTTATGCAGTGTGGAGAATATCTTTTTTCCAGTGACATACTCTACCACCATGATTTTCCAGGTAACCTTAGTTTCTTATCTATTGCTAAGAGATGCTTGACAAATGGAAAACATATCTCAGGGATGCCAATCAAGTATGCACAGGCATACATATGGTGACTTTTTATTTCTTTCTAGCTATCGTATGACAGTATTGCACACAAAATATGTTTTTTGCTTATTAGTATTTAAACTTCTCATGTGTGTCTAAATTAAATATTTTTCTAAATGTTTTGCAGGTAAAATCTTTCTTGATCATTATACAAACTGGAAAAAAGATGTCATGCTAGAACTGAGATCCAATATCTTTGTGCAGGGTAACGTTGTTGTTTTGAGGTCAGCAGGGCTCTAGGTGCTACTACTATCTCACAGAGAGAGGAACAGAACTAGGCTTTGAACCTTGGACTTCTAATTATAAGTTCAGTGTTCTTTTCACTATGCCTTGTGACATTTCTAAGTAAAATGCCACAGTTTTCCAACATAGCAATTAGCTTTCAGTGTGACTTTGAGGCAGTGATTATTTTCAGGGAGATGAGAGAGAGAGAGAGAAAGAGAGAGAGAGAGAGAAAGAGAGAGAGAGAGAGAGAGAGAGTCCAAGCGAAACACTTCAGTTAACCCTACCAAATAAATTTGATTTATTTATTTTTTATATTCCTAATCAGGGTTGGAATTAATCTGAAATGAATAGCTACATTTTCTCATCTCAAATTTGCCATATAGAGCAACTTAAAAAAGTACTCAGTGACATTTTAGAGTAAATATGACAAGCAAATGTAAATGTAATTACACAAGTCATATATGGTATGAGTCATTTGTAAAGTTCACTAGGAATGAGCAATACTGCACATAATCCATTTATCACTTAAGAAAATGAGATCATCTACTTTTACATATGAAGGAAGAAATTTAACAGTGCATTAAACTCAGTCTAAACCAGAAAATGTCCAAATCGATATTGATTTGAGTTCAAATAATCTAACCATGAAGATACTCCCTATTTATCCCTCTCTTGATGAATGCTGATAAAGGAAAGGAAGATCTGAACAATATGTGTTTATATAACCTTAATATTTTGTGTTTTAAAGAGTATCTGAATAAAAAACAGATGGGTGTCTTTTCTCTTGAAACTCTTTTATATTTTATGTCTCCAAACTATAAATTTTTATAATGTGCATGCTCTAGTTCTGAGTTAGTATGCTATTAGCAAAACAATTATTTTCTTTGTGATATATGTAGCTATATCATAAAAAGAAAGTCTTTTTCACTGCTATACAGGAGTACTAAAAGCTGAAAATAGCAAAATTTACTTTCTCAGAAAATATACTCTATGTACCATTGATGCTGTCTATAATTTGTTTTAAATGTAACTTCTTCCAAAAAGTGAAAGATTGAAAATGAGGTGTATTCAATATTATATAAAATCATGTCAAAATGAACATTTTGAATCATTCCTTCTATCTTGACATGTGCTCTGTAGTTGTAAGTTGCTGGTCTTTCCTATTCTATTTTAAAGAATGAACATAAAAGAGCACAGAATACTGATGGAGGATAAAACGCCATTATCTCAAGGACAAAGCAAAATTAGGCTACTAAGATGCTTACTCACACCTAGCCCTCTTATCCTGAACTATAAATATGGCCTCTTATTATTTTTGTTTGACACTGTTGAGTTCCCCCTTATCCTTTATCAGAGAGAGCTCTCCTATATCCTCACTCACTCCTTGAAGACAGGGGTTCTTGCAATCTCATATTCCTTCTTGCTTCTAAGCTTTTTCCTTTTATAAGTCACTCCAACAGTCATTTTGTCTGCATATACTTCCTATGACAAGATTCCTTCTTCTCTCCCTCCATCCCTTCCTTGTCTACTGCCTCCTCCCTCTCTCCTTCCTTTCCTTTCCTTCCTTCCTTCCTTCCTTCCTTCCTTCCTTCCTTCCTTCCTTCCTTCCTTCCTTCCTTCCTTCCTTCCTTCCTTCCTTCCTTTAGCTTTTATCATGTTACATATTTTTACAGTGTAATGTTTCTTTCTAGCGTATCTACAGGAGGAGATAGATCTCTAGGCATCTACAAATGTACTTCTCCCTGTGCTGGACCTCACCTGTGCTCACCTTTACTCAACTGACTCAAGCTGTACTAGCTTGTAAGCTGCTATTAAATGCAGGCATTAAAAAGTTCATGGACTTTCTAGGTTAATGTGAAATATCTATCAAGATATTAGGTTTTAAAATTTTAATAAAGAAGGAAGGACTTAATCATAGTTATAATTTTGTTGAATTGTTTTTGGCTCCATTTATATTCATTTTAATCATGAGATACTCAGGGCTTTAGTAGATGTTGTGAATGGGCCATGATGATATTTAAACTCTAAAAGCTGTTCATGACAAAAATATAGTCAAAGGTCTCTAAGATCTTGAATTTAGTTTAATAGTTTATTTTTTGCCAAAAACTTTTGACATGTTGTAATTTGGGTTTATTAATGTTTCTTGGAAATATTACTAATTGAGTACCTAAATTTTAATCTTTAAGTACACTAAGGGAAAAAAGCCACCAAAGCATGAAATATTTTCAAATGCCAAATTGGAAGCATTTTTTGTTGTTTCTTAAGAAAAAATTCTATTCATAAAATAATATGGAGTACCCAATCTCTTTTATTATTTGATTTTTATTAAGCATTAGACAAAGTTTTAATATAGGACATATGCAAGACAAGCAGAGATCGAGCAAAGCAACTTGTGCTATGAAAAAAAAAAATTAAGAGGAAAAAAAAATCTAAAAAGGGCCTCATTTACAAGGAAGTCCTGTATAACTAAGCACCATTTATCATCCAAACACTGTGACCTTTATTGCACTTTATGGTTTTTCCATGCTCCTCTGTATTTTGGGATATTTTTCCTCAGATACAGATACAATTGGAAGCCAGGGCCGCATTTAAAATCACCAAATGAACATTAAACCCATTGGGTCCTATTTCATCTAGATGTTCATTAACCTTTTTATGATAGATTGTTTGTCTCTTAATAATAAATGGACAAGAGAAAACTCTCTTGCTTGATTGACAAAAAAACTTAACATTGTGTGTGTGTGTGCGCGCGCGCACGCAAGCATGCGTTTGGCATGTGTTCAGATATAGGAGAGAAAGAGAACAAGATTTGAGGGCTTTGGAAATATAAAATTTAGTATTATTTTTCGAGGGTGAACATAAATGCTGCCAGAGTAATCAAATTAATAACTCTAACATTGTTAGCCTCTATTTTTAGCGAAGACTCAAAAAGCATTTATGTGAGGGTCGTTTCCTAAGAATTCTTTCATTACTGAAATAAGTAAGACATAGGCATCTTGCATTTACCATACAATAAGGGGGAAAAATGCTGGTTATAGAACATTAGGATATATAGCGACAGATATTTTGTAAAATCGATACGTGATAAATATATTATCAACTGTTTAAGAATATCACAAGTTGTATTTATTTCTAAATGCCTTCAAATATCAAAAGCAAAATAGAAAACCACAAAACTCTACTGCCTCTTTTTATATTGGTCTTGCTATTTTGTTTCTAAAGAGGTAGTTTAAAATTAGAAAAGAGCATTTTGTGTTTTTCCATTTAAACATTTTTAAACTTTAAACCTAATTTCCTGAAATTTCTTAATTCACTATTTATCCTATCGTTTTCTAAAATAATAATTTCCACACAAAATCTAACCAAATCCTGTTATTTTTTCTGTGAAAGTATTGTCCATATGAGACTGAACATTAGATTATACTCTTCTTTTCTGCTAAATTCATATCAAAATAAAAATAAGATTTAGTAACTAAAATTTTTGCCATAGTGATTATAAATTTAGGGTAGTAGTTAACATAGGGTAGAGGCCTGTTTTCCTCAGAATGCTTATTCACTGCATAAGAGAGTCTAAACTATTGAAAATAAAACAGATGCTCTGAAAATTACTGGGTTTGTATTTAATTTATGTAGTTTTCCCATTAATAGCATTATCTATTTAACACATCCATTACATATCCTCAGTGTTAATTTAGACGGAAAAAAAAATGTAACAACTTCAAAAGGAAATCTTCCATTAAATTAAGAATATTGACTTTAATGGATGTCCCAAATAGACATGGAAATTAACAGGATGAAAAAACAAGTTGATTAAAAGTGGTCTCATTATAATGTGTTATGCCACATAGAATGAAAATATTAAGATGGAATTCACTAAAAATTAGTGCTTTTGAAAGCTCTTTGTACTCTAAAATATATGACTTTAAAACTGTCAAATCATAGAATTTTACATAAATATATAGTTTCTACAATTCTGAATAAATATGAATCATAAAAAAAAAACCTTGATATTTACAAGGCTTACTTCCTGGTGGTCAAGAAATTGGACATGGTGACCAATATACTTGTTTAATGTCCTTGTTTCCTGGAAAGTGTACTATCTCAGGCACGGTGAATTGCTGCCCCTTTCCTTTCCCTCTTACTCCTCTCTCTGCCTTCCAAACCTTCACAAATAGCTATTATTATGTTCATTAAATTACTCAAGATTTCTTTTCATGATTTATTCTTTTGGACCTTAAAATCCTTTTTTAAGACACTCCTATTAAAGTGCCCACAGGCCGGAGTCATCAATTAACTAACAGCTCAATAAAAATCAAAGTGTCAAGGGTGATCCAGCTCGGTGCAGGGAAGAAGAAGCAAAGATCAATGAGAATGGACACAGTATGGGACCTGGGGCAGGGAAGAGGGGATTTTATAAGGTGGGCTAATGAAAAGGAAGGTGGGTGGGGACCAAAGACAAACTATTTCTTTTTTTTTTTAATATTGTTTATATCTAGTTCAGCAATTAAACTTATTTTTTCCTGATTCATCTATTCAAACTACTTTATTGAATGCTTATAATCTGACTAGCCTTGTGTACACACTAGAAATATAAAGATAAATAACTGAATCCCAGTTCAATCTAATGTAATAATGAACTACAAATATAAATTATTATATTGTAATAAATGTAAAATTATTACTTCATAGCATGCTTACTGAGAGTCTTCACTATTCAGGGCACTGGCCATAAAGTAGTCAGCATTACTGTTTTTAAGGAGCTAGCTAGTGGAAGAAGACAAAAAATTAATTTAAAACCCCACAAAATTTATGTTATATGGTTGACAAATGCATGAAGAAAATAAAAGAGTGTTACAGAGAGAATGATACTTGTGCTCATTAAGGGGGGAGAGATGGTTTGGGAAGTTTTCAACAGAGAGGCGGAACATGAAATGTCATGAAGGAGAACCAAGGTTTAACCAGGCAGAAAATTCTAGAGAAGGGGTTGAACATTCTTGGCAAACACACACAAGTATAATGACATGGAGGTGTTAAAAAATACTTTATATAGTAGAAAAATTTCAATATCTTATGCTTGCATTATCTTTGTTTCTGGAATAAGTATACATAGGGCTGGTGGTGGAGGTATATTTTTGTGGGAGATCAGAATAAGCAAATAAATTGTTTCTGGGTCACAGAACACTTTTAATCTTATACTAAGGAATCTGGCCATTACCAGTGCGTGGTAGCAAACGATGGAAGGATGGACAAATGATATAATTAGATTGATATGATAGAAACTTTGGCCTGTGTAGTAGTCTGGCAGATGAATTAGAGGACAAGCAGCAGAAGTCAGGAAGATCTTTTAGGAAGCTGTTTCACGGCCTTGTCTCTTTTGTGGTCTAGACTCTAAGTAGCTAATGAAGCACGGACTAAGAAATAGAAAGTATGGTTGGTATAAGAAAAGTAAATGGTCAATAACATTGACCATTGACAGGAAGAAGAATAACATGGCTTATGAAATGAGAATCCTTGAGAGTCAGGTTCTTTAAAAGGTTTCTTCCAGAAAGTGCCATGATAGATTTTAATTCCAGAGTCTTTACTATACACTTATTACAACACCAAATTAGAATTATCTTTTTCACAGAAAAGGGCATTTGGAGGAGATCCAAACAAGGGTGACCTTGTTTTCACACCAGTCATCATGGAGAGAGACCTGGGTCTAAATAATCTCCTTTTCATGGTCATAAAGAAAGAACAAAAGGATACAATGTCACAACCTTCCTTGGTAAACCGAAATCAAGGCATATTACTTTGAATTTTTTCTTCCAATTAAACCCCAAGTTTTCTATTTTCTAGGTCTCTTTTCTAAGCTGTCCTTCTCTTTCATAAAACTGATGACCCAAATACATAACTTATTAAGGTAGAGGTTTTTGCTTATGCCCAAGCCTCTGCAGAGAGGTACAGAAGAAGTGCTGCCTATCCATCAATCCAGACATTTGCTGCAAATCAGATCTGGAGTGATCATCTTTTGACTTTAGTTCACGCCTGTGGTCAGATGACTCCAACTTCTATGTCTCTCAGCAATCACAGGTAAGAAAGATGCAGCTAAATAGGTACCTCCCCGCAGCACCTACGTTGCTTAGTAACCAAGCAACATAATTCAGAATTTAAGGAACCAGGGCTCCAACAGCTTAGTTTAAGCTCTTTCCAATAAATGGCTGTTCCCAAAGATAAAAAACCTAGCTATTCAGTCTTTTTTATATTTGATTTTTGTCAAACATTATACTAAGTTTTAATATAAAACATATGCAAGACAAGCACATTTTGAACAAAGATCCTAGTGCTCTGAAAAAAAATTAAGATAAAAACTTAACAAAGGTCCTTGTTTACAAAGGAGCTCTGTATAATCATGTTCTGTATAACTAAGCACTTTTTTTTCTTTCTTTAAGGTTATGAGTGACTATCAGCAATGGGCATATTTGAATTTCATTTATATTAGCAAGTGGTACTGGCTTAGAATAACTGGCAGACACTTTGGTTCAGTAAGTTTTATATAATAACATGTAATCTACTGTCTTACTTAGATCAGTGAATGCTTTTTATTACCATTACAGTGTGCTATTGCCTTCCTTTACCTTGTTTCACTACCATTCCATCCCTATGTTTAACACATTCACAGCAATCACGTAATGTTTATTGAGTCTCTTGATAAGTTACATTCTTAGTAAGTTACTAGTCAATCTAACCAGGTCCAGGGCCTCCTGTTTTGCAAAATCTAGTTAGGGAGATAGACATTTACTTGAGTGATCACACAAATGTATAATCACACATAGTTGATCTGAATTTCAAAAATGCAGAAAGATGTGACATTTGTAACAAGAAAATCTAAACTAGATCATTAGGATAGATGCCTAGAATAAATAAAATTTGAACTGAAATACAGAACACAAGTAGAAAGTAAGAAAAAGAGGTGGCAAACAACTGCAAGTGAAGGAAGCGGTATGTGGAAACATTCAATGGTTTTGAAGCATCAAACTTATCTGGAGGGCTTGTTAAAACACACATATGTGAGCCCCACTCTAGAGCTTATGATTCAGCAGGCTTGGAGCAGGGTCTAAGAGTTTGTATAAGTTGCTTTTCTAATTCTCAGGTGATGCTGCTGTTGCTGGTCTGGAGAACTTACTTTGAGAACCAGTCAATTAGAAAAATTGAGGAAAGGTTATTATGACTAGTCTACTGTGACTATGGAACAAGCAATGGAGAAGATAAATGTAGAGAGGAGACAAATTAAGCCCTAAAAAGAGTCTTTTTCATAGTTTTAAGAACAATTGGAAGACTTCAGTGGATTTTAAGCAAGGAACTGTGATTGCATCTGTCTTTTTACAAAGATTTGTAGGTATACAGTGTGCAGACTAAATTGGAAGGGACGTAAGAAGAACACATGGTGGACATAAGTTAGGGGATTATTTTAGGAGTTCAGAGGAGAGAGGAGAGTAATAGAAAGGTGAAGATTGACAATGCAAAGATTTAGAGAGATATAATGGATATTCAGGTGGGAAAATTTAAAAAGACTTTGTAATAAGTTTAATAAGAATATTGGAGAGGGAAGAGGAAAGGATGACTTCAATAATATTACCTTCTGATATCTATCTAAATTATACTTTGAGGTACCATGCAGGGAAGAAAATTCCTGGAAGAGGGTCAGGTTGGAGGTAGAGGTAATGAAAAGAAGAGGAAATTAGCATGTGGAAGAAGTATATTGAAGTTTTGTTTTGTTCTGTTTTTAGTGGAAATATCAAATGGGCGTTTGGATATATTTGGATCTGAAACTCAGATGAAAAGTATATGCCAAAAATACCAATTTGAAAGTCACAGACTTATGATGAAATACAAACTTTTGTGTATGGATCAAATTACCTAAGATTAAACTATACAATGAGAACATGAAAAGGCCTAAACCGAGTTTAAGGAAGAAAACAAAACAAAACAAAACTAGACAGAAATGAATGTGAGTGGATTAAGGAAACTGAGTTAACAGCCAGAGATTTAGGAGGAAAAAATATATAAATTATTGTTCAGAGATATAATTTTCATATTTATATTTATATAGTGTTATTTTCCCATTTCTGAAGATGTTTAAAATCCTTTAATGTCCATGTTATAATGTTTTATCAGCATTGAAACTTTTTTTCACCTTAAAATTTGTTTTCTCTTTTTGGAAATTCTAATTATCTAATAGTGTGGTCTGGTAATTCATAGTCCAAACTAGGATATTTTTTAACTTGAAAGTGGCATTATCAATACACATGCTGGAAAAACAGTTCTCAACAAGATTGACCAGGGCAAACTGGAATATATTGTCTCTCTACATTAGTCATATGTTGGGTCTTCAGGAGTAATGTTTTACATTTTCTACTTTCGGGGATGTATTTAATAATAATCGAAGCACTAAAAAGCTCATTGGAAGGCTTATGTGAGGAGATCTGTTTCCTGTCGGCTTTACTGTATAGAGATCAGGAGGATAGCAGCTTAGGAAATTATTTTTGTGGGGCTGGGATCCTTCCTCCACCAAATATCAGTTTTTCAATGTTTTTGTTTGTTTCCTCTGGACACTATGGTGTATTCAACCATCTTCTAGACTCTGACCTATTTTCAAGGAGTAGGTTGGGAGAGTAGGGAGAGGTCTCTGAGTGTAGCATGTCAACTTTCACTTACCCCCTATTTCAGCCTGATGCCTTGCCTGTCCTTGCATTGTACTAAGCTTGGTGTCCTCCACATTCAGAGCCTCTGCAGCTCTGCTGATATGCAGAATTCTTCCCCTCCTTTCTGCAGTCAAAAAAAAAAAAAGCAGACCTTTTAAACATATTTTACTACCAGTCTCCCACTATCTGTTATTTCTTCTTCTGGACCCTCTCAGAATATTGTTGGGACAAATCGACCCTTTTCTTATCAGGATCCTCTCAGTAGACACTTGAAATGCAATTTCCTCCATTCTACTAAATCATTTACAAATCCTTTATCATCTATGTTTTCCAAATTTCAATTGAAATATTATTTTGGTCCTGATGTCTGCTTACATTTAAATCTTATTTAAAAGATATATGCACCCCTATGTTCATTGCAGCATTATTTACAATAAGGAAGATATAGAAACAACCTAGGTGTCCATCAATAGATGAATGGATAAAGAAGATATGGTATATATACACACACAAAGGGATATTGCACAGCAATAAAAAAGAATGTAATCTTGCTATTTGTGACAACATGAATAGATCTAGAGGGTATAATGCTATGTGAAATAAGGCAGAGAAATACAAACACCATATGGTTTCACTTATATGTGGAATTTAAAAAAATAAACAAATAAAACAAAACCAAACAGACTTATAGAAAAAGAGATCAAAGCAAAGGAGGGTGTGAGAGATGGCTGAAAGGGGAAGGAGATTATAGTCAATAATATTGTGATAAGTTTACATAGCGACAGATGATTACTCGAATTAATGGGATGGTCACATTACAAGTACAAATGTCAAATCACCATATTGTACACCTGAAACCAATATAACTAATATAACTAATGTAATATTGTATACCAACTATACTGAACTTAAAAAAAAATCTTATTCAACTTGAAATTTATTTTGAAATATAGTATTAGGTAAGAATCTTACTTCATTTTTTTTTTTTTTGCCAAAATAATCAGCAGTTCTTGTAGTAACTAGCCAATATTTTCTCAACAATTAGTGGTTCTCACTGTATTATAGACTTTTATATAATTCCACAGGTTTGAAAAAAGTCTATTCTTAAGGTTTCATGTGTGTTAAATGAAAGAAAATTACATGTGAAACTATATAGTACATCTTTCAAATATGTTACTAAATAACAGATATTACTATACTGTTTCCTTCTCTAATATGATTGAGTAGTTAAAATCCAACTTTATAAATATGCTGAATAAGTATAAAATAGAGGAAAGCTTTATATTTTATATCATTATTTTTTTTCTCTCATATTAAGCAGAACTGCCTCTTCATTCTTTTCTTAGTATATTATGATGACGTGATTTCCCTTTGGGTTTTAAAGCTTTTTCAACTTATAAAAGCCATTCACTGTGACTTCTTCCAGTGAATAGCTCATTATAATTTCTAAGATCCTGTTGTTTTAACATCTTTGAAGACAAAAATTACATTTCTAAACACTCCACTAAAACAAATTAGATTTATTTTGAAGAGTTCACTGAACAACATTTTGAATGAGATTCATAATAGGCTTTTTAATTAAATGAATATAGTCATTTCATAGAGGCAATTCTCATTAACAGAGAACTATTGAAATGACCATTTCATTCTAATTGTGCTGTGTGTTTATATAAGAGGCCTTATTTTAGGGTTGGTTTGAAGATTTATATCCAATAATGTCTTGACACCTAGTGCACATTCGAAAGGTAAATACTACTGCTTTCCCAAAGACAAATAGTCTCAATAAATACAAAACATTTTTTTTCCAGTAATTTGCTGTCATTTTATTTGCTTTGGGTGAGTGCAAAATTAGATTTCACCTATTTTCTATTAATTACTTGGCTTTGCTTTTAGTTCTTTACCTGCGGTTAAGGACTAAATGTTTCTGTCTCCTAAAAAAATCATGTGTTGAAACCTTAACTCCCATTGTGGCTCTATTTAGAGATGGGCCTCTAAGGAAGTACTTAAGGTTAAATGAGATCATCAGGTTGGGGCCTGATTGAATAGGGTTAATGACCTTATAAGAAAAGACACAAGAGAGCTCACTTGCTCTTTCTGTATCCACATGGTAAGAGCATGGGAGGCCATGTGAGATGGAGAAGGCTGTGATCTGCAAGCCAGGAGGAGAGTCCTCACCAAAAAACAATCATACTGGCATCCTGATGTCAGACTTCCAGTTTCCAAAACTGTGAGAAAATAAATTTCTCTTGTGTAAGCCACCCAATCTATGTGTATTTATGGCAACCTGAGCAGATTAATACACCTTCCTATATGCAGTTCTGAAATGCTAATATTCTAAGTTGAGGTAAGAGTAGGTATGTAAGTATTGGATGAAATTCCATAGAAATATTGAAGAGGTATGAGCTTAACCTATCTTTCTAAAAATTAGAAACTTTATTACCTGAAGGTCTTCTTTTATATAACTATCATTAGAACAAGGCACCGAGAAATATTGGAACATTCAATATTCAAATCTCAAATGGAGAATGAGATTCTAGGTAGAATTATGTAGCTATAAAAATATGTATGTAAGTGGCTTCCTTCTGTAGAATATCGTTTGAAAAGGTGGAGTGAGGAGTAACTCTATATAGGGGAAACCTAACACTTCCTCAGGCAATTAAGGAGACCATCACCAGTGATACGTCATTTCAATACTGTGTACTCTTGATATGATGTGATATTCCTGTCCCAGATTCATAACCACCGTCTAACTAGGGGGAAAATAATAGACATACCCAAATTTAAAAATAGTCTACACAATATCTGACCATTACTCCTCAAAACTACAAAGGTCGTTAAAAATTAGGGAAGTGTGAGAAACTGTCACAGTCTAGTAGAGTCTAAGGAGACATGAAAAATAATTGATATGGTATTCTGGATGGAATCCTGGAACAAAGGAAAGGGCATTAGGTTAAAAACTAAAGAAATGCAAATAAAGTATGAACTTTAATTAATAGCAATGTATCAGTAACAGTTCATTAGTTAGACAAATGTAACATACTAATGTAAGATATTAACAATAGGAGAAATTAGGTCAAGGGTACATGAGAACTCTGTACAATACTGCAACTTGTCAGTAACTCCAAAAGCAGTTGAAAATAAAGTTTTAAAACTGTGTATGCAAGGCATGCTATTTTTTTATTCGTTTGTACCCAGCGTCAACAAGACTCATAGACCCTGAAAGAGCACCCTCCGAAAAGGGTCAGTAGTGTGCTAAACTCTTAGAAAATCCTTCACAGATTCACTAATCCATGTTGTATCTTAGGAACTTGTTTCTAGGTACCATGTATATATGTCAGGAGAGACTGGGCTTAGATTTTTTTTTTTAATTGACAAAGTAATCCAGTTTTATTTTTTCTCATATTCCATTTCCTGTTTGAGTCACCAAAGGGATCTGTTTACTCAGGGATAGAGACTAATGGGAGCTTCATATAATATCACTAACTTAAACAGGGTTTCCGGATTCATCAGAATGAGAAAAGATATCCTGGTTATATATTTTTATATTATTAAGATATATTATATCACACATAAATCTTTCACTGCCTTAGTTCAGAAATGACATATGGCATAGGACAATTGCCAGCAGCAAGATGACTGGAAAATGTAGTAAACAAATGGAATATTTGGTGAACTGTAAATTTATCACCGATTCTTATTTCCTTACTTTTTATGAGAGCCTCCTTGGCTTACTTTTATCCATGTTTTAATTACTTCGAAAATATTTAAGAACTTTCCTTTTATGAACATTAGTTATTTTTTCCTGGCTTTATTAAAATAGAATAAACAATTACTTGCTTATATTTATATTGTACAATTCAATGAGTTTTTGTTCAATTATAGTTGGTATGCAATAATATATTCATTTCAGTTATGCAACATAGTGATTAGAGATCTCTCTAACTCACTCCACTAAATGTAATGCTCCTCTCTCCCTTTACATGTTTATTACATCACTATTTTTCTCATGCTATACTTTATATCTCCATGTCTACTTCATAACTATCCATTTGTACTTCTTAATCCCGTTTTTTTTCACCATCCTTTCCAAACCCCTCTTATCTAGTAGCCCTCAAAATATTCTCTATATCTATGATTTTATTTCTGTTTTTGTTGTTGTTCATTTTGTTCTTCAGATTCCACATATGCGTGAAATCATGTGATATTTCTCTTTCTCTATCTGATTTATTTCATTCAATGCAATACCTTCTACAACCACCAAGGCAATATCTTTTTCCATCCCCTTCCTTTTTGTCTGTTTGTTTCTTTTAATCTGAAGTAAGTATCTTGTAGGCAGCGTATATAGGGGTCTTGTTTTCTTATCCATTTGGCTACTCTGTCTTTTGGTTGGAACACTTAATCTTTTCCATTTAAGGTACTTGTTGATAGGAATGTAGTTATTACCATTCTTTATTCCTGTTTTTGATACATGTTTTTTCTTCTTAAAGAAGACATTTCCTGTAACACTGGCTTAGTATTGAAAAAGTTTTTTAGCTAATTTTTGTCTGGGAACCTCTTTATCTGCCCTTTGACCCTAAATGATATCTTTGCTTAATAAACTGTTCTTGGTTATGGATCTTGGGTTTTCATTACATTGAATATTACATGTCAAGCCTTTCTGCCCTGCATGGTTTCTTTTGAGAAATCAGATGCCAGTCTTATGGGTGCTCCTTTGTAGGTAACTAATTGCTTTTCTCTTGCTGCTTTTAAGATTTTGTCTTTGTATGTAACCTTTGGCATTTTAATTATAATGTGCCTTGGCATGGTCCTCTTTGGGTTTATCTTTTTTAGGATTAGTTGAGCTTCCTGGTCTATTTTCTTCACCAGGTTAGGGAAATTTTCTATCATTATTTCTTCAAACAGCTCTTCAACTTCTTGTTTTCTTTTAGGTACTCTATAACATGGATATTTTTTACAATTAATTGTGTCCCATATGCTCCTTAAAGTATTATTATAGTCTTGGCTTCTTTTTTCTTGCCATTCTGATTGAGTGTCCTTGGCTTCCCCATCTTCTATATTGGTGGTTCAATCCTCTTTTTTATCTACTCTGCAGATTTCCTCTAAAATACTCTTGATCTCTGATAATGTATTCTTCATTTCTGACTGGTTCCCTATTATAATTTTCATTTCCATTTTTATGTTTTTATCTCTTTGTTAAAGTCCTCACAGAATTCATCTACACTTCCCCTAAGTCATTGAGCATCTTTATAACCAGTGTTTTGAACTCAGCATCTGTTAGATTGCTTGACTCCATTATTCCTGTGTCTCTATGGTTTCTGCTTTTTTGTCTTCCAATTTTGGCTGCCTTTCTGTGTCTGTTTCTATATTCTAAGCAAAGCTCCTAAGTCTTCCAGTCTTATTAGTGTAGATTTGTGAAGCGTGTGTCCAATGGCACAGTCCTGAAAGGAATTCAGCTTCAGGCCAAGTTTAGCCTCAGGCTGTGCCCCTCCAGGGCCACCTGTTAAGATTCAGTAAGCAATCTACAGAAACTGTGCTTACAGCTGCCTCGAGAGGCCATGCCAGAAGCTGAGGGTAGCTGCTCCCAGTGTGAATCCTGGCTCTGCTCAGCAAGGTGCACCAGGTTTGCCGAGAACACAACTGGACATGGCTTGGGTGGAACCACAAGTTGAAGGAGGCCAAGTTTAAGGGAATCCTCAGCAGAGTGACCCCTGTTACTCTGGGAAGTGAGAGAGCTCAACAGAAGAACAATGCATACTGCCTGCACCTCTGCACAGGAGAGATTTTTGCCTCTGGCCCTCTCTCTGACAACTCAATGTCCCCCTTTATGTCTTTGGTGCCCCCAGTGCAGCCAACCCATCACTGGTTCTCAGAGCGAGCAGGTCAGTCACTGCGAAAGTTCACTTGGGGACATGGCCCCTTTAAGAGGCGACTACAGCTGCCAGCTGCCGCAGCTTCTGTCTCACTCAGCTGCTAGGGACCAGGCAGCCTCTTGTCTTTGCCCCTCTTACCTTCTATCAATACAGGGTGATTAATTATTTCTCTCCCTAGTTGTAATGCTTCCATTTATCTAGATCCCCGGTGACTTTGCTTACTTACTGCTTGCTCCATGTTTCTGTCACAACTTTGATTTGGTCACAAGAGGGATGAACAAAGCCTCTATCATCTATGCTACTTTGTACAGAACCGAACACTGCTTAATTTTTTTTTTTTTTTGATATTCACAAAGCTCCCAATCCCTTCTCTCCAGGAACTGTGGATCCCAAACAGATTCCAATTTGCTACCATTTCCTATAGCCCAAACACAATCATGCTTCCTACAATTTGTGCCTAAGACTTATTAATAGAACTAATAAGAAACGTGAAATGAGTATATGTGTGAATATAGGAGATGATTATTTTAAAGTTATTGCTTAGTGATGGAGAAAAGTACAAGTTACTCTATGGTCCATCTCCTGAAATCACTAGTTTAAGATTGTCTCCAATTCCAGTGTCATAAATTAGTATAAGGTCCTCATCTGCATTTTGATCAGGCTCAATGAGGCTTTATTTTCATAAAAAAATGTCCTCTTTCCTCCTAAACTGGATAATTATAATTCTTAAAACTGACTCAGAAATGTAAATGCCCAATTGCCTATGAAAATGCTATGTTTTGACATGCATTTATTGCAACTGTGCCTGTGAATATAGTTCAATTAGCTTTTGCATCCCGGTACTGTCTCAGTTTATATTTACCTTTCTTAATAATGTCAAGAACTAAATGATGACAAATTAGAACATCTTTCTTAGTACTGTGGTATTTAGTGGCCATTAGAAAAGCACAGTAGCAAATTTTGTCAAGAAGTAGTTTGATATCTAAATGCAGCTACCCATTTGTTGCAGTGTTGTGTTATGAATAACAACCAATCATTAAAATTCACTTTTGTAGACTATATTCTGACCCCCATATAGAGATTACACTACACTTGAATATTGAAAGTAACCATTCAACTAAATACACATGTGCACACATAATTTTTTTGGCAGTCCCTGGAGGAGACTTGCACATACATTTGTGCTCTATTCATGTTTCTGATCTCTTTGACCTCTTCTATGAAATTTCAGATGAGTGTATTATTTATCTCTGTAACTTGGGCTGTGACCCATACATTTATAAAGCTGGATATTGTATAAATTCTAGAAATATTACCTTTCTGTTAAAAAGCTAACAGAGACTTTCTGTAATCTCTTCGCACACAATTTTCTCCTGTTTGTCCCCAAAAGAATCCTATGATCTATTAGGCCGATCTTCTTTTAATTCATACCTTAAACCTCTTGACACCGCTTTTGATGCTTCACTGCTCTGCAAATAGAATACCCTCTCTTTTCCTTTCTGTTTCTCTCTCCATTCACAATTAACTGAAGTGTTATGACTCTGTTTTGACACACAAGGCTCTTGATTTGGGCTGTTCAGTTGAACATTTTGGTTATCAAATGTGTAGGTGTTACACAAAAGGGATGAAGAGCCATCTGATTATATCAAGAGTAAATAAATTATTTTTTCTCTGTCTTGCAAATGATGTTCCCTCTATATTAAATCATGCTTATAGTCTTAATCCACTTTTCTCTATTCCTTCACCCAGATTACTCGTACTCATCTTTCATACATACCTTAGAGATCACTTCTTTCAGAAAAGGTACTCTCACTTTTTAACCCTGGGTCTAGTTTCTTACCTATTGACCTCTATATTCCCCATACATTCTGCATAGGAATATCTCACTGTATCACAACTTCTTGTTCGTTTGTCTATATCCCTCTTAGATATTCCTTACAAGATGGAATAGGTATCTTGATTATGTTGCTTCACTAATCCAACATATAATATGTGAAATATGGATAGCCCTCAAAAAATACTGTTAAATAAATTCAAATATTAAGTAATTTTGAAGATGAGGGCAAATATGTATCGAACTTGCTATGTCAGGCCTTCAGTGCATCATGTGCATTTCAGTACTCATAACTCTTTTTAAGTGCAGCAGTATTATTGTTTCTACTTCAAAAGTGAGGGATGTTTTTGAGAGGTTAAATAATTTGCTCAATTATTTACACAGGCACTTAATGTAAAAGCCAGGATTCACATCTAAGCGTACTTGATTCCTAAACCCATATTCTTGACTCTTGGCATATTCTGGCATATTCTGTCACTAATAGTAGTACAGTACAGAACACTGAATTATATTTTAAATTTTTGTTTGTTTTTGGACTATCAAATTAGTACCAAATATCTCCAAGGTAATTTCTGGTCAATAATGTACAAATTTAATATAGTAATTTTATTACATATTTTGATGGCTTCTAGTACAATTCCGCCTTCTCTGTTCCTCCAGGCCTCCTTCTCCAAATCCTTACTGTAATATATCTTCGATATTTTTGTTTTAATTTCTGCCTTATCTTCTTGAAAGTATTGCCCATATTGTTCTTCTAGGTAAAGCTTATAAGAATTTGGTCTCTCTGCAATAAAAGTCCCACTGAGATATTTATTTGAGTTACAGAATTTATAAATATATAAAAACAGGAATAGTGTGGACATGCAACTATCCATTTGCCTTATATTCAAGTTTTTGATAATTTTCCTCAGTACAATATAAACAATTACTTGATAGTAACAAATAGTAACTCATTTACTATTGCAATTACCTGTGTTATTTTATTTACTTATTTTTTTGTCTCTGTGGTTTCCAACTTCTTATTTTAAAGTAATTATAGAGTCACAAGAAATTGCAAAAATAGCACAGTAGTACAGTGCTATGAGTTTTCAGGTACCAGTCACCTAGTTTCCTCCACAGGTTATATCTTATATAACTATAGTTCAATAGCAAAATATGAAACCAATAGTACTACAACATGTGAATATAGTTATAGTTCTATGTCATTTTATCATATGTGTGTGTGTATCCATTTTGTGAGTATATATATCATGAAACCACCACTGCAATACACAATCAAGGTACAGAATTACTTCCTCATCATAGAGATCCTCACCATTTTACCTCTTTGTGGTCACACCAAACCCCTTACTCTTCACTATCCCTAAATCCTGGTAAGTATTAATCAGTACTTCATCTCTACATCTTTGTCATTTTGAGAATGTTATATAACTAGAATTGTACTGTGACTCTTAGAGATTGTTTTCCTTTTATTCAGCACAATGTCCTTGAGAGGCATCTGCTTCTGTGTGTGTGTGTGTGTGTGTGTGTGTGTGTGTGTGTGTGTGTGTGTGTGTGTTCCATGACATGGAGATACTGCACTTTGTTTAGCCATTCATGTATTAAGTAACATTTTCACTGCTTCTAGTATTAGCCTACCAGAAATAAAATTGCTGTGAAAAATCATATACAAGTTTTTGTGTAAGTATGTTGTTATTTCTCTGGGATACAATCCAGAAGTGCAATTAATCTCCTGTATAGTAATGTATGGTTTAAGTTTTTAAGAAACTGATGAGCTGTTTTTCACAGTCACTCTGCCATTTTATATTCCTACCAACAGTATATGAGAGACTGAGTTTATTTACATCCTCACCAGCATTTGGTGTTTTCACTATTTTTTATTTTAGCTGTAGTAATAGATTTTAGTGATATATAATTATGGCCTTAATTTGTATTTCCTAATGGCTACTGATAGTAAACTCTTCCCACATGCGTATATGCCATTTACGTATCTTCTTTAGTGAAGTCTTTGCCCATTTTTTACTTAGGTGTCCTTTCCTGTTGAGTTTTGTGAGTTCGTTATAAATTCTCTGTCTTACTCCTTTATCAAATATTGTGGTTCTCCTCTACTATAATTTGTATTTTAAAATTCTGTTTACAGGGTTTTTCAGAAAGCAAAAGTTTTTAATTTTGACAAAATCTAATTTATTTTTTTTATGGTCTTTTAATGTCATGTTTAAGATCTAGTCACCAAGAAGGAAGTCTCAAAGATATCCTTCTATGTTTTCAAATATTTTATAGTTTATATGTTTATTTAAACCTACAGTCTATTTTGGGTTAAATCTTGTACAAGTTTTGAGGGTTAGGTGGAGATCCATTTTTTAGCTTATGGGTATCATACTGCTCCAGCACAATTTGTTGAAAAGACTACTTTTCCTCTATTGAATTGCTTTGTCCTTTTGTCAAAATTTGGTTAGCTGTTCATCTATGGGTTTGTTTCTGGATTCTCTATTCTATTCTGTTGTTCTATGTGTCTCTTTCTTTGCTAACACCACACAGTCCTGATTACTGTGGTTTTATAATGAGTCTTAAATTCGGGCAGACTGATTATTCCTACTATTATTATATTTCAGAAATGCTTTATTTTCCTTTTCTTTCCAAGTAAATTTTAGAAAAACCTTGTATATGCCTACACAAATATCTTGTTATGATTTTGATAGAAATTGTGAATTTAAACTTTAAGAGAATTGGTGTCTATCATATGTTGTTTCAATTCAAGACCATGTTATATTTTTCCATTTATTTAGAACTTTAAAAAAAATTCATCAGCATTTTGTAATTTTAAACATACAAGAACTGTACATATTTTATTAGATATATGCCTAAGTATTTCACTTTTTTGAAGTGTTAAAATTTGTATTATATTTTCAATTTTGATTTCCTGTGTTCATTGCTAGCATATAAAATTATAATTGATTTGTTTAATGTTTATCTTGTACTCAGTAAACATTTCTAAACTCATAAATTCGAGAAATTTTTCCATTATTTTGGGAGAATTTTTTACATAGACAATCAACTTGTCTGCAAATAGAAATGATTTATTCCTTTCCAATACGTACACTTTTTCTTACTATATCCTGTTAGCTAGAACTTCTAATTCTGTGTTGAATAGCAGTGGTGAGACTGCATAGACTTGCCTTATTCTTAGTTTGCGGAAAAAGCATTTTGTCTTTCAATATTAAATATAATGTGGGTTTTTTTGTTGTTGTTGTAATTTATCTTTACCAATTTGGAGACATTCCTCTATGCCTAGTTTTCTAGGTTTTTGTTTTGTTTGTTTTGTTGTTTTGTTTTGTCACGAGGGGTTTTGAAATTTACCAAATGCTTTTGCTTCATCAATTGTCAAGGCCATGTATTTTTCTTTCTTAGCTTATTAATACAGTGGTTATATTTCTTGATTTTGAAATATTGACCCAATCTGTCATCCCTGGAATAAACTCTAGTTGGTCATTGAGTATATATCTTTTATATATTTCTGATTTCTATTTGCTAATATTTTGATAATGATTTTTGTGTTTATATTTATGAATGATTTTAATCTATAATTTTCTTCCTTCCTTCCTTCCTCCCTCTCTTCCTCCCTCTCTACCATCTTTCTATGGTCTTTATCATCTGCATTTTGTATCAGAGTAACATTAGCCTCATAAAATCAGTTGGGAAATCTTTACTCCATTTCTATTTTTTATATAACCTTGTTTAAAATTGTTCATTCTTCTAATGTTTGAAATAATTTTTCATGAAACTATTTGAGATGAGATTGCTTAGAATTTTTTTAAATAATTCAAATTTTTAATAGTTATGGGACTATTTACATTATATTTATCCATCATATCATTTACATATAATATAATTATTGACATGTAAGGAATTATGACAGCCATTTTATTTTTTGTTTTTTTGCTGTTTCTCTCTTTTTAATTTCTCCTTTCTCTTCATATGAGACATTTTAGCATTGTTTATAATTCTATTTTAATTTATCTGCATTATCTTTAAATGTATCTATTTGTGCAGAATTCTTTAAATATTGGTTCTTGGTATTACATTATATATGTATTACAGTCTACCGGTGTCAGCATCTTAGCAATTTGAGTAAAATGCAGAAAACTTTTCTCCCTTTATATCGCTCTACCTTCCCTCAATTATAAATATAATGTCTTTCTTAAATATTTCCTGTACATTCATTGAGAGCTACAATAGACAGTGTTATAATTTTTGTTTCAATCATCAGATATAATTTAGAAAATTCAATAGGAGAAAGAAAATCTATTGTGTTTACCCATAGTTTTGCATTGTTGTTTTTCCTTCCTTCTCTATGTTACAAAATGTGTGCTTTTATCATTTCTGATTAGAAAACTTCCTTAAGCCATTCTTTTAGGGTAAGTTTTCTGGCAATAACTCTCTTTTGTTTTTGTTTCTCTTTTGTTTCTTTTGTTCTACTTTTCATCATCTGAGACTGTCTTGATTTTCTCATTATTCCTGAAGGATATTTTTTTGAATATAGATTCTGGAATGTCAATTCTTTTTCTTAAGTATGTTAAAAATGTGCCACTTCCTTTTGGCCTCCATGAATTCTGATGAGACATTAACTGCTATTAGACAGTCCGCTCCTATAGGTAAGATGTTATTTCTCGGCTTTCAAAAACTTAATTTTCTTTAGTTTTTAGAAGTTTACTATTATATGTCTTGGCATATATTTATTTGAGTTTATCATGTTTTGGATTTGCTCAGTTTCTTGAATCTGTAAGCTTATGTCTTTTGCCAATTTTATCCTTTGAAAACCTTTTTATTTCTTTGAATACTTTTCCAACTCTGCCCATTTCAGAGACTCTAATAACATGAGTGTTAGATCTTTTATAATAGTTCTACAGATTCCTGAGGTTCTGTTTTTGTGTTATTCTTCCAGATTGTTTCCTTTCTGTTCAAATTGCATGATTTCTATTGTTCTCTCTTCATAGTTCTTTTTTATATCTTGCATTGTTTGCTGAGAGTTTTTAAAAAATTATAGCAAGAATGTTTATAGTTGCTCATAGAGCCATTATTGTAATGGGTGATTTAAAATTCTGGTCAGGTAGATATTTCTAACATAGGTATCATCCAGGTGTTAGCATCTTTTGGTTATTTTTCCTTATTCGAGTTGAGATATTTCTGGGTTTTGGTATATCAAGAGATTTTTAGATTAAATCCTGGGTCTTTTGAAGACTATGTATGAAACTCTGAATCTCATTTAAATCTTGCCTTTTAGTGGTCTTCTCTGACGTTGCTCTGGAAGGGGAAGAGGGAGTACTACTCATTACCTAGGTTAAAGTGGAGATTCAAATTCCCCACTCAGCCTCCTTTGACACTGGAGTAGAGGATGGACTTCTACTACTACTACTACTACTACTACTACTACTACTACTACTACTACTACTACTGAGTAATGATAAAATCCTGATTCTCTACTAGTACTAGGCTCACTTTGACAACATCTCAGTCAAGAGCAAGGAGGAGTACTGTCGCCCTCGGGTGGGAAGGAAAGTGTTGAATCCCACATGTTCTCCATTGACACCAACAAGGAAACAACCTAGTCACCACTCACCCTGCAAGGATGAAGGTCTCAGTTCACCACCCAGACTTCTTTGATCCATCCTCATTGAGAGGAGGGTTTGGATACTTTTTATAACCAGTAGAGGGTAGAAATCTCAATTCCACCCTAAGCATTTGATGGCGTAGGTAGAGATGGGGCCACATTTTTTTTTTTTTTCTGTGACGTTTGGATAAAGTAAAGTAGCTCTTTTCTGAAAGTTTTGTATTTGCTAGACTGCCTCTTTTCTGGTCCTGTTACTAGAGAGGAGCAGACTTTTGTTAGGGCTTCTTTTGTCTGTGTCCACTGGTGTTTGCAGATTACTGGCTTTTGCAGCCCTAAATCCACAAGGTAGGGGGTGGGGAGTGGGTGGAGAAAGAAAGAAAGAGAAGAAAACCGCTGTGTCACCCCCTGAATGCCAAGGTCCCTTGCCAGTCTGTCTTCTTCTCACCAGTGTTTTTCATTTTTTCATTGTAGTTAGCAGGAAAATAAAGAATTCTTTCTACTTCATCTTTTAGGATGTAGAAGCCTTTGTTTGTTTATTTTAACTTTATCATTATTGTTTTATGTAATTATTTTCTTAGTCATTTGGAGTACATCTTTAAGAGGTTTTACTTTTGAAGATTACATTGCCTTTTGAAACTCTTACATTTCTGGCAATGTTCTTTTTGTGCCATGATTTATGTATATAGGTTAAAGGATTACACATATAGTATGTACACACATAGGAATAGGTAAATAAGCATACAAATATGTATATGTATGTCCCTGTCCCCTAAACTGTGTTGATCCAATTGTTTCATGGTTCTTTGGTATTACTGATGCAGAAGAAAAGTCTGCCACCAACATAAAATGCTTTTTACTAAGAATTGGATTCATGTTTGTTTCTTTGAAAATACTTAGACGATTTAGTTTTCCTTATCTTTGACATTTAAGACAGGGATAAGTACAAAGTTAAGGCTCTCTATGTATTTATGTTGCATGGTAGTTTTTAAACATCTTGTCTCCAGACTCAAATGTTCCTTCATCTTAGGAAGATTTATTTCGTTACTTCTCGATCATTGATTTTCATTGTGTTCTTGACTGCAATCTGGATTACTAATTATATTTCAGGGTACTTTTTATGTACCTTCCTTGCTCTCATAATTTATGTTCTCTCTTCCTTTTTTCTTAGGTAATTTGTAAAACTTAACTTAAAATTCACATCTAATTTAGTCATATGAGTTTTTATAATATCCAATATTCTGTATGCTCCTTCCATTATAGTTTTTACATCAGTTAGTTTATTTTCATCTGGGGTGAAATATTTGTTTCTCTGTTTTCTCTGAACAGCTGGTACAAGAATTCCTCTTAGAGAAAAAAAAAATTCTATTGGAAAAATATTTTACTTGTGGTTGAGAAACTGAATAAATGGTCAGGAAACAAGGAATAATTGCTGGATTGTAATGTGTGAGAAGAGAGGTGGACAGAATCAGGAAGGTTATGGAAAATTTTGAGACACTTATCATGATGCGCCTGGTGGGGCTCCAGCATATTTTCAGCATATAGTATTGATTAATCAATTTTATTAATTTTTTGTTTATTTGTTTGAAAATGGAAAGACTAAGTGTCATGTTTTATGTTAGAGTCAATATGTTAGGGCCAGTAAATAATTCTAGAAGCAGAGAAAGCAAGCAGAATGTAATCTCTTGAGCATTAGCATAGATACTTAGGAATTCCTTGGACTTCCAAAAGCTATGAAATTGGCGAGAAGGAGAGGTCATAGAAGAAATTCGAGGAATTTTACAAAGGTTTAAAAGCTAAAGATGGAACTGCAGAGTGAGACCATGTGAAGACAAAGAGAGGAACAATCATCTACAAATCTAGGAGACAAGTCTCAGAAGAAACAATCCTGCCAATACTTTGAGTTTTGACTTCTAATATCCAAAATTATGAGAAAATTTATTTCTCTTTAAGTGATCCTCCCTCCTCTCCACCCTCACACCCACACAAGAAAAAAAAAGCCAAGGACATTTCTATTTAAGATACACATAATTTTTTTCCCTTGTTCTCAATTCTTTTCTCCCACTGTGATTGCCTGTCAATTTCTATTTTAGTTTCAGCAACTTTTTTTTCCTTGCTAAACCTAGTGTGTTTGTGCTTCATGAAAATTTTGGAAGGGTCATCTCAGAGACTAGGTTTCTTTTGGTTTGAATGGATTACACCCAAATGAGGTAGGAAGCAAAACGCTTATATCCACTTTAATTTTCTATCCAATTCAAATATGAAGAATTAAGGAGGGAGCTAGACAACCATGAAGTCAGCAGAAAGCACGGCACAGTTCTTTTGTCTCTCGCTGGGTTGTGCCACCAAAAGTTGGTTAAGGCATGGCTCCCATTCTCTAAGAAGCTCATTTGACCTATTTGTTAGGAAAAAAAAACAAAAACCAAAAAACGAACACACAAAAACCTGTTTACCTAGTCAGTTTGGCTGTCCCAACTATAAGCACAGAGCAATGTTTGCCAATATAGAATCCCTACTCTGTGTCATTTGAGGCATCTGTGACCTTACCTAAGACTGGAGTTTTGGATGGAGATTTATACCTTGCATCTCCCCAGCAGATTCCCTATCTCTGATATCAGGCATTCTGAAATAGAAGTATCGAACAACTGGAATTTGCTCCACATATTTGAATTCACGGGTTGTCTTGAATTTCGTGAATGGTGGGTTTGTTAACCTTTCATCAGATTTAGTCCTTTCTGTATAATATCTTGCCTGAAGTCCTCAAGGTTTCTTGCATACTATTATCTGTCTGAAAGTGTGTGAAATGTTGACATTTTAAAATGTTGTTTTAATTAACTTAATTATGCCTCTGAGCCCCCATCCTACCAGGCTGGTAGAAAATTCAATCTCAGAAATTCTCATACTCTAACAATTATCACATATTCAAATATCATCACCCTTAAAGAGACAAACTCTCCCGGGGCTTTATTTAGTGTCATGACAGTGAAGAATTTGCCAACGAGATACACGAGATGAAGCCTAGAACCCCGTGAAGCCATAAGCAATGAAAGAGTACAGTGGGTGAATGCAAATGCAGTGGTGCCAAACAGTTCTGAGTCAAATACATTTTCTACTATTAGCTGTATGGCATTGCATATTACATGCTTCTCTTTACCCTAATTTTCCCTCTGTGAAATGTAAATTCTAATACTTGATATCACATGACTTTTGTGAGAATTCACTATAAAAAATGTAGGTAAAGTTCTCAGAAAAGTGCCCCCCACACAGTGAGAACTAGACATAGTTGGAAATTGTGTTCCCCAGAAGTCTTCCTTTCTCTCTGGATGCTGTGGATTCCCAAGGATCTATATTACTCAGCTCCCTTCTCAATCTCAGTCCTTTCCATCTAGCTGTTTCTTCATTCTCCCTTCTTTTCCATTTTCCTGGAAATCTTGAGAAACCTCTCTGCCGAACTTAAAATTGCATAAAAGAAAGAGAATACTTCTAGCTTTCTCCTAGTTATCTAAAAATCTGTGGTGCACACACACACATAGATACATGGACACACAGACACAGACACACACACACACACATGCTAAGCCCAGCTACACTGTGAATAGGAAAAGGGTAAATACACAAGGAAAGGAGAAGAATAAATACACAAGGAAAACATGCAAATATTATCAAATATTAACCTGCTACACATAATCTATACCTTTGATCATTTCAGTGGGAATGTTGGAAAGAACCAGAATTTAAATTTATATGCTTAAGCTTTCATAGTAATTATTTATTTATTTATTTATTGCTAACTGGAGTTCTATAGAATTTATCATTTCTTCAGAATTATACATAACTTGTGTTTATTATATGTACATTAAGGTACTATTAATAAAATTATAGCAATAGATTATTGAAAAGGGGTCATGTTCCTTTGGCTGCCACCTATGTGGAAATAGATCAACAAGTCAACAAAATATATCAAGCTTTTCATATTGGATTTACTCATTCACTGTTAAATGTATCTATAATTTCATGTTACTTGTAGATTTCAATTAATAGTGCTTATACAATTAGAGTTGCATAAAGTTTGACATTCTAGCTTACTTTACAAATTTCAGGCTACAATGATGCTTAGAACTAATTTTCTCTGAAGTATGGTTTTGGTGACATAAAATTAATTATTCTTGTTTCAGTTGGATAGGTGTCTATAATAATTATCTTTACTTGGTATCAATTTTTTACTTCCATGATTTACTTTGCAACTATATAAATATATAGTTTTTATATCCATATTTTAATTTTCAAATGAATAAATACATATATACACATACACACACTTACTTTATGTCCACATAGTATTTTTCAAATGTTTATATGTGTATATTTTTATGTATTTATAAAAATTTAAAATTTATGTATAAATTTATCTACAAATAAAAATATATTTACTTTATGTAAATATTTCAGCAAGTTTTAAAAATTATATTTGAATATCTAATGATAATTGTTTCTAGTACCCTAGAATTATCAAATTTCAAAAAAATCTCCAAAGTTAAAATTATCATTTAATTTATGTTAATTATAAATTACATTAACTTATAATCAATATAAATATTACCATATTAAAATGACCAACTACTTTTATAAGAAGTACTAAACATAAAAACATAAATTTAAAATATTAATTAATCTCAATTTTTGTGTGTAACATTTTTAATTATAGATGTAGATAATAGTTTTTAAATATTACTCATGTACATATTATTTGAAGAGTACCTCATTCTGACATTTTGTGTAGCTCAAAATTTTTTGTCCATATTAATAATCACAAAGTGTCGGCAGAGTAACAAAAGCTCTGGAAGGTGTGGTGAGCACTTGTTATGAAAAATAAAAGCCTACTTAGAGTTTTTAGGGGGTTTATAATTTTTAGGCACAGTGTCTTCAAAACAGCAATGAATTCTGCAAAGTAGTTTTGTTCTGAGTGCTGTATATGAAGAACAAACAGACCTATTATTCTTAAAATACCTATCTAAAAGATACCATTGCTAGAAACTAGAAAAAAAAGAGAAGATTTTTCAAGTTTCCAAATAAAAGGAAAGAGAAAATATTTCAATAAGTCATATACTGGTGTGATTTTACAATCATTCAATTCACCTACATCAAATTTTAAGTGAATAGAAGTTGCAGGCATTCACTCAACTTTGTATATTGCATATACAATGGGAAACAATAACTTCGTGAAGTTATTTTTGTTTTTATTGCTGTTACCATTAATATTTCATTAATTTTAAAAGACATTAATTTAAAATATATTTTCAAGTGATTATTATCATTAAAAACAGTGTATGACAGATTTTTGCACTTTTGTTAAGCAAAGTGTTACATAGACACCAATTAACACAATTTTTAAAAATCTTGCCCTATCAGAAGAGGCAAAAATTCCTCTGATCACAATAATGGAAATGATATTTTAAAATATTTTTTAAATAGTAATTTATGAATATAAGTAAAAAAGACACATTTTGCAAATACTTTTATATAAGCTGGCATCATCACCTCTGAGAATAGTTGTATAAATTCATTGAAGGATGTCATATTTTCTTTGATAAAAAAAAAGTCAAAACAATAAAAACAATAATGAGGGAAACATGCCATTGCATATATAAAGAGCTTTTATTACCCACCATCACATTCGATTATTCTATCTATATTTGAGGTCAGCAGAAATTTCATCTTCATTTTAAAGATGAAGAAATTAAAGAGGAGCTATTTAAGAAGTTTTGTATGATAGAATTCTCTGTGGCGATGGAAATGTTTTATACTGGTGCTGTTCAATTTGGTAGCCACTGAACTCAATGGCTATTTGAGCATTTAAAATATGCTTAGTGTGATGGAGGGATGAAATAATTTAATTTAATTTAATTTTAGTAGTCACAAGTGGCAATTTTGAATAGCACACATATACAACATTGTGCATTTATATGCTGAATATTTATTTACCTTTGTAGTGTATTTTGTAAGAAATGGCACTAGATTTGAACCTGTGCCTTCTGAGTCACCATCATGCTGACCACATTATGGAGTTGGTGAAGTAACTGGCCTAATTTCCCATTCAGGGGAAGCAGAGAATAGAAAGCATATTCCAATGGAGATGTCTTCTAATTGTGAAGCAATTAGATTATAGAATATAAACTGTTGATCAGCCATTGAATCCAGTGAAATAATTTGTCACTTGCAAATCTCTATATCTAGAATTTCATAATAAAGGAAGCTTTGCCTACTCATCGCTAAAGTTGGCTAGTCAAACCCAGCATTGGAAAAACTCAGAGAAGATAAATAATTCTATTAAGAATTTATGGAGAATTTAGTGGCATTTAAGATTAATGAAACTGGCCCGTCAAGTCATATGGTTGAACAGTGTAGATTCCTGACAAATTAGCAAGGATTAGATTTTCACTTGTGAGATTCCAGGGAGAAAATTCATGCAGTCCAAATGTTGCTTCATGGCCCCAGTGTTCACTCAGAAAATAAATACGAGTATCTCTGCAAATGATTGGGAAAGTTGTTTCAGTTCATTCTTTACCACTCCAAGCTTCAAAACCCCAAATATACATGTTATACGTAGAAGTAAAAAATAATCTCATTAGCTAAATTAAGAGCTAGTTTTCTCTGAGAAAGAAATAGTTTAGACTGGTTCATGGTGACTCTAGAAGATACACAAAAATGTGTTTAAAGTAAATAAAGTTGATTTTTGTTTTACCTCCAAAATATAATTCTGTACATCAATAATTTTTAACTTTAGGAATATTCTGAGTTCTACCTTTAAGGGAATTATTTCTTTGGCTCCCTATACTTGGAGATCATTGTCTTTGATTTTTCTCATAATCCCTTAGCAACTTTTTAAATGTATTACTCAATGGCATTTGTCATATAGTAATTACCTATTTTGGTATAATAAAACATCCTAAACTTTAGTACCTTGAAAAAAACATAATTTAGTGGGTCAGGAATCTGTCTTGACTGAGTCCTCTGGGTTTTGAGACCTTTCATAAGAGTTCAGTCAAGATGTTGGCCAAGGCAAGAGTCCTACCAAGACTCTGCTGAGAAGGGATCTACTTCCGAGGGTACGCATGTGGACATTAGCAGGATTTGTTTCTTTGTGGACTTTGGGGCTGAGGTATTTAATTTTTTTTTTGCTGGCTACTGGCCAGAGGTATCCTTAATTTTTTACCTGTGGGTATTTTCATAGAGCAATTAAAAACATCGCAACTTGCATCATTGGAGTGAGCAAGAAGAGGCAGGAAGATAGAGAGAGACTGAGACTAAAAGAGACTGTGAGAGAAAATGAGAATAAGAGGGGAATAAAATACAGAGCCCAGAAGTAAACACTTGTATGTATGGTCAATCAAGGACTAATGTGTAAGCCTGGTGTGAATCTGAAATCTCGTGAACCAGGAATGCTTATATCAAAGGTCAGGAGAAGATGGATATTATAGCTCAAACAGAAAGAACAAATTCACCCTTCCTTTTCCTTCCTGTTTTGCTCTCAACAGATTGGATGATGGCCACATATATTGATGAGGGAGTTCCTTAGTCTACTGATTAAATACTAATCTCTTCCAGAGTCACTTCATATAAGACATCCAAAATGAAAAATAAAATTTCACCAGCTGGGCGCCCCTCAGCCCATTCACATTGACACACAACATTAGCCATCATATATATAACACTAGTCCCTCCAACTGTCTTGCAGTTATGCATATTGAAACAGGAAATGGCATCTTACAGAGCTTATAATTTATACCGTACCTCTGTATAATAATGGTCCACATTCATTAGAAAAAAAAAAAAAAAACACGTGTTCTGCTGTTGTTCAGTGAATTTCTCTAGGTCTTCTCTACTTGCACTGATTTTTCTATCTATTTATTCTATCAATTACTGGAAGAGAAGTATTGAAGTCTTCAAGCAAGTTTGTTGATTTTTTTGGTCTGCTTTTAATTCTGTCAGTTTTTACATTATGAATTCTGAAGTTCTTTTAGTAGGTACAAAACTATTTAGAATTATTATACTTTCTGGATAGATTGATCACTTTGTTATTCTGGAATGACCTTAATTATCCATGACGATGTTCTTATTATTATTAATACTGCTACTCAAGCTTTCTTAAATTAGTGTTTGTGAGGTATACTTTATGTCTCATTCTTTTACTTTTACTCCATCTACATATTTAAGTGGCAGTCCCGTTTGTTTTGTTCATTTATTTTGTTCTTTATTCCACATGGCATTTATCTATGTCTGATTTACTCCACTCAGCACAGTGCCATATAGGTCCATTCATATTGTTGGAGATAGCAAGATTTCATTATTTTTTACAGCTGAAAAATATTCCATTGTATATATGTACTATTACTATCTTTTATCCATTCATCTATTGATACGGAGACCCAAGTTGCCTCCATATCTTGGCTACTGTAAATAATGCTGTAGTGAACATATGGATTCCTATATCCATTTGAAGTAGTGTTTTGGGTTTGTTGGCATAATATCCAGAAGTTGGATTACTGGGTTGTTCTTTGCCTCTTGTTAAAGTACAGCATAGAAATATAATCAATAATAATGTATAATTATGTATGGTATCAGATGGATACTAGATTTATTGGGATGATTACTTCATAAGATATATAAATGTCTAATCACCATGTTGTATACCTGAAACTAATGCTAACTATAATTGAAAATATGTGTGTGTGTGTGTGTGTGTATAAACAAATAAATAAAGTGACAATCTAAATGTTGCTTGACAGCCTCAGTGAAATGTGGACAGCATATAGTTGGGTCTTGTTTTTTATCAAGTCTAACAATCTTTTTCTTGATTCTTGTGTTTAGACGATTAACGTTTAATACTATTTATATGGTTGGTTTAAAATCCAGCAGATTGATAGTAGTTTATTATTTGTTTTATCTGTTCTTTATTTTAATTTCTGTCTTTTTACAGCCTGCTTTTAGAATGATTGGATATATTTTCTATTGTTCCATTTTAACTACAACCTTAGCTTCTTATTTATTTATTTATTACAATAGACATTCAAATAATATTATACAGCTTCATATAGTATACACAAGTATACAGAGCAGTATATTTGCATTTCTCCATCTCTTCATTTGTATTATTGTTGCCATATATTTTAGTTTTACATATGCAATAAATCTATAGTGTATTGCTGTTATTTTACTTGCATATTCAATTGTATTTAGTGATTAAAAATGAGACTAAAATAAGAATAGAAATATCTATTTTTATTTCTAGAATTCTTTATTTCAAGTTTCTCTCTGACATATTCTTTCTGTCCAAAGATTTTTTTTTTAACTTTTCTTAAAGTGCAGGTGTACTGGTAATAAATTTTCTTAGCATTGTTTTGTCTAAAATAACATTTATTTTTATTTAAAAAATATTTTTTCTGGATACAATATCCTGGTTTAACTTTTTCATTTATTTGTTTCTTTAAGTATTTTAATGATGCAGCTTTTTTGTCTTCTGATTTAGATAGTTTCTGAGCAGAAGTCTGCTCTAATTCTTGCTTTTGATCCTCAGTCAGTATATGTTATTTCTTTTCCTTTTTTATTTATTTTTTTTTAGAGGCTACCTACAAGATTGACTCTTTATCTTTGGTTAAAGTAGTTTAAATATAACATCTAGTAGTGCTTTATTTTTGTTTTGTTTTGGTTATTTATTCTGCTTGGATCTCTCTGCATACTCTTTACCCTCTTCCAGCAGAAGATGGCTATTGCTTGTTACTTGGTGCTTGCTAGCATGGTGTTGGAATTGGGGGTGGGGCAGGAGAAGAAGGACATATCTCTGTTTCCATGCCCTGGATTCAGTGCTAGGCAGGGGAAGGCCCTGGATGCCTATGTATTTGTAGGGATGCTTTCCTTTGCTATGTCTCTTTCATGTAGCAGACAAATTCTGTCATGTTTCTTTGGTACTTTTGAAGGAGAATGTCCTGCTCTCCTTCAAATTTAGAAGACTGTCAATGGTGGTGCTATATCTTCTGGACTCAGAATCTGCACCACCCCAAGAGGTAGGAGTAATTTTTTTCTCTTCATTCAGTCACAATTGTTCTTATCTGTGCAATAGAATGTGCCTCTCCTTCCCAGGCAGTCTAGAGCTATTATAAAGTAGAGGAGAAGGGCCTGGTTGAAGCTCTGTGCCTTTCCTGTCATAGCATCAGTACCCTCTTCTAGATTTGCCCCACTGAGTGAGGAGCCTCCCATCCTGTATTTGGTCTTGTGGTTCATGGAGAAGAGCCCCAGAGTGGATGTGAACTCCTCTATGTCTACAACTCTCAGTGATTCTGTGTTCTTATTGTGGCTCTTGCTCACAGCAGGTCACACATCCAGAAGTTCATTAAAATTATGGGATGAATTCTCCTTACCTGCTAGTAGAACACTATATGTCTCTGTCTCTCATGCTCTGCAATAATTTAGCCAGGGCTTGCAAGCCATTTTCATTGGTCAAAGGTGAGGAAGTTCTCAGATTTCAGGCTGTATCATGGCCTTGGGACCTCAGTAATCTTGGTTTAAGAAAAGTTAAATTTTTGTAGTTGATAAGATTGTTCATGTTGTTTAATTGGGAGTTAAGGTTTTTTATAAATATCTGTATCGTTGATAGAAGTAAAACTACTACAACAGTGCCAAGTAAGAACAAAGCAACCTCAAAATCTTCTTAAGTATATCTAACATACTACTACAGTTGAGAACCCCAGAAAATTGAGCGCCATGAATGCTCTCTAATGCAATAGTCTTAAATCCTGGATTCTGGTTAAATCACTAGGAGACATTTCAAAAAATGTTGCTACCCAAGTCCCTACCTCTAAAGATTCTAATTAATTGGTCTGGGTATTTATTAAATCTACCTACATGATTCTAATGTATAATCAAGGTTAATATCATTGTTCTCATAATTCTAAATAACCATATAAGTTTGTGAGATAACAAGTTACAGCGTATCAACCATGAATTCTTAAATCTATTATAATCACAAAGTTATTTGAAGATACTTACTTTTTAATTTCTCCTTCTACCATGAAACCAGCGAAGGTCACATATTTTACACTTGTACACATATATTCTACCTGAGGCCACATCCAAACTGTAATCACAGATTATTTGAAATCATTACAATGATTTGGTTTTGTGAGCTAAGAATTGCCTTTTCCAAGGAGTTAAATTAGTCTCCCTGGGCTCCTCTATCTCCATGGTTAGGTAGGCTATTGACTGAGATTCCTTTGAATGGACTGCAAAGAATATTAGAAATATAAAAGGCGGTGAAAACAACGAGGACATATATTTCATTTGTATGATCTAGTTTCTCATGGCAGTTCAATAGATGTTATCAATATATCGTCAGGTACTATATGTCTGGCACATACTTGCTACTTAGAAAAGAATACTGTATACAAAAAACAAACAAGTCAGATAGTTACCAGGCAAGTATCATTAACAAGAAATATCCTCTGAGGTTTTGGTTTTACAAAATAACTTTGTTTAATAAAATGTTCTTAATGATTAAGTCTTCAAATTATGTATGTATTTATTAGTGAGCTAAAACATTAAGATTTTGGTGGAAAACCAGAGGAGAGAAGGAGCAATTAGAGGGATTGTTTTATAAACTATCTAAATGTCTAACCAATGCAGTATATACTTGAAACTAATTAAATAAATAATTTAAAAACATTTAAATTTTGCAAACTATAGAGAATTTGAGATACAAAATCTTTCCTACAAATTGTAGGCTTTAGTTTGAGAGAGTATTTAGCATCTGAATGACACCAAGAATAATAAAAAAGAAAAACTTGAAATATAGAATTTGAGATACAGAAAATTAAAATAACAAAATATCACATTATAAATATAAATAGAAGCATCAAAATAATACATAAGCATAGGTACATGTGTAATTCCAAGATACTCCAGAACTTTCATTATTAAAGAAAAAAGAAATGTCACCTCTGATTTTATAGAGATTACTTTGATATTTTAACTTTTCTGTAAAAGCACAAGGGTAAGGAATCTCCCTGAGGTTTATCTATGAGCTGTTTTTAAAAGCAGCTGTCAAACCAGCCTCCAGTAAGTATGATGCCTAGAAAGATTAAAGACTGGGCAGAAAGAAGAGCAAATTGACAGGCTTTAACTTTTTAAAACTTTTAGCAAGACCCAAACCTCTAAAAGTTCATAAACACTATTCTTTCTTTAAAAGTAGCAAGTTTAAGATATTAATTTGTCATTAGATTTGTGACCTCTAAGATAGACTCCTTATCCATGATTTACCCAAAAAAGATAGATAAATCTCAAGCAATGCAGTCTTTCCTATCTATCATCTATCTATCTATCTTTCTTTCTCTCTTTGCACATATTTAATTTTCTTTTAAAGATTTTTTCTTGTTATAATTATATCAATTTCTAAAGCCAAGGAATTGAGTTCATCATATCTGAAAATTCACCTCAGGATTTAAAGAAACACTTTCACTCAACTGCAAACATATTAATGAGAAAATAATATGATTTTTAAATATAAATATATCCCATGACTTGAAGAATTATTTATATTAATCACTTTTTACTTTTCCTATTAACCTTCCAATTTAGCAGTGGAAAGGACCCTAACATGTAATTATTGAATATTTGTGATGGTATATTTATGTTGCCTTTTACAAAACTTTAAGATCATGTCACATTTCTGATCTTGGCAATCTAACAGAGACAGTTTAGAGACTTCCTTTTTTATATTCAGTCCAGAGTTGTAGAGTAAGAAGTCAGCTGAAAACAGTCATATAAGATCCTCTGTGGCTACACAATTAAGCTTATGTACTTAGGGAATGAGGACTTACACTTTGTTCTAAAGATGCAAGAGAAAACCATGAAGCTCATAAGAGGGCCCATTCAGGCAAACAAGGCATGTTTGGGATCAGTCTTTGAAAAACCTCTCTGGAGTTGTTCTGTAGAGGGCACAGCCTTCATTAATGACATGGAAAAATATGTATTAAGTAGAATTTAAGCATTCACATTCTGTTCTTTAGCAGAGTATTAATGTTACATAAGTAACAAATCATTACCCTTTAATATTAAACTTTAAAGAGAATGTTAAAGGAGTAGATGACTACGGCTTGGGATAATGTGTTAGGCATGAGTAAAGATGAAGTTCAGATCTGATATCTACTGGGCAATGATGTTTCCCATCACACTTGCAAGCAGAGTATATTTGTGAGTCTGCCTGCCTGAGTGTTTTTTTTTTTTCTTATTTATATTTACCATTCAATATATGCCCTGCTAGAACTTGCATTTCAAATAAAATAGGTTGACCTAGAAGATGAAGAGGATCATTTTATGGTTAGTACATATACAATGCTATTATCTTGCTAGAGTCTCTGAAAACTGATTGAAGAAATAATCTGAAGACAGCAAAAGGTATGCAAAAAGTAAATTTTTGAATTAACTATTTAAAGTGATAGCTTATTCAACATAAAAAGATAAATTATAAAATAGGTTTCCATTCTCGTCAGAGCTAAATTGTTAGCTTGCAGTATAAAAAGAGTAAAACCACCTAGATTTAGAATCGCTTTTTTGCATAATGCTTTATACTTTCATACATGATTTATTTAAGTGCTCAGATTTTTCAATGCTTATATAATGTCTTTCTTATTCTTTCTTCTTCCTTCTTCCTTCCTTCCTTCCTTCCTTCCTTCCTTCCTTCCTTCCTTCCTTCCTTCCTTCCTTTCTTCTTTCTTTCTTTCTCTTTCTTTCTTTCTTTCTTTCTTTCTTTCTTTCTTTCTTTCTTTCTTCCTTTTTCTTTCTTTCTTTTTCTCTTTTCTTCTTTTTCTTTCCTTTCTCTTTTTCTTTCCTTATTTTCTTTTTTTTTCTTAATAATACACTATAGGTAAGTTCCATAAAAAGACCCAGCAAGGTTCATGCAGTACAGTGTGCTCTCAATTATTCACTGAATGAATGAATGACAAATGAGTTTCTTTCTCTATTCACAAGTTGACAAACTTTTTCTATAAAGGGACAGAAAATAAATGTTTTAACCTTTGTGGTCTATGTAAGTTCTCTTTGCAAATTATTCTTTGTTTGTAAATTAAAATATACACTATAAAGCTATTAATTTAAAAGTTGTACCAAAAAAGAGTTATAGATAAAATTTAGCCCACAAGCCATAGTTTGCTGATCCTTGCCCTTTATTTTTTAAGTAATGATATTTTATTGCTAGACTTTCTGAAAACCCCAAATGAAGGAATAATGTGAAGAAAAGTAAAAGATATACAAAAAGTAAATGGATCTTAATTTGATTTCTAAGATCCTTCCTAGTTTTCTGAGTTTTTATCAGTCATGTATTAGAGCTGGTCTTTACCAGCTCAATAGATGAAATGGTAAACAGCATATATGGCCTTTGTTTGTGTATGTGCATGTGAGTGTGTGTGTATGTGTGTGTATACATTTGATGAGCTTATTGGTCAACATACCTTGTTTAAGTGAAAAAATAAAAACAGGGATTATATTTAGGATTGCCAGATTAAACTCAAGCATCCCAATTAAATTTGAAGTTCAGTTAATTTTTTTTCTTTTTTTTAAGTGTAAGTATGTCCAATGTAATATTTGAGACATATTTATATTGAAGATTATCTTTTGTTTCTCTGAAATTCAAATTTAACTGAGAACTTTTTTTTTAATTATTTGGTAAATCTGCAATTCTACCTGCATTAATTAGAAATCTTGTGAAAAACAGCAAAAATCTAGTAAATATGTTATTAAGATACAAAAATAACCATTACAAAATAAAAATTATTTAATAATACCTTGTGTTATTTAGCTTATTATTAAAGTAATAGTAATTTAAAAAATAAAAGAATAAGTCTTGTCATTCTTTAGCTATATTATTCATGTTGTTTATTAAGTCTATATTGTTCTTGTTACTATAATAATTGAGAACTTATTACGTGCCAAGCACTAGGTTATGTGCTTTACAAACATTATCATCATTTAATATGCACAAACTCATCATTATATAAATGAGGAAACTAAATATCTGCTAGTTAAAATTAATATTAATACAAGTTTAAGAAAAATAATTTTATTATTAGCAAGTGATGGAATTGCTATTTCTTCTTTATATTGTTTTATGTTTAAATTATACCAAGATCCAATCTAATTGCTAGCTATGGGACAAAGCTTTCTATTACTGTCCTTTGCCCATCTAGAAATCATTTCTTTTTCTGAAGCATTCTTAGATTGTTATCTTTATATTTTTTTCTAATGATATTTATCAATTTATATAGTTCTTTTTAAGAACAATGGTTTATTATTTATGTTTATCTCCAACAGTGTTTAGCACATTCTCTTACATGATTTTAAAAATATATAGTGAATCATTTATTAGCATTGAATAATTACTACTTATAGATTTATAATTAATGATGTGATAACCTAGCATATGTGTTGAATTAATACAGAGGGTGTGACTCTTTTGCGTTAAAATTTTTTGTTTTGAAACAAATTTACAGCAAGATACTGAAAACTCCAAAAGAAATGACTTTTATAAGCTGGCAAACAGGGACCTAGACACTGAAAAATTAGAGGGATGACAAGAATAAAATAGTCCTGCTCTCCTGTAGTGTATATTTTTTTTTCTGAATAAGACAAACAGATATAATATTTCCATTGGTGGTAAATGTAGTGAAGAACTATAAAGCAAGATTAGTAGAAAAAAAAATTGTTGTGGGGGTTGCGATATTTTATACAATAAATTTTAAAGCAGGGAATAAGGTGATATATGAGAAGAGATTTGAAGAAAATAAAGCAAAGATTCAGCTATTTAAGAAAATAGCACCCTAGGCAGAAGAAACACCTAGTACAAAAACCCTGAGAAGATGTGCATGTGGGATATTTGAGGGAAAGCTATCAGATTAATGACACTTAGGCAGCAAGGTGGCATCAATCCTGTACTTAAAACATTCACTCTGGTGCTGCTGTTTGTAGACTATTTACTAGAAAGGCCAGACTGAAAGCACAAATAACTAAGAAGTTAGGAGATTAAGAAGCTAGGAGTTTAGGAAGCCAGATAATAACCAGGCAGGAGATGATGGGACCTTGGATTGTGGAAATGGCGATAAATGTAGGGAGCAGAAAGTAGATTCAGGATATGTTTCAGAACAATTGTTAACAATTTGCTGATGGCTTAAATGTGAAGTATTAGAGAAAGAAAGAGGTCAAGAAGGGTGTTGAGTAGTCTAATTATCTAAAAAATATATGGTATCATTTAATTATCATGGAAAGACCAGAGATATAGCAAGTTTAGGACTGGACAAATTTGAATTTATTAAATTTGAGGTACTAATTAGTAATTTAGGTAAATATTTCCTTATATACCAAACAAAGTTAGAACTCATTTGCTTATGAGTCTTTTACAAAGTAGAAAAGTCAGTTGGATAAAGTAATATGGTTAAGAGAAGAGATTTGGGCTCGAAATATAAAGTTGTTACACCTTGATTGCAGATCATAATCAAAGGCATGGAACAAAATGAGGCTGTTCAGGGGAATGAGCATAGAGAAGGGGGAAAAAAAAAACACTAGGACACTCTAATTTTACAATTTATGGATTTAAGTATAATCCAGCAAGGGAGAATAGGGAGGAATCATTAGTAAGGTAGCAATAAAAGCAAGAGTGTGGCATTTCAGAAAGTACTTAAGAAGGGGCTTTAAAGGAAAGAGGGGTCATAATCAGTGCTGTCAGATTCTGCTGCCAGGTTGTGTAATGTAAGGACAGAGGAATGATTGCTTGACTTGGAAATATGGAAATGACCCAGCACTATTACTGGATAGTTGGAGAGTTTTACTATAAAAGGGGAAAGGTTACATAGTCAAAGAGCACATCTACTAGTCTCCTGGTTTAGTGGAAGAAAACATTTAGAGACAGGAATAATAGCAGGTATATGGATCTCTGCTGCACATTTATTTTAAGGTAACCTCTAGTTATCTAGCAGGAAAGGACATCAGATTCCAAGTAAGGGAGCTTGATTGTTGGCTTAAGGAAGCTCTAGCTCTTCTGATATGAATACAGGCAGGACACAAGAATACGTCTTGGCAAAAACTTGGCTGCAACCCAAATCTACTAACTCACCTGTAATGTAAAAAGCTACCAGCAAGATTCCCTACACAAGGATGAATGGTTTGAAAAGCATCAGACCATCATCTGTCATGATCAGGTAAATTGAATATTATTTTTGAGGTTGTTCTGGATTGAATGCCTTGTTCACTGGGCTCTATTCAATTTTTGTGGAGTTTTGCGCAATGCCTACCCCTTTACTGAATGACCCATCTGCAGGAGATCAATCTGGGACAAGCTAACTCTTCTCAAAATGGGATAAAAACAGATTAAAATGGATTAAAGAGAGAAGGAAAGTCAGGAAGTGGAATTTAAGTATATAGATATTAACAATGTAAATATAAAATTTTATTATATGGAAAAAAGTTTGCTAGAAAGATCATAGATTTGGGCAGCATTCACTATTATTAAAATCTTAGATTTGTTTCCCTATGGACAAAAAAAAAATGAATCTCTTTCATTCTCAGTTTCCTGAGGTTTCCTCTCTGCCCAGGCTGGCATTGTGCTATAAGAATGTATAATCTTGTACTATTTTAAAACTAAGTTGACATTAGATTTAATAATAATAATGTCTCTGCGACCTGTATTTTCTTTCACCTGAAAAGTCCTGTGTAAGGTTGATACATTAATTACTATTTAAATGGTAATAATAAGGAAACAAAATAGTTCTACGATATTGCAATTTGTAAGAAAAAATAATAATGTAGGTATATACATAAGCCAAAGACTATAAAGTACAACAATATTTTAAAGTATAGAAAGTATGTTCCTTTAAACAATTCTTATTGTAAAATAATAATTCTATTTTAAAAAACAGTAATTATTGGGTAAACTCATTCATAAATTTAATTGTGAAATTTAGTTGCAAAACCACAGTATATGATATTTATTTAAAACGTTGTTAAACAAGAGGGAAGCAAAAATTAGAAGGAATAAACATGTGTAAGCCCTACTATGTACCCAGGCAACTCTTAAATTGATTTAATGAAATAATTAGTCCAGGCCATGTTATAATGAATTTGACCTAGTTTTGATATTGCACAATTCTGTCTTTAACAAGATTCTTTGATTAATTGCTAATGTAAAAATTGTAATTGCTTTCACCCATTTTTTTGTTGTTGTTCCATTGTCTCCTCATGGTTTCCATCCTGCTATGACTCCTTGGCCTCTTAGAATAATTTTTGTAGAGATTACTTTGAATCATTTATTAAATTGTGTTTTTAAACTTTCAAAATATGCTCGTTAGTGCTAAATTGATTTCACTCAGCAAAACTCATTGGCAGTAATGTTAAAATAAAATAAACATTGAGTGTGAGCTATGGCAATTTTAAAATTCATAAAAGTGCAATTTTCTTTCTTTTTGTTTCTCGAGGGCTTCACATTAAATTCTTAAAGCAGATTGCTACTAACACTCATAAAACTGGGTTTGAGGACAAGAAGAGTGATGTAGGCATTACTCTCAGAAGGCAGGTATTAGCAACAACTAACACTGAGAACTAGAAACCAGGTGGCAGTGCTGTTAACCCAGTCTCAGTTTGTTTCTAGATATGGCTAGAAATAACTGTCAATGGAGAACACATTTCATTAATTTTCCATCCAGTAGAGTGTAAGGCAACACATTAAAATATAACCCGGGGCACAGAAAAGAAGGTATTAGATACTGAATGGGAGGATTTAGTTCAAGTCTTAGAGGTATCATGTTTGTGCACTGTCTAAAATTCATCATCTTCCTAAAGTCACTCAGGTATTAGTACATTCTCCCATGTGCATACGCAGACAATCTATTTTCAGAATAATAGTCTACTCAACTCTATTCCTACTTAGTGATTCAAAGTATGTCAAAAGACATATTTATGGAATGTGTATTTGCCTTGAGAAGGAAAAGTGATACCTGATAACAAGTGTTTCACTTATGCAGCTCAACAAATGAATTTTATTTATTATTATTTAATATTTGGCAGAATATGAAATCTTCTGACAATTTTTTAAAGAACTGTTAGTGTAAGTAACGATTTAGTTTTAGGCACTTGCACGGTATAAATCATTTTATCTGTAATAAATATATTAGTAGAAATATTAGAATATAGAAAACTAACAATAGCAGAACTGTGTGCTTATTTATTATAATTGGGAATATGGAACATAAGGTGACCTTTATGTACTTCCATGCTCTAGTGACAGAGACATTGAACTATTGTGATAATTAAGAAGGGATAGAAGCTATTTCTGATCATTTCTCATTTTTGTTTTTGCTTTGCAATTAGGGATCTTACCTATTCTTATTTTACCCAGATTAGGAGAAGGAGTAGAAGGAAAGAATTCTCTGACAGATATAGGTTAAAGGTATTGCCTTGTTAAAAATATTTTTTAAAAACCATTGGTCTTTAAAATTTGTTCTTTATTATTTTGAGAGTTGTCTAAATTATCTGGAATAAACAAATATGTTTATCTTTAGAAAATAAAAATACTTTAAAATAAAAACAATAATTATGAAATTTATAATTTTATCCATTTTATAAAATACATTTAAAAATATTGTGAAACATGTAAAGTGTAACACATTTTTCATATTTTTTTAATTTTTACTGCCATGCAGTAAGAATAAATTGCTTATCAAATGTAAGAGCTATTTACTATTTATTTCCATTGACAGATGTTCGATGTCATCTCTGTAGAAAAATAAGCATATCTATCTCTGTTTTCTCTGTAAAATATATTTTAATGTGCTAATTTATACCAAAAGCAAAGACAAATGATTTAGAAAACTCAAATCAGTTTTTGCATACATTTAAATGTTTCTTCCTAGATAAATATAAGCTATTCTAGGGCATGGCCATAATATGTATTTCATGTATTTTCATCATAACATACATAGGTCTAGGCAAATAGTAATTACATATTTATCTACAGTATATAATTAAAATGTGTAGAAGTATTATTAATTAACTCAATAAACATTCATGAATAATTGTGAGATGAACACTGCCCCACATACAATGTTCTAACAAATACTCAATAAATACTTGCTGAGTGACAGAAGAAAGGGAAAATGAATTAATATGTGTGGACACTTAGAGGAGTACCGGACACACCATAGGCAACTTAGGAACATTAGCTGTTATTATTGTCCTCAAGGTGACTTCCCTGGAATCACACAGCTGCTGGGTGGCAAAGGTGTGGCTCAAACCCTCAAGTTCTTTTCTGCTGTTAGACATATACACAAAGTAAATACAAAGAGACTTGGTGATGTGAACTCTGCTTTTCTATGGTTTTGCTATTGCTGTCTCTCTGCAAAATCAGGTCTCCTAAATCCATGCACATTGAGATAAATAAGCGGACACTCCTCTCCATCCAAAGCATTCAATGAAGTGTCAGGGTAAAAATTATAAGATTCCTCTAGCCTTTTTTTATGACATTTCGGCAGGGAGGCATCGATATTCACCATGTCTAATTATTTATCAAGAGATCTGTGGTAAAAACTAATTTTGATATTATTCATAGAAATTTTGACATACTACCAATCTGTGGTACCTCTGGCAATTTCTAGCATTTAGCAGATGTATTATGTTTTATTTGTTTACATTTCATCTGCTCCACTTTCTTTTAAGCCCCTTGAGTCTTCTTTTTTAATCTCAATATCAATAATGCTTTGTCTGGTTTTCTGGCACTATTTAGTCAATGAAGACATCACAAATTTTTACACAAATAGCATTGCAAATGCCACCTTATCCAAGCTTACTGAAATTGTTGTTCATGTGAAACCGGTTATCTATCATTAATTAAATGCTTAGGTGGCTACAGCTAGGAAAGATGTTCAATGGAAATGTTAGTGGAAATATAATGGACCCTGTGGTTTCAGATATTTGGGGGAAATATATGAAATATCTCAGTCTTTTTCTGCTTAGAATCTGTTTGCCCTTCATTAAATATTGGTCAGATCTTAAAACAATTCCCAATATCACAGGGCCAATCAAAAAATAAAACAGATAAGGCAGGAGAATACAGAGCAGTGATATAGAGGATTAAAAGAGATGAAATTTCTGTGGAACTACTAAGAGACAGCCATCCTCCCATACACACACTCTTTTTGTCCTTTCCTTGCAGAAATTTCCCATTGAAAATAAAAGATCTGAATACATATTCAAATTAACTCAAATCTGAGCAATAGTTTTAGAAAAAAAGATAGAGCTTGGTTATATGTAATTAATATTTATTGAACATCTATCATGTGTTAGGTGCTGTGCCATGGGTATAGTAGCCAATAGTGTAACTTCTAATATAGGAACATTTCAACTGTATTTATTTGGGAATCAAGTGTCTAAAATAAGTGTGTTCCTTGCTGTTATTAGCAATCAAGTGTAAAGTAGATTACTATATGAAAATGGGATTGGGGAAGACTATGCTACAAGTATTAATTTTTTGTTACTGCAGATAAGAAGCCTTATAATATATCCGTAACTAGTATAAAGCGCTTAGAAAGAAAAGAACCATCTCAAAATAGATGCGATAGGACATGGAACACTACATCAGAGCAGTAAATGGAGCAGAACCAACATGGCCCAAAAAACATAGTCATGTTGGCCTTGACAATTCTAGGTCTAGCTAAAGTGAAGAGTAATTTGAATTCAATTCTAGAAACACAATTTATTATATTATTTGCACATTACCTTTAAACTAGAGGCTTAATAAATATATGTAGTTCATTCTGTGATGTTACCCAAATCATACTCGATTAATATAAACTGAGTGACTATATATAAACCAGATAGATATTATTAAATATTAACATTTCTAGAAGACTGACTTCAAAATTCAGCTACTTAGAATAAGCAAATTAGAAAAACAACTGAAGGATAAAATAGTTGGTAACAGTAACTGTGTATCAAAGTCACCTGAAGAGTTTTTTTTAAAAAGGGAGCAATCAGTGCCTGGATATCGATCCTGAGCTATCCTTGGAAATCTTGATTCATTGGCCTCAGATATGCTTTCCCAGTTTTTCAAAAGTTTGTTCAGATAATTTTGTTTTGTGCGGAAGTTTGAAACCATCTGAAACATGCCTGCCTTAGTAGGGATGATTTCTGTGTTTATGTCACTTATTACTCTTTTATATAGAAAACTCAAATCTCAGGGGCTCAGTTTTACCTGCTTATGTAAAAAGCTGCCTTCAAGGGAGACATTTTAAGTAAATACTGCTATTTACAAATATGTACTTGTTAAAGTAAGCCCATTATTTCTTCTAAGATACACTTTATTAGCCTTGCCTTCAAGTTACTCTATGAAAAAAATAATTATATTCTGATTCCTGTGATTCCTTTGGAACCAGTTACACCTGAGTGTTTTATTTCATATTCTGGCAATGCTATTGAGGATATTTTACCTCAAAGACTTCCACAAAGACTTCCACTACCTTTTTGAAATCCTAGAAATGCTTTGCTGATCATGCTTTCTTGTTTATACACGTCCTAGCTGTTTTGCTGTGGGAGGGCTTTTCAAAGGATCATAATCTTCAATGTTTCTACAAGGAATAGAAAAATTCCTTCCTTTATTTTAATACCAGTAACATAGCAAGAAATAGGACCAGAGATCAAATGATGCATCTGGGGAGGGGATCATATAGTTGACCAATAATTTGCTGACGTTGCCATTAGCAATAGTAATACAAGAAAAAAAAAAACACAATTATACATTATTTTAAACTTTCCACTAATTAAGATTGCATGAGCAGTTAAAAATCTATGAGGTTTTACTATAATTGCCATTGTTCAGCAGTGGCAATTAAAATCAGTCATTCCAAAGAAACTAGACTGACCGAAGTTCAATTGAACTGCAAAAGAAAGGAAAGTCTGGATGTTTAGCCAGTTCTGAAGCCATTCTCTACTGTGATGAATAAAATGCTCCTTAGAGCCATTTCAAATGAAAATGATAGGAGTTCAGTGTCAAAGTTTTACCCCAAAAGTAAGGCTTCAATTCATTTTTGCTCTAAGTCTGATACTGTAAGCCAATTTATTTTTAATGATAAGATGCCAAGAATAGTTAAAGAAAAAGAAAAAAAAAGATCATAATTTTACCTTGTTAAAGATATACTGTTAGACTACTTCCTAATTAGCCCGTGACATTTTCTTAAAGGCAAGTGGTGCGTCTGGGCATAGAAGTGTCTAATTGTACCACGTAACTTTGAAGTGTATTTTGGGCCAAGAACTCTTCTCACTAATGAAGCATTTAAAACACCTTTCTACTTGGAAAGGCCACAAATTTGGGGAGTGATTGCTTTTTTCCTGACCTCATTTCCCTCAAAACCTTCTTCTGCAATTGTTTTTTCTTTCTTTTCTCTTTTCTAACATTTTTTCATCTTAAAATATATCTTTCAGTACATGATTAATTGTAGTTAAAATTCTAAGGCTCATAACTGTTAAATAAAGGAATCTTGTTTTTAAAATACAAGCCTTGCTTATGTTAACTGATAAAGTAGTAGCCACTCAAAATTGACTACATTGGTCACATCTCTAATATATGGATATTCCTTATCAATTTGCTGAAAAGAGACCTTTGGGAAGTTACTAGGCATAACATAAGCCAATTAAATTATATAGGGACTTTGTTTTTATTTAATTCAAAGAAAGCAGATTCTAGATTATTTAATAAAAGAACAGATTATGAAGGTATGTCACAGAAAACTATGTTATCCTGGAATAAAGATGAGAGACTGCCACTTTAGGATACTAAATACCATATTTGTTTAATTAAAAAAAGGATTACATTCTGATAAAATTGTAAATAACTGTTTTTGCAAAACAAATAAATAAATAAAGTTAACAGATTAATAGAGATGCATGTCCATATCAGTGGTTAAATGTATAGTAGTGGTTAAAAAAGTGTTCTATAAAAATTAGAAAGTTTGCTACTTACCTCTTTTTTATATTGTACTTAAGAAAGGTTTACTAATACAAGTGTTGCATTCAACATGAATAATTACGACTCAGTAAGTTAAATCTTCCATAGCTCTTTTTCCTATTGAAAATAGCATAGTAATTACCATTTTGGAACCAATTTAAGGACCTCAGTTAAAGTTCTTCCATTGCACATAATAATTGTCATTGCACTAAGTATAAAAATTAATAAAGTAACAAGAGCTTCATGTTTGAAACTGCTGTGAATCTGGCTTGGAACTGGGAAGTCCATACAGTATATCATTTAATAATAGTAATAATTATGCAAAGAAATATCATTATCCCTACTCTAAAAGTAAAGAAAATCTAAATGACAACTGAAGACAATAAGTAATAGGCAAAATTAGGATACAGACACAGGTCTCTTTAGTTCCCAAGTTATAACTTTGTCCCACGCATCCTTTTTATGGGTCTCTGTTTCCATCACCTTACTTGCATGTTAAAATAATACTGTGATATTGTCTTTATATCAGATCATTAACTCTAAAGAAAAGGCTAAACTTAATGAATTCTTTAATTCTAGAACAAAGTTAGGTCTCCACTTTGACTCAGTTTATAAACTCAAAGAGAAGTTTGGGTCATCCTACCTTATACATAATAAGGGTATTGTGGTAAGAACACTTCATATGAGATCTACTCTCAACAATTTTTAAAGTGCACAGTACAGTACCGTGACTGTAGGCACAATGCTGTACCACATCTCTGCACTTCAGTTTCCTCCAGGAGTCAGGACATAGCCTTTTAGTGCAGGAGCTGAAATGGCTGATTGATGGTTTCATTCCATATCTCTTCCATATCTTCCCTGCTACTAGGACAGATGAAGTAAATCACTTTTCTCTTTGCCTCAGTACTGTTAAACTAAGAATCAATTACACCTTCCCAGCAACCCTCAAGACTCTCTAGCTGAAGATAGCAGGCAAGTAAGGGAACAGATAGCTCAACCTATCTCATTAGTCCCATATGGGTTGTGAGAGTCCTAAGGTTGGTGTTGTAGATCTCAGCATATACTGGGAAAGGACAGCCCATGATGAAGTCTTTCTTGTATTTTGCTGTTAGAAGATAATGTAGGGTGTGGTTTTAAATTCTTGAACACTATATTGATATCAACTAACATGATTGAGTGTGTACCATGTTCCAAGCACTCTTCTATGTGATCAAGATGTATTAATTGATTTGTTCTTAAGACAACCCTATGATACAGGTGCAATTATCACCATGTCCATTTGTAGATGAGGAAACTGAGGCCAAGAGAGGTTAACAGATATGACCAGTGACAAAATGAGTTAAGAAGCTGACTGAGATTCAGATCCAATCTATCTAGCACAGGTGTTCCCGCTTTTAACCATTTGCCTACACTGCCCACCTCCTAGAAATCAGATTGGCAGTGTTTCATAGGTGTTTGCCAAGGTAGCATGCCCTTACTTCGCAAGATAGCATTGATGTTGACAGCATTTAAAACAAAATAAAACTATATTTAAGAATTTTATTCTTGACAGAATGACCTGCCAGTGTTTTTATCATTTGCACCTGTTAACTGGTGTTGAGTTGCTGTGCCACTAACTTAAAACAACTTCGATTACTAAATTAATTTGTAATTTGGAACAAAAAAAATCTTTAAATAGTATATATCCTTTGTTTTTAGTGAAGTACAGTAAAGTTCATGAAGTCATCAGTCAGATACAAAGAAATAAAATTGCTTGTGTGGAAACTACAGCTCAATTCTAAAATATTTTATTTTTCTTTATTCTCAATGACTAAGAGCATGAAATAAATACAAAACCTTTTTTAAAAAGTCAAAGAAAAGATTGTATAAACAATTTTATTAAAGTAAGTTAGACCTCATATAATATATATACTAACCAACTTATTTGTTGCATTAGTCACAGCATGATATATAGTGATGAGCGGATACTTTCAAAAAAAACACATTGAAGTTCTCAAATGAATAGTTAATTTGCCAGTTATTTGATATAAGGAAATTTGCTTAAATTTCCATATCTCCATTTTCTCATCTGTAAAATAGAAATGTACATAGTTATCACACAAATTATTTATCAGGGTTACACAAACCATTTAATATTCATTTAATAATAGTTTCACAAATTCAAAAGTGAATTTATATTTCCACAGAAATGCTTCTAAATAATATGTTATTATAACTATATTATTATAGTCATTATTATAACTATTAATATTTTGCTAAGTAACCAACCTAGAATAAATATTTTTCCCCCAAAATTTTAGATCTAAAGCTAACATAATTTTGTCATTCCAGTAATGCTTTACGGTGTCCTTTTTCTTTGCACTCAGGGAATCTCCCATATGCCTTTGAATTTTGGTGTAATCTGTGATAAAGAAAAAAGGAAGGTATATTTTATTAATCCTAAAATTCATCACTATATGCATAGTACTGCATCAGGTACCTTTGATACTAACAGACACATTACTTATTGTTTCTATCCACAAAGATTTTTTTACTAAGTAGGGAAGAAAATATTTATAAAGAATTAATGAACATGATAGCACACAACAAAATTTTAATTGAATGAGCAAATTTGGGAATACAGTTCCATATAGCAATGTAAGAATTAAATTTTATCCATATTGCATGTAATATAAGATAAAGATTGATGCAGTATTTTAACTATCTAGAGAACACCTAATAGATATTTAGTATAGATATTTTCTTCAGTAGGTTTTAAAGTATCAAGAGATGTGCTATGTGAATGAAAACTTTTGATGGTCCCACTGCCATTTAACTGACTATGGTTAGTCAAATGAATTTGTATACCAGCCAAACTTTGTGGAAAATACTAGTAGTCGAGTTAAAATGATCACGGTGATAATTATTAGGACCAGTAAGAAATTTATAACTTTGGATATTACTGAATAAAAATAATAAGTATTTGATATTCTTTAAATTTTCAGACTTAAATCATAAGCGTATCGGAGGTTCAATCATTGCCCATTTCTTCTCCCTTTCTGTGCCTTCACCCAGTGTTTTTCTATTACTTTCATTTTTTTATTAAATTTATTGGGGTAACATTAGTTAATAAAATTATACAAATGTACAATGTAATAATATGTCATATGTATATTGCATGGTGTGTTCACCACCCAAAGTTGACTTTCCTTCCATCACCATATATTTGACCCCTTTTACCTTTATCTACCTCCTTCCTACCCCCTTTTCCTCTGGTAACCACTAAATTGTCGTCTGTGTCTATGAGTTTCTGTTTGTTTTTCTTGTTCATGTGTTGTTTTCAGTTTCCTATTACTTTCAACTAATAGAGGCACTGTCAGGAGACTGAGGGTCAGAGAATGGGAGAAACCTGAGTAGGACAAAGCCTGCTCCGGTGTTATTTGGGCAGTATCTGCTTTCTCTTTCATAATTCTTGTACCTACGAGTGTTCCCTCTCTATCTTTTCAGCTCTTGCATGATGGGCCTAATACTTAGTTTCTGGTAGCAATATCCTATCTTTGTCTTTTTAGCTGTAGAGCCGGGGCTACTTTCTGTACCTATTTCTTTTTAATAGACTCACCTTCCTGTATCCAGTGTTTTCAATACATCTATGTCTAGTTCAGCATATCGAATTATTCTATGGAAGTACCTGGGTTCACATTTCCTCAATGGATTGTGAGTACTAAAGAAATTCAAAAGGTCTCTTTTTTTCTGATGGAGTCATTAGCATAAATAAGGTGACTATGCTTTTATACCATTACACTTTCCAAGCTGTGAGTGGGCTTTCACATCTGTTATACCTCTTGCTTAGCAGAGTCACCTGTACTGACCAGACAGCAGAGACAGCAGATCTCTTCATGATCCATATGTGTCCCTCCTATGGCTACATATTTGGGGAATAGGATAAACTTTCAAATAGAAAAGATAATCTAATAGGAAATGATTAGCTGAATGTCATCAGGTCGGACCTCTAAACAAACTCTCAATTTCTGTTGTAACTTCAAAGACATCATCAAACACTGAAAATGCAGGGTGAGAGGGTGAAAATGGCAGATTAGGAGTCAAACTGAAGTTGATTAGAATTGTATTTTCATTATTAACCAGCTGTATGACTTGGGTTATAGGGAGAGAGACAGGTAAAGATTGTTAAGAAGGAGACTCCATTGAAAAGATACGTAAAATTATTCATATTATGATACGAAGACAAAAACAAAACAAACTGATGATGCATGCTTTATCAGAATGGTAAATTTATACAAAATTTTCCTTTTTCCTCCCCCTAAATTATACATAATGTCATTTTGTGATTTTTTTTCCCCTAGGAATATTAATTTATTTTAAAGGATTCTATTCTTTCATGATGTTAGCTAGCTAAAGGGATGCTTTATGACATGACAGGAAAGGAAATACAGAGAAAGAGAGAACTTCCAGAACTACAGTTTTCCAGAAAAGATGGGACTGAATGAGTTTTGTGTTATCATGAGATAAGAAGCAGGGATGCTATTACTAAAGGGAGAGGGGGAGAAAAGGCAGCACGAGGCCCGAAGGTGATAAGAGACAAGCTAAATCATTTTGTACTTGGTCTCTCCTTTAAATGTCGAGATCAGTAACAGAATTAGTTATTACTTCTATAAATGAAATATAATTTGGCGCATTTGTACTGGGTTCATACAGTATCTAACACATCCTAGTAAAAAGTACAATGCTTATGAAAATGGGGTGGATGGCTATGTTATTGTTTTCTGGTTTAAGAACAAAGTTTTGAAACCAGGAGTCAAAGAGTTACTCTGTAAAGCAGCAAGAACTGTAGAATGTGAAGTAGATTTAATAGGGCTTTACTTTTGTAGTCCTGCTGAGTTACTGTTATCCAAAACACACAAAAGCTGTTTTCACCTTGTTCACAGTTTCTCCTAATGGCTTTTCCAGATAAAAGTATTTTCAATGTGTGATTATTGAGGTCAGAGCATTGTTTCAATGTAATTGTTTTTTGTTGCCTTTTATTCCTTTTAGAAAATGGCATGAGATGATTACAGTTCACTAGAACCCTTGCCTTTTCTTTTCTTTTTAATAAATTAGATGCATGTAGTGGTCAGATTGACAACATGTTTGAGTGTTCCAGCAAATAACCTCTATCTAAATTGCACCATTGTTGATAATACCTAGCTCTAAAACATCATCTATGATTTCAAGGACATTGACCCCTCCATTTGAAGAGTAAGAATTGTGATGTTTGTGCTTTTGTAGTTTGACTGCCATTAAATTGGCTAGTTTTCTTCTTATGTAGAAAAAGCTTCTCAAACATACAACTTTCTCTGAGTGCCAACTTGATTGCTACAACTGTACATTAAAATCACCTGGAGAACTTTCCCAAAACACAGATCCCCAGTCTCCACTTCTGGGGAATTCTGATTTAGTGTTTAGGTGTAGAGACAAGGCAAAAGTCTGCAGCTGGGTTGAGTTCTCCCATAGAAGAAAGGAACAAAAAAAGAAAACAAAAAAGGAAAAATAAAAGTAAGGCAAGATTTTTCTCCTATAATGAGTTTATTACCTTGATAATTAGATAACCATTCACAGTCTTAAGTCCTACAGAAAACTGGAATGTGGGGAGCTATGTTAGGACAAAGAGCTAGTGATAGGGCAGTTGGGTATTCCAGAAATGAGAGAGGTAGGGGAGGCTTAGTGAAAGGAGCAATCAGAGTGGAGGTTAGATGTGGAAATCTCATGTGGAAAAAAATGCATGTTTGTAAACTGTTAGCATTGAATTACAGAATCACTAACATTTTTAAACATGTAATTAAAAAAATTGTATTTTATTCATATGGTATAAATAGCCAACTGTGTTACTTCATCCCAAATGTAATTTTTTTAGTATATGATATAAATATAACTACCATCAAAACTTCCAGGCTCCTAACCTTGTCATTTTCTGACAAACTATTAACTTGCTATGGCTTCATTTTCCAGTCTAAACCTCCAGTCTATTTCCCATGCTGGTCACACAAATAATCTCTCTTCTCCCTATGCTCCCTAACCCAACTGCATCTCTCCACACAGATAATCGAACCTCATACTTTCTGAGATAAGTTGACTACCTCAACTCCTCCAGCAAATGGCCAATATCCCATCTCTTTACATATAATAAATCCTTCTCTTCTGACTCAGTGAGAGTAGTCTTCCTTCTACAATCTTAACATTTACTTTGGATCCCCATGCCTGTCTGTCTCTTGATGCATGGAAGGGATTTCTTCTTCATATAATTAATTTGATTTCACCTCATGAGGTGGGGTCTTCGATGATATAGATTCTGCCACTGTCTAGGAGAGGGAAAAACAGAGTGGGTAAAGTCCCTTAGAGCATCTAGCTCCCATATATAACATGTAGTTGTAGATTACATTATTGTCTTCCCCACTATATTATATACCCCTTAATATAAGCAACCATGTCTTATCCAACCTTCACTAACCAGTTCCTAGCACAGAACATAGAGGAAAAAATAGAGGATGATTTATTTTGAAATAACTGATGGAAGATATAATACATAGTTTATTTATGAGCTTGAAATAATAAGAATAACCTAGAGGCTTGCTAAAATCTCCACATCACCCAGAATTTTCAGTGATTGTTATAGGCAGTTAAAGGTAATAGCATAAGGAGACATCAAGGATACTACTTGTGAAACTTTGTATGAATTTATAACAAATGGCCAAATGCTGTGAGCTCAACACTGCAGAGGACAATAAGTCACAGCCAGCTTGAGAGTCAGCAACAATTATAACTTCACCCTGACAATATGTTACAAGGAGAAGGGAAGGTAACATGTTAGTGTCTCCCAAAAGTTTTCTGGTGAGAAAATAAAATGAAATCAGGAAAAACATAATTTAAATTTCTTCAATCTGAATGTCAATTGGTTACAAACAAAAGAAAAATAAATGGCAAGTCACATTTTGCATGGAACGATTCAGGCTCTGGAGGGACATCTTGAGAAACTGTCCATGAATAACCTTGCCGCCTCTGTGGGCTGATTTGAGTGGTAGTGCTACATAAACTAGAGTTATATACGGAGACTTGGCTATAGTTTTTAATTTTAGGTCCCAATTTAAATTATCTGTCTTTGATGTGAAATGTGACCCACACTGCCTTAATTAAGGCTGTTTTTGTTGATCTGTCAACAAAATTATTTTGGGGATGTTGGATAATAGAGAACAATTGGACTATAATGTTCAGCCAGAAGGATTTTTGAAATCATTATGTAGCATTGAAAAAAAGGCAAAATCTCTAGCAACATCATTATTAATGATGTCTGAGGTTTATATATAATGTGTTCATTCAGCATTTATAACAGAATGGGTTCATTCTCCTTATAATAGCCATGATGGTTTTTTATAACATAACTGATGCTGAAAAAACACCATGGATTTCCACTGGAATTAGAATAACATCCCAATTGCTATGCTGCACAAAACCTAAAGGATCTAGACCCTCCTCATTCTCCGACCTCATCTCACTCTACTTTCCCTCTTTTTCTTTATGTTCTAGGCTTCTTTTACTCCTGGTCCTTTGCTCACGTGATGCATGCTCCCTTTAGAGATACTTTACCCATGTTGTTTCTTTTGCCTGAAATGGGATCCCCAGATCTTTTCAGTGCTAGTAACTTCTAGTTGTTCATCTTTGAAATAAGAAGTTATTTTCTCAGAGAGGCCGTCCATGACTATCTAATCTAAAATAGCCCATTCATTCCCTCCCAGCCCTCTGTCTCCCATTACCCAATATTATTTTCTTCTATGACACCTTTCAATATTCAATATTATCTCATTTGCTTGGTTTCTTGTTTCTTTGTTTTCTCTTCCTCTCTTGAGTATAATCTCCATGGAAACAAAGGATAGTATTTATCATGTTGACTATTGTATCTCCCAAATCTAGGATAAGAGCTACTCGAATAGTTGCCATGTGAATGAATGATTAAGTGCTATAATATACTGCATGTAAACATTGCCTTATTCCAGGACTAGAAAATGTACACAGCCTTTCCAGTACATAAATGATCACCGTTTTGATTTCCAAACATAGGAAGTTATAAATCTCTCAAATTACTTCTGGACTTATATAATGCCAGCAACCTTACACTTTATAATAATTTTTCATATTAGATATAAGTTGAAAATTATCAATCCAGTTCTGGATTCTACTGGTTTTATATCTGATGGCTTTACTTGTAGAACTCTGAACTGAGTTGGGTGGGGGAGTAGATATACTGTGGCAATTAACAGATTAACTTATTCATATATTAACAGGTATTTCTTGAGCACCCATTATCTGGTTAGTGTTGTGCTTTGTGTAGATCATATATTATAATGGTCCCAAATTTCATGGAGTTTATAGTTTACTAAGACAGGAACCAGGCAATTTAATAGTTCCTCACAATGAACTGTAAAAAGTGGCATGGGAATGGCAGAGTATCATGGGCACACAAAGCTGAAGCATCTAACTCAACATAGAAGGAGTGGCATCAAACCTGAGACTAGATGCATAAATAAGAGTTAGGAGAAGCCATGTATTCACCTGGCCTGATCTACAACTATAGTAATTGCTGGAATCCAATCTTCAAAATGCTTCATTGTATTCCAGGCAGTGTTAAATTTGGTTTTCTTCCAGATGTAGTCCACCTGGTTACCCACATCAACAATAATATCATCATCATCATCATCAGTATTTATTCAGTTAAGTATTATATCTAAACACTTTAATAGTTTTTCAAGTAATATTCATAACAACCCTGGCAATAGATACTTAACATTATATTTACTTTACACACAAGAAAGTGAAGCTCCCAATATTTTATCCCAGTTTATTCGGCCAGTCAGTATTATGCAGTTCTGTTCTCTGCTGCACCCTGATATCCACATAGGACTTGGTTGCTAGGGAAATGCCCTCTTCAGTTGATAACATTGGTCAAATGTCATTGGAGACAAAGGTCATGTGTTAATGCTCAGGTCTTTATATCTGACCCTAACCTTGTGAATTCCAGGACATTTCAGATAATGACACCGACACACAATGTAGCTTCAATACAAGCCTCTAGTTGCTATAGGGACATATTCTATGACCTAGAAAGAGGGAAAGTGTCCTCTACCTCAGGTTGCTAGACTCAACATGTGTGCTGCCTTGAGTTTTAAGATATCTTGCAGAACAGCATGTTTCAGAACTTACCTTAAAGTAAAACATTTTGAGCATAAAGTCCCTGAATGTACCATGCTGTGGCTGTGCCAACAGCATGCATCTCCTGTGAGGAATATCCATTGCCTGTGACCAAAACTTCTGTTTTTCACTCTCTCTTCTATATCCCCACAGTTTAAAAAGTTTTTGTCATCAGGATAAAGTCATCAGTTGTGTTTTGCTAAGCCAACACTCTCGAGCTCCACCTCAGAAATACACAACTGGTATAGCTCAGATTTGAGTCTCTATCTATATCCATTCACATCTTCACAGCAGCAGTGGGGGCCTGGAGCCCTACTGGTAAGCTAGGCCTCACTGCCAGATTTCAACATTAATCTTGACCTAAGGCAGTGGGTAGTAAACAAAACATGTCTACTGGGACCCAGTTTCAAGTTATATGTGTTACTGTTTCAACAATGATACTGTGACCTAGTTCTTGAAATCCTTTCTTATTTTCATTGTTCATCATTTTTTGTCCATCACCAAGAGCCTCACATTGTGTAATTTAGCATTTGTCTTCTTGTGGTTGCTTTTGAGTGACCCGTCCATTTCCTTTTTGATAATACAGACCTGCTTTTGCTTGTCACTTACTCTCCAGGGATCTTAAAGACAAGTGGGTAAAAATCATTGCTACGGGTGTGGTTTCAAATTGCCAGACTGCTAAGATCTTAAGTAACTTTTGGATAATTTGTTATATTAGTTAGGTAGTACCTATTTTTATTTTTCTCTACTCACCTGTAAGAACTTATGGATCTCTTTGTCTATTGCAAAATTCTCAATCTCAGACGCTTATACAGACCAAATAGATAACCTAAATGTGTGACACCGCTAGGTGGGAACTATGGTGGCCCAAGGACTTTTCCAAGGAGCTGTAGTTATTCATTTAGAGCTCACCCTTACCAGGCCTGAATATGATCCTTATAGTCCCTTGTAGCCTGCTTTCCCTTAGAAAATGAGAATTTGTATGCTATGTGAAATCTCTAATTTGATAAACATTGAAAACCAAATATAAAATTTAGAAAGAAATACTGAAAAGACAAAAATAAAATGAAACAAATAAAATAAAACAACTATAACAACACTCTGTAACTGCCCTCAGCTCTCAGCTTCCACCAGAGGCTGATATAATCCCAGTTCTCTTCATCTGGAACACTGCAGTCAGCTATGTGGTCTTGAGTAATCTCCCTAATGTCTTAGACACAGTCTTGCTTAGTGAAAGCAATTATCTAAATTCTATCATAAAACGATAACATATTTTGGTTGACCATTTCCAGAGATATCATTGAAAGTTGTAGACATTTATAAATATGTACATTGATGTATGTGGTATGCAAATAGTTGTATTGGTACTGCTGCTACTAATAGAAGTGATTGATTCTAATATTATTTATTAGGAGCTGTCAGACTTGGGATGTCAAGACCAAAATCTCCAAATGATGTACATTTTTTTTCATATTTCATCTAATCTGATTAAGTTTTTCACTTCATTTTCCATGTAAAAAAAAAGTGTAACCATCAGCAGAAGTGATGGCTTTAAAGCACAAGCACACCTGGGGGAAAATGAAACATCTAAGATTCCCAGGGAGATTGGGTGAGTTTACACAAGTCACTTTCTCCACTATCTGGGACAACTTGTATTTCTAGCACCCTTTTACTATTACTGACAACATTCCCAGTTGAACTGAATAATGTACCGTCTCACCTGACAGCAGCTGTCATTTAAAAACTTGCCAAGCCAATTCAGAGAGCACCTGCACAATGGGGGGACTTAGACTTCTAACAACCTTCAAGAAAGCCTAGACTCATCACTAGCTCTTGTCAGCTTGTATATGAGCTCATCTTTTAGTCACAAAAAGTTGGCAGATTTGATTAGATACGACAGATCTGAAATAGCATCCATGACATTCTTCCCTAGTAGTATCTCTGCAAAGAGCTATCATGAAAAATCATATTTAGAAATGTGGTTAGTACTTTACATACTGAAGGAGGTTAGGCTCATGGCTAACTATAATTTATTTCATTTATTTGTAATAAAGGGCTAGAAAGCTTTGATATTGAATATTACAAAGAGATTTATCAGAAATGCTATGAAAATTTTTCCTTCTTGGAATATATTAGATTTTTGATCTTACATCCATGTCATTTATTCCAGTAAGAAGCTTGGAACGCCACAGAATTTTTTTTTTTTTCTGAGTATAGTCTTATCTACTGAAAAATTATCTCTTCTCTTTCAGCATTCTGTTTTCAAAGTTGAATTATATTACCTATGTATACTATAACATATTTTAAATCTCTTTTTTTGTCATAGCTTCTTAAAAAAATTATTAAACCAAGATATACTTTTTAAGTAATAATTATTTATTTTTCCCAAAACTCAAATAATTTTATTTACTTACTTACCTACTTACTTACTTACTTACTTACTTATTTATTTATTTATAACTTTTGATGTCCAGAGATAGCATTACAGAATGAAAGGTAGCACATGGGCTTAAGTAATTCTATGTAAAATCAAGGAAATGTAAGTTATTTTTCTTGGGCGCTCTTATGATAGATGACTTCCATCTTGGTTCCCAAAACACTAAAATACACTTGGCACACCCCTCTTGCTACTTGTATGGTTAACCTCTAAGCATGCAGGCTAGCTGCCATTACACTGAAGTTCTATTTGAAGAATTTTTAATTTCTCTTTTTCTTTACTATTTCTTGTTCGTACTTTGACTGTTCCCTCTTTTACTTTTTTCTTTTGTAACCTGTTGACCCTGAGTCATGACAATATAAAGGATAACCCTCCTCAAATCATTGTTTTGCTAAAAAAAAAAGTGGTGGGGCATTCATATTTACACTGTCTATGCTTATTTACACGTGCTTTGGCCGATATAGAAGGAATTTTGCCCTAGGATTTCTGTTATATGCAAAGAGATTATTTTGGCTAGTGGGTGGGAGTAGAAAGGCAGAGTAGCAAGTAGAGTTTAAAATCTCAAACTCGTATTTTACAAGTAGTAAGTCATAAATAAATTAAGATTCTATCCTGCTCTCCTTTACCAGTTTAATGAGGTAAAGGAGAACAGTCATCATATTAAATTATGTCAGTTTTTTTGGGAACAGGTGCCAGAACAAATCATTTCAAGCTCCTTTATTCTACATTCTAAGAATCTGCTGAGGACTATAACTGCTGACCTTTGTGAGCAGCGAGTTGTAGCTTGGGGAAAAAATGAGTGAAGATTATATGTCACTGAACATTTTTGCCTTAGTTAAAGTGATTCTTACCAATCTCCGCCCCTTTAAATTATTCTTTTGAGAACATGGGTACATTCATTAAAGAGAGTTTTCTAGTATGGATATTCATGTTATTTTAAGCCTTTTAGAATGCTAATTTATTGCTTTGTTCAAGACTAAGTTGAGGAGGTTTGTTTTTATATTATATGTGGTTATAGTTATATATTTATATATAGAGTTGTATATATACACAGATTTAATAATTCTTGTAAGCATCTCTTTCTATACACACACATAAACATGTGTGTGTGTGTGTGTGTGTGTGTGTGTGTGTGTGTGTATGTAAATAATCAGGCCACTGAAAAATTAAACTCAGAAATTTACAATATTAACAGAGCTAAATATTGTTTCTTTCAACTTCATGGGGCATTTAAAATAGACTCACTATTTTTTATTTACTGTCTCTTAACTCCAAAATCAGTATTTTCTAAAGGTTGTTTCAGAGATCATTAATCACATGAGATGCTTCATGAAAGAAATGGGGATTTCATAGTCAAGTAAGTTTAGAAAGGCTGTTCCTGCTAAAGGAATTGTATGATTTTATCATCATAGTAAAGGTTCTAAGAACTTTGCTTAACTTAGCTTGATCTAGCTTTTCCCACACATGTTTGACTATGAAATTAAGATTCTATATCTAATTGTTTCTTGGAGACATTAAAATGCTAAAAGAAAGAAAGAAAGAAGGAAAGAAAGAAAAATGCTAATAAGAAAAGAAAGAAAAAAGAAAGAAAAGAAAAAAGAGAAAGAAAAAGAAAGAAAAGAAAAAGAAAGAAAGAAAAGAAAATTTGAACTTTTCAGAGAAATTTGACATATTTATGACTAGTTGCTTCAAATGGCTTTTATTCCTAACTTTCTCTTGATTATAACATGTGACACTCCACTTATCTTGGGCATGGCATTCTTGAAACTGATTTATGTTTACTATTAATTAATTATAATAAGTAAGCCATCTTTATTTGAACAGCTATAATCATTCCTTGTCTTTGAAGTATAACAACATGACAGCATAAGACTTTATAAGCAAGATTTGTGTCACATCTGTCAGTTATATCTGGGTAGAAATTGTGTAGAATCTTATATCCAAAGATTTGCAACTTACTACCATTTCTTTCACCTTACTCGGAGACTCATGAAATGTAAGTGGGATCTGGGGAACATTTGATCATTTGATCTCAACCTTTATTTATTTTTTTTAATGAAGGAAATAAACAAAACAAAACAGGAAAATACTACTCTAAAGTTAGAAATTATATTGGTAAACTCCACCTTTTAGGCATCATCGTAGCTTAATGAGTGAGAATACAGGCTCTGGAGCCAGACTCTCTAACATCAAGTCATGGGTCTTCCCACTTTTTAGCCATTTGATCTTGAACCAATTGCTCAGCTTGTGTGTTTTAATTTCCTCATATTTAAAATGAGGATAATAATAGTACCTACTTTAAAAGTGGTAGTTTGGGGCCAAGTGAGCTAATATGGAAAACTTTATTATCTGGTGCATTAATGTATTTGCTATTAAGTGCCAGATAGGTATTTGCTATTATTGTTATTAAGACACAAGTCTGATTCCTAGCTAAGTGCCTTTCAAAACAATTCATTTAGTTTCCCCATAGGGGATATTTAATAATATTTAATGAATTAGCACTCAATAAGTACTATCAAAAGAACATTGAGAGGTTTGTGATTGAAGTTCTAAAGTGCCAAAAACAGAGCTATAGACACCAAAGACATAGAAATTCAGAAGTTGGAGAGGGCAATCACTGTGTGGTAGGTTCTAAAAATATAAAAATACATGGGCTAACACAGCAGATGGACTTCCTGACTATGTAGCATTTGAAGTATGGGTGGAGTGGTGACCACAAGTTAGAAGTAAAAAAAAAAAAAAAGTACATGGGAAACATGATGAGCACTAAGAAGATTGTAGGCAGGCTGCTTAGAGAAAGATTCCTCTGGTTCTATGTTTGACTGAGTAACCAACTTATAACTAGCTGAGTAACTAGCTTATATCTACTAAAAAAAAGCTTCATAACGAAGGACAATCTGTGCTTTACTTTAAGAAGGAAGATGATCCAAGAGCTTGGTAAATGCCAATGATTAAAATCAAATAACTAAACTAACTGATTTTTATATCTATATGATTCTTTTTTAAAAATCTGGTTTATAAGTCCTGTGCCAGATAGATTTATGTTTTTTGTTTGTTTGTTTGTTTGTTTTAATGTTCTTTGAACTTTCACCCCTACTTGCTTCCAAATAATAAATTTTCAGTTGAATTTAATTGAACAATGGTCTTCAGTTTAACAGCCTCTCCCATGATTACTAGTGGACTAGAATCACTCAACCAGCTTGACCTTGTTGTATCTGAAATTAATGTTGACAAACATATTTATGGTATCTGAGCTAATGGCGTTACCTAATGTGAGGTTTCACAGCTGCTTCCCAATGTTCACATCTTCTTCTGACCACAACTTGACATGAGGAAAGCTGAATCCTGGTCCTGTGTGGTGAGATGGGGCACTATTCTGGCCAGTGAGTGGTGCAGGGCATGTCTCTACCAGATCAGAGTATCGGATTTTTCTTTTTCTCTTTTTTTTTGCAAGACCCTCCAGAGGCCCCTTCCCACTAACAAGAAGGCTGTCAAAATGAGGTCTCGGTTGTCCTTGGACCTAGAGAATTTGCAATGAGCAAAGCAACCCTCAATATGCAGGTTATATGAGGAAGAAATAAAAATTTGTTGTGTAAAATGTTGAGAATTTGAGAGTTTTACTATAATGACATGATATATCCTGACCTAATTGAAACTCATATTTGTCAACATAAAATCATGTTTATATGTATGTGCATATTTCTTTTTCTTTTAAGAGTGGAAGAGTAAACTTAAATGAAAACAGAATTTAACACAGTATTTCCTCTGATTGATATAATGCATGCAAAGAAAAAGAACTAGAATTTTCTCCCTGCCTTTGGAAGATACCAAGTTTTCAATAAGTAAAAAAATAATTAACCTATCATAATGATCTATTAGGTAAATGGAAGGAGAATAAGCATGGATGGCACAAGAGATGCTTACTGTACAGATGGAATAACTGAAGTTCTGCTAAAATGAATTCCCCCAGGTTTTATAAAAAATACAGTTGTAAAATCATAAAAATATGCCTCACTGAGGCCTTATTCCACATGCTGCCTCCCAAACTTCAATTTACATATTTCAATATGTGATTGTATTTAAGATTAACAGAACAGTATTTTAGAGTATAATAGATTGACCTCAATTATTTCAAATAATAGCATTATATTAAAGTTATATTAATGTTTTTGAATAGGAAGTTGGGTATTTTTTCTAAGTTTAATAATCTCTAAAATCAGCAATCTGAAATAATAGTAATTGATGCTGTTCCTCATTTTAAATAATACAGATATATGGAAAAACTAATTAAACTTTATCATTCTGTTTTACTTTGTAGTGTGTGTAGATTATAAAGAATAAACAATGTGTCAGGTTCATATTCCTATTTTCTTGCATGATCTCAATATTCTAAAAACTTATTTCTTTGGAATCCATGTATTTTGGGATGTTTTAATTTATTCTCATTGCTAAATGGGAAAGTTTCCACTAAGATTAGGAACAAGAAAAGAATGGCCACTATTTCCACTCCTATTCAACATTGTACTAAAGGAACAAATTTAGGATGCCTTAATTTAAAAAAGATAGGCTATCAATATGAAGAGAGAAAAATTTTGCCAAATTTACCAACAGATTTAAATAACTGTGGCCCATGAAGTCTATGGGAGGAGGCCAAGATGTTAAATAGCAATTTGTCTTTTATTTCCTCCCCTGTCCTATTTTGATGTCCTATGTGTGTCCAGGATTTTTATATTGCCCTTTTACTATCTAGGATCTTGCCATAATTCTAGCTATGTTATACTCTTATTAAAAATATAAATTTCTCTTCACTACTGCTTACATTTCAAAAATGACAATAGTTAAATAAATTTATTATTTCTAATATATTAATAAATGTTTGAACTTGGAGACTCTTTGTAATTAACAGAACCCACTGTTCTCGCTTAACAGTTTTCATGTCCTGTTGGGTAGTAAATTATATGGTCATCTATCAACCCTGGAAATTGAAAACTTAGAATTAAAATTAATCTTTATTTTTATTATTGTATTATATTAGTTATGCTTATATTTTGAAATTTATTAAATTTTGAAATTAGACTGTCAGTTTTATTTTACATATATTATATAATAATATATTATTAGATATATGTCTTCTTAAAAGTTAGTTCCTTGCAACACATGTATTTTAGGATGTTTTAATTGATTCCCATTACTTAGTGGGAAAAGTATAGGTCAAAGACAGAAATTTGACATTATATTTACAATTTTACTTTTATACAGTGATTAAAATGCAGCTAGCAGCTATTTGATACATTTTGAATAAATGGATGATCTTAGTTTTAGATATAGTTCTTTATAGTAAGTGCTAATTTTTTTCCATTCGCTATTATAAAGGTTATTAAATATGTGTATGATGGTCTTGTTTATTTAAGCTATGAATACCTAATTTTAAAAGTTCTTTATAACTCATATCTCCAGTATTAACCTATTGTATATTTCTATGGCAGAGTGCTGAATATTTATAAATATTCATAATGTTAATAATTTATTAAGCATTTTCAAGGTATAAATTGGCCCTACTGTATTTCCTGAGGCATGTCATTTTAGCAAAAGCAAGTAGAATAATAAATGAATACTTTCTACTTAATAGACTTCTTAAAATATAGTATATATTTATTATTAATTTTTAAAATGCAGATAAATACATTGTAAACATATGAAAAAAAATAAAATATTATCTAATTTAATTAATGCTATAAATCAAGGGACCTTTTGCATCGTGGACTCTCAAACATTTTGATAGCTTCAACATATTGTATGTAACAAAAACACTACAAAATTTAAATATTTTGATTTTATAGTTGTTATAATACATTCTTAAAAAATAAATTGTCTTATTTTTCTCTCTACTTAATTTAAATGTGTCTAGTTCTGTGGTGTGAGAACTTTTTGTTGTAAATGAAAAAGAACCCAAACATGCTGAATGATCTGCAGTCAACTTAGAACCATAGCAGTCACCATTCACACTGTCCTCAGTGAATGCCAATCAGCAGCATCCATAACTAGTTACCAGGGTCCCCTTCCCTGTAGATTAAGGGTCAGATTCTTCTAGTGAGAGGCCACTGTGCCAAATTTACAAGGTTAAAGAGAACGACCTTTGTTCTCTGAAGGCAGTTGTAGCCAGATGAATAGGTGGACAGGAGATTTACTTTAATTTACCAGTATGCTATTGAGAACATCTTGATCTGCTGATGTTATTTTGGTATACTGGTGGACAGTTCTACAGATTCTCAAGAATTGTGTCAGCTTCGGTGTGAATGCTGAGAACCTCACACTTCAGCTTTTAGGGTTGAGATGATCAGAGGTGGCTTTCTTGACTTCCATTCCCCCACGTATGCAAATGCTTTCACAAGTCCTACATTAAATTCTTCACAGCTGAAATATATAGAGTGATTTCTGCTTTGCTCTTCAAATCCCACTGATACACCAAGAGTGACAAATCAATTAACTTATTTTCTCACATAAGAATTCTGTAGGTGGTGTGTTTTAAGGATGATTATTTCAGGGGCTTAGTGACATTATCAAAGACACAATTTTCCTTATTTTATTCGAAGCCATTTTCAAAATAGTGGCCTTATTTCTTAGATTGGCTCCTTTCCTCAGTACCACTCCAAGACCTATCCACGGGGGACTCTATAACGCAACCATCCATCAGCACCTGTGAAGCAATTCTCTTATCTCTTACCCTATTCCTCCAAACAAAAAGTAACCATAGGTGAATCCCTAGAAATTGTGTGAGCTATGCCACTGTTCGTCTCAGAGTAGAGAGATTTTAGGCAACTTAGAAAAGAAAAACAAATTAATTTGCTAAAACCTTTCTCTTGGATTACATGAATCCCATAGATTCTGGCATGATCATTTCCCAGAAGGAACAAGTTTCCATTTTCTTGCTTCACTATGTGTTCCTCATATGTATGTTAGCTAGTTTATCCTATTGTGTGCAATAGTGGCATGTGATGAGTCAAAAATACTCTGTGATATTGAAAATATGTATTTCCATCAAATTTGTATATATGTAGCTCTACAAAAAGTATGATTAAGGCATGATATAAACTTTTATATTGGCCACTAGATGGATTCTTAAATACAAGAATTGTGAATTATTTTATTTTACAAAAATTATTTGACATTAAATTTATTTTGCAAAATTAAATTAAAATTTTAGTTTTACTTGAAAAATTTAGATATTTTGAAGAATGGAGGAGAGAATGCACATTAGATTTTTTTTGCCAAAAATCAGAAGCTTTGTTTTTATGTATAGTCTACTATGTGTTACTGAGGTAATAGCAATGGTATTCTATGAAAAAAATGAAATATTACATATGATGCTTTCTAAATCTGCCCAATGATAAAATATTTTAGGAGGCTCACACAAAATTTGACCTAGAAACCCAATTTGGACACACAGTGGTAATGCCATCTAAATTCTGTAGAAACAATTTGATTTAATACATATAAGATACAAGATGTACTAGAAGAATTTTCTGGTCTATGGAAGAAAATCAAATTAATTTTGAACTTGTGCAAATCTACAGTTATTTGGTATGGTTTACCACTCCCCCCCCCCCGCCCCCCAGAAAAAGATTTAATAATGAGTGCCTCACTCACTTTGCACTAGTCCTATCTTTACTCAGGAGAACATAATGCCCTCTATGAAAATAATTATGTTAATAATTAGCCATCCTCAATGCAGAATGGTGGCATCAAATTTAGATCTTAGTCTAGAAAATCAAATAAAGCTAAAAAGATGAAAATATCATATAAATCCAAAATTAAGGGCATCCTTGCAAAGAAGTGTGAATCAAGTATCTTTGCTAAACCTTCTAAAACTTGATGCAGTAATTCTAGCCTTAACTTTTTCATTCATCCATTTAATGAATTAAATTTTATGATTTGTAGTGATGTTATTCTCGTGAATTAAATTTAGGTATCATGAATATAATGATCTTTGGATCATTATATCATTATATAAACCACTGTCAATACTGACATGATATTTAGAAAGTAGTATAGGGAATAAGGAACATAAGCTTTTAAAACGCAGATCTATCAACTTGTTGCCAATAGGTCAATATCTTATTCTATTTTCCATCTTTCTCACAATGTAATACTTTTTTTAAAGTAGCTCATGTAATGGCCCCAGAATGTATTAATAGCCCTTGGGGTTTCGTTGTGGAAGTTAGCAATAATATAGGAAAGTCAAGTAGCCCTCAATGCATAGCCAGACATCAAGTATTAACTGCACAATATAATTGTGCCCCACATAACAATCAATGTTTTTATCAGTGACAGACCACACATATGATACTGGTCCTGTAAGCTTATAATGGAGCTGAAAAATTCCTAACCCCTAGTGACATCATAAAAGTCATAATGTGGTAGTAGTACAATGTATTTCTCAGGTGTTTGTGATGATGCTGGTGAAAAAATTACTGAACTGCCAATCATATAAAAGTTTAGTGCATATAATTATGTATAATACATAATACTTGATAATGGTAATAAATTACTGTGTTACTGGTTTATATATTTACTATACTAAACATTTTATTGTTATTTCTTTCTACTCATAAAAAGTATATTCTTTCTACTTATAAAAAGTAGATTTGCTATGAAACAGCTTCGTACATTTCATTTTGACTTCATCACTGGATTGCATTGTTGTTTCTTCTGCTTGATTTAATCTCATGTTGTTTTGTACAGTAACATGCTATATAGGTTTGTAGCCCAGGAGAAATGGGCAATACCATATAGTCTAGGTGTATTGGAAGCTATACCTTCTAGGTTTGTGTAAGTGCACTCTGTGATGTTTGTACAATGACGAAATCACCTAACGATCCTTTTTTTCAGTACATATCCCTGTCATTAAGCAGTGGAAGACTGTATAAATATCTATAAAAACGGTTGAAGAATTATATAATTGATACCCAAATATATTAGAAACACCACTTGGCTGTAAAGTTACTTTCTACCAATTAATTTTTCATTGTAGAAAATTATTTCTTATATGAGACCTATGGTATTTTAATTGGATTTAACTTTGCCATTATTTTTACAATCTCATGACTTCAAAATTTTTGAGATATGCAGTGTTTTCTAAGTGAATATTGGCAGGTTCTCTGATTTATTTTTCACTTGGCACACACTTTTTAAGTGCCTATTCAATATAAGGTAATACACTAAACAAAGAAATAAGATAAATCCTGCTGCATGGGAACATAAAATCCAGCAGGGTAAACTGAGAGATACTCATAATTCATTTAAGCCCAAGGAAATTTCTGATTAGTGCCACATGACAGGCACAGGCTATATTTACTACTAAATGAGCAAACACCTCCTCATGATCTGTGAGAGTCTCATACAGGAGGTAATATCTTACTGCACTACATTCGAACTGATAAATAGCACTTGCATTAGGCATAGCTATCTCAAACACAGAAAAGAATATGTAAAGGAAGCAAGGCACAAAAATCTCAGTTTAAGTTCCTGGGAGCTAGTTTGATGAAAGTTAATGGAAATAAGGGTGGGTGTGATGTTTAAGATGATTAAAAACAATGGATATTAGCTCCATTTTGCCACTTCGTAGCCTTGTGATTTTAAGCACATTGCCTGTTTTTCTCTGGGTGTCAGGTCTTCATTTACAAAGGAATGATAATAATAGCTAATATCTATTTATTACTAGATCCCAAATACTGTATCAAAGATTTTTTACAATTATTATCTCACATAATCCTCATTAAGGTGAGCTCTCATTCTGCCAATGAAAGTTCAGAGAGCTTTAGTCACTTGCCTAAAGTCACAGCGCTTGTAAATGGCTGAATAGGAATTAAAACTAGGCCTATTCGACTTCAATTTCCACATTAGTTTAGGTCCACGGTTTTCATCCCTGGCTATATTATGCATTATGAAAACCTCACCAACAAAACATCTCTTTAATCAATCTGGAATGAGGCTCAGGCACTAGCAGTTCCTCCATTTGAAAAATAAAGACCATTGGGAAGTGAATGTCCCCCTAAATGGACGTTATCTTATTTCCTAAAGACATTGACTTGCAAGATATAAAATTACAGAGTATCTATAAATTTCAATTAAAAAATAGTCTAACAAAGGTTATACTTTTACATAAGGAGGTACAAATTTAACATTTATGAAGAAATTAGTACCGGCCATTTCTGTTTGTTTTATTATGGCTGGAATTAGAGGGAACTAGAGTGAAGTGAAAAATGACCCAGAACCATTCAAAAAACAAACTTTTAAATGGAAATTTTGGGAGAGATTTTTTTTATATATAATTCTAATAGTCTAAACACTCTTGTTGGCATTGCCTAGATACCAGTAACATTTGGGCAAGAAGCCAAGACAGAAACAATAATTTCATTTTCTTTGTGGTGATTTTTAAAAATATAAATCAATTGTACAAAGATATCACCAGAACATATATTTTTTTTTATATTGAATTATTACATCGGTTTTCAATTATTTCTCTCTGTGGGTACTTTGTGAGAGATAATGAATTTGAGTCTCAAGGCTGCCACTTCCTTCCATAAATCCTAGGGCAGGTCAGAATTATCCTGTTTATGGCTGGTTTTCCTATTTTAAAAAAAGTAGATAATTCATACTATGGAAAGTCATTGTGAATTTTAAATAAGTAAAGTTAATGCTTGCTCTAATAGTGTGTATGTGTGTGTCTATGTGTGTCGAGAGAGAGAGGAAGAGAGGAGAAAGGAGAGGGGAGAGGGGACAGGGAAAAGGGGAGAGAGAATGTGGATAAGACGAATTTGAAAAAGGTAAACTTCCAATAAACTCACATTGAAGAATTCTAGTTCCTGATTTCCTAACACCAAGGAAGAGTAGACCAATGTTTTCATATACGTAATTTAAGTGGAATGAAGTACAATATATTAATAATACTTGTAAACATTTAAGAAAATATTGAAAGTTTTGGGCATTAATATAATTTTAGTCTGCATGCTATGGGAATGACTCGTTTAGATATATAATTTATGTTAATATATTTAAATAATGTTAATTAAAATTTATATACACACACACATATATACATATATGAATTTTAATTTACACACACACACACACACACACACACACACACACAGCTATATGTAGCCGTTTATATTTTTGGTAACCCATACCAGCCTTGGAACAATTCAAATCTTTTTGTAATTGTTTTCTCTATAGTTTCAAAGTCAACAATCATTATTACTTTAACTTTTAGTCTAATATTTTGTACTCTTTTTTAGAAATTTTTTTATTCAATTACCTTGGTAGTCCTTTCATAATAGTGAAGTCAAATGTCTTTTTCTTTTCCTGATTTTAATGAAAAACCTCTATTATGTAAGATTTTAGCTATTCTTTGTGATAATATTTATTATGCTATTAACTTATCCTTTGGTTTCTATTTAGTAGAGGTGTTGTATTTTGTTACAAACCATTGACATAAGTTGAACTTGGAGGGAAGGGGCAGGAGACTATTGTTTCAGATTAGAGGCTCTTTCACTTTAAAACTTTTAATATGATGAATTTTTATTATCACATTTTCTAATACTGGACCACTATTAGAATTTTAGAGTTAAGCAAAGATTTTGTTTTCTCTCTTTTTTAATGTCCCCTCTAGTGATTTGAAAGATATATATCCTAAGAGCATTAGAGTAATTGTTATATTTTAGTAAAAAATGAAATGCCAACTCTAATTACTTCTACTGAATTCATAGGTAAAACTGAATCTTTTGCTTTTCCTATGAAATGAAAATTTTTAGCATATTTTTACTTCCATGCCCATTAAGCATCTCTCCTCATTTAAATATCTCATAGTTATTTTTCTTAGGAACCATGGATTTTAACTCTAGATAATATACTTTTTAAATATAGTGTGTCTTTTACTTCAGTGTGTTTCTGTTGTGTTTTATAGCCATATCACTGGTAATCATTTAGATATTAAATGCATATATGACTGGTTTCATTGTTGATTTTCTTTTATATCACATTTTGTTATGATTTGATATCAAACTGATAAATATTCTTTTATGAACTTTGCGATTTTTATTGTTTGAAGATGTTGTTGATAAATGTTTTTGTCTATTTCTGTACTGGTACTTCACTTTAATTGTTGAGATTTTTTTCATTGTGTTATGTTGCAGGGCTGCTGTCTTATTTTCTTATTTTTCTGAACTTTGTTAGTTATTTTTTTGATTATTTTTTCTATGTGTACTTCAAAACAATTCTGTTAAGTTATCACTCACACCCCTTCCCCCAATGAAAACCCCTGTTGCTTTTTTTATTGAAATCCATTAAACTTGTTAGTTAATATAGGGAGAATTAACATCTTATATAACAGTATTAGCTAACTATTCATCTGTTCTTATTCTGTGTTATTTGGAGGATTTAAATTAATATTCATGCTCTAGCTTATTTTTTTGAAAAATATATGCCTGGGCAATTTATCATTTTGGTGGTGGTTGTTTGCTATTTTTATAGAAAATTTTATCTTTGTACCTAAAAGTTTGTATGCCTTTTTTCTGTGTCAGCAGAATGGTAGTTAATTCTTTCCCAACTGGCACCATTGCCTTTCTCTTTAATCCATTTTAAAGCCATTGACTATTTTTCTTCACCAGCCATTCAGTCAAATGCAAATCCTTGGCACCAGAATGAGAATGCTATGTGCTTCCTCTGTTATCTGAGTCACTTCTCTAAGTCTTTAGTAATTTGTTCATTTCTCTTCCACTCCTTTTTCCCATCTGCTCCACCGTCAGACATCAAGTTGCTGGCCCAAGTTAGGTTTGTACATGGGTCTTTTGAACACTCTTCCTATTAATATATCCATGTGAGATTTTCCTTCAAGCAGTGAATTACAGGTCCTGCCCTCAGCACAGTCTAACCTGCAGCGTAGTTTACAGACATTTCTCAAAACATCTTTCTGATGTAAGTCACCCTGTGCTAGATTCAATTTGAACCCATTATTATATTTCTTTGGTAAAATCATTTGAGATTAAGAATGGACATATTAATCCATGTGCTCAAACCATAGTCTTCATTCATCATGTCTGTTTATTCTTCTAAATCTTTTAAAGAGAAAAGATTAGAGAACTGTATCAGAGTTAGACATCAAATATAAATGTAGAAATTGATATAGTAAATGTAAGTGTACTGAAATTTCATATAATTCAATGTTTATTACTCATGCCCGATTCTGAGAATATATACACTGTCTGCAGAGATTGGAACAGTTCCATAACCTCTAGATTCACTATTTTTTCCAACTGGCTTTTTTGATATCCTTTGACATAGCTTTTATGACAAATGGATGTCATCAATTGACAGTACAGTGACATAAATGAGACAATCAGAACTTCCTACCAAATACAAATGAAAGTGAAATTGGCATATATTTATCATCATGACATTAAAAAATAATTTTCATGATGCTTTCACAAACTTCCTGGAGAAAAAAATATATGAAATTTTATTTTATTAGGTTGAGTATATTATGTGAATTTCTCTACAAGTCTATGAGATAGGAAAAACTAAATCTTCATTTTAGTTTAGAAGAAATGAGGTAAAGAGAATTTAAACTACTAATATAGGCCCAGCAACTAATTAGTGGAAAAGTCAGATTTAAACCTATGCCATTAGACTCCATACTGTTAAACATATTAGTACATGATATTTGCTTCTGTTTATATAAAAATATAAATAGAGACAAGGGTAGGAGAGAGAGATGGAGAGACAGAGACAGAGAGACAGGGACAGAGATTAGGCAGGCCAGCAGCATGACTTTGGGTCTCATTTTGCCATGAACTAATATTCTACATGTTTTGAAAGATAGACTATCTTTCCAGAAGTATGTGCTTTGGCTCAGAATTAGGGTATTGCCATTTCTGTCTGGTACATTAAAGTCCTCATTTCTATTGTATGTGAGAGACTATAACAGGCCTGTGAGACCTCAGCAAACTCTCCTGTATTCTTCCATTCCTTCTTATGCGTTTTCAGATGCTAACTTCTTATACTTTGATATCCAAGACTATAACTAATCTCTTAAGCAATTCTAATAAATTGTCTTCTTTTTGAATATTTTCTCATAGTAATTTCTATTTAACTCTTCAATATAAGCTTTCATTGCTTAAAAAAGATTTAATTTGTTATACATTTATATAATACAAACATTTAGAGACTTCTGATCAACAATTTTGTTTTATGGTAAATTTAATTTTTTTTTCTAAAGATTGGAGGAACTAATGATTTAAAAGAATTATATTTTTATGTCTGTGACCAGGACACTTTTCAGTTTTGCCTGCATCCTGGATGTGAGGTGATTATGCTGGTGGGCAATCAGTCTTGTCTTAATAATAAAGTGAGTTGGCTCTTATTCTCATTTTTTTCTCTAGCTGAAGCTGGAATCATCCTTATTAGGATGCTTTTATAGTCTAATTTTTTAATAGAGTAAAACCTGACATAAATCAATGGAAAATCGAACAATAAATCCCTAAACCTTAAATGACTTACTCTCAACTTAACCACACAGTCTTCTTGAAATACTGGTGAAGGACAGGTAATTACTTACTCAATGTAATGCTGATCAATCAACTGAACAGACAGTTATTAAATTTCATATTATATTATTCAGTGAAACCCTAAGACCACTGAATCAGGACACCTGTAAGTACATTTATTCTGACTTTGTTCACCAACTTCTCTGACTTACTGTAGGTATAATACCAAACTAGATTTCCTAAAATAGAGGAAATGGTCAAGCTGCTACCACTGTATTTCAGGAAATTTGCTTACTGATGTGTTCATTCTGCTTCCATAGGAAAGAATTCTAGAGTTGTCACTCAAAGGCCTAGGTTTTGCTTCTTTACCACTTGCTGATTGAGCTACTCATTCATAAAATTGCCATAGTACTTCTGTGCTTTAATTATCCATATTATCCTAGAATTATAAATATATTCTAAATTATTTTAAAATGTCCTTAAAAATAATTTTAAAGTACCAATTGTAAAATCTAAAATACAATTTTTGACAAAGAATAAATCAATAGACATAAATCTATTTATGTACACATATGTGTATGTATTCACATACATCAGATTTGAGAGGATATAGGATATTTGGCACAACTCATGTGAATAAAAATTAGCCACACTTTCCTTGAGAGTAATTTTAAATTATGAATCATATGTTTTAAAATTGTACCTTTTGGCCCAAAGATTCTCCTCTAGAATTTGATCTTAAGGAAATAATTAATACTTTGCTGAAACAGTTTAGATAAAAGGTTATTAACACCAAATTTGTTCAGAATAATAAAATTTTAGGGAAAATTTATGTTTATTATTAAGGGATTCATTACTTATGCCATTTTACAGTTACATGAGAAAAGACTATGCAGTCATTACATGATTATATAAAATCTTAAAATAGTAAAAGTAGAGCTTTAAAATATATGTATAATTTAATTTAAAATATACAAATATCATCTCCAAATAAAACAATTCTCTGAGCAGAATAATTCCAGATAATATCTATATTCTCTTACATGCAATTTCTACATTTTAACACACTCCAATCATTTATATATTAAGAAAATATTCATTTATTAATTTAAGTGTTAGTTATAGCTGATATTTTTAGTACGTGCTATATGCCAGGCATTCTTTTCAGTGCTTTACACTATTAACTTATCTAGTATGAAAAAGCTTTTTGTTGATATTGCTAAGGATATAAAAGAACATTTCTCCTTTGGGTCTCTTATTGTAGTAAAAACCTCCCAAAAGAAATTTTGTTAATGATAATTGATTCTAAATCTTCTCGAGTCTTGGAGACATCTGACTAGAAGGAACTAAAATGAAAGTGTCACAGAAAGGACTGAGAGGGGTCAGGAGTGTCGGTGGAGTCAGCTATTGTCATGTATGGGAAGGAGAGAGATTAATGGGGTTCTAGCTAAAACTTTTACTGAAAAGAATCAAACCTGGTTCCACTGGCACCTAAGGCCTAGGGTTTCTTGCAATTATTTGAACATGTGGAGTTTAATTACAAAAGTTCTTTACCAAGAGTGAAAGTCATAAGAAAGCAATCTGACTTGGCTGGTTCATCTTCAAGAAGCTCCATTTCATGGGAATAGGCAGAGTTTCAGAACAAGAATGCTTCTGTTAAAAAGAGAGATTTCTGCGCCCTGAGATTTTCAGAGATTAGACAAAATTTAAAGTATTTGGAAGGTAGAAAACAGGAACAAAATGTAGTGGGAAGATGTGACAGCTGGTGAAGAATTTTCATGGATTCCCCACTCAAATTTTCCATAGAGAATGATTTCATTTCCTAAATATATTTCTAAGAGACAAATCCAAGAGACATAAATTAATATGTTATTGTGCATCATTAATGTAATGCACAGGTGATGATGGTTATGGTTTGTGGGAATGATCGAAGCAGTGTAATACCTGAAATATCATAAAACCAATAGATCAACTAAATCTCCTAATAACCTCATGCACAACATAGTGCATAAAAGAGTCTTTTTTTTTTTTTTTTAATCACTTTGATCCTGACGGTTCAACTGGAAATGTTTTAAATTGTTCCTCATGCCATCACCCTCCTGCTGCCTGACTATTGATTTGGTCATTAGCCTCTTTTCCAGTGGAATTTCAGGAAAACAGAAAGAAATTGAAACCAGATCTAGAGTATTTGTTTTCCTGTGATGGTTCAGACCGAGCAATGTGTATGTTAAGGAGTGACCAAATCATCCTGATGTTTGTCAGCCTCCCTAGTTTTAATACTGAAAATCAGGTATTGTATGAGTCCCTTTTGTCTCAGACAGTGCAGGGCTTTATCTTAATTGTATGATGTGTATAATACCTTAACACGATAGAGATTTCTATTTAGAGTGATGATAATGGGAAGAGGTGACAAACTGGCAAGTAGTCTCACAAGCCTGGAAACATTAACCCAATGACTGACTGACTTTAAACATCTGAGGAAATTTCACATCAAAGAGAGAGGAAGTGCTTTGTCACTATAGCAGAGAGCTGTGAAAGAACGGTGCCCCTGATTTTTGGCTTAAAATAATGAAGACGGTTCAGAACTCCCAACCTGCTGACCACTCACTACCCCCAAGCTTCAGAGCTTGAGTTAAGTAACTTCCTACCATTAACATGAGATTCCAAAGCATAAATTAAATATATGTCAGGGGCATTGTATAGAAAATACTAGAACTGAGAGTTAGCTAGATCCTGAGATCCTGCCTAACTCGGACATTCTACAATTCCATGAGGAGATCAAGAAGAGGAAAATAAAACGGAAGCACTTTCTTCAAATTTAAACCGACTACTTTCTTGGAATGGCATTTTACTCATTATTTATTCAATAATATTAATTCACATTCTTTATGATGTGAAAGAAGGAAATGAAATCATGACCAAGTTCAGTTTTAGATCGTATAAGTTTAGTGAGACTTTATTGTTGCCTGTTGATTCCTGGATTTATTTCTGATTATTGCCATGACAAACTCTTCATCTAACATTAGGATTATATCTTTCTTTTTGTAATAATGCCCTGTATTAACAAGTTGCCCATCAATTCCAATGGGTCATATCATTTCTTACTTTTTCAACTTTTGAGATATCTAGCAAGAAATCTCATATTTGTTCTTTTTATCTCAACATATTTATTTCTTTACCTCATTTTTCAACCTTTCTTTCGATTTTAAAGAGATGATTGCTCTCTTTCAAACTGTCATCTCTTCTTATCACCTCTTCCCAGTACTTAAGAAATCTTAACCAAAATTTATACTAATTTCCTTCTATTTGATATATCTCTGCCTTTACAATATTTATCTTTTCCTTCAACATATTCAACTTTCCTCATCTATAATAAAAGGATTCTACTTGATCATACCTACCCTTCTACCTATCATATTTCTTTCTACTCTTTCAATAAAAAGTCTATTAAATAAGCAATCTACACTTTAAGAAATACAAATTTAAAAAGATGAGATTAGATTATTGTACATTCTAATTCCACTTTTCATCCAAAGACCTTCGGTCTCTGTTCCTATAGCTCTCTCCATACGTGAGATATGCCACACTTTCAGAGATAAATTTTGTTCAAGATTCTTATCCAAATATTCTTTTCTTAGATAATTGGAGATATACACTGTATAATGGAGGAACATGAATGGGGAGAGTAGGTCAAAGACAGTGAAATAGTAGAAAACATGAATCATAAATAAAAGTATTTCAAAAAACACCTTGTTTTCTGAAGAATATTGCTACTTTGCTTAATAACACATTATGGTAGCATTGTTTTTCAAGAATATTCTCATGGTTTCATTTGCACATACAAAAAGTTTGTGGAATATGTTTCTGACCATATGTTGAATAATCCCATACCTCTTGACTCTAGAAGATAGCTCTCTAGTTCTCTTTTGCTATGTTGCCACTTTTTAAATAGTTTTTTATTCTTTTTTGGCTTAAATGTTTAAACTTTATTTAAATGTTCAAACATATCCTTAAAGTTTTGTTATATTCTTACTAAATTCTTTCATAAAATTGGACATTTTTAAATCATTAATCTCAGTTAAAGTCTTGTAAGGGGCCAATATGAAATAGAATAAATGTTCAATTTGTCTAATTTCTATTTTCCTTGAGAAGTAAGAAATATCTTAAGATACAACTTACCCTCCACAATAGTTTAATGACATAGCTGAAGTGGTAATGTCTCCAGGTCTACTTAATGATATTGAGGAAATAGAAATTAAAAAAGAAAATCAAATGTTGAGTAGGAAGAAGAGGAGAAAAAGCTAACCATGTATAGCATTTTTTTCATAGCAAAATGTCTAATCTTGATTAAATAAAAAGATAAATAATAGTTTAAAATAAATTTTATGATGCTTAAAAATTATAAAATAACATATGGTAAAGCAAAGTATTTGAGAGAGGAGGTATCTATGGATATTTAAGGTAGCTTTAGTTTTACCTCCTTATTATTGATACTTGATAAATCCTATTTTCTATCACAGATTACTGTGCTAAACATCACTACCATTTACAGATATCTAGTTCCCTTCTATATTCTCTTTCTTAGAATTAGGAATGGCCATGAGTCTTGATCTGACCAATGAAATGCGGACAATTGTGACTTGTTGAATTGAGCATTACGACTGGTGTACAATTCTCCATTTTCTCTTCTCCTCATTATCTTGGCTATAAACATTCTAGATAAGATATTTTTGTTAGCCTGAATCCCAGTGTGAGAAAGACATGGAGGCAGAAAGCCTCATAAATAAGCATAAAAATATACCATGTCTTAGAAATAAATCTTTCTATTTTAAGTTACTAATATTTGGGGTTTATGTGTTACTGACCATATAACCCTACCTATTCTCATTGATACATCACAGGAAGATCATGACTGGGCTACTGTAGGAATAAATACTAGATAGATATTTATCATGCAGATATCACTCTGAAAATTTCTGTTGACACATTTTTCAGGGAGAGGGTAAGCAAATTTTCACTATGATGGGTAGTTATGACAATTTAGGTAAAAAAAAATGCTGTTGTTTTTATATTGCAGTTTCGATATTAAATGAATGTGGAAGATAGTATGGGTGCTGAGTAAACAAAGGAGTAATCTGTGCTGAATTATCTATTGTAAACATTGCATGAATACTACCCCCACATGCAATCTTTCTTGGGGGCCTGAATCTATATTTTTCAGGATTCTCTTATCTTTCATGGATCTGGATGAGAGTTTATCAGTGAAGGGTATCTCTGTAAAATTTAGAAAATGTAAAAGAAGGAACAGCATATATTATTTTCTAGTAACAGTTACAGGCAGATACCTAGGAAGATATCATGTTTTTGAAAATCGCTTGCTGAGGTTAGTAGCATTGTGAGACTCTTAAGTTTCATTGTGACTACTGTATTAATACCTACAAATCACTCATTGTTATATGTGGGTTCCTGGAATTTTTCACTGTGTACTTAGTAACATAGTTTTAAAATGGGTAATGTAAAATTTGATACATCTGTGAGGAGAAATCGAAAAATCTATCTATTGGGTTCTAAGATTCAGACATTAATCTCTTAATAATAGATAGAGGAGGCAGATAAAAAAAAATTCAGTAAGATAACCAAAACTTTATATCACATGCTTCTCTCTAGTCAGAAGTAGAACATTCCACTGTCTGATCACAAATATATCAAGTTAAATATCAGTATCAAAAGGATAACTATACCCATGCATTTGGGAAAAGGTTAACTTTAAAAAATGTATATAATATATGCAATAAGGAAATAGAAATATTAACTTTAAATTCAAGAGCAAGAAATAAGCCCATTACCATATTTCTATAGCATCAAATTTACAGGCATTCATGTTTTTGGTTTTAAAATTTTATCTTCTTGACCTCTTGATGATATCCATATTCTATTGAGTTTATACTAATTAATGTAACCCTTTATGCAGTTCTTAACATCTTATTAATATACCCCACTCTTTCATTATTACCTTCTTCATTTTCATTCTCCCTTCCACAAAAATGTGTTTAGAACGTGTTATAGAACATTGATCAATATCATATTTAAATTTTTTTAATGTTAACTAATCCCCTGATATATCTATTAATTCATGAATTAGCTTTTTAAAGTGTTTAGTTTTTATTGAACACTTATAATATCAAGCAAAGATTATTGAAAAACATTTCAGAAATATAAAATGTAAATAGATTAGTATGCCCAATGATGACCTGGAGGGGAAAGTGAAAAGCTTAAGTAAGCAGCCAAAGGCCCCATTATGTCCCTTTCCAATTCTCATTTTTCTATGTTATCTTGGATTTCATGTTTAAATATATTGTTGGCACTGATTCCATACATGTATTTCTAAATAGTATATAAAATTTAGATAATTTTTTTCATATTATTGGCACCATATTGGACACGTCCTCTGTATCATTTTTTTAACCCAGTGTTTCTTCATATAAGTAAAGCTTGGCTTGATTCTTTTTTATTTCTTACCAAATCTTCATTGCTTGATTATACAATTGAACTTTGAACGCCATGAGAATTAGGGGTGCCAACCCTGTGCACAGTTGAAAACCTGTGTATGCACGTTTGACTTTCCAAAAACTTAAGCTGTCCATTGGTATTCACAGGGGACTGGTTCTAATACTTCTGCAGATACCCAAATCTATGGATGTTCAAGTCCTTTGTATAAAATGACATGGGGCATTGTATATAATCAGCCTCCATATCAGCAATTGGTTGAACCTGAGGATGTGAAGCCCAGGGTAGGAAGACCCAAAAGTATACATTTGATGAAAAAAAATCCACATATAAGTTGACTTGAGCAGTTCAAAACTATGTTGTTCAAGGTCAACTGTAATATAAATTATTTTACTCTTCTCCTATGCATGGATATTAATTTCAAAAACTTTCATTTCTATTTTTAGAAATTCATTTTTCAAATCTTTCTGATTTTTTTTAAATGTTGGTTCTTTTCTCATAGTTGTTATCCCTACCTATATTTCTTAAGTTATATTAAAATTCTTATTTTATAGTCTTTTGTCTACAATGTCCAAGTTGTGTTTTCTATTTACAAAACTTGCTCTCTCATGAACAGTTTTTCATGTTGTAATGAATTAGAATTATTTTAGCCCACTGGCACACAGGTACACGTCTAGGAGTTCTCCATGCACTATAGAGGCGGCCTGAGATTTATTGCTTTAGAAGACAAGGTTCCTATAGCTAATGAAAAGAATTGTTTTCTAGTCTTCTCTTCAGAGATGGATTAGCCCTTCAAAACTGTGCTTTATACAGAGCCTGATTCCAGTTCCATTATCTGGCAAACCTGAAACAACTTCCACACAGAAGTTATCATCCACAACCCACAGGGCCTACATACGAAATACAGTCTGGTGTCAGATTCCACTTTGGTGCTCCTTTAGTATTTTTTCTTCATTTCTGGCACTCCCCCCCCCCATCAGCTGTGTATTAAAATATATGTTTTATTATTTAAACTTTTTATGTGTTTATAGACAGATTTGGAATTACTTTATCATAGTCCCCATGTTGTCCAAATTTTTTAAAAATGTTTTATCATTTGTTTGATTCTATCCCTGGTGATTTGTCAAACTCTATACATCGATTCAGATTAGAACATGTGTACTTTATCTTTTAGCCATTTTAGTGTAGTTGAATATAATTTAAATTTCTAATTTTCTTTTAAACCCAATGAGTATCAGTGTTTTACTCAACTTTTGGATTATATACAATTTAGCAAAGAGAAATTATATCTATAAAAATTAAACAATAGTATGTGAATATTACATAAAATCTAGAATATAAACAAAGAGTTTATATGCAGGACCTTTTCATTCCCTTCTCTTGTTTATACATAAATGGATTTTACTTTAATACTATTCTGCCATGCAGCTGTTATTTTTTTTTTAAGTCAGCAAGTAATTAGGCATTACCTCCATGTCAGTTGACATTATTTTGCATTATCACTGTTAATGGGTGCCCATGATGTTCAAGGAGAACCCATCTCATAGATTTCTCTTAAAATTGAGAGTTAAATAATCTAAGGCCTAAGACAAATTATATCTTATAAAGTTCTCATAACTACTCTGATGGAGATACCATAATCGTGCTCATTTTAAAAGGTCACAAAGAGAGTTTTATAGTGGTTAAGGAATATTCACACACAAAAAAATATTACTAGAAAGTTTCAGAGTCTTGAAATAGAACAAACTGTCTGACTCCAAAGCCCGTGTGTCTAACTGTTATTACCATGGGCAAAGTCCCATCAACATCCATGTAACTAAACTCCTATTCTTTAATACGCAGGCTTTCATAATTAATATTCTGTTTTTGCAATTTCATGATAATTAAATGTAAAATATTCTTAAGTCTAAATGTAAATCACCTTTGTAAATGTACCTATTGTCTCAGTATAAATTCTTAGAAGGGGGCGTGTTGGATTAAACAACTATATTTTTATAGCTTTTAATGCATTTGGAAAATTATTATTTATCAAATTTTTACTAATATATACACTTGTTTGAGCAGTTTAAGAAAGTCCTTGTTTTTCTATGTTCATGTCATTATGAGTTATGATCAGCCTTTTTTTCTTTGCTAGTCGTCAATTGCTTTATCGAAAACTACAAGTTATGAAATGCATTTTCATTTAAATTATTTAATTATTGATTGGGTTGACCATTTCTTCAATTGTTTAATTGCAATTTGTAAAATTCTTTTTATTGAGAGATAAAATTACAAAAGTTTGACTAAGGGAAGAACACTTTAAATAGTTTGTCTCTAGAATGCAGTATGAAGCATACTTAGTCAAAGTCTATAGTTGTTAGGCATGGAAAATAATAAGACAGGAAGTTAAATGGCTTTGGTAATGGCACGACTTTCCTGGCAGTGTTGGGATTGGAACCCAGGTCTTCACAAAGCCAATTCAGGACACTTTCCACTGTCTTACAATTCCTCTGCATTTGTTGTTGATTGATATTGGTCAGGTTTTTGTTTGTTTGTTTGTTTTTAGCAATTAAATAGTTCATAATTGAAAAATATTGAGAACAATAGTAATTTATTCTAACCTCTTGTGAAACAATTCTGAAAGATTTAGGATCTATGTAGAACATAGTGTCTTACAACATATTTGGTGTGATGAAATAAATTAGGCATCAACCGTGGACTGCTATAAGCTTTTAGTAATGAAATGCTTCCTTTTTCACCAGGGACAAAAATAAGTACATTCTTTAAATCAAGAGGAAAATTATTTTTCCTGACAAGACTTCACTGTGCTTGATTGATATTTTAGGATGCATATATACTAGTTGACAGTTTGCATTTGCTGTGTTTTCCCCTAGGTAAAATTTAAGTGTTTTGAAAGTTTTAGCATTATGAGAACAGAGCCCATTAACCCTAAAAAATGCCTTTTTTTTTTCTCAAAAGAATATTCCACCTGGAAAAGTGATATAAAAATATGTCTCATCATGAAGTAAATATTTAGCTTTTCAAAACAAGCATGTGGCACTCTAATACAAGACATAATAAAATATAGAAAATCCGCATCCCTTTTCATGGTAAAATCTGTATTTATCCTGACTTTTAAAGAGAGAGAAGTTAAATCACTTTTTTTTTTTGCATGAAATTTAAGTGAATTAGTTTTCTTTCTTTCTTTCTTTCTTTCTTTCTTTCTTTTTTCTTTCTTTCTTTCTTTCTTTCTTTCTTTCTTTCTTTTAGGTTTTTAAACTTGGATGCTGTGCAAAGTTTTCAGAAAGCGAACTTTACTGAAGACTATGTACTTAGCAAGCAAGGCAGGCCTACTTTTAATAGTCTTAACAAACTACTACAGTAAAGGTGGACAGGAAGCATTCTCCCACATCTCCAGATAACACAGAGCACACTGATGACTGTGAAGAGCACAATTTTACCTGAAACTACTTAGCACCTTTTCTCCAGATGTTCCAGTATTGGTTCTAATGAGGAGATCCTCTGTGAACATTAAAAGTAATAATGAGTCACCTTGGGAACACTGGGAAGATCTTATATTAAATATCAAAAAAGGATGGAGGTTTAATAGGAGAAGAATAATGGATAATTAGCACCTATTGAATAATTACTCGTCATTATTATATATGGCTTTCATGTATTAGCTCATTTTGTTCACACAGCAAGTCGTTAAGGTACAATTACTATCTCTATTTTATGAACAAAGACACAAAAATAAAGCTGTATGTCCAAGGTTCCATGTTAAGTGTGTGAACCTTGGTAATGAGGTTCCAGAATAAACCCTCTTAGTGTCATACTTTCTGGCCTCTGGCTGATTAAATGGCAGTCCCACATGGTGTCCACAAGGACACCAGTTCTTCTTTATAGGCCCCCATTAGACAGCCATGAATTCCTTTGGGAATTCCTCAAAGGAGATTGTTGAATGAGGTACCATAAAGCTGAATCATGTCATTCATGATTCAGGGCATCCATTAAGGAATTTAAGTAGGAAACCCTGAGTTACATTTAATTTCTAATTTTCTTCTTTGCATTTTCTAAATTTGGGTTAAATTCCATCCATCTTTTCTACATGCTTATTCTTTTAAACTTCTCAATTGACAAAAATTCCATGTAAAGCATTACTATGATGAATTTTTTCATGTTTGAAAAAATTAACATGTGTGTGTTCTGATGAACATCAATATAAGAATATAGTGAGTGAGATAGTAAGCCTTTATTAAAAAATTATTTGATCTGGGTAATAGTCAAAAAAGAAAATAAAACCTTTTTGTTTCTAAACTTACATACAATACCTAAGTGAATTCCCATCTGCTTTTCCCTTATATAGTGTTTTTAAAAGGTGTAAATGTATTTAACTTGTTTAATAAATAAAAGGTGAGACAAAGAAGAAACTAATTTTAAGACATAATGGAGAAAGACTCCAATAAAAAAGGATTAGGAAACAGATGGCAGTATTTCATCTTTTCTGTGGCTGAACAGTAGTATGTATCTTTACCCAATCATCCACCGAAGGGCACTTCAGTTGTTTCCATGTCTTGACCACCATAAATAATGTTGCAATGAACATAGGATACATATATCTTTACAAATAAGTGTTTTCAAATTTGGGGGATAGATACACAGAAGAAGGATTGCTGGGTCATATGGTAACCTATTCTTATTTTTTCGGTAATCTACATACTGTTTTCCATAGTGGCTGTGCCATTTGCAATGGCATAGATGGATCTTGAGAATATCATGCTAAGCAAAATCAGTCAGATGGAAAGTAAAGAACCACATGATTTCACTAATATGTGGGATATGAAACAGAAAGCAACAAATAAAACAGGCAAACAAAAACTCATAGACAGGCAACAGTATGGTGGTTTCTGGATGGAAAGGGAGAGAGGGAGAGGTAGGAGAGGGTAAAGGGGGTCAAATATACACTGATGGAAGGAGACTTGACTTTGGTTGGTGAACACACAATGCATTATACAGATGATACACTACAGAATTGTATACCTGAAAGCTATATAATTGTATTAACCAATATTACCCCAATAATTTTAATACAATTAAAAAAAAAAAAAGATTAAGACAATGGAAGAGGATATAGGAGTTGAGGGGTAGTGGTAATAAGAAAAATATGACACAGTTATTTCACTTAAAATATATTTTTTTGAATAATATATGCACATGGCATACAATTTAAAAAGTGAAAATGATATCCAGCCTCCTGTGTTCCTCAGCCTTTCAGGCTGATCTTTTAACAGACAGCTATTATGTTAGCTTATTGCATATTCTTCTTCACTTATGTAGGAACATATATATATATATATACATATACACATATATATCTATAAACATTATATATAAAAAAATGAGAAATTAAAATGACCAGGGGTCTCTAGATCATTCTTATAAATGCAGTTAATCAGTCTGTCGGTCCCTCAGTGATTTAGCCTCCACCATGTAACAGGCTTACAGAATTGTAAAGGCAGTGTTTTATTAAAAGGATGTTGAAATCTTCACTTCATTATACAACAATTCTTATTTTTAAAAAAGGGGTGGAAAAGAGAAATTATAAAATGCTGAAGCTATAGCCTGGTGACATTGTGATAGGCTGGGCCTTTGTACTCTATTTTTAAAGAAAGAGAATTTGGGTATCTTATTATCTCTATTACTTAGCCTAAATAATCTTTTATCAGGAGAATTTTCTTTCCAGTTTTGCACAAGCTTACATAACACCTGAGCTCAGCTCCATTACTTAAGGTTCAAATTCTGTAGCAAAGTAGTTGCTCTTTTTTCCCCTCTCCTAAATAGATGAGATCCAAAAGCAGCTAGGAAAAGTATTAATGTGTACAAATTAACCAGGTATAAAAACAAATTTTCACTTGCTTAGAGAAAAAGAACCACGTTGATTGCCTTCATCAAGTCAATAGTGTATGTAAGTGAGGCTATGTGGACCCGTGGGCAGAGCCAAGGAGAGAGCTCTGTCAAGACAGGAGGGGGAGTGAGGCAGAAAATGATTGGGGAGGCCACCTGGGAGTCCAAGTTCGATGAGGAACTGCTCACCAATGAGGCATGAAGCTGCTAATGAATGTGGGTTTGCACCAAGTCACATTCAGAAGTTCTCACATGATTCTTCTTACACACAGAAATCTTTCTTTAGTAGCCTAAAGTCTCTCAGAAAAGCCTGATATGTCAGTAACTAAATCTCCTTAATAAAAACTCAAACAGGTTTTGTATGCCCCTGACAAAATGATTTTCACATTTTTCACAGATAAGGTACATTTAGCAAATATTTATTCTGCAACCAGGATGGCAAACCCTTTCTTTACATGTAGAGACCCTGTGAGACTCTGGCTCTTCTTTAATAGACCAAGGAATCTGTGAAATTAATGAAAGATTTAGATAAATGCTATTCAAAGAAATGTAATGGAAAACATACATGTGAGTCACATATGGAATTTTACATTTTCTAATAACCACATTGAACAAATAAAAAAAACAAATAAAAATTAGATATAGTTTGTCTACAGTCAGGCCACCCTAAACAAGTCCAATCCCATCTGATCTCGGAATCTAAGCAGGGTCAGGCCTGGTTAGTATTTGGATGGGAGACCATCTAGAAAGACCAGGTGCTGTCGACATAAAAAAATAAAAGATAAGAGATTGTAAGGTGACAAGGTCCTTGCAATCTGTGAGGTCAACCAAGGATTGCATCGCCTTTAAAAAAAAAAAAAAGATGTATTTTACTTAACCTAATATTTTTAAATTATTTTATTTCAGTACAGATTTGACAAAAGATTTTTAGAGATATTTTTATTATTTCATATCAAGTTTTTGAACACCAGTGTGTATTTTTTCACTTATAGTACATCTCAGTTCAGACTGCTCATATTTGAAATTCTCACTAGTAACAGAGGCCATAATATTTACTAACACAGCTCTTGATTCTAGGCTCAGAAAAATGTGATGCGAATATATACAAACAACATTTTGCAATAAATTTCAGGTGGAGCCCTGAATTAAGGTTTTCTGATGACATAATTTAATGTTCCTTTTAAAAGCTATTTCTTTCAGGAACCGCAGAAATATCTTTGAGGAGGCATAGGATAAAACTCTTCCCAACTGTATAAAAACTAAGGGCGAATGACAATGGTAGGAATCTCTGTTATAAGACTGCTATACTTCCCACCTTTTGTTTCCTCGTTGGATATGAACATAGAAAATTGCTATAACTACACAACAAAACTGCTTCCTGAAGCATCAATTGGAGATGTTTTCTATTTACCCTTTTTCTAATCCCAAATCAGTCCTTCCCCACCTCTCCTGATGTTTCTATGTCTGTCTGATTCCTGTTAGAACAGGTGCAGCTAGTTGACTTTTCTCTTCATTTCCATTATTTGAATCGAATGAAACAGAATGACCATTTACAAAAGCATATTGGCTAATGTGAGGAGTTGTATTTTGGGCAATGCCAACTAGTTGTATATCTAGTTCTTAGAAAACAAAAGGAAGACAAATGATGAGCTGCGGAGACGCTAAATTCCACACGTCCTTTGCATGGCAGTTTAAATAAAAGTCCGAGCTCTCTTTTGTTTCACACTAGTTCTCATACTTATTTCCCTATTCATTTTCCACCATCATTTCAAGGTGTGCCAAATAATTTTCATTTTGCAAGACATCCAAGCCATTTTCACAATACGTTTTCCAAGCTGAAGTCAATAGCAACCCAAGGGATAGCAAATTGTAATGTTTATGAGGCATAAGTTACAATGGAAGTTAGACACTATAAAGTAAGTGGTTTTGTGCCAAGAGATGGAGCCATCAAATTGGCTGCCAAGGCATGTCAACCATTGTAAAAAAGGGTTAGAAAAATCACTTATAGAGTCATAAAGGAAGAGACCTTATAAAACTATAGCTTTTCATGTAAAACATTTGGGGTAGCTAGAAACAGATCTTCCCTAACAAAATCCGAAGTCCTCCTTCAAATCAGCTCAATTTCAAACTGGACTGATCTAAGATGTTCCAATCCTAAAAACCAGCCAGAAAGAAAATTCTCTGAAGTAAAACAAAACATAGTCTATTTTCTCAAAATATTCCTATAAATTTTCAAACAGTATGGCCAGCATTCAACTAAAAACTACCCCGCAATCAAGATACATGACCAAATGTATAAACTATAAAGAAAACAGAAAAAATATTACATATTAAGTGTCAAGTGTGCTTAGGTTATATATAAACTGCGGAAATCTTCCATCATAGCAATAGTTGCAATTTTCACTTCATTATTAATAATATATTTAACAAGGTTTCACAGCACCAAAATCTGCATGATATAAGCTGTATTTGAGCAAATATTTGGAAGCCATCATTGTTTAAAAAATAATAAAGTAAAAACTCTGTTTTATCTACAAGTAGATAAAATAATTCATTTCATTTCCATACTTGGCATAATTTGTAGTACATATCTCTTTACATATCACCCCAATTTATATCAATACTCCCTTTCCTTAGTTTATATTTATATTTTTGAATTTTGTCAATTGAGTGTAAGAAGGAGCTTTAACTGAAGCTGTCATAGCTTGCAAATAACTCACTTTTCTTCTAAGTTATGTTTGCAGCACTGCAACAGAATAACTAGATAGAATTTGGAAAAAATAAAAACTTCCATGGTAGGTGGGAAAGTACTGAAGTCAGGGGAGAAAAACTTGTCTGAATGAGAATGCAAACCCAAATTAAAGATTCCTGGTAACAGGATAGAATGGTGATGGCATAATATACATGACAGATCTTTTCTAATCACTTGAAAACCTACCTCGGAGCCCACAGAGAAGCATTGTGCCATTAATTCTGCTCTGCTCTCCTGCACACTAACAGTCCCTGTCCTAATTAAATGTGCTCTTGGAACATATGTTTTATTGTCTGAGCTGTGCCGTTAGATTTGATATACTTGTGATTCCTGTCATCTGGGATGGGACATCCCTCTTGGAGGCTTATAACTGTATCAGTGACTTCTCTGAGCAGAGAACACTTGAGTATCCTATTGTATTGTCAATGAACAGCAGGTGCAAATATAAAAACTAATAATGTTGAAGCCATGCCTTTGAACTCAGTGTGCTTATAGATTTAGTGGAAAATACATGTGTAGCAAAAACAAAACAAAACAAAACAAAACAAAACAAAACAAAACACATTTAGCTTAAATCCATTTATAGGGTATTATTTCCTTTGAGAAAGTTGCATATCTTTTAAAGTTCAAAATGGTGTTAATTATTACAAAATCAGAAATTGCCAGCTAATTACTACTGCTTTCATTATTAAATTAATTTCAATTGATATTTCAGATAAACTAGCTCCCTTAATTTTTTATTTTTTGTTTGTTTGTTTGGAAAAATGTACTGCTCAAGTAATTTTTTCAAGGTTTCAATATATTTAATCAAATGCTCAAGTAATTTTTGATAAGAAAAGGAGAAAATGAGGGAAAGACGAAAGATCCTTAATTCTTTACACTGTCTGAATAAGCTGCTTAACTGAGTAAAGAAACTTACTTGATTGATTTGACTGCTTGGAGATTTGAATTGATTCCAACACTCTAAAAAGTATTCATTAGGGTGAAATAACAAAAATATTAGTGAAACATATGTTTTGTTTTCTGAAATCTCTGGATTCTACCTCATAGACATCTCTGGCTTTTCAAGGAACTAACGGAGTTTATGGTAACAATGGAAAAAGCAAATTTTATTTCTATGACTTCTGAAACTTCCATTTTCTTTTTGCTAATTTCAACAACCCTCAGTTGAAACAGGGTCTTTGGTTTCATAGGTTTCCTTATAATTCAGTGTCTCAGATACAGTGCTAGGTCCACCAAAATATATTTCCCAAGTAACTAAAATGCTGTGTGTCCCCCATAACCAAAAGGTGAGCAGAGAAACTGATCTTGACAAAGATTATAAGCTCGTGGTTAAATAAAGATTATTGAGAAAAAAAAAAGTTTAGAACAATTTTGTAAACATCCTCCTTAAAATTAGACATGAAACCATTCACTGTTATAATTAAGTGTTTAGTCCTTAGATTTGCAATCATAGAATAATATGGAGAACAGGATATTATTTCTCTAGGGACAAAAGTGTTCAATGATATTTGAAGCCTATTTCTAAAACTAAGGGTTTAAGAAAAAAAATATATATATATATGAGAAAAATATATATATAAAACTAAGGGTTTAAGAGAAAAAATATATATATATATATAAGAGAAAATATATATATAACAAGAGGTAAAATATATACCATCAACTAAGGAGTTCTGAATATAGATTTTAAAAGATCACATTTTTATACTGTATGCACAGCTTCAAGTAGATGAAGGACTGTGGATTAATGACAGCATATAGAGTGGGCTGTAGCAGCAATGGAATTTGAAAAAATTTGATCTTAAATTTTCTTGGCAGAAGGATAACCTTTGAAACACAATAGCAAGAACGTATAAGCAACGCTCCCAGGGATTGCCTCTCTTACTTGTGTATGTGCCAAATTTTATGAGAAAAACTCTGACAAGGTTTCAGTTCCTTAAAATTATCCTCTTTTTATCATCCACTGATTTTGCCATGAAATTAACACATATGTACCATATCAATATCATAAAATGTAGATAGGGGAAAAAAGAAGACAAGGTTTTCTGACTTCTTAAAACTATATTTTAATTTATGTTTCTCTGTTAGTTATTCTGTTCTTTATTTTCAGTGTTTCTGTTCCATGAATATGGTATCTTTCCTAGCTTTTTATTCTATTCCTATCATCTTTATCCCTTCCTATTCATGTTGTCATTCTTTCATGCCGGGATGGATATGTTTGGACATTCTTTTCAAGTTTGTACATTAGTTTTGTACATATTTTATTTGCTGCACATTATTTGCTTTATTGCCTTTTTAAAAATTTTCTCCAAACCTTTTCTCATATCAGTGCATACATTTCCAATCTCAGTCTTTCCCTAGTTCATAAACCCAACATCCTCTCAAATCTTTCAGAGAAAGAATTTTTAGTGATCCTTTCAACAACTGCATCACAAATGTATTTTCTCCTGTTCCTCAGATAGTTTTCTTTTTTAGAATTACTGAATCTTGTTTCATGACTTGTGTTTTTTTTTTCTCCTTGATTTCTTCCCATATTACAGTCTATAGGCTATCACACAGTTTGAGAGCTCAGAGGAATTTTATCATATTTATGACTATCTCTTCCAGTTTCAGTCACATAAAAAGAGAAGAAAAACCTTAGCTCTTGTGGAGTTTTATTTTTCTAATACTGAATCCCTATTGCTTCTATCAGCTAGTAGAGCTATAGATGGAGGCATCTGTGGCAGATATTTGCAGACCTGTGAATTTCTCTTCCATGTTATCCATGGCTGGCTTTAGGTTCCCTTCTCTATCCAGCATGACTATTGTCATAAAACGATATTATTTTTGTTCCCACTTAATATAATAATCTCATCATACCTGGAATAAGTGTAGTGAACACTTGATATTGCTGCCCTGGTCCCCTTTCAAGGAGAGATCTGTAGCCTAGTCTTTGGGAGTGCTGTCAGCAGGAAGCCTTCTGTTAACAGTTCCTTCAGGAATTACCTTAATTACAGAGAGCCACTCTGTCCAAGGCCACAGAGCTTCTCATGAAGATCCACAATCAGTGACTGGTGTTGAGTCATAACGGCCTGGCCATCTTGGCTCACTTTGGAACAACTGGGAAGTACCATTCTAGCTCCACAGCCCCTTACTGAGTTAGTTAAACCCATAATCAGACCTTTACCCACAGATCAGCTTCTCATGCTGATAATGTGTTTTCCTTTCCCTCATTTTCCTAGTTGTTGTCTTGATGGGCTTTTCCTGATAAATTATCCTCAACATTAAACTCTATCCCTGAATCTGCTTGCAGAGGAACCTACCATGGAACAGTAAGTTGTGGAATGATCTCTGTGTTTTTAGCTGTGTGTGAACTCATTAACTCAGTGACTTCACAGAAGACTCAAAGTATCTAGATCTTACCCCTTGCCTCTAAGCTAGCCATTGGCAATTGGCATGAAAAATCCTCAACTGGTTTTGCCTTTATTTTCCTCTGGACTCTTACTTTACATATTGTCAACAATGAATTGATTGGCCCTCCTCTCAATCTAGCCTCTCTTTTGCAGAAGTTCTGAAAAGCTCCTGATTTGTAGATGATACATTTGTCCTTGATTTTCACACTTTCATTGCATGCATTCTCTGTTTTTGTACATCACTGATTATTTTCACTGAGGTTTTGGAGAGAAAGGAAAATTTAAAAGCATGAGCTCAATCACCATCTTAAAGAAGATTCCCTGACATATTCTTGATACCAAAATTAATATGTCTTTTACCATCACAAAGAGGGAAAGTAAAATAGAGCACTGAAATTTATTAAACAAAAGTGAACATGTATTACAGTGTTTTTTCCTATACAAACTAATAATATTTGAAGGGCAAATGAAGATATAAGTATCTTAAAATCTCTTTGATTATAAAGATTGGCTGATTTAAATAAGAGAAGCCAACATTTTCTAATTGAGGATACTTTACTCAGAGTAGTTACAATGGAAATTAGGAGCATAAATTTAAAAATTATCTAATCTGTATTTCAGTTTTGCATCTTTCATATATTTGCCTTATTTTTGGCTATATTGGTATTAATTGTGTTTCAGTGTGAGGACAGAGAACCTAGGTATAAGGTAAATGTTATTATTTGATACAACATAATTCCCTGAACTGAAAAACTTAGATTCATACTGTGACTTTGTCACAAAAGAAGTAGGACCTTGAAAAATTATTTAACATTATGTCATTAAGTTTTCTTCTATAAGTGCACAAAAAAAAAAAAAAAAAAAAAGAAAAGAAAAAAAAAACAAAACTGGTATCTTACAGTGTTAGAGACTATATGTTATGAGAAGTGGATTGGAGGAGATATATATATATATATATATATATATAATATATATATATATATAACTATCTTGAAACATTTTAGCTTTGTAAACATATAAGGTGTCACTACCATTATTCTCTTCTTTAATTCATGTTTATGGATATCCTTTCCTGAAGTTTATATAAGTTTCTCACCTTGCGTTCCAGGGATCAAGACAGTCTTGTTATTATACTAAAACTGATTCACCTGACTTATTCACTGGGGACAAACATCTAGAATGTAATAGTATCTAACCTTTGAATTTGAGATTCATTATTAATACACTTAGGATATTTAATTAAAAGTGAATATCATCATATATACTTATCAATACAACTATTATATTTTTCCTTAATTAGTGAAGCTTAGGGAGAGAGAAAGAGGAGAGAGGGGGGAGAGAGAGAGAGAGAGAGAGAGAGAGAGAGCGAGAGCGAGAGCGAGAGCGAGAGAGAGAGAGAGAGAGAGATGGTGACAAGCAGCAACAGAAAGGAGAATGGCTCATTAGGTTTTTGATCAATTCTAATCCATGGACTAAACATCTCAGGAAACCATGGAAACAAGAACAAGCACTCAGTCGCAGGGTATGTCATAAAGGATTTTCAGCCTGCTAAAAAATCTTCTCAAAAAGTGTGGTGAAAAAAATGTAAAATGAGTTGATGTTGTAAATGTCCACATACATTTTTAAAGGTATTAATTCTAAATGTTGGGATTACTGAGGAAGACTTCTAGAAATCATTTTCTAGAACTGACAATCCTGTGGCTAAACTATAAAACCTACAATCTTTAATGTGAGATACACTTATTATTTGTACTCTTGTCTAATACAGGGATATGTTCCAAGACCCCCAGTGAATGCCTGAAACTCTGGAGAGTATCAAACTCTATACAAACTATGTTTTTTCTTTACATAAATATCTATGATAAAATTTAATTTATAAATTAGAAACATTAAAAGACAACAGTAAAAATATAGAATAATTGTTTTATAATTAGAATAATTAATTGATCTGATTATAGAACAACGTTACTAATGTACTGTGATAAAAGTTATGTGAATGTGGTCTCTCTTCTCTCTCAAAATGTCCTATTATACTTTACTCACCCTTCGTGCGATAATGTGAGAGGATATGATGACTACCTGATGAGATGAAGTGAGAAGAATGAGACATTAAATAAAACAAGGATTATTGGAGCATAAGCGCTACCATACCCAACAGTCAGTCTGATGACGAAGGTGGTTACTAAATGACCAATGGGCATGGAGCATACAGGGTGTGAAGATGCTGGTCAAAGGTATGATTCATGTCCAGGGCAGGATGAAGCTGGATGGCTCGAGATTTCCTCACACTTAGAATAGTGCACAATTTAAAGTTTATGAATTGTTTATTTCTGGAATTTTCCACTTAATATTTTTGAACTGCAGTTGACCTGGAGTAACTGAAACCACGGAAAGCAAAACTGTGTAAGGAGGGACTGCCGGACTTCGGTGTGTTGATGACTGCAATTTTTCAGTCTATTTCAGCACTGGCTCTAGCATAGACAGTAAACATGAATTCTAGAGATGAATGTAATAAGCCAAAACAGAATTACAATTAATATGAGACTTTGGAGTCGAAGCCCTGGCTTATATCTTCTTATTACCTCTTTGCAATGAAATTTCATTGTGTTTCAGTTTCAGCTGTTGATTTGTGAGACTTGTATCCTTAGGGGTATTGGCCATAATATCCACTAATAGTTGAGGTATATAATAATATAATATAATAAAATATAATACATATATAACATATAATATTATATAACAATATTAGTAACCACAAACAAATGTCAAGTGAGTTTGGCAACCTACTTTAAAAAATATAATTTAATTTATTTACTCATTTGCTATATATTCTTTTATAGTTCTCATATTTGTAGTGGTTACTTTCAGAGGACTAGCTTCTAAATTATATATATATAATATATATGTATATATATACATATAAATATAAAATATACAAAATATAGATATATAAAATACTGTATCTATTAAACCTTCAAAAATAATGCTGCAAAAATAAATAAAGAATATTCACAACAATAAATTTCCCCATAATCAATTGTTTATTGAGAATTTTCAGGAAGTGTTATAAACTAAGAAGCTTCAGCTAAAAGATAAATAAAAAGTATTTAATTGAGTGTCAGAGATTGCAACTGTGAAACACAGATTCAGTTAGCAGTCAGACATGTTCTCCGAAGAGAATCATGAAAGGCAGAGCTTTTAGAGGTTCAGGTTACATATGCCATTCTCATTCTGCCCCCTCTTAAAGTAAATAAAAGATTCTATAGGTTAATTGGGATTGGTTGGTTTAACATGCAAAGGAAAGATGCTGGTTGGCAAAATGGTTGGCTCCTTTTACAATGAAGAATGTAGATTACCTGGTTGGCGTGATAAGGAAGAGGTAAGGTCCAGGCATGGCTGAGTTCAAAAGTTCATGGAGAAATGTGCTAAACGAAATGTGTATAAGACAAACTTCTTCGCAACCTCCCAGCTCCATTTTAGTTTTCCTAACATAAATGACTCCATCTTGGCAATATCTGTTCACAGTTTTAATGGCTTTCTTCTCCATGGCAGATTTATGAATTTATGAAATGAAGTGATGCACAGTAATCAAAATGAGTTATTGTAATAGAAATGTGGCATTTACACTCTGGATTAAGTTCTTCCATAACTCATTTTATTGTATATATGTGATACTGTCACTGACCATATTGATGTCTAATCCATACATTGTAGCACTTTCATAAGCTCAGAAGACTGAAAACTAAATTAGAGTCTGTTCTCACCAGGGTGGAGAACTCCTTGTTGATGACTGTACTCTGGCTATGATGATGGAAGTGAAAAGTCATGTACCATTGGACATAATAAATGTCCCTGAAAAGACGAAACACTCTGTCTCTCTGAAAAAGGAGTCATGGGCCTGCCTCATGCAGAGAAAGCTCTGGCGTCTTTGAACACTATCAGACTATAGTTAGTAATGTAAGTCCACATGCTGGCCAGTTCATTCTGGGCACTGATTCTGTAGGAGATGGGAACCACTGATCTTGGGTTGCAAATTTTAGATTGAAAGTTTTTACCAATCCATTTTTATTCATTGTCATTTAACCTAGAATTTTTAGTCAAAGTAATTTCAGTATTTGTATTTGTAGTGCCTTCTAAATAAGTGTCATTGATGCCTCCGAAAGTTTCAAATGCCCTTAAGGGTCTTGCTTCCTTTTTGTAGAACTCAACTTGCTATTTACTGTTGTGTGGTCTTGTCTTAAAATGGGCATATTCACCTTTACATTGAAACTTGAGCATAGATGTGGTAAATAAATTATTTATGTTCATTTAGTTCATTTTGTGATTGATTACTTACATGATGAAAATTATATTCTCATGAGTTTTTTTACCTAAAAGATCTATAGCATTTGACCTTATCAGGGCTCTGTTATAATAAGATTTCAGTATATATTTTTTAGAAATAATATTTTTGAGTTAATGAAGATGATAGGAAAGTAATAACTAAAATTGTAAAATAAAAAATTGAGAATGAAAGAAAAGTAACTATATTTATGAGTTACAAGAAATTTGATATGTTTAATCGTGTGAATATTAAAATGTCTAATTTTTTTGGTATCCTTTAATAAGAGAATGAAATCCATGATACCATAAATATATTTAACATATTTTTTAAGTAACAAAAATCTCCCAAACCTTGAACTTCCTGCAATAGAAAGCTGATCTACCTAATGGAAAAAAAGGTGTACATAGAAATATTGGACATCATCAATCTAAAAAATCACCTCACACTGGGCAAGGTGCCTGCATCTGTAAGCCACCTGCTAAGAAACCTTTTGCACTTTCTCATTAAGAAGCCATGATACTATAAAATCTAAATTTTATATAAATTTAATATGAAGTGCTAGCACCTTACCTTAAAAAAGTGTTAAATTTTATCTCTATGATCTCTTGATTCTTGACATTTATGGATTTTCACTCGAGTTATATATTTGAGCTATAATATATATTATATATCATACATATTTTATATATTTATATTATAGCTTTTGATTATATATCATGAAATATAATAATTATTAGATAGGTATAGTATACTTTATATTTGTATTTAAGAATTTTTCTAGTGGTTTTTAATCTTTACTATTTTAAATGTTAGCTATAAAGGTGAAGTATATCAACATTGATTTTTGGATTTGGCAGATATGTCATTTTTTTAAAATATCTTCTTAGTAGTTCAAATAACAGTGGTTTATAATTCCCCATACATCTATATAGAAAATAAAATGAAACAAAGTACAGTCACATAGTTTTATTCTGTCTATGGTAACAAATCTCAAGAGTCAGAGTGACATTTAATGACATAGCAGTCATATAGTGTGGAGACTTGTCATTGTGCCATATTTTTTTCACAGTACCCAAAGGAACAGTTGCATACACATCCATGCAGAAAAATAGTTTATGTCACCCAACATCTAAATATGGATTAGTATGCCTTAATTACATGGCAGAACTGAAGTCTGTGACTTTAAAAACACAAAATCCTTGGATCATTAGCCTACCAGTTCATGAAGCTGAATGGCATCTTTCCCAATTATCTCTTAGTAAAAGTTAATTCACCTTGATATGGAACTGACCTTGCAGTAGCTCATTTTATGTTCTTAATTTGATTAGACAAATTTTTTGTCTCATAGTGCTTTGGCAAGTAAAACCATGATCTGTGGATGTTCCTAGCAGATTTAGGCATAGGCAGCAAAGACATTAAGTTGTTTTTTTTTTTTTTTCCCCCAGAAAAAAAAGAAAGAAAATAGAGTAAACTGAGAAAAATAATGAAGGAAAAGAAGCATAAGCTGTGTTGTATTCTACTAACTGTTCTCAATATTTATCTCAGTTACTGCTGAGCTGGCCTCTCTCTGTCTTAGACATTTGCAAACTGCCAATACTAAATTAGTCCTATTTCTAAACAAATAAAACCGATAAAGACAATTTATACTCAAAATGCTTTTTTTGGCCATTGGCTATGGTAAATACTAGATTTTCTGTGAAGCTGCTAGCTTGCTCAAGGCAAAAACCAGGTAGTAGTGGTTTTATGTCTACACTCAGCTGCTTTTTATCCTCTTCCCCTCCTTCTCTTGCTTCTCCACCCTCTTATCTCCTCTCTTTTCCCTTTTCCCTTCCTCTCCTCTTTTTCTCAAGATTCTGCTTCTGAATTTTTAAGGGATGTTTCCTTCTAAGTATTTACCAGTCAGATACATTCACCTAAGTTTATTGATAAATCGGGTGGGGGTGGTTTGAGGGAGAAGTGTTAGATTTATCTTTGAAACCATTATTCTAAATTCCTCCCCAATGTCCTTAATATTGACATTTTCTCCAAAGTGTCCATCTCAGATAAGGCTGATCTTTGACAAAATGATCTAAGAAGAAATTTATATTGGCTATTTTTTACCTTCCTTTGAAATATACCACTTTTTCAAGTAAATTATATTCTGATAACACACAGCATATGTTAACCACAATTTCTGTTCAATTATGACCCTTAACCCAGGTGTTATATACCGAGCAAAAGACAAGCTAACTCCACCAGCTCAGTTTTACGTGTTTTGACAGACCGGATGATCAAGGCTAATGATGGAGACACTGGTGTTAAGAGAGCTGGCACTTCAAAAGAGCTCATGTTTCATTCCAGCTTTAACACTAATGAGGCAAACGACCTGTGTTAGTTTAACCTTCCTGAATCTCAGTTTCTTTGTCAGTAAAATGGAAATAACACTAATACCTACCCCCATAGGTTGCTATAATGATCAAATGCCTATAAAGTTTACTTAGAGCTTTGTTAGTGCTTATTCACATATCGGCTTCCCCTCTTTGTGTGACACATAGGGAAAAAAATAAAAAATAATAATGATATATTATAACATAGTGCCTTGAACCTAAAATAATAACCATTATTTTTATACTGGAAATCTAACACTTTCACATTTTACAAATAATAATCAAAAAGAAAATAAACTTAGTCTTCCGTAGCTTTAAATAATCAAATAATGACATAAAAAAACTAAAAAACATTTTTAAAAAATTTTACTCATCCCCACACTCATCCTACCATTTGGCAACAGTCATCTTGTTTTCTATATCTAAGGGCTATTTCTGTTTTGTTTTCCTTTTTTTAGAATCCATGTATAAGTGAAATCATGAGGTATTTGTCTTTGTCTGACTCATTTTACTCCACACAATACTCTCTAGATCCCTCCATATTGTCACAAATGGCAAGATTTCATTATTTTTTATTGCTGAATAATGTTTTATTGCATATGTGTACCATTTCTTTGTTCATTCATCTAGGACACCTAGGTCGCTTCCATGCCTTAGAAGTAGTGTTGCGATTGACATAGGTAGGGTACTTATATCTTTTTGAATTACTTTTTTGTAAGATAAATATCCAGAAGTTGAATTTCTGGGTATTATGAAAGCTTAATTTTAATTTTTTGAGGCTCTCTAGCACTAAGGGTTTGTTTTTTTTTTTTTTTTTCTTTTGGATAGTCATTCTGACAGGTGTGAGGTGATATCTTATTGTGGTTTTAATTTGCATTTCCCTGATGAGCAGTGGTATGAGCATCATTTTATTCATCTGTTAGCTGTCTGTATGTCCTCTTTGGGGAAAAGTCTATTTGGGTCTCCTGCCTTAAAGAATCCAAATAATGACATGGAAGTCTAGTAACTTTTTATCTGCCTTGAGGGAAGTATATTGACCTATGAAAAACCTGAACAATTGAATAATACATACTTGTTAATAAATTTGGATATATACCAAGTGAATACTACATTAAATTATACTCATGTTTTTGTGAAATTCAATGCCTTCCCCTCTATTTTCCCTACTAATAAATCCGTTAGAAAGCACCGATACACGTTAAAAACAGCTATGATAAATTACTCATGTTCTTGGCTCTGAGCCACACTTCCAACTTCTGTTTTCTTTGGATAGTAAACATGTATAAAGTTTAGTATATCACAAACTGCAAGCTGCATTGAACAATATTTTCAGAGCTAGGATACAAGTTACTCAAAAAAAAAAAAAAAAGAAAGAAAAGAAAAGGAAAAGGAAAATAATTTTGTTTTTATTGATAGTTTTATGTCCTCTCTCTCTCTCTCTCTCACACACACACACACACACACACACACACATCCAGTTATTTGTTTTTCTTCTAAAGTTATACTTTTCATGTAGAGAGCAAAATTAAGGAATAATAACATAGGCGTATATAGGGATACCAGAGAGTGTTTTAAGGAGCATTTAATTGTGAGCACACCATCTGGGTCTGAAACATAGGGGAAGTAGAAAGACTCCTGGACTTGTTTTCAAAACAAACACAAAGTGAAAACTTCTGGATCAAAATATTTAAGTATCTGAGCCTTGTTTCTCTTTTATCATTTCATTTGTTAACTAGAGGCAAGTATCTTAATTAAATTATAAAATATTGTGCATTTTCTCATATATACAATATATGTGATTCTCAAAATCACTGGCAAGGATAAAATGAGACATATTATAAATATTCTGATAACTGCCTTTTTTGGAGGCAAAGTGATTAGTAGATTCAGAAAACCTATGGTAAGAGTATAAAGCAAGACTTACTCTAATGAATAAGAATCTCCAAAATGGGATATTAGAACTCTTTTGGAAGATGACTATATGATATATCTCTGTGATAATGTATGCTGTTGTGATTTGAATTCTAACATTAATATTTTATGATGTTGGAGATCATTGATGACTACTGTGGGATACTAATAGTTACTTTCTTCTGCAATGTCCAAATTACCCCAAAGGAGAACCCATTAATTTTTCCATAATAATAGGGAGTGACAATTCTGTGAAAGTCCTTATGGTCGCACCATGCTAGCAGTTATTTACTTGACATATACAAGATACCATGGTGCTGCCAATCCAGTTTATGTAGAGATTTCTTGGAAGCTTTGTGTAGTTAAGACTATGCTATCTACGGAGGACACTATCTTTTCCTCTATTTAAGATCAAATCAGGCTCAGGATTTTTAGAGATCACTGGGGCTTGGGTGGCCCTGAAAGACAAACTTCTAAGTGGCATGTAACTGAAGAGGAGAGGAGCCAAATAAAAATGTTGGGAAGGTAGGAAACAATGCATATTTAAATTTTTCAGTATACTTAGAAACAATAAAATATTAAGGGTGGAAAAGAGGGAGAGATAGATTAGTGTATAAAGTATAGAAACCTTCAGAAAACCAGTAGCAGAATCAAAAATAAATTCTAGGATATCTCATTAATCCTTCACTTTGCATATTATAATTCTCGGATGCCCTATAAGAAAAAAAAGTGTATAAATATCCTTGAGTTTTAAGGAATGCCAACCTCTCCTGGAATAAGCCAGTAATGCAAACAGCTTCCTGAGAATAAATGCCTGATTTTCCTTATATCACCTGATAACCTTCATTTACTTTGCTCTTCCACTTTTAGGGAATACTAAGTCAACTCCCAAAGGACTCCATTAATAGCTTCAAACCTTTCCAGGAATGACTTGACAAGACCCCTATGTCATTTTATATTTCTCTTTACATCCCACATTTCACTTGTAGGATAAGAGGAATCCATATAAAGTGAATTTAGAGAATTGATTTCTCATGAAGGAAATCTATCTTTCTTACCTGTAATGGAATCACATTTTACTTACCTTTGGGACACTGGATGCAGAAGCTTTTGCTTTCATTGCACAAGGAGAAATATATCACACCAGAGAGAAGGGACAATGCCATAAATGATACAGGACTCTAGAAGATAATCTGCCTCCACTTCCCAAACCTTTCTCTGCTTCTCTACATTATGTATTCCAAAGCACCAATGTGAAATTTCTGTATTTATTCCCTCGTTAACTTATCATTGTAATGATACTTAAATACAATGTTTATCTCTCCAATTTTCAGTTTATTTCTAAGAATATTATTTATTAATGCATTCTTTATTAGGTTAAGTCACTTTGAAATAAACAATCGAGGCAAGTTAGCTTTACAACATTGAGTGTTTTGAAAAGGAGGAATTGAGGTAAACAACTAAGGATTCCATAATTATAATTGACTTGTATCTCTAGAGACTTGTTATTTTAGTTCCCTATGGTAGATTAGTTTTATTTTAACCCATATATATACAATACATAAATGTATATAACCTAGATACATGCATATATATTATCCAAGGTGTGTGTATACATACATATATATATATATATATATATATATATATATATATATATATATATACACTCCTATATACTTATTTGTGTGTTTGTGTGAGCAATCTTTTACTTGTTTAAGTTACTGGAGTCAGAGTTCTGCTAATAGCTTCAAATGAAATTTACATTATGCACAATGATTTTATTAATCATATAAACTAAAAATGATTCCCTTCTATTTTCAGTGTAGAGGTTTAAAATATTCATGTCTTTATATCTGTCTTAAAACTTACACATATATACACATATATACATATTATGGACATGCAAAAATGTACATAGTTTCATTTATTTTGGTACGTAAACAAGAAATAGTATTAAATGTCAAAGAAAGAGCATCCAGGAAATCATTTTAATTATGGTAAAGTCATTAACAGGACAGTCCTGGTTTCCTTATGTTGCCTCTACGTTATTATTAATAACCTCAACCCCAATGATAAAGGAGGTTTGAATTGATGAAAAAGAGTAGAAGATTGAAAGCAAAGCCTGGTCTATGAAATTTGTGCCAGCCTCTACATGCTTCTGTGATAGAGAAAAGAAAGCTGGCCCTGATTGTCTTCACTTTAGTCTATCTCTGATGGAAAGCTTTCTAGAATATCTTTTTCTTCACCTTCATATCAGATGTCACAAAATTATAGAAAGGATGTTTACAGAATCTTTAATCATCATCGTAGACCAAGGACAACTATTTCACAGATGATAACTAAAATATGGCTTTCTATTATGAGGGCAAAAACTTATAATACAGTAAGATAGTAAGGACTCCTGCAAAATTTTTATGTGTGGCTAAAACTTTTAGAAGGAAATCCTACTAAGGTCTATCCATGATGGTATTGGAAATCATTTTGGAAGCATTTTAATTCAATTCTCATCTCAATTAGACTAGTCATTTATTTTTATGGATTTTGAGGGGCTCTGATTAGGAAAATCAATAAAGGAGAAACTGATACACCCTAGATGCTTAGTCAAAACATATCCTGCTCAACCAGGCCTGGAATGCTATGAAAGCCACACATTTCTGATCTGATTCCTATTCCCTGGAGACACATCTGCAACACATGAGGCAATATAAATGTTTTTGATAAGTCAGCACCATGTTATGTTTTGACCTGAAGAAGATGGATGGCACGCACTACATCACAGCAGAAAACAGTATAGATAGCAGAATATCTCATTGCCATGTTCCTTGTTTGGAAAACATGCTATATAAATCTGTGCTAATAGTTAGAGGAGTATAATACTGAATCAAAAATATTAGCATTCTCTTAAGGTAACAGATCATGGAGAGTGACCCCAATATTGTCAATTTAATCAAAGGCTGACCAGGAGCTACAAAGGTAGTGTGGGTCCTCTGGGAGGTGTGTGACTTGGGTAGGAAAGCAATCTCCATCCTACCTGGTTGAAAGCTTTCTTCTACTACAAAAATTGACTCTTCGACACTGTTTTTGTGTTAGTCTTCTGAATCACTCTGTTTTGTGCCAAAATTTAGGACCAGTTTTGTATTAGAGGGACTTGAAACATGACTCTTTCTACATCTTAAAAGTCACAGCATAGAGGGAGTCCTGTTATTTTGATTCTACCCACTTTGACAGCATCCTGTTGTTTTTCACTTGGCTCCTGAGGTTACTCTATACAAGCTCCAGGCCCTTTCCACATTGTGTCACACATTGCTCCTTTTTTACTTCTTTGTCCTCATGTTTTAGTTCTCTTCATCTTTTGCCCCAGTTCTTCCAAGTATAGACTCTGATTCGAACTTATCACTTCTTTTATGATTAAAATTCTGCCCTTGAACTCTAATACTTATGGTTTTGTCTTCTTTCACAGCAGACATTCCTGAGGCTAAGTCTAAACAATAACTACATTGTTATGTTACCCTTGGCCTCTAATCTTTTACACTAGACCATGGTGGAAAGTTTCTCTTGACTCACCAATTTCTAGATCTCCTTTATTTCCACAGTACTAATGGCTTGCAATGCCATGTAAAATGTGATATTTTCTCATTACCTCCACAGCTCCCAGGAAGATGCACTTAGATTACTGTTACTGACAAGGCAGAGAAGATAACGGGTGAAGGCTCATGTTAGTGTTTTAACTGAGATACTGGTATGCATGCTATAGAAATCATTTGTGGTTTCCATAGTTATGCAACATGGCATTAATATAGCGAATAATCCTTGATGTGAAAACAAGGCTTAAGAATTATATTTTGTATTAACTAGAGAATGACTTCCATCATTGCTCCTTTAGAATGCAAAAAATAAAATGTGTTGTAATTAGGAATTTCTAAAATATAAAAACTTATGCAAATTTCATTTTAAAATTGTTTTTTCTTCATTTATATGTGTATTAAATATGATAATTAAGGTCAAGGATTAGATGCTGGATTCATGAACTTATGCCATTGGGATACATTCTTAATATCACTGTTCTTTGCAAAGTCCCCATCCCCACAAAAAATGCATAGAAATTAATGAACATGAGAGAAATGCTCTAGCATTGCCATTTAGTTTTCTACTTAGCTCAGTTGAGGTTTTCTTCTCGTTTTATCTACTTGAGGCTATAAGCCAGAAAATAGAAAAAAAAAAAACTTTAATTAAATGAAGCTGAACAGGAAAATTAATTTACTTTAGTGTAAAAATGTGAAAAGTGTGCCAAAACAGCAAATAAAAAGACAGAATTATGAATTAGGTTTCTCTCTTCTTCTTTCTCATCCCCTCTCTCTTAATGGGATTGGGGTTCTAAATAAGGGAGGAGCATTTTTTTTCAGGTTTTTGCTTCAGTTATTTTTTTCCTCAATGGATCCATTTGATCCCATGACTGGTTTCTACTATGAAAATTAATTTGGATATTCATTATTAGAGAATAAAAACATTTTTCATGTATTTGAATTGATTCTAATTCTTTTTGGTTTGTTTTTAACTCACTGAGACATGCTTGTAAGTTTTATTACAGGATCTGTTCATTTTCTGACTCAGAGTGGATACATATGATATTTGACATATCCTAAATAAATAAAAGCCTTGAGGAAATCTCAGGGACTGCTGAGTCACTTGGAATGATAAAATCACACAAATAATATTTTCAAAATTAATTATTTCTCACTCATTATAGATTGCTGCATTTTCTGAGTTTCACCTCTCCTTGAATTTATTGTCCCTTATTACTTAGGAGAAGCTTTTTACTTGGATGATTTTCTATCATTTCTTCAGTTAAGTTGGTGAGCAGACTCTCATGGGGAAAAGTACATTTATGGATGGTGGATGGCAGAGCTTTTGAATAGAATATTAATATCCAGTTGCCCAATATCAGACTTTCTGAGCTATACATGTGCAAATTGCTAGAATGTTACATACCTGTCCAAAATGTCCTTTCAAATATATATAGTGAATTCTACATCATGAAAACTGTATTTAAAATGGAAATCAAAGACAAAAATTATCATTAGAACTCATTACGCTTAGTTTTAGACTACAAAAATGTTTTTAACATCCTTGCTATTGTACTAAAGCCCATAATTTGATTCACGTATAGTATCAAATATAAATAGTTCCCATTGAACACAATCAATTCGCTCAGGGTGTATTGACAGGTGCCTTTTTAGAACAGTTCTTTAAGATTGTTAGCTTTTAATACAAACTTGTTAAATACATTTTGTATTTAATTGTTTATAAAGTAATATATACTTATAATATACACATTTATACATAAACATACAAAATTGTCTATATTTTCTAAAACAATAATAGTAGTTTCAAAATATTAAATAATTACTGGTAATTACATTGTAAATATTTGCAAAATTGCATGATAATATTCAGTCTTCTGTATTATTTCAAAAGCACAAATTTAAAAAAACTTATATTTTAATAAGATTATAATAAGTTTTACATCTGAGTACTCATGTCATAGTGGGAGCTCATCACAGAGTGACTTAGAGCATTGCTACCTCTGTCTTCCCACGAAAGATAGTAACCTTAAACATCATCTCACTTAATTATTGCAAATGGTAAAAAAGTAGTTGGCTAATGTCATCTACCCAGGGAAATTGGACTAAAATCAAGGCTCAAATTGAAGAATAAATCTATATGTGGATGCCCCTTGACTTAGAATAGAGTTATGTCCTGATAAACACAACAGGAGTTAAAAATATTGTAAAAAAAATGAAAAATGCATTTAATACACATAATCTACTGAACATTGTAGCTTAGCCTAGCCTACCTAAAAATTGCTCTGAATAAGTACGTTAACCTACAGTTGAGCAAAATCATCTAACGCAAAATCTATCTTATAATAAAGTGTTGACTATCTCATGTAATTTATTAAATACTATACCAAAAGTGAAAACAGAATGGTTGTGTGGGTACTCACTATTAACGTACCCAACTGAAAGCACACTGGCACACAAGTGAGCATCTTTAGACACTGGAACTCAATATCCAAAAAATGCTGGCAACCAACACACTATATAGAGTATCTGTTATTACCCTCGTGATCTAGTAGGTGACTAGGGCTGTTGCTCTTGGCAGCTGCCCAGCACCATACATTCCACATATCACTAGCTTGGGAAAAGATCAAAAGTCAAAATTCAAATTATGGTTTTTATTGAATATGTATTGCTTTTTCACCATTGTAAAGTTGAAAAATTGTAAGTAGAACCTTTGTAAATCAGGACCATCTGTAGCTATGAATTCCTGGTTGTATGGCAATAGTCCTGATGTTTGCTATGGACATTGATTGGCACTAGAACCTTCAATCATCTTTTGAACTATTTTATCTTTTGTTTTTTTTTAATTTCTGGATCATAAATATCTTCTTTATTTTTAAATTATTTTTGTACTACTTGTTAATTTAAACTTTATGGAATTTTTCAAAGCAAGCAACTTGGTTTTAAAGTTTTAGATACTGTTTTTTAAATGTGAAACGTCAAAATAAATATATATTTTCTTAACATTTAGTTTTTGCCTTAAATTGGAGAAACACAACAGCATTTATCCTCTGTATGGGAGAGGCAATTTATTTTGCTATGTTCTTGTTTAAGTGCAGTTCATTTTCATTTAAAATATGATTATATTATTAATAAACTGAGGTGATAAAAATCATTACATATAGTTTAGTCTTTAAAATTCATACATTTACTCTATTGTAAAGCAAAACTTAGAGTGATAAAAATGACAAAACTGAAGCTGTCCTATTTCAGGCACATCATGAGAAGGCAGGGTTCTTTGGGAAAGACAATAATGCTGGGAAAAATAAAGGCAGCAGGAAAAGAGAAAGACCAAAGATGAGACTATTGACTCCAAAAAAAAAGAAGCCATAGACAGAAGTCTACAGGAGCTGAGCAGGGCTGTTGAGGACAGGACATTAGGGACATCACTTATTCATAGGGTCACCAAGAGTTACAGCAAACTAAATTGTACATAGCTATATAACACACAGCTGTTGGAAGCATAATGTTCTTCTTCCCTACCCCATTTTCAAAAAACAAATTCTTTCACCTAGACTTGAAGGTTTGACATTACAACTCTGTCTCTTGTCTTATTTATCTCTCTTGTCTTATCTTCCAAATAGTACACCTACACACACACACACACACACACACACACACACACACACAACCCACACATATACATACATCTCCTGTGTTTCTTTTTTGAGTTTGGCTTCAAAATTGTTCTGAATACATAAGGTTCTGCACTTAAGAGCTAAAGACTGTTGCTAGAGAGCCAAATTAAATTATATGTTCTCAGATTGTCAGAGAACAAGAAATGTTGATAAAAAGAAAGTTTTCCTCCATTGACACTAATACCATGCATCAGTGAAGTGAGAGCAATGTTTGGCACGATTAGAGATGCCAAAGACATTCATTCTTTGAATGTGCAGATTTTGTTTTCTTACCAAGATAAATATTGTCCTTCATGCAAAAACATTATATTTTCTGGCACTGTTAAGCATTTCTCAATGGACTTATATCTAAGAAAGTGAGCTTACAAAGGAGAGTTACTTCAATCTAGTTTTGAAAATAAAGCATCAGCAGTGTGAAATTATATTATTGAGCTAGAAAATTAGGGAAGTATTTCAAAATCTTATGTACCCCAAGTTTCTGAATTTTTTTAAATAACCCACTTTAATATTCCATTGTATAATTAATGAACTAATATTGGAGAAGAGCTCTGATTTAAGTAGTTTTTATAAGTTTCTAAAATATTTCTTCACTTTTTAATGAAACACTCTTGAAATTCTCATCACCATCCTTCACCTCAATTTCTGCTCAAATGCTAGAGTGTGTCTCCTTGTTAGCCTACACTCCACGTGATAATGTCTTAGGGCACTTTCGAGGTCATTTAAAAAACTTGTAAAATTACATGATGCTTTATATGTTGCTTGTTGAACAAATATATGTTTATATATTCCAGCGCTCTCTGAACTACTTGTTGCCAATGGGATATCAGCAAAGTTATGTAAAACCAGTCTTGACTAATGCCGATTTTCAATCTTCTAGCACATATCTTCCTTTTTGGCAATAACAGTGGAGGCCAATGTAGAGATGGTATGTTCACAAGATAGAAATATCTTGGATCACTGAGTCATCCTTTGGAAGCTGTTCAAGAAATATGCCGAGAGTGCAGCAAAATTTCCATGAGTTAAATGTATTTATTTGTGAAGGCATTAAGATTTTCAGGTTATATATAAATTTAGCTTATCTTTATTAATATGTGAGTCCTAGCTCTTCAGACACAGTAGGTCCTAGCCCAACCACCCTAGAATATCTTCATACTTTAGTTCTAGTCTTAATCTAAAGAGTAGAAAAAAAGCATAGAAGAGAAATAAGTTATAGTGATATTTAAAATTCTGGAGATTTAAGCTAAGCTTCATCTGGAAATTCTGTTATAAAAGCAGACTTACGCCATTGGTTACCTCCTTTTTTAAGGTTATCTAAACAATTTTGTTGTCCTTTTGACTTTATTTTTAGGAAATAAGCTCCAAGTAGCAAGAGATATTTTGTCATTGCTCATAGATAGAGCAATGGTGTCTGCCCTAGTACTTGGAGTAGACAAAGGAGCACATGGCTTACATGAATGAATCACTACTTGATATCTATGCCTATGAGTTATTTCCCTAGGACAAAGGTTGGGTCGAATTTTGATCTTGCTAGCTCTTAGATCAAAATATTTTAAAAGGGGATTTGATCTTTAAACACCAGGTAAATAGATAAAAATTTAAACATTATTCTTTGCCTGCATGAATTGAACACTAACTAGGTGTCAAACACTGTGCTAAATGTGCTTTACAAGGAATAATCATATGCCCAGCTTGCTCAAGAAATCTTATTTATGTGTGTTATTTCAGCATAATGATTAGTAGCTCCCCTTTTTCAGTGCACTGATTAGATAAAAATTTCTATGGTCCACCTAGCCTTATAGGATTTTCTCATTTGGTCCAGAAAGAATCTCTATGCCATTATTTTTCCTATTTGAGAGGAGAGAAAATTAAGACCTAAAAATTTGCATAACTTGTCCATAGCTCTCACATGATTAATAAATAACAAGTAAGGTAGTATGGCTCCATAGTGCATGTTTTTGACTACTTTTCACTTTCAAAAAACATGCCTATTGCATTCAGGAATGAACATTCACCTTGATTGATTCAATTTTAATAGATTCTAAAATTATCCTTTATCAAAAGCTGAAGAGTATCAGCAATAATTTTGAGCATTAATAACGAGCAAGCAGGATTGAAAGAAACTTGTGTCCCTGCCAACTCATAAACCACAGAAAAAAATAAAAATGGACTTAGGCAGTTACTTATCAGCTGCACTGATGTTAATAATAAGTGTATAACTTTCCTTCATGAAGAAAGTCAATGTGCTTTCGAGTTTAAGGTTACAGTTTTTTTTTTAGGTATTACAACAATATTAGTGCTCAATGCTCCTAAGTTAAGGTATAATTTTAAAATATTTGGATATTAGACTATCACTTTATTTTTAAGAATATTTTGTCAATTATTTTTCCCTAAGGTGATATTCTGGGGTAGTTGGTCTAGGACTTACTATGTCTGAAGAAGACTCACATATTAATAAGGATAACCTAAATTTACATATAACCTCCAAATCTCAAGGTGGCATGAATTGACACTTGAGTGGCAGTGTCTCTAAATGTCTACCAATATCTAGGAGTGACTACGTTTGATAGAAGTTTTGTGCATATACCTATAAATGAGGTCAGTGCGATGAGGAAGAACATTTTCTGAAGACAAATTTACTTTTCATTATAATATAAATTTCTTAAATTCAGTAAATGTGGAAAATAACAATTTAGTTGTGAAATAAACTATAGATTTTGGCAATAATATATTCTATGTGTGCAATGCAGAAGTTTTGATCTTCACAATACTGGAGTCTTACAGATGGAGAAAAAGGTTTTCTGCAGAGTTGGAATCATATCTCCTTAACAACCCAATTAACTCTCGAATTCTTAATCCCAAGACAATCTCCAGCACCTAGAATAGGTCTGAACTCCACAATTGTTTTTAGAGTGTCAGAATATATTAAACTACTATAAGGTCTTTAAAAATACATTAAAAATGTGTATTTATGTGTGTGCATACGTTTTGTGTAATTCCCATATGATTAAAACACTTTTTTTCTAATTTGGATCAGCTGATTTTATTTTATGCACCAATCTAACTACATAAATAAGTATGATTTGGAAATATTGTTTATTTATTTGGTCATAGCTAATATAGAGAAAATATTACTTCTCATGTACTTGCTGTTCCTATATGGAGCAAATGGTTTATGGTAATAAAGGGAAGGACAATACTTCAGGAAAAGTAGATATAGAAATTTATAATCAAGTATTAAATATAGTATACAATTTACTCAATTCCCTGAATAAAATAAATGCATATATTATTAAAACAAGGAAGAAATAATATTTAAACAGCTTTTCCCAGTTTTACAATGAAGAGAGTGTGACATTTTTTTGTTTCTATTGAGTTATTATAAAATTGTATGCATCCCAGGATTTTTTAATCTTAGTTTCAATTCCTTAAAATTACACAGATATTTGAAAACATATGTCAAGACAAAGACTGTCACTGAATGTTCATAGGAGCATTATTCATAACAGAAAAAAATTCAATGTCTATCAGCTGATGAATGGATAGATAAAATGACTCATATCCATATACTGGAATACTATTTAGCAATTAAAAGGAACAAACTATGGATACACACTACAACATGGATGAAACTTAAAAACATCATACAATGCTCTGTAAAACAAGCTGTAAATAACAGATCACATATTATTAATTACATTTATATGATATGTCCAGAAAAGGCAGATAATGGTGAAAATGGTTACCTGGGACAGATGTGTGTGTGTGTGTGTGTGTGTGTGTGTGTGTGTGTGTGTGTGTGTGTGTGTTAACAGTATATGTGCATGAGGGATCTTACGTATGTAATACAAATGTGCTAAAAGTGATTTGTAGTGATGGTTACACAACTAAAACATCCTTGAATCTACATGTTTGACTTGAAATGGGTGAATTATATGATATAGAGAAACCTTGTTTTCTTCAAAAGTAGAAAGGGAGATTGAGTGTATAGGGGACCAGAAAAAAAAAAAGGAAAACTCTCACTATATAAAAAATACAGTATATAATCTTATCAGACTTCGGGGAACTTTATATCAGCCTTTAAAATTCTCCTGATACTCTCTTCAAAAGTTAGTTTGTTATCCTGCACTATGTATGTGTAAATTGCAATATAGTTATTTTCCTCTTGGTTAGAAAGTGAGTGGATAATAGTGCTAAATTTAAATTTTAAATTGCTAAAAATATCCTTTAAGCTTTTATGATTGTCCCTCTTTGAACTTTAATATATGTACATATATATGCAATAATTACACATTTAATAAATATTTAGTTTCCTTTTTTATGTTTCTCTACATGTATTTCTTTAGTGTTAAATTTGGTATTCTCACTTTTCTGTTATTAGAGATACTAGAAGACAAACTCAGTGTTTTAGAATGACCATATCTAATAAATCACAGTATTGACAAATCTCACTATTTTGTACTTGACTTGTGTTTTAAGTGTTTGTAATGTGTTCTAGTTATCTATTGAGGTAATCTCAGAGTCCTCAATTCCATGCATTTTTTGTCTCCCAGTAGACAAAAAAGCTTATTACTCACCATATCTATATGAATCTCTATCTGTTTAAGTCCTTCATCTGTGGTTCTTGAGCATTGCATTTAAAAATCAATAAAATGTTTTGTGTAACATTGAAAAACTATTAAGATTTGTTATAGATTTTATATGTCAAAAGCTATATAAAAGAGAAAATATTCTTTTATCTTCAAGAATGGCTTTTCAATATAATTTTCATGCCTACAGTTGTATTAATATATGGAGTCATTTTAAATAAATATGGTAAAATGATACCATATATTTTTGTCACTTCATAATCCACTTATAGTCTCATTGGAAATTGGTAAGCTTAATTTATTTCTTGGTCATTTAAGAAAATAGCCACTTATAAGTTCTCTTTGCAAGGAGAACATAAGCAAATAGAAAGAAACAGTGATAATCACCAAATGTAACATTTACTAAAAGTCAGTCTTCTTATTCTTACATTGCAAATTACTTGATAAATGATCACATCTTGAGATTACTTAGAATATAACTGGTTGCTTTAGAAAGAGCCTTGGATTCCTGTGGGTACATTTTACCTCTATTTTTCCTCTTCCTGCCTTATACATATTCTAAATTAAACATGTGGAACTAGAGGTAGTGGTTCCACACAGAAAAACTCAGTACTTTCTTTTACTCACAAACTAATCAAAGCAACTATTTCACACTTCTACATGCTTTATTCTAATTCTATATCTTCAAACTTTCAAAAACTGAGGCCATATTCATATCTAAAGATAGTATTTATTTTTAATAGTATTTTTTTTTCTGAGTACAAAAGCAAAAGTTTAGTGTAGAAATAATTTAAAAATTGTCAGGGACAAAAAAGCAATTCGAAGGCACTCACAATTCCATTGCTAGAGATAATTCATATTTTGGAGGATATGTCTCTAGTAATTTTTTCAAAAAAATTTTTAAACTATATATAATAGTGTATATAAGTTGTTTTTGAAATAATAAATTTGCTACTTATCCATACTTTTAGACAGATGTCTTTCTATTAAGACATGATTAATGATGACACAGTATTTCAGTATTTCATGGTATATTTCACAAGTCCCTCCTTGATGGGTATCAACATATTTCTGATTTCAATATTATGAAAAAAAAAAAATGTTTTTGAACAAGTATTTGTGCAAATCCATAACAAAATTACTAGGGTAAAACTTATACATAAGGAATTCCTGGTGCAAAGGGTGTGAATATTTAAAAATTTTAATATACAATAGCAATACATTTGTATCGATTTAAACTTCCAGTAACAATGCTTATTGGGTTCAGTTTTATTCTCCGTAAATAATATCTTAATGGAGCTACTTCAGAAAAATGCTGGTGATGGATTTTCATTTTGACTTTTCTAAAGATGTTATTTTAATTTTATTTGGTAATTCTATTTCTTTCATATGATACTTTAGCTGAGTATAAATTCTAAATTGCCAACTGTTTTCTCCCAATATTTTAAAGAGTTAATCAAGTTGTCTTTTCATTAAAGTACTTAGTTGTTTCCCACTAATCTGTTTTACTCAATTTTTTTAGTGTATGTTGATTACATGTGGAGTTCACTTTTTCTATACTATAGTTTCTTTCTTTTACGTATTTTTTAAATCTCTTTAGCAACTTGCACTGTAACATGGGTAATTTCTTTACATTTCTCTTTCCATTTATTAACTCTGTTTTCAGCTCCTTAAAACAGATATTTGTTTTTAAGTTACATTTTTCAAATTAAAAAAGTTGTAGATGTATTTTTTAAATTTTCTTGGCTTCTTTTGTGCTCTTGTGTTTTCAGGGTTTTTTTCCTGTTTTTGACATTTTTATACATGCTTAGATTATTTTCTTTATTGATATTCCAATTATCTAAAGGGAGCAATGGCTGGCTGAGACCTTCCCATTGGAACCCTGACACTCACCTCTGAATTGGACTAAATTATACCCACCTCTGTTTCAGCTGTTGTCATTAAATTGGCCCTGCCAAGCTTTCTAGTGAGGATTTCTTGACTGTTTGGGGAATCTCTTTTTTTCAGGTTTGTTTGTGCCTATGATTTCTTCTGCACAAATGCTGAAAGTCCAGGTCTTTAGCTCTTAGTGGTTTTCACCACCTGATTATATGTTGAGGTTCTGGGTATGATATCATTTAATTTCTTGTACATGTGTGTGGGTTTGAGGTTTTGTTATCCTAGTTGTCCCATCTGATTTTAAGGGAGTACCCATAAAAATGGAAAACTTCCCCACCATAGTCTTCAAATTCCTACAATTTATTCTTACAATGGGAGTAATTTGAGGATTTTGGTATAAAAGTGGCATGATCAGATTCATATTTTTTAAAAGATCACTCTGATTTCTATGTGGAGAATGGATTGATGAGGGCAGAAATGGAAGCAGAAAGGCCTACAAGTTGGTCTTCATAGTAGTTCAGATGAAAGATAATGTTCACCTTGATAGCAAGACAGAGACACAGGGCATAGAGAAAAGATGATTGAGCTTTAGAGATCAAGGTAAGTCTAATGGGCTGATAGAATCCTAATTTCACTGATAGATTTCCTCATTGAATGAGGAATTAGTGACTTTTAGATATTGGCTTGGAGTAACCATAGGAAGGGGACAGTAACTAAGATAAGGAAAGTTGTAAAATGAAAAAGTTTGAGCAGTGGAAATAATTTTTCTTTTGATCTTTCTGACTTTAGATGACTTAAATATTCAAGTGGAATTGTCAAATATGCAATTGAATGTTCAAGTATGGAATTCCAGGTTCAGTTAAAGACAGAGGTTCACCTCATTTGTCCTTCTTTCTTTTCTTTGAATTCTTTTATATAAATTTAAGAGAATTCCTTTAATTAATAATTGAGTTTTCTACAATTTGTGATATACTGTTTACTGCCTCCATTGTGTTTTTAAATAGGGCAAATTTTCCTATTAATCAATTTTCCCTCACTTAGAATATTGCTTTTATAACTGAGTGCGCGCGCACACACACACACACACACACACACGCACACACACACACACACACAAAGCCCTTGAATTACACTGAGAGTACCAATTAAAAACACCATATTATTTTAGCCTTTCACATTATAGACATATTTCTAGGAGTATATTAGTACAGAGTTCAAAGACTGGTTTCCTTTTTTCAACTTCTAAATCTATTCATATGCCCAGTGAACAAATATTTTCTCATTGTTACGGATGGATGGCTATTTTTTACACTATTGGGAATTCTCTTGATGATTGAATTGAGTTGTTTAAATCTTTCATGACAAGAGAAATGAAAAGTTTAGATTCAATTTGCCAATTTAAATCTTCAATTGTCTGTGCAATCTCTCTCATATCTGTGGTATCTTTGAAGTCCAAAATGTTTCTTTTATTTTCTGTAATAACCCAATTTTAAACTTTATTTTTATTTTTCAATTTTTAGTGACATATCCCTTCTCCAAATGTCTTGAGATCCCTCATTAACAGCAACCTGTGGCAGTGGCCTCTATATTTGATGTTCAACTATTGCCCTGCAGCCTTGAATAAAAACATAATAATTTGAATGATGCAATGTCTTATCAGCAGGAATTCTTACACCTGGTCTAATATTTGGAAATATTGTTGGGGTTAAAATTTGTTCAATACAAATGGCACCTTATTTCCCTTTGGATCTACTATCTGCCATTTTGGCAATTTTTTTTCCCTAAAGAGCTAAATAGTAAATATTTTAGACTTTTCATGCCATAGGCTATCTGTCTAAATTATTTACCTTAACTGTTATAGAATAAAACCAGCCACAGAAAATATATAAATGAATAAGTGCAACTACATTTCTTCTATACAACCTTATTTACAAAAGCAGACAATAGCCACACCAGTCATAGTTTGTTAACCCCTATTATGTTATATTACAGGGATTCCTATGGGAAGCATTTCCTTGGCATTCAGTTTCCCAAGTCAAAACAACAACTCCAGAATTTCAAGTTGCTCTTGGCCCATTCTTCAGTCATTTTCTGCACTCAAGATGTTATAGAAAAGTTTTTGACGTGAGGCTAATAGTCTTTGTCATCCACCCTATTACTCCTTTAATCATTTGGGGAAAAAATAGATATAAAATATTTAAATATGTGCCAAGACCCCCATCTTGGAATGTTTTTCATTGAGGTCTGATTTCTAGAAAAGCATATTAAATGCTTCAAACAAAGGAAATATGTTTACCTAGTGTTGAAAGTTTAAATGAACAGAAAAAGAACTCTGAAGTAACCTAGAAATTCATAATTGCAGAAAGTGGCATTCATCTCTAGGGCTGATGAAAGTGGAAATAGAAGAAATTAATTAAATCTAGGGGCAGGAAAATGGTTATCCACTAATACAGTGCCTTGATGGGGCATGGTAGTGGTGGGAAGCAACAGTTAAGAGGTACTTGGGTTTCTGGGAGAGACCAAGGCCTGCCTGGTATTTGAACATACAGCAGGTGCATGGCTGGTAGATGGGAGCTGACAATGTGCTTGGTGCAGTAATTCCCAAGAAGACATGCAAAGCTAGGGTTTGAGGACAGAAAGAAGCTGTAAACTTGAGTCAGTTGTCTTGTGCTGCTGGAACAACATAGATAGTAACTAGAAAGCAGGAAGGAAGTCCCTCTTTGCATATGATACAATCTCTACTTGGTTCCTGACATTAACATTATCTAACAGAATGCCAATTGACTAAGGAAATGTAGTTTGCAGAATCACATAAATCAGAGGTTCTGAAATGAAGATGGGCTTTGAGCTATAGGACATAAGTAAATAGCCAGCACAAATTGGATTTAGATATCTTTCCCTTAAGGTTTTAATAGGCTAATTATCATGATTGGGTGTGGGGTAAAGGCATAAAATACTTGTGATATTTAGAAATATTGCTTATCAGAATATATATAAAAATCTAGAAACTTTACTATTACGCCAACAGCGTTACTCAGTTGTGACAGTACTTTTCTAATCTTCACCCTCTATTTTGTGTGCAAAATACATTTTTAGGTAAAACCAAGTTTTATGTAAGCAGCATTTCCGGTATTGAGAATGTTATTCTTCATAGACATTTAAGGTTACATATATATATATATTTACATATAGATTTATGTGTATATATTTATATACATATATAAACTATATGCTATATAATGGTATATGTGTATTTTAAGCAATAGGCATAGATAGATATGATCACCATTATATCACATATATTATATATATTATAATTACTATGTATTACTTATATATATGTATATATATGCTTATTGCCTAAAAAGCAAGTACTTTATTTACCATTAGTCAATATTGTTTCTGTCATTTATTTTTAAAAATATTTTCAATGTCTTCTAGGATATAGCACTGTGCTAAATACTAAGGAATCCAAAATAATATTATTAAACTTACAATGAAATAATAAAATTTCTGGATGATAAGAGTAAGTGAATCACAATTAATTTAATAAGAACTTTAAAAAAGTCCCCATGTGTATATATTTTAGTATAACCTCTTAGTAATAGCAGTATTTTAACAACTACCATGACATTATTCATTTAACAATATAAGCAACAACAAAAAATTTCCATATTATCTAATACCCTGTCCATATTCTCTTTTCCCTGACTGCCTCAATGATTTTTCCCCAATGTTTTGCTAATTATAAACCATACCAAATATGGTTGCCTATGGCATTTTAATATTCCATTTTTTAAAAGGTTTTAATAAATTCTGCCTTTTATTTTTTATGATACTTATTGTTGGAGAAGCCAGGCTATATGCCCTGTAGAATGTTCCGCATTCTGGATTTCGTTGACTGCTTCCTTGTGGTGAGGTTTAACTTGCCCTTTTATCACTACTATTTCCTGTAAACTACTGTTAAAGTGAAAGGTGTGACTCAACTTAGCTGCTATACTTCTGCAGCAAGAACACATTATGGGTAGTGTTGGACCTTTCCTACTGCATCATATAAAATTTTACAATGCTTGTGACCCAGAATTGGGAGATAACCAGCATGAAGTTGTTTTTAGAAAAACAGGGTAAGGTATTGTGAGTGTCATCTGATGATGTGCTTAATAGTAGAAAACAAATTCTTAACCCAAGTTAGCATAAATTCTTGAAAAATGATGAATACTTCCTTTTCTGTCATAGTCACTCTTATTAATGAAAATGTGTCAAAAGAGTGTGATGAGGCTGACAAGGAGGTTAAAGTGTAAATGATGCAGAAATGACAGGAAATTCATTGTATGTTAGTCAGAGGACCAAGAAGACACTAAAGGATGAGGAAAAAAAATGATGAGTAGTTTAGGGAAAGAAAAGAATAATTTTTGGAAAAGGATGATTCAGCAATTCATAAAACAATAACGTTATTTATAAAATATCTATGTTACGATCTCCAAGAAGTTATCCATCTGAACTTTTGCACTCTACATTCATGAAAAACACATAAGAAGCAGCAAATAAAGTATTTCGTTTACTTTAAAATTATGTTCAGTTTAATATTAAAATGTAATCACATTTTATTATTTTAAAAATCTTTGAATATAATCTAGATTCCATAGCTTTCAGTCAATCATAATAATCAGTCCAAGCAACTGTTTCTCCCACTTCTTAAGCAAATATTTACACATGTTGGTCTGACTCTTCTCCCTATTATTTAACATTGTTTATAAAATGTTTCTGATACACAAAAAGCATAAAGAACAGCATTCACATGTCCAAATACACCTAATAAACTAAAACATTACAGGTTCTATTGGAGTCTCCTGTGTACCCCTCCCAATTGCATTCCATTTCTTTCCTCTGGGGATAACCATATACACAGTGTGCATGTCATATTGCACATGGTTTAAGGTATACACACACGCACATAACACGTATATTTTAACACAAATATAAATAAAATCAGAATTTATGCATTATGTTCCAACTTTTGTGCATTATATATATTTGTGATATTCATTTATTTTGACATGAATAGGACTATTTCATTCGTATTCACTGCTATACAGTAGTTAATCAAGAAAACGTCACAATTTATTTTTCTATTTTTCTATAGCGGGACAGTATTTTGTAAATCATTATTCTGCTATGAGAAATAACTTTGTTATTATGAATATCTATCTTCACTTATGCAAAAGCTTCTCTAGATTGTAACTAGCAGTTGACACATTTACTAGATTATTCCAAATTGCTCCCTCAAAGGCTCTTAATCAATTCAAATTACCACCAGAATGTATGAGTTTTCATCGTTCCACCTGACTCACCATCATTTGACAATTTTGTATTATTGTCAAACTAGTAGGAGTGAAATGGTATTTTGTCATAGTTCTAATATTATTTTCCTGCTTTTTAGTGGTTTTAATAATTTTCCTATTTTATCGGCTCTTCCTGTATCCTCTTTGGGAATTGTCTCTTCATATATTTTGCTTATTTCCTTATTTATTGTCTTTCTTCTATTGATTTGTACATAGGCTTGACACATTCTAGAAACTAATATTTTGTGGGTAATACATGTTTATACAGATTGTATTTCCTATTCAATTAATTGTACTTTCACATTTGTTGAACTGTTTACATCACTTAAGTTCATAACTTGAATGTGATCAATTTTATCAATATTTTTATTTTGTTACAGCCTTACTATCTAGTCAAAGTCATATTTTCTTACCAAGAGGTCTTATAAATACATTTGTATATTTCTAACTTTTTTTTCAATTTAGATCTTTAAACTGCAGCTATAAAACTTTTGATTTATGGAACAAGGTCAATATCTAGTTTTATTGTTTTCCTGTGAGGATAGCCTTTTCCCAGGCATTAATCTTGAATAGTCATTCTTCTCTAAACTGATTTTTAATGTTATCTATGTTACATACTAAGTTCCCATACATTTATGGGTCTAATTGTCTGCCCCTTTAGTCTAATTGTCTACCCCTGTATTAATACCACACGTATAATTATCATGTTGCCATAATGATATTCAATAGAGTAAGTTCTCTCAAGTTGTATTTCTTCAAATATAACTTATTTAATTGTGGCCCTATCTTCCACATAAGTTGTAGAATCAAATTCTAGGTCTAGAATCATTTTAAATCACAATTAAGCTTTAAATTTCTAATATCCATAATTTTTCACTTTTTTACTCTTAACATTTTTATTCATGTCTTCTTTTTTGATCATGAATGCTGTCTTTAAAACTTGAAGATTTGCTATTTTTTAAAACTTTTTAAACAATAATTTGTGTCTTTACTGATTCTTTGTATGGAGTCTTTGTTTCCTGCACTAATTTTTTATCTTCATCATTATTTTAAAAATTCTTGTATAACACTATCCTTTTTAAATTCCTTAACTTAAATGCATGTATAATTCATTTTCACACTTTATTTCCTCCAAAATAAACATCAGAGCTTGAGAATTTCCTTGCAATATACCATATTAGGTTAATTTAATGTTATGTTTTTATTATTATTTTAGTTCTATTTTCTAATTTCCAATATGCATTCTCATTTAAAGCATGAGTAATTTAGAAAAATATTTTGAAATTTTCTGATATTTTTAGTTATCCTTTTCTTATTTATTTATATTTATTACATCATAGTCGATCTGTATGACATAAAATTTTGAAATTTGTTAAACATTGCTTTGTGGTTTAATATAAGCATAATTCCAAGTGAAGAAGAATGTGTATTTTTTAATTAATAGATGCAAAGTATTCATATATAAGCTGTGATAATCAGATTATTCATTTTTTTTCACAATTATATATCTTTAACATTGAAATTCCCAAATAATGGTGGAATGGTCAATATTTCATTATAATTCAGATAATTTTACCTTTGATAATGTGCCAATGTTAATAAAGGCATAAAACATGAGAATTTTAGTATTTTCAGGTGAGTTATCCCTTTTATCATTATGTAAAAATTATCTTTATGTCTAATATGTTTTTAACCTTAAACTATTTTTCTTGATATTACTATAGCCCTACCAGCTTGTTATTGATTAGCATTCACCTGCTGTGTATTTTCTCCTATGCTTTAAATGTTCTATAACATTTTTTACTGTTTTCTTTACAAATACAATAATAATATGTATATGTAAGTATATTGTAAATAAAGACTTAAATGACTATTTTTAACTGATGGAGTTTAGTCCAGTTCTTGTAAGTTGAGAACTGACATATTTGGAATTATTTATGTCACTTAATATGGGCTTTCTATTTACTCTGATTTTCTAAACTTTATTTTATATTTAAAATCCTCCTTCCTATTAGATAGATTTAAAAAGAATTTAACTTCTTTTTCTGGTAAAATAAATTGTGTAGTTACTCTTAACATGCTAACATTCATACTTGATTGGCAACGTCTCTGTTATCTCTATCCCACTCTAAAAATAATTCAGAAAATAGTGTTTTAGCTCTTATCACTCTTGTTCATTTTATATGATGTTGTAATCAGGTGTTTAACTTTCATTTTGTCGATTACTCCCTATCTAATTAGAGACATTTTTATTATTCTTTTGTACACTTTATCTTTGTTTATATTATTTATGGGTTAATCAATTTCTTTGCTCACTGTTTTTTCTTACATTTCAATCTTTTCTTGTGAAAAATTTATTATTATTATTATTATTATTATTATTATTATTACTGGAGAACTTCCTTTTAGAGCTTCTTTTCTAAAATTCCTTATTGGTAAGCTTTATTTAAAAATATCATTTTTCCCCTTTATAACTATATGATATATGTACATATTTTAATTCTAATTTGAGAGTTTTTTGTTCAGCATTTTGAAGGCATTATTTTATGACTTCCCTATTTGTTATTGCTGTTGAAAAACCTTTTGATTTTCTAATTGTATATCATTTCTCAATTCTAAAAATATTTAATCATTATCTTCTTTACCATTACCTCTTTTCCATTCTCTATGTTATAACTGCTTTAGACATCAATTAGATAAATAGTTGACTTTCTTTGTCCTCCAACACAGGGCATATTTGTGAATATTAGTAGGTAAGAGGCTTTTTGGAGGCAGCTAGATTTAGTGTGTTTTTTGTCTCAGTATTTGGTCCAAAGGCTTTAAAGATGGTTTGTGCTGCTTCTCTGTCTTAGTGCCATGTCACTATGACCACTATCACTACAGTCTGAGGGACTGAGGCTATGGCTCCTAGGTCCTACTGCCATTAAAAGATTTAATCCACAGTGCTAATTGCTACAAATATCATTCCTGAACCATGTGACTCTTACCTTCATCTCAGAGCTTTCCAGTGGTTTCTGAGATATGAGACACTATAAGATCTATTTGATATCTGCATATGTGCAACCAGAATGTATATGGAATTACCCCTCAGGTAGTAGAAGAAATTCAGTGGTCAAGAACAACTCTCATCTCTTCCACTTTAGTGCAGACAAGACCAGTCATTCAACTCATCAGGAAGTTGTGTCTAGCTCAGTAACACACTTAACACACTTGGTTATACTTATTGTTTTCTTTCCTCCTTCACTTACCTTTTTCATATATTTTTGCTTCCCTGGAATTGTACTCACAATAAAGTGTTAGCATGTGATATTTTGGCTCAGGAAAATGGAACCTGGGCAAAGACATTATTTACACATTTTTATGTTTCTATTATTTTCTGTATATACGTATCTGTTCTTTAATTTTATCTCTTATTTAATTTAGCACAGCTATTGAGATACTTTTAAGTGATTATAATTTTCTTTTCTAAATTTTTTCACAGTTGCTCATTCTTTTTTGATAACACTATGTGCCTTTTTATTGTTCTCAATTATCTTTAAATATACTTAATTTATAGTCTTCATTCATTATTTTTATTATCTCTACCCTATGATGTTAGTGTTTGATTTATGTTTATGAATGTTCCTGTTGGTTCTTATTCACTGTAGTTTGTGTCTTTAAGTATTTTATAAATGTAAATAATGAGCTCACATTTCCCAAGATTTAGTTTCTGAGAATTCTGTGAAAGTTGGTTTAGCTTCTGTATATCAAGAGAGTATTTTGGCTTAATTTAGCCAGGGATTCTAGGCTACTATTAATCTGGGAAAAATTTAAGTGAACTCAACTGACTGGCATTTTTTCCTGGACCATGCAGAAACTGTAAAATCAAAATCTTAACTGCTGAGAGCAAGACGTGATTGTGAATTTTATGGGAGAGGTTTTTTCCTACCAAATCCTAGGCCAAGATAGGCATTTTGGCTTCTGATTTTGCCTTTGCCAGGAAAATTTATCTAGCCCACCAATTCACTTAAGGTATAAGCCATTGAGAGTTTAACTTAACTGTGTGTGAGTGTGCCCACCTCCTTGATGCTGTTTAGCCCAAGGTCTTGTTTTCTGTCTACAAAGCCATTATTATAACCCAAGCTGCCAGCAAACAAGCTTCTTGCTTGATAAGATCAGCAGTTATACATTGGTTGCTTTAGTTTTAGTAGTAATTTAAGCATTCTCATTTTTAATTCCCTCTTCTTTGGGGCCTCTGGTAATTTATACTACTATATTGTTAGCTCAGTTTAAAGGTTGTATTTTTATATTTTCCCCAGAAATAATAAGTGGGCTTTATTAGTTGTTTCTCCAGGTTATTTAGATAATTTAGCTGCTAGAAACAGAAGTCTGTTCTCTGACATTGAATTACGTTGTTAAATCGCTGTGCTAGGGCTTAATAGCCTTGCACCAATTTTTTTTAAATTATTATAAATAGCTTCTAATCTTAGTTTTTTAAAAGCAAAAAACATGAAAAAATACTTCAAAAGTTAGAAGAAATGCAACATTGAAGAGGCAATAAAATATATTGGTGAAAACCATAAACTGGAGACACACAGCTTGTTCTTGACTTCTGGCTCCACTGCTTCTGTAGCATTAGGCCTTGGGCCAGTTGTTATTCTTGGTGACTCACTTTTCTTATCTACAGAATGGACACACAAATAACAGTATTTACTTCTTTGGATCGCTGTGAGGATTAAATAAATTAGTTTTGGCAAAGTAAAGAACAGTAGCTGGAATTTTCAAATGCTCTATGAAAACACTGCTTTAAACTGTCCATTTTCAGTGTAACTCTTAATTAATCAGTATGGTCAAAGTATTTTACAGATTTTTTAAACATGAATTATAATCACATGATTTTTCCCTTTTTCAAAAATTGGCTTACATTATAATGCAATAACAACAGCATAAAGAGTTTGTTCCTTATGGCTCTTCACTGTCCACATAAGTTTTGTGAGGATATAGGAATATTCGGGCAAATGAGAGAGTTAAGAGATTTAGGAACTGAGAGCATTTAGAAGCTACTTTAGCCTCATATATTTTACATTGACTAATCACTTTGAGATAGGAAGCTATATTTAAACAAGTAGAAAATCATTATCCGATGCACAAAATGCTGAAAATAGACAAAAATAGTATGATATCAATTTGAAAAAGAAAATAATTTGATTGTCCTCTTTAGTTGAACACATTATTGTTAATAAAAATTAAAGGAATGTGTCAGACAGAAAATTGTGTTTCATATAGCAAACTATATGAAACTAACAAATGGCACATTGGAAATTAGTTTTTTCTAAGAATACAAAGATAGAGCACTACTCTTTCTTAATACATGATTCTGTTTTGAAAAGAATAGAAAATTATATAAATCTTTAATGATTTTTAGTTTAAATTTAATCTATTTTTAATTTAATCTAAATCTTAATTTAAATCTAACATTTCCTAAGAGAATTAGGTAAGCCTCAAAAGCCTCCAAACATTTACAAATAATATTGTTAAAACAAAAAAACGTGTGTGTGTGTATTTTTCTTTCAACTCTTTAAACAATGATTCTTAAGCTATTGTTAGTATATCATGGTTGTAGGTAAAGAAATGTCCAAAAATAAAAAGCTGACTATGAAAGTATTATTTATATATTACTGAAAACATTTTATGTGATTTTAACTATATCTTTATAGTTAATAAATGTATATAAATAATAAATGTAATATTAAAGAAAAATCATCTCAAAAATATTTCTTATAAGCTTAGGTATATCTAAAATTCTTAAATCTAGCTCATCTAACACATAAAAGTGTCTAGCAATAGAGAGGTTTGCTTTTGAAATTATATTGCAAAAATCAGATCAGCTTTAGTTGATATATACACATTTATAATTACATTGCAGGTATTATAAATATATTTTTTAGAAAAGATAATAGCATTGAATTTTGCAATAAGTATTTTGGAATTTAAATTTTATTATATATGTGTGTGAGTATAACATTATCACTGCCACTATTAAGTATTAAACCACAGCCTACAGTAATTATCCAGTAACTTGTCCTATAGCTCATAATTCACAAGACATATAACTGTAATTTTACATATAAGTATATATCTATAATATCAATTTTGAGTACTTCATATGTGTTTTCAACTAAAATAAACCCGTATATACAGTATTTAAATTATTTCTCATGATAATATTATGTAGTATGTACTATTCTTATTACTATTATTAAACCAGCTGAGACTTAGCGATCTTAAATAACTTGAAAATATAACATTTTTAGTAAAAAAAAAAAAAAAAGTAACATGTCTAGTCAGTTAAGCTCCAGAGACTAAGCTCTTAACTGTTACTTCTAGATATATAGAGAATGTAGACAGTTGGTGACACATGCATTAAGCCAAACAAAATAAATAAATGAGGTGATTCACCATAAATAATATCAAGGTAAATTTGGAAATAGTAAGCACAATAGTTAGAATTAAGTTTACTATGAAAGAGAATCAGATTAAACATGATTAAACGAGAAAGGCACTTTTTTCTCATATAAAATTCTGGAGACTGCTAGGGAAATTCTGTTCTCAAAGTCCTCAGGACCTAGGGTCACTTCAGCTTGCCACCCTTCAATCCTAGTATATGGTCTTCATCTTTGGGGCTCAAGATGATTGGGACATTCAGTTGTTAAATCCCATGTTACAATCATCAGAATATAAAACTAGTTGAAAATGGACAAAAGACAAAGTCAATTTTCTTTTAAGTAATGTTCATTGGAAGTTCTCCCAGGTACTCTTCTGTTTATATACCATCGGTGAGAGATTTGTCATACTCCTTAGTAAAGAAAAAAATAATTCTTGTGCCTAGTTAAAAATTAGGAAGTTCTATCACAATGAAACAAAGAAAGGGAGACTAGCTACTGGAGTACAGTCAGCACTCAATACCAGAGTGAATAAAGGAGTATTATAGTCATAGTTCTTTACTATATATTTATTAATAATTAGAAAGAGAATAGGAACTTACATTGCTTGACTAATATTTGTCAAGACTAGCTTCCAACACAATATAGCTGATTTCATCGTATTTTGGGCTGTCCTACTGGCTTTCAATGTGGAAATAAATTGTTAGCGAAAGTGTGCTAGATTTTCTACTGGCCAGATCTTTCGACTCAAGTCTCAGGCATATCTTAGGTTATTTCGGAAACTATGTGGATAAACCCTTCAGAGTCTCTTAGGATTTGGGATCTCAAGGAAGCACAAGCACTCCTCTGGACCCATAGCATGTAGCTCACCCCACAGCCTCTGCTTGATGAGACCCTTTGTCCCATAGGATGGTTAATTGGGGATCTGGGGAGCTGAACTATATTTCTACTACATTTTGTGTCCTATTGTGCGCCATGAAATAACCATTGTGGTACTGATTTTTATTTTATGGAAAATTTAAAAAGCTTAGAATTTCTCAGCGTTCACATAGAGAAAATAATAAACACTTCTGAACATATTATATTTATCAAAAATACATATGTAGAAATATAGCATTTTTATATCAATCAGATGAGTGTATTGGCATATTTTAAGCTATAAATTTATAAAACAATAACCCTCAAAAGTTCAACACATTACTGAATTATTTTTCTCTTCTTGAGGATGTATAAAGGCTTGAAATTATTCCAAATATCAGATGCATAACAATCTAGTCTCCTAAAATAATAGGAGATAAAAAATAAAATGATGAAATATCACTTATATTGTATATATAGTATTTGCAACAGGACATTTGTGTTTCTTCTTTAAGAACAAATATGCAACATATTGTAAGATGTAATAAAGACGTAATGAAAATGTTCAAAATATAAAGATTTTTTTGTCTGATATTAATGTTAGAATGAAAGTTGTGGGTATAATTATATAATTATATAATTCTCTAGGTTTCTTTGAAATAAGGTGAGAAATACAAATATGTACATGTTCACAACTGATTTATCTTTACCAGTTCTCAGTTTATTAAACCAACAACAATTTTCTAGACTAAAATATATATATAATATATATATACTAATATATATACATATTACATATATATTATATTACATATATACACATACATACATACACATATACACACATATATATATTGTACACTTTTGAATATATTTCTTAAGTTCTTTTTTGTTCATTTTATTGAGAAATAATTGATATATATCACCTTATGAGTATACATTTTGGTATACAGCATGATAGTTTGATTTACATATATTGTGAAATGTTAACCACAGAAAGTTCAGCTAACATTCATCTCTCATATAGATACAGTAAAAAGAAAAGAAAAAAAAAAGAAATTCTTGCGATGAGAACTTTCAGAAATTACTCTCTGTAACATTTCTGAATATCATACAGCAGTGATATATCTAGTCATCGTGTTGTCATTACATCCTCAGTATTTATTTATCTTTTAACTGGAAGGTTGTAGACCACTTTTCTCCAATTCCTCCCCCCATTCCCACCCTGCGCCTTTGGTAACCACAAGTCTGATATCTTTTCTATGAGTTTTTTTTTTTTTTAATTCCAGACATAAGTAATATCATTCAGTATGTGTCTTTCTCTGTCTGACTTATTTCACTTAGCATAATGCTTTTCAAATTCCATCCATGTTGTTGCAAATTTTGAGATTTCCTTTTTTTTTTTTATAGGTGAATATTTCACTGTGTGCATAGTTCCATGTCTTGACTATTGTAAATAATGCTGCTGTGAACATGGGGTTGCAGATATCTTTTTGAATTAGTGTTTTAGTTTCCTTAGGATATATGCCCAGTAGTGGAATTGTTGGATCATACACAGGTAATTTTTTAAGTAAAGTTGTGCAGTTGTCTTTAGCAGTGAAAGATGTAAAAACTCACAGTAATCATTAATTTTTAAATGTGTCTGAAATTAATAACTTCTATGATAAAACTCACAAAAAGAAGGAAATAAAACAAGATAGTAAGTTTTGGGATCTGAGTCCCTCTAACCTTTAGTTCAAAATTAGTCATGTCATAGGTGTTCAATGAACAAAAATGTAGAAAAAAGAAAATGAAATCAACACAAGCAACTGAGAGAAATAATCAAAATCCAAAAATATATCAATGTTACTGAAATTTTACATGAAGCATAAAAGTAAGTGAAAATTAGGGCATAAAAGTTAATGAAAAAGGGTCAACAAAAGAAGTACTCTTCTGGATCTACTTTTCTTGAAAGATAGCAAGGAGTAAATAAACAATAAAATAGAAGTAGAAAACCAAGGTCAAACATAGATGTAACTAAGGTTGCTAAACTTAAATCTTTCAGAAAATATGTGTGGATTGTAAATCATTAATTTCGTTAGGATAGAATTTGGAGAACTATTTCCATTTATTTGATTATTTGAAAATAAAAACCAAAAAAAAACTGAATATAAATGTGTCTTTTATCTCTTAAGTGATTTTGCTGCTGTCACTATGAAAATATTGCTTCCAGAGATGAATATGTCTGATTGGTCTAGGAGGATATTTAGTTGACTCAGCAATTGCCCGTGGCAAGAAAGTTGCACAGTTTTACATGGTGCGGCATTATCAGAAAATTAGGTCTAGAACATTTAAAAAACCTATCTAGAGTGCATTCCCAAACTGATAAACTGCTACTAATGTAAGATTTGAGAAAAATACATAGAATCCCAAAGTTTAAAATATACCTGGCATTTATTGGGAAGAAAGCCAGTTCTCTACAGTAAAATGTTTATAAATGAAGAAAGCCTGAATTCCTCTGGTGTGAAGACAAACATGTCTATGTATGTAAATGTAAATGCATATTTGCATATTTAAATATATAAATGAATATTTAAAATAAAATAACATTTTAAATGTGTTTCCATTGTAGAAATTGTATTTAAACATTTCAAAAATTTAGAATATGTGTGGAAAACTAAAAAGAATAAAGTAGAATACAAATTGAAAACCACTATTGTTCTATCATTCAATAAATAAGCCTTATTTCTGTGAAAGAGATTATAGTAAGTATTGTAGGTCATACAGTTTCTTCCCTAACTATTCAATTCTATAGTTGTATGAGAACGGCAGCTACAAACAATATGCAAATCAATAAATAAAACTGTTTTACAGAAGCAGACAATTGAGCCTGCCAGTCTCTGTGCAAGGTTATCATGGCATTTAAGATTCCAGCCCCTAGCTTTAACTTCACAAAAAAAGATAAAATGTTTGATATTTGTAAAGTTCAAATCCATTAGACAGAAAGACAGTTTTCCTGTGGTCAAGGTGTTTCTCTTTATTTACAATGTACTTTAAAGATTTTCCCTAGATAACAAGTTTGGTGATGATCCAGAGAAAATGTAATCCTTGTATATTGTTAGTAGAAATGAAATTAGTATAGCTATTAAGGAAAACAATATGGAGGGTCTTCAAAAAATGAAAAATAGACTTACCATTTAAACCAGAAATTCTACTTCTAGGTATATAATCAAAAAAATTGAAATCTGGATCTCAAAGACATATTTGCATTTCCATGATCCTTGCAGAATTATTGACAATAGACAATATATGGAAACAACCTAACTATCCATTGATAGATGAGCAGATAAAATTATATCTGTATACTGGAATATTATTTAGCTCTAAAAAGGAAAGATAATCTGCCATTTGTGACAACATGGATGGACCTGAAAGACATTATGTTAAGTGAAATAAGCCTAACTCAGAAAGACACATACTTTATAATCTCACTTATATGTAGACTCTAAATTTGTCAAACACATACTAGCAGAGAATGGTGGTTGCCAGGCACTTGGGTGAGAAGGAAATGGAGGGGCTGGTGGAAGGATAAGAAGTTTCAGTGATACAAAATAAATAAGTTCTGGAAATCTACTGTACAACATAGGGACTATAATTAACAATACTGTATTGTATGCTTAAAAATTTGCTGAATGAAATCGTTATACTGTCAGGAGGAGGTGGGAGAACACTTTTGGAGCTAATGGATAAGTTGATGGCATTAATAGTGATGATGGTTCATAACTGTATACATATCTACAAATGCATCAAATTGAATATTTTAATATCTACAGCTTTTTGTATGTCAATCATACTTATATAACGCAGCTTTTTTTCTTTAATCAGAGGTAATTTTAAGAGAAGTTTGTATGTGTTTCACATAACCTTTTGCTTGTAGTACTAGGTTTGCCACAGATAATCCAGTTATTGCCAAATCCCTAAAGATAAGTAGTTTCTAAAATAATGGTAGTTGTTCTGCCATATATTATGACAGCTCATCTATACAAAAGACTTTCTGACTTTCCAAGTTAATAAAATATTGATTAGAAAAAATATAGTTTATAATAAATGAAGAACAAGGCCAGCTCATGCAATGTTGTTATATTATTGTACTTTATTGCTAATTCTTCTGTCATTTGCCACCTGTGGGACCACAGAGCAGTGAACTAGACTATATTATATGCATATATAAATAGCATATTATTCAATGTATATATTTCTATATAGATTTTATATATGGTATATATATATGTATGTTTTATAGATATATACATATATGGGTATTTCTTTTTGTTGTTTTTGAAGAAACTGAATATGAAATGAAAATAATAACAAACAAAGCTAACAGAAACAATTCAACATTGTCAGTCCCTATTGTAGTAGGTTGTAACAGAGACAGAGATATAAAATGACAGAATTCTTGAAGAAATCTCAGATGGTTAATGGAAGTATATAACAACAACAAAAAGTTAATCTCAGTGTGCTTATTGCTTTAGAGCAAAAGGTAAACACATAAAATCACAAAGAATATCTCGTCTTAAGGCAGAGACTTGAGAGAGTAGCTCTACCTCAGAGAGGAAGTGAAATCTGGAGTTCACAGACTATAAATATGGGCAAAATGAGATTAGAATACCTCTTGATGAAAACAGAAGGAAGCACATCATTTAACTTCTTGGTGCCTCTCTGTCTTCACTTAAAAATGCAATGCTCCTTTTGTTACAGAGAGCTGTGAAGATTAATTATTTAACATATATTAAGTACTATGAATGTGCTCCATGTAACTTTCTCATTAATCAAAATGCAAGCTCTTCAATCTTGGTAATGTACTGTTCTTAGAGGCTACCGAGTACATTTATATACACAGATAAAGACAAAGGAACTTTTGTTTTTTATTCCCCCAAACTGTACCCTGGATTTTTACTGGGCTAATCACTCCTGTCTTTATAATCTCACGGGAACCATGTTTATGCTACTAGCGGTCCTTCTGCATCTTGCACAGTAGAGTGGTCTGAGTAAATTCCAAATGCATGGGCCGTGATTGGATAGCACATGTGAAAAATCATCATCATAGCCCTAGATAGTTAGGTTTTCTACTCTGATCCACAGGCAGTTCTGGAGAGTTAGAAATATCTAATGTCTATGTCTAATGTATACCAGAATTTTTCAAAGTTTCTGACCTAATTCCAAATGGTTTCTGGAAGAACTGAAAAATATCTGACATGTCTCATCTGAAGTATCTCTTAAGATATAGTAACACTTATTATGTTCCTAGACTGAGAATGAACTAGAGGTACCAATCAGGTTTCTTCATCTCACATTGTCAAGTTAATTATAATTGTTCAAGAAGGTCACTTAGTGAAATTCATTGTACAATTTATTGATGCTTTTGTTATAAGTGATAAAGGCTACTTGCTTATAACATACATGTAAATCAATATAGAGTTGCACCTTTTTTTCTATATAATTTTTCATACTATGACATACTCTATTACATTATAATGCACAGGAAAATGCAGCATGCTTTTCAGATGAACTAGGTACTACTCAACAAATAATTTATTGGATAGGAGGATAACTCATTGCAATAGTTTCAGTGTCTAAGTTAGAGTTGCTTTATTTTTGTTGTTCAACCTCATTATTGTTAAGATAAATAGATAGGACAGAAAAAAATGTTTCTTAATAAAAGGTAAACTGATGCAAACTTTAGTACTTTCAATCAGGCATAGGTATAGAAATAAGAAAATGTTCATGGTCTCAGTTTTCTCAAAGGCTACTTTAATAAATAAAGTGGCCATTCAAGAATAACTTGGACAATGAAAGAGCTATCTCAAAATACACAACTTAACACTAGAGAATATGGATAACATAAACATTAAATTAATTTGCATGACATTTATCCTTTCATTTTTATGAATGTAACATTTTAGACACCCATCAATGGCATTACCCATGCTTCGTTTCAATGTAGCAAAAAGAATTAATACTGTTCCCCGAAGAAACACAAGAAGATATTCATGCTCATTTGTTATAAATAAGCAAAACACTAGTGTATCCTTCTCATTATCATGGACAGTTGTTACTATAATATCTGTTTTTTATGCACTACTTGTTTTATTCTCCAGCAATACTTCAAACATTAGGAGAGTGACAGAGGCTGAAGCCATTATCCCCTTTTTCAGCTTGTGAATTAAATTACATTCCATTAGGGATTCCTTTGGTGAGATATTCTTTAAAGTATTTAAAATATGCAAATACACTGCAGCCTGTGCATAGTATATATCACTATAAATTAAAGTAGTTAACTCCTGAAGTTAAACCCAAGCACTGAAGGAACTTTTCTAAGGACAGTATGAGTTCTGCTAAGTATTGTAACACGGTGACAAGCCATTTATGTTAGATGTGCTTCTAATTAATGTTTTCCCTAGCTGCAGCATCTTTCTCTTCGAAGAATTGCTCAGAGAATGAAAATGCCTTTTTGCTTCATGTAAATGTCAGAAGACTCACTGATCAACGCAGTGCTAGAAAAAAAATCTGCAATAAATGGAAATCATTCTTGGAAAGGAATCAGCATTCAACTTTAGAACAACCCTGTGAAAAACTAGCTTGACTCCTTATCCCACTTCATTTATATCAAAGTTGAAAATTGGTTTTAAATTGTGGCTCTTAACACACTTTAAAACTATTTGCATGTATGAAAGAACAATCTACAACTTATTTTGATGACAAGTTTATAAAGGGATTTTAAGTAACATTTAGTGTTACTGCCACCTTAGCTATATCCTTTTAATCTCTGTGAAGCATGTCACATTTTTGTGTGTGTGTGAAATAAAAGCTAAATATAAACCGAAGGCTGTACTTAGAAGAAATTTAAAACAATTCAACTGCTGATTTCTTCTCCAACACTAATAAACACATTGACAGAAAACCCAGCTTATTTGTGATTAAGCCTAACTTTTACACGTGGAAAAAAACAATAATTAAATAATATACCTTTTCTGAAAACACCATTCCTTTATCTCAAACTCTGAATAAGTTTTGGGAGGATATACTATCTACATCTTATTTTAGTCTGTTTCAACTTCAGATTTATAACATATTAAAAAATGCATCTCACTATTCTGTAAGAAAGCATCACTTTAATTAATATGAAATAAATCTTTGATTTTGATGTAAGAATATTAATTTGGTTTCTATGATTCAGAGATGGTTTCTGGTTTAAATTGACAACTAGCTAGTAGTCTAGGATGTTGTCATTCACATTTCCACTTAAATACTTAATAGAAAACAGCAAATTTATTAGGGAAAAATGTTGAACTTAAGCAACTTCTGCTGGTATATCTGGTTTTCTTTTAATCCATAACTGAATTTATTTCATTAACTCAAAGGCTGGCATACCTTTGCAATGCCAAGCAGGAATTATAGAAAAATCTATTCTCAACTTTTTTGCCACTTCGTTTAGAAGTGCAGATCTGTAACAAATGACCTGCTGTCATTCTAGTGTTTAGGACGAATTTCTAAAACAGCCCTCCTTCCCCCTGTTCCAAATCAGGACGTCTCTTTTCACTTTCAGTTGGCAGCTGTAATCCACAGTCATAAAATCCATCCATCCAGACATAGATAGATAGATGATAGATATTAACTGCATAGGACAAGTTCAGGGATGTGCAATCTTGAAAATTCAGCCACCAAAAAAAGATGGCTGTAGGCTAAATAACTAGAATAATGAAGCTGAGGAGGCTGAATATTTAGACTTACGTTTCTATGAATCCAAGCAGTAGAGGAAAGAGAACATGCCATTTTATTATTGTTAATTCCCCACATGATAAAGTCAATGTCAACAGTGGGAAGTATTTAAGAGACTGTGGACAAAAAATTCATTTTCCAGCTGCAAATTTGAGGATGCTGATTAATCAAAACCAAGAACACAGGTTGTACAGACAAACAGAGAAATGCAATCCACATATCCATGCTGTTAAAAAAGGTTAGAAATAGTTTCCGTATGAGATAATATAAAAGGTGAGATAATAAGACAACAGAATAAGATTAAAGTAGACATAGATGAAGATTAACTTGGGACAATTAAAATATTCATTAAAATATTTAATACTACATGGAAGATGAAAAAATAAACACTGCTCAATATAGAAGGGCAAACATATAAAGGATTACAGAAGAAAAGTTAAATGAACACAATGATAAGATAGTCATAAGAAAAGTAATGTGAAGTGAATTAAGAATGTATTTCTCAAAAATATGGTTGGTAAAATTATAGATATTTAATAGACTCCCAGCTAAAAAAAAAAATAGAAATATATAAATAGAAGTATTTACAAAATTCCTAGAAAAAATTTTTGAAAAGGTCATGTATTTAGCCATGGCTAATTTTTAATTATTGAAAAAAGAAAAAATAAATATATATGGAGATAGTAGATATGGAGATAGGCAAAAAAAAAAATTATCTTTCAGGGAAAAACAACTAAAGTTTTCCTTTATAATGTGAAACTTGATTCAGTGTTATATTTTCCACAGTTATATATGTTAACTCTTTAGATACTTTTTTTTACAATATGTTTGATGATTTATACAAAGGAAAATCAAAATTAAAAATTAATAATGGATAATTTTTGGTATAAGAAAAGACTGATACTCATACCATAGGATTCAATTTTAAGAACATAATAAAAAATGCTGATTTATTAAATAATATGGGAAATATGTTAATAGAAGACATTAAGTGATAGCAAGAAAAGTACTATTAAAATAAGCATGTTACAAAACTTTATATACTATATAGTTCCATATTCTTGAAGACATGTAATAATATATTAATAAATATATTTACAAAACTAAAATAAAATTAGGTGATAAAATTAGGTAGTTTTCAATTTCTGCCTTATTTTTCTAATGTTTTTTTTTGCAATAACTATGCCATATTTAAAAATAAAATTATAGAATAATATTGATAACTTTTAATGGAATAAAATATTTATAATACAGTATCATAAAATTATATGAATATGTGAACTATAATATATTGTAAGAGAAAACACTGGGGTACCAAAATTTCAATAGTGGTTGCCTCTATATCAATGTTTCCCAAACCATGAATCACCAGGGTATCTTGTTTAAAAATGGATTCTGATTTTGCTATCTGGGATATAGACTGACATTCTGTATGCCTAACAATCTTCCAGGTGATGTTGTTGTAACTGATCAGAGCATCACACTTCAGGGAGCAAGAAGCAATGTAATCTTTTTAAGATTAATGTTTCTGCTTCCTTGTGCTTTTCTGTATTTTCAACAATTTCAGCAATAAATAAGTTATATTTATATACACATATTTTAGATATTAACTTTATATGCAAATTCCATGTTTGTGATCAATTTGTTGTTATCAAATATGGGTTACATGATGAAATTTAGGCCAGAATATTTATTTTCCATTTTCTTTTCCCTCCATTATAATCTTGAGTGCAAACTGGCAAAACTGTTTCTGTCCTAACAAACTGTCATCTTCCAAAGCCTTCTGTTGTGATCTGACAGACACAAATAGTTGGATAGCTGATAAAATCATGTAATCTTTGGAGATTGTGAAAGGAATGGGTAAGGCAGTCTTGGGTGAGCCATGTGGGATGTTCAAATCTTAAAAATTATATACTCCTAATCTTTGGATGTATCTATTTTGAAATCAAACATATATTTATTTTTGTTTAGACTATCAATTTTTTTTTCAGAAAATAGTGTCTCAATTATAATAAAAATACTTGTTGAATAATCAGCTTATAACTATGGAAATGAGTCATCTGTGTATTTAGCTAAAGGCCACCCAGTTAGAAGAGATTAACCTATAATTTTTTAATATAATCAGCATTGTAATTAGTTGATTTAATTGTCTTTTATTGTTATGCTGTTGACAGGAGCCATTAGTTCCCAATCTGATGTTTTTAAACTGACAGATGGAATGCAAAAGTTTAACCCTTTAACAACATTCTTACAATTCTGAAATTTCCATATAGAAGGTTATATATATATATATATATATATATATATATATATGTAATTATTTCTATACAGGCTTTGTAATATATGATATATTATTTTGAAATATGTCATATATGATATTATTTATATATATTATTATATGTAATATTAATGTATGTTGTCCCATTATGCAAAATTAAGTGACAATTTTTGAGGGGTTAAGGAGAGTAAAAAATAATTGGATAGATCAGTGCTATGAACTTAAATGAGAAATTTCCATCAAATCAAGATTTCAGGTGGCTGATGGTTCTCATACTCTGTACTACCAACCAGCCTAATACTGCTTAGGTTGTACTTCAGGTGATACATAAAGAAAGTTTTGACAGTTTCCTCAGTTTTCTTTTACAAATGCTAGATTTTGGATCCTGTCTGAGGATTTTTCTTTATGAAACTACAGATGCTGTATGATGTTCTTGAATTTTACTATTTGTAATAGTCTATAGCATGCTTACTGATAAATGAGAAAAAATTCTTCAGCAAATGTTTATTAAACAATATAAAACGATTTTGGATTTGTTTTATCTGATCATAGTTTTTGTATGTTTAGAACCTGAGATTTTTAACAATGTCCTTTTTGGACTCCTGTTGTAGAATAAATCTCTGCTTGTCCGTTTGGGCCATTGTAAGCAATAATTATAACTGATTACATATTTCTCATCTTCCTTGTGAAGAAGAGAATTTAGAAGAAACATTCTAGTACAGGAAACTCCATGACACTTAAAATACTTAGAGTTGAGGTAAAATAGTTAAATGAATATTTTAAATACTAGACAGCTATCTTCATAGTTTCAACTTTTATTGAATATATTAATACAGATCAGCAATTTAATAAGCAATATAGGTCTCCAGAAACTATTGCAATATATAAATATGTTAATAATGGCTTAGGTTGAGGAAATTTTGTTGGCGCATTCTGGTCCCCCAATCAAAGTTCAAGTTTTGCAACTATTGTGTAGATCTAAAGTTCACAGTGGGATTTCATGTGTCACCTTTACATTCTTTGTGAGGATCCTGATTTTGTTTAATCTTGAAGTTATGGTCTCAAGACTTTTTATACAATATTCTTTATGTTCCTGTATTTATCTATGTGTACTATTCCCAAAGAATGTATATCCTCTAGAGTTAAAAAGAATAATAAAATATTAGGCATGCCTAGAAAATAATCTCTAGATTCTAAAGGAATATAGTCATTGCATTTTTAAAACTGTTCTTTAAAAAAATTATTTTACTAATTTTTAAAAAAGATACTGTTGTATAATTTTGCATAAAAATTAGAAAGTAAAAACAGGAAGATGAGTAAATAAAAAACATTTTGCTAATATTTTTAGTACTACATTAAATAATATTATTTGTTTAGTTTGCTTTTCTGTCTAATAGGAAGGTTGAATAATTTAAATATGTACTTTAGTCATTAACATTTTATCTTTAAAATATTCTATACAGAGTAACATCAAAGACAATGGCAAAGAACTCTGAAAATTTGTCCTTTTATAAAATCAACTTTGAAACTGGCAAAAAATGTTCAAAACAATGTTTTCCTGACTCTTGAAATTAACCAAAGGTTTGCAGCAACTCATGGAGGATTTGTTCGAAAAAAAACAAAAGGCTGATTCTCAGTAGTAATAGAAAGATCTGTGGCATTTTATCTTGTCCCAGTCTCATCCCTTGTTCTTAACTGGGCAGTAATCTTGATAAAAATAAAACAACATTCATTCCACAAGTTGGAAGGATAAGAAAATAACAGGAGTTCTTTCAAAACCTCATTCCCAAAGAATCATTATTATTTGATATGTCCGGTGATTATTTAGAAGTCTCTACTCAAAGAGTTTATCTTTATTTTACTTGATTCCAATTTGCCAAGGCTAAGAGCTTCCCCCAGGAAGTGTAATCAAAAATATTTACAGGCAATTGTTTAAAACTTTGCATCTGCCTTGAGGAAATGGTATATGGTTGGAAGAAAGGATAGACTAACCAAAAAGACATCCTTAGCAAAAATATAAGAAACAATCCTAAAATTTGTGTGGAATCACAAAAAAATCCTGAAGAGCAAAAGCAATCCTGAGAAAAAAGAACAAAACTGGATTTATCGCACTTCTGGATTTCAAGCTACGCAACAAAGCCATAGTAATAGCAACAGTATTGTACTAGCACAAAAATAGACATGTTGACCACTGGAACAGAATAGAGAGCCTAGAATTAAATCTCAGTGTATATTGTCAGCTAATATTCAATGAGAAAGGAAAGAACTCCAATCAAAAAAGAATAATCCCTTCAACAAATGGTGCTGGGGAAATGGGAGAAACACACGCATGAAGAACAAAGAAACCTGATTCTGTCTCACACCACTCACAAAAATCAACTCAAAATGGATCAATGACTTAAATATAAGACCTGAAACCATAAATTGTAGAAGGGAAAAACATCAATATCAGTCTTGGCAATGATTTTTTGAATATGACATCAGAAGCACAAACTACAAAAAGCAAAAATTAATAAACAGGACTATAAAACCTTCTATACAGCATTGCTTCTTATGCTGTACAGAAGGTTTTATAGTAGTACTATTATCATATTATATAATTATAGTAAATAACATACTATAATTATATAATATGATAATAGCATTACATTGGGCAATCATAATATACAAATGTATCAAGTAACATGCTATATACTTAAAAATTATACAATGTTACATGTCAAATTCCACAAAAAAATTTTAAAAAGGGGGCAAAAAGAAACAACAGAAAAACTCAAAAGAAGCCAAGGAATGCAATGCTTAGAAGGGCTTTGAAAAATTATTACATATTCCTGGAGATCTAAAAACCACCAAAAAGAGCAGGATTGTGAACGTTCTCAAGGAAGACTTAAGAAGGCTCTAAGCTCCCATTGCTTGCTGACTGCGAAGTTGTGCACAACCAGAAAGTGAAGGCTGTGGAAGAGTTGTAAACCAGCTGGCTGAGTGTTGAAGGAAAGCGACTACTGGCAAAGATTGTAACAATTTTGTTTGAAGGCATTTAAAAAAAATCTCTGTCCATTCATTAGTGAACCAGTTCACTGAGTAGAAACAATAGTGGCCACATATGACAAAAAATACTTTGTAGAATTAGGGCAAAAAAAGTCACTAAACAAACAACTATGACAAGCAGCAACAACAACAAACCATGTTTTATTAAGAAGATACAATAATTATAAATGCATATTTACCTTTTAGGTCACCAAGCCCTCAAAATTCCTGAAGCAAAAATTAACAAATTGATGTGATAAATAAACAGTTAATAATAAATAGATGCTTCATTAACGATAAAGAAAACATCTAGATAGGCAATCAATAAGAACATAGAAAACTTGACAAACTATAAACTGACAAAAGCTAGCAAGCATCTAAAGAATGCTCAACCCAATGACGGTAGAATACGCACTCTTCTTGAGTGGACATAGGACATTCTCCCGGATAGCCTTCCTATAAGCCAAAAAACAAGTCTCGATACATTTTAAAAGACTGAAACAGATAAAGTATGATCTCTCATCACAGGGAATGAAAGTAGAAATAAATAACCTAAAAAAATTGGGGGATTCATGAATATGCAAAAATGAAACAAACTATTAATTAAAAAATATCATAGAAGAAATTGCTAGTAAAATTAGAAAATACTTTGAAATGAAGGAAAATGAAAAATTAACACACAAAAATTATCTGATGTGGCAAAAGCAGTTTTCAGAAGGAAATCTATAGCCACAAAAATGTCCAGAATAGGCAAGTTTATGTAGATAGAAAGTAGATTAGTGGTTGCCAGGTGCTGGGAGAGAAGGAGAATGTTGACAGGTTTGCGGTGAAAATGTTCTGAAACTAGACAGTGGTGATTCCTTGACTATGAATATACTGAAAACTGCTGAATGGTACACTTTAAAAGGGTGACTTTTATGATATGTGAATTGTATATCAATTAAAAACAAACAAAAAACAGAAACATTAAGAACCAAAGTGAAATGACCACCCAGTTTCTGGCTGGCAGATATTTCTTTTCTTTCTTTTCTTCTTCTTCCTCTTTTTTTTTTTTTATTTTGTCTTATAGCAGAATTTTTTAGAAAACAAAAGGTTTATATCAAAATTTGAAATTTTTGCTATTTCCATATCAGATTATATAAAAATATACAAGTGTTTATATTTCTAAAAAAGAAAGCCTCTGTGTATTTTTATCCATATTTTGCTTCTAGTATGTGCATATACAATTATTTATTATTAATAAAAGTTGTTAATTTGTAAGAACTCTTTATAAGTGTATTTACCTTCCCTACACATTTGTCATTTTATTTTAAATTTATTTTATGATACTTTAAAAATATAATGAATTTCTATCATCATTCCCTTTCTATTTTTGGTACACAAGATTAGTATATGTTTATATTTCTAGTTGTATATTTGTTTTCATTAATTTTGATTGCATTTAATAAGAGATTTTTCTCTCTAAAGTAAGACTGTCTTTGGGCTCAGAGGTAATATCTCTTATTATGTATTAGACTGTTACTCCCTCAATTTCTGTGTTTATTTTTTTTTCCATTCTTTCTGAAAATCCTATTTCATGTATATGTGCCTTTGAGAGTCAACCATCCTAGCTCTTCTCTTTATGGCTTTCTCAAACTATTTATCTCATTTTTTCCCCTGAATTCTGGAAAAATGTTTGTTCTTATCTTCTAATTTATTGATCTTTTTTTTTCTTACAGTATTCCATTTGATCTTTAAGAAATAGTTTGAAACTTTAGTTAATTGTATAAAGATGTTACTCATTACTCCAGTTCCCCACTGCCTGCTTCGAGGTCCTTCTTTTTGTTAGGCTACTGATCCTAATTAGAAATTACTGTTGGCTTACCTTTGTGCCAGGTTTTGTTACGTAGAGGTACTTTTCTCCAATTTGCAATAAACAGCGAGGTGCTCAGCCCTTTCCACCATCTGTCTCATCTGTCCTTCATCATTTAGAAATTCTCTTCATTTTCAGGATCTTTTCATTAAGTTTTCTAAGTGATTTGTATGTCCTCTATTATTTTCTTTCTTCCATCATTTCAATAAGAATTGGAAAAAAGTATTGTTCAATTCAGATTGTCTCCGGACAGACATTCACTTTGCTTGTTTCCAAGCATTGTGCTAGAAATAGGCAGTGTAAGGCACCCAGAATAGCACTTATTTCCATTTTTAATTAATGCCAAATTTCAATTATAATGGGATATCAGAAACACTCCACCACTGCCTTTGAGCAAACTTGGAGTTTGGCCCTCTCCCCATGATAATTCAGGCATGATTCCTAGCTTTATGATCAAATCAGTTATGGACTGGAATTCAGCCCCCATGACTCTGTCAGCCAGTATTTGTGCTGAATATAATACACACAGTATAATACACAGTAAACTCTTTGCATTTCTTCAGGACTCAACCTAAATTTTATATCTTTTTAATTTCTTTTTTACAAAATGCCCATCTTTGGTGGTCTCATATTATTTATTTAATATATTAAAATAATATTAACATATTGGCATATTATGTTAGTATTAATATATATTGAATTGTATAGTTGTCCATATATCAAGCTCCTCTATGACAAGAAGAGCCTTTTATTTTTTTTATCAGCATTTAATCACTGTAGATGTTCAAGTAAAGGGAAACTGCTGAGCTTTCACATTATGCTCCTGAAATCTCTTCCATTAATATACTCACTTTGTGCCTTATGACTCTTTTGCCACAGGTTGAACTTTAAAATGAGCGAGTGAGAGAACGTGAACTTCAAAGCAAATCTATGATTACAAAGATACCCATTAGTCTCCAGTTTTTAAGGTATTGGCTAAAAACCAGTGTAAGTCACTTCCTTTTAATCCATTTATTACAACAGACCTGCCAGTTCCAGTACAACTACTAACCCCCTTTTATAGGTAGAAAAGCTGAAACAAGTAAAAATTTAAATAACGTATCGAAGATAGCAAAACAATAATTGATAGAGCCAGGATTTGAAACAATGCAATCTAACGCAGCATCTAAGTTCTTAATCAATGTTCTAGTCTGCCTTTCCTTAATGCAAGCTGTCAGTAATAGCACTGCTGAATCCAAGAAAGAAAGCTTCAGTACATTTTCTTCTGCTTTATAAAGCTGTAGCTTTTTTTACACCATCCTAAAACTGTTTTGTAGAAATTATTAAGCTGTACAGAAAAGATCCATTAGATCCTATTACACATAGGATCTATGTTAGTTATTAAGCACTAACTATGTTCCTGGAGCTGTAGTAAGTATTTTATACATGTGATTTTATTTATATGATATACATAAGACTGACATCATTTTGGTTCTTACTAATATAAAAATGGAGGCTGAGCTTATGTTATCCATGTCAGTGGTTGATCAGTGAATTGGAAATAAACTGTTCTGTTATCAAAGGGAAAGAGAATCGAATGATGAGATTAGCAGAGGCTCCTGGCTTTGGACCAGGAATTGATTGAGCTTTAGCCAAATGTTTTGTTCCTGTGCTATATTCCCCTTCTTCATATTGAGTATGTGTCTCCGAATCACAGCCCCAGGCTTTTCCCAGTATCACTTGCAGTTTCATTTCTTGTAATCTAGAATGTTATTCTGTCAGACTCTGTTATGACAAAATGTGATTTAGTAGCATATAGTAGTATTTATTCACTCACTCAACAATGTATTTAGCATCCTCTATAGGAAAGTTGAGATGCTGAAGATAATAAAACCCAACAAAAACAGGTCAACTAAAGCAGGACATACATTGATTTTAGATTGTATTTTCAATATATCTTTCATAATTAATCTCCACTATTATCATATAGGTTCTCTGGGGACAAGGACTAGTTTTTTCATCTCTATAATTTCTGGCCCATCACTGGGAATTAATAAAAATATGGGGAAAATTGTGTGGCTCCATGTCAAGCAGATCTATGGGGAAAAGCAGTTCTGACCCCTAATAAACAGGAGCCAAATAATAGTTAAGTTCCCTATTGAACAGTAATACTTGAAAAGCTTTTGAAGATAATTAAAAGAAAAAAATGCTTAAAAATTGCCCACACTAACACTTTACACGTAATAGTTTTTCAATAAAACATTAATATTACTAATCATTATTACAAGTGTTAAATCAATGTGTTTAATCAACTACAGTAGCTGCAATAGATCTTATAACATTAATCGACATTATTATAAAGTTTTATAAACTTATAGACTATTGAGGGACTAGTTGCACTTGAATGGGCAAGCTTCAGAATATAGGTGATATTTTAGGTAAATTCCTTTAGAGTGGGTTAAATCTGTCAATCAGAAAAGGCAGGAGGAAGAACGTACAAAAAAAAATCATGGTCCAAATAGAATATTCAAATTTCCTCTGTCTGTGACACAAAATGTTCCCCCAAGATGCTGGATAATTTTAGGGAAATATATGCCTTAGAGAATATGAAGAAAAGGCATCAAGCAAATCTAAGATGTCATTCATCTTGTGAGAGAAATGTACTGAACGATACACTTCTGGCTCAGTGATCAAGCGTAACCTTGCTTGAAGATGAGATGGGCCCACTAAGGCAGGAGCTTACTTCACTGGCCTGCAGAATGTAGCTGAGAGCTACTCTGTGAAATTATTTTTAACTGGTGCCTTTCAAAGGATCTATATCTCTGTCTCCTGTCACAATTTGCCTGAAACTCTCAATAGGGAGAAAATGTCAACTTTCAAATCTACTTTTAAATTAAGTTATTAAGATACCCTTTCTTAGCTTCCTTTGTAGCCCTCAGTGCTTTATCTTTACTATATATACTGCAGCAAATAGGGCAATTTATCAGGTTGCCCACTGATGGCCTATTTTAAATAACATAATCATACTGTTGCAACACATCATTTTCTAGTTATTACTCTCTTAAGATTATGCAATATTATCGAGTACTTGATAAAATTAGAGTTCCCCAAACCTTTAAAAATAAAGCTGAATTCATTTTAAGATAAAAATGTTAACCTTTTCCAATGTATTTCTTTTAAGTTATTTTTCCACATTTCATGAGTACAACATAAAATTCTTAAGTCATACAGTAGTATGCACACACACACACACACACACACACACACACACACAAGACTTAATATTTCTTCCCACTCACACTTTTACTTTTGAATCTATTTCCCAAATAGACTTAATATCCTTCAGAAAAAATAATCCAGGCCATTAATAATCTTTATTTTAGTAACATGTGCTAGACTTGTAATAACTGCAGATGGAGTTGATTGAATTGGGTAGAACATAGAGATGAAGGATGAAACATGAAACAAATACAGAATTTTTAGTTTATTATAATAGGCAATTGACCTTGGGGGCAGTGTTTGAAAAGGAATGTTTTAAAACTGCTCAACTTAATTTTTAGTAAAAATCATGAACAATTTTTAATGTTATTGAAGTTTGGATATCATAAAATGGGTTGGTTTGTCTTTGAACTTGAATGACCTTTGTCATTTATGTTCAATAGCTTTTAAAGATTTCTGGGGGAAAAATATATATAATTTGGAAAAGACTACACACAGACTTGTTAAGAGAACAATTATCACCCTAAAAGGCCCTATTTTTCTGTTTCATACACTTTCTTTCCAAGAAAGTTATGTTGTATGTAACTTGGTGGAAATATAGAAGCATATGATATAATGGCTTTGTAACTAGCAAATACACAAGGCTAAGGAGGTAGCATTACAGTATTCTAAATAGAATTACTCAACAGATGTAAAACAAGTCTTTGGAGGTCTTACTGTGATTTAAAATGTGAACACAACAATGACCAGCAGGTTATGCTACCATAAAAAGGACAAGGGGAACCAAACACAGAAAAAAATTATCAGAAGTTTGAGTCCTAAAATTCACACTGATGACAATTAAGGCCCAACTCTACCTTCCTGCATCTGTACTCTGGAACGTTGGATCTTGTGCCAACATCACCGAATACTGAAAAGTGATTAAGTTTTGGAGTCCATAAGCCACCTGCCCCTGCTGCACTTTATTGGAGGCAAGACATCATAAAGGACCAAGACTATGCCATTTTGGGGGAAAGAGAGAGAGAGTCAGAGAGAATTAAGAAGACAGCGAGACAGGTTTTTAAAGTATAAGCATAATCATTCTGTATCAGGGTCATTTTTCAGAAGAGGTTTGTCAAGTTGGGAAACTTGGCATAATTACCAGATAAGGTTACTCATCAGATTAAACACTGATTAAAATTATTAGTATCTTTAAATTGATTGCACTGAATTGCAAATATTAGTTCCTCTTCTCAGTTCTTGAGTTTTATCATTATTCTGTGAAGACTGAAATTCTACTGTTATGTAGAGCTCTAGTATTTGAAATGGAGAAATTCTTATCTGCTTTTCTCCCTGTCATGTTCTTTTTGATTAACCTCGTTTAGAAACTTTTCAAAAAAAAAAAACCCTGCAAATACTGAAGTTTCCATTTTGTTTAGATCTTGAAGTTATTGCCTAATGCAAACAGGAATTTACCAGATTGGATATATGTCCAACAATGTAAATATGCACAATGCAATACAAGAAAAGAGAAAGTGGACCTTTTCCAAGTGTTAATTCAAACGAAAGTTAACCAATGGGCCAAAATGTTGGATCCCCTCTTCCCTCTCTATTCCCTTCACACATCTTTTACAGGCATATCCTACAACATTATTTTCATTGTGCCGTGCTTTATAAGGTCACTTGTGCTTTACACATTCTCAAGGAGCTTGCATAACATATTTTGTTTAAATGGCTCATTAACAGCTATCAACTATTAAATACTGTGTAGATGACTCTGAAAGTCATCTCAGATTCAATCTATTCATTGGGCAATGATGATAACACAGAGTGACTAGTTTAAATATATATAAAGAGAGAAAGCTAGTCAATTAGCTCATGAGTGTTCACAATAATGAATCATAGTTTCACTAATTTAATAGATAAAAGTTGTGTGGCAGATCATTCAGAATGGTGGAAAATGGAATATCATATTTAGGAGTAACTTTGATATATATAAGAACATCATATTTTTTATACTAATCTGAGAACTAACAATGCTGCAAACAAAGCAGGGTAAATCATACTCGTGTGGCTCCATGTTGAACTCCCTTCCTGGAGGGATTAGAATGTTTGTCAAAAACCCTCAGACTAAAGCAGCAGACCAGCCTAAAGCAGAACTGATCTCACTTTGAAAGCTTCTGCATCACATTAAGTGAAGAAGCAATTAAAGCCTTGGCTCTCAGTATCTCAGCAGGTTTATTATTTTCATTTTGAAGACAATTTTTTCCAGATTCTGTTAGACCAGAGTAAATTAAGAAACAGATGAGGGCAGCTGTAAAACCCTGGACTTAACATTTGAATTACTGACATTAGACATATGAACTTTTAAGGTTTGCCAAGTTTAATCATGATAATTAAAATCACTACTACTATTTATAATCTGAAGGATATTACATTATTTAATTTGCTTCTCATTATGACATTGTGATATAAGAAGAACAACTAATATGAACTCATTTTATAGATTTTAAAAAATTAAGCTTTAAAAATATCTAATGGTGTCTCAGAGTAGAATCAAGGAAGTGGCAAAGCTAGGACTTGAGTTGATATTTTTAACTGTAAGTGACAAGCTTCTTACAGTTTTCTAGTAAACTGTTGTTTGCTTCTTAATAATATAATTTTATGATTTGCTGTTGTTTCTGTTTTATATTTATGTTGAAAAACAGACATATACATAGAAAGAATAAAGTTATACAAATTATGCTGAGCAATAATTAAACATTTATGTGCCAGGCATTGTGCTAAAATCTTTTCATGAATTATCCTACTTTACCCTCAAAAACGCCTCTATTAAGAAAATGCTATATTTTCTGACATTTGGGGGAAAAAGGAGTAAATAGCATCTTAGATAGATTGCACTTACCCAAGGTAAGATTGTAAAATGGTAGAAGCCAGAATTGAATCATAAACTCCAGACCAGAGCTATTTAGCATCTATAAATAGTGGGTTTACCATATAGCCATATTCTCTTTTCTTAATATTAGACTTTCTATTTTTATCATAAATTTAAAATAGTAATTGTTAAATTATCTAGTGTAAGCCTATATTTTCATACTTGGTCTTCCCAAAAGATTTCAATTAATTTTGATACAAATATGGAAATATAAAGTTAAATTTCCTGAAAGTAGTATTTTTTAAATTCCAAAATCATATTTACCTAAATGCATTTCCCAAATTTGGTATTCCATTTTCTCTGAAGACATTTAATCTGAACTCTTCTCATGTACTGTTTAATAATTTCAATAATTTTATATTATAAAATAATTGCATATTTACCACTGAAACTTTTGAAATTGTTTCTCTCCCCCAAAAATCATGTGGAAAAAAGAAAAAGTCATCAATAATTTTTCCACCAACCAGTATTATTAACATTTAGGCATATGCCTTTATAGCCTTTTTTTCTAAGCATACATGTTGTGAGGAAGTTAGAGAGATGCACAGAGAGATTATATAACTGGACTTAGGTCATATAGCCAAACCAAAATGCAGTCCAGACAAACTGACTCCACTGTTCTTTGTCATCAAAAAGATTTCAAATGTCTATCTGTAGCAAACACTCTTAGCTCAGGGGCCATATTGGATTATAGGCCATAGCGTTTCAACCTCTACTCTTGATTATTATTCTTTCCTGCCTCTCAAAAATGAAATGCCACAAAACAAATAAAACAGTTTGTTTTTACTATGTTATTCTTTGAGATGCCTGTTTGACAAACAATTGGAAATATCAAGTCTGAGGTTCTTGAGAAGAATTGATGTGATTTAGAGTATAATATAATTGCATAAGGCAGAAAAAATACATTTAATATAAAAAGTGACTTTAAGGTATAGGCAAAATATCTTTTGCTTTACATTTCACTCCTCCCAAAAAAGAAAAGGTACAGTTCATTGAGCAAAATTATTGGTCTTTATGATTGCCTACTGTACTGCCACTGTGTGTGGTTAATCAATCACTTGATGTAGAACATGTCCATTTTAAAAGAAGAGTATTCAGGTTTAAGAAACCTCATGCAACTCTTTTAAAAAGAAAACAAAGTTATTGAGCATCTTGTCAGTGACTTGATTCTAAACAAATTTTGCAGATCAGACATATGAAATGTGTTCTAAATGATTGAAGAGGAGCTAACGATTCTCTTGTAGAGTTTGTGTTGATTCTAAGTCAAAACATAAGCCATTATGTTTACTTTCCTGCTTTTTCATTTTACCATTTAAATGTTGAAGCTATCAAGTGGGGGAAAAAATGTAAAGGAAAAAAAGTTTGGGAATATTTAGACTACTCTCCTGTGGGAATTATCCACTGTGACAAGATAATGGTTTATTACTGAAAGACAAATGACCTTCCAAATTCCAAGGCATTTGTCAGGAAATAAAAATGGAGCCAAGTACAATATATTTATTTTGAAGTACATTGTTTTAAGATGATAGTCTTTCTTGATTCAAGACTGCTAAATAACTATGTATAAAGGATTAAATTTAGCTGCATAGTCTGAAAAACATTGCCAAGCTTAACAGATTAAAAAAGAAGGAAAAGACCATCTGACAAAGTGTACTGGGAGAAGAAAAAGACTTTGTTTTTAAAATAACAACTTTTGAATGATTTAAGCAATGAAGAGATTTGTAAAAGTTGCTTAGAAAATAGTTATTTTAATATTCACTAAATCAGAAAATTCGCATTCCTTAAATATTTTATAGGTATTCAAAGAAAAAAAAATTTGTATAGTTAAAACCAGGGCTTATTGTCTTAAGATCGAAAGGAACCAACTGTCCACTATTATCCATAATATTGAATTGGTACAAGAATCCTATTTAAAATAATGATCTAAATAATATTGTTTAGGTTGTATGCCTAATGTAGAAAACAACAAAAATAAAACTCTGTCTTTGCTAGACATTTTATAATAATTCTCTTTAATGCTAGTATATTTTAACTATTTAAAATTCTTTGATTAATGAGATTTAATCAAGAAAAGTATTCTGATTATACATGAAATAGATATATAAAGATGGTTACAAAGTTTTTTACTTTGTTTAAAAAGAAAAAACATAAATGGAAGAAGAGATAGAAGTAGGAAAAAGAAAATACTGAATGAGAAAAGAAGCAGGTAATTAAAGATGGATGAGCAAAAGAAAAAGAGTATTGTAGCTACCTAAGATGCTAAAGATTCATGTTGCACTGACAATGTAATGGGCCTGTCTTGCCTCATCTTCTCCTAAGGAAAGCTGACATTCTATAGACTTGGCCTTGGTGGGCACTAGCTATTGCTGACATTAACTGGCTTCACTCTGGCCCAGGTACTTTTTTATTTTATTGAGATATAATTAAGATATACCATTATATTAGCTTCAGATGTATAATAAAATAATTAGAAATGTTTATACCTTGCAAAATGCTCACTACAATAAGTATAGTTAACATCCACACCTAGTTACATTTGTGTGTGTGTGTGAACTTTGAAGATGTATTCTCCTAGAAACTTTCAAATATACAATACAATATTATTAATTATGGACACCATGCTGTACATTACATCCTCAGAATCATAATTTATTTTGTAACTGAAAGTTTGTACCTTTTGATCATCTTCACCCATTTTACCCATTCTCACTCGTTGCCTCTGGCAGCTACCAATTCTTTCTCTGTGTTTAGGAGTTCAGTTTTTGTGTTGTTTTTTGAGTCCCCAGATGAGATTATGCTGCTGTCTTTCTGACTTATTTCACTTAGCATAATGACCTTGAGGTCCACATATGTTGTTGCAAACAGCAAGATTTCCTACTTTTTATGGCTGAATGATATTCCTGTGTGCATATGTGTGTGTTTCATATTTTCTTTATCCATTCCTTAGCTATCATAAATAATTCTTCAGTAAACATGGGAGTTTGCATATCTTTTTGAGTTAGTGTTTTCCTTTCCTTCAAGTAAATACTGGATGTAGAATTGCTGGATTATATGGTAGTTCTATTTTTCATTTTTTGAGGAACCTTCATTTGGTTTTCCATAGTGAAAAACATTTCCACCAACCATGCACAAGTGTTCCCTTTCCTCCACGTCCTCACCAACACTTTCTATTTTTCATCCATTTGATGGCAGCCATTCTAAGGAGAGTAAGGTGATAATTCATTGTGGTTTTGATTTGCATTTCCCTGATGGTTAGTGATATGAGCACCTTTTTTTGTACCTATTACCTGATGCTAGCACTTTTTAAATTATTCCCCTTCAGCCAGAAATACATGCTACATGAACAAAGACAGACCATTAAAAAGAATTCTTAGAAATGGAAGACCTTTGTTCTATGGCTTACACTTTACCATAATATGTGAACAGGTTCAGACTCTTTCTTGAGAATGTTTGTGGTTAGTGTAAGTTAAAAAACTGAAGGAATTAGAGATGGAAAAATAAAAACATTTCTAGGAAATATTGCCATAGGGTGGAATTAATTCCAGAGGCCCACAAAAAATCCAAATATTGACCAAAACTGAATGGATGACCAGAAACCTGCAGAAGTCAGTTGGTAGTGGCTATGGAAAAGCTGAAGAAATGGGACTGAGCCACATTTATGTGTGTATACACACTTGTGGGAACTTTTTCAGCTCCAGGTTCATGAATCCCTGGGCTAATGTGAATCTTATTCTAGTATTCCATGAAATTCACCTCTCTACTCCATAAGCATTCTGAATACAGATTCCTTTAATTAATGAATTAAAATAATAGCTCATGCTTCTTGAATCTGGCAGCACATTTGAAGTACCTGGGAGCTTTTAAAAATTACCAAGAGGTTCTGATTTAATGGGTCTTGGGTGTGGGAAGGGCGCTGGTATTTTGTTAGAAAGCTCCCCAGGTTACTCTAATGTATAGCCAGAGTGGGCACCACTGGACTAGTTTGATTGGTTCATAATTCCTTAAAATTAAAATAACCATACTGAAATTCATATTAATGTAAGTATGGAAAGGTAAAATTAACCACTCCTGCACTGTGATTTAACAACTAAATTGCATGTTACTCTACTGTGAACTAGTTATTTCTCTAATTAATAGTCTTCTTGGAATTAATGATAATCCAATTAATTTGTTTAGCTTGTTCCAGGTTTCAAAGTATTTTCACACACATTATCCCAATTGCTTTCAATGGTAAGAATATATCATATTGTTAGCCTACTCTGTTCCCCAACATTTTTACATATAATAGCTTTCATAATAACACCACAATTACCTACACTTTACCCCACCTTTTATAGGATTTTTCCCCAAATTAATTTTATATACCTTAAAGGATGCATACATGTGTGGTAATCTTTCTGAATCATTATATATTCTTTTGACTAGGGATTAGCAAATTTTATATCAGGGGTTGGCAAAGTTTTTCTGTAAAAATCCAGATGGTAAAGATTTAAGACTTTGTGGACTGTACAGTCTCTATTGTAGTTATTTTGTCATTGTAGTTTGAAAGCATCTATATGCAATATGTAAGCTAATGGATGTGGCTATGTTTCACTAAAACTTTATTTACTAAAACAAGTGGTGGACCAGATTTGGCACATAAGCTGTATGTACTTTGCCAAACCCATATTGTACAAACTATAGTTTGGTTGTATAAATAATTCTTGTGCTATGATCATTATCATTCAAAGCTCTATATATGTTGGACCTTGTCTTTAGATATTTATGGTGTGAAGAAAAAATAGATAACTAACAAAAATTTTCACCCAAAATTGGCAATTAGTTTTGGAGGGAGGAAAATCTGATTTTTTTTTTTTCTTACATCATTAGTACTCAGAAACTGCCAGTAGTACACTCAGGTGTATACAGTTTTGCCTGGTACACAGTAATGTGAAATCTTAACTATTTCTTCAGTGAATGACTCTTCTTTATCTTTTACTGCGTTCTTATTTTATGTATAATAACCAATGACAATCTTTTCACATATTTATCTGTTCTTTAATCTTTTTATCATTTGCCATTGGTCTTGACCTTTTGCTTAAGTCATTTATTGTTTTCTGTTACAGCTGACCTGCTCTCTGTTGCCTAGTTTATATATTAAATTTGTTCATCTTATTCTTGCAGTTGTCTTTGATCTCAGATTATGATCATTTCACTGTTACTAGTTCTTCATGTATAAGGTGCTATACTTTTGAATCTGTGTAAAATACGTTTGAGAATTTTTTCCCATTTTTAAAGCAAGTAGATTTAATAGGAAGAAATCTTCTCAAATGCTTTGGTTAGTTTTCCTTCCTTTAGACTGCCTTATCTTTTTGTATACCACATGATTTCTCAAGTTGGTTTTACAGATAAGATGCATGCCCAGAGAAAAGAGCACAGCTGATTTCTATTAGCAGTTGGGTGTGTTCAAGGATCTCCAGTCCAGTCACAGAGAAAAGGAACAATTTAGATGTATTATTTTATTTTGCTCCTTCAGGTATCTAAGTGTCTTATGAAGTTAGTGGGGAGCAAGGGAAAGCAAAGCAGGAGGTAGTCACGGCAAAGGGCCCACCTCTGTGTTGGACAGTTCCTTTTCTGTGTTTGTCATGGAAGCTCTAAGCTAGGGGGCAGTCAGTGTCCCTCTCTGCCAGCACTGGTCATTTGTTGAGAGCCAGCTATCACGGAGCCTCTGCTCTTGACCTAGCCTTGCCATTGGAGCAAGAATAAATGCAGCTGCTCAATTTTTTCTGTGTGAAAAGTAGGCGATCAACTTGCAAATAAATCGTTTTGGGGAAAAAAGGTTACAAATGAACAAGTCAAAAAAAACTTGTTGAAATGATAAATTGGTCAAAAATGAATTTTTCCAGTCACTGATTTTGCAATTTTTCCAGTCACTGATGCCTGTTTTACTTTTAAAAACAGCAATTACTCAAACTAAAGAAATAGCAGTCTGATTGTTTCTACTTTTAAAAACAGTGGTCAGCCAGTGGTAACTACCTTGCTATGCTCACAAACCATGATTCTTTAATCTGAGTATATAGCTTTTGTTAATTGTAAATGAATACACTTAAGGCAAATGTTATAATCATATCTATATTCATTAGATATGATGCCATATTAATAAGAAATACCTAGTTTGTAAATTTTTTTCCTGAGTAGTATCTATTTTAACTGTTTAGTCATGTTTACTTCCATTTATCCTACATAGTTTTTAGTTCTTTTATAATTAAATAGCTTTATTTAAAAAAAAAAACAAATATTTCTTCTGAAGAAACTAAAATACCTAGAGAAGCAAATAAATGTTAACTTTTTTGTGTGTGGAAAATATTTATCTAGCTGGCATCTGCCTCATTGATCATCCTATGGGGTAGTCTGCATCTCCTAATTTGCCTAATTATTTGTAAAGCAAAAGTAGATGCCTCTGGAAAAATGTTTTAAAATCAATGATTGGACAGTTTACATGCTATTAATTCATAAGTTTGAATAACATACAATATATTTTTTCAACCAATTTTTTTTTAAGAGTTCACTTGGAGTCATTCCTTGTGGTTTCTAACCACTTGTTTATTTGGATGGGAACTTGTAGAATCAACATAGGCATCTTCTTCCATGGCCTGCCTTCTTGTAGACTCCTTGAAAGAACCCCCTGAAGTGGCTACTAGACTATCCCTATTCTACAGACAAGGAAATTGAGGCAAAGTCTCACAGCTAGAAAGTGGGTAAACCCAGATTCCATTTGAGGCATGCTAAATCTGAGTTGAAACTTGGAAACTACCATACTAGAGATGCCATGGAAAAAATTTAAAAAGTACATTGCTAACTCAAAATCACTTATATTTGAACCAACTGCTGTATCACTCATATTAGCATGGGATACTTTGAAGATGCACTGTCAATGTATCTGATTTTCTTTTGCTATTGTTTTAGTATCATATCTATATGTAACAAACAAATTAAGCAGAAAAATTATCTTATACAAATTTATTTGAGCTCAAAATTTTCATTTAATTTTTCTTCATGTTTTTTAGATTTCATATTGTGACCTAATTGTGTACCCAGTGTTCCCGCTATGTTTGGCAAAAAGACTCATTAATTCTATTATATCTAGCAGGATAAAAGGAGAATTTTGAAATGACTAGCAGCTACAGATCAATACCCTAACTCAATAGAGATAATTATTGAAATCACTAGGAGACTAGCAAGCTGTCAGCTGTAAGCAATCATTTTTAGGCCTGGTATAAATCTGCAGAAAACACAAAACAAACTTTAAGTGTATTATTTTAAAATTGAGAGTCATATGCCTACAGTTGTCTTTCAGTTATCCATTTTCACAGCTCTGTTTTCACTGGTTTCTGATGTTACATATATTGATTTTTAAAAAGTTCGACCCAGTAAGTTTCATATCGAACCCTAATTCCCGTCTGCTTTTTTTCTCATTTACTATCCCTGTCTTACTGAAGTATTAAATTTTGTTCATTTTCTTCACATTTTAAGTATAAATATCTTATTTGGAATTAAGTGTTTTCAGTGATCAGCCACTGAATATTGGAGACAGAGTTGTCATGTATCTACAAATGAAAGTAGAATTTGCTATAAACAAAGAATTCTGCACTATCTAAATTTTGTCTTAGTGATAACTTTGCATTTTGTCTTCTAGTCATTGTTTCTTTGAGGTTGTAGTTGTAATCAAGAACTCTCTTCTTTATCTTTCAAATTCACTCAGCTTTCTGTTTCTCCTAAACTATTGTAATAAAATATCCTTTTATCTTCAATTAACATTTTTGTCTTTTTTTTTTTTTTTTTTTACCTTCTATCCTGGAGTTTCTACCTTTTCAAAAATTACTGAATGGGGCTTGAAACCTTCTTATATTTGTGAATTTAAACAGAAAGCTATTCTATTGTATATGCCTTGAAGAAAATCAATAAGCCTAAGCTTTACATCAAGCACATTTTTCACTTTTGTTTTGAATTTCAGTGTCAACATCCTTGGTATTGTAAAAAAATAATTAAAATTAAAATAGAAGATTAATAGATCCTTTCACAGGATAGTTACACACACATTCACTCTCACACACACAAATGCTATACTTATAAAACATTGGAATAAAACCTATTGTTTAGATTCTGAACACAGTATCATTATAAAGTCTGGTAAATAAAGCTTCTTCATACAGTTCAGTAAAAAAATAAATAAAAGAAGAAAAAGACAAGGAAATTTTGTAACTTATTATATGAGTAATATAGACATAAATGATCACTTTTAAGAGCATGAGTCTCTTTTGTGAAAAAAGAGGATGTAATCCTATTTCCTTTGTATTCCTTTTCCCAGGTTGTAAGGGATGTTGCTTTTTTATTGATTTCTCTTGTGATCAAGGGTTAAGAATGTCTCCAAACATAACCTTCCTCCCATTTACAAATAAAATGCATTTAAAATATACATATGAATAACTGAAGAAAAAATGGAAATGAAAGCATTTAAGACTTGAGAAACAATTACATTTCCTAAAAACAGTAGCATACTGGAGAGAAACGGTTGGCTGGTTTTCATAGATGCTTCTTCTACTGTCATGAAAAACACCCACTGCTTTTAGTTTCCTATTTGACAAGGTGAGACAGAGTGAAAAAAAAAAAAAAAAAAAAAAGTAAAGTCTTAATCCAGGTGCTCAGATGGCACATTTGATAATCAATTTAGTCTTTATGTAAATAGTTAATGCTAACAGATGACAGCCTTACACAAAAACTGGTTTTATAGATATCTAGGGACCTTTAAAAGTTTAGTATATTATCTATCCCCGAGAAAAAGTATGGAAAGTAGTTTCAAGCCATGACATTACATGTATTAATTTTAGGAGCAGACTCTCACACATGGCTAGTGATCCACTGGGGGATTTCATTTATTTTGGTTTCAACAGCTTAGTCCTGGGCATTAAAATGATAGATTTATCCTCATCTTAAAAGCTTTCTTTTGAAAGTCAGACTTCTGTAGTCCAGAGAAAAGTTCTTAATTCATTTGACAGTAAAAATTTATTTGAGCAGTTTCTGGTGCAAATTGACAGTTCTTGACTGTCATTTGGCTTTTCTCTAGACATCCTCCTTTTCTGATCATCTTTTTTTCTTTTTCATAACAGTAATTCTTCATTTTTTGTTAGTAAATATCTCCAGTGTAGTGTTTCCCATACTGCTAATATTTTGGACCAGATATTTATTTGGGGTGTGTGTGAGTGGTTGGGGGTCTGTTGTCCTGTGCACTGGAGGACATTTAGCAGCATCCTTGGCATCCACCCTCTAGAGACAATATCACACACTCTCAGCCTTAATAATCAAAACTGTCTGCAGATATTACTAAATGCCTCATTGGAGGGCAAAATCACCCAGAGCTAAGAACCATTGCTCTAATATTTAATGTTGCCTATTAACTTTTTTTGTTTTTGGAGTCTAGTTGACCAGGATACACACAAGTAAAGTTAATTACCATTTTGAGATATATGAGAATATAAGACATTGATATGATAACCACATAGAGAATGGGTGAGTGGCTTATCAAAATAATTATAGAATAATAATAATAGGTAACATTTAATAAGTGATTATTCTGGCAAATATAACTTTAAGTTAAAGTATATTAACTTTTTAAATATTCCAACTTATAAAATAAATACAATTACTTTTTTTTTTCCATTTTATAGAAGTGGAAAGTGAAGTTTACACAGGTTAGGTAATGCCAAGATCATGTAGCTAGCAAAAAAAAAAGTAGATAAGAGGTCCATTTTGTAATAATCAAGGTATCAGTTTAGACCTGAGACCTTATTTTTTTCTAACAATGGGAAGTGGTTAGTGGCAATAATTTGTGTGACTATATAAATGCAGAAACCCTTATGGGTTTAAGTTCTTGGCCTTTATAATTACGTCTTGTTTTTTGCCCTATTTCTTTCAGAAGTATTTGACACCTACTTTTTAAAACTTAGTTGTTTTCCATAGATTCAATTTTGAAGTTGAGATAATAACCCCATATTCTATCTACAGGGCAATAAAATTGATGTAATGGGGCTAAGTTAAAACAAACAAACACAGACACAAACATAAATAACATCTAGCATCAGGCCTCAGTGGAGAAAACTGGCAATGATGGAGCCAGTGGCCCACTGAAGAGTATACCCTGTCAAAGAGGCTACAGCTTGCATGGTTGCCATGCAAGAATGTGTGTGTGTGGGGGGGGGGGGAGGGTCAGGGATCCCAAAGCTGCAGATTTCTCAACAAAAGCCGAAATCTCAGATATATTATATATATTTGCTTATAATTGATATGTGTGTGTATAATTGCTTATAATGAATTTAAATAAAAGAAATGAGGAAGAAGTTGGTCCAACAAAACATAGTTGTAGACAAGTATAGTCCATTAGATGCTGTTTTTGACCTCTACTACGAATAAGTGTTTTTAAGTTAGAGCAGTATTAAACTTTGGTCATTTCACAGCTTTTTTGATCATTTCTAAAAGAAATACAGGTCTATGAAGCACTTTTTAAACTGTCTCATTAAGTTTTCATGAATAATTTTGCCAACTTAGAGAATATTATGCTTATTTTACAGAAAAGAAACCTAAAGAATTAAAATATTTACTCAACTAATCTAAATTTGTTATATTTCTTGTCAAGAATCACTTAAGAAATATTGATACTATTTGGCAAAATGATATCTACATTTCTTCTTTCTTATTATCTTTTTAAGGCAAGCAAGGCATCTTATACTCATGTCATCAAAATTCACTGAAACAACCTAAAAATGGCTTCAAAAGCAAATGCGCAAAGAGCAGGAAATTTATTTCTTTTACCTCAATGGAATTTATTTAGACCTGCTTTTTGAAACATAGTTTTAATCATATTCATACAGAAAATTTTTAGTTGAACTTCCAGTTTTCAGATGGTTATATTAAGAAGCTTTAACACAAATGAATGTTATTGTCTATCTCTAAAAAAATTATCTGTGATGGCTGTTCATGTTAATTTAGTTAATAAAATAATTCATACTAAAACAGGGTTATCACACTCAAATACATGTATGATTCCACCTACCTTGACTCACTTGACCATAAAAATAAATTTTCATGCCAATGCTTTGGCTGGCCCATCTGTGAATACCCCTATAGACAGACAGACAGACAGACAGACAGACACACACACACACACACACACACACACACACACACACAAACACAGAATTACACATACACATACATTTTTCTATTTTAAATCCTGATTGTTTTGTGCATAAGCAGGAATATATGCTGCTTTATTTTCCCAGTTAACACAGAACTTTCCACTGCCTACACCTGACCACATTTCCAATTAATTTTTATAAAAAAGATCTTTAAAAAAAGATCAAAATAAAAATGCAGAGAGATACAAGATGAGGTAATGTTTTATATAAAAATATTTTTGTATTCAGATATAAAAATAATTAACTCATTAAAACACACACACACACACACACACACACACACACACACAAATGTACCATTCTGAAAAAAAAGTTAACTCTTATTTTGTTGCTCCTGCTGATGGTCAACTTGTTTGAATATTTTTAAGTTTCTGGGGATACACAGAAATAACTTAAAAGTTGTCTAATTATTCAATGGTTCTCAACTGGGGCTATTCCCTCCCCCCAGGAGACATTTGATTATGTCTGGAGATATTTTTGATTGTCTTTTCTGGGGACTCAGTAAGTAGAGGTCAGGGTTGCTGCTGCAGACATTCGGTAATACACAGGGCAGCCCATACCCCCACCTCTACAAAGAATCTGGGAGACCAGAAAGTCCGTAATGCAGAGGATAAGAACTCAAGTTTTATCATCTGAGTACAACTGATCTATTGGCTTTTTAAATACATTTTAACCCATTCCAAAATTCATGTTTAAGTCCTAACTCCAGGACTTCAGAATATAGACATTGAAAATAAGTCTCTGCAGGTGTAATTAAAGTGAAGTGACACTGGAGCATGATGGGACTCTAATCCAATGACCGGTGTCCTTATAAAAGGGATATTTGGACCCCGAAGCATACAAAGGAGGACAGCATATGAAGATGAAGGCAGAGATCAGGGTGATGCTTCTACAACCCAAGGAACACCAAAGATTTCCAACAAACTACCGGAAGGTAGGGGACATTCATAGAACAGATCTTCCTCACAGGCCTTAGAAGAAACCAACCTGCTGATATCTTGTTCTCTGATTCAGGCCTCTAGAAATCTGGGACAATAAATATATGTCGTTGAACCCACTCAGTTTCTGGTACTTTGTTATGGCAGCGCTAGCAAGCTAATACAGTGTGCTTTTAACTTCTCTGGTACTATGAAGTTTACTTAAAGATTCTACTCAGAAACAGCTGTGAAAAATAATAATAACAATAAACTGAGTCTGCAATAGTGACTAAAGCTCAGTTCATTTAGCAATGAGCTCGCCTACCTTACATCAATGTTGTATATAAAACCAAAACAATGACAATAAATATTTTCCTAACAGTGTGCCAAGAATCAGTAAGGGTGCCAAGAACAGGATTTCGTCTTGTAAAGGTTTCTCCCAGGCTGAGATGTAACATATTTCTGAACCTCTAAACACATTTTAACTTCTGAATTGCACCAAAATGTGTCTTGATCCTTGGCTGCTTGCTTTGAAACCATATCAGGACATCTTCGAGCAGACAAAGTTGGCAATCAAAGTACAGAACTATTGAAGAATAGACTTTAAGCCCTTTCCTCTTTCTATAAATCTCTCTGTCTTATGAATGCACTTCTGAATATTACGCTGCTTCTTCCCTTTCATTGATCTAGCCAGAGTCACCTCATTTGGTTTAATGATAATTTCAATGTAAATACCTCAAACTTCAAAGGCATCCTGTCTTTTCTTGGATGACAGAAACTCTGTGTTGGGATAGGGGTGCAGGTATACATACATGTATCTGCCTTCATCCCTATGCTTCATTTTTTTTTTAATCTTATTCCTCTACTAATTTTCACAGTATGAATAAGGCCACTGCTTTCTGGGAATAAAATGTATAATTCCATACTGCAATCCCAAGAGTTCATATGTCAGACACATGGATGCCTTTCTGCTGAGCAGACTCTACTGTAGTCCCCAGGGACGTCACAATTTAGACTGTCTTCCAGAACTCTGTGGCAATTGAATATCAGATTATTTTTGAGTGCAGGTCATTTGTGGTACAGTGATAGAATATATAAACTGGCACTAATCTTTCTTTTGCCCTTTCTTCTTGGCTTTTAGGGCTGGCTCTAATGCAATGTATAGCACATAAGACCATCTATGACATATGTTTTCCTAAATAGTTGACCCACCATCAAATCAAGACACTAGACTTAGGTAGATTTACAGGCAATATGAGAAAGTAAAGGAACAACTGAAATGACAGTAAAAGGAATCAAACATAGAGATCCAGAATGTGGGGCATTCAATAGAACAACTAATTTGGTGTCTCTATCAAGTCAGTCTTATAAAAGAAATAGGGAGCAAGCTGTTCTGTATTAAACTTAAGAGACATAGCAACCTAATGCAATGTGTGAATTGGATCTTGATTCAAACCAGTTTAAAAGTATTCTAAAGCTATCGGAGAAATCTGATTATGAACTGGATAGTTGATGATAGAAAAAATATTGCTAATTTTTCTCTAGTTATAAAAATGGACTTATTCTTATGTAAAATATGCCCATCATTTTTTAAAAGATGAATACAGATGTAATTTGCAAGTAAAATGTCATGATGCCTGGGATTAGCTTTAGAGTACTTCATTGAAAAGAAAGATATAATAAAAATAAATGATAGATAAAATAAATGAGGCAAAAGTCTTGATAGTTGTTGAAACAGTGATGGGCATTTGAGAGTTAATTTATGAATTATATCTATTATTTTGTGAAGTTTCAATTTTTTAAAATAAGCATAGAAAACATAAGAATACCAACTTTTACATTCCTATAATTCTGAGTTTAAATTTTACTTTTCCCCCCAGATTGCTAGCTTTGTGCTCAGTTAACTTAACTTTTCTAACATCAATCTCATATTCTGTTTAAAAAATGCCATGTTAACTTTTTATGTAAAGACAATTTATGACAACATATTTAGAAGGTAGGTATATACATATTTAGTACTCGGTAACTGATAATTATATTCATGAGATTTTCACTACTGAAATATTTTTGCAGGTATATGCCTCATCTGTGCCAGACTCTGTGTCTATGTGTGTATGTGTGTAAGGCCAAAAAAAAAATTAATTGTAAAAAGAACACAAATAAATCAGTTTTCAGCTCTCTCCCTTTCTTTCTCACTCTCCCTCTCAGACACACACACACACACATACACACACACACACACACACACACACACACATCCTTAACTAATATCTGTATTTTTTAGAAAAATACAGTATCAAAAAAGAAAAATTATTTAATGACAACATTAACATCTGTATGATTTTCAAAGGGAACAGGATCAAGGCTAACATTTCAGGCTTTCTATACAAAGTAATATTTGAACCATTTGATATAATTGGCAGAGTTTAAAATAAGTTTTTTAAGCACCATATTTTACAGATAATCTTTAGTTGAACTCTTTTTTATTTAAGTAGTGTATGTTTAATTTTATTAAAATAATATTGCTTTTACATATTTCATGCACTTTATATATTCAAATAGGTTCATTGTACTCAAGCATAAAGGACAATATGTCTTTTAGGTACCTATTTCCATATTGTGAGGATTGAGAAGATATCCTAATTCTTACAGCAGCCATTGAAATACCTACAGTACTTTCCTAGAAAGTTTAATGCATTTATGATTTCTGTGTTTGTTATTTTATTTTGTATTATTATTATTATTAATCTGGGAAGATGATATAGAAGAAAAACAGAAATGAAGGAAAAAATGAGGAAAACTCCTGATTGAAGCATTGTGCATCTTAGAATAAGAGTGCAGGTGTCTCTTTAGCTGGGATGCTCACTAATCTGCCCAGGATGTGGACTGAAAATTGTTTTTTCTTGTTTGTGGGCTACAGAATGTACGTTTTTGCCATTTGAATTGAAAATAAATAATAATTTATTTCTTTTTTACCTGACAGAAAGAGCTAAACATTCATTAGTTATTATTCCAGTAGAAATCCTTCAGCACTTTAAGATGAGGGATGTTTGCAAGAGGAACTCTGCCAGATTATAGGGTCATTAGACTGGTCCAGATTCATCATCCTTCATAAAGTTTGGCTGTAATCTTCACATTTATATAAAAATATTCCAGTTATGATTAAGTGTTCCCATATTATACCTTCCGAATAAGACAGCACTTGCTTAACTCTTTATCTCTCTTCTCCCATGCTATGTAACTGTTGATTACAGCTTGATTTTGATTTCTGTAGACTACATAAATTGAACACAGCAGCAGTCATTGAGGCATCTTAAAAACCCTTGTGCAAGCAACATTACAGAAAGACCCGTTAGAGAATTAGAAATTTCTCAGAAGTGCTTCTTGTTGCAAGGTTGTATGTTATGTTAGAATTGAAGGATAATTTTTGTTGAGAAGCCAGGATGTCTGAATCCTCATTCTTTCTCCTCCTATAAAAAAAAAAAAAAAAACACTTCTGACAGATACTGAAAAAACTTAAGCATGCAGGTCAGTTGTCAGTTGAAAAATTAACCCCAAATCTGAATGCCTAGACTAAAGGCAGCCTCTGACCTATAACCAAAATAGACAAAGTTGGCTCTCTTTCCCCCAGAACCACAATCACTTACACACAGTATCAAAGGGAAGTGAGTACTGCAAGAAGCAAAGCAGCCAGGAATGAAAAAAATCAAGGCTTAAAAAACCAAAGAAAGAGCTGGCCTAACAAAACCTCACACAAGCTTTCCTAAGATACTTAGGCCTAAGTATCCCCCAAGAAAACCAGGGCATCTTGATAGAAAAAAGAGCTTGAAGAAGATTCCCCTGTCCACAACACCAAATTTAGCTTTAGTTCCTTTGCCTGGCACAGAAAAGGCCTCATACTTCAGCCCTATGGTACATTTCAGAGGCTTTGCTCAGAGAGAGTGGGGGTAGTCTGAATAGAGGAGGAGAAGAAAGGGGAGGAGCCTAATGTCCCTGAGGCTGCAAGTGCTATTTTTATACCTTTACAAGTTCCATCATTGGATTTGCTCTTGATGCATATAAGTTTATAAATGCCCTATTAGTAACATTAAATTATATGATATTCACATAAATCATTTATTTATACATGATCATAAAGATTATATAAAATTAGATTTTATTTTTAAAAATATTTAATGTATAATAAAAAAACCTCATATCTTATTCTAGACTCTATTATACACATAAATACAGTCTTGCTATGATTCTGATTTTGTTGAGCATGCATAATAACAGACATTAAGTAACTACTACATCTCATACCTCATATTTAATTTTGTAATAGGGAGAGATCTTCTCATTCATAACTTTTTTAAATTTTAACTTTTTATTTTGATATAATTTGAGATTTACAGAAAAAGTATGTTAAAGAAAAAATTTCCGTATGTCTTTCATCCTTATTCCCCACATGTAACATTTTGTCATATTATTATTCTCTTTCTGTTTTTTTAAAACTATTTAAGAGTGAAAAGCAGATATAATAACTGTTTATCTAAATACTCCAGTGTGTATTTTTAGAAAACAAAGACGTTTATTTACATATGCGTAACATAACTGGAGAGCAAGAAATTAAGACCGATACAATTATATTAGATTTTATTCAGAATTTTCCAATTATTCTAATAATGTTCCTATTGAAAAAAAGCCTATAACACACATTTCATTCAGTCGTTATATCACATTGGCCTTTTTTTAATTTGGAACATTTTCTCAGTCTCAATGTACAGATAAGAAAGCAAACTCACACAGTTTGTCTTCTCTAGGACTACAAAGATAATTATTAACTGGGTTGGTGGCTTCTTAATCCCATTCTTAGTCCAATATACCATGTCACCTCTCCCATCTTATAGTAAAAAATATCATGGTTTTACATTTGAGTATGTAACCTCTGCAATTTCCATGTGCCAGAATTCCAGTATATTTTGATCTGAGAAGCCCATTTAATAGTGCTTCTAAGTAGGCTACCAAATCATAAGCTTGATGATTTTTTATTTTATTTTATGTTTTTACTGAACTTACTGAGGTGTAGTTAAAATTTATCAATTTGACAATCTCTTTCGGCTTCATATGATATGACCTTATTCAAGCTTCATTTAGAGTTTCAGTAGATTAAACAAGGCCTGTTTATTTTTAGTTATTACATGTGTATCATTTGTCAAAATCTCTGCAAGCAATTAGCAACTAAAGATTTGTAATTTGGATACCTAACAATTGTACATAATGCATAGACCATAAAGAGGATTCAAGATATAATGTTTAAGAGAGAAGTAATTATATTTTAACTAGTACTCTATCAAATGTGGGGGAAAGCATGGAAAATTCTTTAGAGTTTATAAGGCATCATGGGATAGGACCACAAAGAAATCTGTGATGGCATTAGTCAGAACATTCTCTTTTCTGCTGGCCTGCCCACCAATACAGTAATGCCAACTTAAGTTTTAAGCTAACTTAATTTGGCAAAGACACACACACAAAAAATCCATATACTCTTGTTTAGAAAGAGAGTTTTAAGTAATTTCAAGTAATTAAAAACTAAGTAATTATTTAAAAATAATCAATTGACATTATCTAATGAGAAAATTACTAGGTTGAGTTTTGTTCCTTCTGCAAAAATTATTCTGTTAAAATAATGTAAATATAGTCTTCTCTTTTGTGAGCTCAGTGTTGTACTTGTGGGTTTTCCACTAGTTTTTGGCTTTATATAAAGAGTACAGCGATTAAAAAAGAAATCAGACAATGTTTCTTGGGAATGAATAACATGAAAAAGAATAATTCTGATACAAAAAATTCAATCTCTGTGTGTAAATAAACACAAGATGGCATTAAATTAATAATATATACTATGGTATAAAAAGCACATTGTCTCCTATTATTTTAAAATAAGATAATTTCCAAAAAAAAAAAATTTAAAGGCAAATTTGTATGTGTGTGGTGGTGGTGAGGGGCAGGGGACTTGTTTTATGAAAGCTCAAACATAATTTAACCCCAAAATTGTCTCTGGCAGCTAGTCCTCATGCATCTTCTCAAATTGAATGGTAATATCAGTAATGACAGTATATGAAAATATCCACAAATATGTTATTGATACTGAAGGAACTGACACTAATGATAAAAAAAATGAGTAAAATAAATATACCTGGACCTCAATTCATATTATCCTATAGCTTTGCTTCACAGAAATAATAATAATGATAATTTTTTAAAAATTGTTGAAAGATATTTTGTACTCATCTCACCAGATGTGCCCTGGCTTGAACTTAAAACCTCAATATATGAGAAGTTATCTGCTATTAGTGTCTTTACACTTGGAAATTCTTTCATGATGCCCTTGTTCTAAGATGACAGATCTTAAGTCCTAAATAACTCATATCTTTGTTTTCCTTACCATTTTATAAGTTAGCTACTTCTCTTGTTCTACTTGAGCAAAGAAAGATTTTGATTGATTTTTTTCATTAGTTGCATTAATTGCTATACTGCAAATACATAGCCTAATTCAAATTTCTTATGAACTAAATGGGGTTTTTAGAAATCTATTGACCTTCAGCAGAATGCTAGTATTGCAAATGCTATCTTGATTTTTTAATAATTTTTTTAAATGCTTACTATATATGATAGGAGCAATGTCCCATGTAATATAACCCTAAACTCAATTGTTGTTTAGTCTGATAGTCTATAAGTTGTGCAAAGGAATATAATGCAATATAAAGCGAGTAGTGTTATGAACTGTAGGGTGAGAGAGAGAGAAACTCTCCAACTGACTTTCCTAATAACATTGTATTTCATGATAAATTGAGTCAGAGAGAGTATCCTTAATTAATTGTATTTTCAGAATGATTTCTTGCAGACTGTCTTTGCAAAAGACAGGAGGAGAACAATAAAACTGTTGAGGGGAGGGGTAAAAGACAGCTTTGCTAACAGCTCAGTTCTATCAGTAGCAAAAGTTTTATGAACATCATACAGATACTATTGGGGACAGTGGCAGAAATGATATTGAAGGGAGCCCAGAATTTTGCCTAACCAGCATTTGACATGTGGCATAGATAATTTTGAAATATGATTTCATAGAGTCTGCATATAATATATTTATAATGCATAAATATATACATTATAATTTTTTTTAAATCAAAGTTTAGCTTTCAGAATATAAATGATAACTTATGAAAACCAAACCAAACCAAAACAAAACAAAATAAATGATATTTTAAGGTTGCAGTTAACAGGTCTAAGGTCAAGTGAATTTTAATAGCAAAGCTGTGCCTGACTGTGCACGGCAAATAGCAATCTATTAGGCAAATTTAAAAAGATGAATTTTTAATGCAATATGGTGATTAAACTACAGTCTTCATTTGTCTCTTTTTAAAAGGATTTGTAAAGAATTGTTAAAAACTATAGTAACACTATGAATTAGTCCTTACAATTTTTCTGCTCAAAAGTTTATAATTTCTTTGTAAATATAATATATATTAATAAATAAATATTAAAATAGAAATATAAGTAGTGATCTAAAAAAGAAACAGATGGATACTACATTTGGGAGAAAATACACTTACTGTAATAATATAATACTTTGAAGACTGCTAGTCTCAGTTGGGCTTCAGCAAGAAACAATTGCCTCTGAATTCTGACAGTTTCAATGGCCACTGGCCTCCTCCAGGCACACATTTCATTCCAAGTCCTTTAAAGAGTGGGTCAGATAAATGTGTACTTCCCACCAAGTGCATTAGTATAAAACCATTTTAAATTGTGAAGTTAAAATTGTGAGAGCATTTAAAATCTCTAACGATTTAATTGTGGGCAAAAATAAACTCCAGTTGTAAATGCTCTAAACAAAACAAACAAACAGAATGTCTCTACTGGGGATTACACAGTAAAAACTAAATGGCATGCTTAAGACACAATTAAAGTATTCCTTCCCATGATTTGAGTCTTTACACTTATTTCAAATGAAGATTTGTGTTTTCTGTGTGCAGGAGACATGATGTGTTAAATGAATCTGAAGCTTTTCTTTGGTTAGTCTAGGAATAAAGACAATGACTATGAAAGAAGTCACTGACAAGGTTATATCTGCAAGCAATGCTTCAAGCATTGAGAGACAAACTGAACATTTAGTTGCTATGTATTGCTTGAAATTGCCTACAAGGCAGGATTAAATAATAGTTATAAAGGGAAATATTATAACCTACAGAGATTTGTAACTAAATTCTCTATAAATTCCAGACTCTTAAAAAGATATCAGGAGACCATATTATTTGATGACAAATATGAATTTTATCTCTAACACGGTTTGTATAAGTTATTTTAGCATGCACTGAATTGGATGAAGCCATGATCTTTGAAATCCATATCCTCTCCTTCTATAGTGAAGAATATGCAAGTCAATTTATACTCCTGGCCTTGATGATCACAATCTAGCAAGCAATCCCATCTTATTGTCTCAGGGATCTGATTTTGGGGAGATGAAAATGGGGAAATCAACTCTCATGGTTCCATCTCATTGATAGGCCACCCGGAGAAATGCCAACCAATTGATTAGGTGTGGGTGATCCCCTAGAATTCTAAGCAGATGAGTAATCACCAGTTTCTCCTCAATCACTTCTAGAAATATTTAGATCATCCACTCAGGACCTTAGTTTAGTAAAAGGTTTCTATGTTTGCACAAATCAACTGAATGTTTATTTAAGACATCCCTAGTTGAGTGGGATATATATAAAACATATCTCACTGTCTCTCTTCTTCAGTCCACTATTGTTGGGTCAACTGGAAAAGACTCTTCCTTCTTACAGAGATTCAGCAATATCTATGCTTATTAGCCCAAAGCCAAACTTATCAGGTCCAGTATATCCAGTATTTGAAAGTCTTTATACTGAGTGCTTGGGGATTACAAAGAAATTGTGTCAATGCTCATAGTATACATGATATTTTAAAGACATAAGTTAAATTTGTGTGAAAATATAAATGCAACATTTACAGAGTGTCAAGAAATCAATAGATGGTAAGGATTGCAGGACCACATGCCTTGGTAAAGAGATCCGCATTAGCTAGGGTAGTCAGAAATGACTCAGGTGAGAACGAGATATCAGAGCAAGATCCTTTAAGTAGAATTTTTATGAGACAGATTTTTATTTGCTGGAAAAATTAATAATGTTTTAAGAGTTAAAAATCAGCCTGAGCAAAGCAATTTATATTAAGATAAAAATAGTTTAGTCCATGAAATTAAGTAATCTTTATATGGAATTATGAATAATGCTAGAAATTCTATTTCTAATGAAATGACATTTATTTTATGATTATTTTATTTTCTCTCTCTTCCCATATTCCCAATTTTCTCTTCAATATTTTCTCTCACTTTGGTTTCTCCTATCAACATAATGTCTGTTCTGTGTAATGGTCTTCATTATTTTAAGCAAGTGATCCATTTTCGGTTGTGCATATGAATAAAATATCAGTTTGTACTCTTTAACTTTTATATAGCAACATCTACATCACTATGGGAATAATATTTCTTAATTAAAGATCCAAACTCATTCTTTGAGAGTAAGACATTGCAACACCAGAGAGAAGTACAGTGTAAGTCTGGAATCTCAAAACCATTAGGCTGTCTCTCAGAGCTTAATCCTATCAAATTAAAAGCAGAAAGACTTTGGGAAAGGCTCTGGTAATAGAAGATGCCATTTTGATTAGATTTAACTGCTAACAGTAGTCCAAATTTTTATAAAGTATTAAATGCTTATGTTATCTTATAGTTAAGGTATATTTCAGAGAGTACTGTATTGTATTATGTTGTGGAAAGAACAGTGGGTATGAATCAGAAAAAGTAGAATTTGGTCTTTTTTGTGCTACATTATATGATATGTGTCATATTTATGAAATAAAAATTATTATCTGAGCATTCAATTTAAAAGGGTTTCTTGAGAATTATATGAGTTTAAGTATGTGAGGTAACTTGAAATGTTTAAAGTTAGAAATATCCAAGTAATTTTATTTTAAAAAACATTTCAAATCTCTCACTCTTTAACCTACTCCAAGTCTGGCTTCCAAAAATATGAGGTCACCATATCTAAAAATTAAAATGGCCTTTACCACTAATAAAATAGATTTAAAATAATCTCCTCCCACCTCATAAAATGTGCTCTTCCAAGGTCATCAATAATCTCCATGGGCTAAATTGACATTTCTCTGTCCTGACTTTACCCTACTTCTCAGTAGCCTTCAACAGAGCTGACATTGCCCTCCTTAAAGCATTCTTCTCTGGTAGAATTCAGGACACCACAATGTCCTGGATTTCCTTTTATGCCCTCAAAATCAATTCGCATTTTCTTTTGCTATCACTTCTGCTCTTAATCTACCTCTAATTTTGTGGAAAGAGAGAGGAGTTCTCAGATTTGGTCCTGCTTTTTTCCTTCTTACCTATAATTTCTTATTTAAGCTAATTTTAAAATATCAGATAATTTATTAACATATCAGTTATGCCTTGATCATGTGCTTACTCTCTTAATGACTAACCACCTCTTATTAATTTATTTAATTAAATATCTATTTATTGAAAGCCCATTATGTGCCAGGCATAGAATAGGATTTTGTAAATAAAATAATAAATAAAACAGATCAGATTTTAGCCTATATGTGACATACAAAGTAAATACTTGCAAACAGTATTCTTTGTGAGGGAGTGAATCTCCAGTGACTGATGCAGTGCACACATAAACTAATTAGTGTTTGTCATCAAATCAGAGGCTGGACAACATAACAATTAGCCTAATGTTCTGTGAAAAGTCTCCCAGAACATCTTGTATAGTGTAATCACACCTTTTTATTAGCTGCTATTTTGACATTATTTACCTTCCTTCAAATAGGTAGGTTTTCTGTCACAATAACTATTTCAAAAATTGTTAAATTTTTAAGAATCACATTTAAAGAAAAACTGTTGGGATAAAATAGTAATAACACTTTATGTTTTCCTCAAATGTGATTAGAGTTTATATAGACTATATGCATATATTTATTCATTCATCATATATATATATATGTATACACATACACAATGCAGAAAGACACTAAAGCACAAAGAATACATTGAAAATTTAGAGAATTTCTGAATATTTCCTCTATGTGTTCATATTTAGTTATTTTTCTTAAACATTCAAGTTCCATGATATGTAAACTGTTTATTTTGTTGCCAAAGTGAATTAAGGACAATTCCTCAGGTCAGTAGATGGTTTTGTCAAAATCATTTTTAATTTATACCTTCAGTTTCACCTTGATAATATACCATTTACATGTCTTGTATTTTTGTAGGCACTATTTTAAATTATTTTTATAATCAAAAAGTCATAATTCTTGTGTTAATTTAATTAGTGTATAATTGTTTATGTTTTTAAATGAAAGATATTTCTAACATTATTAACCTCATATATCAGTTTGTGTCTATTTATTACCTTCATAAATACTATAGAGTACTTGTAAATATTTCTGTTTTTTGAAAAGAGATAATATAGTCAAAATTATCATACATTTTATTAATTTAACAGTATTTAACAGTATTTTAGACATTTCAGTATGATTGTGAGACTCATGAGAGGGATGGGATGGGATTAGCTCAATGTTTATGACTGTAGCATGTTTTTGTTCTTCTGGTTTTGCTGGTACTAAAAATATCGCGTCTATTTTACAAGAATTATTTTTCTACAGTATTATCTATAAAGGAAAGCTAAGCTGTCTGTAGGAAAACAGAATATAATTTTTAGAAATTTTAGAAGGGTCAGCATTGCCTCAAACTTTAAAATAAGTAGGCTTTTTAAAAAAAATAATATTGTAAGTGAATATTTCAAGACATGAGCAAACTTTAAAAATGTATATGAATTCAATGATATAGAAGCTCAATATTAAAACCTCTAGTGATGATTTGTTTTCAGACTAGTGCAGATTAATAAGGGAGAACTGGTTCGATCTTACTGAAAAAAGAACCTAAAGCACTAACCAAAACATGGCCTCTTTCTAGTACAGTCAACTCTCAATTATCTATTATAATAAAAGGGAGTAGTGACATGTAAAATTTTGAAAGGTGAATAATTCCAAAATTAATTTTGAGAAATACCCTTGCACTTATGTTTAAATGTGAAAAATACTGAGAATTAATGGCATTAATAAAGTGAGCGGACTTTACACTTCCTTTTCTGCTTCTCCTCAATGGCAAGAGACGCAATCAACACACACACACACACACACACACACATTCATATATATACAAGTATATATGTACATAGAAATCTTTGCAGTTGTTTCTGAGATATGTATAAATCTTTGGTTTCTTGCTCTTTAGTACTTAATATCACATTGATTAGGAAAAGTAAATGGTTAATATACTTGGCATATATTTTATGTTTTCTTTTTACCAATAACAGTGCCTGGGTACTATTAAACTCTCAAAAATAATGATAAGGAACTCTGAGAAGAGTACCTGGATACTCTTAAACTCTCAAACATAATTTTAGAAACCTTGGAGAAATTTAAAATTTGGCAGAACCATTTAAATACCAAACAAACAATTCAAAATAAAAACGACAGCGGAACCATAAGATTATTATCCCTCTTTATGATAATTTATAGAATATAACACAAAAACTTGGGATGATCCATCATTTTTCTAAGTGCTATGTAGAATCTGTTTGCTTTAAAAATAGATCAGATTGATTTAAGATGATACCAAAAACTAAAGCACGTCAGAGAAAGAAGTGCAGCTGTAACAAGTAAGAGGATGTATGTTCACTAGTCATAGTACATGTTTTGTGACATAGAAAAGGACCACTCCTTACTGAACCACATTGTCTTAGGGCCTGTCACCATTGCTCATGAAATCTAACTTCTCAATAAACAAATCTTGCCTGCAATGACTCCGGGAGATAAATCCCATGCTATGCTAAGTGATTAAGTGTAATGGGCTCTGGGACTAGCCCATTTTATTTTGAATAGTTCCAGTTTGACAAGCAGTGCAGCATAGTATTTAAGAACACGACTTCTTAAACCAGCCTGGATTTATAACTCAATCCCAACATTAAGCTCCAAGTGACCATGAGCAAGCCACTTAACCCCAATGATGTTAAAAAAAAGTTTGTTTCTTAAGCACTTATAACAGTTCTTGACATAGTAATTACTATGTAAGGGTTAAATATCATTAATACTTTATTTTTTAAGTTTATTATTTATTTATGTAAAATAAATGTCCACTTAAAATTAATAGCTAATATTAATTTAATTCTGACAATTGATTACATCCTTTATATGCATAACTATAATTTTTACAAAAGTTTGGTCCTGTAATAGGCAAAGTTAATAGTTTTAGGCATTACTGCCTTGAAACTTTCCTTTGAATGTCAACACACAATGAAGAAGGCAAATATAAACTAACTACCAATAATCATCATTGTTTTGATATAATCCTCAGCTAATCCTAACTTTACCTAATCCATTTTCATCTTGATTTGGCCTCCTGAATAAAGAAAAATAATTTTTTTTTAGTTTAAACATCACTTTTACAGATAAAAACTTCTATTTTTCACCTTCCAACCAATCTACAGCTCCACCAATTATAACATATACCATTTTTGTAAAGTGACATCATTGACTGAAACATATATTTCTATTTTGGAGATGTTAAAAATCTGGGGGAAAAGGTATCTTCAGATAAATAAAATGATGTGCATACTTTTTTTTTTAGCACTTTCTATTTCTCTTTAATAGAACTTGCCAAAAAATGTACTTGATTATAAAATTATACCTTTAATAACAAGTGTCCCTCATCTGAATGTATGCTCCATGAAAGCGGTGTCTATTTAGCTCATTCATCATTTCTTCACGGAATAAATATTCACTGAACACCTGCCATCTGTAAAACAATCTGCTAGACGCAAAGAGAAGCAAACAGATCCTTACTCTTTTAGAGACCTCAGATTAATCACAGCATTGATCGTGTCTGATACCAATAGGTTTCCACTTTATATGGATTTTAAAATAAATGAGTACATTTTCACATATAAAGATAGTTCCCAAACATGCACATATGAATACGGCAGTCATGTGTCCCATAGACTTTTTTCTAGCCAAAGAGTTGTCAAATAATTTTCTGTGAAGAGCTAGATAATAAATATTTTAAGCTTTGTGGTCCATATGGTCCCAGTAGTAACTACTGAACTCTACCATTGTAATGTAATAGCAGCCATAGACAATACATAAACAAATAAGAGTGACCGTATTTTAGAAAAACTTTACAAAAACAGGTGGTGGGTTAAATTAAATGGATGAGTGTGTTTGCCAACCTATATTCTAGACCATGACACATATCAGCTGTTCTACAGAGATATGTTAAATAGCACGAAGCTACTCCTGTCACCCTTTTCTTATACTACATTTTGTTCAGAACCTCACTATGTCGGTTGGTTTTCTTTAGGCATGGATGAGTTTTTGTAGCCCCTCTTTAGAAATACCCCTTGTTTGAACATAATGTCCCAGAACATATCTACCTGATGAAGTCTATGGTACAGCTTCTTTCTCATTACCGCGCACTCTCAATAATCGATATTTTAAAATCTGGATCATAATATTAATTCTTATTAAGTTCTTGCTTAACTAAAACCTCTGTTGGCTGCTAGATAGCTCCTATTTCTTATTCGTTAATTTTTGAGCTATCCTATCAGTTTACCTTCTACCATCTAAAAATCTGGTGAACTTAACTTCTGTAATTTCCTTGAAATCTTTAATAAAGAGACACCTGACACCTTCCTCTAAAGAAATTATTAATCAACTTCATTTAGATATAATTATTGAAGCAGTCATAACTCTCCATAATCTCACTGTCATCCCCACAAGATGTACACATATTTTCACAAAATTAGCATGTCAGACATTGCCATACTTGGATAAAATCAAGACACAGTGAATTAGGCACTTTTGATAGGGTCTGTCAATCTAGTAAAATCTCAACAGAAAAGTAAATTATTCAGATTGACATGTCTTATGTTAACCGAATGTATACCTCCTTATTCAATCTTTGCATTTTTATTAGGTTGTGAAACTCTCAGCTTTATAATTCAGTTTAAACTTTTGCTAGAACTATATATGCTGCTTAATTCCAGAAACTATATTTTAATTGTTTAAATTTATTTATTTATGTCCAGTTTTCTAACATTTTACTCACTTTTAAATTTCTGAAAAGGAATTTTCAAAAGGAATCAGAAAATTCCTTTAAAATGGTAGGGTGTGTGTGTGTGTGTGTGTGTGAGAGAGAGAGAGAGAGAGAGAGAGAGAGAGGAGAGAGAGAGAGAGAGAGAGAGAGGAGAGATACATATGACTAACTCATGAACCCTTTAGGTGCCAACTTACTACCCTTTTGTATATTAAGCTATGAATCTCTTTTTAGTTTGGTACTTTCATCCTTTCAAAATTACAATTTTCTATTCTGGAAAAAAACATAGGCAAATGCAAGTTGAAATTTTTAGACCAGTCTCTGCCTTTTGTTAATGTCAGCGCATATTCACTATAAAGCAGCTCTTATTCTTTTTCTCTCTTTCTCCTAGATAAAAGTCCCTTTACTTAACTTTAGTTTATTATAATCCTGAACTGTACATAATATATATAATGCCTTTCACTTTCATTGTAAAAAATTGAAGAAATAATGATCTATTTCTATAGGGTTCCTGCAAGAGAGTCCAGACAGTCTCATTAACCCTTCTTAGTTCATTCTTCAGTGCATTTTTGTTTGTTTCCCAAAGCCTTGAATTTTGATATATTAAAATATATTTAAATGATTTTGAAAAATATTCTTATTTAAGATTACTTTTTATTTCCACAAATGTATAGAGTAGTATACTCATTCTGATAATGTTGGGTTTTTTTTTTTTCATATTTTGTTTTAAAATATCATCACTGTCCCACTCATATCCTACTTCTTTCCCTAATCTCACAGGTGACTCCTCTCTCAGGAAAAGACCTGACAAGATGATAATTTAGTCTTATTTTCTTTTTTATTCCTTTGGTGAAATAGTCTGAGTCAGAGAGAGCAATAAAAACTGAAGATGACATATCTTCCTTGGGATTATAGAGAAATTTATGAACAGTAAAAAAAAATTATAAGTTAATTATCTTGATTTTTGCAAGGAAATGTGGTTGTGAATGTGCATAGTATTTGAATTTTCCCATATCCCACGTAAAAATATATAGAGAAATAAGGTACCTAATTAAAAACTCATGAATAGTATTTACTAAAAAACTAGGTGACAAGGAAATCCCAATAAACACTTATATACAAGTAGGTAGAAACGCAAGACCTATTGGCTTTAGGAGGGAAAAGAAAAAGAAAATAAGGCATTTGATGGAGCCAAGAACAGGAGAACCCCAAAATATCCAATAAATATTTATTGGAAAGCACTGATGGGCTACTTTGAGACTTCAGGGTGAAACTGAAAAAAAAAAAAAAAAACATTTCATTTAACAGAAAGGTGAGTGAGTGCAAATGGTCTGGACTCAGGTCAACAGGTATTGGTGGAGTATAGTACTTGTAAACTCTCAACACTAACCACGTTCATCACTGAGGAAAAAAAACTTTTTATAGTGGCATAAAAATTGAGCAGAGCAAGAAAAATAGAAATAAAGAAAAGCAAATTCATGTCAAATTATCGATTTGCAATAACTCAGAAAATATTATTCTCGTGAGTCCTTCCTGAAAAATACATTAGAGAATAAACATCAGATGACCAAAATTACTAGAGAAAAATTGACATAAGACTGGAAGTGAACATGAACTATAGTAGACAAAAAGAGGGAGAGAATATACTTATACCAAATGGCACCAGATCTACCCAAGACTTTTAAGGTCTTGTCAAAATAAGTCAGTATACAACTTAAGGCTCCAGATGATTGACAGTAAAATAATTTAAATTTTATTATGAACTTTAAAAAATGCAATTGTTTTGAAATCTATCAAATAGAATTAAATCAATTATAATTTTTATTAAAGAGACTTTAAAAAAATATATGTAGACCTATTTTGCCCTATTCTTTCCACTAATTACTACCAAAAAAAAAAAAAACCCATAAACATGACATATAAAACAAATGTAAGTAGACTTACGTAGTAATTTGAAGAGAAGAAGGCACACTAACTAGGGATTTGGGACTCAAGAAAAAACATGATGATGAGTTCCTGGGGTTTTCTTTTTGCTTCTTATATCCTAGACTTGAAAGTGAAGAAGCTGGTAACCTAGAAATGCCAATATGCACAGACAAGCACTGCCCTGGCAAAGTCAGCTCTTTCTAGCCACAGAACCAGGAATGTGACAGTTTTGTAAGATAAAAATATTTTGCAAGATAAATGTTTCATAGCACACACACACACACACACACACACACACACACACACACAACCCCACCCCTACCCTCCTAGCAACAGCTGAGTGGGAGGTTTAAACTCCTATTCTTCTGAGGCTATAATGAGGCACCTTAACATTCCCAGCAGGGTAGCGTCATAATAGAGTATGGAGCTAGGAGTTCACTGTCGGCTGGTAACAAGACCCTCGATACCACTGTAACAATAGACACCATCTGGGTAATGTGGACTTACACCCTCACCCAACAATAATTAGATCCCCTTCTCCTTCCCTACTGGGATGGTATCAGAAGAAACCAATGTAGAGTCAGAACTTTCACCACCACCCAGAGGTACTGACTGGGTGTCAGTAGAGACCACATGGGATCCACAAGTTTCCGCTACCCAGCAGTGATGAGGAGCCACACCCCATAGGAGCTAGTGGAAACCAATGAGAGAATGTAGACTTCTACATCTTCTGGAATGAAGAAGTGGCATTCCCCTATTCCTTTGCTGAAATGGTATTAGAACAAGACGATTAGAACATAATACATAAATTTTCATGCATCAATTGAAAGGCAATTATCCTATCAAGACCCACGAAAATAGCAAAATGAATGAAAAACACAATAGATATTATCACTGAGATTACAAAGACATTGGGGTTATTGGGAAAATATTTTGAAACAGCCAGGATAAAATATGCTTCAGTGAGCAGTAATGGACATACTTGAAACAAATTTTAAAAAAAAAAAAGGCTTCACAAAGAGATAGAAGATATATTTAAAAATAAAACATTTAGAAGTAAACAATAAACAGATAAAAAGTATAGTGGGTGGTTCTATACCCAATGTAGAGGGTGAGGGAATCAATGAACTGGATGGATAAATATAAATTAATCAATCTGAACAGCATAGATAAAAATAAGCTGAAAAACAAAATGAATAAATCTTAGGAATCTGTAGGACTATTACAAATGCTTGAATGTTTATGTCATCAAAATTCTGGAAGAAAAGCAGAGAAAGATAAAGGTTGAAAAGTACTTCAAAAAATAATGAAGGAAGATTTTCCAAATCTGACTGTAAAACCATAGATTCAAGATGATAAATAAACTAGATAAATCCAAGGAAACAATGCAAACAATCATCATAATCCAATTTCATAAATCTGAAGAAAAAGAGAAAATCTTAAAAGCAACCAGAAGAAAATGAATACTTACCATCAGGAAAAATTAAAGGATAGTAACTTTTTATCAGATAAAGTTATACAATATATTTTAATTAACTGCTGGTGGGGAGGAGGGGGAAAAAACCTGCTAACACAAAATTTTGCACTGAGTGAAAATATTCTTCAGGGATAAAGAGGAAATCAAGATAGTAAAAATGAAGAAAAACTAGAGAAATGTGTTGCCAGTAAACCTATTCTAAATGAATGACTAAAGGAATTATCTAAACAGAAAGTAAACGATAAAATAAGAAAGCTTGGACATCAGAAAAGAACCTTCAAGAAAAAATATGGACAAACACAATAGGCTTTCCGTCTTCTCTTGAGTTTTCGAAATTAGGTTTGATGGTCAAAGAAAAATATTATAACATGGTCTGATGTGGTTCTAAGTATATGTAAAGGAAATATTGTAACTGATTGTTTTATAAATGGGAAAGCATAAAAATATGTAAAGGTAGGTAGAATTTCCTATGTCACTCAAATTGGTAAAATAATGACACCAGCAAACTGTGATAAGTTTTGTGTGTGTGCCTGTACATATACATATATATATATACACACATATATATAGTAAAATATAATGTTACATTATATATACAAAGTAACATCTAGAGCCACCACTAAGAAAACTATATAATAGAAAATTTTAAAAATCGCTATAAATAAACTAAGGTGTAATAATAAAAATTATTCAAGTAACTCATGGGAGAGCATAAACAGAAAGTAGAGAAACACAGACAGAGGAAACAAAAAAATAAAATGGTATATTTAATCACTAATGTATCAATAATTACACTAAATGTAAGTGGTCTAAATACACCAATTAAAAAGTTGAAAGTAAAATAATAGAATAAAAGTTATATTATGCAAATATTTGTGAAAGTAAAGCAGGAACAGATATATTAATATAAAGAAAGTAGACTTTAGATATTAAAAAGGCACCGGATGGAGAAATAGGAATTAACAATGGTAAAATACTTAATCTACCAAAAAGACATCACAATCCTAAATGTGTATGCAACAAACAACAGAAATACAAAATATACAATGCAAAATATATAGAGCTGAACAAAAAAATAGACAAATCCACAAATGTAGTCAGACTTTCGGCACCCTCCTCTCAAGAACTGATAAAACAACTGATAGAAAATTGGCTAGAATATATAAGAACTCGACCACATCATTAACCAATGGGATCTAATTGATATTTATAAAATATTTCACCAACAACAGTATAATACACACTTTTTAATTGCCCATTGAATATCTACAAAGATAAATCATCAAAAAATTCTCAACAAATTTAAAATATTGAAATCAAATATAATGAGTTTAACACCATGGAATCAAACTAAAAATCAATATCATAATAACAACAGAAAAATCCCCCAAAACTGGGAAGCCAAACACACACATTTGAAAAATTTATGAGCAGAAAAGTTACTCTGAAGGAAAATCATATATCATATTAAACTGACTCAAAAGAAAAACATCGTTATTTGTTGAACATGGAAAAAGCAATGCTAAGAAGTAATTTTATTGCACTAATTGTCTACATTAGAAAGAAAGAAAAGTCTCCAGTATATTATCTTCCACCTTAAGAACGTAGAAAAAGGGACAAAATAATCCCAAAGTAAGAAGAAAAAATGAACTAAAACAAGTATATATAAGATCTATATGAGGAAAACTACAAAACTCTGATAAATTAAGTCAAAGAATAAATAATGGAGAGATATCTCAAGTTCATGGATAGAAAGACTCAATATTGTCAAGATGTCATCCTTCCCAACTTGATTTATAGATTCAATATAAACAAAATCAAAATCCCAGCAAGTTATTTTGTAAATGCTGACAAACTGATTCTAAAGTTTATAAGAAGAGGCAAAAGGTCCAGAATATCCAACACAGTATCAAAAGGAAAAAACAAAATTGAAGAACTGATGCAGCTACAGCAACAGTGACAGCATGATATTGGTAAAGAATAAACAAATAGATCAACGGAACACACTAGAGAGCCAGCTAAGAAATAGACCCATACACACATATTCAACTGTCTTTGATAAAAGAGCAAAGGTCATATAATGAAATAAAGATAGTATCTTCAACAAATGGTGCTAGAACCATTGGATAGCCACTTGAAAAAAAAAATAAATCTAGACACAGACTTTAAATCCTTTACAAAAGCTTGAAATATATTGTAGACTTAAATGTAAAATGCATCACCATAAAATTTTGAGATGCAAACATAGGAGAAAATCTAGATGACCTTGGTTCCCAAGGTAATGACTTTAAGACATGACACCAAAGACATGATTCATGGAAGAAATAATTGTAAGATGCACTGTATTAAAATTAATACCTCTGCTCCCTAAAGTCAATGTTAAAGAGAATTAGAAGACAAGTCACAGACAAGGAGAAATATTTGCAAAAACTAAGTATTATAAAGGGCTCCCCCAAAATATACAAAAACTATTAAAACTCAGCAATAAGAAAAAAAATGACCTGATTTATAAATGGGCCAAAGACCTTAGTAGATGTTTCACCGAAAAAGATATACAGATGATAAATAAGCATATGAAAAGATGCTCCACATCATATGTCATCAGGTAAATGGAAATTAAAACAATGAAATACAACTACACACCTATTAGAATAGCCAAAAGCTAGAACACTGACACACCAAATGCTGGTAAATATAGAGAACAACAAGAGCTCTCATATATTGCCAGTGTATGATAGTTGGCATGAAGATCGTTGGTAATTTCTTACAAAACTAAATATACTGTTACAGTATGATCCATCAATTGCTCTCTGGTATTCACCCAAAAGAGCTGAAAACTAATGTTCACTTAAAAACCTGCACAGGGATATTTATAGCAGCTTGATTCATAATTGGCAAAACTGGAAGCAACTGACATCCATCAGTAGGTGAATGGATAAATTGTGATACATCTAGACAATGGAATATTATTCAGGGTTAAAAAGAAATATGCCATCAAGCCATGAAAAGATATGAAGGAAACTTAAGTGCATATTACTAACTGAAAGAAGTCAACCTGAATAGGCTACCTGTCTGTATGCTTGCAACATTAGGGAAAAAACATTCTGGAAAAAGCACAACTATGGAGACAGTAAAATGATTGCTGGTTGCTGAGATGGGTGGGGGAACAATGAAAAGTCAGAGCATGGAGGCTTTTTTAGGATAGCAAAAAAAACTCTCTATGATACTATAATAATAGATGCATATCATTCTACATTTATCCAAACTCATAGAATATACAAAACCAAGTAAAGCTTAATTTAGACTATGGACTTTGAGTGGTTATTATTTGTCAATGTAATGAATGTAAGTATATCAGTTATAACAGATGTTTACAAAAAAAGGAATGCATTTTATACTGAAAGAAGGCCAGTTTAGGACTTTTGTCTATAGACTCAACTTTCCTGATGATACAATGTAATGACCTACTACAGATTTAGTTGCAGCATACAGAGACAACAGAGAAATGTTGGAGTCATTTGTCATAGGAACTAATATATATTTTGAACCTATAATCAATATTGCTCTTCTCTTTATAGCCAGATTATGCAGTTCTGGCAATCAAGGGGTCGAAGTAATAGTAACTTCTTTTGTACTTTATTTATTTTTATCATCTTTATTGAATAATTTCTATGCAATAAGCTGTGCCCTTTTATACCAAAGAGAAAAAAATATGAATAAAGTAGAAGACAGAAAAGCAATGAAGAAACTCAATGAAACAGGGAAATGGTTCTTTGAAAAAACTCTGAATAAAGAGTCCTCAGACATGACCAAAAAAAAAAAATGATCCATAAAAGAAAAAAAATGATATTGGACTTTATTAAAATAAAAAAAATATTGACTTGTAAAAGGTCTTGTTAAGAAGGTGCAAGGGCAAGCTACAGAATAAGAGAAAATATTCACTAGCCCTATACTTGATAAAAGACTAGTACCTAGAATATATAAAGAACTCAAAATTCTACAGTAAAATAGTAACCAACACAATTAGACTGTGGGCAAAATACAAAGAGACATTTTACCACAGAAGATATACAGATTGCAAATAAGCACCCGAAAAGATGTTTAGAATCATTAGCCACTAGAGAAATTCAAATTAAAACCCCAATGAGGTGTCTTCATATCTATGAGAATGGCTATAATTAAAATTAGTGACAACATAAAATGCTCAGTGAGGATATAGAGAACCGGATCACTCATACATTACTGATGGAAATGTAAAATGGCACAATCATTCTGGAAAACAGTTTTCTAAAAACATGTACATGGTTACAAGGCTGCCGACTTCCTAATATTTTGTTAAGCTTATGTTTTCTATGAGTTATTTTTAAATTAAATACTTAACAAAAAATTTTATAGTGAAAATTTCCCCAACTACTAATCCACCAATTGTACTCCTAGGAATTTGTTCAGAAAAATGATGTATGTTCACATAGAAACAATATACAGTTTCACTCCCTTATTCTTATAAAACGATTGGAAGGAGCTGATAAAATAGTACACTGGATCTCTGTGTTATTTGTTATAACTGCATATGAATATACAGTGATCTCAAAATAAGAACTTTAATTTAAAAAATATTTATAGTATATTGTTGTTTCACTGACAGCCTTTGATTTTTAATACCAGATATTTATTACAATTCTGAAATGCTATAGAAATTAATGAAAATGCACTTTGATGTTACAAAACTAACTCATACATATTTAGTAGTTGGAGAACATTTTTTTAAATAACAGCTTTGTTTATCATAGCTAAAAACTGGAATTATGCAGATGTTCTTAAAGAGGTGAATTGTTAAGCCATAGTACTTAATATGGAATCCTTCTCAGAAGTAAAGGACTGGACTGTTAACTCACACAAACTAGATGTCCAGATATTTATGCCTAATGGAAAAAATAAATGCAAAATAGTTACTTATTGTATAATTTTATTATTATAAAATTCTATAAATGACAAAATTATAGAAATAGTGAACAGATTAGTCATTGTCTGAGCTTATGGAGGTCTGGGAGTGTGACAGAAGTGGCTGTGTCTTTAAAAGTGAAACAAGAAAGACTTGTGGTGATGGAAATGTTCTGTATCTTGGCCCTTTGGATATCAATAGTCTGGTTGTAATATTGCTCTATGGTTTTGCAAGATGTTCTTATTGGCGGAAACTGAGTAAAGGGCTCCTGAGATTTGTTTCTATTGTTTCTTAAAACTGTGTTTGAATCTGAATTTATTTCAAAATAATGTCTTTTAAAGAAAAAAGAAAGAAAAAGCCTAGTTAGTGGCCTTTGGAGGATGACAGGCAACCAACTCATTTTCTTGAAAAGAAGTAAACAGTGGAAGGGAAAGAAAACTCACCTTTATCCTGCCTTTCCTATATTAACCATAACTCTAAATACACTAATAGTTGATGAATGAAAGCTTCTCTTTATTGAGTCATTTCAACTAATAAATAAAATTAAAAGTTAGGGTAACAATATATCATTTTGCAATCTTAAAGAATTAATGATTCCAGGCATTCAATATCAATGATCATTAACATCATCAAGTAAGCAGACATAATACACTTCCTGAATGGAAAAAAAAAAAAATCATCTGTAGCCTTGACAAAATGACAAAACTGAGTCTAATCAAGCCTCTGGAGTCAGTTTCCTATTTTCAGAAAATACAGAAGACAAAGGAATATTGAATTACACCATGATTATGAAATCAGCAAAATCTAGATTGTGGGATGCCTCAGAATTCTCTATCATAAACAGTAAGATAGAGTGAGAATCTGCAGATTGAACAGCAACTCAAAAGCTTTATTTAAAAACTGAACAATATTAAACTACAGTATTTAAGGAAGTACACTTTGATATTAAAACTGAAAAAGCTAAAAAACGAGAAGGCAACAGTTATGACTATAGAGAGCACTTCGTTTGGCAGGCAAGTGAGGAGTAGTGATTAAATTAGGATGCTTGGACAAGCCTTCAAGGAGACAGGCAAAGTTCCGTTTCCTGATTTGGGTTATAATTACAAGGATACTCACTTTATAATATTCCATTAAGCTCTGCATGTATTTTCTGTTTTATTTTTTAATTAGACTTCTATAGTCAAAATTTTCCCATATACTAAAAATGCTTTGAAATCCTTCTTTTACATTTTGATACTATATCATTGTAAGATATATCATATTTCTATAACAATTTTCTATAATAGTACATTTGTGTTCTTTCCAGTTTTTAATTATTACTAATAAAGGTACAGTGAGCATGCTTGCTATTTTATAAAAAGATCTTGAAATATTCACTGTATTATAGTTTCAGCCTCAAGCATACCGGTTCTTTGCTTGTTGCTGCCAAAGTAAGGAAAACATAAAACTGTGATGACCTGAACATTTCCAGTGTAAGTCTTTATTTAATATTTAAGTAATCCATCTCATGCTTTATAGATTGATTTTTGGGGGGGATGGTATTAATCCACTTAATGAGACATTATTATATTTTGAGAGATGAATAAGAATCCGACTTTACAATAGAAAACCAAAGAGCCCTATTAATATTAAAAATGAACTGAAGAGTAAATGAAAAGGGTAAGTCCTACTTCTAGTGTTGATTTTTGCATAGCCGAGATTATTATCTCCCTCATCATACCTGCTCAAATGTGGGAAAGTATAATCTATCCTCAGATCTACAAAGAACAAGTTCTTGGGAGATCATGGTGCAAGAATCCTGAAACTTTTCCATGTGATTGAAATATGTGTTCCTTCAATTAAATTGATATTCAGTACACAGGAAAATGGTGATTTCATTTGTCAATATTATTTATAGCTCCATAGCCAATATTGTATACAATATTCATATATTAAGAATAAAAAAACTAATTATGCATTTATTGCTTACATAATTATGAGTTAATTACACTACTAATGGAAGATATCTTTTATTGCTATTAGAATTCAATAAAGATTTTTTTATAATCTTTAATTGGCATTTAGTGTGCAATAAATGTCTTTATAAATATGAATTCAATGCTTTCTTGAGAGAGCGCATTTAAAATTATAAGTGCATGTGACAATGATCTTGTTTAGAAAATATGAGTTTTAAATACTGAATAGATTAGAACCTATATTGCTTTCTTGGAATTATTTTTCTTTCATTGTAACTGAAATTTAAAGCCCTTTTACTCGAGACATTATTTCTGTTGTAGCCTTTCAGTTACTTTTCAACTTAAAAACACCAGATAACCATAGATTTTTTGATTGTCTCAAAAACTCCTTCTTCCTTTTCATCTACATCATGCTGTTCTGTTGGGACTTTAAACATATTATTAAGTATAAAATGTATTATAGGTAAATCTCTATTAGTGCAATTAGTAGAAACATGTTCTATGGCATAATTGGCAATGAAATCCAAGCAAGAATAGATAAACCTTATATATTAAAAATTCCCAACAAATCAATAGACAAAACTGGTGACAAAATAAATATTTCCAAACATCATTATTGAAACATAATTACTACAAATACTATTCATAAATTAGAGAAATATAGAAGTAATTAAACAGGTTAGACTTAAGAAGGTTCTGATGTAGCCCTTCAGCACATAATAAAGAATAACATGAGTATATGAGACTATAAAATATGTATTAATAATCAATTTTCTCTCTAACTAAAAACCTCTTAGAAAAGAAATGGAAGAAAATAGAATCAAACAGATCATACTGAGTCACACTTTATCTTATTTATTCAATCATTTATTCATTTATAAATATGTTGAACTCCTATTTTGTGCCAATCTCTGCTATAGTATATGGCTACATAAAGAAAACTAAGTTTGTGTCATCATGGGCCTTACAATATAGTGGAAGGAAAGAGAAATGAACAATGAAATAAATAGTGAATAGCCCAGTAGCAAATGCTTGGAGGAGCCTGATGAAAATTAATAGAGAAATGGGACAGATTTGGGGAGTAGGTGCTATTTTATATGGAATGATTAGGCCAGTCTCTCTGATGTGGTGAAAACTGAGTAAGGACTTGAAGTAAATGAAGAGGGAAAACTTTCAAAAAGAAAAAATGATAATTAAGGCCCTGCAGCACTTACTGAGGTCAAGGGCAGCTGGAATAATGGCTGATGAGGCTAAGGAGGGATGGCTCATGTTAAATACAGTAGGACATGCTGTGGGGAGGAGGAGAAGAAGGAATAGAGGGAGGAGGAGGGAGGAGCAGCAGGGGAGAAGGAGGAGGGGAGAGAGGAAGAGGAATGGAAGGAAGGGAGGGAGAGAGAGAGAGAGTTAGGAAATGAGAAGTTGCCCAGTATTGTTTGGAGACATTTACTTAGGGGTCATCAGCCATATCAGTATTTAAAATCATGAGACTACATGGGATCACTAACACAAATATATGTTTAAAATAGGTCTGAGAACTAAACCTTGGGGCTCTCTAATATGTCCTGCTTCATGAATAATTCATGATTTATAATAATTCATAATTTTCCCAATACCTTTAGCTTGTACAATGTCTAGTTTTAATTATGTGGGAAAATTAGAGTGTAACTAATAAATGGCCTTAGAATAATTGTGACCTACTTGTAAAAGAAAGTTAAATCCCTATATCAGATAGGACAGCAAAATAAATTTTGTGTAGCATCAATAACTAAAGATGCAAAACTATGAGAGAGCTATGAGAACATATTTATTTGATTTTAAAGTGGTGAAAACAGTTGAAAGTCTATCTTTCATGGAAGAAATGATAAACTAGTGGCACAGTAGTTTAGCTACAAAAACAAAAAAGAAAAAAAAATAAAGGCAAGTCAATGAACACCATAAAATTAAAGTAAATGTCAAATTTAGAAATTTATACTTTGCAATATAAATAACATAAAGAGAGCAATATTTTATATGTTATACATAATATATTATAAATTGCACTTACAAATCTAAAGAAAAATGTATCAATTGATACATGGTTAAAAAACATTAATAGTTTATTTACAAAAAAAGTAATAAATACTATAGTCTAATAAATCTCTCAGTATATTAATGTCAATAGTTATTAACAAATTGCTATTTAAGAGAGATGCCACCTAAGAAAGTGGCAATATGAGAACACGGATAGTATTTGAACTTTGACAGGATGAGAATAAGAGTCTCTTTATAGCATTGCTAACAAAAATGTTTTTTTGTTAGACAGATAATTTGGTATTACTGATAAAAATTTTAAAGATTCCCCAAAATTTTTGGCCTAGAAAACATCTTGTGAGACTTTACTCCAAAGAAATAATGAGTTTTTAAATAGTGGCATTTTACTCATCTAAATTTATTTTCATAACATCATACTTTTCATTATCAAGGATTTATGTTTTTTTAGTTATTATTTGTTTCCTTTTTAAAAATAGTTTGAAACATAGATTCAGTGTATTTATTTCCCCTCATCCTCTATCAGTTGGAAAGTATACATTCTGTTTTAAATATTTATATTAATTATCTTTGAGATTTTGTAAATTTAAAATTAAATTCTAAACATAGTAATAAAAATCTTACTTCAGCAAATATTTCTGTTTAAATTGATGTGTTAAATCTGTGATACTTGATGTATATGAATATTCATTGTTTCTCCTTAAAATTTTTAATGAAATATAATTAATTTTTAAATGAAAATGATATTTAAATTTGGAATTGTTTTATGGACATACAAATCCTCAAAGTAAATTCTATGTACAAATTATTGCAGCACTCAGACATTTTATACTGTAATGTTAAACAACTCTCCAGTTATTCATTTAAATCCTCTCATTTTGTTAAATGTGTGTTTTCTTAATCTGTCCCCTGAGTCTCAGTTTCTTGGTCACCTTCAGAGGTGACCTGTCCTACCTATAAACATTGTTTCGCTACCCTTGGCCTCCTTTTCTAATGTTTCAAGGTAGATGATGATTCTTTTATTTAGAGACAAATCTTGTCTCTGCTTAAGAATGTTTTGTGTTATATTATTTGTTATTGTGTGTTTACAATTTATTTGTTCTCTTCTCAGGAACTCTAATCACCAATATATTAAAATTCCGTTTTCTCTCTTCCTTTTCAAATGACCTCTTTTAAACTTTTCATCTCTGACATTCACGTCTGAATACTAATACTGGGGTTATCAAACTTGTACACATAGATTCTACTGTCTGCATGGATGACTCATTTAATTGATTAGGAATCTTTTAATTCTCTGTGATTTTCTTATCTTTTCATCTTACCTTGTATCACCATCCACTTTTTATTGTTTTTTTTTTAGTCTGCTTTCTCTAAAATAACATAGTTGTTTCATTTCATCTTTGATATTTTTCCTTGTTTTCAGAATTTGTTTTCCACATACTCGTTGAAATTAAAAAAGAATGACTTAAGCACAGTTCCCCATATCTCCGTCTAATGTTTTCTCATAGAATCTAATATCTAAGCAAAATTTTTGAAGATTTAGTCATGTGGATGATTTCTTTTCATTTATATTTCCTTGGGCTTTTCCAGAAGTCTTTTAATGAAGTGGGGCAAGGTTAGAAAGTTGATCTCAACTCAACATTTTCCTGGAAATCCTTTGATTAATGTTTTTAAGTGGTTTCTGACACCTGATTTCTGTTCATGCTTTTGGCTTCCGACGTTCTACTTCTATATCATTGAACGCTCGACAACTTTTTTAATCCAATACTTTCTATTTCTCAATGAGTCATATGTTACCTTGTAATATCCCGTCCTTTTAAAATCTTGCTTTGGACTTTAAATTTAACTATGTGTCAGGGACAGTGAATTTTCTCCCTTCCACCCTTTTTGAGTTCTTGTGGCTAGGCTACTAATAAATTGTCACAAGACAGATATAGCAGGAGAATATACCAAATTTTATTATGTGTGCATGGGAGAATTAAAAGAATAATTGTGAGAGAAGTGGAGCAGCCTGTTTATATATACTTTACATAAAGAAACAATAAATTTGTGAAGATTTCACAAGACAAAGAGCATAGGTTTGGAGGTATGTAAGAAATTTACATACAATGGATGCTTAAGGCAAAAATAAAAATAGTAAAATTAACAAGAGTTAGTTTATATAGTCTTCTCAGCTCTGGATCCTCTATGGTGGTAAGACTGTCTCTTCCTTAGTCTGATTGCTTGTTAGCTTCCTTATAGCAGGGGGCCACCTTTCACATGGAGATTTATTTCCTGCTTTTAGAGAGAGGCAGGAAAGACAGAGAGCTCTTCTTTCTCTTTTTGCCTCTCAAGTGCTTTTAATTTGAAGTATTCAATATGCCACTGTGGGCTATTTGGGTGTGGCCCGCCCTGGACCCCAACATATATTTGCCTTTTATTTTCCTAGCTGAAAGCTAAACTCTTTGAACTAACACTTTTTACCCACTCAGAGCTTAATAAAGGTAGCACCATAAATAATTGCTTATTTATTTTGAGTAAAACCTTTGAAAGCTGATATGGGTATGAAGTGAAAAATTATGAGTTCATTTTATTATTATTACTTTTTATATTGTAGTGAGTTTCTGTTCTTTAAAATTTGGTGGCAGTTACTAAAAAAGAGGAAAAGGTATAGGAAGTAGTTAAAAAATAATGCACCATTAATTCTATTGATAATTTTTATTCTGCTTTTGAGCAGTATCCTATTTCTCAAATAGAACTTCAGTGAACATATCCTTTGGATATTGCAAATGGATTACATTAAAATCCATATGGTATAAATTGGACAAACATGCTAAAATGAATGCATGCACATTGTAATAGTTGTCTTGATCGTTGTAGTATTTCCCTTACATGTTATTTTAAAAGACAGTCAGTAAAAGATTAAACTCTAGATTAAATGATCTTTTAGACAATCCACTTCTAACTAAGATAATTTAGGAGGCTCTTAATGATTCGAAAAGCACATCACACACTCACAGCTGATATTCCACTGGTAGAATTGGTATAATCATGCCATTTGTTAAAATACTAAACTGGTTCTATGCTGTTTGGTAAATTGCTTTTACCAAAAGCTTCCTGAATGTCTCCTCGTCCATCCTGCCCCTGCCACCTGGCTATTAAGATTAGGAGTACTCAGTGCTCCTGAAACCTTTTAATCACTGGTGCATGTATATACTGCAAATTAACTTTGGCAGGCTGTGATGACTCAATCTATTACATAAGCTATTTTAAAAAGCATTTATTATTTCCTTTTGATATTTAATTCATCTTTTTCAATTTCATAACCTTAAAAAAAATCCTCAGATTAAAGCATCTATTTTCCCATTAAAATTGTACCTTGCTGTTACATAGCACTTTCTTCAATATGAAGAGACGTGAGAATAATGACCTTATACTATCTGTGTCAGAAAAAGAGCTTTACAGTTATTTGTGGAAACAGTCCATAAATAATGCAGGGGGGAAGGCAAGGAAAGAATGGCCTGGAGGAGGTGAGAGATATGGGCACTAGAAGGATTAGTGTAATTTTGATAGGTTCTAATAATATGGAAAATACCAGAAAATCAAGGTGGATGGGACAACTCAAATTTTGTTCCAGAATTATAAGTAATAAGGAGAGTGTTCCCTTTGTTTATCTTTTTATTAAGTTATGCTGTATATTTTCCTTCAAATAACATTTTCCAGAACATTTTACTAAATATTCACAGCAAATATAATACTTGTTTACATTGTATTTATATTAAAATCCCTTTTGAATACTTTATATCCCTATAGTTTAATATTATATTGTGAATTTCCCCCAAAAAGATAATTGTAGTTCAGATAAAAAATTTTAAAACAATACATGGTTTAATATATGTATGGTTTGTATAATAGTCAACTAAAAATGCAAATAAAACTTTCTTCATTCAGAATTTTAATTTTTATATGACAATGAACATCTTTTCAAGTAATATAGACTTACATTATATGGTATAATAATTTAAGTAGAGTCTGATATAAATTTTTTTTAAATTGGTTTAGTTACTTATCATTACTTTGGTTGAAAAGTTTGCAGTATAATTTAAAAGGTGGTAAAACTTATGTATTAGATTTTTTGCAAATGCATAAGATGGACAGCAACCACCCCCATAATTATTAATTTGTTTAAAAAACAAGCATTTATAATCTGGCATACAGTTGATTCTCAGCTTCACCTTTCAAGTTGCACTAAGTTTTAATTTCTCTGGGCTTTATTTCCTTATCTGGAAAATCTGGAAAATATAATATCTATCTCCTAGGATTTTCATGAGAATTGGATGAGATGAAGCATGTAAAGTGGTTCATATAGCTTCTAGAACATAAATGTTAGCTATTATTATTCTTGTTGTAATAAATCAAAAGATTCTTTATTTTATGCTAATTAATAAAGAGCACTCCACAGAATATGCTCCAGTGTCATTTAATCCCTAGTAAAATTACTTACCCAAGGCAAAAAAATAAAATAAAATTTTGTTTTACTCAATGTTTAAAATGCATGACTTAATTTTAAAGCTGTGCATTTGTTGTTCCTAATTATATGTTATATTTTGACATAAATAAGAGGCATGTGTCATCATAATTTGTTTATTTAGCAAGATAAATTATCGATATTTGTCTGAAGTGGTAAATAACTTCAGTCTCTGTAATCCTGGCCTAGCTAGGTCATATGTCAAGTATATGTGGAAATGGTTGTTGATGGAATGGGATCTCAAATAGGAAATAAAAGAAGAATCATGAACCATGTATATGCAGTAGGATTGGTTATAGCTTCACATTATGTTACTCTCTAGGCTAAAATTCTTCAATGGCTTCATATTTATTCTATCTACTTGTTGTCATAATCCTCTCCACTCTTTAGTCACTCACTAAGTCGTTCTACAGTAGAGAGAAGGGAACTGATTCCAGTCGTTTTTAGCACCTGGTACTGCTCAAAGTGTGAAATATATGATCTGTTAAACTGGTGCTGTAATTAACTTGCATTTTGATTGTTGAGGGAAAAGAAACACAAATTCAGAATACTATAAAGAAGAGAGGCAGGAGGAGGGAGTAGAGAAAGGGCAGGAGGAAGAGGAAAGGGAAGGAGATGGGGAAGGCAGGGAAGGGAAAGAAGAAAAGGACTGGATGAAGGAAAAGGGGAGAGAGAAGGGGAGGAGAGAAAAGGGGAAAGAGAAAGAACAGTCTGCCATGTCTAAGAACTGCATTGCAAAAAAATAAAAAATAAAAAGAAAGAAAGAAAGAAAGTTCACCCAATTAGGGAGTGGGACCAGGTTTCTCTTACAACCAAACATACACAAGATCTCCAAGATTTTTCCTGTTCCTTAGGGGTAGGAAGGCCTAGTAATATTCAAGTTGGAAAGATTAGATATTGTGATAAACAGCAGAAGAAGGGAAGTGGATCTTCGTAGATATAAATCAACCTGCTTTAAGGGCTTATAAAAAAAAAAAATTGATAGCTTACATTTGAAAGAACTCAGTATTTTTCAAGAACATAGTTGTGATCTGCTAAGGGATGATGGGTTTAGCCACAGAAATAAGGCATTTACAGATCTATTTGTTGAGTTTTTAACTTTTAGGATGTGACATAAATGTCAGTTAATTATAGAAGGACTGATTTCCTTATCATATTTCAAAATGTAAAAATATACATTCTTGGAGTTGCTGAAAGTCTTAGAATTTGAAAAATTTACATCAAGAGTCTGATTATATTTGAAAGATATACAAATTGTATAAAGATACAATTCCTCAAATTGATGACTGTTAGTGAAAATTCAAAACTATTATCTTTTTGCATTATCAGTAAAGAAGGTCAGCACATTCTAAACAAGCTATATCCTAACCTGGTTTCAAACAGCTTAGAGAACAATGTTCTAGTATCAGTTTTTAAAATATATTTCTTATAGTGTAATTCTTGCTATCTACCTTTATAAGCATCATAAATCTGGGTGTTATATTTTTTGGAGTGCTTCACATATATTATCTCACTTAATCCTCAAAGAGAAAAAAATATGAAATGAGTAAAACAAATTGTGTTACTCTCTAGATGAGAAATGTGATCTAAAAAGTAAAAAATAAATAAATAAATAAATAAACAAAAATAAGTAGAACAGGAAGAGGAAGAAGAGGAAGAAGAAAAAGGAGAAGGAGAAGCAACAGCAGCAGCAGCAGAAGCTATATGGCTAATTAGTAACAAATAAATATATTATTTTCCCTATTCTTTTCTTTCTGATTTTTTTTTCTTTTTGAATGACTTGGAATGTCTTATTTTATTCTAAAATCTTTGCAACCAATGACCAGATATAATAACTGTAATTGACACTTCATCTCAAAAAGTTGAGAAATGGGAGTCTCTGGTCCATAACAATTCTATAAATAGCTGGGTGTCTGTTCTCAGGATTTCCTACTTCAAGGACAGGGAATGTTCCTTTATTAAGATCTATTTCTAGTCCCTGGGACTGTGATTCTCAATTCCTTTGTTCTTGGTAACTCTTGGCACTGCCCCATGAGATATACTTCTTTTTCTGTAAGAAATGACCAATTCTTGAGGTCGAATATATTCTCAGGCTGTTTTATGATCAAATAAAATTGTGAGCATATGTATCTTTTTATCTGGAACTGCTTCTGCCCTTTTTAGTTCAATCTGATACAACTCCCTTAAAAATGTTGTGAGTTCATATGCATGTAACAGTTGTTTACACCATGCCTCAAAAGCCATGTCTATAATTATCTCTGAAATAGACCTCTTTACATTTTAGATAAAATGTTAGGATGATAAAGCCTTTAAGATAATTAGAAACCATTTTGTGTAGCTGACAGAGTCTACTTTATAACTCCGTAAATGTTTCCAAAGTGTTAACAGAGGATCTTAAAGCTACACTAAACTTAATCCATAGTGTGAGGCCGTTTCTTATTTTGAGAATCTTTTACTAGTGGAAGAGAATGCAGTTTTGTTTTTTGTTTTTTTGTTTTTTTTTAAACTAAGCATGTGCCCTCTGTATTTTCTGTTAATACTGCTTGTAAACTGAAAATTTCTACCTTTGTTCAGCTTTCTCTTTCTGTACCTTAATGCATACAGCTAAAGAAAAAAAAAGAAAGAAAGAAAAAAGGAAAAAGAAAAAAAAAAACAAATTTACAATATCCAGCCTGGAAATCTTAATAAGCACATTTTCTGTTTTCCAAGTAACCACAGAATATGGCTTTGCCGATGGCTTAAGGATAAAAAAGACATATCACAATTTTTTTAGCCTTCGATAACAATTTCTTCACTTCCTACTTTCAACTAACATGCTGCCATTCCTCCAATCCCCAACAATAGCCTTTTTATCATTTGTCTCGTCTTTATGCAATCACTACTTAGTACCAAAGCCAGTACTACATTTTTTAAATTTCTATTATATTAGAACCCTACTTCTGATGAAATTTTCTGGTCAGTTATCTATTGCTGTATATCAATGAGTGCCATTAATGTAATAATCTATACTTGTAATCAAGTTTGTCTCTCTTAAAATTTATTTGCATGTGTTAGAAACAAGAAATTGGCTTTATCTGCAACTGATTTAATTTGTATCACTAGGTTAACAGTCTGAATATACGCTACCCCTTTTAAGCAATTACCGTGTGCTAGGCATTGTGCTAAAGATTTAAATTCACGTTTCTCATCTCAGTTCTTTCTAGGAGAGTCACAGTATAATCTTCCTGATGTTATAACCAAGGCTTACAAAAGGTTTATAAACTTCTTAAGATCACATAAAAAGTAATAAATTCAGTGTTCAAATCTTATTATTCTGACTGTAGAGACAACACCCTAAAACACTACACAATGTTGTCAAAGGGTTGCACATCTAACATTAAGATCTTTTGGGACTTAATTATCACAAAGGATATCAATAATTGGGGTCGATATACCATGTCTTCTTTATTTGTAAAACAGGAACAAGCGTAGCACCTAGTAGTACTTTTTTGAATAAATCCCGTTTTGTAAAACTCAGTGTCTTCCATTTGTTAGAGGAGCTATATTCTGACTCTCCATAACAAGTCTAAAAATTGAATTTCCATATTTCATTCAAGACATTCTTCACATAGCACTGTGAAATGAACAACAGATTGGGGCATTCCAAGGTGTGAGATTCCAGATTGGAGTTGTAAATTCACTACATTTCTGTGACAAGGTTATCCTCCTTTTTCCTTTAGAAACTGTGATGGGGGTATTAAATGAAAAGATCATAATTAAAAATGTTTAAATAAATTATCCTTTCTACATTCAAACACAAATGAATCTTAAAATTAAACTAAAACATTGCTTCCCCTTAGAAGTCCTTAATTTGCTTTCATGAAAGGAAAATAATTCTAATTGTCATACAAATTGTTTACATGTAAATTATACTTTTCACGCTGCTTGAGAAGACAAACCTTTTAAAGGGCTTAAAACTTTAACCATTTTTTTTTCTATTTAGAAAAGATTTCTAAGGTTCAGCCTAACTTCTGAACTATTAGCAATTCAAACTTTGACTTCAAGTAAGAGAAATGTACATGTTGCAAAATCGAAATCTAATGATTCTAGAAATTGGCCAAGATGCTGTTGTTATGATAAGGCACGGGAGAGGTTAGTTTCTGCCTTCTGCTAAAAGGAAGGCTTTAAGAAGTCCAAGTCAATAATCATCATGAGTTAATCCATACACAGCAGTCTAGCACAAAAGGTTATCCAGACACAGATATAATACAGCAGCTACATAGTTTGTTTTCTGAAAGGATGTAAATGAGAAAATTCCAACCATCAACAAATAAAAGGACCCCTATGAATCCTTCAGGTATCAAAGAGGGTTTTTACACTCCTGTTCTCTCTTCATGTGCTCACAGTCAGTAAAAGAGCAAAACAAAAAATGAAAGCAATTGAGAGCTTAGAACTTTATGGCTAAGCAAAATGCATGTTTGAACAAAGAAAGCAAATGCATTTTTCTTTAAGGAAACTATTTTTTATCACATAACAGAAATTAAATGTTTGAAATAGAAACTAGATTTTGAAAACATCAAAATAAAACAGTTCTTTCAGTTGTTTCTTAAACTAAAATATTTTTATACCATATATATATATATATATATATAAGAAGTCAAATACTTATTGATTTAATTATACATGTAGATGAGCCAGATATTTAGATTTGTATTAATTATATACAAAATATATATTACATACCAACATTTATTATGATTACTAGATCAAATCTTATCTCTATTGAATTAACACTTCCTATTTTAAATACATTGTATGATATATACTTTTTTCATTTTTATGCAAACTTGCTAAATATAACTAGATGGGATTCTCACATTCTGCTAACTTACAAAAGTTAAATTAATCAAATAATGAGATAAGACTCTTCTTAAAATTGTCTTTATATCTACCATTTATTTTTCTTTTTAGACATTTTTATGATTACACTGCATTGTGCAGACAGAAGCAGGAAGAGAGAAGTTATTTTCACGAATAGTGCATTTGGCATAAGTAGTCCATGACTGTGATCAGTGTTCTTAATGGTAGGAAACTGCTTCTCTGGAGACAGCACACAGTTCATGAGAGCTGTGGCCACTACTTTCAGTAAGCTTCACAAATGATCTCTTTAGCTGATTTACCAAATCCTAGGAGGTACAGCTAATGGAGAGGAGATGTTAGGAAAAAATGATTTTGTTATGAATTTCTAAAAATAAAAGAAAAAATAAATGGAAAGGGGCATAGGTAAGGCCAATAAGGATGATATCCATTCTACAAAAGGAGATTCCAGTAGATAACTATTTTTAGTAGATAGTTCACAAGTATATTTACCAAAATGGGATTTAATTTAAATGTGAGTTTTAGAGAATACATGTATTACTTAAAGTGGCAGCATGGTGGAGCAGAAAGAGAGCAGACCTTGTTAAAATCCCGTTTCTGCTTGAGATATACACTTAATTTCTGCAGCATCAGTGTCCTCATCTATAATAATATCAGTCCTGGAGAATTTTTTAAATGGCACTTAAGGGGTATCAAACAAAAAACAAAGTGCCTACAGCCTAGTGTTGCTTCTCCTCCCTCAGCTCTTTAAAATGAATGATACCCAATATATTCAGCTGAGTGTAATTGAGAAGGAAGCATAGAGTATTCATATTTTGTTATTATGAAATAGAGAAAACAAGATACGATTCTAACTATGATCAAAGAGAAAGTGTTACTACATATTTCTCTACTGACTATATTTCCCTTATTAAAAATAAAATTAAATTTAAAAAAAAAGACGAAGAAAAAAGTCAATACAATATCATTTCAAATCTCCAATTGCCCTTGCTTCCTAATCAGTTTCTGCAGCCAGAAGCAGCAAATGGTGAACAAGGCAATAGGTGAGAATGCAAAGTTCCCAGAAATAGAAAGTGTAATTCTAATATGGAATTCACTAGAGGAAATACTTCAAGGCCTCCATTTATCATTTGCAAGTGAGCGCCTCTGTGGGGGTAAGCTTATTTGCATTTTCAGGGGCAAAATATTCTTTTTGCTTTTCATCGGAAATAGGAACCTAGCATGAGAGAGGCAATCTATGTGATCCAGTTGCAATGGATGTGGAAACATTTTCCAGGTGATTTAGCACATCAGCATGGCTGCAATACTTTGCAGGCTTTATGGTGCCAGGAGGCAAATCTCAGCTCTTGGTTACACTCTAAATTTGGTTATAAATGTGTTCATAGACATTAATTAGAATGTGTTTCCATTTCCTTTTCTTCCTCACTCCTCCCTCATCACCTACAAAATACGGCTAGGTTAGCATGGTTAGCCATCACCTTGGCATTTCAGTTTCTTTGACATTTTAGATCTAGTACTTATAGATATTTCTGAGATTCCCAACTTCCCGTTTTTTGTTGTTGTTGTTGTTTTCCTATGCACTTCCTGTATTCACAAAGCCTATAAGCTTCTCTTCGTCATTTATTTCCTACTTCCAAATATATTCTGTGGCAGTATTTTTTTCTAAAAAGTAAATTTTCCTCTCTATATCAGTACAGTTCAACCAGAAGAGGAGAACAAGTAGGAGGCATATGCAAGTTGGCAGAAATGCTTCTTGTGCAATACAAGGAGTTGGCTTACACAATTGCAGTTCCCAGGGCTGAATAGGCAAGTCTGAAGTCTGTAGGAAAGACAGGAAGGACAGGCTGGAACTTTGGGCACAGGTAAAGCTGCGTGTTGTCTCCACTCCATTTTTAAGACTGATTAAATCAGCCCCAACCCTGATTATCTAAGATATTTTTCCTGCCTGCCAACTGATTATGGACTTTAATCACATCTACAAAATATCTCCACAGCATCATCTAGGATAATATGTAGCAAATAACTGGAGATGGCAGCCTACCTAAGCTGACAGATCAAAAGACTATCATGGTCTCTTTGAAAGAAATAAGTCTATCATAGGACAACTATCTTATTGGATGTTATACAGTTATTACCGGATGGACATTAAAAGTAGTGTTTCTAAAAAGTTTATGAGATGGCATAAATGCTTCTTCTGTAATGTTATCAGAAAAGTGATAGTCCTATAAACAGCTTTTAATAATTACATAGAAGTTCGTGGAAGAGGAACAAGAAATGAGTCATATTCTAGGATGGAATTGTCTTATTTGTGTTCTGTAAATTTGTAATGTTTAAGTGAGCAGATATTTTTTATAATAAATTAATATTTAATTTGTAAGTAGAATATATACTTATATAATTCTGAATTCTAAACGTATTTGTGCTCACACTTGGCCTCTCCCTTAGCCATCTGCTTTTACCTAGTTCTCTTTGTTTCTTCCAAATTTTGCCTTCTCAATCTTATTTGTTCTTGCACACCTCTCAACCCTTTCTCTCCAACAAGCCCTACTAATCCATATCTTGTTAGGAAATAAACAAAAACTGTTCATGTTCATATGCACTATGCAATCTTGATCATATTCATCATATTCCCTTATTATACTCATAGCACAAGGTTGAAAATTTACTCACTTTGACTCTCACATGAGGGAAGTAAGAAAAAAATCAAGCTCATTTTCCATACCTAAGTCTAACCTTACCTTCAAACTCTCTCCAAAGTGGGTACAATGATCATCTTACCCACAGAAACCTAGATATTGAGAAGTTAAATAACCTGCCCAACTTTATAGCTCTTTATTCTTGACATGATCTCATTACAGCAAATATATACCTATTTCAAAATTCAACTTTCTCACCTAAATTATTTCTCCCATTATGTGGAGTTTTTCTTCCCCTTCTTATATCCAAAATAATATGTCAACTTTGCGGAAAAGACTGTTATCACTATTGGCTTTGTGATTGCATTGATGTGAGTCCCTGTGGCCACCCTGAAGAGAAGCCAGAGGCTACTATAACTCATAGTCTGTTCCCTCAGCACAGGCTGTTGAGGAGATTGTTTAGAAAGAGTGGGTCTCTATTGATGTTGATAATCTTAGCTGCTTCAATTTTTTCATAGTGCCTTGGGTCCTCTCAGGCCTGACTGTGACTTCCATTAGACTTCTGGGTTGCCCAGCAATGTTCATTACAGGCCATTTTCTCCTCACAGTGGTGACCTCAAAGCCAAGCTTGCTCAACAGGAAGATCTCTTCTGTACTTCCTGGGAGCTGAGGGAAAATGGCAGGCATTTTCCTCAGGCTCTGCCTTTGCCAAAACATGAGACAAGATCACGTCTGCTCTTTGCAGCCAACTCAATGGAGCAAAACAACAACAACAACAACAACAACAACAACAACAACAACAAACTGGAATCATGGCACACACCTTCTCCCACTCTCTGCTTCTATCTCAAGTGTTCTGAATAGTTTCACCTCGTCCCCTTGAGATTCACCCTAAAGTTAGAGAAGTGAAGGCTTTTTTTGTGATGATCTCTCCCAGTGGAAAAGCTGAGGAAAAAAAATACACACACACACAAAATGAAAAGAAAACCATAATGATGGAACGTAGGGAGAGGTATCTTAATCAATCACACTATATTCTGTTGCAATTATGACTGTCCTTCTGGAACACTTATCTTTTTCTTAGTGGAATGTGCCTTAGATTACTTGTCACTTAAAATATCCTGCACCCATTATATTGATAAGTTTTTAACGGTATTATGGGTAGTAATTATAAATAGGTATTTTATAACTGTATTGAGTTAGACTTCACCAGAAAAGCAATCTTTATTTGACTGAATAACCTTATTTGCTTTTCTCATTTTATTTCAGTTATAGTATATTAGATCTTTGGAAAAGAGTCCTAGTTTTTGTAGAATTGCTGCATAATCAAATGATTTGAGGTTATTCAATTCATGTTTCTGGATGTCCAGTTCCTTATCTGGAAATTGCATCTGATAACTTCAAAAACCAATTCTAGTTCTAAAATCTTATGATACTTTTAATTTAAAAATTTCATTAGAACTTTAACTTCAAGTGCAATTAACACTCACCAAGCCTGTCTGGGCTCTACAGTTGACTCTTTATCCTCTTCAGGCCCTCTGCAGTTAAATAATTTTTTGTTGGTGTGTATAGTTTCAGATTTTAAAAAGAAAAAGAAAAAGCAGAAAAAGAAAGACATATACTCATGCAAACTCTATAGGTGTTAATCTCTCAGTGTAAAAACTGTTTCTTCACTACAGGAAGTTTCATTAGAACATCTGTTTCAAACCCCTATATTGTAATATTATTGAGGTGATATTTCCAAAGAATAATTTCCAATTGTGATAGGACTTTGAAACACTGGAGTAAGCTGTTCTACCTGCCTGTGGTGCATCTATACTGTGCCAATTTAGTTAAGCTGCTACAATTCTCATCATTCGTTCCTTGCATGGTTTGAGGTTTTCACTGGCCATAAAAGACATTTTGCATAAGAATTAAAAGGCAGAAGTAAAGCATATTTTTATGTTTAGATTTTTAATATGCATTTTTTAATTTTTCAATTATATTTGGCATACAATATTATATTCATTTCAGGTGTATAACATAGGGATTAGACATTTGTGTTACTTATGAAGTGAACACCCCAATAAATCTAGAATGCATCTGACACCATACATAGTTATTACAATATTATTGACTACATTCTGTACACTATTCTTTACATTCTCATGACTGTTTCATAACTACCAATTTGTACTTCTTAATGCCTTCCCCCTTTTCACTCATCCCCCAACCCTCTTACTGCTTTTAAGATTCTCTCTTTGTCTTTAACCTTTGACATTTTAATTATGATGTATCTTGGTGTGGGCCCCTTTGGGTTCATCTTGTCTGTTACTATCTGTGCTTCCTGAGCTTGTATGTCTGCTTTTTTCACCTGGTTAGGGAGTTTCCTATTTCTTCAAATCGGTTTTCAATTCCTTGGGTTTTTCTCTTCTCCTTCTGGTACACCTGTGACATGAATGTTGTTAGGCCTGATGTTGTCCCAGAGGTGCCTTAAACTATCCTCAATTTGGGGGATTTTTTTTTTTTCTCATTGATGTTCCTTTTAGGTGTTTTCTGCTACCTTATCTTCTAAATCACTGATTTGATCCTCTGCTTCATCTAATCTGTTGATTCCCTCTAATATATTTTTAATATCAGTTATTGTAGTCTTCATTTCTAACTGGTTCTTTTCGCTTTCTATCTCCATTTTTATGTTTTCTATCTCTTTGTTAAAGTTCTCACCGAGTTATTCTGTATTTCCCCTCATTTCAATGAGCATCCTTATAACCAGTGTTTTGAACTCTGCATCTGGTAGATTGCTTGTCTCCATTTTGTTTAGTTATTTTTCTGGAGCTTTGTTCTATTCTTTCATTTGAGACATGTTTCTTTATCTCTCCATTTTGGCTGCCTCCCTGTTTCTGTTTCTATGTATTAAGTAGGGCTGCTATGTTCCCCTGTCTTAGTAGACTGGGCTTATGTAGTAGGTGTATCCTGTGGGGCTCAGTGGACAGTCTCACTGGTCACTTGAGCTGGGTGTGCCAGGTATGTACCTTGCATGGATTGTGTGTGCCCACTTGTTGTAGTTGGACTTTGGGTGCTGTTTGCACATCAATGGGAGGGATTTACCCCATGGGCTGATTGTTTGTGAGACTGGCTAATGACTATAGTGGAGGAGCTGTACTGCAGGGACTGACCCTATGGAGCATGATTCACTTTAGCTGTGCTCTGGCTCCTGCCCAATCTTCCTTTGGGTGTGTTGTCCTCAGATGCAGCCTTGAGTGGTACTATGGCTCTGTCTGATGCCAGCCACTGGGTATGCCGGCTTGGGACTTCCTGGGAAGGGCCCTACCACAGGCCAAGTCAGCTAAAGACTATGCCCTGCCTGCCACCACCTGACATGAACCACCAGCAATCGCAGATAGGTTTGGAGGTGCCTCAAGAGGCCAAGCCATGAACTAAGGCCAGCTGTCACTAGTGCTGGACTTGGGGCTTCTCAAGGGGTACAGGGCATGTGGAGGCACAAAGCTGATTGGGTTCTACGAAACTTTGAGAGATTTTAGAGAAGTTCACAGTATAAGCCAACACTGGCCATCTGTATGGAAAAGCACTGGAGACGGTTTGCATGGGCCCCAAGTTGGGTGTGGAAGGGTTTCAGGGAATCACCACAACATGGTGGGTGGTGGTATTATACAGGTTGTTGGAGACTCAGAGATGGTGGCTGACTGCATCTGCATGCCAGGAGGGACAAAGGCTCTACAAAGAAACAATAGACTTGCTCAGTTTTTCTTGCTGGGAGAAAACTAACCCTTCAACCCTCATCCTATAACCAGACAATTCAGTTCCTCCCCGTATGTCCCTGGTACTTTTCAAGCTGCTGCCCCAGTGGTGGAGCTCAGAGCAAATGAGTGCACCAGCTTGTAAGTTCATGCACAAATTCTTTAAGAACAATGTCTGGAACCCTAGCAGCCCTCTGTATCCCTTAGCCACAATTTCCACTGGTTTTCACAGCCAGAAGTTGTGGAGACCTCTGTCCCTGGCACTGGAACTCTGGACTGGGAGCCTTGTGTTAGAATGAGGCCCCTCACTCCAGTGGGACCTCCACAGCCAAGGTATTCATTCTAATTTTAACGACCACATGTGTGGGGGACCAGCCTGTTCCATGTCTCTGTCCCTCCTACCAGTCTCATTTTGACATCTCCTGTATGTCCTTAGTTGTAGCTATACTCCAATCAATTCTCAATGATAGTTGTTCTGTATGTTCTGTAGTTTAGCTGTAATTTTGATGTGGTCATGAGAGGAGACTAGCATAGATTTACCTACTCTGCCATCTTAATTTAAAAGGCCTGTATTTTAAAGTTTTATGCAAGACTGCAAATACTGTGGCAGCTGGCACATGTTGGCATTGATGGATTATCTCACCTTATAGGTGTGGGGCAGCATCGGAACCTGTAACCACCCTATCTCCCACCAGTTCTCTTTCTTCAGCCACTCTGAGTTTTTGACCACGTGAGTGGGTAGATCCATGCTGAATAGCAGCATCCTGTCCTACAAATCTCCTGTGGAATCTAAATTAGAGGTGGAAAAAAGTGTCCTTTTTAGTTATCAGTTGGGCTAGACTATAGAGACATCTGACTTAACATTAAATATAGAAATTAAATCTTGCATAGACTGGTCCATCAGTTTTCATCATTATGTAACCCTAATAATAAATCCTTATTCTAGCTCAGTTCTGTCCTATGTGATGGCCACTAATCGGTGTGACTATTAAGCATTTAAATTGTAACTAGAATGAATTGAAATGTGCTATGAGTATAAAATATACACTGGATTTTGAAGACAGTATAACAATATAATGCAAGTTATCTCATCGATAATTATTTTCTGTGATTTTTATGTTGAAATTATATTTTGAAAATATTGTTAAATATTTATTAAAATATTTATTAATTCCATTATTAGTGTCTTAGTCAATTCTGGATGCAATAACAAGACTGTTTTAAACAAAAACATTTATTTTTCACAGTTCTGGAGGCTAGGGAGCCCAAAATCAAGGTGTTGGCAGATTCAGTGTCTGATGATGGCCCTCTTTCTTGTTTGTAGACTGTTCTCCTTCTTGCTGTGTCCTTACTTGGAGAGACAAAGAGCTCTAGTCTCTTCCTTTTCATATAAGGAAACTAACCATGTAAGGGCTTCACCCTAATGACCAAATTACCTCCCAAAGGCCCTGCCTCCTAATACCATCTATTGAGGGCTAGGGTTTCAATATATGAATCTTGTGGATCACAATTATTTAGTCCATAACATCTTTTTTTTTTAATGTGCCCACTAGAATATCTTAAATTACACATGTGACTCACATATTTCTAATACTATTCTAGATTACTCATAGCATTTCTGATGCTCTCATAGAAAACTAATTCATTAATTTTAATATCCCCAATCCCCTGTATGGATGAGTCATATTAGAGAAAATCTCCAAAATGATATCTGATGTGTAGCTGATCAATTCTGTTTTCACGTGCTGACAGTGGTGAAGTAACATTCTCTTCCAAGGCTGAAAAACAATTAGTCTCAATTTAGAAAGTCACCTGTGGATAAGACTTTAGTTGACTAACCTCAATCTGAACCATGGATTCACTCATTTATGCATTTATTCAACAAATATTCTCTAAACACCTCCTAAGCACAGCTTTAAACATGTTACCAAAGGGTTCTGCCCTGATAGAACTTATAGAGTAATGAGGGGAGACAGATGATAAAATAACCAAAAGGATGATTAGAGAGTTTGAAGAGTATCCTGAAACTGAAAGAAAAATATGATCTAGATAGTTAATGAAAATGTTTTCTTTAGATGGTTTGAATAATGATTATGTTTTCCTCAAATTAATATAAGATGGAAGCTCACATGGTATTAAAGGGAATTAATTTATTCATAAAGAGAAATGTACTAAATATAATAAATAGTTTTAATTTTATTTTTTGAAGCAATAAAGAGGAAATTATAGAAAACTATGAACATGGAAATGGAGTTGATAGCTATTGATTCTCAAGGTGTGACTACAGGGATGTCAGTGCTGGTATGTTCAAGTTTAATGTTAAAAATTCAAGGTTTACTAGATTCTTAGATTTATTTTGCATTGTAGATATAAAGTAGAGGATCAGTTACAATTTTATCAGCAAGTGTAAAGGATTCATGCCACACGGGGCTTTTAAATGTGTTCATTAATATTTAATGTGTCTGTAGGATGCTTTGAAGGATGTAGTTTATACAATTAGTGCATTTAAGAAGGATGAGTCATAGTACATGAATCATGTTTGTTATAGCTCTTGAAATTCTAAATCACTAGCAGGCTTCCACAATGGATGTTCAAGTTTTAAGAAAAATATTAGAGGACGAACCTCTCATGATAAAGTAAATGATGCTACAGAACGTACTTCAGAGAAAAAATCATATTTCTTAAAAAAAATCAATGTGGAAATCACAGAGTAATTGCAAAGAAACAAATTCTCTGGATCTGACATCTTTCCTTTGTGTTGTCCTGTGAGTTGTCTATGAATGGTGTCAGCTTTCTACTTGTGCTGAAAACGTTCAGTGGTTCAGTGCCAAAGCAATTTTGACAAACTTTTTCATTGGTGCCAGTTCTCATGAGGGTGCGCTCTCAGGATTTACCTTTGAATTTCAAATGGTTGTAAAACTCCAGGGGTTCACAGTATGTGAATGAAATGAGAAAGGAAGATGCCATCAAAATGGTTTAGCTGCATTTTATCTTTTTTTTTCTTTCTTAGTTCCAATGTGGCTTGAGACTTGGCATACTGAATAACAGTAAAGTGTTAGACAGAAAGTGCTAACCTGGTCAAAAACAGTGAATTCTGCAAGGAGAAAACAATAAGCTATCAGAAAGACGTTGCCGGAATATTTTTATTTTCCCTTAAAAAGGGCCCCCATCTTTGACGGCCGCCATGCCTTTGGGGCCTAGAAAACAATTATAAAATGGTACATTGGAAATCACTATGTCCCAGGCAGAAGCAATAAATTGACTGACTTAATGTGCATGATTTGACTGCTGATGTAAGTATGAGCTATATGGAAACTCACCTCAACAAGAAAGATAAGAGTTTAGTTTGGAATGCAGATGCTGTTCAAAAGTACAGCTGTTTAGGTACTGTGTTGCCAACATTTCTTTAATTGGCTCAGTTTTTTATATCATTAGTTTTCTGGTGACAACAGCAGCCACTTTATTCAAAAAGCTTAATCAATATCATATCCATGGTAAAGTCAAACTTCCCACTGTTACGCCAGCTTTTGAGCACAGCTACATTATTTTGAACATGTTGAAGAATCTAACCCACATGTTCTATGATATCTCTGTGTTTAAGCTTTTTGGGGATGACTGAGTGTAAGAAAAATGTAGTACAGGTTAGATCATATTATAAGGTGAACTAAGATTAGAAGTTTTACAGACCAGCTTTCACTTAGGGTGCTGGAATAAATAAAAATGTGTGTACCTCTAATTCAAGTAGATTTTCCTTTAGTCGTTTTGACTTAAATGTAAAGAAAACCATTGGTAATGACATTAATTTAATGCCATATCACATTCGAGGGTTGCATTTATTTTCTTTTTTCATTGTCTCCTTTATCAATGTGTCTGGCCAAACATAATAAAGGGTCGGCTAAACAACAGAACTCTACAACTGTTCACATCGATGTAGTTTACATTTTTCTTCACATTTCAACTTGGTGCAATGGAGTTAATACTTCAGATAATATATCTGGGATACAGTAAAAGTGTATATTTGCAGCGAATGACTCCATTCATTGAAAGAACAATGAAGCTATATGAAAGCTATCTTGATGTAGGACAAAATCACTTAACCTCTGCTGTGTCTTTTATAGGATGGTATAGGTTATAGAGTGGCACTAAGCAGCTGATTACAGGAGAGTAATTGGGAAAAGAGCCAATTTCTATTCATGGAATCCTCTTTGAAGCAGCATAAAAGCTATGCGGCCTTTCTTTTCCACTGACTCATTACAAGAAACCTGTAAATACCTTGCTCTATTCTGTTCTCTTAAAAGAGACCCAAATGATGAAATGTAGTTGTAAAAAATATTCACTAATATGCCAGCCAAAAGTACAATTTATGAGCACATTCATGTTGCCATTTTATTAGGCAGGAAAAGAACTATGGCAGCCTTGGCCCTCCTATGAATGGAAGTGCCTACTTCTATTTATAGATTCTTATTGCTTTCCAAATATATTCTTTCACATGGGAATGGAATCTGATCATTTCGCCAATATAGCTCATCAGATTTTACATGCATGACTGCTATCTTCATATTGATCTTTTTAAATTGCTGTAATATTTTACACTGTGTCTAAAGGCACTCAATGTGTGTGTGTGTGTGTGGTGTGTGTGTGTGTGTGTTTGTGCGTGTGTGTTTAATATAAGACACAAGGGAACTGGGACGTTCACCTCCTCTTTTCACTCACATCTCCTCTGTGAATTCTTCATCTTACTTCTCTTAGAATAGAACTGCATATGCGCATACACTACATCTTCTGTGCACCAAAAAAACAATATTTCTCTTTATTTCTTACCAGAAAGAGCTCTAATTCTCTTCTTTTGTTGTTGTTTTTGTTTGTTTGTTTGTTTTGTTTTGTTTCTTTTTGTTTTTCATTTTCTCCCAAAGTCTCCCAGAACTCCCAACTTTAAATTGTGTTTTTTGGATTAACTCAAACTCTTCCTAAAAAAAGGATAAAAGAATAATAATAATTAAATAAAAGAATAAAAACAATCAACATGTAAAATTATAATGGGGTATTTTTCTCCCTGAAAGTTTACCCTTTGCCTCTCTTTACTGGATGTAAAAGGAAGTTTGTACAAATGTGGTTCGCTAGAGACACATTTGGTCCAACTACTGTCTTTTGGGCCTACTGATCTTTGTAGGGTACAGTTCTACTCTGGCTTCCTCTCTTTGTGTCAGGGTCTGGTGTCCACTGAAGGTTTTCTGGTCCTTCGTGTTTCTTGTGGATGGCTTATTGCTGCAACATGATAGAGATCTCTGTCAAGAGCCTATCTTGAGATGGCAACACCTATATTATGATCCCAAACTTTTCTAATCCTCTTCAAGTATTTCACAACTCCCTTATGTCCAAGATACCTCAGCTTATTTTTCTGCATTATGTTGCAGGCTCTGAGGAACTGCTGTCCAGCCCAGCAACCTACCTCCTATTGTTTTTATCTGTCTACCCCTCAGAACACCAGGTCGACTACAGGACTTTGTTAAGAGCAGTGACTCTTGTTTCTAATGTTAAGATTCTCATCACTTTCCCTTACCCTCATCTCCCAGTATAAAATTTTCTGAAGACTTTACTTTTGGAAGGGAATATCTTTAGGTAATAATGCTCAACCTTTTTTTTTTTTTTTTTTTTTTGTACCATTGCTCTCTGAACATCTCTTTGATATCTGATCTAAGTAAAAATGAGCTTTGAGAATTTAGGAAAAAATTTTTTCTTAGCAGTACCTGAGTTTAAAATTATTGTAATTACTAGGATTCCCAAAATATTAGGTTTGAGACTGAAAAATGATTAGTAACTCTATCATTTCAGGTAATTTTCTCCCTCCTCTGAAGAAACTGATGCTCTTTGGTTAAGAATTAGGAATATTTCTGAGTAGGACTGAAAGATATGAACATATGAGAAAATTTTAAATATATGTCATCTCTGTGTTTTTCTACTTATCATTAAGAGCTTGGACTCTGGAGGCAAATTACCTGGATTTGGATTTAAATCCTGGCTCTTCTGTTTATTACCTCTGTGATCATGAACATTACTTACCCTCTTTACCTTGCTCTCTGTGTATGTAAAATAAGGATAATGAGTATCTATGTAATCATACAAAGATGTTAGTAAATGGGCTAATGTTTGTAAAGTTCTTAGAATAATTCCTGGCATCTTACAGGCACTATAAAAATGTTAATAATAATAATAACACCAATGTTAATAATAATAATGAGTAAATAAAAAAAATCTACAATTATCACAAAATAAAAATGTTTATTTATAAAAAAAAGAAATTCATCAACAAGAAAAAAATTATCAACATAGAAATAAAAACATAGAAAACTGAAGTTGCAGACTAATGGAGAGAAAATAAATCAGATATATTCTTATTGCAAAAGCAAAAGATAGACATAATAACAAATTATTTAAATTATAAAAATTATTGAAAATTTAACTCAGGATCCACAATGATCTGTTCTAAGCACTCTAGACAAGACAAACATGTTTTTGGCCCTAGATAGTATTACTTCTTATTGTGAGATAGCTATTGAACAAGTAAAAATTAATAAAATATTGATAGCTACTCCAAAAATTAATTGAACAAATAAGACAACTTAAATGTGATAAAGAGTGACTGAAAGGAAAGGTAGTGGTTAGATTTGGTATTCCAGGGGATACCTTTGACAAAGGGTCTTTTAAACAAGATCTGAATCACAGGAAGGGAAGAAGTCATTCTTGAGAAGATGAGAGAGTAAGGATGCCCAGGGTGCATCAAGGTCAAAGAGAAAATAATCTCTTTGTTTCCAGGAAACTCAAAGGGCACTGAGGTGTGAACCCTGGAGATTTAAGCAAAGAAGTGACACATTTTTGTTATGTTTTTAAAAAGAATAATCTGACTGCTGTGAAATGAATAAATTACAAGGGCTAGTATGGAAGCAGGAATGCCACGTAGGAGGCAATAGTTTTAATTCAAAATGAGTGATGTTTCATCTGGGACAAAGTCAGCGTGGTGATTTGGGGGAAAAGGACCACATACTAGGAATTTTGATATATGATTTTTGGTATTTGCTGAGGATCTGCATACAAGATCTCAACTTCCATTCTTTCTCAGAGTACCTTTTGGGTCCCTAGCAAGCAGACTCTAAAAGGTTATTCAAAAAACAAACTAACATATACATTTGAAAAGAAGCCAACTATACATTATAAAATATAGAGAATTACTGATATTAATTCAGAATAACATAGACTGTGGCATTAAAGATCTGCAAGGCATACTGATTTGATTCCAAGGGTGTAAAATATCAAGCATATATTTTATGAAGAAAATCCATCAAGCACCAACATAAACCTTTATTTGAAAATTGCAGACTTGAGAAGGCTCTACAGAAACATTCTGACTTGGGGCAGAATGGTAGAATATTTTAAGGAGGTTTAATAGGTGGAGTGAGTATACAATTTGGCTGGTTTCAGGAGTAATGGGTCAAGGGTGGTTCTTGCTAGAAAAATTATTTGTGCAGATAACCAGCTATTGTTAATGCAATATGGATTGTTCAGGAGGAGTGGGGGGTATCAGTTAGAGCAGAGGTCATGTACAAGAGGTGGTGGGAGAACTGTAGCCAGGACAAGGAGACATGAAGCACTGCAGGAAATTCTCAATCCTTCAGTGTCTCTCACAATGAGTTTTAATTGTTAGAGTAACTTACATGGCAGTTATTGGATCTGGAGACATTGATTTGGGGTAAGTGCAGATAAAGAGAAGTGGCTATGAGGATAAAGGAAAGAGAGTTCATGAATTATGCTTTGTTATTTGTTTTGTCGTTGTTGCTGTTTGGCTCTACAATGATTCTATTCTGACCTCTTGTCCCCAAAGAGGTATTAATGAGAAATTCTCTCCATGCACATGAAGGGAAATATTTGATCTGCAGCTATGCTCCCTACCCACTGAACCTCCTATCACATATGCAAACTTGATTTAGGGATATTGTACTGCATTCTGATAGACAGTTGAGTAGATCGCATTCCTGGGAGCAGGGACTCATGCTCTCAATTGAACATGCTAATCATTACCAATCCCTTACCAATTATTCAAAGAAAAAGTGTGATCAAAAACAGAAAAATTAGAACTCACAAAATAGGCCCAAGGTAGGCTGTGAAGAGCTGTCTTCTCTCTTTTAGAGACTTTTTGAAAGTAGATTTCAAGAAGAGACACATTATTAAACTTCTCTTGAAGTGGCTGCTAAGGTGACACCTGTGAATCTATACTTTGTAGAGTTAGGCCTATAGCCTCAGAGAACAAGGCAGGATAACATTTATTAGTTAGCTTAAGTATATACACATATGTTCTTTTTTGTTATCCCCTGAGATTTGGAAGACTGTTTTGTTTTTGTGGCTTAAATGTTGTTGTCATTGTTGTTTAGGTGTCTCAGACTGCTCTCTGCAGTATGGTCAGTGGGTGGCTTCTCTTAGAACAAAGTATTAAAGTGAGATAATTCCTTCTCGAGGACAAAGTGGTTCCCAGAGAGTAAGAATTGTGGCTTTACCATGTACACTCCATCCCTGCTTCCACCACCATGGAGGGAAATTGATTGAATTTGGTAATTAAAAAAAAATGGAAGTTTCAAAATGATGAAGGAATGGTCAATAGTTATTCTATTATTTTTTAAGATCTGCAAGTTTCTTGGACATCCAAAGATATGTACTCTTTTGTTCCAAATCACATAAACTCCATAATATGATCCACAGTGAAGTGACACCTCCCACCTACTCTTAGTAATGGCGTTCATTTCTACGAACAGGCAATACTTCACCTTTGTAGTCTCCCATTTCTGAGGACACTTAACAACATTAAGTTATAAGTTTCAGGTGATCTGTCTATCCTTTACATGTTGTAGGTACAATCACTAAAACTGAGAGCATAGCCATGCTCTACCCTGCTACCTGCAGGTCTCCATACTCAATCTGTCATATTGTTTCCCAAGCTATTAGTTATTATAGTCTTTGGAATATGATAGGTCAGCATCTGTGTTATCAAAAAAAAAAAAAAAACAAAACAAAAAAACAACAACAAAACAAAAACAAAACATGCAATTACTAAGACTTTATTTTCCCTAAAAATCCTTTAAGGCTGAGTAGCAGGTAGACTGTGAGCTCAGTCCTGGAGAAGAAATTGCTCCTGAATGAGAGCAAAGGACTCTCCTGAGCCTCAGTGCCTCCACAGGCTCATGCACAGTTTAATTTAGGGTCACACTTTTCCACTTGTGGACACACTTTCCCAGTCTTTTTCCATCTCAGCAACTATCTGAGGCATGTATCAATTCATCAAGTTAAATGAGGCCGAAAAAAAATCATATGGGCTATATTCTTCAGCCTACCCTCAGTAATGTGTTAAAAAGAACCGTCTATTGTACAGTTTCCTGGTCTAAAGAAGCTATTATCATTGTCCATTTAGTTCTTTCTGTAGTATATAGAACTGTCATACTGCCCGTGTACACTTTTAAACTATAACAACTTAGTTTTAAGGTACAATAGAAACCATCGGAGAATGGCAGTTTGAAGCAGTTTTATCCGTATTTTATAATTGTTCAATGAGTTTTCTTATTTGAGATTCCCGAGACAAATGAACAATGGCTACAGCTATGGAAACTCTAAATGGTGTGCTGTGGAAGATAAAATTGAATTCAGTATTATCTGGTGAAGAAAATTCAATGCACCAGATATATGCAGATTGTTTGCATTGTATTAACAGCTTGCGTATTTCAAGTTTTAACACGTGAAAGTTGAGAAAAGATAGAGAAACTTCAAATGCTCTTCTGTTGCTCTCATGACTCAAAACAGGGTAGCTTTGATTCAACCTACCAGAGCTAAATACACACTGATTTTATAGAATTGAGAGAAACTTTCTGTACCTCACATTATTGTTTGCAGACTCTTCATGAGCTGGTTTTTGCTTTCTTTTGTGTTTTCTTTCTTGGATTTAAGCAATTTTTAAGGCCATGTGATTGGTCCCCAGAGAGCCTCCAGTTACAACCATCGTCAATGTGCACAGTTGCTCAAGTACATCTTGAGATTCCATCAAGATATTTTCTGAAACTGTTCACTTGAGAGTTCTATCAACTCCCAGAACAGGAAACAAAAAGAAACACATGTTAAGGCAAGTAGTTACAGTTCTTATACTGTTGAGCAATATTCTTTATGATCATGATTTAATTACATTGATTTATTGATTTTGCTGCAGTTCAGTTTGAAAGTGTTGGAAATAAGTCTTAACCACAAAGGGACTATATGTCTGGATTCACTAAAAGAAACTGATGCTAAGAAAAAAAAAAAAAAAAACAGAGGGAAAAAAAAAGAAAGAAAGAAAAGGAAAAACTTAGGAGAGGGTAACTGAGCATAGTGGCAATAATTCTTTTTCACATGGGTTCTTTCTTTGAAGGGATAGCCGGTATAACAATGGATGTCAGGTTTCAAGGTGTATAAAATTCACCTGGGGTTACTGTTAGTCATGCAAGCTCCAGAGTCTCAACCTGGAGATTTTGACTTTATGATGTTGTTGTTATTGTTATTGTTGTTATCATTGTTGTTTTGAGGGATAAGGAAGAACTATTGTGTGTGTTGTGGGGGGTTGTATGCATGGGGAAGGGACATGTATGTTTGATCAGCACTCAAGCAGATTCTGTTATAGATAATAAAAGAGCCACGCTTCACTATTCATTCCATTCAGAGGTGCCCTGGGAAGACATTTGTGCCAGGTGTGGGTATGATCTTTCTGTTCTCTAGTGGGACCTATGGTGTAATTCTCTAAACCTATATAGGGAAAAGTAAGGATTAATTAGAGCAATCTATATAAGATATGGGCTACAGTCTATGGCATATAGTAGATACACCATAAAATGTTAGTTGCATGTCCTTTTGCTGTATTATCTCAAATGTGACTTCGTGGGTTTTTTCCTTTGTGAAACAGGAATTGTATAAATTAGTAGAGTTAATTAGGAACTGAGAGGAGTATGGTCTCAAGGAAGACTGGTTGAGCTGTGTTAGATCTCATGAGATAGTACTTCCATTTGGTAACATCATTTTAAGATCCCAGATGCTTATTTTATCGGTGAATGGGTAATGAGGCCTGAGCCAGAAAACTGTGTCATGCTAAATAAAATATCCAAAAAACTAAACAGCAGATTGCTAAATCACCAAAAGTATAGTGAAAAATAAAACATTTACCCTGACAAGTACACCAACATATTTCAATCAACAAACTGTCTCTATATTCTAACTACACAGGAACAAAAAACAAAACAAAACAAAAACGGACACAGGGTAATAATTCACTTTTCGAAATCACTGCTGTCAGACAGATCATAAATATTTGAAGCCCATTTGATTGAGCTTCATAAGTTGATGGTTGTTTAGGGAGCCTGGATTCAAAACAAGAGATATTAGGTTAATTAAAATTTTACTGACTTTGAAATAAAATAATGCCTTCAGAAAAAATCCACATTAGAAAAGCTTTATTTTGCACAAATACTTAAAATAACCTGACAATGCCTAGTCCTATGGCTCTGGCTCCTTTGCCTTGACCAGAACCAAAATTTCCCTCTCAAACTGTGCTTTTGCCTGACTTGACATGTATTCTTGATTGCTTTTTGGATATAGAAAAACACTGAAAAGTTTCTGCAGGAGTGGATCACTAAGAAATAATTGTGTTAGGTATAAATCTTGGGCCAATACTCAGTTATACAAAATACTTAGATTTGTTTTCTATAACTAACTTAATTTTATTTTTCAGGCAAGAGATCATTTGTATTAGGATTGTATTTAGTTATTAATACAGCTTTGCAGTCACCCTTTTTTTCCTGTTAATTTTTAATGATATATATTATTTAGCAAAATTTTACTTTACCATACATATACAAGCATTAAGAGTTGTCTTCTCCCACAATTCTTTAAAGGAATCATCTCACTTCATTTATTTTCCTCTGAAATACTCTTTCTTTGTTTTGGTAAGTTGGCAATACAACATTTTATAGGACATTAAGCAAGTTAATGCAGCTTTCATTATTAGAATCTCATAATTAGTGTTATTTCTTTTTAAAATAAGTTAAATTAAATTTTTATTACATTTCAGCTTTATCTAAATATAATTGACAAACAGACTTGTAATATATTTTAAGTATACATCGTGGTGATTTGATATGCATATACATTGTGAAAGAATTCCCCCATCTAGTGAATTGAATTCATCACCTCACATTTTATTTTGATTTTTTAAATGTATGAGAATGTTTAAGTTCTGCTATATTAGCAAATTTAAACTCTATAGTACAGTGTTATTACTACAGTCACCATGATGTACAGCAACTATTCAGACCTTATCTATGTTAAAGCAGCCATTTCTACTTCATAGCCCCCAGCAACCACTTTTCTTTCTCTACTCTCTGCTTTTGTGCATGTGACTTTCCTCCCTCCCCCTACAAATGGCAGGCTTTCTTAAATGGCAGGATATTTTTCATTCTCATGACGGAATAATATTGCATTGTATGTGCATACCGTATCTTCTTTATCCATGCACACGTTGATGGACACTTAGGTTGTTTCCAGGTCTCGACTATTGTGAAAATGCAGCAGTAAACATGAGGATGCAGATATCTATCTGATGTCCTGTTTTCATCTCCTTTTGGGTAAATACCCAGAAATGGGGCTGCTGGATCATATGGTAGTTCTATTTTTAGTTTTTTGAGGAAACTCCAAACTGTTTCCATAGTGATTGCATCAACAGTGCACAAGAATTCCCTTTTCTCCACATCCTCACCTTGTCTTTTTGATGGCAGCCATTCTAAAAGATGTAAGGTGATAGCTCATTAAGATTTTGATTGATATTTCCCTGATGATTGGTGATGTTGAGCACTTTTTCATAGTTTTATTTCTTTAATGATTGCGCAACAAAGTTTTGGCAAAGTTTAGTTTACCTCGATAAGCTTTTTAAACCATATTTATCTAAACAAATGAAATTGACCTAAGTTATCCGTTTTGTTGGCTGGTCGGTTGGTGTGAGAGAAAATATAGAATTTTTATATTAAGGAAAAGTTTAGCTTCTTGATCTGCATTTTGTCAGGAACAATGAGGAAAACCTTGAAGGGTTTGTAGTATGCAATAGACCAGAAGACATTGAGTCAACTTTTAGTAAAGTAACAATGTTTATAACATGTCCTCACCTAACTGTGAAATTCTCATGCTCTAGCATTTGACCTCTCTTCAACCTCATACTTCCCTTAAACTCTTCGTGGTAAACTAAATATGATCTGAATTTTGAATCACAGTGCTAGTTAAACAAGAGATTTATTTATACAAGACAACATATATAATATTATATCAAAGGGGCTTTTATTAGAAATGAAAACAAATGTAATATCACAACTAAGAATAATCATATCTTAGAAGGTAAATGAGATTCGTGATTTCTAAGCGCTTTCCTGCCAGGTCCCAGGCTACATTCTCTCACATAGAGCAAAGGATCCACTTTGACTTGCAAAGAAATGTCCCCTCTTCTTCCTAAGTACGCTGCACCATATTTCTTTTAAGTCATTTTAGGATGAACTCTTCCAAAAGTCTCTATAGAAGCCTCTATGCTAGAAGTAGTTACCAGACTCCTATTTAAATATAACCGAAAACTCAGAAATACATATTAAGTATTTGCCCTACTTTTTTTTTAACCTTCATAAGACTCAGAATTCGCCACAATAATTCTCATAGGTCACTTAGTATCAGCACCTGGGTGGTGTAGACGTTCTGCAGCTGTAAAAGCACTGGCAAGTGAAAAGATGGAAAAAATCCCAAATCTTTGCAAATGCTTCTTTCAGAAACCCTCTCACTTTGCTTAATGAAGGGATAGAATAATATTCCCCATGATCACTGTACTCCTAAGAATTCCCCCAAGTTTTTCACTTTTTATATTGACTGGGCATGTAGAAGTTGAATCAGGAAGTCAAAGTAAGGCCTTAAGCCTTGATGGGTAATGTTATGCTTCTGTGGCTATCTTAAGAATATCAAAATATTAAGGAAATCTTAATATTCTTAAAGTTATTTGATTATCTTAAGAATATTTTGACACTGTACACTTTTTTTGTCAACTAAGAATATTGGCTGAAATTCCTCTGCCCTTAGGACCCTGCCTGTTACGTATTAAGCACTAAATAGACATGTATTGAATAAGTGAATTAATCAATTTCTACTCAATATCTTTTTATATATGCTTAATTTTCTACATTTCCATCAAATTATAAGGTTATTTACATTATCCACCTTTCTCCTGAATTAGAAATTACCTCTTCATAGGTTATTTTCTAGGCAACCCTATCCATGTTCTATGTTATTGTTATTTGGAATGTTGAATCTATCATTTAAAAATATATAAATTATCTTTTCAATGATTTAAGTCTCTTTTTCTTTTAACATCACAGTCCTGGATTCACATTTCATTGCATATTTTGATAATTAATTTTGTGGGCATTTGTTTATGACAAATAACTTCAGTGTTTGAAATTTGATTTTTGTTTTAGTGCACACTTATAAATGGAAGTTTAGTTGAGTAAAAAATTCAAGACTGTCTGTGATTTTCTTTCAGGCCTCTGAAAGTAATACTCTGAGATCTTTAGGCAGTTCTTGATACCATTGAAAGGACTTTATGATTCCTGTGTAGACATTCTGATTTTTCTCCCTGATAGCTTTTAAGAATTATTTTTATCTATGTTTAATAATTTTACAATATGTTTAAGTGTGTGTTTATTTTAATTTATGCTAATTAATAATTTTGGCTTTATGTCTGAGTTATTCAGAAATAACTGCCATATTTCTTTAAACATCACCTCTCGACCATTTTTTTTTTCCTTTTAGTAATTCTTTATGTCTTGAGGAATCTAAAACCATCTTCAATCTCTTCTTTTTCTATATTTCATTTTGTCCATTTTTCTCATTATTACTTTATAGTTCAATATTTTCTCTACTACTGTGGCTTATCCAAAAGGTATCACGTCTATTTTCTTTATTGATAACTTTTAAAATTTCTAGGATCTCTAATTGGTACTTTGTATCTCATTTCATTCCTAATTTATCCAGTTGTGTTTTGTTTCATAATTTCCTAATTCGTGATTTTGTAAATGTTATTTCTTCTTTTTCTTTCCAGAATAGTTTAAGGGATTCATTTGATAGTCTTCTTTTTCAGAAAATTATTCACACTATCTGCATACACATCCTAAGTAAATTCTCTTATTTGTTGAGTTCTCTTAAATCTATTTCTTATTAAATTTATTGGGGGACATTGGTTAATAAAATATTTTAGGTTTTAATTGCTGCAATTCAATAATATGTCATGTGTAAAAATACTTTTTAAAGCTATTAGTTTTTCTTTGTGCTTTAGGCCTTGATATACCAATTCATCTTGAATAAGCATTTGTGAGAATGTGTCCAAACATTTGTTTCTGCTGACCATGCTCACCCATCTATGTCTAGTGGTTTCCACCCTTCAAGTTCGGATTCAAGGTGGGGAGAATTCCAGATTTGGTCACAGCAATATCCTGACAAGAAGTCACAAGGATAAACATTCTACACTCAAATTTCTTTTGAACACGAATTCAAAGGCAAAGAAATAGTAAATTCAATACATTGTTCTTGAATCCTCTGCTTTTCATTTATGTGTAAACTGAAATCAGAAGAAACATTAAAACAAGGAATTATCTAGGTAGATTTTTTAATTCAGCATTATTTTTATCTTCCTTTCTATCTCTTTTATGCCTTTTCTGAACTTTACTTCCATATAAAAATAACTCTAAAATTTAAAAGTTTCCCAGGTTATATTTCTCCTTACAATCACAAGTCTTATAATAAGACAGACTTGTCACTTATCAGATTCAACTCTGAGCTCTACCCTTGGAACTTTCCTCTTGATTTAGTCCAAAATGTCATTGGGGATTCAACCAAAACTTTTACTTTCTTAGGTAAAGTAATCATTAACTTGAAAGGAATACCACATATGATAGTTCTTAACTTTTTCTGAATAGAACTTTCTGTGCATTTCTATTAATAGTATAGAGAAATCAATTTTACATTTTTTATCACTAATAACAAATAATGTGTTATTATGTAATGTTTTTTAATTGATTTTCCTTTACTCTAAATGTCATGTTCATATAATAATAAATTACATTTTCAGGGTATCAATGATAAATTATTTAAATAATTTCTTTATTGGGATGTTTCTTGGGAAACTAATGTTTTATAATGTCTTTTGGAGTTCACCTATGTCGAGAACTGTGCAGTGTCTTGTCTGATATTTTACCCAACATATAAGCTAATATGTTAGCCTGCCACAATTAAAAAAATGTGGGGGAAGTGATGAGGTTCCTGGGTCAGAAACACAGGATTTTATTACTCATGACAATGATATAAGACAGAGTTTTATTTACTTGCATCAGTTCTCTATGCCCCTCTAGATCCTACTGAGGAAACGCAAAGAGCTTATCATGAATGCTTGCACATGAAACTGATTGTGATACAGGAAGCAATGCTGAGTTATTATAGAAGGAGAAACATGACTGTTCTTTGTCTGAGTGGAGACATATGGGGGGGGGTATAAGAAAGCTGAGGAGAGGTGTTACCTAATCTACCAAGGTTGTCCTAAAAATATAAATCTGAAATTGCCCTGGTAAAGAATGATGAGGGTGTTGCATTCTCAGCTTACTCAGCAAGAATATGCAGAGAAGTTCTGGGTTCATGGAGAATTGCTGCTCTCCAAACCAAGTAAGAGTTACTGTATAATACTTATTAGGTATTTAAAAAATAATACTATTAACAAGAATAAAGAAGGCCCAACATTTACTAACTGTTGTGTTAGGTGCCTTACCAACTTTACATCAATTAACTTCTATCATTTCCTATCTTGTACTTTTTTCTTTTTTAAAAAATGACTTTTTAATTTTTCATTTGCAGTTGACATTCAATATTATATTAGTTTCAGTTGTATAGCATAGTGGTTGCCAGAGGGATGAGGGGTTGGGGGACTGGGAAAAAAGGTGAAGGGATTAAGAAGTACAGATTGGTAGTTATGAAATGTCATGAGGATGCAAAGTATAGCGTAAGGAATATAGTCAATAATATTATAATAAATTACTTTAATCACCCCATTTTGAGATAAAAAAAATTAAGTCTTAGATATTTTAAGTCACTTGCCCAAAGCCAGTATAGAACAAAAGAAAAAAAAAAAGATTGGAGAAACCTTAGAAATGATATTTATAAAATAATGATAAAATAACTATGATAATCCTAATTAATAAGCTCTTATATGCCATATATAATTTTTAACCTGATCATTATATATAACACACTGAGGCTTAGTATTCCCATTTTCTAGTTCAGAATACTGAGACTTAGGGAAGGTTCAATAAATTGCCCAAGCTTGGAGTAGTTGCAAAGACAAGAACAACTCTAAATATGCATGTTTAATCCATTTGTTGTATTGTCTTCCAGAAATAATTGTAGCTTAATATTATTGAACATACCCTTTTCTTCTACTACAGCCAACATGTGCAACCTTTGTTTATGATATTTTCATACGGCTGCAGCTTCAAAACTTTTTATTATACTGGAGCACAAGTGAACTACTCACTTTAAATCATGAGATTATTAATTTTAAAAAGTCTTTATTCTAGGGCCCATCACAAACCATTACAATTGCTTGCTTTTGTGGGAAACTAGGAACAATGTGAAAAAGAATGAAAGCTAGACTGATAATTGTGGGTACCGTACATATTAAATAAATCACGATATTTCAAATTTGGTCTTCCACTCTACCATTCAGCCACTTCTTTTCTCCCAGGGATAGAGTCTATGACCAAGATTGACAATATCCAAAGCATTCCAGAAATAAAGGGAGACATTACACTAAAAATTTAATATATAGATACAAATATAGATATAGATAGATTTAGATATAGATAGATATAGATATAGATGTAGATACACATTAGATATAAATATAGATAATATAGATGATATAGATATAGATATAAATGATATAGATATGTAGATAAAATGATACAGAAAGAAATTTAATTTCTTATATCGCTTATTGAGGAAGCTTTAAAATTGTTGGGAAAAATGTTTTAGTAATTGTTTGAAGTGGAAGTTAAGAAAAAAAGAACATTTACTTTCGTAACAATTGGTGTTAGCTAAACTATTTTCTAATTAGATATGCCTGAGGATCATTTGTTTTACTAAACATTATTTTAGCAATTTAGGGGTAGTAGCTGAACTGTTTCAGTTTTTTTTTTAAGTCTTTTATTTTTCTTAGCGTAGTTTTAGGTTCACAACACAATTAAAGAGGAAGGTATAGAGATTTCCTATATTCCTTATTTTCCCACACACTGTATACCTGCTTCATTATCAGCATTGACCACAAAAAAGTGGTTCATTTATTACAACTGACGAACCTACATTGGCACATTATAATCACCAAAGTTCATAGGTTAAATTAGATCTCACTATTGCTGTTATACAGTTTACGGGTTTGAACAAATGTATAATGATACATGTAAATTATTAAGGTATATGAATAATTTTACTTCATTAAAGATCCTCTGTGCTCTGCCTATTCATCTCTCTCCATCCCAACTCCTGGCAACCAATGATCTTGTTACTGTCTTTATTATTTTGCCTTTTCCAGAATGTTATAGTTAGAATCATACAATATGTAGCCTGTTTGGATTTGTTTATTTCACTTAGTAATGTGCATTTAAGCTTCTACCATGTCTTCTCAGGTTTAATAGCCCTTTGCTTTATAGTACTGAATAATATCTCCTTGTCTGGATGTATGAGTTTATTTATTCATTCAGCTCCTGAAGGGTGTCTTGGTTGCTTACAAATTTTGTCAATTATAAATCAAGCTGCCATGAAAATCCATGTGAAGATTTCTGTGCAGACATAAATTTTCAACTCCTTCGGGTAAATACCGAATGGCACAATTGCTGAATCATATAGGTATATTTTGTTTTGTAAGAAATTGCCAGTCTTCCACAATGGCTATATCATTTTGCATTCCCACCAGCAATGTACGAGAGTTCCTGTAGTGCCACACCCTCTCCAACATTTGGTGTTATCAGTTTCTAGATTTTGACCATGCTAATTGGTGTATAGGAGTATCTCCTTGTTGTTTTAATTCGCATTTCCCTGATAACATACAATGTGGAGAATCTTTACACGGCCTTATTTACCATTTATATTTCCTTTGATGAGGTATCTGTTCAGGTCTCTGGTCATTTTTTAAATCAGATTATTTAATTTCTCATTGTAGAATTTTAAGACTTCTTTGTATATTTTGGATATCAGTTCTTTATCACATGTGTTTTAGTGCAAATACTTTCTTGCATTCTGTGGCTTGTCTTCTCATTCTCTTACAAGCTGGATTGTTTTTTGTTTTGCTTTTTTCCCCCCAGAAGGGAATTTGAATTTTCTGGTGGTAATTCTGATAGGAAAGTGACAGGATCTGGTTAAGACCTGGTATACTTCATGTGGGAGGGGAGGACTGGGACATAATACCACCTGTGGAATCAAGGAGAAGACTTGGTACATAGAAATATCTAATGAGAATTTTTTGAAGTAATTTTACCATAACATGTCAATGTAATCATTACATTTATATCTTCTTCAGAATATTTAGTAAAAAAAATTTTGGCTCCTGAGAGTTTTTGTTTTTCCCTTTTGAGAAATTTGAACAGGTGACTATTGAAACTCATGATTTCAATAGAATAGAATAGAATTAGGATAGAATCAGTCAATGTCTGTGGCACAATAAAAAAAATTAGACTCTCATGTAGATTAGATCATTCCATCAACATACATTTATAGAAAATAAATTCCTCTGAATTTATAGTTGTGTTAAGGGTACTATTATCATCAACTGCCTTGATGCCCCCAATCTAAGTTTCAGTAGTTTCTTGACCAGATTTGAAAGATAATGCTCATACAGCATGAACATATAAAATATTCTTTATACGTCACTTTTGCTTTGTGCTTAAGAAGACTTGCTACAAAATTATTGGTTCATATGTTCAAGTTATCAATAACAATGACAGAAGGTGGGAAGAGGAAGAATTAAGAGAAATTATTTTGGCTGTAGGCTAAAAACATAGAAAACTAATGATTGGAAGCAATCACAGAGGTAAAGGAAGTTAACAAAAGGGAAAAAAAAACTAAAGGTGGTTATTAAGAAAGTGTGAAGAGAGGCTTAACGATCTCCAAATATTTTTATTACACATAATACTAGTAAAATTTTTGAACATTTCCCAAGTGTTATCCTTTAAAAATTATATACACATATCATTCTACAAATGTATCATATATATAATAAATATATTCTGTACCAAGCATTACTTGTTCCCACCAATGTTCAGCTTTTCTTTATTTTGAGTGGCATATGAGCAACTATATGTTTTGTCCCTTATCAGTGAAGTCACTGAATCAGTGAAAAGCCCTACAGAATTCTCCTGATGCTCTATGGGCCTCAACATTAGAGGAAGCCACGTGTTCACACTGGTGCATCTGCAGGACAATGGAGACTGTCAATTGGGTCTCTGAGTAACTGTGGAGCAAAGCCTTCAGCCAGCCTATTTTGGACATAGAGCATGAGAGATAAAAATATTTTATGGTGTTAATTAATTGAGATTTTGGAGTCATTTGTTACCACATCATAACTTAGGTTATCTTAAATAAGATATTTTTACAAGATATTACAAGATATATTACAAAATTGCCTTTTAAGATATATATATATCTATATATATATATCTATATATATATCTAGATATATATATATATCTTTAAAAGGATGAATACAAAAATAACATATACAAACTCATATAAAGTTGAACAATGGGGAAATTAGGTGCCTCAACCCCAGCATAGTTGAAAATCCATGTATAACATTTGACTTCCCCAAAACTAAATTATAGCACATCCTTGACATCTTTAGGTAACTGGTTCCAGGACCTGGTGGACACCAAAATTTGTGATTCTCAAGTCACTTATATAAAAAGGTATAGAGCAGTACATATAGTCAGTCCTGTGTTTCTGCACATTCCCAAACATGAGTCAAAAATATTTTTCATCCACAGTTGGTTGAATCTGCAGATGTGAAACCCAAGAATATGGAGGGACAACTGTATATTTACTGAGAAAAAAAAAAAAGAAGAGAGAGAGAGAAAGAAAGAAAGAAAGAAGAAAGAAAGAAAGAAAGAAAGAAAGAAAGAAAGAAAAGGAAGGAAGGAAGGAAGGAAGGAAGGAAGGAAGGAAGGAAGGAAGGAAGAAGGAAGGAAGGAAGGAAGGAAGGAAAGAAAGAAAAGAAAGAAAGAAAGAAAGAAAGAAAGAAAGAAAGAAAGAAAGAAAGAAAGAAAGAAAGAAAGAAAGAAAGCTGTGTATAAGACCCACACAGTTTAAACCTGTGTTGTTTAAGGGTAAACTGCATTTTTTTTCTGTACCTCATTTTATAATTCTGGACATTCCCTGAGATATATTGGTTCTTATTTGGAAATCAGTGCTTTAGAAATCACCTAATGTCACCATAGAATAGATAGATATGAAAGGTCAATTGTGAAACAACTTTTTTAGAGTTCAAATTGTAAAAGGGTAAGTGTGTGTCACATTATGTAATACTGAAGAGTATGTACTTTGTCACTAGATGAAGTGTGGGTACCTGCCTTACATGTTATAGACTAGCTTCTCAGTAAAATGAATTGTTATGCATCCTTTGGTTATAAAAAAAATTAGCACTTCTCAATAATAGAAAAAAAAATACAACCTTTAAAAATAAATATTATAGTTAAAGACAATTCTTACATAGCATTTACAAAGAAGTACTAACCATTAACGAAAATTGAATTCATTGTTATTAACCCATATCACTCTTCCCAAATAATATAAATATAATCTTTTCTATTGCTTTATACAGAATCAATAGAGGGATATTTTATTGGAGGCAGTTTCTTCCCACCACTGGCTATTGACTTTCAGATAAATACAGCATCGAAGCAGTTCATGCTACCTAGTTGTTTGAAATTTTCTCTAACAAGTATCTTACAGATTGGAGGCAGGGCAATGCATTTGTAATGCTATTTTGTTTGCATATGATAGAAACCAAATTCAAATTAGCTAAAGCAAAGGAAGAAGTGTATTGGCCTATAGAATTGCAAAGTTCAAGGAATAAAACTTGTTCCAATTATGGATAGATTCAGGAGAGAAAATATCATCAGAGATCTCTCTCTTTTCCTCCATTTCTTTCTTCAGTTTTCCTCTCTCTGTTGATTTCATTCTCAAGCAAATATATTCTAAGTACCAGAATAGTTGTGCCAGGTTGTTCTGGCTTCCATTGTCTTCAACTCTTGAGATTTTAGTAGCAAGAGATCTTTCATATTGTCACCCACCAAAAATATTCAGATTGGCTACATAGGATTGTGTGTCTATTCCTATCAACTAGAAGCACAAATGATTGCTTTCTTTGCAGGGAGGAAAGCTTCCTTAAGGAAAAGATACAGGTAACCTAGAAATGGACAGAATCTGCCATATGCAGGGATGACCTCTGATCTAGGTCTTGCAGTCCACGTACCCATAATAACTCCAAAAAAATAATCTATCCACTATTTTTTCCAGTTGAAGACTATGAGAATCTCCTGCAATGCTGAATCTCTTGCAACCCATATTTATGAATTGATATTCAAGAGAGGATAATCATATTTAGCTTTACAAAGAACAGCTTTTTAAATGTACACTCTTTAAGAGGTCAAGTCAAATAATGAAAATGCAAATCAATATGCAGAAGGGACATCTTAGAACATGTAGCCCTGCTAAAATGCAAAGGGCCAGAGCCCCATGAAACTCTAGAGATAACATTGTTTCAGATATAACTAGGTTAAGCAGTCTTGTTTCTGGATGGTAAAGCAAATGATAAAATTCAAAAGTACAAGGTGCATGGAGGATCAAGGATTCCACCTTTTATTAGAACCAGTCAAGTGACAGACTGCGAATTGAGAATTTAAGAGGTTCAGAAGGTGAATTATTTGTTTGCAGCTCTTTGAAACCTCTAGGGAAGTAAGTGAATAAGGTGAAGCAAAGCATATTCATGCTTTTCTAAACATTCGTTAATAGTTTATATTCTCTTTCCGTATTCTCTTTTATCATTAAAAGTGGCGAATGTATGGTACCGTATATAAAGCTATCATAATATACTAAGACTATGCCATTAAAAAAAGTCAGTTTTTAGCTGGAAAAAGAAAAGGCATCAGGTTTCATTTCCTTTTTGATTGCCTCTTACATGTTATTCAGAAGCTTCTAACTTCCTGGCTTTCTTAATAAAAACTTCAAATCATGCGGCAAGACTTTTGACATAACAGAATTTTCACTAACGTCCTTTCAGCAGCTGGCAACTTTTGTCTCAGGAGGGGATCTCTCACCCTGCTTTAGGTTATTAAAGATAATTAAAGCAATGACCCTTGTTTGCCTTACTGCCACTCAAGGTCTATGGAAGGGCCATCCTATTCCTTTTCATTCTTCTGTTCCTTTTCTGTAGTATTGGCAGATGGGAAAAAAAAAAAAAAAAAAAAAAAAAGGAACCGTTATCCCACTGGGTCTCAAAGCCAAAAGCAAATCTCTGAAAAGCATTCTTTCTAATACAGAAGAGGCAATTTCTCAATTTACTCTTAAGGAAACATTATCCCCCGATTAATTCACAGCTGGGAACCTGTTTAAATACACACAATTTTCACATGTTTCTAATACAAACCCTCTCGCCAAATTTTCTAATTGGATATGTATTGTTTTTTTACAAAATAATTTTAAACAAGAATTCAGAGTTTCCTGAAGAGTCTCCACATTTTGACACAAAGTAAAGATTTGTGGAGGGAAAGTATAAGAAGGGCTGCTTTGAATTATGGGATTTTTGAAGATCTAGTCACATAAAATTTATTCTAAATTTAAAATAGAGTTGACCCTTAAACAATGTGGAGGCTGAGAGTGCTGACATCCCTATGCAATTGGAAATCCATGTATAACTTTTGACTCCCCCAAAGCTTAAGTGGCCTCTTGTTATGGGCAGGGGATTAGTCCCAGGACACCCTGTTGATATCAGAATCCAAGGATGCTCTAGTTCCCTGCATAAAATGATGTAAGTCAATGCATGCGGTTGGCCTTCCACATCAGTGGAGTCCCATCGTAGGTTAAAACAGTACAGGTATTTATCCAAAGAAAAAAAGAAAAAAAGAAAAAAAAAGTTGTTAAGTGTACCTGTGCAGTTCAAATCTTTGCTGTTCAAGGGTCAAGTGTGCTTTACTTTGAATGTCTACAATGTTATAATATTGAAACTTTTCTCCTCTCACTTCCTCCAAAATCCAGAAAAAAGATCCTTATATTGTTTTTAAACTTAATTCTTATTTTGCCAAACCTCCCCTTCCATATCGCCTTAAGCAAATCTAAATGTGTTATGCCTGTTTCAGTTTGTTACTTATGATAAATTGATAGTGAATAGTACAGTTAGGAATGACTGGTAGTGAAAGCAAAGCCAGTTAACACCAGTTAAACAAGCAGGAGTTTATCCTCCTATATAAAGAATTCTGAAAGCATTTTTGTCCTAATTCAGTGGCTCCATGATATCCCCGATATCTCAGGCTTCTGCTGCTTTTCTGGTCTACCAACTTTAACATATTGGTCCTTTCCTCGGGCTGCAAGAAGATTTCTCCAACTTCAGCATCACATCCCAGTTTAGAGCAAGAATAAGAACGTGGCACAGAGGGCCTTCTGGCTGACTATGTCCCATGCAGAATTCCCCTTCAGTCTCGTGGGCCAAAATGATATCACGTGTCCACTATACACATCAGGCAGGTCAGGAAAGGGGACTGTGGATGTAGAACAGCTAAAACTATTCAACAATGTCTGCTACAAGCCTCTGTTGCTTATTTTCTAAGATAAACATGTAAAAACCACCTGATACCCCATTGTTCTATAATTCTACAAGAAAAAATTCTACATGGGTTTTTATAGTGAAACATTTCTGAATCTAAGAAACAACTGTTAGTCATTGTTGCGAATATCAGATACATTTTACACTCAAAAAGCAGCTGTTATTAAATCAATAATGCATCTTCAAGCTGAGAAAAGATGTCTTACATGAATCACAGTGTGTTAATTCTCAGTCTGACGATGCCTTTGTGTTGCATGTGTCTATTTTCTAAATGAGATTACTAACATTTTAACAAGGTAAATTTCATTAAAACTAAATAATTCATAGTTGTTTAGGTAACCATGTGGTGAATCTTAATCAGATAATGATCACAAACAGCAGGTGTCTAGCAGTCATACTTGGAATCTCTCTGCCTGTTTTCAACTGGGTGTCTGTTCAATTTTTGACACTTCCCATCTTAAAATGTATACAAAGAAATAGGTGCACACTATTTGAGAGCACAACTTCCTCGTGGCCTCTGTATGACTGTTTTGATTGGATTTTGTCTATAAACTAGGTCATTATGAAGGCAGATGAATTTTTAAATATTTTATACCCTGATCATTTTTTGTCTTTCCGAAACAATTTGCAATATTGGATTATGTGAATATCATGGAAACGATCCCCAGGTTATTTCATTTCCAGCTTTATGCATAAATTTGAAGAGTGCAATGTAAAGGATCAAACCAAAAAAAAATAATAATGTTCAATAATGTCCAGTTTAGAGTCTAAAAAAAGGGTTAGGCACTTAAAGCAGACTTGGGCTCTTCTGTTCCGTTCTATTATTATCTTGCATTTAGGTTTATTAAGACATTTCTGAATTGTACAACATCTTTTCTCTACTGGCAGAAAGGAGTGTTTATCATTTTAATGTTATGCTGGAACTAAATGAACTTCTTATAAACTTTTTGAGGATAAAAGTACTATAGTGTAAAGAACACAATATTTTAGTCAGAGTATCTAAGAGTATTTAATTTTACGTGTGACCTTGAGTCAATCATTTAACTGCTAGAGCCTCAATTTATTTATCTGCATTTAGATGTAAGAAAAATTTTTCAAAAAATGTTTTGCTACTTGTGGCTAAACAGCCAGAGCTATGAGACTAGAATTTAAAAATTAATTAAAACTTGCAAGTCTCCACCTTCATTTCATTTAATTTGCAACTGTATGCTATTTTTGCAAGTCTGGCTCTCACAATTTACCCTGATTTTGAGTTTCTACCTGACTCTGTTTCATCTCAGAATTTCATGCTCTCCTTGTGCAGCTCTGGATTTCACCCAGGCCTCTCCTGTCTCTCCGGATCGGCTCTTGACCCCCACATGCTGCAGCATCTGGAATAGGTCGCGTCTCATCACTCAGCCCGGTTTCCCCCAGCTGGTCACAAACTCTTCCCTCACTCAGTGTCACCCACTGAGGGCCAAGACCCTTTGAAAACTGTAAATAACTACGCAAATTTACATTTTTCTTATCCTTGAAGTGAAGGTAATGGAGTTCAAATTCTTCTCTCCTCACCATTTAATTTAAATCCAACAAAAGCCCTGATTGCTTGAAAGTAAAATCTTTACATGATTAAAATATATTTTCCATTTTTCATCACTGGAATTTTTAAAGGGAAATTATATAAATGTTAGAAATGATCTAGGGATGTATAGTATTTTGATGATTTTCCTACTCAGCAGGGTTTCTTAGTTATTTGTATTCAAATGCAACAACACTTTGAGTGAATCAGTGGAGGTTGATAGCTGATTTTCTTTCCAAGGTAAAATAATTAGAGAAGTAGAGGAAATATGGCAAATGCCAGATCATAACAGCATTCATGAGTATATGTAGTAGAATAGGACCTAGGACTGATGACATAAAAAAAAAAAAAAAATCGAAACTTACTGAGCATAATCCCTTTGTTGCAAATATGCTTCCAAGTTTTTTAGGAACTGATCTTTTATCAAAGGGCCAAGCAGTCTCCTCTAAGTTTAATTTCACTTTTTCAAAGACTGATCAAGTTAAGAAAACTGATCTAATTTTTATGTTTACCCTCTGTCCAATGTTTATAACAAAACTCACATTATACGTTCCATTACTGTACTTAGAAGCCTAGACTTGCTCTTAATAGATTTTTTAAATTATGCTCATAATATATTTTCAAATAGTACTAATATTAAATTTCTATATTTAAAACAGCTTTGGATTTGCAAAGCCCAGCTGGCTCTGCTTTGGCAGAGTATATGCAGTAGGAGTAGATGCCCTGAGGTGAATGAAAATTTCTGTCAATGGTGCCTAGTTGCTGTTCCCAGCTGTGAAATTTTGAGTGAGGGATATTTGATAGTTTCCTTTCCATGTCTTACTACCATCTGAATTTCTCTTTAAGGCAGAAACTATGATTTTCATAGTCACATTTCTGTATTTCAGACACATAACCAGTATGTGTTGCCTAAAACAAGGTCAATAAATGTTGAATAGGGAATGAATGAACACTATCACTTGTTTAATGTAACAAGATAAATAATGATTATATTTATTCACTGAACATGAATATTTTATAGCATTTACTGTGGTGGCAAGCACTTGTAATTGAGCGAAACAGCATCTGATAACTACATTAATCATCTCATTACAATTTTGCCCCAAAGAAATTGGAGGCCAGTGTTAAAAGAACACTGGCCTATTTTGTTAACTAGGTGGATAAGAACACTTAAATATCAGTGTGTAACCACAGGATACTTAATTCTCAGGTTTCCATGAACATTTTTAAAATGTATAAGAAATAAAATATAATTGAAAAATGTAAAATGACAGTTCCTCCATTTAGTCTTAATCCTTTATAGTGCTTACTACCTGGCATTCATTGGGATCTAAGCTTGAACACTAGAAATATTTTCTATTGGTCACTGAAGGTTGGCTCTCCTCACTTTAGAAGGCATTACTTTGGAACCAGAAACACGAGGGTAAAAATCCCCACCACACCCCAATCGGTTACTTAAAAAGTGCCTCTGATTTTATTAGTTTATTAACATACCAGGCTAGAGTTTATCTATCTTAATAATCAGTGCCAAGAACTTGTCTTTTAAGAGAGTGGCTTCTTTCCATAACTATTTGTCTTCTCCTTCGTTGAACCTTTCTGCAAGAAACAAATAGAATACAGAGATATCCCATCTGTTTTTCCTGTCATCTTTAATTTTCTTTTAAAAGTTCATATATTTGGGAAAAAAATAATAGACAATCTAGATTGATTGTTGAGAGTCATTTTTTCCCCATTGGAAAATACATAAAGCTAAACACAAATTAGTTTGAACAAATATATAACTTGTCTTAATCTCTTTGGATTGCTAGAAGAAAATACCATATAGTGCGTAGCTTAAAAAGAACAGAAATTAATTTTTCACAATTCTGGAGACTGAAAGTAGAGATCAGGGTGGTGAACGTGGTTGGGTGAGGCGCCCTACTGGGCTGCAGACCTCTCATTGTGTCCTTGCGTGGGGGAAAGGGCTCAGGAGCTTTGTGGGAATCTCTAATAAGAGCACTAATCCTGACTATGAGGGATCTACCATTATGATCTAATCACCTTCTGCAAACCTCTCCTCCAAACACTATCACACTGAGCATTAAGGTTAAAACACGTGAATGTACAGGGACACAAATATTCAGACTACAGCACAGCTCTACTTAGGAACTTAATTGTCATCAGCACATTTTCTCCCTTTCTTATGGTTGCTTCTCTCTGGGAATTGGTGATGTTCTTCTGTCTTGCTAAAGGTTGGGTTTCTGTTCTCAGTCTGCACAGCAGCAGCACATGGTTTTCTATACTATCTGAGTTGACACATTATAATCATAGTTACCCAAAGAAAGTCTAATCCCACTTTCCACCATCTAAAATCCAGACAAGGTCATAATTGTCTGAGCTTGGGTAAGCACTCCTCCCCTGCCGTCATGGACCAAGCACCTGTGTCCAGGCTCTGAAAGTGAACACCTAGCTATAGTGTAGGATCCAGATCAGAGGGATTATGCCCAGAAGAAGGATGATGAGGAAAGAAAGTTACCATAAGTGTAGTAATAGACAGTTATATAGGAATCTAGACTCTGCTCCAGTTGATACATTATTTTCATATATTGTCATGTTGGTGTGAACTTAAATGTCTTCAAGAGTCACATCTTCAGGAACTTCTCACCCTTTTCTATTTCTAGAAGTTTCAAAGATACTTTAAGCAGACAAATATAGTTTAAGTTTTTTAGTGTCTTAAAATTGTGACTTGGTTTAATAAAATAATTGGCAAGGTAGGAAATGAAAACTTTGATTAATTAGAAAACTAATTACCTAAGAAATATTAAAATAATAGTAACAAGAATATTGTACTGAGAGACTTTCTTAAGAGTGATTTCTATTAATTAATTCAGTCTTCATAATATTACTGTCCTATCTTATGGATAATGATACTGAGGCCAGAAATTTTAACTTTCCAATCATCACATGTTTAGTGAATAGTACAGATTTGATTTAAACCCAAGAAGCTGTTTCCAAAGTCTGTGCCTTTGACCTTTATGATATTCATAAATACGGAAATAAGATGCTAGTAGGGACATATTGGCATACCTCAGAATACCACAAGTTCAGTTTCAGACTTTGCAACAAAGCGATATCACAATAATGTGAGTCACATGAATTTTTTGGTTTCCCAGTGCATATAAAAGCCATGTTTACATATACTGTGGTCTATTAAGTGTGCAGTAGCATTGTGTATTAAAAATCAATGTGCAATCTTAATTAAAAATAGTTTATTGCTAAAAAAGTTCTTGAGCCTTCAGAAACCACTTTTTTTGTTGGTGGAGGATCTAATCTTCAAATTGTAAAAAACATAGTACCTTCAAAGTGCAATAAAATGAGGTATATATATATTCCTAGAGATTTGCTTTCATATTTTTCGTAGTGTGTCATTTTCGTTCATGCTAGTGTGTCATTCTATTTTTTCTGCCTGAATTATTCTCCTTATTCATGTTTTCTTTTCCCTTTATGTTAAATTTGTGCTTGACCCATCACAAAACTGGCCATCTTTTACAACTTTTCTTAAGGAATCTTCTGAGCATCAGTTCCCAAATCTAACTTATGCTTTCTATCAGTAGTCCAGATTGTAAAAGATGAATTTTAGAATATGAGTGACCCTGCTCATAATTTGGAGCCAGATAATAAGTCACAAGTGTCCAAGTGGCCATTAGATGGTCACTCGGGTTCGGTGCCTGCTTCTCATCCAATCACTGGGGACAACATCACATGATACCAAATGCAGCCACCTTGATTAAGTCTTTGGCATAGAGGCATAGTAGATACCATAAGACATGTCCCAATGCCTCGTAATCTCATCATCGTTAGTTTTACACACTCTCACCCGCCAAAAATAAATAAATAAATAAGTAGAAAAGAAAAAACCCCAACTGAGATATTTTTAGAGCTGAAAGAGTCAACTTGGGGAGCTGAAATTACACTCATGTACAACGTCATGACAGATACTTCTTTATACTATTATAACATCCTTTGTCTTATATAAACCTACCCAGAACAAAAAGCTTGTTCTATTTCTTATGTATGCTTGCTATACAATGACACACTTTTTTTCTTTGCTCTTGTATGAATAAAGTTGGTGGAAGAAAACAGTGTATCCAGATTTGCTGACACTAATCCTGTTCCCAGCTTTAGCAAAAATTTCAGCATCTTCTCCCATCCACTAAGCTGATTTTGATCAGGTTCGTCTTCTGACTTTTATTTATTTTTATTTGCTTGTTTGTTTGTTTTTTAGCTCTTCCTGCATTTCTGAGAAGACTATTCCTCTTCTTCATAGAGAAAATAGAGGACATCATGAAGGTTCTTTCTTAGCCTCCTGTCTACCCTCAACCTCGTCTCCCCTATTGTATAACCTCTCTATTCACCTTCACCTACTTTCTTGTACTATCATTGGTGAGGTATGTTGCCATCTGTCCAAGACAAATTCCTCTTATCACTTAGGACCCATTTCTTCATTCCTCATAAGGGAATTATTCCAATAATTGTCTCCTTTTTTGAACATTCATCCTCTCTCCCTGTTAGCTTTCTCTTCAGTATATAATATGCTCAACTCTATCACCTTAAAAAGAAAACAATAAAAACCAAACTTATGCCTCTCTTTAACCATAATCCTATATTTTTTCTTCCCTTCACAAAATGTCTCTGCTCCTATTATCCAGTGACTTCCACTGAGTATAGGATAAACTTGGACGTATTGCTATGCATTAATCTATTCAATCAACAACTACTTTTTGAATTTCTTCTGCTTACCAGACACTGTGCTGTTGTTTGAGGTGCAGCAGTGAACAGGACAGATGTAGTATCCAGCCTTATAGGACCTCGCACCAGGGAAGGACACATGGTATTCATGACATGGGCTCTACTTGTCTTATACACTATATTTATCTGTCTACATATTCTTTCTGATGATCTTTCTATCAGTTATTTATCTTTTCTATCATCTATCTATCTATCTGTCTGTCTATCTATCTATCTATCTATCTATCTATCTATCTATCTATCTATCTAATCTATCTGCCTATCTACCTATCATCTATCTAATCTATCACCTATCATCTATGTAGTCACCTATTGTCTATACTTAGTTGAAACCCATGCTTTAAACACAATCAAGCTCTTGCAAGTCCATGAATATAATTTAGAATGCCTTGCTAATCCCTTTGCTATAGTACTATATATGCTTCTGTTTTTTTCTCTGTATCTTTCAAAACTCACTATTTCCAGTCTGAATTATATATCTATCTTTTGTGATCCCATATCATGCTTTGAATTATCATAGCCTCTCACACAAAATTATACTTATTATTTTATTTGTCCAGCTCCTCCCCTAGCATATGAAGACTTTGGCCTCATGTCATGCAAGTACCTCCTTTCTATGCTCAGTACCTAAAATCTAAATTACTCCTAGAAAGTGATACTTGTCTTCACTAGGGTTTGGCTATCTGCAGATGAGGTGAGGTTAAATTAGCAGTAATAACAGAAAACTCCACTTGTTCTCACCTGCATCTTTTTGTGAAGGATCTCAATGACTTGAATGCATCCTGTAAACATTTCTGGGAGTACCCCAGGTATGTCTAATATGTAGTCATATGTATGTCAGATAACACTGGAATTTGCTATTACTTAGATGAGCAACTGCAGAGAACTAAGTGGGGGCCAGGCATCCTCATTGACCATGGAGCTCCTGGTCTCTGTGGCTCTTTTCTGACCACTGAGAATCACTATGGAAGACCTCATGATATAACAACCTTAACACCGTATCATCTGTGGAAGAGAGGACAAAGCCCCTCCCCCACACTCTGACATATTTTTATTCTCTGGAAATATAAGGATTTCAAATGGGCTCTCACTGTAGAATATCAGGCAACATAAGAAGAGCTTTTTCAGCTTCTCCTTTATCTCTGTTTCCTCAGACCTAATCCATGCTGCAAGGTAAGGCAGGACACTGCATTTTTCTGTACAACCCATATCCTGGTCTCAGTTACCAGGTCTCAGGATCAAAAAATCTCTTCTTTTATCTGCTACCAAAATAATTAAGTTTCCATGCAAGCCAACTACTTAGATCTTTTTACCAGCTCATCAGGCACTCTCAAACAAGTTTAAGTTTCAATTTCTGTTCAAGTAGTATACCTTATAGGCATAACCTCTGGAAATATGTGTTGATTGAATAAGTGACAGAGTTAATAAAGGAATGATTAAGTGTACTGTGGTATCTCCCTGGTTTCATTTTGATTCTATGTCTATCTCATCCATTGTTTAGAATGCAAACCATATTAAGCTGCAGGCTATGTGAGTGAGTGAGCATTTGGATTGCAGAAAATAAATGTGAAAGCAAAACATCGAAAAACTATATTTTCATCTTCTATAAGAAAAAAAAAAATGTCTACAGCCATTTCCATGCATCTTCACCAACGTAACTAAGTGATAAAATTCTCTAGCTTAAGCCAAGCATGTGCTTGATTCTTTTTTCCTATATCTAAATTTCTAACAGCTAAATGCTTCTGAAGAAATGCCTTAGCAAATCATTACTTTCCTGTAGACCTGCCTTCAGAGTCAATCAAGCTGAACTCTCTGGTGGAGGAGGGAGTCTGCTTGTAGGTCAAGGGGGAGAAGAGTTGGGGAAGGCTCATAAAAGAAAGAAAACTATGAGAGGGCTAATGGTTGCCATCAAAATATAATTTGTGTGAGAAGAGCCAGATAACATATTAACCTTCCCCAAAGACTCATAAGCCATGGTTTTGACCATATGGAAGCTCACATTCACACTGAGTGAATGTAAATAAAGGTTTTCAACTCCAGTGCTATCAAAGTCATTTATGTTTCTGGCTCAGCAAGCCTTTCAATTCTTTCCCAGACATAGTTAGCATAAAAGGCCATCCCACTGTTTTCACTACATTTGGATGAAAAAAAGAGTTTATACCCTAATCCTTATTTGTTTTCTTCTAATAGATTTTTGAAAGATAACATATTTCTTATGCTTTAGATTGCTCCTTTATGACTGAAATATAAGAAAGAATCACTAATTGACAACTATTATACCAAGAAGGATAAAATATTACATATCCTTGGTCTTAACGTTATCGATATTCTAAAAGAAATAATTTTTTATAGTGAGTTATATCTGTGAGGACCTAGAAATCCAATAACAGTTTGTGATGGTTATTGTATTTATGCCTTGGGCATCTAGAGGCAGCCTTAGCTATTTTGGAAATCAACAGGCTGCTGGTTCAAGAGTGAATGACTACAGAGGGTTAATGTTCAACTCACCTTCTGAAATTTTAGTTTCATATTGAGAATAAGTCAATACTTGCAATTTTTCTGAGTTAACTAGTAATAAAATGTCTTCACGTTGTGTATACTCTATGCAAGAACTGTGATTGCCTCCAGGTGGGTAAAATTATGGGTGTTTGTACTTAAATTGATCAAAAATTAAGAATCGCATATTATTTCCAAGAGAAAACCTTACCAAAAGATTTCAAATATGCAAAAATAAAATTGGGAAGTGAGTACAAAAAATTGTCATAACACCTTGGTGTTCTGTAAAAAAATAAATAAGTAATAATAAGGATACTTGTTGGTGTCATTAAGAATGCCAGGGAACATAGAATCAAGAGTTTAGTTTTGGACTTATTAGTATTGAGGTGGGGCTAATGATACCCAAGGGAAAGGACCATGTTGCTAGCTTAAAGGGAGGGTTTCCACTGAGTAACAACTATTCACACATACACACACATTTACACATGCACACACACATGCAAATACACATAATTGCCATATCGATGTCTTTTAGTGCCATAGAAATAAATGAGATGAGATAATGATGTATGTAAGTAGAGAAAAATCTTTCCTGAGCCTGGACACACCAATATTCAGAGGTTTATCAAGAAGGTAGAAATATCAAGGAAACCTAAAAAGAGAGACTAGAATTAGAGTTAAGAAAAGAAGAATATTTAAGTGTGACATGAATGACCAACAAATCAATCTACTTATTAAATTAGGTGGGGAAAAAAGAAACAGAATTTACCTCTTTTCAAAATTTGTTATGACATGTTTTCAGAATTTATATATGTAATTGTTTCTAAAGTACTTCTTTAATTAGCTATAAAAGAAACAAAAAATAAATAAGAGAGAGATTTGATTCATTGCTTTCTATAAATTTGGCCAGTTATTTTGGCATCATAAAATCACCTCAGGGCCTTTTATAAAGGTCTCTGGCAAAAGTGTCCAATCATAAATCTTCTTCACATCTGTCCAGTGTTTTCTGCTTAGCCGAGTACTTCCACAATTAATTCCTAACATTCACCTCATGATCATCTTTTAATTGTTAATGAAGATATAATTATCTACTTTATTTTTGAAATATGAAAACTTAGATGCAGTGATGTTAAATAAAATGCCAGAATGTTAAGAAAAATAAGGGATAGAAAGAATATGGCAGGGTCATGGTGTCCTCTACACCAGAGGTCACCAACATTTTTGGTACCAGGGACTGGTGCTCCTATGAGAATCTAATGACTGATGATCTAAAGTGGCTCTGAGGCAGTGATACTAGCGCTGGGAGTGGCTGCAAATATAGATGAAGCTTCACTGGCTTGCCTGCTACTCACCTCCTGCTGTGTGGCCCAGTTCCCAACAGGCCACAGACCACTACCTGTCCATGGTCTGGGAATTGGATACTCCTGCTCTATACTATTATTAGGACTTACTGAAAAAAGACTTCCTTTTACTCCCAGATTTTCTCTGGAAAATCGGAGGATTCGGCCAGAAAAATGAAGTTTTAAAACATTCTTGTTAAATTTGTCCTTGAATTCCTAGTGAGCAAATGAGGCTGCATCCTCCTTACCTAAACTAGGCATCAAGCAGCAGAATGGTCTGTTCTTCACCACATGCATGGCAAAGAGGGGTTCTACCTAGAAAATCACTATGAAGAAGAGAGATTCAGTTAGCAAAAAACAAATCATGCATTCTTCTAGCCTGTCAGGCTCTTTCTTTCTTTCTTTCTTTCTTTCTTTCTTTCTTTCTTTCTTTCTTTCTTTCTTTCTTTCTTTCTTTCTTTCTTTCTTTCTTTCTTTCTTTTTTCTTTCCTTTTTTTTTTTTTTGTAAATAGGCCCAGTGCTGTGCTAGAACCAGCTGACAGCTGATTGTGCATGTCTTTCCACTTCCACCTTCAATGATGTCATGTTGGTAGCTTGAAACCCACCATGACGGGAATATTGACAACACATAATCATCCATGCTACCAGTTAGACTTTTTGTTGTAGTTTCTTTGTTTTTGCTAAACATTTATCAGCATACCACTGTCTATGGCCCTGTGATATTTATAAACAACTAGCAACTCTCCAAAGTGCCACTTAATTTATCAATTTTGAATGCAAAGGAAGGTAGAAAATACAGAAATGTAAAAGAAAAATATTTTTAAAATGCATGTCAAAATGATTATTATTGTGCATAAATATTTCTGCATTCTCCTCAGGATTTCCTTAGATTAAAAAATGATATAATGGTTTAAAAAGATTAAAAGAATGTAAATTTTTAGAACTTTTGTACTACATCGTTGAATATATTCCACAAATAATTTTGGAAGATTACATTTCTAATGTTAGTATATCAAAATGCCTACTGCATTTATTCTCTAAACTATAACCAAATTTATAACACGATTTATAGAAAATTTATCCTTTGTACTCATGTGAAATTTCACTTTTATTAGAACGTAATGTAGATGTATACGTGAAGCATTCTCTGTGCTTTCTCTTCATTTCCATTATGTGTGTATGTGTATCACAATGAGAATCTCACACTGTTTTACCCATTATGAGTTTATAGACATAGTGAGAGTTCAGTTAATATTGTAAAATACACCATATGTTGTAATACTAATAGAAACATTTGGTATTTTAAAATTTTCTAGTATCCTTAAGATAATGTTACTAACACAAAAGCTTTTCTTAAGTAAATTTTAAGAGTAACAATCTCAAGATGTGTTTAAAATCTTTTAAATCATTGTTAATACTTTGTTATGTCAGAATAAAAATACATATATTAGAGCAAATGTATTAATAATCATATGAGTCAGCATTAGAAACTGGGCATTTATCAAAACCTTTTCCTAAGGGACTAGAAATTATTTTTCTTACATACTATGTTCTTAACAGGGCTACTTTTTTTCCCAATAAAAAAAAAATGGAGAATACATTTTCCTCTATTTTGGAAATGTGAAAATGACAAGTAATACCAGTTGTATTTTTTTCTAAATGTATGTTTCATTGATCCTTTACTTTGAAAAAGCTGAAAAGTAACTTCCCATTACATTTATCCCATGACATAATTTTAACTATGAGAATTAGTAACAATATGAATGACAAATGATGAGGAAGGATTGACAGGTGCTAGTAATTGTATGTGCTACCTTGGTTATTCTGTTTTGTCCAGACTTCTAATATTTCATTTTGTCATCCTTTATACATCATGCTTACTCATCCATCTTGTAGAAAGCTGGAAAATTGCATAAATGGGTTATTCGGTTATATTAGCACTGATAGAATAAAAATGAACATTACCACTTAAAGTATATATTAGAGCTCATCAGAATTGATATGGTCTGTAATACCCTTCATCTCACAGGAAATACAGTATTTTCTTGGGCAGAGAGTTTCAAATACTGATGAAGAGTTCTTTCCATCTGAAAACTCTACACAATGGAAAAAGTAAATAGCATGACTACCTTCAGGAGAGAATGAATGTCAAATGTAATACTATATTCTGTAGTAGGCACTGGAAAGCTAAAACTTCCGAGAAATAGTCCTTCTCCTTAAGAATATTTTTAAAATCAGCGGACACTCAGCAATTTCATTTAATTGGAAACAGGAAGAACTAGTAATCTCCTATTTTATAAACATAATAAAATGAAAAACAATGTGCATGGCATGGGCTACTTTGTAATTACCACTTTTAAGACATTTAATCTATGATTTCAAGATAACAGAAATCATATCCTAATTCAATGCCACTGATCTAACCTTTTCTTTGTCAGCTGTCAGAGTTTCATTCAACTGCCATCAAATACACCACTTTTATGTAATAAAATTAGTCTATCTTAGTAGATATATGTTCTATCCTCCTCAGAGGGTCAAAACCTGCTTTCATTATATTAGTGTCATTGAAAGCAATCTCCTTTTGATCTGGTCCAAATAGGACAAACTTGTAAACATTGGTAGAAAAACATCTTTACATTATATTTTAGCTTACCTTTTAAAGAAAATGTAAGAAAAGGAAACCTGAATTAACTCTAGCAAACTTTTTCATTATACGTATTCCATGATTTCATAGAGCAAATAATTTTCATGACATGTGACATGATAAATCAGACACAAAGCTTGCTATCAGGGACTCTGAATGCCATGGTTAGGGACATCAGCAGTCTTAATTATGGATGTGCTGGGACTACCATATGGCACGCAGAAGGAGGTTAAAAAATAGTTTTCAGTGAATGAATGAATTACCCGCAATATATATGAGGAAGACAATGATAAGTGACTTCAAAGTGCTACAAATTAGGAGCTGGCATCTACTAGGAGGAGGAAGAGATTTTCTCTCTGCTGAGTTGCTCACAATGGTTGTTAGCCACACTGACACACCCCTTTACTTCCTTCCTCTCATAGCCTTATCCTCTGTAGCTCTCTCTCATCTAATGAGAAAATTTGACCGGGGTGTTTAGAGAAGTAGTTTTGAGCCTCTCTTTTTCACTAAGACAATTTTTTTCTAGAAACCATCATTGTGAATGGCTGAGTTTTTACTAGAGTGGCTGACTTAAAAGTGCTAGAATAACAACCAGGTTCTGTGTTGCATTTTAAATGGAGGCCGTAAAGAAGAATGATGGCAGCCTCCACAATAGAGGCTTCTATTCCCCTGCAGAGCGAGGAAACAGCATCATTTGTGGGATGAAATATGACATTATCACTGTGCTCATCACTCCTCATTTTATAGAAAACTAAATAATCCTTAAAATGTTTCTATTACCTTTTTAATCTTATTGATCTTTCAGTTTCTGTTTTATGTATGCATTTTTTGTAGGAGGTAGGTATTTTCTGTTTACTCTCCAGCCTTGTACCAACATTCTCAAACAGGGGGCTGCACTGATAACTATTTCTTCCTTGAGATCATAACTCTACCCAAACCTGATATTGGAGCCCTGCTACTGTTCTGATACCAGTGAATTTCTCCCAGTTCCCATGAGGCAGTGATTGGCCTTTCAATGAAACTCAGCTGATACCACTTGTGAGATTTGTCACCTGTTAATCATCAGCTTGCCTCTCACCAACTTCTGGGGACCAATGATTGTCAGACTTCAGTGTGCATTAAGAATTGCCTTGGTTGCTTATCGGAGGTGCACATTCCAGTAGTCCAGCTGTGCATTAAGAATTGCCTTGGTTGCTTATCGGAGGTGCACATTCCAGTAGTCCAGCTGAAGCCACTCTGATTTGGTAGGTTGGGCTGACAATGTGAATTTTTAACAAACATGCAGGCTACTTTGAATACAGATGATTCTCGCAACACTTTAAGAAAGTTGCTGCTGAGAATCTGTTTTCTCTGTCTGGAAAGATGCTCTCCATAGACTGCTGCTTGCTCCTCTGGCATCAGCCCCACAAAACAGGGCATTACTTTTACCTCCATCTCAAGAATCTTGGAATGTTTGGACCATCAAATCACCTGCAGGCCCTCAATGCTGCTTTGTACTCTCATCATGTTTTTGGTTCTGTAAACCCTCCAGATACTTTGAGCAGAGGGGTTGGTTCTAAAGAGCAAATAAATCAATGATCCTGAGACTTAAGTGGGCCTCATTTACATCTCAATGGGAACTCCATACGGCTCTTGTTGCAAAGCCATTCCCTGAAACTGTGTAATTAATTGTAACTCAACTTCTCAACCTCTAACCATGACATTTTGGCATAATAAGAAAAATATATCGTTAAACACCTTCCAAAGAAATCAGCATATTCAGCTGTAAAATAGAAATCTAATTACATTGCACTGCTCCAGGCTGGGAGGTTTGGCTTTATATAACTTTTGGCAGAACATATGTGAAGATGGTGTGAAATTGCCTCGGGGCATTTCCCTTTTGTGAAAAATTACAGGTTTCATAATGCAAACCAATTCCTTTTCAGGAGTTATTGAGCTAAGGATAATAGTTATTCTAAAACATTTATAATATTCACATGATATGCCATGAATATTGCTGAATTTGTGTAACTGCTCATGAATCAATAATACAATTGTAAAGACCCAACCAACGTGCTTATCGTTTTAATAGGAAAGAGGTATTTGAGAATTTGCAATAAAACAACAAAAAAAATGATTTTCTCACTATTTACAATACTATCAGTTGTCATGAATGTCAGGAAAAGAAAGGACTTTCACAATAGAACAATGTGAAATACGTCACTTTCGTCTGTGAACAAACAGGCAGCGTGATGTATTTATTGAATGTATACATTGGCTTAGAGATTTTCAATATTCTATCATTTTATCTTTGTACACTTATTCACAATGATCAAATTACGAGTCTCAATTTTTTGGAGCCATTTTAAATGTCATGGAAGAAAGACTGCACTGTGCATCAGGGAATTACATTTTGAAGCCTGCTTTGAAATTCCCCTGTTGACTGAGTATGGGCACATCGCTTAACTAGCTGAATTTCAATTTCCTCCCCCTAAAATGAGTTAGTGTGACCACACGATCTCTAAAATAGTTTCTGACTTGAAATTACATGACAGTTATTAGAAGTCTCAGCAGAACAGAGATATTTTGAAGAAGGCACAGACTAAGAGAGATATTCGAGTGAACTACTAATTTGCTCTAGTCATCAATTTCTTGTCTTTAAAAAAATAAAATGAGATAGAGATAGAAATTTCTTCAGTTGTTGCAAGGTTTAATGAAGACAACATACCTAAACAAACACAAGTGGCAAAACGGCTCGTAATATATTTTGAGAATGCAAGGAGTCTTCAAATATCATTACCAATATCATCATCACTTTTATCATCATTACTATATTGTTATTTGTATTATTTTTATTTTGTTGTTATGGTAATTTATTACTATTAGAAAGTTTTGTTAGTGTATGAAAACTTCAAAGCTTTTTTTCAGCGTGTAATCAGTTTTTAGCTATCTGGTTGTCTATCTGAAGGGCTTAAAATTTCTCTAGTTAGAGCTGAACTTGCAACTTTTCTAGAGTTGTGTTTTTTGGAGAAATTCTAAGACATCTATCTGCTTCTGGATTGAAGCAAGTAGTAAAACCATTGCTTATCTTGCATTTTTGTATCTCTATATCTGGCACCAGCTGGAAAGAGGAAATTAAAAAAAAAAATAGAAAAACAATGAACTATATGGAAAAGCTATCAGAACTCCATCAAAGTAGAATAAGATTTAATTTGTAGGATGGTCCAGAAGCAAGGTCTGAGGTATCACTCCTTTGGCACCCCAAACATTCTCACAATAGAACTAATTCTGTTTAGTGGACCACTGACATAAAGAAGGATATCTTTAAGGGGACCAAAAACTCTTTCTTAAACATTTTTCTAAGTTCTAAAACTTCAGATTCCTTCAACTTTAAAAAGTAAAACAGGTAATAACAAATCTTTGAATTTACTATATAGAGGAGAGGAAAGCCATTTGGGAGGGTAATCAGGGCACCAAAGGGCGGCAGTCACTTTATTTTGCAATTAGCCAACGCTAAATGATTGCAAGGTAATTGACAGCTCCCCAGGCATTGGCAGGAGGAGCTAGGTTTTGATTTACTACCTTGACAACAAAACTCTGGGATTGTGAGGTGTTTATAAAGTAGCCACAAATCAATGAGTGGAATCTACATTAAATGCTTTATGAGCAAAAGCCTTTGAACTCTGAAAGACTGGGCAGAAGTCTTGACAGAGAGGTGTAGTTTCACAGGGAAAGGATCCTTATCTGATAGTGTCAACTTACCAGGCATCCTGTATATGTCATTTTTCTTTTTCTCCTTACCTGTTTCTGTTTTTCCCTCACTGTGCGTGTTACCCCTTTCCACTCTGCCCAACTCAAGAGAGAAGAGTTAGCTAAGATGAAATGAACCAAGGAATAAAGGAAAGCTATCAAGGAAGACTATGAATGCTGTGGAAGCATAATATTTCTTAAAGTTTAATCTGAAGATACACATATCAAGTGAGAGGTGATAGATAGATGATAGATAAATATAGGAGGGGGAGAGAGATAGAATGAAAAAGAGAAAAATTGATTATTTTAATTTTATATATTTTATCAACTTTTATATTTACATTTTACCAACCCAATGTATTATTTTAATTCATTGGCAGATTGATTCTCCTTTTAAAAAAGATATACAATGTTGTTTTAATATACAGTTATTTGACTATCGTTAGTTACTTAAACAGTTTTTACATATGCCTTGTGAGCTACATTTTTTTCTTTTGTAAGGTTTGAATCAATAAATGCCTGAATATGTGCCAAAATGTTAATGACAGACAGATGAATGGTGTAGTTGATGTTTGAGTTTCCTCATTTTGCTTACTTACATCTTTAATTTTTTAATCATCCCTATTGCCTCTTTAATCAAATAAATAGATGACAATGACATGCCAGCGTTCATTCAAAATTAATTTGTCTTCATTTTGTTAAACAACTATAGTGCATCAGGATCTGAGATAATTTTTTCCTGTTTTACCAAGTGAAGCATAAATGTAAGGACAGCATTTGTAGTAAAAACACACTACAGACACAGAGTTGCATGCCATAACGTTATTATTCCCAATCCAGTCCCTTTTATCTCCTTTCTCCTCTGTCTCTTCTGTCTCCTCTCTCAAGTTCTCCTCTACCTGCTTCTTCTTCTCTTTCACCTGCTGCTCCTATTTCTCTCCTTCCCCTTTCTGCTTCTCTTTCTTCTCTTTCCTTTTTGTTGGAAGTTCAGTTTTATTTCTTGTCTTTGACTATAAAATCTGTCATGAGATCTTGGTTTTGGAATGATCGCCTATGCTTTAGAATTTCTTGTCAATCTTAGTATAGATTTCACCTTTCCTAAAACAGTTGACATGCACATAGCCATAACAATTTGAGCCTGCTCTTGCCACCCAAATAGCTTGCTAGGGAATTCCACTTTGCAGTTTGACTTTGAAACCTGGGTGACTGTGGGGTATCTGACTTCAAACCATCCCAAACAAAAACAATTTTAGATACTTGCTTCCATTTTATTGATGTATATATAGGGATGATAATTTGTACTTGTATTTGCATAGATAGTGTATTATTGTTCTAAATGAGCAAGACAAATTCACGTAATGATGACAATGTTTTATAAAATAATTTTGCTTATATAAATTTGTTTTTAGTACTGTTGTTAGATAGTTAGGTAGCCATGAGTGACAGGAGCGAAGGCCTAGCTTCGTAACCACAGGACAATACTCATAGCCCAACCCAAGAGGCTGCCTCTTGGCCCTCCCAGAGAAAAACTCGCTTTTCAAATAACAATACCCCTACATACTGGAGTACAAGGAAATAAATGACCATAGCATGGCAACCTCTTTAGACCAGCAAGAAATGCATGTACAGTAAGGAGTACTCTGACCTTTTCACCTCAGCTTCATTATACATCATTATAATGTCATGCATAATCCTGAAAGTTCATGAATCTAATTGTAACAGACTGAATTCTGGGAGGAATATGTGTAGTTAACAATAGGTTATATCACAGCCAACTGTTCATCAAAATGACCTCACACACGTCAATCAGCTAGCACCACTCTTGTAACCACTCATCATGGCTCAAATATAAGACAGAGCTCTCCACCCCTGCGAGGCTACAGTCCTCTCCAGTGTAGTCTGTTTCTTTCTTGAAACCTGTTTCAATAAATCTTACTTGTCCAAATCTTTGATGATCTGTATTCTTTACTGCATTGGCAGGAGGACTGAGGCCCCCCGAGCCACAGGGGCAAAGAGGGACTTAGTGACACTATATGTTTTACAATTATAACATATTACAGGATTTATTTAAATGCTTAATAAAAATGTAAATAGTAGATCAAGCTTTATTCAAATGTGAATTTAAATACAAAAGAGTCACAGCAGTTTTGATTAATTATTTTTGATTTACAAATTGTGATAAAATTCTAGGAGTTAGTACGCAAAATGTATTTACTTCTGGTCCTAAAACATGGAAATATTTTTTCTTGCATTACCTCAATGTAAGTGCTTAGAAATTAAAGATATTTTCACTCAGATCATACATAAATTGATATGATCATATTTTTTTTTTCCTTTTTATTCTGTTGATGTGGTAGATAGCATTAATTGATATTCAAGTGGTATACCAGGCTTTCATAGCTGAAATTAATCCCATTTGGTCATGGGGTATAATTCTCTTTTACCACAGTTGAATTTGATTTGTTAATATTTTGTTGATATTTTTGTTCATCTATGTTCATCAGAGATATTAGTAGGTGGTTTTCTTTTCCTTTATTATAATACCTTGATTTGGTTTGGCGGTAGGTTAATATTGCTATCATAAAATGACAAGAATTGTCTTCTTTGCCTCTATTTTTCTGGACTAGATTGTGGAGAATTGGTACAATTCCTTCTTAAATGTTTAGTAGAGATCACCAAATAAAACCATCTGGGCTTAATGCAAGTTTATTAATTATAGATTCCGTTTTTAAATGAGTTAGGCCTATTCAGGAGACTAGTTCTCATTTTATGAGTTAATTTGTATCTCTCAAGGATTTTGTCCGTTTCATTTAAAGTATGAAACTTGTAGGTATAGAGCTATTCATAGTATTTCTCTATTATTCTTTGAATGACCAGGAAATAAGTAGTGAGAATCCCTATTTTTTTGTTTGGTTTTGTTTAGCTTCACTAGAAGTTTATCAATTTTATGGATCTTCTCAAAGATCTGCCTTTCAGTTTCATTGATTTTCTCTATTGTTTCCTGTTTTTAATGTTATGAATTTCTGTTCTAAATTTTATTATTTATTTTCCTTTACTTTATTTAATCTTAATTTTTTTTTCTTTTTTACCTTCCTAAGTTAAAAACTTAACTTCTAATTTTAGATTTTCTTTTCTAATATATGCATTACTCAGACCATTCTAAAAACATAATCACATTTCAATTTTCAGTATATGAAACAATTTAAATATATGACAGATAGGATAGATGCCTATATCATTACTGAGTTTGATTTAGGCACAGGGAAAAAAATCTTAAGTTTTAACAATCTTGGAGGATGGTACAGAAGGATCAGAAGATAATTTCACTTGTTCTGACTTTTAATATTATAGAAATACTTCATATTGTAGACCTGGAATTTATAAAATTATTTTCTCCAAATATTTCATGTTATAGTCAAGGAAACAGACATTAGAGGGCAACTAATAAATTCTAACCATCTCTCTGGTTGGATTGCTATTTGCTTAAAATGTTACTATTCCCCTCCACTTCCAAATAAAATGAATTGCTATTCTGGTCACAGCTATAGGCATTCATGTTTTGTGACTTAAATAATTTTCTTTTGTAGTTCTAGATCAACTTTTACTACTTCCATGAAATTTTATCTAATATCTATTATCTAAAATTATTTATTTTATCCCCAATGCTATAGCATTCATATTTGTAATATATTTTTGATTGTACTATAACAAATAAATTTCACAAAATAACATAATTTGTAATATGATAGGTAATAAAATATATTAATTATCAAAATATTAGAAAAATACATCTTTTGTAACTTGCTTTCAGAAATTTAAAACTCTAACTATAACGAAAAGATTTTGAATATTACCTTGGTAACATGCACTGGCTGAAAGTGCTTCATTAAATGTTTATCTTCCATTAACCTATTTCACAAATCTCTGAATTTTTTGGATGTTTACAATGTTTACTTTTTATCACATTATAAACAACACAGCAATGAATTTTATCAATATTTATTAATATTTACTTGTAATATGTCTAAAATATAAAAAAGCTCTATCAAGCCATATGCAAAATCTTAGCCTTTAAAAATATAAAGATAAATTCCTTCTCTTCCTCATCAAAAATAAATGAATAAATAATAATAATATGACACTTTTACTAGAAACATGAGTTTTTATTTTATAGCTTAGTCAATACTTAAAAACATACTTTCTAATTAATAAGAAAAATAAAACGTATTTTTTTTAATTTCTTGAATTATTGCTGAGGCTAAATGTTGTTTCAAAGTTTTCTGGGCCATTTCTGTTTATGTATTTTCTGATCATGTCATTTGCATATTTTCTAATGACAATGTTTTTTGATTAATCACTTTATTTATAATTTTAAAAATTATTTTCTCTTACCATTTTTGATGATTACAAGTGCAGGTGTGTGTGTGTGTGGGTGTACATATCTTTTCCAAAACATATACTCCTGTTTTTATCATGCTGTTTTGCATTGGACATGACTTTCAGAGCAATGATGACTAATACTAAAGGCCAACATACCCTTGGCTTAAAAGAAAGCATCTAGGGTTTTACCACATAATTTAATGTTTGTACTATACATAATTGTTATATTAATTGTGTTTTAAAAATCCAAGTTTAGTAATAATTGTTCTTTCAAGAATGATGATTAAATCTTTAAATATACTTTTTATATTGAGTAAGGTAATTTTGAAATTCTTTATTCTCTCGTCTATTAAATAATACTTAAATTGAAGTGCCTTTGCAATACTAGAAAAAAGGCAAGTTGTTTATATGTATCACATTTTAATATACTACTAGAATCTTGTTAGAATCCTAAATTGTATTTTTTATTTATATCTGTGATTAGGAGTGATTGGAGGGTGTGTATGTGTGAGATACACTAATTTTTTGGTTGTTGCATAATTATGAGGACATTTAAACATAAATTGAAATTTTAAAAATATTTTTGAATGCCTGGAAATATTCAAATAGCATTAGAATGATCAGTGTCTTGATGAACTGTGTGAGCTAACCTGGGATGCCTTCTTGGATTTCTTTGTTATAATTTTCATTTCTTAGATTTTCTGATTACCTAGTAATAATATTTTATGTTATACTATAAAACCATTCATTTCACCAAAAAAATGAATTATATTATTATGCATTTGTTCAGAGATTTATTTCACTTAATTTCATTTTAAAAAGTTAACACAGGCATTGGTTTAAAAATGTGAAGAGTACAAGTCACTTTGACTCACAAGTTCAACATTTCATATCCAGCCTTTCTCCCTATGAACAGAAGTATATCACTGAACTAAAATTTGTTGAAAATTAGATATACATTATATGTATATCACTTGTAACCCAGAGTTTGAGAGCCAAAATTGACTTTTGTCCTCATTTAGTGATCAATCTTTATTTTAGAAATGAAGAAATGCCATTTAGGAATCAGAAGGGACTCTGCTAATATGAAATATAAAACAGTGTCTTAAGAGTTGGGCCAACATGCATTCCATTTCACAAAGGGGTCTGTTCAGCTGCTTAGATGATCCACCATGCTTCTTTTTCCAAATACTTTGCTAGAGGTAGAGTGAAGAAAATATATTATATTAATGTTTTCTAGTGATGGCAGCCAAACCTGCCACCAGTGATCAAATAATCATGTCCCTTAGACAGAATGTGATAAGAACTTGTGGAAAATGAGTAGCAAAACGTTTCACATTTCAAAGTTGAATATTAGTTGGAGAAGAAAACACCACAAATTTACCACAAATTATTTATATTATTCTAAAACAATCCTCTTTATTGACATGTATAGGCCTTTCTATTTCTTAACATGATAACAATCTAGGAATTTTTATGTCTATACTGATTGTCATAGTGATGTTAAGGACTATGGGCACCACCCTTACTTCCATGCACACATATACTGGAAAATATATGAATAGAATGTGTTTTTAAAAGTTTTATGGGGGAAAACTCAGACAGAAGATCAGCAGGCTGCAAAGGCCCCTGTCCTCCTATGATGATGATGATGATGATGATGATGATGATGATGATGATGATGAAAATGGTGATGATGTGTCAGACCTGGAACATAGCCAACTATAGGAAAAGAAGCTGCTCCACCCCACCCCAACGCCCACCACTCCTCACTCCCATGGTACTGCTTTAACTATTTATGAAGATTTTAGGAGAAGGACTGGGAATATCTAGGTCACTAAGGAGCAAGGAGATTTTCCTCTAGCAAATGGCATTGCTGGAAAAAAAAAAAGGAACAGTCACGAATCAGACTAAGGTTACCTACACACCGAGGTCACCAATATAAACTGGAAACTTTGTGATTTTCCATTCAGCCAACTCAAAACTACCAAAAGGTGGAACAAGTGATCTAGGCAAAAGTGTTCCCTTTCCTCACACACAGAATCCATTTCTGTTAATTATAAAAGACGTAACTTTGTTATTTTGTTTTGTTTTGTTCCTGAATTGAGAAACTAACATTCTATGTTATTTTTGCACAGAACAGATAAGGGCATAGTATTATTGTAACTCTTGAAGAGAAAAAAAAGGCAAAATTGTTGCATTTTCCTCTTTAAACAGGTACTTTCTATATTCTAGTTTCTTTCATTCCCTATGTTTAACTAAAGATTTCTACGTTGGAGGTAAATATTTTCAAATGTTTAATGTTTATTTCTGAATTGCAGCACCTTTATAATGTGAGCATGGTTGTCTTTTAATAAATATGGTCAATTTAGTAGAAACAATTTCACACATTTAAAAATAAATTATTTTTAGTATCCAAATTTACAAATGCCAAGATTTTATAGTAGTAATTCCAATTTGAATTTGAAAGTTGAGAGCATTTCCTCCAGTACTAAATGTTTAAAAATCTTTAATTATTTCTCAAATACCTTACAGCATAAATGTAATGATAAATAGTAATTAATGGAAATTATTTCTATAATAATTTCTATCTAACATATTATCCTGTGTTTATATGAACACTGATTCTTTCATTTCAATAGAATATAACTTAAGTTAAACAATGCATCAACTAAATAATGCTTAGGTGAACTTAAAAATGGTTGCCTTTAATAATAATGCAGTAAGACTTGAAGGTGATTTTTGCCAGTGGGACAAAATATCAATTTTATATCCCTCAAAATTGTTAATACAGCTATTGTTTCAAGCTATTATGGAATGAAGATAACTACTATTGTTAATTAAAAGTCTGTACTGCAAAACATTAGGGAAACATTTTGATTCATACTCTTGTATTTAGTTTTGTTTTTACACATGTCTTCTACTTTACTATTAATTAAAATTATCAATTCATATGTTTTCCAAACAAAAAAACATTTTCTTACTGAGGGTGATGGAGAATGGGAGTCTTAAGAATGAGTACTTTGCCTAGATGTAAAACAAAATGATTGCAATCTACTCAAACTGATCTCTGAAACTCAGGTATTTGCACAGATTTCAAGATAATGACAGCTGTTCAAAATATTTTATGTGATAAGAAACTAAAATGTTATTAAAAAGGAAGCAAGAAAAATCTATAAAACTCATAAATTTTATGTAACAGAGGCATACAAAGTAGAATTTTATTTGTGTAATATTGATCTTTCAAATCAGGTGACCAAATTTCACTGAACATCCATATGTATGTACATATACGTGTGTGTAAATACATATATAAAACATGTATTGTATATATATATATATCAAACCATTCTTTAATCTCTTACTTGCCTTCAACATCTTATAAAACATATACTATTTATTTTTCATAAATACTTGATAATATTTTGTGGCTGTGATCAAGACACAGAACAGATGAATCAAGAAAGAACAAAACTACATAGGAATTCCAGAACAAGGCAAAATTCCCAACTAAGAACATGATCAAGCTCTATTTCCTGATCACCATGGAAATATATATATATATATATGTATAAGTATATTATATATTTATAAATATATGTATATACATTTATACATATATATTTAGATTCTGCTATTCCTTGATTAAATTTTTCTCATTGGCAGAGACAAAGGTGTGGAATTATAACAATGGGTCATTCTGATATATAAAAATGTTGGAAAGCTAACTTATTTGTGGAATTCCACCCCTAATTAGCCTTACTGTGGTAGTTAGAAATTTGAGATGCAGAAAGTAATCATATGGACAAATCTTTTATGTTTGGGCATTACCTCCTCTAACTGCCTAGAGATTTCCAATTACATCAAATAAATTATTCATATATGCTACTTGAAAATAAACACCACTGTTATATTGTTATATTGTTATTTGATTAGAAAAGTCAGTATATTTTATCATCCAATAAAGAGAAATGTTTTCATACTGCTATTGTAATAAAAAAATGAAATTATGTAAAGAGTTAATAGATTCATGCCATGGGTGCTGATAGGCAAACTGAAAATAAGATTTCACATTCTCTCTAATCTTTCACAAGTATTGATTCCAAAAATTACACCGGAAAAATAAATCATCTTGTGACATTACATTTATTTCCCCCACAGTCCTAGCACAGTATATTATGTATAGTCATTACTTAATCAAAATCATGAGCATTTATTGAGTGTTTACAGCATGCCAAACATTCTGCTAAGCACTTTAAATGTATTTCTCAATTTAAACGATGTAAGATCTGTGTAAGTTCAGATATTTAAGAGACTAGATATAAATTTACAGAGATTTTATTTTAAAAGAAAAGAAAATGTGCATAGGGTTATACCACCAAGAAATGCAGTAGGATTTAAAACTTCTACTATGTGAGTCTAGAGTCCTCTTAATCTATATACTATCTTGACCCTCAGAAAATTATTGTTAAATGACTGATCCTGAAAAGGATGTCAGGTACTCCTGCGAGTGTGTGTATGTGTGAGTGCGCATGCTAATGTAAGCATTTGTGATGACAGTACTACATATAGCTGGCTGTATTTTTATGATATAATTTTTGAGACTAGAAATCATCAGTAAAGAGATTGTGCAAGTTCATAATGCTTAAGCTTATATAATACATTTTTAAAATTTCAACTCAATCTTTTTAATAACAAAAATGTTTATTTTTAAAAGTTCAAAAATAGAAATTTATGAAATAAAAAATAAAAATCTCATATAATTCCACTACTCATGTTTTGTAAATTTATATGTTTGTATACAATATATAATATATATATTACATATAACATTATGTATATAATGGAGAACTTACAGTATAATCACGAATTTGTATTTTTTTAAACAAATTGATGAACATCCTATAAATTCTCCATTGTAACATTGTTTTATCAACATATTTGGAACATTTATCTATAATATGAAATTATCTTCTACAACTTTTTTTCAATATGATATATTGTTCCCTCTTTAAATACACTAGCATTTGATTAGTTTCTTACAGTTTTGTAATAAAGAGGATGGAGAGGAAGATGTGGTGTGGCAGTCCTAGTGAGACAGATTGCTTTTTGTGGTTTTTTTTTTTTTTTTTTTTTTCCTGTGTGTAGTCTTGGGAAGTCACTGTGGCATCAGGCAATTTCTAATAGCAGTTTTTTCATGTGGTCATATTTTCATTTCTAATACATAGTCAGTAGCTGTGAAGTTGGTAGTGATGGAAGCAGTCTGCTCCAAGTATAGGCAATAATAGGATGCATTGTCTGTAGAGAATTTTAAAATAATAATAAAACAAAATGAGTTCACCTTTAAAAAAATCACCATGCACTGGCATCTAAAACAAATTAAGTAATGCAGTATTCTTTCGTGCCGGAATGTGGACCCCCACACACATACCCTTTGACATGCCACTTCTTACCATTATAATCATACTCTGCAGCCTACCAAGATAAAAGAAGAGTTGCATAACACACTGTCTTTAAATTCTGTGTACCCAACATCAAGTACTTAAGACAGGTTATTTTCCATGTCTACACATACTGCTTAAATTTCTTCCAGTAAGCATCATACTTTATCTGTCCCAGGTAGGACCCTCTCTTGTATCCCTTTCTTATTCAAATAAGGCACATAGGCTTGTTCTCTTATGTGCACTTCTAAGGAAACTAAGTTCATTTTTAAGAGATGGATGATTTTTCTTATGTCTTTATCTTGTTTTCTCTTTTCCCAGGAATGTTTTGATGTTTGTGATATTAGATATCAGATAGCCACTTTAGGTCCTACCTCTAATACTGATGTAGGGTTTTCTTTTCTTCTATTCACGTTGCTTTCTTCATTTTAATATTTTTCTAGCAAGGGGCTCCTAGATCCCTATATTCAAGTTACGTTTTTTTTCCAACGTGACATTTATTTTTTCAATTTATATTACGACCAACACGTGATATGGTTTCATGAACTTACAATCTTTGTATAGTCCCAAAACATGTGACATAATGTCTGACAGTCTCTATATATTGAGTCAGTTTGAGTGATTGAGTGGTAATATCCAAAGTATAATCTGTGGATCATTCATATCCAAATTGCCTGGGTGACTTGATAAAAAGTAAGGTCCCTTTACCTATAGAATTGCCATATCTGAGAGTGGGAGCAGTGCAAGGACAGTCTTAGCAGCACCTTGGGAAGTCTTTTACTTACTACAGTTTCAGAACCACTGACCTGAATTATGAAATAGTGCTTATTTTTTAACTAAATTCTCACATATACCTTGAAGTTCTCCACCTGAGTACAATCTTCTTATGCTTCCATCTTCTTCTGCTTCACGAATATGAATTGCCTGATTCAGAAGTTGTAGTTAAGTTGCAAGTGTGACAGATAGAGGGACTCGATAGGGAAGGCATTCTGAGACCCCCAGGGACTCAAGTTTTGAGCTCTGAAACCCAGAAAGAAAAAGCAGAAGGGAACCGTAACAGCTGGTTGAGTGGTAAGATTTCCTCATATCTTATTAGCTGATCAAAGAAGTAACACCAGCTTTTTGAGGTTTCAGTTCAGGTCTCAGTCAGAAAACTATGTCCCACAGGCCAAATACAGCCCACAGTCTGTTTTTGTCAATATTTTTTATTAGAACATAGCCATGCCCTTTCATTTACTTATTGTTTATGTCTCTTTCCATGCTATAATTGCAGAGTTAAGTAGTTTCAACAAAGACCATCTGGCCAGAAAAGCCTAAAATATTTACTATCTGGTCCTTCATGGAAAAATCTTACCAATCTCAGGTCTAGGCTAATTTTGTACTAGTGTAGTATCAGTTTAAAGGGACAGTTTTATCTTATATTTAGTGAAACAGAAAACTATTGAAGATCTGTTTGTTTGGTTCAAATAAAACAAAGAACATAGGCAAGATTCGAGGGTTCTGGAGACCAAATGTGGGAAGCAGGTCAAGGCTTCAGGATCTCATTGTAAACCAAAAAGATCTTGCATAGGAATGGATGCTAAATTTATTTTTCATGGTGTTTAATATTTAAACAGCTACAAATCCAGGTGAAGTAGGACTTTCAATGGGTTCTAATTAGAACATTCAATTTTCTCACTATAAGTTTCTCTCCTCTGATTAGGGGTGGATGCATTACAGGTTTTCCCTTTCGGACGATTACTGGGCTCAATTGGCCCCTTTGAGTTGGAAAAATCTATAAGCACATAATGGCAGGAAGCCACAGAGTCAACCTCAAAATTTTCACCAGTTAAAAGATTATGTCAAAATTTTTCCTGGTTTGCATTCTGCATTTCTGGGAAGAGATTTACAAGAAATTTGGCATTATGTTTATGGCATGGGCCCTCTCGCTCTCCACTGAGTGCAAGTAGTTAGTTTATCTATAAATATTTCATGTAATAATAAAGGAAAGGACAGAGGAATGTTTTATCCCATGGAATTTTTTAGTTAATAAGACATCTCTGCCACCTGATGGGTCATATCAGGTGTTAAAGCTGATCTCAACATCTCAAAGATGCCCAACCTTATAGTCGACAATAGCTGAAATGAACCAATGACACAGAAGACATAAGCTTAATTAAAATAAGAGTGTCTATTTTTTTATGGGAAAGATGGTCTTAATGGCAGAATTAGGAAATTCATATCATAAGTGTTTCCAAAACCATATGACTGTGTGCTACTGTGAAAAATGTAGATTGTTAATTCTCATATTCAAGGCTATGATCCTGTTAGTAGGAAGTGGGTTAAATTTATGAAAATTTTCTCATTGAGTTCACTTACCAATAGTGGACCCTAAAATGCTGTTAAATCAACTAAAACTATCAGGAAAGGGCAGTCAAATATGATAATCCAAGTTTGTCCAAGATTAAAGCATAAATTATGGAGTTGAAAACAAAGAATCCTCTTAAAATTAATAAAGTTAGATTTAAAATTTGAGTAGAATTTCTATTAAATCGAATATATTCCTTGTTATTTAAGATAGTAAAATATTATTTACCTTAAAATCCTTAAATTATGTTTCCCCTACTGGGAGTACAAAGGCCCAGAAATATTATTTGTAATAGCAAGAAGATGCTGTCCAGTGACTGTTTTCCTATAATAAACCAAGGAAATATTTTCTCATTCTGGAAAGCACAGTTGAAAAAGAAATTGTGTTTGTGGATAAAGTGGGAAGTCTTTCAAAGTAAGTGGAAAAGAAGTCACCCTTAAGACAAGCAGAAAATAAGACTCAAATCTACTTTACTCTCTTAAGCATTGTGGTTACACATTAATCATTCATATTGTCTGCATATTGATCAGCAGAATCACAGAGCCCACTTCTAGTCTGTTAATTGCTCCAGAATTTATTATTTATTTATAAATCGAGGTATAATTGACATAACATATTGTTAGTTTTGAGCGTACAACATAAGGATTCGATATTTGTATATATTGCAAAATGATCACCACAAGTCTAGTTAACATTCGTCACTCCATTCCAGTTTTATCATTGCTTAGCTTATTATAAGCTTACTGTTAAAATTTGAAACAGGTGAAAAAAATTTATTTATGTGCTTTTTCACTTAGTAATATTTTTTCCAGATATTATTCAAAGAGCAACTGATCTATCATTTGATTTTTGTATTAACACTCTAGGCCTAAAATCATCATTAAATTACATGTGGCATACTTATTATATTTTATTTATTAATATAGAAAAAAATGCTAATATGCAGATCTATTCTTAAATCACATTGATGTGTATTCTTCCTCCAAAGTGTTGAGATAAAGTAGAACAGGCTGCATATGAATGCATCTGTCTCGTCTATTTGGAGGCACATTGTCAGGAAAACAATGAGGTTTTCCTGACATCTGGGAAACTCGAGTTCATTTTAGCTTCATTAATGATGCACATTTAGATGTTGGGCAAAACAGCCCCTGAATAACTCAGTTACACTATGTATTAATGGTGATAACAAAGCTCTTTCCAGGAAGGCAAGAGAATATGCCTCTAAGTATGCCAGCCCTAGTAATTGCTTGAGTCTGAACTACTTCCATTCACATAGATGAATATACTTCCAGATAGCATTTCATTAATTCCCAATCAATAAACCATTAAGAATGTAGAGGAACTTTATTAAATAATCCAAATCTTATATTTTCAAGAGACTTTTATTGCTTATCCTTGTGATAAGTTTTATAATTATCCAGAAATAGAAGAGCTGAACTATATTCTGAATATATTAGTAAAGATATAAACATATGACTCAACTGATTAGGGAATGTTTGTCATTTCTTATTCAAAAATAAACATAAACTCTGGAAGTAATGAATTAATGTTCTATAGTTTTCAGTGGTATGGAAGTTGCTTTATCACCGAAGGTTTATTTTATGAGGAACTGCAGCATTGACACACAAAATCATCAGCTTGTCTTTTATTTGCTTTAATACAAGGACAACTGATTCTCTGGCATCAGTTATGGACAAACCTAGGTATATTAGTATAAAAAGAGTTTTTATTAATATTTTGAAAGGAGAGGATAATGTTTAGAAATGTCTTTCTTTGAAATAGCTGCACTTATTCTGAAGGTTATTTTTTCACGTATAATTATTCTCATAATGTTTTACTTACACTTCTATTAATTTAAGCAGCACAGATATATTGGCAATGAATGAAAGAATAGCAAAACAGTATTCCCAACTTCATGTGGTTTAAAATACAAATATGGCAGAGTCCCTCTTTGAAAACACAGTCAATGGCAACTGCTCTTATAATTTAATTTTTCTTAAGAATTGGGTCAAAACTCAATATTTCCTATTTTTTACATTAAAATACTTTTCTGGGGGAACAGAGTTAACTCTACACAGAATGTAGTGTTTCATTTTAACTTTTCGTAAAAGCTATTAGTTCAAGATTTGGACAGTCATCTGTTCTGGTCAAACAGATATTATATCAAGCAAATGAATAGCACTGCCTTGATCCATCAAAGAATTCATTTTTATTCTCTAACCTTTTCAATTCAGATACAATATTCATATTTTCAGTTTTAGAGGTTAATGGAATTTCCTAAAATAATTCCCTTTGCTTTGAATTAAATGGAGTTTGGAAGCTATAAGCAGGGATGATTTTTCTGTCATGTGCTTTGTTCAATTGAGCTGCGTAAGCATGAAGTTATGTTGTATTTGTGACCTCTTCCTTCTCAATATATGAAGTGAAGAGCCCTGGTGGATATGCCTTCAGGTGTATATGAGCTGTGCTGTGCTACCATAAAGGCCTTCAAGGTGACATTTCATGATATGCTTCTTGACTATTCTTCAGAACTATAGATTGCTCTTACTCCGTTTGTTATATATATATAGTTTTGGCAAAGCTGTTTTAAGAATTACTGAGCACTCATGGATATGCTTAGAAATTTGGGACAGCTTTCTTAATCCTTTTCCCATGGATTGCCATTATTACTACTCTATTCATCATTTGAGAGTCTACTTCTCTTTACTTGCATTATGGCCTCCACTTTCACTAATTCTTGTCAAGCTGATGCTTCTTACTTCTGACTTCTTATTGTTGATTAATTTTACATCTTTCTATCTTATTTTTATTTTTTTTTTTTTTTCTTTTACCATGGCTCATAATTTGGGCCATAATGGGACTTAGTCTACAATCTTGACCAGTCAGTGATGATGATACTTACCTCTTTTCTGTTGAAACAGTTATATTTTCTATGTTTTTCTAATATTGTCACATTCAGTATTTTATGTCAAAAATAGCATATTTACAATATCACAATGTGATTTCATCTATCTCAACATGTTCAATGATGAACAGTTCTGTTAAATATGAACAAATGATCGCAGTGGCAGGGAAATAACGCATTTTACAGATAAATTCACTGAAACACAAAGAGACTACATATAAGGAAGAGGTCTGGGATCTCTCCATATTCTTTGGTCACTGAGCATCAGTATTTCTCTAACTAATATTTTTAGCACGTTTTTCAGACCACTCCCAACAGCTAAGATTCTTTTCATCCATCAAGTCTGACTGAAAATGTTATCTCTTCTATGAAATGGTCAGTGAACTATTCAAGCAGAAAAAATGTTTTTTCCTTGGGTTACTTTGTTTCAGTTCCTAGTAGAGTAGGTTTTCACATTATATTATATTTAGTTGTGTATGGCTCTGCATCTAATTTATTGGTAATTCCATAAGAATGAGCCTGACTTCTTTATACCTTGTATCCTAAGTGTTTAACACAGAGACAGAAACTTAATAACCATTCATTTACTTGAATTCATTTTTTAAAAATTGCACCCAGATTCAATGTTGTATCCAATAGCCGAGATGCCTAAGAAGCAGAGAAGTAGTGGTTAATGCATTTTTATTAGCTAAAGCACTGTTTATTTCCTCCCAAATCACCCCATTTCTCTTAATTGTATGAAATGCTAAATTTGAGTGTAAATATGAAATATTCACTATAGAGAACTGAGCTCTCAATCACTTAAAAGCAAATATGGCTTTTGTAAATACTTAGTCACCACAAGCTTCAAATTTTACACAGATAGCTTAATTTAAAACCAGTAAAATATTTTAAATCCACCAAATATCATGTATCCTTTTACCATAAAATGTATTAAATCTAGTTATGATTAATGGTATTATTATGAGTCCCAAATCTCATTACTGAGTATTTCTGAATTTACTTGCAGTTCAATGTTTAAATACAGTAAGATTAAAACTATTCAATGACTCCTTAACTTGTGGCAAACCATTATTACTTCCTTCAATTGCTATTGTAATATTATTAATCTTAATGAATTCCTTTGAAATTCAGGGGAGCAGCAATTTATTATTCCATATGCATCTCCACTATAAATTAGCTCTAGTGACTTAACTGCCTAAGAACTATTATTAAGTTTACTATATAACACCTGCAGAATCATAATCAGACCAGGGAATTGATTCCAAATGAAATTGCCATGGCCAGTTCTACTGGAAATTAAAATCAGATAAATGAAAAAAGATGAGACATTCTAAAATAAACTATTTCTAAAAAGTGTAGGATTATTAAATTTCTTTTGCAAATAGTTCCAATAGACTTCAATGAGAAAAGATTAAAATGCAAACATTTATCTTCACCTGACAAAACCCAAGAGAGTTCAGTCATGTAGATTACACACCCTCTAGTCTAATTAAATGATGAAAAGGTTTACGGGTACAATAGGAATGTAACCCCAAGGTATATTTGTCATCACCTTTATCTGTAGTTTCCTGCTTACAATAACAGCAAGTAATGAGGGTAGGAAGAAACAAAGGACCATCCTGTCCCTCTTGTCATTGAATGGATTTTCTGCCCTGTGATGAGGGTTACTTGCTGGTGTTGTGCAACCTGTAGCTCTCACAGTATTTGGGGACTCTGTCTCAAGTCAATGCTTCCCTCTTCTCTATCCTGCTGTGAATAACATAGATTGAGAACTACAAAATGAGAAAACTACAAAAGCCAACTCATGGTACTTAATTTAAAAAGATGCTCCAGGCCAGGGCATGAGAGAGGAATGCATATGTTTCCCAGATACCCTTGAAGAGTCACCTTTAAATTCCCTTTTGTCTTTTGGTTTGGTTTTTGATAAGACTCTAGTAAAAATGTGACTATTTTCTCTAACCCAAGAATAAAAAACACTTTCAAAAAAGGTGCGAATGGTACTGATTAGTGGATGTATTTCATTAATTATACTGCCATCCTTTTCTAATAAGCAGCTGCCCTTTAAAGTAGGCTATCAAAATTAGAATGCTGTTTATATGTGTGTAGGATGTGTGTCTGCATGCTTGCATGTGTGAGTGTGTGCAAATATCTATGCATTGTCTATGTGTCTGTGTAAAGAAGTCTCATTTCTCAGTTTTATCTGTAAGTTGATTTCTTGAACATACAAACATGAAGTAAATAAGATAGGTTAGGCACCAAGCAAGGTTTGGGTATTTTTGATGTAATATTGATAAATTAGAGCTCTATGAAACACATCATTATTTTCATAAATATTGTACCTAGCTTAAAAAGACAATTCTTTAGATGAATTCTGGCTTCAAATCCAAGCTTTATAGGATTTGTTATTCTAGGCAAGTTGTGGGTATTATCTAATTCAGTTTTTAACTTTCTCATCTCTAACTGGGAGACTATTAGTTACAGAGATAGCAGTTTACTGTAGCCTGGGGATCACTGAATGCTTTCAATAAATATTATTGTTAACAAATCACTCTCTTTTATTCCTTTTGATTGATTCTGTTGACAAGTACACTTAGTATTTTGAGTTTCAATTTTTCTATCTCAAATCTCAACTTTTTTTTTTGAAATTCACAGATGTAAACAAAGAGTTTAAAATCCTTCCTCCACTCATCCTAAACTGGTGAATCCATCCCATGTATAAACTCAGTTTTATTTATCATTCTAACCATTTTATACTTCTTGATATGTGAGTCTATAATTGGTCTTTCCTTTCAGGCCTTCCCGGTTACATTGTAATCTTTTCCAAGAGAAGAACTTGGTCTTTTGTTCTCTTCTCCACTTGTGTATGACAGGTGTACTTTGCACATAAAAGGACACATTTTAAATAATGACACATAAATAAATTCATGTATATTAAATACTAGTTCAAGTGATTAAAAAAATTAATAAAACTTCATAGGAAAAACTAACCTCTTTTTCATGTTGTGCAATTTTGATGATTCTGGATGAAATTCTTACTTTAAGTTAGCAAGCATTTAACATTTGTTATATGCCTACTGTGTTGCTGAAACTGGCCAGGCTTAATGTATTCTGTTTTATTTATTCCTTCAATAAAGCTGGCTTTACAAACATTACTATCCTAATTTTAAAGATAAAGAAATTTATTTCAGAAATAATAACTTGCTAAGTTGATTCAGTATTAGAAAGTGACTGCTACCCAATGTGTACGACTCTTTAGTGTGTGTTTTTACTACATTAGTGCTAAGATTCCTTCAAAAACTAAAGTCTTAATTTGCCTTTATATCCAGTCTATAGACTTATTACAAGAATACTGGACATTTTCTTTTGAAGCAAGGAAAAATAGTCTTTCTATTTCTGATATATTTGTTGTCATTTGAATTTGTTTTTACACTTATGCCTTAGACTGTTCAGGATACTGTAATAAAAATACCATGGATTGGTAGTTTATAAAGAAAAAAAAAATTATTGCTCACAGTTTGGAAGCTGAAAAGACTAAGATAAAGGCACCAGAAGATTCAATGTCTTGAGAGAACCCACTTTTCTGTTCAGACACCACCCACCACTTTTTTCACTGTGTTCTCACATGGTGGAAAGAGGTGGAGCTGTCTGGGTGGCTTCTATGAGGGCACTGATCCCATTCATGAGAGATTTGCCCTTATGACCTAATCACCTTGCAAAGACCCCCACATCCATATGCCATCACACAAGTTTCAACATATGAGTTTTGGGGGACACAAGCACTCATTCTATAATGTTATAATGATAATGCAAAAGTTACAAAAAAGTGTCTTAATTTGTAAACATATACTTATATCAGTCTCATTTAGGATGATTTAAGAGTTGTTTCTTTGAAATATTTACTCCTTGGAAAGCTTTACCATCTTTTAGAAAAATATTTAAGTCTAGGAAAAAACTGACTACTAAGGCATATTTTTCCATGGAGACAAGATACAGTGTGCCTACACTTATAAAACATGGCAAAATACTCTACTTTAATAACACCACTTTGAGATTTCAGGTAGAAGTCTTAAAAGTTAAACTAGCATTATAATTTTTAAGAGGAACCCTTAGTTTTAAAGAGAAACTGATTGGATGGCAAGCATGAAAAGGAATATATGGATTTCTTATCACAAATTTTCAATTGTAGATATTACTATGGTTGCATACTTGAATGAATTCAAAGTCAAAGACCAGTTTTGCTTTTTTGATTTAAAATACCCATTGTCCTGTAGTGCTTTATGAGAAAAAAACAAAAAACAAACAAAAAAAACATATATTCTCTTTATCATCACTCAAAATATGATTGCTTGACATATTTCATTTTTTACTCCAAATTGTTTTCCACTTACACTAGTCAATGTTTTGTTGTTTTCCTGTTTTCTTTGCTCTTGAGGTTCATTATAAAAATTTTTAAAAAGGATTGCATTACAGATATGCAGATCTTTTTTCACTGTCTAATAGATATTTAGGTTAAAATGTCTTTGTAATCAGAATCCTGCTTCTCATTCAATAGAAAGCTATTTAATATTCTGTATTACAACATAAATTCTCTTTCTGCCAGCAACCACATTGCACATTTGCCATGGCAGTTTACTCTTCATTTTCACCAATATTGCCCCATGCCTTATAGGGCCATTTTCAATCTGCTAAAATAAAACATGATACATTTTATGGTAGTGGCATTTTCACAACAAATGTTTCTGCACTAAAAAAGTTGTTACTCAGAGACCAATAAATATATATTAAAGTGAATCTTACTCTCGCCGGGAAAACATAAAAAGTGTCATTTAGATATACTAGTTGCTTTATCTTATGAACAATTTCCTTGGAGTTGAAGTTACTTGCATATTATATCTTCTTTTTACAAAATAAAAGGAAAACCATTAGGGATTGCACTGGGTAAGATTATCTTTAGTTAATTATATTTTATTTGTAATAACCTATGCATCCTAATATCCGTCTATTTACTATGGCCTGGGACAAACCCCATACCTGTCCTAAATGTAAATAAAGGTTTTGAAATCCTCAAATCTGGGTAATGGCTCCACTGGGTCATTTCTACATTCTGTAGGCTGTGTGGCCTCTTGTAGCAGTCCTGGATTACTATGACAACCTCCCAAGTAAGCTCTGTAGAAACCCCATAATTTGTGATCTCCTGTCTAATTCCTGAGCTGAAGAACATTCATAAAGGACCCCAAGTAATAGACTTGCACCCTTACAAATACATGATGTTGATTATCTCTTCCTTCACCATGAAGATCTCTTTACTTACCTCTGATAAATTTTCTGCCCATTCTTCTAAACTCTAGGAACACTTAGAAGAGTACGTTTCTGTTTATTAACTTAATACGCTATAATCATAATCATATTTTCAGTAGATAAATATGACTGTACATTGAGAACAATTTGAAGACAATAGCATTAAGCTTCTTTCAGCTTTATTTGACTCCCACTAATTCCTATCTGTAGGTAAAACTACCAACACTTGCTTTGTGATAAGGTGTACTATTTGATTCTCATAAACAACGTATTTGCCTCTGCTTTTTTATTTATCAAATATCTGCTAGGTTATTATTACTTCTCAGGCATTGGGTAATCACTGGAGACACAACTCAAGACAAAGCAGTTATGTCTCATCAGACAGCTTTTTTGAACAAATATTTGAACAGTATTTTTGAACAAATAAACAAGTAGGAAAAGAATTAAATACAATGTTGTAAGCACTATGAGGAGAGAAGTATAGTACTATAAGAGCCCTTAGGAAGAAATTTCATGCAGCTTTCAGTGTCAGGGAAGGCTGCCTGAAGGAGGTGGCATGGAAGTATGAGCCAGTAGTAGAAGGAAGAGGAGCTAGGAAAATATGAGTGGTGTAAGCATGTACAAGGAGGTAAGAGCATGCATGAAATAGAATAAAGGTTAGTATTGCTGGATTGCACAGGGTGAAAAGAAATGAGAACTAAGAGGCAAGAGAGGGCCTGTCATGAAGGCGTCAGAGACTACACAGACAGTTTAGTCTGGCGAATGATGTGATCATATCTACTTTAGGTGGCTCAGTATAGAATTTAAATTATTGATAGGCAAGAAATCAGGAGGACCAATGATAAAGCTATAGGAATAATCCAGGCTAAATAGAATAATGGCACTAAGTTAATGGCCCGTAAGTATAAAAAGACATGGATACATCAAGAAGATGCTTAAGAGAGAAGCTGTCAGGTATTTGGTGTGTGGGCTTCCATGTAAAGGAACAAGACAAGAAAGACATTAAGGCTTTAACAAATGAATGGATTACAATGCGTTTCACTGAAATACATGAGAGAGGAGGAGTAGATTTGAGATAAAAGTAATACATTCATATTGTGGTGTTTGGGATTGATTAGATTTCTGGAAGTCATACAATTGATATCATCTAAAAGGCAGTGGAACGTAGAAGTCTGGAACTCACAAGAATATTAAAGCAGAATCTGGTCATCATGAGTAGAGGAATAAATTATAATGATACAGTATAGATCATAAATATAAATACCTCTATGGCATGATCACTGTTTTTCAAGTAATCATTGATCAGGTGATGTTCAAACCTGGCTGCATATTAATCATTAACAAAACTTTTACAAATATTGATGTTCTGGCCTCATCACAGATAAAGTAAATCTGAATTTGGGGATTGAGATTTTGGGGATCTAGGAATAGTTGTAACAGCTTTCCAGGAATTCTATATGTAGAGAGAGCTAAAAACTACTGATCTAGAGTTGATCTTCTGATTATCATTTTATGGTATTTCATGTGTCTATATTTAAAATTTCAAAATTGTATCACCTAACTTCTTTTTCAATGAAAGGGAAAGGACCAGTTCATCTATCTTTTATAACTAAATAATATGTGATTTAGAACTACTTAAGCAACATGTAATCTTAATCACTGGCAATATTAATTCCCTTAACTTTACAAAATATCATATTTTATGAATACATTTATCTTGGAACTAGAAGCCATAAGACAGAAATTTACATGTGTGTGTGTGTGTGTGTACACACACACACACACACATATATATATTACTTAGTATTCCCCCATGCTCTTACTAAGATTTTCATATAAATACAAGAAAATTAAAAATAAAAATCTCTATTGATAAAAATTGATAAAAATAAAAATTTCTAGGTCCTAGATATTGCTTCCTTGCCCAAGTTTCCTTTCTAAATATATTAAAAGCTAAGTTGACCCTATTGGGCATATTATTTTTGTAGTACAAATTTATACATTTTCTTTTTTTATCTGGCTAAATCCCTCTATTTAAGAATGTTTTCATTGCAAAGAAGAGTTAGCACAGAGGTTTAAACATGAGAAATATGTAATCTTTAATCTATTCTCCTCAGGGGGCAAAACACCAATTATCTCTAAATCTTAATACTCTATCATCTGACTCTTACTTGAATGCATTTAGAATGTGCTTAATAGAAACAGATATCTTTCTTTTTTGCCTAAAAATTCATCAAATATAATTCAATGTATGAAAAATATAGTGTGCAGGCATTCTGTTAGTGAATGCTGCCCATCATATAACTTTATCTTCTTTTTCTTTCTTTCCTTTTTGGTCTCATTCCTGACATAATATTTTCCATACTTTTTATTTTATTTTCTTTGTGTTGTGTCTTACCTTATTTTTCATTTATTTCTTAAATGACATTGAGTGACAAATAAAATTGCAGCCACAAAAATTGAGGGAAAAAATAAACTTTGAGTTGTTGGAAAACAGCTATGACAATCAATCTCAATTCTGAAGAAAACAAAAACAAAAGTGGTAAGAAGTCAATAGGTACTGAGATGCTGTATGAAGCTTGACTTATTAGCCTTGTAGGAGAAGAGAGAAAGAAAAAAGACTCAGATTTTTGCTAGAACGGGATATTGTTTTAAATTCTAGCAGAAGAAGGATATCAGGTAAACACAGTATGGTGAGGGTGAGTGGAGACCTAATCTACATACCCACTTCAGGAACCTATTCCAGAAATATAGACAGCAAATATAATCTCAGATCTGCACATTGAAAAACAAAACAAAACAAAACAAAAAACAGAAAATTTGAAGAACCAACCCTATCTGACCTTGAAATAAGAATGCTGTAACATGTTCATCTGACTATACCAATCAAATGGTATCAATCAAGTATATTTGGAGAAATTTCCTTCAATAATATTGTTTCCTAAATCTGCTGAGAAATGCAGAAAATTATGAATAATCTCTTGCAAATTAGAGGGCACTGGATATTGACTTACTAAAAGGATATCACTTACTTTACTTTCCATAACATGGATATATTACTGAGAGGCAGCTATACAGCCTGGAAATGCATTTCCACGCTTCTCTTCCATTCTGCCAAGACAACATGACTATTTTTTCACCGGTAAAATGTGAGCAGAAGTGATGCATGAAATTTTCCTCACTTTTAAAGTATAGCTATGTCTTAACTAAGTTTTCTTTCCCTTATTCGATGTTGAATATAGTGGATTCCAAGGCCATAGGAAGAAGCAGAGCTACAAGACCAAAGTGATCTGGGTTCATGAATCTTCATGCAGCGCATAGTCTCCAGGAAAACCTGCACTGAAATGTCATCTGAGGGAGAAACTTCTATTGTGTTAAAAACTAAAATTAAGTTTTTTTATAGCTGCAAAAATTACCCTAAAAGTACAATCCTCAGAATTTTCCCAGTAGCAAGTTATCAGTTAAAACACTGCTAAAAGATAGAATTCTCTGTTCAATAAATGTGGAATTTGCAGAATTTGAATATTCATCTAGTAAGTGGGATATATGGGGAGTTTCTAGATTTTCTAGAATGTTTATGTTTTATTGTCACAAACTCAGAAATAACTCTTAATAGACCAATAGCTTCCTCTGATTTAGATTTTCCTGCTCTTTTCTTAGTGGCATGTCACTCCCTGTTGTCACTTACCATATCAAATATTTGTTTTTTGTTTGCTTTTTATTTCTGTTTTCTTTTGATTACCTACCAAATAGCTTCCTCATTAATAGATTGAAGTAAGTAAGGAGATATAACTTATCTACAGAGTTCTGTAATCCATGGGCCTGAGGGAAAGGTTATTAGAGAAGATCACATACCTGCCATTTCCTAAAATCTATTCTAACAGTTATTGCAATACAAATTTCTTCAGAGAGATGTAGACACTGAGGTCACTAAGAAAGAAACATTTTATTCTTTGTTTTCATGTGGACCTAAATCTTAAAGGCTAGTGAACAGAGTTGGACTCCAGAATAAATAAAAATTTGTGTTGAAAAAACAGGCCCCATGTCTATGCTCTAATAGACATGGTTCTCTTTTCCCATATGGTATCTATAAGACTATCTTGCCATTTTGATGGTAAAGAAAAAGTCTAAGTAAAAAAAAAGGAGGGGAAGGTATATTTTTCCTTAATATTCAGTACAGAGGTGGTCTAAATTATCCATCACAGGCCTTAAGAGGCATATCTGAGAAAGCAGGAAGCCCCAGGCCCTTTGATCATCCCCAGATTCAGCAAGGAGAGAGAAAATGACCATGAAGCAAAGGGCTTAAATATGCTAGATCTGTATTAGATCTTAAAATTAAAAGCTCTCTACCTAAAATTAGAATATAATCAAAATCCTTAATCAAAATTCAATGTTATCAATATCTCTACTTTAGAGTAGAGGGAGATCAGAAAATGAAATGAGCAGAATAAAAAAGCCCTGAGCTCTTCATAGATGTCAACAAGATAATAATGATAAAATAATAGTAAATTTATAATTATCATTATCATTGTTATTGTAATGATCATAATATATACATACCTTTTGTGCTCTCATTATGCACTAGACACTATACTTAAGGTTACAAATAATTATTTCCAGTAAACCACATGTGCAAATTAAAGCCAGATGTGCTCTATGCCCAATGCTTAAAATATATAAATTTGTGAATATTTTGACCTTTATCATTTAGAAGGGTTTTCATGACTTACATTTCCTCTGGGTTTATGTCTAAATGAGTAGAATGCCAAAAGTTTTAATGCAAAAAATGTAAGAATATTATTTATGTAAGTACTCAATTTTCTATGTATAAACATATGAAACATTTGCATAGATATATTTACATGTTAAGAAAATTTAAACACGTTTCATAGTTTGTCCTACAAATATATAAAATATAAATTATAATTCACTAATAATCTATTTGAACTCAATGTTAATGCAAAGTGAAATAAATTCATAGGAGACCTTTGGGAAATCCAAAAAGGCATGAAATTTACATGTGGAAATGACCTTACATCTTGTATACGTCATCATTTATAAATAAATAAACTGATGACAAAAAGATAACTATATTCATAATGTCATAAATATGTAAAAAGACAAAATATCACCACAGTTCCAAATATTTCTGGACCACACATAAATGCAAAATAGAGACGGCATACAACCCACCTATTCAGTGACAACAGTGGAAAGTGTAACCTCCATTACATGAGGGGTCTACTGCAACTAAATTTGATTTTCGTTATACCAAAAGTATAGTTTTAGGCATAGTCATTTTTGTAAAACAAATTAATACATCTTTATTAATATTGTGTTTTATTAAGCAAATTTAACTTCAATTTTCTTTTTTTTTTTTTACTTTGTGAATTTCTTCATCTCAGAATTTACATATTAGTTCTATACTGACATAAGGCAGCTATTGTATGGACGTTCCTGAAATACTTGAATAGACTAGATGACAGTGTTCATCAGAAAGAATCCTATGATATTCCTTGACTATTAACAATATACTTACAGTTCCAGAGGTAATATAAAAATTTCTTCACTATTCCTCTATGGTTGCTTTTTGTTCTTAACTGACTTAGCTAAAATGACACTTAAATTTCCTTCGCTCTTGTGAGCATGTGTTACCCAGCCCAACACTTGGCTTCATCTTCTCATCCACTATTACTCTTATCCTATTTCCTATTGTTGTTCCTTGAGCATCAAGTTCTGTCTCAAACCCTTGGTCCATCCAAATTGTAAATGTCATTTTATCCTGACTCTACGTTCTTTATCCTAGGTGTATATCTTGGGGAGGGGGATGGGAAGATATTTCTCTTGTTAACTTGGTGGCTTAATTTTAATTCATTATTTTGCTTAAAGAATCTATTCCTACTGGGAGTAAACACAGAAAGGGGGCAATGGGAACAGATGGAAACAGAAATGTTATTCATCTTTTCCCTTGTTAAAGGCATTTAGATTGATTCTAAGTTTTCATTATGATAATCTGTTCCCTCTACTACTAGCAAAATAGAACTGTATTATCCTCATAGTACCTCTGGCACAAATAATTCTATAGAGCAAAAATGCCAACGTTATTCTTAAACAGTTGATGCCAGCAGAACTCCTAAACCTACTCCATAGACACACTTAAAGGCTCTATAAATATCAAATATCTGCTCCATAGAATAACAAACTATTAAATGCTAAATCCACTGTTGCTCTTTCTCCTCCCCCAGGCATGTCCTTGCTGGGATCCTCTGTGTATAGACCAGATTCTTAATATTGTAAGAGTAGTTTAGGGCAGTATATACAAACTTAAAATACAAAATAAAATAAAAGGAACACATGATAAAAATGAGACCTTTTATGATATAGATAAATAAAATATGAATAATCTAAAACATTTTTGCCATTTGCTTTTTCTAGTAAATTTATTCTTGATATATTTTAAAAGAGACTAATGTCTTTCAATAATGTTTTCATAATAGCAATCTTGTTTGCATATGACTGTGATCAAACAATTACAAACACCATTCTAAGACCTCTTCCTGCAAAAAAAAAAAAAAAAAAAAAAAGTTAAATGCTTAGATTTTAAATCTAAATTTGATTAATTTTAAAATCAGGGAAAATGAGAAAAATTCTGTCACTCAAAATGTAATACATTTTATTCAGCAAAGCTTATTATAGTCTAGCTCATTAATTCACATATGCAAGCATATAACGTGTCAAATCACATCTCCCAAATGTAACTACAAGAAAAAGAGTTATGAGGAAGATTTTTATAATAAAATTATGTAACCCATAAATTAGTAAAATTGTTCTAAAAGTCACTATAATTTGTGATAAAATTTTATAATTTATATTATTTTGTTTTTGAAATTAAGAAATGTCATAATAATTTTATCACAACTTCTAAAATATTATCAGTATAATACTCTGACAAATGCTTAAGTTTGCCAGATAGTTGAGGCCAAATGGAGTATTTTTGATTAGTGTAAAACATCAAGACTAATCTTTGAATTCTCTCTGGGGTTGCCAAATAGATGGAGTTAGAACTGAGGAATGTTAGGGGAAAAAATCAAAGCTGTTGAAATGAACTGAAACATGTAGCCATCAATCAACAGAAATTTTCTTTACCAGAAATAATTTTATAAAGTAATACAAATTGAGAGGAAAGGCTCGTTATTGGATTTTTAAAAATACTGGGGAGGAAAAGATACTCATGAGAATATTAATGAAGTAAAGCCAATTAAAGCTCCCAAATGTTAAACAAAATCAACATGTTTCCTTACTCCTTTATTGCCTATAAGTGATGCTTTAATTCAACACTTTACTATTCAAGTGGTAATAGAGTTATGTTTTTTAAAAAAAATATTAAGTGATTTGATAAAAGTCAATAAAATCAAACTGTCATCTTGCATGATGCCTAAATTGAAATAAAAAGAATTATTTGATGCATTAGCAAATTCAGGTTAATAAAAATGAGAGTTCCATCCAATGATCAGAAATCAATGACCACCACACTGATTCTGGTGCCCCTTTTCTCATCATACCAATATTAGGAAAGTAGTTATCAAAGTTTTATACTGTGTCTTTCACTAGAACATCCTAGAAACTCCATCCCAGTCCTTGTCTTATTATTGCTAAATAACTGAGATTTCGACATGCATCAGATGGTCACTTCCATAAATATGTTTGCTTTGTGTACCATATTTGTGGCTAAAGGCTTTTAAGTTAATGTTTGGTCTGTAAACCAGAAACATCTTTCACATTGCGTTCTATGTAGAATTATCCCCTCATAGTTGAGCAATGCAGTGAACACACCAACATGCTTCTATAAATCTTCTGTTCAACTCTTAGACTATGCTTATTAAGGTCCTTTTATGACTTCGTTTTGTCATTAATGCCATGGATCTACTGATATTATGTATTATATTTTCATATGCACTTAATTGCGTCTTTGAATGGGAAATTTTCCAGGAAAAAGTGTCTGTGACTGCAAAGTTTTGTCATACGCTAAGTGCAAGCTGGTCTGAAAGTAACAGCTTCCCATTACTTAGATTTGGGTTACTAACTACTCAATGCCATTGTATCTTGTCTTTTCAGGTCTTGAATGCTAGTAAGTATGAACTGAGACCATTCACATTGCTGATGTTGTTCTTACTTTCATATTCTTTTCTACTTTTGGTGAAACAATATTGAATTTAGAAAGTTTGGTAATCAATATATTTAAATAAGAATTATATCTACGGTCACATCTTTATTTTTTTTTCCTTAAGATTATGGTATTGATAAGGGAAATATACAACTACTTTCCAGAACTTAATTTTGGTTATAAAACCATAAATGCAGCTTTTCAGTCTTGTAAGATTAAGCTAATCAACAATTTAATACATTATTTGCTTCTACCTTCTGAGTAAATGATCATAGAATTCAATCATTCACACAGTCACTCAAGAAAAATTTAGTCAACATCTGCTTTTTCTAAGACACACTATAGATCATCTGTCTGCCAGTGAGAGCAGTGTGTGCTGGAACTTGCTCATATAAGCACAGGAGATCTGATTCTGTGCATCTCTTTCTAACTGCATGCTCGATGACGTGTTGATATCTTGAAACTGTCTGTGGTGGGAACATTTACTCTCCACAACCTGGTAACTACTACAGTCAGGGCTTTCCCCTGGCCTGGAGAACCTGTTGTAGTAACTATCTGAGAAAAGTGCACTAATTTGAATTTTACAGATGACACATGTAAGATTCCAAAATTTTAGTTGGCTTGCCCCTAGTCTCAACCGTCATGTATGTAATTGGGTTGAAATACAGATTTTCAGACTCTAAGTCAATTACTTTTTGATCCTTTACCACAGTTATTACTCTGTATGAGTAAAAAAATAACTCTTCCAATATTGTTTATCTCAATGATAAAGTTATACAAGTGTGTGTGGGTATCTTATCATTATATTTAAAATAATTAAATTGTATTGACATTTCTGAAGGACAGAAATCCAAGTTTATTTTCATAAGATTTTTTTTTTTTTTTTAAGTAGAGTTCTCTATTTCCACGTAACGTGGACTCTAGCTTGGAAAACTGACGTCCCGATGCAAAGTGAACACTGGTAAATCAATGTGAATGTTATTGACATCTCAACCACTGACTTGAGGATATTATGTCTCAGTATAGAAGTAAGTACCTGCATAGGGCAGAATATTGCCAACACGTTTAAAATTTTTACCTTTAATATTCAAGAAGAGTAGGGAATGAGAGAATGTAAATTTGGAGTGAAGGGTTACATTTTTCATCAACTTTCCCAGAAATGTCATGATTGCCTCTAAAACTAGTATTCCTGGGTGAACTAATAAATACCAGAAAGGATATCATTTGATTCTGACACTAATGCTGTGCTCAGAAATTTCTCCCCCTTTATTTATTTAAATCATCAATCTCTGATTCAGTCAACACCTTGTAACTGAAGAGAGATTCATCTGGCAGCTTTCAATCAATATAATGGATACTCCTAGTATGCCAATGGATTAAACCCTGCATATGATTATTTTAAAGTGTGATATCCTAGAAGGAATGCAATTATTAATACCAGAGGATAATTTTAGTTATAAATTCTAAAAAATAATAAGTACTCCTCTCCTTTTACATACCTAAGTTCTATTTATCTTCTTTTGTTTAAACCAAATAGTTAAATCTGTAAAATTTGATTCTCACTGCAGTACTAGAAAAGTGATCAGCCTAATCGCATAGATAGCTATTTGTATAACAATAGAAGGATAAAAAGAATGCCTATTTTTGGATGTAGAAAAACAGTTTTAATATGCACTAATTTACAGGTCATACAATCATTTAATGGGATAATATACAACTTTATTGTTTAAGAAAACATATCTCATTGATTACTCACTGATTACTTTGTTATGAGATTCAGATGAAAGGAATTGATGATAGTTCATGGATTTTCAAAATATGCTATTTAGATATATTTGTCACTTACCATAAGTTGATTTACTGTTGTATTCAATGTTATTTATCTTATTAGCAAAATTTTATATCCAAAAAATTGAGATTTGAGAAGTTGAAGAATATGCACATACCTCAAAATATTTTTCTATATGGACTTCAACAGATTGTGTGAAGTCCTATCATGAAATTAATTTAATTAAGGTAAATATTTTCTCTCTTTATGTATGTGCATAAACAAACACATATATGTATATATATGTATGTATAGAAAATGAAACTATATGTCTATGTATATATAGCATGTATATGTGTATGTTTCTTTTTCTCAAAAGGCAGACACACTCAAGGAAATTAATATAGTGAGCCACTAACATATTAGTATGAATTAGCTTTCTTCCTTCACCACCACCAGTCTCCAAAAAAAACACTTATAGCTTCCTTTGATAAAGGAAGTCACATTTCACAAAAAGAAAAAAAGCCAGAAGAAGGATATTGTGGACTTAAAAATAAGCATCATCTGTTTTAAAATTTGGCATGTTCTGGATATATCTGTCTGATGTAGATTTTAGATGATTCAAGAATGATAGGCTTTTCAGACCTGGTAGAGAACTTTGGTAATAATCTAGAAAATATCTTTTTATTTACAAAGGAGAAAACTGAGGTCCAGAATACAGACTGAATATAAAAGAAGAATAAATTTCTCCTCCTTGTAAGAATACCCTTATGCACATTACTTCCACTCACATTTTTTTGCCATAATTTAGTGCAGTGGTAAAACCTAGTTATGAGGAAAATGAGGAATGTCTTTATTATAGTGTGACTATAGAACCAGATACAAGTTAAAGATTCTATTACTAAGGAAAAGAAGTGGATAAGAGTTATGGTGAGGGATGACAACAATTTCTCAACAGTTGGTGTTTTTGGCTACCCAAATAATGGTGGTCTTTACACATACACATATCTGTCCCTTACTTAAGGAACTAACCTCAAGGTTGGAGTCAATTCATGTTTTCAGCTCAAAATTCAGCCACTTGGAATGAGGTCACATCTAGATGTGATGCCCCATGGCTCAAGATACCTGTTTCTGTCTCAGTCAATTTACAGTATTAAAGAGGCACAGGAATAACATAATAAAATTTATTTTAAACAAGGAGAAAATGGAAATAACACAGTAGGCATTATTATGGTTAAAGAAAATAGAGCCAAGAATCTTGTGGAGGCATATTTTTGGGTCTTAAGCCATTATTTTTTTACCCATTAGCTTCTCTGCTCTGTCCATCCTTCTTTCTCTCAACTAATGAAGACTATCTTGATACTGAAATTGTTAGAATTTGAAGTGCGTTAATGAATCATAATTCCCTCACTTAATGGTTCTGAATCATTTGAAAACTACCTTAAGAATAAGATAGGCATCAAAATATCAGCTTTATGGATGGTAAATCTAACTGAAGAAAGTACATTTGATCTAAGTTCCAAATGGAGTTTTTATACTTTCCTCCTTTAAATCAAGCCATAATGATCTATCTGCTGTGATAGGTGGATCTTTACAGAACATATGTATCTAACAAGACAATTAGATTTTGCCCATCAACTCTGAGAATAGAAAGGAATTTTCCTGATCAATGGAAGAACAACTGAAAGGCATACAAGTTATGGGCACCCCAGAGAACCTTGTCCCATATTCATGAATCAAAGAAGGCATTGGTGGGAATATCAAGAGCAGCAGAACAAAAGGCCAGGCAAGGAATTATGGGGGTAGAAAGAAAATGGTTTTGCCTATTCCATTTTAATTAATAAAGGAGTTCAGTATGTTTTTAAATTAATTTTTATTTATAAAGGAACTTTTTCTCTTAATTCTTTCTCTTCCTCCCTCCCTGCCTTTCTCTTTCCCCTCATTACTTTTGTTCCATAATTCTATAGCCTTTGGGTTATATAGATAAGATACTTCCATAAAACACATTCAGGCATATTTTTCAAACAAAAGTCAAACAGGGTCTATGAACTTCTAACAATGCTGAAAGAAGTAGTATAAATATCCCTAGGGATGGGTTGGGAAGGTTCCTTTTGTGTATTTTAAATAAGTTGTCTGCTGTTAAGAAAATTATAAGAAAAATAAAATTTTTATTTATGTTTACATAAAACATTATCAAGAATTTTTAATGTTTTTTCATCAATTCATTACAGCACCTCTTAGGTAGCTATGTAACATTGGCCATTATTTTCCATACTAGGAGACTAAGGACAGGAAGGAAAATGACTTTGTCCAGTGAGGAAGGCAACCCAGACTTCTGAACCTGGCCCTCCAATTTCATATCCCTTGCTCTCTCTACTACAACATGCTGAAGTCACTAGTGAAAAAGCACTCCATATGTCACACAACATGCCATAAGATTGTCCAACTATTTTGAAGAAAATCTCCCAAAGAAATCAATGACCAAGAGAGAATTGCAGAAAGCAGATGGTGTCAACAGCATACTTCTGGTGTGGCATCTGTGGTTACTTCTGTGCCTCTATGTTGGATTGTACTTACATCAAAAGAACCAATATGTGCAGAAAAAGAAAAATAATAAAATAAGAACAAAACTTTCAGCACAGGCACATTTACTAATTATAGAACTGCTGATGGATATTAACCATACTGTGATATGTGTGTGTGTGTGTGTGTGTGTGTGTACGCACGTGTGCCCACATCTAAGCATTAGCAAAGACTTACCTAATGCTCAGTGAATGCCGTAAAGCTTGGAAGCCCAGAGGCCAAAGGGACCCCAAGAGACCCACCTAGAAATCACAGTAATGGAGTTTCAGTGGTAACCCCTACCTAATTACAGATGGTGCTCAAGGCAAAATCCCATTAAGACAAGTTTTATGTGTTTGTTGTGGATTAGCTGTTAGAAATTGCACCATTAGTACACAGAGCCTGAAGTGAAAACAGTATTGATCTCTATTCTCTCTGCAGAGATAACAAATGGAGTCAAAAGAAAACAAATAAATAAACAAACAAAAAAAACACAAAGTAAAAACACACAGGTATTTCTCTAACTTAAACTGATTCTATTCTAAGAAAACATGCTATAGGCCAAATTTAAAAAAAAAATTCTAATTGCAGTTAACATGTATTTTGAGCTTTACTACAAAGAACACTCAATTATTTTTTCATAATGAAAACAAGTTTTTAAAAAAGTAGGATATGTGAAGTCTTTTTGATTTTTACTTTGAAACAGTGTGTTTTGTTAGGTTACTGAAGCTAGAGCATGTGGCTGGACTCCGAATCCTGACCTATACTATATCCATGAGGAATTTACATGGGGAGAATGCCAGGCAAACGTTTACTTTATTATAAGTGTGAGAAGGGTTTTGTTTTAATCTCCGTGTCTGTGCCTGGGTGAATTATGCTGGACTACATGTAGCCTGACATTACTCAGTTATTTAACTTAAGGATAAGACTAGAATCATGCCTACTCTCTCATTTTTCCTTAAGTCTACAGGACATTTAGACTTTCTCACTCTATAGTAAAGGAAGTAAAGTAGAAAAAATTAAGAATCAGAGCAGAGCAGACCTAAAATTCTCAGTTTATACTTCTTCTACCTAAACCCAAATCAGGTGAGTCAATAAATATTTTCTGTAAATATTCAGATAGTAAATGCAAATCCACCTTTGTGGGCTGTAAAACCTCTCTTGCAACCATTCAGCTTCACCACTGTAGCATGAAAGCAGCCACAGACAATTCAAAAACAAATGGACATGGCCAGATCGGTGGTAGAGCAGACTGGATGTGGCCTGTGGGCCCTAGTATGTTGACTGTACATATCTTTAATAAGTGGGCTGCTCCTCCTAGCATGAGTGGGGTCGAGGTCACCTCTCTAGGAAGAACTGCAAGAATAGCAAGGGAGAGACTATTAACAAATAAGAACACTTCACAAAGAAAAACAAAATAAACACAGCCTCTGTCTTTCTTTCATTGATTTCTTTGACCCTTAACTCTGTGGCCTAATTTGTTTTTATTTCATTGAAACATTCAGAGCTACTCCTAAGAGGTTGAGCTTGTAGGCTTGAGCTTTAGGCTAAAATGTGTAGTGTATAGTCTCCTAAGGAAGTTCTCCCTCATTAATAACCTGGCCTGTAATTTAATCATCTACCCACATTTGCAAAAAAAAACAAAACAAAAAAAAAAAACAAAAAAAACTTTTTAAAGTTTATGTAAAATTAAATACAATAACATAAAACCAATTGTAGGAAATATATTTAAAATGATTTTATGTTAAAGGTAAAAACACCACATTCTTGCTTTTTTATAGTTCTTGCTTAATTTCTTCATGGTGTTAAGTGAAAAAAAATAAAGGGAAATTATCACGAATTAAGTGGTGATTTTGACAGGCATTTTTATTTATTGAACTGATTAAAGATCATTTAATTAGCTTGAAAAAAATAGAGAATAAGTCAATATTCTGGGTATAGTTTCCTTTTCCTGTTCCTTTGTAGAGAAAGTCAGTTGACTTCCTTGAATACCTATCTCACCAGCACCAGCAGATATACTCTATGTGTTGAAATTATTTAAAGCATGACTGTCTTTAAAATGCATGGACCCATATTTGCCCTCGATGTTCCAGTCTTTGATCTTTCACCACTGATTGTTCAAAATCATCAAAAATTCTCAAAGCTCCTCCATGAATCGTGGTCAGGCCCACAGGCACGCTGCAGAATTTGATCTTAAAACCACAAAATTGAAAGTCTTTACATCTCAGCCTCTAGTCCTGCACTGGTTTAAACATATTCATAACACTTCGAAATGGCTTTTGCTGTTATTCAGTAAATTATACATAATACAACTTTTAATGTTTTAAATGAGAGAACTGACAGTCAAAATAGAGAATTCCAATTAACACTGAATTTTTATTTTATCAATATTTTAAAGGATTTTAAGCTTCAGATATGAGGTGTGATTCTAAAGTGTGACTTTTGTCACAAACTCAAATTTCCACATCCACATGGCTCCTGTCCTTCTATTGGATTCAACAAACGTTTATTATGTGACTATTACATGTCTGATGTAAAGATGAAGAAAATTGGAAAGGCATATTCTCTGCCTTCCAGGAGCCTCAAATTTAGAAAGGCAATTAGGGTATGTGTTTTATAAAATTAGTCGGCTCGTATGAATAATTTCTTGTAATTGTTTTTTAGGAATAACACCTCAGAAGTAATAAATCATATGGCTAAAGGAATACTACTGCTTGGGTTAGAGGATAGTTACCCCCTTTTACCTGCTAAGCATCACTGTCTCCTGTCCAAACTGTTCAGAACTCGACAGAGAAATCAGTGCTTTAAAACTAAAAAAAAAAAAAAAAAAAAAAAAAACTCAAGAAAGAGACAAAAACATTAGACTAAACCTGTAAACAGAGGAAACATAAGGTATAAATTGGGAAGCTAAATGACATATGTTCATTTATTTGCTATCCCTCTAACAGTATATAAATTAGGAGTTTATTGGTCACACATAATGAAACCCTAAGTAAACTAGTGATGGAAAACAAATAAATATATTGACTCTTAAAATACATGACTTTTGAGAAACCGAACCATGGGAAGGGTGGTAGCTCCAGGAGTCCAGCTCTTCCATGTAGTCTTTTCCATTTCATCTTTTGCTCTGTTTAGCTCCAGCATTTACTTCATTATCTCTCATGCCTGACCTGTCAGAATCAGAGTTATCAAGAAGAAAAAATGTTTATATCTTCAGATATTTATATTGGAAAAAATTACAGATTTTTCAATTCCCTCAAGTTCTAAAATTTCAGGGAATTTGATTGGTTCAATTTGGTACAGATTCACACCCCAAAGCAATTCAACTGTGCATATAAATATGATAGTGCCTCAGGTGGTCACATAGGTATGACAAAGGGACAGGTTCCAGGAGAAGCATGAAATAACCACTGATAGAAGCCTCTATCAAGATTCACTACAGACATATGAAATGTCAGTACTGCAAATGACCATAAATGCAAATGTCATAAGTAAAATCACTATGAATAGTTGGTAATTTGCAATTTGAATGCAGAAACAAATTAAGCAGATGTAATATATTATGTCTTCATTCATCATTTTGACACAGTTTCATATGCTTTTGCTTTTGGTCCGAGTGAAACTAAGAGGAAGTTTCATATGTACATGAACTTTTCTGATGTAGCTTTTGGAGAATTTTAAGATAATTTTAAGATAATAGTATGTGAATGCAGTTTAGAGGTAATTTCTCTTTTCTTGATGAAAGTACTTTTATCATGGTAGTTGTAACAATTCATGAAAACATGAACTGTAAATCAATTCTCGTTTACTTCAACAATTTAGACAATGATGGACTTTCAGTAGAAGAGGTAAACCAGAGAATGATATGTGTATACATAAAATTTATTGGATTTAATATAGAATAAATGAGTACTGTTGTTGATTGGCAGTGGCATAGACTTCTTTATCCCAAATAAAATCTCAGACTCACCTAGAGTTGTTTATAAATATAGAGGTTGGGAAAAACAATCTTGCAATAACTTGATTTTATCTCTAAAGGCCTCACAAACTGTTTATTAAAGGTACTTTGAGGATAAATATGACAACTACATTGAATACTACTAGAAAAATGTTTTACTCTGTATAGGTTACTGCATTATAAATACTTGTGACAGGTTTTTTTCCAAATGTATTGTGAGACTAGACAGTTCTAATATAGCATGACATGTTTAGTCCTAAAAATCCCTCTTCTGTGTAAAATTGCACCATAAAAACCATAGGGCCTATGGGAAAGATGGGTTTGGGTCACGACACTCAAGAACATTGTTAGTGCCACATTCAAGGAAAGATAGAAACCTAGTAAAAACAGTAGCACACTTTTGTACATAGTAAATGGTCATAAAATACATGAATATTGCACCAAAATGCACTTTACCCTAAAAATGGCCTGAAGTTTGTAGATGTGGACATCAGAGAATATACTAGTTTTCTATTGCTTGCATAACAAATCACCACAAACTTAGTGCTTTGAAGCAGCACCCATTTTTTATCTTGAAGGTCCATGGGCCAGAAATCTAAGCACAGCATAACAGGCTTTTCAGCTCAGGGTTTCACAGGCTGAAATCAAGGTGTCAGCTGAGGCTTCAATCTCTTTTGAATCTCTGATCCTCTTCCAAGCTCATTCAAGTTGTTAGTAGAATATTTTGCAGTTTTAGGATTTCTGCCCTCAGCTCCCAGAGGCCACCCTCTCCATAGACAGCACACTACATGGCTGTTTGCTTCTTCATAGCCAAGGATAGCATCTCTGACTTCTTTTATCTTTGAACTTCTTTGAAAAGGGCCCTCTTCTAAAGAGTTCACACGATTAGATAAAGTTCACCCAGAATAACTTACCTCTTGATTAACTTAAAGTTAGCTTATTGGGGAACTTAATTATAGCTGCAAATTTCCTTCATCTTTACTATATAATGTTTCGTAATCATGGGAGAGATAATCTGTCTCCTCTACCACGTTTCATTGATTAGAAACAAATTACACTCAAAAGTGGGGAATAATATAAGGACACGAGTCATTGAAAATCATCTTCGAATTCTGTCTAAAACAGAACTGTTGCAACTTGTGAGTTATTGTGGAGTGGTAGAAAGAGGGCCATATGAAACCAGATGGAAAGTTTTAACACAGATGTGGATCAATAGGGCTCATAACACATGCAGTGAACTGGGGTAGTTGGTAGGTGTTAGAGGTGTGTATATGTGTGTGTTTTGTGAATTCCTTCATGGTGGCTCAGTTTAGCTGTGTGCAGTTTTCTACATTCAGGTAGCGTTTCTCCCAAATGAAATCATTAATAGGCAAATGAGAAATTTGTATATGCTCAGTTGTGTTGGGACTAATGTACGTTTTTAAAATCAACATTATAGCAGCATGAACTATATATTTATCTTTCTATAGCCTTCAATACTTAAAACTATTGGCTTATAGTGGAAGTTTAGTCATACCCTTTAAAATGAATAGGATTGAAATAGACTTTAGAATTTGGGGTAGATACACATATGGGCTTTAGTTCAAGCCATCAACTCTTCACTAAGTTGTGTTTATGGCTCCCATGAACCAACAAGAAAGAGAAACAGGATGAATATGGGGTTTATCTACATAATCATGTAGAGCTCATTGGGAAGAAATGAGGAGAGTTCAGAAAAATATATTATAAAGGCAGAATGGTGCAGTTCAGATACCTGAGTTCTAATTTAAGATTACCATGATGATCTCCATTATGTGCATTTTGCCTTGGTTTTGAAATATGTGTTTGGGACAAGTAAGTTTATCAAAGTAAATGCATGCCTATAACAGAAACTTTCAGAAAGACATAAATGGGTTTGTCTCTATTTCCCTTTTGAGGTATTTTGTAAAATGCCCAGGTAATCAAGGTTTCACCATGGTTAAGAAATTTTAACACATCTCCCCAGTCGTGCTTCCTCCAGAGAAAGATGACCAGGAACCTAAACACAAACAGGTAAAATGTAAAAACAAGCTGTGTCAAAATGTGTTAAATCCATGCAATGATACTAAGGATACCTCATGCGCAGATCACATAGTCTAATTTAGGAATGTGAGAAAGACAGCAAGAAGTCATTCTTCTTTGAACATAATGATTAGAAACCAAATACTTAATTTAATTTAGCACCCAAATTAACACTAAAATAACTCAAAATATGTGAAATAAGAATATTCTTATCTTTGTGAAATACAGAAAGGGGATAGCATCAAAACAAGACAAATGTGAGAATTGTGTGCTGAAATCTAGTGCAGTGAGATTTGACTAGAGAAAGTGTCAAAACAAACTGTAATTTAATAAACACATAGTAAAAGCTTTCTAGAATACATGAGGTACACGCAGGATTGAGAAGAAAAACATTGTGCTAATTAGAAAAAAAGAGGAAAAAAGCAATATAGGGCTAACTAATATAAGAATAAACACAAAAATAAGGTCATGCTTATCCGTTATTAAAATGAAGTTGAATTTGTTAAAAAAAAAATTATAATGGAAGTCAGTGACTCCCAAACTGTTTATAAAACAAATAACTAAATGCCATTTGCAAGAAATACATCTAAAAGAAAATGCCATTGAATGATAAGATAGTGAAAAGCATTTATGATCATTCAACAAATATTTACATAGTGCCTATATAGTGAAATGTGGTGCTGTCAAAACTATCCATTCTAAACAAAACTCTGTGGTCTTACCTTCCCCTCAGCCAGGTCCTATCTAGTGATCTAGTGGCCAGGTTTTATCACCTCTGTCTTTCCTAAATAATCCTAGGCAACTAGTGTTTCTGTTTTACTAGTCATGGAGTTATAGCATAAGCATCCCGCTGCTCTCTAGAAGAAGCAACTATAATTAGGGAAACATGTAATCTCTGCTTTCTTGACCTAGAAATTACAAAATTTGATTGACAATCACTGAAATGATAAACTGGTGGTTGGATAATTTAAGCAACTGACAGGCAGTGTAATCCTCTGCCTACTTGTGACTGAAGCTACTATAAAATCCCTGGATGTAAAATTTTAAATAAACTTAGGAGGTAAAAATAAACTTTAAAAATGTGAAATAATCACCAAAATTTAAATGTTAACTGGAGTTTGGATGATATTACAGAATCTTTTTTTGTTGTTGCTTATTTGTTTGATGATGCCATTGTGGTTATGTTAAAAAAAATAAAAACAAAGGTTTTAAAAAAATCTTTCAGAGACCTAGATACAATTATAATGGGGTATGGGGAACACGTGGAAGAAGCAAGTAGAGGATTAGAAGAAACGAGATTTGCCTATGTTGATAACTGAGTGAAAGGCTTTAAAGAGTCAATAATTTTTGCACTTATGTATATGTTTGAAATTGTGCAGAACAAAAATAAAGATGAGCCCAGTAGCTATGAGTGCAGGAGCACCCAGATCATAGTTTGTAATTTCTTTCTCAATAAAAGTATCCAAGTCTCCTTGGAAAAATAGCTGATTCCAGGTCTGGGGAAAAAATATACAAGTTGAATATGGAACATTTCGTAGTGCCAGAAAGTAAGAAAGTGCTCAAAACCAATAAGGAAATGTTAAAGGGACATAGGAGCCAACATTAAAAATAAAAAACATAAAAAGCCGATTGCCAAATCTGGAACAATTTGAGTAACAAAATGTGGGTAATATAACCTATAGTATCCAAATGGTGTGAATACAAGACAAACTAACTAACTAACTAATTAACTAACTAACTAACTAAATAAATAAATAAATAAATAAATGAACAAACAAACAAATAAATAAAAGAGACAAATCTCTCATACAAAAGAATTCCAAATTATTTATATCGATATTACCTACTTGTAGCAGATGAAGCTTAATTTCCCAACACTCGAGTGTGGACTGTGCTTAATGACTTGCTTCCACAGAACGGAGCGTGAAAAAAGTGGGAAAAATAACTACAGTGGAGAAATCTGGTAAACATTATTTTTGCCAGGTGAAGGTGATCAAGATTAATGTCATTAGTGATAAGTCATCTTAATAGTGTGTACAGTTGATATGATGTAATGAGAAGACAACTTCACTTTCGTGGTCTTTCTTTCAGAAACCCATGGCCCCAGTCTAACCATAAGAAAAACAAAAGATAAATTCAAATTCAGCAATATTATATAAAATGTCTGACCAGTGCTCCTCAAAACAGTCAAGTCATCAAAAATAAGCAAAGTCTGAGAAACTGTCAGAGCAAAGAAGCTAAGGAGACATGATGACATAATTTAATGTGGTATTTTGAATAGGATCCTGTAACAGAAAAAGAACATTAGGTGAAAATTAGTGAAACTTGAGGGAAGTATAGAGTTTAGTTAAAATAATATACCAAGGCTGACTTCTTAGCTTTGATAAAATATAGCATACTGATAAACAGTGGTTAAAATGGGAGAAATGGGGTGAAGAGTATATAGGAACTCTGTACTATCTTTGCAACTTCCTCCATAAATTAAAATCATTCTAAAATATATATTTTTTAAAAAAAGAAAAGGATTACTTAAATTGAAAACAAAGAGGGAATAGGAATAAAATGTTTCAAATATATAAATTAGTTAATATGTAGTAGAGATATTACCTAGAATATTAGTGTTTTGACAAATGAAGGAAAGACAAAACCCATTTATTGAGATTCTACCATGGACTAGAGGATGTGCTTCCTTTTACATACCATATTTTCTGTTGTTATTGCATTACTCTATATTTAGACACACAAGAAAATACCTCTAAACCAACAAACCGCCTCCAAATAGCTACCAGCAGAGTCTCTCAAATTACAAATAAATCAAATTGACAACTTTTGAATGTCATTAAGGCCTACATATCACCTAGTGTGACAGGTATAAAAATGAAGTTCTCTCTAGGTTCTAAAACAATTTACTAAAACCTCACTGTCATTCTTTCACACAAGTGCAAAACCTCCAGAATTCTATGGGAAACTAAACCTTTATTCAAAACCAGGCATTCAAGCCTAGAGATTATAAAAAAGGTGTCTATAATCTAAAATTGTGCTGAAGAACTCCTAGTATTGTTAATGGAATTTATGAAAAGCTAGGATTTAAAGCAGCTTATCTGAAACTAACAGGGGGTTACATCAAAGTTTATTCTTTTGGAGAAAAACATTTTTATTTCTATATAAAAGGAAAAAGAAGAAGATAGAAAATGTGGAAGGGCTACAAACCAACCATTCTATCAAGTCCACAATGTCATAAATATATCCTGCAAAGTGTTTTTTATTATCTATAGGTGCCAGAAAATGATCCTGAATTGTTCTTTTGAAAGAGTTATGTGGCCAAATCTGATTGGAAAATATCTAATTGAAAGTCAAATTGAACATTAAATAAATTTATTGAGAGTTCATTATGCAAAATGCTGGCTTAGGTTAGTGGAAGTAAATAACATTTCAAGAAAATATAAATAAATAAAATATTATGAGAATTCCTTAGAATTATAGCCAGGTGGTATTGTAGTTATTACATTTATTTAGCACTAGACAGAGGACCAGAAAAAGACAACACAGACTTTCTTTCATATCAACATTCATTCTAAGGCCCAATTCTACATACCTTCAAACTTTACTATATGCTGTAATGTGCATTGGATGTTAAATCACTTAAGACCCATTTAGCTGAACCACAGAGAATAGTCAAATAAAATAGCTTTAGAACAGTGTTTAAGAACATATTTCACATGACAAGGCATTCGCAAGAAAGTGGTTCTCAGGTGATAAATCGGAAGTTCAAAAATGTCACGGCTTTGATCAACTTCCATCGCTCTCTCAACTTTTCTCTTGAGTCGTAGGATGGAGACTACAGCTCCAAACATCATGTCCTCACACAGCTGTCCTCAAAGTGTGCAGGAAAGGACTAACTCAGAAGGCCTGGATCACTCAAAGCCTGCAATGAATGATGATATGTAGGCCTTAATGATTGCCTGCTTTTTGCGCTGGGGGGTTAGAGTATGAATGGCTGAGATCAGTCACAGAGATGGTGCGTGCTTATGTGATTAATTCCACTGCCCTCTCATTCCTTCAATAAAACCTGGATATTAAAGGCTTGTTGAGCTGCCCTGGTTGGCAACACTTTACGTGTGTACTACACATTATTGCTGAGAGAATTAAGCCTGTCAGTGTGACTCTCCAGGGAAAGGATGCCTAGAAGCTTGTACTTGGTGTCTTCTAAATTTCACTATGTATCTTCTCTTTGCTGATTTTTATCTATACCCTTTTGCTGTAACAAATCGTAGCTCTGAGTTAACAGTTTTTCTGAGTCCTGTGAGTCCTTGCAGCTAATGATCAAGCTTGAGTATGGTCTTGAGGCCGTCTAAGCTAAAAGTTGGTGTCGAAAGTGTGAGGCAATGAGGACATCATTCTCATTCATGTCTCTTCTCACCACATAGGTAAATCTATCCCAGAATTTCTCCTAAAGATAATTTAATTTCCTTTGGTCACAGGGCCATTCCTACCTCTAACTGAGGCTAATTGAGAAGGTGGAAGTTTTAGCCTCTATCATGTAAGGTAGGCTGTTATTAAGAAATGGCTGTTAACAAGGATATCAAGAATGATGACATAATGATTTCAGGTTCTTCTATACTTTTACACCCTTTTTTGCTTCAATTTTTGGCCAGGCCCATTTATTCTAAATGCTTTGTTCCATTTACGTTTTTGGATAAGGACAAGTCTTTGTGTCTCACATTTGTATGGCTTATGTCCCATGCATATTCGGATTTGTTTAATTCCAAGACAAAAATTAAAATTAGTGGTCTAAAGAAGCATAAAGGTGAAATCCTGAATCATATGAAGGAATTTACCCCAGTTTGGCATACAGTTGTAGATAGATTTACTCTAAATATGAACTGACAGAAAGTACAATATTATCATTTGATTGCAACTCAAGTGAAAAACCCTGAACATTAAATAAAATTTCAAAATGATATTTATTTGCTGCAAGTTTGTTGCTGTTTGTGATTTTAATACTAATCCAGAAACTTTAAGAACTTCTATAAATGGGTTAGAAGAACAGGCATTTTTTATGAAAATGATTTTTAAAACATTGGTATGTTGTTATAATTTTCAGTATTCATCAATCAAGCCTGCCTCCTGATTTGGTAAATAAAGATTTAATGGAATATAGCCAAGTTTATTTATTTAAGTATCATCTGTGGTCACTTTTACGCTACAATGGCAAAGTTGAATTGTTGCAACAAGACCATATGGCCTACAAAATCTAAAATATTTACTGTGGTCTTTTATAGTAAAAGTTGGCCAACCCCTGGTCTACACTAATATGTGTGTGTGTGTGTGTGTGTGTGTGTTAACATATATGACACACTATAATAAAAAATATGAGCACAGTCTCTCATAAACTATAAATTACTTGCGCAATCAGAGGCAACCTGAGGAAGAGAGCCAGGGGACTCAAATATGGTATTTTATTTGCAATGGAACAGATTTATAAATATCATCTTAGCGAGAATTAGCTCAACTTGATATACTGAAATAACTAGATAAATATGACTGCTAAGAATAAAACTGGGGTTCCAAGTCAGATATTAAAGTTAGTTGTAGAAATATAGTTGTATTTTTGCACATCTCAGCTTTGTGGACCTAGATTTATTTACAGGTCACAATATTTTACCTCAAAACACCATGGGTCTAAAATTAGTGAGGGCACAGTGACTTTTAACATCTTAATTTGCCTAATCGCCCCCATCGCCGACATTAGTACCTTCTACGTGTTTCTTGCATTTTAATTTAAGAAATTATGTATATTTTTTAAAACTTAGATACAATCATATGCTAGTAATTTTGTATTTATTTCAATTGACCACAAGTATTTTTTAACACATGATCATATTATGATATCACTACATTGGTTAAATTATCATAATTCCTCATTTTTTATATTTCCCTTGGAATTTATAGTCTTCATGTTTTATACCTCTAGTATCTGTTATATACATGTCACTTTTTTCCTCTTATCACTTTCATTTCTTTATTTTTTTGCTTCTAATTGCTCATAAATTTCTATCCCCAAATCCACTGGTTTGTTTTTTACAGTTACTTATTTGTGGCTTACTATCAGGTTACCTTTAAAAATGCAAAGATTACTCTTTTATTTTCCAATAAACTTTTACTCAGTAAACTTTATTTCTCATTATTTAATAATTGCTCTACTTTCATAGAAAAAGCATGCTATTGAATACTGAGAATACAGAACTATTTTACACTATTCAGTTTTTATAACTTTTTAATGAAAAGACAAATTCACAGAGTGATTCCTTTGTTTGAACTTTTCTTTTGTATTTTAATATTTTTTCTTTTTACTGAGCCTGTCATAGAAAACATTTTTCTTATCTACTTATACCTCGACAAGTGGAGTTAGTTGAGATGGTTTTCATCATACATGACATGAGGTGCCTAGGTGATTCCTTTATGTTCTGAATCTGAAAGAATAAAAAGAAAATCAAATTCACTTGAGTGAAGAAGGTTAATGTATCCAGCTACCTTCATTTTAATGATTATCTGTACTAAAATGTCAGAGGTCTGAATTTTGGAAGCAAAGGAATGATAGTAGAGCTTTAGGTAGATGGAGAAAATAATCTTTGCCTTTCTACTGAAAGCAAATCTTAGAAATTTATTTGGGACAGTGTCCCCTATTAACAGAGACTCAACTTTAACTAGAACAGTCCTCAAGGCATAGTCTATTATAATTGTTAAAACTGAATCCCATTTTGATATCATTTTCACTACCTGATGGATTTTCCATGAGGACTCAGAAAAGAGACTCTCCCTAACACCCCACACATTAGTCCATTGGTTCTTTTCTCTGGCTATTCACTCCAATCAGGATAACTTCACCCAGTTCACTCCCAGGATCCACTCCTTACTTCCAAGGAAAATGTTTACTTGCATATGACAATCACCAATTAGTTGTATTTTCATTCCATTAGGTCCCATTTTAAAATTCTTGAGATTCCTAAAATGTTTTGACATCTGGATAAGATTCTTTCCAGGTCCAGCACAGTCCTTATTTCTTGTTATATTTAATTGGGTATTTGGAAGGTGGATTTCTCCAGCTTCTATAGCAGCCTGTGTGCACAGAGGCTTTCAACAGCAATGAAAAAGGTTATTAAGTTTTATTTCATGTGCATAAGATACCTGAAATTTACTTTCTACTCCTAGTAAATTAAGGTTTTTTAATAATTTATTATCTTATTGTTAATTAATGTAACTATTGCCAAAATAGAATAAATAAATAATTACGATGATGACCAACAAAATTAAACTTAGAAATGAATCCAAATTTTGATATTAAACAAATTAAAATTTAAGTTAAAAGTTCTAAAATAGATGCAGGGAACACACTGATAGATGGTAGATGGGTGAAAAAGGTCAATTAATAAGTACAAATTACCAGTTATAAAAATAGTCATGAGGATGAAAAGCACAGTATGGAGAATATAGCCAAAAATGTTATAACAAGTATGTATGGTGTCAGATAGGTACTAAACTTATAGGAGTAATCACTTTATAAGGTATATAAGTGTCTAATCACTATGTTGTAAACCTGAAACTAATATATTATATGTCAACTATAATTAAATAATAAATTTTTAAAAAGAGAGAAAAGAAATAAAAAAAAGAACAGAGGGAACACTTGGCAGAAGATTTTGCAGAAAGTAAGTTCAACAAATATTTGTTTAGTTAAAAGAAATCTAGGAAGAATATTATATAAAATAAAACACATGTTAATTTAAATTTTCAATTTAACATTGTTTTACAAGTAAATAAAAGTTTGTTGGGTCAGACAAGAAATAATGAACACTATTAAAGTGTGCAATTCTCTAATTTCCATTCAAACATAATACTCAGGTTTTTTTAAGTGGATGCAAATGTTATATAAGATTTTTAATACTATACCTAATAATCATAATGTAATAGAAAAATATTTTTACTATAGGAATAGAAAGTATGCACTTGTTTAAATGATCATTGTAGCTTTAGAAAAATAATTATACTCCAGATCATAAGCAAAACTGAAAATAACTCTAAATATATAAAAAAAACTAATGGTAATATAGTCTGTGTTCTTTATTCACAATGCAAACAGAAAAGAGAAATAAAAAGACTAAAGAAGCAAAGAAAAATATCTCTTGCAAATGAAATGAATTAAAAAATGGCAGAGCCATTGATATAAGGGAAATTAAAGGCATTAAATAATTATATATACAATTATGTTAATATATATAAATTATGATATATTGGATGGTATTTTAGAAAAAATTAAAGGAAGACAAAAATAAAATGAAATGAATAAAATAAAACTGGCAAATAGATTTAATGCTGTATAAAAATACTCCCACTGAAAGGTAGTTTTATCAATGTTTTCAAGCTTTACTCTATAAATACCCTTAGCTAAAAGTAAAAACTAGAAGCTTCATATTTTTTTGTAATGCTTTATCATAACCCTTATATCAAAATATTTCAAAGATAGCATACAAAAATTAAAACTACAGACTAAATCTATACTATTCATCAGTTAGAAGTATAAATCAAAGAACAATAAACAAAACCTGATTGCAACAGTTTTAACTTCACAGTTAGAAAATAAAATGTCATAATTAAGTGAGTTTTATTCTGAGAATGAATGATTCAAATGAGTAATTCGGTAGCATTAAATATCTTAGTACATATTTTAATGTCAAAAACAAAAATACAAATTTTGGATATGCAATAATCACATTTCGTTTCAACATTAATCTCATGAAAATGTTTAAGTGACTGTGAAAGAAGTCCATGTTTTTAATACTAAAGAAACATGCATTTCTAAACAATATTCCAATGTAATGGTAAAATTCTACAATAAGCTCTAAATTGAAAAAGACACAAGTCTTCTATCATCACTATTATTTAATATATTTTAATATATCTATTTCATATATACAGGTAATAATTAAAATAGAAACTGAATATCGGAAAATAGATGACAAAAATTATCCTTATTTATTGATGTTAAAATCATCTCCTTGAAATAAACCATTTTAACCTAAAGATTTCAAATTAACTCAGTAACATACTTATTAAATAAATAAAAGACATCAATTGTCCTTTGTAAGTAATAATCTGAAAGATCATCATAAAAAATATACCATTTACATTAGAAAAAAATATATAATATACCCAGTAATAAAATTAACCTGAAACATACAAGATATAGACAAAACAAAGTTGTTAAAGTCTATGTTTCTAATGGATATAGATGTCATACAAACCAATAAATATAACTAATCCTAAGGAAAATGAGTCAAGGTCATAAATAAGCAAGGTAGAAAAAAATATAGATGTGAAGATGTGTTCGATATGAATAGCAATCATGCTAGAAAATAAATGATAAGATTTTTAATTTGCAAAGATGAAACTATGTGATGATAACCAGTTTTCTCTATGGTAAGATAATCAGACTCTGTGTTACCAAAGTTTTTTTTTTTTTTTTTTTTTTGCTTGGATATAAGTTATCCTGAGCTTTCTGAATGATGCTATCTCTAATGTCACAATAGTCTTATAGTTTTATTTATATATTACCTACACTTTTGTTTTTAAGAATATATCTTAAGAAAGTAATTAAGGGTGGAAACATTTTATATCCACAACAGATTAATCATAGCACTATTTATGATCACTAGAACATTAGAAACAATCTAAATTGACAAAAGTAGCAAACTAAGACATATCCTTAAAATGCAGTATTACATTATTTTGCAATAATATGTTTATTGATATAAAAACAGTTGTGATAAAATAAATTTAAAATGTTTATAAAATATTACAAAATGTATTTCTTTTTATTATACTCACATAATTTAAAAAGTGCATATTATAACTCACTATTTCTAGTTCATGGTGGTGGGGTTATTGGCAATTGTAAACTACACACAAACAAGAACACAAATTACAACGTTTTTTATTTAATTGGAAAATCTGACTTCTAATTGTTGCATGGAACTTCATCAAAGAGATGTACCATTAATTTTTCTAGCATTATTTTTCAATATATAAAAGTATCAAATCAACACACTATACACCTTAAACTAACACAATGTTATATATCAATGTTTTTATTTTTTTCTATTTTGCCTTGAGTGTATAAATTACATATCATCAGAAAAAATAATTAGCCTATTTCATTTTTATTATTTTTCTCTGTCTCCCTTCCTTTCTTTCCTTTCCCATTTCCCTCTCTTTCTTCCTCATTACTCCTCCTTTCTTTATCTTTCTTTTCCCTTTCCCCTATATTCAATTTCTCCTCTTGAACGAGCATATCAGAGTCCCATAACCATACATTCAATAACCAAGTGGCTCACCTTTCTCTATCATTAACCAGAGAAAAACTAACTTATGAACCATGAACCATAGAAAAAAATTGTAACTCTCAAGTATTAGGTTTAAGGTTTTTGAAACATTTGATAGAATTACTGCAAATAGAAAGATTTATACCATAGTTGAATGTGTAACCAGTTTTTGAATAGGACTATGTTCTATTAAAGCATTTATTCTTGCCTGTCAAGGACATTTTCATTTTTATTTTTAAGAAATCCTTAATGGACTTTAAAAATTCACAATTAAATTCTTAATAATTGTTAAAATCCTAATAATCATTATTGTATAATACAATTATTATTCTCATTGTTACATTGGGTTTGCAGAACATCCATCTATTATTCAATATCTGATTGACCTACGTTCTCTGCCTTTAAGATAAATTATTCTTCCTAAATGAATCATTGTTAACTAAAGAACACCTTTTTAACATTTCTTTTTCACCTTACTTCCTAAGTATACTATACAAATATTATAGATAAAATATAAATTCCATATTTTCTGTAAAGACTATTTTAGATTCTTTCACTGAATATAAAGCATTTTATGTAGGCAATTTGTTACTCAACACCATCAAGCTCATCAGCATCCTATCTTGTTATTTAGTCTAGACACTGTGGAGAGTACACAAAATGGTCAGAAAAGATAGATAATGTCTAGTGGAAGAATAGAAATATGTTTCTATGTTGGAAAAATCAATATATGCTGGAAAGAGAAAAATGATATGAGATCGATTAACATTTCACACCATAGTCGTGTTCATGTAACAGAGTGTTCTTGTGAATTGAATAACACTCCAGCATCTTTGTGGACATTTCATTGTAAAGGCCTTTTCAGAAACACAAAGTTATTATTTAGAGTATTAAGAATTTGATTCAAGCTCTATCCTTGGGTAGACACACATTGTTTATAGGGGTTCCATCAATTCATGGATAAGGAGGAACTAAACAATATTTATGCTTGATAACAGGCTTTAAGAATGAATCACTTCAAAGCACTTTTGACAAGTATGTGGCTCATTTTTTCTTTTTACTGTAACATTTCATGGTGACCAGTTTTACACATTTTACCAATTTTCATTTTTTAAACACATGTTGCATTTGATATAGCCTCAGGTCACAAAACTTGTTAATAGTGGATGAAGTTTGAGTATGAGTTTTCTAACTTCCAAGACAATTGTTTTTCCACTGAGCCAATAGCTTTCTAAGACATTGATGTAGATTCCTGTCTGCTCTGATATATAAAAATGAGTTTTTTTAGAGCACTTATAATTGTCTATACTGTTACAAAAATTTACATTAACACTGCTGAGAGATATGTAATGTTTCAGCAAATCATATTTCTCAAATTTGTATGCAAAGAACACAGATAATTTTCTATTATGAAAATTGTATTGTATTGTAATGCATGTAAATGTAAAACATAAGGCCAATATCAGGTGTGTATATATTAGGCCCATTGAGTTAGGAGAGTTCTATGGCCATTCTATCTGTGACTATTTTTTCCTTGAGACACAATCTCTGAATGAAATCTGTTGTGATCAGTGGGTTTGTAGGTTTTATGTTCTTAAAAAAACAAACAAAACAAAAAACAAACAAACAAAAACATGGCTTACTCAAGAAATCAGTTTATATTCTTCTAATTTAGCTAGCTATATAATAGAAATTTTATTACTTCTCCCATTTTGGTATGCACGAAGTGGTAAAATATAGAAAAACATTTGGTAACTGAGGCACTGATCTTCACTGTATAATTTTTAAATAAATAAGTATTTATATATTGATGTTCCCTATAGTAATAAAATCATAAATCAATCAAAGTTGGAAGAGACTTCGAAGAATCAAGTCATTTCTTTTTTTACCTGCTTGAATCCCGCGTACAACATATCAAGCAAATGCCTATGTAGCCTAGCATTAAAAGTTCCAGCAATGATTAGCTCATTAACTTCATTAGGTAGGTCATGTTATTTTTGTACAGCTTTCATCGCTGGCAATTCCTGCTTACTACTGAGCTGAAAACAAAACAAAACAAATAAAACAACTCTTTATAAATTCAACCCAGAAACTTAAGACTTATTTCATGTAAAAGAACTTTGTTTTTGATGACACTTTTTGGGGTATTTTTAAATCTCCAACTTTATTATTATTATAATTGGAGTCAAATCTGCTAAGCGTAACTCACCACTGTCTTACTTTACACTCAATTCTAGAGTCATTTTAATAAATTCCTAACTGCATATTTTCATTAATGTTGTATAGAGATGTATTTAAAGTAATATATGCATTAATTTCATCATCAAATGTTTCTAATAACCAAATTATCATCATCATCATCATCATCATCATCATCATCATCATCATCATCACCCTATGCCTTAACTATACATTTATTTACAATTCCCAAAAGTTGTAAACATATGTATTTAATGTTTCTATTACAACAACATCATCACTGTGGTTTTGAGAAAAGATAATAATTTATTTTATTTTTATTTGATAACTCATACTGAAATATTGTTTAACAGAATACTAAATGTTAATCAGTTGACATGTAAAATCCTAGAGAGTAGGTCTCTGTTCATCTCAATTTTATTTGTTCTTATGTAATGAATTTAGCCTAACATTTTAAATTGTGAGCCTTATGTTGTTTCCATATGTATATGGGATTATAAAAACAACCTTATAGTATAATAATAAGGACAAAAATGCAAAAAAAATGCTTGGCATTTGTTGGTATAAAATAAAAACTAATATCTTCTCTTACTTTCTCTTCTCTTTTAATAAATGTAGTATGCCAGATGATACCAAATCAACCCATTTGTCATTTTTCTATTTGTTATTTTTTTTATAAAACATTCATTCCATCTTACCTCTAAGCAAATACCCCTTCCCCTCTCATAATTTTCCCCAGATGCTTTCTCCAAGAAGGCTATTTTTATTCTAAATACATAGGTAAAATCCATTAGGCAATTAACTTGATATAGCTTAATTGGAAGATAGGAGGATTTACTAAGCATATTCCAATCATGTAATAAACATCCTATAAACTTAAGTTACAATGCTGCTCTGCTCCAAGGACAATGGCACTAATGAGGGATGAGCACCGAACTGGGAGAGCTGTGTCTGAATCCTAACACTACCATCCTGTGCAAACCTGAGAAATAACTTCACTCCTCTCTATTTTAGACCCTTAAAAGTAGATGGGAATAAGACCTTTCATCCAGTATTGCTGCAATGATTAAATGAGATACTGAATGTGAGAGCTACTGGCTTTCACACTTTTATTAAATTTAATTCATGCATTTGAAGAATAGCTACTTGATGCTGAAATATATAAGGGACTTTCTTTAAATCTTACAACATTTGTGTCATTAGTGAATGGATGGAATAGAATAATTCATCCACTAAGGACTTCCATTATAATTTCTAAAAAATATATAATTAAGAAAAGTAGCTAAACACCATTTTTGGATGTAACTTTTCAATGATTGGTTTATTAATAACTGGATCTATAAATATTTGCCACCCAGGAAAATATCAAATCTATCACTTATGTGTAAAGAAAATGCTTTATGGGTGTTTCTCCTTTTGATTTATCTCAGTTGCAAGAATATTATGTTATTGAGTGCTGTTCCGAATCCTAATATCTCTAGACAACAATGTCACCAACAAATATTACTAAGCTTAGATAAAATAAGCTTTTGTAGTTTTAATGAAATTGGGCTGAAAGATAAGTGAAACAGTTCAACATACATTAATGAGTTGAGAAGCTGTGGAATTTGATTGACACTTTAAAATTACATTAACTTTGACCCACCCAATTTATTAGTTTATTTAGAAAAAGTCACACTAAGTCCCTGAATATAGAACTAATTAAGAGACACCAAGAAATGGTCAGAACTCAATAAACATGATAATATCTTTAAAAACTCTTTTTCAAATGCACTAGGGAAACCTACCAATTTGGGCTAGCTGATGTATAACTCAATAGAATATTTCAAAAGAGGCAGTTTGAATACAGATGTGTTTAATGAAAAATAAAATGGTACAAAACAGAATTTAATACAGAGTGCAAGCTCAGGTAAAACTTAAAAAAGGCAAAGTTTACTAACTGACCCAAATCTCACCTAGCAGCTGTCTCTGAATATTATTCGAGGTCTCCCATTATAGTCCTCAGTCCTGTAAGGCCCCCATTCGTGGCTATTATCTTCCATCTTTACCCAAATTCTAAACATTTCAGACTTCTCTTAGTCATCAAAATCCACATACCTCTGTTTGTTGTTCTTTGTTGTTGTTGTTGTTGTTGTCGTTTTCTCCAAGAGACTCTGGTTAATAAAAGATGATCTGGTATGTAAATTCTTGTAAGGCATTGATGTGGACAACTTCTGAAATCTAACAAGACAGCATCAGACTGATTAATTCATAATAATAATAAAAGCTTTTAATTTTAAAGGTTGACATAAGAAGGAGAAGTATAAATCAGTCCTGGTCTGTTTATAAGATAATCAATGTGTGTTGTTTTAAACTGCCAAATTCATGATTTATTAGTGCAGTAACATAAAATAATACTTTAATTTCACAAGGTACTCTTTCTTCTATGAGTATGGTGCCCACTCCTATCAGCTAAATTCCTGTCAGAAGCAATATAAGTGTGCAGAGAAAAGAATGTTTTGGGATTCTGGAACCTTCAATCAACACAGAAGAGGGATAGTAAGAAAGTACTCAAATACAATCAAAGGAGTTGTTTTCTGGTCCTGGATTTCTTCTATCTGGACATATAACCACAGATAGTAATTTGACATTCTGGAGCCTGGATATCTTCTCTTGATCACAGTTAAACTAGAACTCTCCCCCACCTCACTCACCTCACTATACTCAGAGGCAGAGTAAGATTCCTAAAGCATTGTCTCTGAGCCTTCCATGAACAGCAAAATTGGATGAGAGGACAGGGGTTCAGGCATTAGGACATTGGACCTCTCCCACACCACCTTCCCTCTTCCTCGTCTCAAAATCACAGTGACACCAATTAAAATGTGATTTTTTCTCATTAGGCCTCTGATTAAAATGTTTTTTAATAAGATATTGATTTACAAAAAAGAAAGAAAAATGTTAGAAAATCCCTGCATTTGGTGTATTTTCAGTCTCTCACAATTCTAGAATCAGTTCTAAACAACAACTCCTAATATGGGATTCAATTCAACAAGTGTTAATTAAATCTCACCGGACTTAGTATTGCGCTGTTTTTGTGTAACATACTGCAAGCATTTTCCTGTAATATTAAATGTTCTTATGCAAAGAAGATTAATTCCTATATGATATTCCACCAAAAAGATATACCACAATTTTTAACCATTACCTTGATTTTGTCAATAGGTGTTCTAATTTTTTATTTTTAAATTAAGCTGAAATTAACATCCTTATACAAAAGTCGTATACTGTTTTTCTTAGTTCAATTGGATTGTTTGCTAGAAGTGTAATTATTCATTCATTTATTCAATAAATATTTATAGAAAGTTGTGATGTACCAAGAATTAGTCTATGATTTAGCATAGAGGAAAGAATAAAACAGAACTGTTGCCTCGTATGATGTATAAGCATCATAAAAAGGACACTTCCAAATTCAGAGGAATCTGTGGTGAACAAAAAAATGTTCTAGCTTTTCATAGGTCTTGCCCTCTAGTGGATTACCTTTTATATATTCATTCTCAATATTTATACCAGATTATCTTTTGTCTCCTTATTTATTTATAATTGTATTTAGTGTTTAGAAGTTATAAAAGCATATAATATTAAATCTATGAACATTTTTGGTAATTCATTTATAGTTTTAATAATTTTCCTATCACTCTCCCCTTCCTTCTCTTCCTTCTACCTATATTACCTTTTTTGTTTCAACATTCCAGGCAGGAACTTACCTTGGGTACTTTACATTAGCTCTTTCCTTCACCTGGAAAATCTTTCAGCAGGAATCTTTAGGGTTTATTCCTTACCTCCTTCAAGTCTTCGTTCAAATATCACCTTTGTGAGGCCTACCATAGCCAGTTTATTTACAATTCTTAAACCATCCACCCTCTATATATTCTGTCTTACCTCTCAATAGTATTTAGTATTGACTATTATTAAAATACAGTATACAGAGATAGATATGTTGTTTATTTGTTTTTCTCCACTCCACTAAACAGTAAGCTCCATGAGGGCAAGTATTTGTGTAGTTATGCTCACCTATGTATTCTCAGCACCCCTCATTGAATAAATTATTGTTCTTTCCTACTTTGAGATGTGTAAACACTCACTTAGATTTCATTTTAATTTTTAGTTTTACTTCTTAATCAGTTATTTTTGTGTGTAAGGAGTTAGGTGAAAGTCCCATATTTCTTCAAATGTGCCATTAACCAATTTTGCAATGTCATTTGCTTATAAACCTTCCTTTCATTGCAGATTTGTAAATGCAACTTAACCAAAAAGTACATACTTATAAAAACTAGGTTGCATTTTTGGGAAAACGAATGTTTCAAACATTTAGAATGCTAAGTGAAAAATAGAATGAAAAGTAGAAATCAATAATTGGTCTACAATAAATATAAAAATTACAAGTAAATCTATATGTATATTCTATGCCTTCAATAACATATATTAGTTCTATAGATCTAGTAGACATCTTGTAAATGATTCCATATCTCCATAGCTATTTGCTCAGGATACACTATAGACATGAACAATAAAAAACAACACATATTTGAACAGAACACATTAATTAAATTGTCGTTGTACCACCATCCATTACTGTACTGACACTAATGAATGTTTTGAAATTACCCTTTCTACAGAAGTAAAATTTTGACTTGCAACATACAAAAGGAAATTATTTCAGTAGTTGTTTGTCATATCATGTGCAATGCAGCTATATAATCTGCTGATTTCAAAAAAAAAATTATTAGAAAATGTTCCATTTAAAATTTCTAAATTTAGGGTATTAAGAAACTGATTTTGCTGAGGCATTCATTGAAAACAAATACAGAGTCACTATCTAGTGAGTATATATTTTATATTTATACAGGATTAAGAAACAGAAACAACCAAGAGTTAGAACACAATGCATGTCAGTCTCAGTATACATTCTTTAGAATATTTAGGAAAATTCATTTATAAGAAAAGAGAGCCTGTATGAACCTGTCACATTTCTTTTGGCTACATTCTCTGACACCAGAGAGGATTTAATCCTTCACTTGTGCCCTCATCTTCATTCAGGGAAACTCTGAAGGAAGACCAGACAAAGTAGCAAATTTAGGCCGTCTTGTTAGGGACTGGAGTTTCTGTTCAGAAGAATGAAGAGTAAAATATTCCTTCTATATAAAGTCTTCCTTAGTTAGATTATCTTCCCTTTTGATGACTTAATTCTTGTTCTTTCTCTTTCTGTGGAATAAATGGCACTGTTATTCACTGACCAGACAGGAATGGAAGTGAGACTCTAGGACAAGGTCCACAGAGTAAATGACTAGTCTACATATGGAAATTAACATATGGCCAAACTCAGGTCCCTGAAGAAAATACTGTTCAGGGGCCATAGTACAGCTAGTGATTAAAAAAATAGTCTTTTTCTAAATCATATTACCACCAAATTGTATTAATTACAGGTAAAAATTGATCGAGGTACAGCAATAACTACAATGGCTATCTTTAACTAGGCTAATATTAGAATTGGAAACTCCTTCTTACTACTTTTCTCTTTTCATTCATTACATTTAATATTATGTTTATTTACCAGAGATTAATAGCAGGCAATGTTATCACAATGTTACAAACTATATAGACAATTTTATAATTTTAAAAATTCATGAAAAATTTAGAAACTTTAAACTGACAAATTTTATTTCATTTATATCCAATAGACTTAGTAAGAAAAGTATGTATTGGTTATACAAGTTTCTACTTTATATTAGATATAAGGATGAAATTTGAGATGTCAGAGTGTTATACGACCACGTTTCCCAGCCCCCCCATCCACTCATGAATTTACATTCCAGAGAGCTAATTTTTTCTAAATATTGCATGGAAGGTGATTAATTGCAATATCAGACACCACACACACACACACACACACACACACACACACACACACACACACTTTTCTTTGCACTGGGAAACAACTAAAATTAGCTCAAAATGTGCTACCTCATCTTAAGTTTTCAGAGAACTTGGGCTCTTTCAGACTCATTAAAGCAATGATGGAAAACTTGCAACCATCTCCTTCTGAAACTTAACCAAATAATGTTAATCTTAGTTAAGTATACTAGGCATTCTGATCAGAATATTCTCTTTCCAAAATTCAGAATAATCAAAAGTGCAGACTCCAGATTTCTTCTAATGTCCCTGTTTGTCAAATGCACAACCCAAACTTTTTGTACAATTTCAATTAGTTTGGTAGATGTCACTTTATATTTAATCATCTAACTTTATATTTTATGTATTAACTTTGCCAAATAATGTGTTCCTGATACAAGGAATATGTCATATAAATTGCATACAGCAATCACAGTCCCTAAGGGGGAGCTATCATGATGTGTTCAATAACGGCTTCCTAACTTTAAATTAAAGAATTTGGAAGTCAGACTGACTTTTAAAGATTTGATGAGATGACACTTCTATTAACAAAATGAAAATATAAAGTGTCATAATTTTATATGAAGTGATTCTCTTTTGAGAAGATTCTAAACAACTGATATGTGGCTTGAAATTTTGAACCAGATAAACTTTTGCCAATTATAACATGGCTAACTTTTTGAATCCTTGCCATCTCATAGAAATTACATGTGAGATAAGCCACATCAATTGTTCAAGCTTGATAATTTTTTCTTTCGTAGAACAGAGAGTAATTTTTAGCAGAACCCTGGCTGGGGTCAGATAGAAGTTAAAATATGTCCATGTCTGATGAAAACTATCATTTTTGTATCTGAAACTATGCACTTTTCCACCTTATTTTATTTTTATTAACTCTGACAGCATAGGTTATGGTGTTGACTATCTAAATTATTATTCATATAGTTTTTTTTCTAAACACACCATGGGAAAAATAATCAAGAGTCTAAACTATGTGTGAGCTGCAAAGAAATGCTAACATAGTGTAAGTGTTTTATATAATTATATTTTTCCTTTTGAAATTTTTCCATAAAGAATATTTTGTGGGGTTCACCTAGATAATAGGTGATAATCTTTAACATCTTTGGGACAAGGTAAAGTGTTTTTCCAAGGACATCAACTTGGCACTAATTTATCCCCATATTCACACACACAGTAGCTCACAAACCCGCTGAGTGCTTTTATTCACCCTGGAAACCTGACAGATGTGATCCCAGTGAGGTTCCACCATGTTCCACAGCTGAGTGGAGCCCATATGTTATTGAAAAGAGAAAAAGAAAAGAAGAAGATTAATTCTGTTGTCATTGTAAGTAATTGAGGTTATGTTGTCACCCTCCCTAGTCTGTATGGAAGTTAGCCATTCTCTTAATTATTTATAAAAAACAGAATTGGGCTCAATACCATCAATATATGCTTTGCAGTGTGTTTGCCCCTGTGGCTTTTCATATTCCATTCAGATGGAGTGATGAAAGCACAGACTGTTATCTTAATTATAGAGTGTGTTGAATTTATGAACATACAATGGACAAAGTTCAAGGTGAACATAGAGAAATATTTAAATCTTTAACAATCTGCTTCTCTTTGTCAGAAACCATGACTGAGAGACAAGAGCAATTCTAAAGGTTATATTTCTAATGTTATGTCCATTGGCTCAGAGGAATGAATGAAATTTTGCTTGATATGTCACCCAAGTCTGTCTTTGTTCTGAGAATTTATATCCAAATGGGATAATATATGTGACTTTGATTTATAAATTGTACCAGCCACACAAATACTGCATGTCATTGTTTTTATTATGACCATTCTTTATTTTTGACAAATAAATAGTACAGCAATTTGAGAATAGACTCACTAGTAAAGAACTTATAGGTAATCTAATTTATAAAGCGTATTTAAATAAGAGGTATTTTTATCTATAGCAAAGCAGTGTACCATTTTCTGTTAGTTGTATATAAATAGACTTGAAAATTAACACAGAATGTTCTAAAAAGTAGATAAGGTACAAATAGAAATGCAAATGAAGTGATAAATTTTATAATGGAAAAATATCTACCTGGGATTGTTATATGAAGTCCGGCTCTTTATTTACTTATTTATTTATTTTAACAATTGAACTGTATGCCAAAGTAATTTTCTTTGGTGATTAAAATAAAAATTTTTAAATGAAATGGTCTTTCTCTAATATTTGGTAAGTGAATCTTCTAAAGAAGCAAAAGATGCAAAGATTACAATTTATTGTCAAGATAACATAAGGTACAAATCAAGTTGTTGCTGAATTATCTGATTTTTAACTATCTAGTATAGCTACATGTATTTGTGCACACATATTGTTAACAATGTGTGTTACATATAAACTTTATATACATACACACATACATGTAAACATATACACACATATGTATATATAATAAGTGTATGTCACACACACAGATATTTACATACAGATATCTGGTAAACAAATTTACAATCAATAGTTAAAATTATTTGCTGAGTTGAATAGTTAGTTTATTAAAAGAATACAAAATATCACTCAAGCTATTTCCAAAAGATTTGTAATAGTGATTTTTTTTAATAATGCCTTCACCAAATAAAATTTAGAACCTTACAAAAGACTTAATGGTTGACCATTTTGTAAATAAGAACATTAGCATAGCTTTCCAACAAAATGTCATTTGGTTCAAAGCACCTTATTGAACATCAACTGTTCTGCTGTTTTTATCAGTTATAGCAACTAACAGTCTAAAAGTTCCAAATGATTACAACTAAGTTAATAAAATGAATTGAACATGTTCTCAAAAATAGTTAGTTTGAACTCATAAGTAGACAGGTTTCTATCTAGATATAGGTGATTAGATTGAGTATTTTGTACAAACAAGATATATCCTCCTAGAAACCCAGATCCAACGGGATTTAATAGTCCAACATAATCCAATCACCTATTAGTGCTTGAATTCTTATTAATGCAATATTATTACACATTTTTCTAGCATGTGGAGGAAGGCCCACTGCCTCCTGAGGAAACCCACTTCTTTGTAAATACCATGTAATTTTGAAGAATCCGAGTTTTAAATAGCCAAAGTATATCTTCCTATAAATCCCATCCATTGGTCATCTTTGTATATTTCTAACAACAGACACTGATAAAGATTATGTCTAAATGTAATTAATTAACTAATATGTTTCACTATAATATGCACATTTGAACTTATCTAATTGGGAGAATTACTTATAATTGAGCCAACTATGCTGTAAATTCTCTTCATATGACAAATCTACTAATATCTGAGGGGAAAAAAGTTGTTTGCTGCACAATCATTTGTGATTAAATAATGAAAATTGTCTTTCTCTTCTAATGTTAAACATATAAGATGTTCAAATACAGTGCATCCTAAATGTGTGCAAAATTTTGAACAAAACAACTCTTACAGAGTTTTGTATTTTTTTGTTTTTTTATACAGACCCAAGGATATCTGTAATTTTTTTTAATAGAACAAATGAGGCAAAATGCATTGACACAACTAGAATCTTCTCTACCTCTGACCCTGAGATTTAATTGTTGGGTCAAGCCTAGTAGGAAATATGGCTATTTCCTTAGGATGAGTTCTCTTTCAGGAAATTTCCAAGTGCTTCAAACAAATAGACTCCTGGAAAACCCATGCCTTAATTGATCAGAGAATTCAATTTAGACTAAAGTTGATTTGTAGGTATTCACACACACACACACACACACACACACACACACACCACATCAAAATAGGATGAAGATGAGTCAAGATCCCTGTGGAATTCCACTACAATTTTCCTCCCTTTGTGCATACATATGTTAATCAGCACAATTTTGATAACCAAACATATACAGTGAACTCTAATAATATGTTGGTCTGAAAGTTATTTGTGTTGCTTTTCTTAGAATATATGTGGTTAACCCACTTGGAAGCAACACTTTGTGGTTGTTAACATCCTTTTCCTCATTTGAAGTATACCAAAAAACCTAGAAATTGTAGGTTTTTTGAAGGTTTTAAATAATACCAAAAATGATCTATAAACAGAGCCATTTGATTATTTTTTAATTTAAAAATTAATGTTACTAGAAGTTATCAAAGTTTATTAGAGATGTTCTACCTCTACTGATGTCAATAATAGCTTTTTAAAAAGAGTTCCCCTTTCTTGGAAAATTAAGCTTTTTTAATTTGGACTTTTAAGAAATGTAAATCTTTGTAAAGCTTTTTTTAAAATACAAAATGTAACATTAATGTTTCGCAACTAAATAATAGATAACTTTACCTCCTTAATCTTGATGTTTGGCTTATAAATTCAAACTCTATGATCAGTTTTCCTTTATTTTGCATGTTGACTTTTTACTTATCTTTTTACTGAAAACAATTATACCTTGGGAATTCCGGCTATATATCACTGTTTCTTTGCAGTTCAACTTAAGTAATAATTCTCTAATTATGAGTTCCAACATCTTTTCACACTTTTAGGAGAACTTTGAATATATAGATCTAAAAGATTCTTAACAACCCCAAAGCATGCTACTTCAGTGTCATTTTCAATGTGTCTTACCATATTCTTCTGAGTCAGTACTTCCCAAATACGTTTGGGGGATTACTAGTTCTTTAAGATGGTCCTCGGAAATTGACTAAGGGAATGAATATACACGGGAAATGCAACATACTTTGTTCCTCTCTTGGAGGGCCATAATATGTATTTAAAATGCTTTTGCTTTCTAAATTTAAAAGATGCAAAATCGCCCAGCTTTTCCTAAATGTATTTCACTTTGAAACTCCATTGGCCCCACTGATTTTTTTTTTTTCTCTTAAAATTAAACCTATTGATGTTCTGTGGTTCTTTGGAACATGTTTGGGGAGTTCTGCTATATATCACTACTTTTAGGTTTGCCCAAAAAAATTGCAATTTACACTTAAATCAGTTTTCAAAAGGTCTAAAATGGGAGAAACTATTCCTAAGGGCCTATTAGTTCTTCCTAACTTCATAAAATCTACTCTAGAAGCAATAAAAACAGTATGAGCATTATAACATTTATATCAGGAACCTGGCGGCAACTTTGGTAGCAAAATAAAATAGCTAGGGCTTTTGGCACGGGACATCTGTGCTACCAACTGTAGCTAGAAAACTAGGGACTATATTGTTCAAGGTCTAAAGCTGGAAGACAAAATAATCAAAACATATATTTGGTAATCAAAATATAAAACCAGCTCATTACTGCATATGAAGGGACAATGTGAGACAGACACCTACTCTAGGTTGCCAAATAATAGTATTATGACATCTAGAGAAAGATGCTTTTATTTTTTGTCAAATTACTACAATTCTAATATTCTTTTGTTTTGTCGTTTTGTGTTTTACATTGTTTTCCCTTTTGTCTGAAAGTGTTCATTACACCTCCAAGATAACCTTGTCAACAGTTTCCCAGCTGGAAAGGAACTAGAGAATAGAGTATGAGTTGGGGTCAATGGTTAGAAGACGGAGTTATTGCTTGATAATTTTATTTTCTGATGGTTCCCCATCTCCATTCCTTTTCTCAATTAAGTGTATTAAGAGATGTATGAGAAGGTGCAACTATCTGGTGGAAGCCTTCTTTTCTCTTGTCTGGACATCAGGTACAATGCTGCTGTCAGGGTGAGTCCCAGCATTTCCACTGCCAGCTGAGAAAGTTGGTGAAGTCACTCAACAACTCTGCTTCTGTTGCCTCATGTATACGATGAAGTAATTACTTCATGGTTTCTTATTACCTTAAAGAAGAATAATACACAAAAGCACATAAACATACTGGGAACATATTAGGCATTCTAAAAAAATAGCAATTATTGTTCATATTATTAGTAGTATTCCAAGAGTTTAAGGGTATCTAAGTTCTCTCTCAAATAATCAAATATCTAAATACCTTGCAAAAACTTCTCTATTCTAATGGACACAACTTAGTATTGAAAACTGAACAGCGAGAAACACCGGTTATAATTGAACTGTCCTAGAAAAGTTTTAAAGCATTTATTTTGACATTATTACATAAATTCTTCATATATTTAGTGCAATGGAATTTAAACTTCAAAATTTTTTCTAGTGTTTACAAAAATGTCTTACGGTGATTTCAATAAATCAATAGTACTAAGTTTCTTGTTTTCTACACGGTATATCAAATACAGGTTATTCTGTATTTATTTATTTAATTTCCCCTTCTCACATTTTAGTTCTTTATATATTTAGGGACATTAGTTTTTCGTTTGTGACCTATGCTGCAAATGTGTTCTCTTTGATTACCTTTTGCCTTTATTATTGTGATTTTTCTTAAAATTTTTGTCAGATTAGTTCATATTTTCCTTTTTTGCATCTGGAATTTGAGACACAATTAGAAAAGTTTTCTTAGTTATCACTTTTAAATTAATTCATCTAAGTTTTTTTCTAGTACTTATGGGCTTTATTTGTTATATTTAGATATCTTATTCATTTGGAGTTTATCTGATATGAGGTATAAATCCAATTTCATCTTTTTTTCACATGGCTCTTTAACTGCCTCTATCACCTATACAAAGGGTCTGTATTTTCTCCATTGGTTTGAAATGCCATCTTTATTATATATTAGATATCCATTTGTATTTGTATTTATTTTTCCTACTGTCAATTTTAAACACTTATTATTTTGTTTTTGGATTGCTATTATAAATTGGGTTTTCACTTTCAGTATTCTAACCAGATCTTATTCATATACAAAGAAAGATTATTGACTTTAACCTGCTCATTTAATATCCTGCCATCTTAATGAAATGTTACTCTGTTAATCTTATCACAGATTGTGTAGAGCAAGGGTCAGAAAATTTTTTCCTAAACAGTCAGATATATATTTCAGGCTTTGTTGGCAATACAGTCTCAGTCATAGCTACTCAACTCTATTGCTGTAATGCAAAAGAAGCTATAGACAATACATAAATCAATGAACATAGCTATGTACCAATAAAATTTATTTACAAAGCAGCTGGCCAGCCCATGAGCTGTAGTTTCCTGACACCTGCTCTAGTGTTGCCAATAATAGTATTATGACATCTAGAGAAAGATGCTTTATTTTTTGTCAAATTACTACAACTCAAATAGTTTTTGTTTTGTTGTGTTGTGTTTTATGATGTTTTCCCTTTTGTCTGAATGTGGTCATTACACCTCCAATGCAGCATTGGTGGAAATATTGGTCATCTTTGCCTTTTATATATCTTTAATAGGAAAGACCCTGATGTTTCCTGAATAAATAAAATACTTAACTTTAGGATAAAAGCATAACCTTTTTATTATGTAAATCAAGTATTCCTTAATTCTTATTTTATGAAGTGTTTTTACCAGAGGTATTACATTTTATTTTAAAAAAACATTTTCAATATCTGTAGAGGTAATCATATTTTTTCTACTTAGATCAATTAATGTGGTAAGTTATATCAATGGATTTCTGAACATTAAGCTATTCTTACATTCTTAGAATAAATTCCACTTGATCACAAAGCATTATTTTTAATGTGCTTGAATTTTTTTGCTATTTATTTTTAGTAATTTTGCATCAATATGCATAAGTGAGATTGATTAGTAGCTTTTGTACGTGACTATGTATGTATGTATAAATTTAGGCATCAATATTAACTTTACTTCTTGTAAATAATCTAGATATTATTCTACTTTTTTATGGTCTGAGAAAATGTAAAATAGCATTGTGATTATGATTTTTTAATATTCGATAGTGTTTCTTGTAAAACCTTCTGAGACTAGGAAGTGTTTGCATGAAGGAGTTAAAATACTTTGATTTTTTTCCCTTAAAAGATTTAAGGATTTCCCTTGTTAGGATTTTGTTTACTTTGAGATGTCTTCTAATTTTCTAGACCAGTAATAACAGGTATTTCTTTTTAGGCACACGTGAGTAGTTGAGTTGGTTTACTACATTTCTTTAAGAGCCTCTCCTTCTATTACAGTAATTTCCCCTTATTTGCAGTTTTGCTTTCTACAGTTTGTTACCTATGGTCAACTGCGGTCCAAAAATATTAAGTGGAAAATTCCAGAAATAAATGATTCATAAATTTTAACTTGTATTCTCTTCTGAGAAGCATGATGAAATCTCTTGCCACTCTGCCTGGGATGTCAGTCTCCACACTATATACACTACTTGCCAATTATTCACTTAGCAGCCTTCTAGGTTATCAGTCTGACTGTCCCAATATCACGGTGTTTGTGTTCAAGACACACTTATTTTACTTAATAATGGCCCCAAAGCTCGAGAATAATAATGCACAATTCAGATACTCCAAAGAGATACCATAAAGTGCTCCCCTGAAGTAAAAAGATGAGTATAGTACAATAAGATTTTGAGAAAGACCACATTTGTACATTTTTATTACAACATATTGTTAAAATGTTTCAATTTTATTATCAGCTATTGTTGTTAATCTTTTACTGTGTCTAATTTATAAATTAAAATTTATCACACATATGTATATATAGGAAAAAACCTAGTATACATAGGGTTCAGTAGTATCCATGATTTCAGGCCCCACCAGGGGTCTTGGTTGTATACCCTGTGGAAATATATTTAAGTAGTTGCATTGATTTATTCAGCAAATTTCTTGATGAAGGAGGGTTGCTGGCATGTCTTCAAACTTCAAGATTCCTCTCTGTTTCTACAGAATCTTTAATTTCCTTCTTTCCTTCACCAACAGGGCTTCACACAATGCCTCCTCCCTTTACATCATTCTTACTTAAAATCTCCATTTATGTTTCCTTGAAATTTCAAGATTTCTTGCTGTCTTCTCTGTAGTCCTTCCTCCGAGCCATCAGCCTCAGATCTGTTCTTAGTCTTCCCCATTAGGATGGGCTTCTCTCTTTCTAGGACCGATTGGACCTGTGTTTTGCCACTTTTAGGCCTCTGCAGACCTCTTTTATTTTTTCCCAGTCTCTTTCTAACTTTTTTTTTTTTCTGGTGTACAAGTAAGACTTGGCTCTGTTTTAGGTATTTATCGCAATAATTGTATATAGATTCAACTTTGTAGCATGATCTACTTACCATTTTAGGTATGGGTTATGGTTAATTGTACTTGCTAATTTTGTTGATATGTGTGGTTTTGGAAAATTTGCTTTCAGTAGGTCGTTGTCCTATTGAAACATGATCATTCTCTGCTACTATTTATACAGTTCTTTTCATATTTATATATAATTTTAAGCTTTTTCTCTATTTTTCTCCAATGTTTATTTTATTAAGGTATACATTTTCCATGTGCATGAAAATATTAAAAATATTTACTGAGTTTGAGAAAATATGGACATGAATCATTTTAAAGAAAATGTAATCAACATTGACACGATTCTACACCCACCTTTGGCCTCTGAAGAAAATTTTGATAATTACATGATTCATGCTTAACTATGATGTTAGAATTGTAGAGTAGAATATTGAGATTATTTTTTTTGTTCTTGCTTCATTTGTGAGACTTTGACTCATATCCATTTAAAATTTTAATTTGCAGGAGTAATACTGTGAACTAAAGATACTACTGAATCTGGCAACATGAGACTTAGACTCTAATAATCATTCAGGGATAGTCAACTAGCAATTTGGCCTTCAAAATCATGAGCCTTAGCCCTCTCAACATAAAATTATTGGATTAGTATGGTAGGACGATGAAATCTAACTTCAAGTTAAATCGAGCTCTAAGATTCTATCTATAGTTATTTCTTTTTATTGATTTGGGATGCAACCTTCACCTGAAAATGACCTCATATTTTTTTTTTCCCTTGAAAAATGACTGTTCTCCCTGAATATCCTTGTAGTCACCCATCTGAGGATAGGTCACAAAATAGAATGCCCTGAGGTAAAGAGTGGTTCAATACCTGTGGCCTTAGCTTTTGTTTTCTTGATTGCTCTCCTTTGCAATCTTTCTATCTCAATCTCTCTCTCCCCTCTGTATCACTTCTCTCACCCTCCACTCTCTTAATTGTCTTTTATCCTCATCTACATGAAGAGAAAAAGATAATAATTTTTTTTTTCTGATATGTTATTTAAACACCCACTGGGAATGTGGTAGGATCTTCTGTTCAAATTGAAGTACAATCCTTTCCCTGCCTGCCACCTTCCTAATTGGATCATCAGTTAACTTGACTTTCCATTCAGTGTATTTTTATGTATTTGTTGCCAGGCTTCCAGCCTATCTTCATCACCTTCTTTTTTTAAAATTTATGTAAATCAAATAATAATCATTAAGAATATTTAAGTTTCATGAAAATATTGAAGAAAATGATAGCTGATTTTTCACTTAAATTCCATTGGTTATGAAAGATATATTTCAAGCAAACGTTCTTCTCTTTTTTTATAAAAATTTCTCATTTCTTCATAAGACTATAATACAAAAAGCAATACTTTAAAAGTCTGTATAAAAATATTTATTCCTCATAATCAATATCTGATCTCTCAATCTAAGTTGCCTTTAAGATTTTTGTGGTAAGGCATTTTCAAAACTGAAATCAAAACTTTAGTTCATGAACCGATGAATAAAGTGATAATTAAGGTTAAGATAACATTATTAATTTTCTATTAATGTTCCTATTTTTCTCTCATAAATAAATAAATAAGTAAACAAATATATAAGTAAATAAATCAAAAGGGTATTTCAAATTCAAATTTGTTTATTTATTTATTTACTTATTTATTTTTATTATGGTGACATTGGTTAATGGAATCCAGTAAGTTTCAGATATATAATTCATCAGTAAGACTTATGTATATACATATTGCATTGTGCGCTGATATTTTTTTGCATATGTGATATTGTCTTTCTAATCAGAATTAAAAATGAAATATCACAAGATATATAAATACATAGGCTTCATTAAGAAAAAATATTTTTGAAATGTTAGGTTCTTGATATGTCTCAAAGGAAGAATTTATTCTCACATTCTTTTTCTTAAAAAGGAGAAAGTAGAATGTATCAAATAAGGTAATTAAGCCTCAAATATTTTATAACTACTAATGACTTCATGAAGAAATCATAAAAAAGAAAAATAATTCTTTGAACATGATAATCAGGAGATGGAAAAAGATTGAACTTTATTTCTCCAAAGAAGCAAAAGAAAAGTGCTAAACGAAATAAATATTATAAAAGAAAAACATAAAAAACAAGGAAAGCAGTAGTCCAAAAGAAAATTTAGAGAAAAGCTATTGTATAAGTAAAATGAACATAGAAATTTGGATAGAATTCGTAAGTGAGGTAATAAACTCTAATTAATAAGGATAATTACAAAGCATCTATCATCTCAACATAGCAGAGTAACTTTCTTAATTTCCTTGCTTGAAGTAAGTTAATCGATTTCTTAGCTTCAAAGTATTTTTATTAATTTTGAAAGATATGTATATGCACATTAAAAATATAAATCTTGCCATTCCTGGAGAATAATTGTTAAACTTTGGAATATACCCTTTCAGATATGTGTGTGTGTGTGTGCAGGAACAAGATATATATTATCTTTATACATTATATGTTATACCACTATGCATATATGTGTAAGTATATTATTCTATGCCAATAGATATACTTCTATAACATAATTACAATTATCATTATGGAAAATATAGATATACTATAAAAAATGCAGTCTCTGATGTGGGATTTCACGACTGTGTCTTACATTTTATTATTATTCCAAGAAAATATTTGCAGCTAAAGCATTTCTTCTTTAAAATTATATGTATATATGTTTATAAGTATATATGTATATGTACACATACAAAATGCACAGATATTAGGAATACCTATATATTCCTTCCACTGATAATTTAAGTATGATATTTTTTTCTTTATTGGTCTTGATAATTTGACAACTGAAATGTAGTACATCATTATTTTGGGTTATATTTCATTGGTGAGTAGGTAATTCATTTATTTTATTTTTTCATGTTTTCTTAATTTTCTTAGCCATTTGAATTTCTTAATTTTAATAGTGTATATGTTTTCTAGTTTTATCTCTTATTTTGGTTCATTTTGATATATATACAATATACATACATGTTTACATAAACATAATATGCAAATATATGTGAAGTATACATATTTGTTAAATATGCATGTATATTATAAATATAAATGAAAAATATTAAATGTTACAATTTCTGTCACTGTTACTATCTTGACTTGATAGTCCTATTTGTCATAAATTTACATCAACCATGTTTTTCTTTTGATTATTGGCATTGCTGTGATGCTTAGAAAAATATTCCCCTGCATGCTTACAGGAAATGCCAAATTACATTTAAAGTAACAAATTTTGAATATTTTATACATTTATTTTCACATTGCACTTCTACCTTCTTCAATTTATTTTGACATATGATACTTATTATCAAAAGATAATTATTTCTTTTCTTTTTAATTAGTTAAATAGTTAATTCAAAATGATTTTTTAAATAATTTATACTTTTATGGAAAAGCATTTGTCTGTATATCTTTCCTTGATTATATTTCATTTAATAAATTTCTCTGTATCCATTCTGGTATTAACATTACAGATTTAAAAATAAATAATTGTGATGCAATAATAATACACTGCAAGTTATTTCTTACCATCATTCTTCAAAATATTCTGAAATACACATTTAGACTTACAGACAAATGTGAAAATCAATGCATTGAGGTAAAAAATTTTTGTTACCAATATAGATCGGTTTTGATGGAATCGATATTCTTCTTATGTTAAATGTTTTTATTTAGAAGTAGTGTCATAGTATAATAGGCAATTTTTACTTATTTTAAAGGAATGAAATTTTAAAGATCCTACACATATGTGTTCAATTTTTTACAAGGAATTTAATATTTTTCTTTGCCAAGCTTTTTTATTAACCACTTCATTTTCTAAAAGATTACTTTTAGTATCTAGAAAAATTATGTTTGTGTTTTATTTTTGTAATCAGTCATTTTACAAACACCTTTATTAAATTTATTGATGTTTCAATGTTTTTCCTCAGTTTTTCAGGAAGTAAATATGTCATCTTGAAGAAAAGATATATCTCTTTTTGTTCCATCTATATTCACTCATATCATCATCTTTGGATTTATTGCATGAGATAGAACAAAGATTTATAACAGTGCTAATGGGAAGCCTTACTCATTTTTAACTGTAAAATGAACACCTCTAACGCAGAGGTGTCTAACCCACATTCGATGGAGATTTAAGCTAATCCATGTATCCCCAGATACTACATAAAAATATGTGCATGTGCAAATTTAGGTTGTCTAATTATCATGAATGCTGAAGTCTCAAAAATATTTAACTCAAATGTTAAGACTATTGCTCATTAATAAATGAAATATTACTGTTTATTTAAGATAAGTATCTTTAACACAGTAAAGGAAACATATTATGATTTTTTTATTCCCTAATACTTTTTCTCTTACTTTTAGTTTTATTTTGCTTTGCTTTGATTTTTTTGCTCAGGATATTGACTTTTCTCAAATGCCTTTAAGTGTAACCTTTTATTTAATAAATTATGTTGAACAATTTTAGATTTAGAAGTGGATCCTATTCATTATAGTGTACTCTATCTTTTACTTTTTTTGGAGGAAACTATTTTTCTCAGATTTATTCATCTGACCTGTTGCTAGCTTTTCCAAATAAACTGATAAGATTTCTGTCTCATGGAAAAGTTTATATACAAAATTATTCTTTGTTAGTGAAAGTTCATATGTAATTTCCATAAAACTGCCAAAGTCTTATAGTACTTTTTCTTTTTCTTTTCTTTTTTCTCTTTTCTTTTTTTTTCCTCTTTTTTGTTTTTTTTTTTTGTTTTTTGTTTGTTTTTTATTTTTTGATTTTTTCCCCCCTGGCAAAAGCTCTTTCCTGTTTATTGGTCAGCTCCAATCATCCATGCCTTTTGTTGTTGATTCAATTAGCAGTTATTGAGCACATAGTGATAGGCAAAGGAGATTTACATATGATTAAGATGATGTTGCTGCCTTTTACAGTTTATAGTCTAATACAGAAGGATCTTACAAGTCACCATTTAATCTCTTATAAATGTGTTTATTTCTTTTTAAAAATATTCATACTTAATAGAAAAAGTTAAGAAGTTACAGTGACTTTTACTTTAAATAAAAATAAAATATTATATGCTGATTGTAGAAAAAATTATAAATTACAGAAAGTTATAAAGAAGAAAATCAATCATAATCCTACTATCCAGACAAAACTCTATTAACATTTGGCATTTTTTTTACAGTCTTTTATCTGTGTTATATTTTATGATCATACCATACATATAACTTTGTATACTGTAATTCTGCTTACAATTATAATGCAAGCATTTTACCTTGCCATTAAAAAGGTTTTAAAAGCATAATGGCTACATAAAATTATATGTTACATGTACACAATAATTTTCTTAAAAGTGCCCACTTGGACATTCCAGTTGTTTACCTTTTTCTACTTTCATGAACATCTTTATTCATAAGTATTTATTTACTTTTGAGAATACTTCTTTAATAAGAAATAGGATTACTGGGTTAAAAGTCTCAACTTATTTCAAGCTTTTAGTACATATTGCCAAAGAATAGAAAAATGGTATTGTTTTTGTTCCTTTCCTCTCACTCTCATGCCCAGATTTAGTTTGGTTTTGATTCTTTTTAAAGTCTGAGATTAGAGATATATATATGTATGTGTGTGTGTGTGTGTATGTACATATATATGTATTTGTAATTGTATTTATATATAATTTTACATTCTACTTCTTTGGCTTAGCAAAAACTTTTTTTAACGTACTATTTCACATTATATGTAAATCTTTTAATAGGCACATAATAACTTTTGGATATAATTATTGTTTGCTCAAATATTTGTCTGTTGTTGGAATTTAGTGTTTTTCCAATATCCAACATTATGCATAATATAATTTTTGTGTATTAAAACAGACCTTATGATCTGATTTTTGAAAGCTGGCTTTAAATTCTCCCTCACTTCTAATTAATTTTTGGCTTGAGCAAGTTACTTCACTTCTTGAAGCTTTTTTATTCTTCCCTAAAAAAAGCTTATAGTTTTCAAAATATCTGCTTCATAAGATTGTCGTGATAATTCAGTGAATAATCTAACAATGAGTCTAGCAAAGTGCCTGTCACAAAATTGAGTGCTCAACAAAAAAATAAGATTCAAAGTTTTTTTTTTTTTTTACGATCATGTTTCCCTTAGTTGGCTTGCTTAGTTTAAATTAGGCACCAATAAAACACCTAAAATCTTGATTAGGTTGAGATCAGTATAAACGACACTTCTTCTAGTTTAACTCATACTCATTTAGATTCTGTCTTTGCTGTGCTCAACTTCAGAGCTCCTAAATTCCTGAAGCTGAAATAGCTAACACATAATTTTCAGCAAAAATTTTAGAAACTGTGATCAAAGTCACTCAATTCCCGAGGTAAAGATGTGTGAGAAAAAGTGGAATTGAGGGTGTGAGCACCAAGCTGATTGAGAAGGGAAGGTTTCCGTGGTAAGACACCCAGTTGGAAGAATGCATAAGAGACTGGCATGAGAATGAAACGGTGGCATCAACTTTATCGTGGGGAGTGCACTTCTGTCACAGGAAGTGCAGTCTCTTTCAGGGAGCGGGCTTCTGCTTCTGCTCTTCTGCTCTCCTTTCTTGAGCTCCTCTTCTGCAACCTTCTGCTTCCCAGGTGACCACTTGGCTCCGCACATTTCAGAGTACGATAGTGGCATTCAGCCACACATGCGTGCTACAAGAAACTGAATTATGTTTACATATTTTAGGTGCAGCCCCTGCTACACTAATGTAACATTCTAAATCTAGGGTCCTATTCATAGCCGTAAGCCTGGATCACAGCCAGACCTGGGACCAGCCATACCTGGGATGCACAGAAGGGAAGAATGGGGTATACTTAGAAGGTTTAAAAAATTTTTTTTTTCTAATAGGGATCTCCTCTTATCACAATTTCCCTGTCCCAAACATGTGCATCCTGTTGGAGTTGATTGATCAATTCTTTTATCGGGATTATATGAATCTGACTCTCAAACTAAAGCTTGATCTGGCTACAAAAATTCTCTTGGAAATTTAGCAACACATTTCTTTCTTTTAAATTAATGTATAGGGTTGCTACTAAAATGTGTCAACCCCGCATTGCAAGGCTAGGTCTCCTTGGTATCTCAGGATGTTGCAATGTGGTAGAAATGTGCTGGGAGAAATTTCTCTGGGGTCTGAAGGAGGGCTTATGGACTGAGAGTATGCTGAAGACGAAAGACTGCACCAGATACCCAATTAATACATCATTTGGTCAATTATGGGATACTCACTCTTTGCTAGATATATTACCAAATAGTGGGGATGCAAATATAAGTAGGACTCAGCCTCTCATTTCCAGGTATTCACAACCAAGTTTGGAAGTCGTAGCACAAAATAATTACAATGCACAGTGGAGGCAAAACATCATGTGTTAAGCATTGTGGAGAAAGGATTTTTCACTAGAAAAACAATTTTAAACTAAGTTGCTGTTTATGAGTAATGTATCAAAGATATACAATGAGTAAATACGAATTTAACAGAAGACCCTTTCATCAACTAGGGTATTAATAAAAAGATTTGCAACATCTTTTTAGTATGAAAGGACAATTGGTAAGCCTTTCAAATATTTGCAATTGGAATTACATGTAAATAGCAGTGTTAGAATAGAAAAGAGTATATAATTCAAATATAATATTTTAAAGATGTCAGAACATGACAAATATAATTTAGCACTGTATGTTGAAACGAAACAAAAATCAGAGGCCAAACAGGAAAAAGAGTGATATAAAAATGGAAATATTGACTATCTTTTTGTTTGTTGGTTTAGATGACAGAATTTAAGACATAGATGATGATTATTAGAAAAAAAATTAGTTCTATTTTTCCCAAAAAAGTAACACCAGTAGAATTTAAAATAGACTCTTTAGATTACTAAAACTATAAAATTAACATAAATTCAATATCAATGGCAATAAAAAAGGAAACATAAAAAAGGGAAAGGAAACATTAAAAAAAGGGAAAAAAAACAAAGCAAAACTTCTACCTCAAAAATAATAACCTCAGATAACAGTAATACAAACATATATGGTTTTATACACAAGTGAAAAAATGCCCTAAACCTAGGAAAGATAGATAGGTTATAGACCGTGGTGTGATATAGTAAATTCTCTGAATTGTGACGGTTTGAAAATGTTTTATTTTTGCTCTCACATTTGATTTCTAATTAGACTACAGAAATTTTAGTTTCAAACTGATTTCTTTTAAGGAATGATAAAAATGGTCTTTTATGTCTTAGTGGTCACAATAAAAATTTAAAAAGCAACTGGGAACTCATTCGCTTTTTAGCAGGCTATAGCTACTACCATTGTGGTAGCTGTGCTCTTGACCATTGTTTTACTCTGGGAAATATTAATTTGATTATCTCTAGTCATGGGCTTGTGTTCATTCACCAGTCTCCAGATCCCAAGATTTTAATCAGTTTGAAGCCATTTGTCTTCGTATGGCCCCAAATAGTTTTCTTTGGACATTTTTTAGGTTATTTCCTTTCCTTTTCTAGGTGGATGCTCTCTTTCTAGAATACCTCTAGACAGATATTGGGGTTGCTTCACTGTTTCTTCATGTATTTTAATGGTTTTCTCTTGTCTTTTCTATCCCTGTATGGCTCTACATTATGGAAAGTGTTCTTGACTTCAACTCTCAAATCTCAACTATTTCCTTTTTATTACTTATACCTTATATTCAATTTATATTTAAGTGACTTTGGTAAATATTTTATTATGAAGAAAATAAACTTGTTAAAGGAAATAAAATAAGAGGGAATTTTCTGGATTTATATTCCTAAAAGGAATAAAAATAATGAAACCTAATTTAATATTAGAACATAAAACATAGAGGAAAGACATTTTTAATTTGACCTTTTTACTTTGATTTCAAATTTCAGTAATCATAGGTATTATCTTGCACTTCACCCTAAGTAACACTAACTAACATTTAATAACGAAGTTCTGATTCTTTAGTTGATTAACCATTGTTCAATTGTTTAGAAAAAAAATAGTCATTAATTTCTGAACAAAAACTTTTAGAATTTTAAGCAGCAAAAAAATTTAAAAGAGGACTAATAGTTTTAAAAGTGTATAAACTCTTCCATTTTAAAATTGTACAAAAATTATAGATACATTAACTAATAAAAATCATTTTTCAACCAACTTGTCTTCCAGATATTATTCACTTAAAATTGAAAGAAATAAATGTAATAATCAGAAAAACCTTACTAAAGAAGCAGAGCAAGAAGAAACTTCTCAAACTAAAAGGAAATTTACTTGGAGCTCTTTTCAAAAGTGTTAAAGTGCTAAATGTTGCAAGACCCTTCTATATTTACCAAAAGCTCTGATAAATTCTAAATCAAAAATTTCCAAATTCATAAAATTATTCAAATATAAAATATACTCTACAGTGTACAAATTATGAGACACTGATCATTTTAACATTTGGAAACCTAAACATTTTATTTAAATATTTTATTTTAATCAGCTTATCAAGTTACCCTCCCTGCACCATCATCTCTTTTCTATTGCATGGCTTATTAATTTATATTTGTCATTTTTTATTTTATTGAGATATTGACATATAATGTTATATTAATTTTAGATATACAACATATTATTTATACATATATGTATGGTGAAATGATCACAATAGCTAAGTTAACATTGCTCATCATACATAATTATGTTTTTCTCTTGTGATAAGAACTTTTAAGATCTACTCTCTTAGTAACTTTCAAATATATGATGCAATATTATTAACTACAGTAACCATGCTGTACTTTACATCCTCATAACATCTATTTTATAACTGGATAGCTGTATGTTTTGACTATCTTCACCCATTTTACTTACTTCCAGTTCCTGCCTCTGACAACTGCCAATCTGTTACTGTTTACCAACTTCCAGAGTGATTTTCCTATTTCTAAGGGAAAAAATATATATACACAGATAGATAGATAGATGAATAGAGTCAGAGTTAAAGTGGACAAATAAAAATACTATATATTGTTTTTAGAGTCACAGTAAGTATTTAATATATAAAAGCATGATCCAAATATACAAAACATTCATGATTAAGTGTGTCTTATAAAAGAGGAGAGTAGAATAGGAGAAACAGAGAAAGAGAGAAAGAGCATGGAGAATGATGTTCAATTTTATGTATGAGAATTTAACAAAAAAACCTGAGGGAAATATGAAAAATAATGGACATTATATATTAATTTTGACTATCAGGTATATAAATATTCATTACATTATTTGTATTTTTATATTTTTTATCTAAGAATAAAAATTAAAATTTTCTTATAGTATAATACCTAGTAGAGATATTTAGTAAAGTAAATGTTAATTCCAATACATTTCCCATGCCTTTAAACTAGCAAAAATTATGTAACAATTTTTAATCTTAATGCAATAATCCAAAATCTGAGGAAGTTTATGCCACTGGATCCCAGCATTACTTCTGAAACTTTGTTAGCTTTTATAAATGTCTTTTGAATTAAGAGATGTTATAAATAAACATTATTTTAAAACATATTGTAAGTATATCAGGATTTAACTTAAATCAATCTGAATCTTACTCATTTCTTGAATAAAATATCTCCTTTATCTTCTAAAATCTTTAGGCATACTGTGTTCTTTACAGTGTGTGTATAATTCTTACCTTAAGGAAAAATACCAATTAGACTTGATTAGAGAGTAGATTCCTTGGAGATAGCTATAGAAAAAGCTCATTAAATTTAATTATTATAAAAATGGCAACAAGATAAAAGATGAGTTTTTTTCCTATAACTGGTATTCTGAGTCAGTAAACATTCTCACTGTGTGTGTTCCCATGTTGGCGCTCCTTTAATGAAACACTCATTTTTAACCATGCACTATGACAAATTCAGCTGAAGTAAGAGTTTGCTGTGGCAATTGCCTAGAATCCCCACAGAATGTCTTAAAATGTACTGTTGCCTTTGGAAGAAAAGTTTGAATTGACTGTAGGTAGTGACTGGCAAGATCTGGCAGGTCACAGAAGGAAAAAATGTTAGCCTATATAAAAATCAAACTTTTCCATATTATGAATGATTACTTGATAGCCAGACATGAGACAGCAAAAGTGGCCTCAGGACATTTAGAGGCCTAAAAATAAATTACAGCACAGTTTAAAAGTAATATGATGAGTGAATATGGGAAGTATATATAAATCATACAGAAATATTAAGGAAGGAGAAATCACTGAGTATTAAAGAGAGAGTATTATTTCTCTTAAAGGTCCTGGAAGAAGTCAGAATGTGATAGAAATTAGCTGGTAACTATAGAAGATATGTATTTTACTATCTCTTAAGTTTTACCATAGGAATTGTTATCAACCTTATTTCAAGAAAATACTGCCTATATGCATACATCTGTGTATCATTACAACATATAAACAAACAAAAAAACTTGTATCATTAAAATAACATGTGACTATTTTTACCTATATGCTATTGAGTTCATATAGAATCTTACAGTTTCTGCCATTGTGCAGCAGACTATATGGATATAAAAATGATTCCACAAATCAAATATCAGTCCAATAAAAAAGTGTACCAGGGATATTGGAAAACCATCTATACATGAGAAATGAAAATAATTATAACAAAGAGATATGAATTATAATAGATATATGATAAATACAGGAACAGAATAATTGACCATCACATTACAATAACATGAGAATTGAGGCTGTCATCCATAAAATAAGTAAATTTAAAAAAATAAACTATATATCTACTGCTAATATTATTAGTTACTAATCTTTTTTAAAAAGCAATCTGTCAGTATCTCAAAAATCTTAAAAACTACTTCTAGGAATGTATTCTAAAGAAATAATCAGAGATAGAGGTTAGAATTCCATTATAAAGTTAACTACTGAATTATTATCTAAAATAGCAAAGCATTTGAGGAGCACAGTGGTGTACAAGACCTTGTCCTTGCCCTCATGAGGATTAGAATCTAGCTTTGGAATTAAACAAAGAATCAGACAATTTGTTAAGTGATACTGTGTGTATGTGTGTTGAGATAGAAGAGCAAGGTACTAGGGAAACATAAGAAAATTTGGCAAAGCAAAGTGTGTTGAGTCAGTCAGCTTTGACTTGTCGAGACTTCCTTAATTGCTATCTAAGATGAGGCAAGAAGGATGAAGAGGATTTATGCAGATAAAAAATGTTTGGAAGAATTTTTCAGGCAGAAGAAAATTTATATGCCAATATCCATAGGAAAAAAAAAAAACAAGTATTTCCTGTAAAGTATGATTTACTTTTTTGTGAAGTACTTTAATATACCAAGAATGACCTTTGCGGGAGGTAGAGTTTTGGTTGATAGCTACAATTTTTCCTCAATTTAAACTTTTTATTAAATCTTATTTGTCATAAACATGATTTGCTATTAAACTAGGAAAAAATAATCTTATAAATTTTCAAGAGATTTAAATGGTTAGAAGAGCCTGACCTTCAAAAGAAGTAATCAATACTTGAATTTATTCTGCACACTCGTCAAGAGGTCTCCCATGTTTAAATACTTTAACATCAGGATCAAGATATCAATCTATCAACCCATTTCACATGCTTCACCTATTAAAATTTGGGACTTCAAACAGTATATCCTGATGTTGAACAATAAGGTCATATGGTAACATATTACTCGGCAACACATATTTATCTCACATAGACCAGGGTCACAAGTCTACCACATAACTTAAAGACAGGAGCAAAGTATTTGTACAATTACCTGCCCTAATGCCATGAGAAAAATAAATAATTGCTCAGAGGATCTAGATTTTTTTCTTTTCTTTTCTTTTTGTTTGAACTAGTTTCACAACTAAGCTGTGCATATATAGATAACTGTGGTGATGGGAAGTGCACCTGTTTCAAGGAGGTCTCTGGGTCTGAAAGTGTAACCAAACTACCTAATTTTCTACCACTATGATTCAAATGGGTTTCCTCATGTTTTGAAAACTTCTGATATTTGAAATTTCTCCATAAAAAGAAAACTCATGAATTATTCCTATTGTCCACACGAGTATCATCATCTACAAAGATAGATTTTTAACGTCTTCTCTATCATAAATTATGATGAAATATGCTGGTATTAGAGGAATAAAAGGCATTATTTCTGCCCTTGGGAAGTTTTACTCCTTAGAAGGGCCTGTTAGAGAGACAAGAAATGCCATCACACCCACCAGCAGGATCTACAATATATTTTAAGTGCCATGATAAGTGACACAAACAATAAGATCTTAGGGAGGTCAAAACTCATTTAAGAGCAGCAGCCCTCAGTTCTTTGCCACCCTGGACTCTCCATAGGGAAGCTCAGAACATGCTTCATCCAAGCCAGGATGGGAATAGTCTGTTAGCAAGACAAAATGGGCCCAGGAAGTCAGAGAGAGATTCCTGGAGGTGTCACCTGAGCACTTCAGAGAGGGAAAATATAGGGAAAGAAAGAATGACATTGTTCTCTGTTGTACATTCAGAGAACATTTTTCTGTGAATAAAGATATTTTGGGAAGTAATTGCAATCTTCTGTTATTAATTCTACTTTCACGATTGCTCTTACTGGTTCATGGTTGCACAAGTGTTTTACTATAATGGAGGTTTCATGACTCTGATTTTAATCGATCCTGAAGATCAAAAAACTGATTTTATATCACAGTTATATTTCTTTAATTGTAGACAAAGTATATATCCTTTAAATATTATATATTGCTATTTTATTCAGAAGCATATTGTATTAGTTATCTAATGCAGCACAAGAAACGATCTCAAACTTAGCAACTTAAAACATCACATATTTATTGCCTGAGTTTCTGCGAGTCTGGAGTCCAGGATTGGCTTGGCTGGGTCCTCTGCTTTAGGTTCTCTCAGAAGGTTTCAAGCAAGGTGCTGGCCTATGCAGTGGTCTCATCCAAAAGTCTGACTGGAAAGAAAACTCTTGCAAGTCTACTTGCACTGCTGATGACAGGATTAAATTCCTTGTGGGTTATGTGACTGGGTGACTGAATTCCTGGTTAGCAGCCACAGGTAACCTTCATTTCCTTGCCACCCAGGCTTCCTGTGAGGCAGTTCATAACATGGCAGCTGACTTTATCAAAGCCAGAAAGGAAACTGGTGTGTTATCAAAACAAAATTTGTAATTATATATAATGTAATCATGGAAGTGATATCCCATCAACTTCTGTATTCGTTAATTAGAAGCAAGTCACAGTTCCTGCCCATTCATTGGGAAGAGATTATACAAGGTCATGAGTACCAGGAGGCAGAGATCATTGAAGGGGGAGTCACCTCAAAACCTTCCTACCACACAAATTAACATGTTTTATATGCAAAAATGGGTTGCATAAGTGAAGCTGCAGAAATGCAAGACTTTTAATTTAATACATGCGATTACTAAAGATATCCTTGACTAGATGTGGTAAACTAGATTGTTAGTTTCTGGTTAACATAGATTATAAACTCTAGATGCTCCACTAATTACTATATAATATTCATCTCCACTCATACCTGGTTCAATTATCTATAATATCTAGAGATTGGACTAGAAATAATTTTAATACTAATATTTTAGTTCTGTGAATCCACTCAGTAATTTGAAGCTTTAAGGTAAGTTTAGCAAAAAAGTTTTTTAAAAATATTTTATTTAAGTGGAAAATTTTTTTTTCTACTTTAGCAAGTCTATATGATATGAAAGTGGGGTTTGTTCTCTACTGTACAGAATGTGCCATTTTAAAATACGGGTGACCATACCGAAACTGTATTGATTTGCAATCTACATTGTGTTGCAACCTGATTGTGTAGTCTGTAAGATGTAGAACTGTGCAAACATAATCAGGAGCAGTGTCTCTGGATTCATTTAGAAAACAAAGTTCAGAGCAAAAGTAGGATGATTAAATTGTGTATTATTACTGGAGATCGGCTGAGTTAAGGCATTTCCATGCGTGGCTTGCCGAGATCTTACTATTTAACTATCTGCTTTCACATAACCCTTGTGTATGGTGATCACATTTATATAATCAACATAGTGTTCTGCCACTAGATGCAGTTTTCTTGGCATTGCAAGACGTGTTGACCCACTCTGTTGCCAAAAAATTCTCTTAACTTTTTCTACTGAGGAAACAGGAGAGAGGTTTAATTTTTGTAAGTTTGACGTGTGCTCAAATAGAGAAAAATAAAAACTCTAATAGAATCAGATACCAGAAAAAAATTTACTCAGCTTGCTGTGTACCTGAGTTTGCTGTGTAATATTTCCCAAGACCTTCCCCCCACCCCCAAAAAATGTTTTATCCAAAAAATTATAGTTATTTGGTGGGGGAACCCAAAAAATGGAGTCGGGGGCATTCTGACCATGCTTATTTAATCATTATTCGCCAATACAGGACTTGGCACGAAATGCCAGGGAGGCTTATAATGTTTTTTATTCTAAGACACAGCACATGATCTTTTTCAAAAGACCTTGACAGAATACTCAGCAATTCCATAGATCCAAATGCAAACTATATATCCTTCCTGGAGAAGGCAGTAAAAGGCATTGGTATACAAAAATGCTGAGCAAGCAGGAAACACTGGAGGACTCCAGCAGAGCAAATGATCATATCTTTCTGGTGAGAATCAAAAGAAAGATCCTCGCTACTAAAGATCCCCAGGACACTTCTCCCAGGATAAGATCTTTAAACTACGTGTTCTGGAAATATTTCAATTCAGGTAATTGTTTTACCCCTCCCTAAATCTCTTTCCCTTACCATTTATATTGAAAGCATCTAACTTTCTGTCCTTAATGGATTACTCTTTCAACACCTATAAGGGCGTGTTGTAAGAAAGCAAATTCAAATTTGTGTCTAAATTGTTCAAATAAAGTTTGTAATGCTATTATCCTTATTACTACTATCACTAATTTATGTGTAGTTCTACAGTATTTTGTTGTTTTGGGATATTGTCTTAGTTTGTGGCTTTGTTTAACTATTCTTCTAATCTCATAATATAAACTCAGTCCCATTTCCTAAATTAAATGAATTAATTTTACCTTTGCTTATATAGTATTTTAGTTTAGTAGCATAAGTTTACTTATATCACACCTAGTAAGAGCCATGTTTTAATTATATCTGGAATTGGCAAACATTTTTTTAAAAATTCCCCAAAAGGTCTGACCTTTCTAAAAAAATCAAGTACTCTTTCCTATCATCCATTTATTTTTTAAATCAATCCCCAAGAAGCCAAACAGTATCCCATGAGATTTCTTAGCTTTGCCAGTCTGCATTTCTAAGTTTCAGATAAGCCTAATATAGGAAATATATAAAACCAGTGACCATTCTATTAAGCAATCTGAAAAACAGGAGGCTAATTCTCTTCAACCTGCTACTTGAAATTGTTTTCCCTACCTTAAGATTTTATTAGCATTTGAAATATAGAACCCCAGAGAGCTGAAATAAAACTATTAACCATTAGGCATGCTATAGGGTTAAGTAAATTTCCTTTTTCTGGAAGCAGTTTTAATAGGGTGGCAAGGAAGTTTTAATAAGAATACAGGGACTTGAGAATAGGAAAAGATAAAAGGTGATTTAATGGGAGCAAAAAAAGATGCCCAGAAAAGTCCCCAGAATGATCAGAGATCTACTTCAACCTCTTTCATCTGGATCTGATTCAGTTTACGTTTTTATGCTTCTCTATATTTAAGTGACCAGGCTCCCTCCTACACACGTATTGCAAATCCACTGGATATTCTTATTATATTCTTAGTAACATTTCCTCATAGAACTAGACAATATAAAAATAACTTGAACTTTCTTAAATTGAGTGAAGGATACACCAGGCTTTTTTATTCTCCTAAAGCCTTCTCTAATGTAATGCTAAAATAGCCCCAAGAAATTGTTGATGGATTTGTGGGAGTTTAACATGTGTATTTAAAGGGAAAAATAACCATGTACAGTGTACAAAGAACATTCTTATTGAAAGGTGCTACATAAATGAGAGATTTTTTTTTCTTATTCTGTTCACACTCAGAAAAAAAAATATTGAAAACTGACCATGGCATGCCTATAGATAGAAGATATTAAAATTTTAATGAATATGATTCAGATTAGTGTAGGAGTATAGACTGGGTCCTAAATCTAAAACCTCTATGAGCTATAAATTAAACAACTTAGCAAAAAATGTCAGAAAAATCTGTTTTTGTTTTGTGATTTTTGGATAAGTATATACTTCTAAAATCTTACTATAGATTGACTGAGTTCAGGTGATTTTTAAAAATCCTTAACTTCATGAAATGACTTGATATATTTTTCTTGACAGCCTATGATGCTTTAGCCAGAATCCTAAAACCCCACATAAGACAGAACGTCTGTATCCACAGGAAATGTCTCGTGACTGAATTGATTCAGTAGGGCTTTTTCAGTTAACTTGGTAGAATCAATAAGAAGTTCTCAAGGAGTTGGTATCTCCAGAAAATTCTAAAAGCTATTTAAACCAATAAAACCTCAATCCTGTCTATCCTGGAACTTAAATAGAATTTCTATTTCTATTTGGAATGAGAAGGTATATATGTAGATGGGTGTATTAGAGGGCATAGATATGCCTGATTAAAAAAATATATTCTATTCCAGACAACATATGCTTCTTAATGTTAAAAACTATAAGTCAATAAGAGAAACCCAGGCTCCAGCTGTGGCCACCACATAATTTTATACAAGAAAAATAAAGTGAACTGAGCCTGTAAAAAAAAAAAAAAAAAAAAAAAAAAGAGCAACCTTTTTTCACAAATTTATGCCAGTGATTACATATTAAAGTGGCATCATCAAAAAGGGGAACTCTATGAGCAGTGATTGGAGTATATTGTTTGTGGTTTCAGGGTCACTGTATCATCAGTTGCACATTAAGCTAATGGCTAATATTGCTTCCATCTTTTAAAAAATTCTGAAAGATGTAATATAGCAGCTAATCTATAATATTCACAAAATGCAACAAACAAAAAATTTAAACAAACACACTTAGCATCCACACCAAAGAAACCCAGAGGAAATCAATTACAGAGGCATTTCTAGGGTTTTGCCCACATCCCAGGTATTTTATCTTTAAATCTTTTATACTTTGATTTGTCTGTGTCCAATTTGATTTTCAGTCATGATATAAAGGCTTTCATATTTGTATTCATTGACAGAATTTGTTGTAAAGGCTTGAAGAAACCTATTGAATAAGCAACAAACAGTACCTGTCTTGTTCGGTTCAGAATCCATCATTCTCACTCACTCATTGACTGGTACAGTACAAAGATACAAGAGTTACCTAAAGTGATGTGACACCACAAGACACATCAATCAAGGATTGTTTGAAAAAGGATACGGTTTAGTTTTAAAAGTGTTGTCTTTTGGAAGAGAAAAGGTTTTAAATCTGTCTTAGAAAAAAAAAAAAAGAGGAAGGGCTAATTCAAAACTAAAAGAGAAAAAAATACAGTATCGATCCAAATGCTGCTTGCTGAGTCATAAAGAAATGGAAAAGGCTCTAAGGAAAGAAAGGTAACCAAAAAAAGCTGATGGGGAAAACCCTGAGGAAAATGTTCCAAATGAGATCGCTGCCTCATAATCTTTTCATGTTGGTGAGCTCATCAAGGCTTCAAAGAGAAGGATGGTGGGAACTGGGATTGTACCTCAATGAAAGTGCATACAAATAGGTTTAAATTGCTTCAGAAATGTTCAGTGGCCCTCAAACAGATTTAATACTTTAACTTAGACTAGATTTTGCAAGGAGGTAGGTAACTGAGATTCTTCTTTGGCAAGAGTATCATCTGCTCTGGAAGGAACAGAACCAAGCTACTCTATTTCGTTTACATTCAGGGATAGGATGCAGAGTAGAATCAAGACCCCTCTCCATCTGCTTTTTTCACTCCAGTTACTAAGTGAAATCACATGGGGAGTTTTTATTGATTACTCTGATAGTAACATGTGTCTTCTTCAGAATAATTTAAATGATTTAAACACAAGAATTTGAGATACAAAACATTTGTCATGATAAGAAGTAGTTTTTCAGACTCTTTAATCCTCAGAGATCAAGAAATCAATATGCTATAGTTTCTTACTCTCTAGGAATATATATTGTGACAGTCAAAACATCTTTCTTTTATATATTACATGGATCATCAGATGATAATAACTCTTTTTGTTTAATGTATAGTCTTTGTCTTTTTTAGTCAATATCTATGGTCTAAACATGAGTATTTCTGTATGATTTATTCCTTTCAGATAGGAAGTATATTAGAAATTCCCTGGAGTCTAAAATATCATTTAAAATTTGACTTTTAGCAATTATGGGAGAGGGCTCAAAATTATGTGCATCCAGATGTTCAATGAACAGTTAGGCAAAAACCTATGCAAACAAATGTCTTCAAAGTATTCCTATAAGAGTTTGATAAAAGGGTCATTCCTTCTTTAATAAAATGATGAGGATGGACAAAAACTGGATAAGAAATGTCAAATGTTGCATCGGAAGAACTTACTTTAATTTTATAAATGATATGCAAAATAACTATTGAGCTAGGTGAGCCATGCCCATCCTCTAGGTCTCACGGTGTTGCTAACGTGAATTTTATATTGGCCTTTTACTTTTACTATCTGAGAATATCCAAAGATGGCTCCTGAAAAGAGGTCCCTAGTATGTGATTATTTAATCAATTAATATTTATTGGCTCCTTCCCCTATGAAGTTGTAGACCATGGATATCAAGATAGATACAATTCCTGTACCATGGGGTTTACAGTACAAAGAGGAAGAAAAGAATTAAGCATAAAATACTAAATAACTTCTAAAAAGTAAAATCCCTTGAGCTATGGGAGAATGTGATGGGGCAACCGAATCTAACCAAGAACGAGGATGGAGAGTGTTGTCAGAATCTCAGTAACAATTTTCTCCCATAAGAATGTAAAAACATAAGTAAGTAGGAATCAAGATTTATATGAGATTTTAATCATCATCTGATACCAAAATCACTTCTTAAAAATCCTCAACTAATGTTTTTTTTTTTAAATTTCTGCATATGCAACTACTCAACAATACCTTCTGGGTATTTTATTCCATCTTTGGCCACTTGGTTACATAATGAAAGTAAATTTTTCTGTTCCATATTTTGCTTTTTGATCTGAATTCCACCGCTTTAAAAATAAATAGTATTTATTCAATTTTTATTCCACATGACTATATTTAAATACTGCAAGGAGGGTATTGTACTTTCCCCAAGACTTTTATTTTCAGCAAAATTCCTTTGATGGAATATTTTTAATCTATTTAATAATCATGATCATCATTTTTTTAAGTTGGATATAATTTATTTGGTTGTCCACAGTAAAATGTGGTGAGCTAGTTAATGTTGAAATCATTTTGTCTTGCAAATTTTTTAAAATAAGAGTGCAGAATTTAACACTTATATTATTGAATTTTATCTAATTAAGTGCTACCTGATATTTTAACTAGGGGGGAACTTTTGGATCTCACTTAGTTTCTCACTGTATTCCAGGTCCCTGAGTGTTCATAATTTGTGTAATGTGATTAATTGATTTTCTACATCATCACCAGAATTATTAAAAATCAAACTGGAAATATAAATATAAAAGAAAAATGGCTTTCTCATTCTCTCTGCTTTCTATAAATTTATTGAGGAATGTTTTAGTTATTTGCATTTAACTAATATTTGTTGAGCATAATTGTTTGAAATGTGTAGACTTTAGGCAAGAAAAGGGAGGGATCAAAGATAAATAAATAAATATAAAGCCCTTATACCTGCAAAAAATAGTGAGAACAATGTTAACTTTAGTACCAGGCAGTTCCATATTTGCTACACTTGCTGTGTGACCTAGAGAACCTCACTAATGTTGATATTCTGATATAGAAACACACGCACAGTAACACACACATATCTGCCTTAACAAGACATTGTGAGGATTGAATTATTATTATTATATGTAAGAACCTGGCTCTTGGCAGTTAGACTTTCTCTCTCCATAGAAGTTTTAATAGCTTTGGGGAGAATGGTCCACAAATAATAGTGAAAGTGGTGGGTACTTGAGAGGTAAAGTGGCCAAAGTTGGATGTGTTAAAGTCACCAGCTAAATGCTTCTAATTTTAAATACTGATATAGGACTTTAAAGCATTCACTGGCTAAAGTAGATAATTGGAGGGAAGAGAAATCGTCTGGAAGTGAGGTATGCTTCAGATACCAAAAATAAATATACAGATGATAACATCATTAACAAAGAGATTTTCTGCAAATATAATTCATATTGCCAGCTAGTAGTCTTTATTTATTAAAGTTGCATCTCTCTGTCTTAGCTCCAATTCTCCTTCTAAGTCAACAAATATATGTGAGTAAGAATCTCATTTTCAGTTCTCAGATTGTTCAAAGAGAAATCAACAGAATTCAGTGTAACAGAGAAAGTGCACTTATAAAGAATCCTTTGATGTTATCATTGCTTTTATATATTTTTTTATAAAATACATACATATATATATATATATATTTATAAAATAATACTTTCCCTCCCCTCTCCTCCAAGTTCAACCTTCTATTTCTTTCAGCCAGGAAGGTCATGCTGCTACTATCTATTGTTACTGTGTCTGGTCCAGAGCAGTAACCTTGGGATGATCTTTTCAGGACAATAGCATTTCTCAGCATTTGTTTCTCACCTGAGAAGTGACTATTGGCTTTATCACCCTTCCATGCACTTCTCTGAATAAGGAACAAACTTCACAGCAATTTCAGATAGATACAACAAATAACAATTGACCGTTAGATCCCGAAGAAAGCATTTTATAAGCACTGCTGTGAACTGCCATTTAAGCCTAAGCTTCCTCATCTCCCAAAGACATACTCTCACCTGAGGAAGACTTTGCTTCAGAAGTACAAACACCCGCTACCACTGGGCCTTACCAGCCCCATAAGTGGAGGCACCAAATGGTACCAAATGTGCAGAGATTTGGACACTATAGTCCCATTTAAAAAAATCTTAACTTAGTTGAAATAATGGGCCAAATAAGTTATTACATACAATGTCTGTATGTGCTGCCCAAGTGAGCAAGTATTTGTATCTGTAGCTCTCTATGAATGTGCTTATATTAAGCATGGAAACAGCCTGAGAATTTTCACAAAGAATATTCCAACTGAAGAATGCCTCATTTGACACACATCACTTTAGCTGCTTTAGACCAACCATAGCAAGATCACAGGATTTGTTGATGTTATTTCATATCTGTCAGTATTACTTCAGATAAATGTCACTATATATTTAAGGATAGAGCAGACTTTCTTTTATCTCATAAGAAATTCAAATCTAGCATAATACTTCTTTAATCCTCATCCCACGCTCTAGTTTGAAATTATAAACACTAAATGCCTTTATTAGCACCGATTAATCTGGATCATTGTATTATATTATGATTCTTAAGAAGAGGAAAGTGAAAGTAAGAAAACACTTTTCTCAACTAAGCAAGTAAGTACTCTATCTGCCTGGCAGATTTCAATGTCTAAATCAGAATTAAGGAGCAGCAAAAACCAACACAAATTTCCTAGGAAAGGACAGGGATTGTGGCTTTTGAAAAGATTATGTTGACACTCGAGCTAAGAAAGCAAAGTACTACCCCCAATAGACCGTAAGGAAGAAAATGAAACTGTAAATGAACCAGACTACTTTGATGGAGAAGTGAATTGTAGCTCCAGGCCCTTTGGAGGTAAGTGATCTATAGGGTAGATGTGGGGGGGTGGGGGGGGCAGGGCAGGGGGCAGAGGGAGCAGGGAAAGCAAATCAGTAGTTAGTATACAGAAAGGTTTTTGGTGACCCTAAAACCCTTTTTTAAAGTGCAATTTTAGGCTGATGGTTCATGTACCTCACAGTCTCCTACATTCTTGAAATTTTAGACTGAGACAATACAGATCACAAATTTGATCAAATCATTTAATTATTAATGATGGTAGGGTTGCATTGTAATCGACCTTACTCACCAAATAATACAACTTGTCTGAATAAGACATGGAAATCGGTACCTGAAGAGACAAAACGATTTGCTACAAACTATCTATCATTTAAATACTGTCAGAACTCTCAAAAACAAGCGAAGAGAAAATGTTTTGATTTATTTTTCTTTCACTTCATCTTAGTATTTCTATACTAAGTGATATTGTAATGAGGCTTTTCTCTTATAACCTGCTTTCTTTTCTTAATCTTACTACATTTTATATAAATCCCATACTTGATCTACATTCATTAGCAACTTGGTATTTCTTTCCTCCTGGTCTCTAATTTTTTTTTTTTTATCACAATATTTTAAATCTGAGGAAATGTGTTTATGTTTCTGGAGCTTATAAAAAAGAAGTTTTATATGTCCCTTTTATTAATACAGTCTGGTTTCTCTTTTATAAAAAATTGGGAAAGACAAATAGAGTAGAATTGAAATCTATAGCTAAGTTCTACTCTCATAGAGGCTTTCTAAGCATTACTATAGACATATACACATGCTCACATACATTTACACACACATGCACAAATATGTATACGTACACACAGATATTCTTTAAATGAAGGGGTCACTTTAATTTAACTTATGGTACAAAGAGTGAAATATCATGGTGTCTATAACTAGCCCAGAGTGGTATTTTCTAAAGTAATCTTCACTGTTTCATGGTACTATCTGGATTTGCTTCCAGCTATGTGGATCTGCTCCACATGTGAATTCACAAATTTGTGTTCTTTGGTGACCCTTAGATATTATTTTTTTTATCAGTTGAGCAGCTTAGACTGCTATGACTGCTCCTTGATGCCCAACCAAACTCTAAATATCTTCTGGAAGCAAACCTAAGTAAAGTCCTTGCAGCCTTCCCTACATCGTGAGACCTGTAGCAATATGATAGTTTAGGCTAGCTGACTATTTCAAGATAAGTCTCAGAATATTATATCTTTGTGATATCATTAAAATATAGTATACATTGGCAAATACTTTTCAACTCTTGGACATTCTTCTATTTGCCAGGTTTATCTTCCTAAAGCATTGTGTCAAAATGGATTTTCAGGCTCTTCTGTGCTAAAATGAAAGATCTTCTGTGGATTATAATTGATATCTCATGGTGGAAAGAACACTTATTATGCCACATATTTGCATTCTAGGGTCTATGACTTTGTTATAGAATTGAACATCTTTAACAACTTACACTGGCCAGCCAATTTACAAATGAGGAAACCAAATATTAATTTATATTCAGAGGTAAACACTATATAATACTGTAATATGCATGTCCAATGAAAGCGAAGAAGTCCAGATCAAAATCACAGGTAGCTTAAATTTGAAAAAGGTTTTTTGTTTTGTTTTGTTTTTTAAAATAAAATAGGAGTTCTCATTAAAACCTGTAGGATACGTGTTTATGATGGACTGACCTTCATATATTCATATGTTCAGTATTATATTAATATGAAAGCTAAATGTTTTTCAAAACAAATTTTTGTGTCAGTAGTTCTTCCTCTTTCCTTGGCTTTTATAAAAGCAAATGTTTTCATTGATTCCATTTAATTCAACAATATTACATTAATCTTTAATACCCAAATAAACATACATTTTAGGCATTACAAAAACAAACTAACCAAATGTCCCAACAGTGAAGAAACACATGACTTTTCAGAATAAAAGCATGAATGTACAAAATGTCAATGAGCAATTGGGAAGTTTCCTCTAACAAGGCACCAGAGTGCAGCCTCAGATAATTCTGGGCACAATTATCATTTCCTAAATTACAAGAACACCTTTTACATAACTACCAAAAGATAATTAAACAATGGCTCATCTGAATGAAAAAGTAAGTGGCCAACTGACGTCCTTATGATTCTGAAGGGTTCTGCATTACTCTTTATTAGGTAAAACAGCATAATCATTGTAGCCCTATTGTTCCTTTAGTGATAAGTATCAAGTTATATAGTAACATTTTGCTCTGTAAACTATAGACTGTCAACTGGTCTTTCATGGAAATTTCAAATTATAGGGAAATTGTACTATTCAGAGGATATAGATGTCTACCACCTTAAAGATGATTGATTATTGGAATTTTGTAAATATTTCTTGACTTGTTTAGACCTTAAAATTTTTGTCATTTAATTTATGAGCTAATTTTCTAAGTTCCCAAATCCCTAGGACACTGAATAGTTTCTATTTCTGGAACTTCAAAACTCATGTGCATTCACCAAGAAACTGTCTTCATACAGGTGTCTTAGGAGCCAGTCTGCAGCCCTTTTCTGGCAAAAGACCACATTATGAGGGTCTTTCAAAACCAACACAAAGAAAAGTAACTGCTAATGAATTTATATTTAAAACACAGCTATTTAAATTTTCTAAAGTGATTTCCATAGTATCATCTTATACTTCATAAAAAACAGAAAGCAAGAACAACTGAAAAGTAACATCTTTAACTTAATGAGGAAATAAAGATATGGGTTGAATGCAAGGACACTGGAGTCAAAAGACTGAGCCTGAATCCCAGCTTTATCACTTATTAATGTTTTTACTTAATGTTAGTTATTCTCTCTTCCTTTAGTTCTCCAGTTATAAAATAGAAATAATATTACCACCTACTCATAGGGTTGTTTTGAGCAATATATAACATCTGTTAAACATATTAATTACAGTCCAGTATGTATTATACACTCGATAAATGTTAACCGTTATTTATATTAACAGTATTGCTTTCAAATGGAAACACAAGCACAGAGAAGTTCAAATAATGTGCAAAAAAACAAAAGACATGGTTAGTGGCAAATTTGGATTTAGGTCACTCTCTTTCGACTCCTGTGCCATTATCCTTAGCATTTTCCTAATATATGACAATGTGCGATTAAGCACAAAATATATAGACAATAAAAAGTTATATGGAAATGAACAATATGCATAATTGTATGTGTATATGTCATGTTTTCTGCCATTGAAAACTGATCATTCTAAACTTTTGCCAGGAGTTTTTGAATTCTCAGAAGCTGCTTACTAGATACAAATATTTTGTTATGCATATATGAATATTAATATATAATATGTTTATATATAAATGTATATTGATAATATTGGTAAATAAATAGATTTCAAACAAAAATGGTTATGAAAATATTTTTCCACCAGAAGAGTAAGAGAAATTTATTTTGTTAAAAATTTGAAAATCCTTTGCTTAAAATTTATTTTTCTTTTGTTTTGATTTTTTTATAATAGAAAAAATGTATATTATTTTTGAAAACTTGGGAGGAGAAATAGAAAAGCAAGAAAACAAATAAGCAAAAATCAAGCAATGGCCAATTCTAAACTTTGTTGAATCACTTTATGTATTTGTTTTTAGACATATATATTTCATATTTAATTTTATAAATTGAATACATATTTTATAAAACAGTGTAGGTTTATAACACACATTTAGCTTAATGATGTGCAGGAATATATTTCCAAATAATTTGATATATATTGTTTGTAATGGTGTGTAATATTTTACTGATAAATAAGCAATAATTTAAGAATTATATTAAACAGCTTGTTTTCAGTTTTTTTCATATTAAAAGAACACTCATAGACAAATTATACACAGTTAGATCAACCCTTTAATAGAAAGTCCTAGAAATCAAATTTCTGAGATAATGTGTAAGAATATTGATGTTTTTGATGCACATGGCCTAATATTTCTTAGTAACAAATGTGTCTATTTCGATATTTACATTTACATATACCTCTTAAATTCCACTTCAACCATATCAGAAATTATATCCAACATAGCATTGATTGAGTGATTACCAGAGTGAGCATTTATAGTTCTTTTGTGAATCGTTTTTCTTTTCTTTAGGTGGGGCAACCCTTGGTTGACCTCACAGATTGCAAGGACCTTGTCAGTTTACAATCCCTTATTTTTTTTATCATTTACCCCTACAGAAACTGGGCTTCCTAGGTGGTCTCCCATCCAAGTACTAACCAGGCCTGACCCTGCTTAGCTTCCGAAATCAGATGAGATTAAGCTTGTTCAGTGTAGCATGGTCAGAGATCTTTTGTGAATTGTTTATTTCTATTTCTCACTTTAAAAATTTCCAGACTAGGTGGTATTGGAGTTACACTATTGTTTCTCACCCTTCAACAGTAAGTTTATTTGCACTTTCTCTTTAATCTCTGCATCCCTGTTGGGAGGCATGTGATCAAGATCACAGAACCCAAATGTGGCAACAGGAAGATGATTTCTCTTCCTCCAAGTTAATACCCTTAGATTCACTTTTTAGATTCATTTGCTTACACATTTTTAAGAAAACGTTGTTTACCTTTCAGCACACTAATGTTATTTGCTAGTTTTTATTTTAATGTGATTAAAAATCACCTGACATATGTTTCTGGTGGTTTCTTTAAACAGAATGTAGAGGGCAAAAGAGGCTGACATAAGTGAAGCATATTTTCCCTAACAATAATCTGTTCCAAGAATGTGTTTTATAATTTTGTTTGATTTTAAAGGAAACTTTATAAAGTATTTGGTGTTATTCTACCATTTGTCAAACAAGAGAAAAGTTTCAAGTGTATGTTTCCTTTCATAATAAAGTGGAAAATTTATAAAAATTTAATAGATTTAGCCGTAACTGTCATTTAAAGAGAAAAATGTTTTCTTGTGGAATATATGAAGTCCTAAGGGGAAATTGGTCTCTTAGAGCAGAAGTTAGCATTAAAGGATTGTCAAAAACTGTAAGATAAGGCATTCATAAATAGCTATCATTGTCCTAGATATGCATCAGTTAGTTTTTTCAGTGACTTCAGCTATGATGTTCACTGCCTTAACAATGAGTGACCTATAAGGGATCCCTGATTCCATGCTTGCTACCTCTTCCCCCCTTATTCACTTTGCTCCTGAAGTCTCCTCCATTAGCCCTCGAAGGCTCCTGACCAACAAATGGCCTTTGCTCTAACAATTCTCTCTGCCTGGAATGCTTTTCTTCCAGATATCTACTTGGCTAAATCTCTCTTCTTATTCACAGTTTGGTCAAATGTCACCATCTAATGCATCCTATCTGGACCATCTTATTTATTGCTATAATTTGCCTCCTGTGACCAACAGACTCCTGTCTTTCTTACCCTGAGCTATTTCTTTCTTTCTGTTTTATACTACTGATCAACTTCTAAAATATTATACAAATCAGTTACATATTATATTTTTTGTTGATCATATTTTTTTCCTTTATCTAGAATATTCCATCAAGAGATGGAATAGAGATCTTTTTCTCTATTTTGCATGCTGCTGTACCCCAAAGTTATTGAATAGCTCCTGGAAAATAGTAGGTGCTCAATAAAAACATTTTTTAAATCAATAAAGAGATAATGTAAATAGTCTAGAGTGGGCTCAGTAGTTCAATTTTTGTTATCGGATACCCAGGTAGTGGTGTGCTGGATGTTCATTGATTGCTAGTTTTATTCAGATATAGTGGGAATATTTATACCATTACAATGGCAAACAATATAAATCAGAATTTTTCTTATTTCCCTCAGAGAATGGGTTATCAGCACACCTCTGGACCCGGGTCTTTCATTCCTTTAGTTCTACCAGGCTCATTGATTTGGATTTTGGTCTTTGGGATTCTTAATTCATGATTGAAAGATGACTGTCACTTCAGCAGTATCTTGACTCATTTTAAATATTTACGTGTTTGTTGAGGGAAACTGAAAACAAATTCACAGCACGACTAGCTTTTTTATCAGATAACAAAATTTCTCTTAGAAGCTTCCTAAAGAATTAGTGCTAACCTTTCATTGGCCCATATTTATCACAAGACCATTTGTTATTTGCATAAGAGACTGCAAAAATAAATGACCAGCAATGCGAAGTATTGTATTGTCTTAGAGTAATCATAATTTGCCTACTGGGAATGTGATTTCATCCCTAAACAAAATCAAGAATTAATTGCTAGGAAAGAAGTGGAATATGAAGGCTATAAGACGGACAACTCAGCGTGGTTCCTAGTAAATGCAGACCATAATGAAAAATAATAATAATAATAAGTATTGAGTTCTTTACGAAGTAAACGAATGAGCACTTGGAATTTTGAGAAGAAGTAGATGTACATGAATTTTCAACAATATTCACAACTGGGAGAGAAAGGCGACTGATATGTGGCATTGAGAAAATACATTCCCTTAGATACCCCATATAGTAGGCTAGTATCATGTAGGATCAGCTGCAGTACTGCGATTTCATTTGTCCTCAAAGAATACCAATTCTTCTGTAATTATTTGCCTTTTGGAAAATGACTTAATCTTTGATTTATCTTAATACTTTTTTGATATATTATTATATGTCTGATAGTCACTATAGAAAAGAGTTTAAAGTACTACTTTCAAGATCTTTAGAATTAACAATTTTTTTTTTTCTGTGTAAAGAAGTATTTGACACCTTATTTTAAGTAGTACTATAGAGAGGTCATGTTTAAGTACACGTTCTGGGTAGCATTTCTTAGATAAATAATCCACAACTGAACAGAGATTCCATTTAAAGACAGCTTTAACATCCAAAGGGCAAGGACCAGTGTTTGGTTTATGCTAGAAAAAAATATCAGCGAGAAAGCAATTGAGTTCTATTTAGATGGTGACAGGTGCTCTCAACAATTTGGATGTTGAAATAAAGGCAGACTTGTATTAAAAAAAAATACAATCTAGAGGGACTGAGAGCCCATTTCAATTCAATCAGTTCTGTTGATTATATTTCTTGAACATCTCTTGAATCAATTTTTTACCTCTCCTTCACCACAACTATATTAGTGGCAATGGCCCCTACCCAGTCTATCCTCCACATTGTACTCAGCCTTATTTCTCCAGCACCAAATCGTATCACAGCAAAGCTCCACTAAACACAAAACAAAACTGAAAAATCTTTAGTGTCTCCCAAGATAAAGCCTAGATTTTTCAACACAACATAAAGCTTTCAATACACAGGTACCAATTTATGAACCCTGTGTCATCTCTCACTATTCAACTTGCTTTAGTATACAAAATGTCATCTTTTTTCAAGAATAAACCACACTTGTGCTTACTTTTGCATATACTGTTTCCTCTAACGTGAAAATCCTCTCCTGTCGAGAAAAAAACACACACATATTTTTCACTAATTTACTCATTGATATGTTCTCAAACCTATCCCTTCCACAAAGCTTTTTTTCACATATGTTCTTATAATAAAATTTAAGGTAAGTTTAGTCATGAATTGTATTGCTTATTTTTTAAATTTGTTTGGATGCTGTAGCCCCCATCTCATTCTTTGAATTTTCAGAAGTTTAAGAGTACTTTATCATATTTTCATGTTTCAGGGCAAAGAAAGTTGGATTAAACAATAATTATTCTTCTTCTGCATGACCAGAAAATATAAGCAAATATTAATTTAACAAATGAAAACATAATAGAATACAAAATTATATACAAGTATTATATAAACAAAATTCACTAAAAATATTCAGAAAAGAGTATATATAAAACCTGATGTAATTATTATTAAGAGTTTTGATGAGGATTGCGACATCATTTGGACTTTAACATAAGTGTGAAGTTTGCATAGCCTAGAATGAAAGGACCACAAACAATGCCAAAAAGCAAAGATGACTTTGAGGAAGTAATGAAGCTGTCTGTGATTATGGTGAGAGTTAAGTTGACTGGTGTCTTCAGTTTGTGCTGAGTTGTAATAAGTAGCATGATTTAATAGAAGGAGTTTATGAAAGGCTGCTGCGTTTAGAATTAGAAGATTAAAGTTTGAATCCAAGTCCTGCTTACTCATGTGTGACTTTCAGTAAGGTTGTTGGAATGATAACATTCAATAATGCAAGTTAAATTCTCTAACATAATTTTTGGCAAATAGTAAGGGTTCCAAACAGTTTGACAAATGTGAATAGGATTAGAGGAAATAAAGTTTCTTTGAAACTTTAATGCACATACAGTATAATTCAACCTCAAGTAAGCATGAGTTATGTTAAAACTTTACAATTATAAAAGCAGGCCTTTTCTTTCTCTCCTCTCCTTGTAATCATAGAGATTATTTCCTATGTGATTAGCAAATAAGGTCAAAATTATAGAATAAAACATAATCAAAACTCCATGTTTAATTTACCATGTTCCAGAAGGATAGCATCACTTTGGAGAAAGACTCAGGAAAATATGAAATGTCAAACAATCAAATAAAGAAAACAATTAAGTATGAAAGTTTCCTTAGAAGAGTACATTTCTGGACCTTGAAGGGACCTCAAGGTCATCAACCTGAACTCTGTTAAATTGTTGATAAAAATAATTGAGTTCTGGGGAGTTTAAGCAGCAACCTAAGGCCATGGTCATGCTAGGAAGAAAGCTTCTAGAACATGGCTTCGTGATCTCCATGATTTCGAAACCAGTAAGTCCTTATCACTGTGTCTAGGTGGGCATCTGTCAACAATAGTAAAATAGGGCTCTGCATCTTTATCTTTAGATCCTTTAGGTAATTCCTTTGTGCTCAATGCAAATCCATTTATAAGACATGAAGAGATGCCCAGACAAAAACTCAAATTACATTTGCAGCAAACCCTTGCTATTTCAGTACATTAGCTACAGATTCAATAAAGGTAAAGTGGTTGTTAAGCTTTTCAGCTTGAATGGCATCATTTTTTTTATTGCTTTTGGAAGAAATATGTGGTGGCACCCACCCAAAATCATAAAACCAGAGCATCTAACAAAAGGTGCTGTGAGCCTTGAGCTCCATTATAATTTCAGATTTGGTGTGCTTCCCACTCTGTAAATCACCTGAAATTTACAGCTGCACCTGCAAACCCAAGCACGAGGCTAAACTCTTAGATAAATAAAATTGCTCACCGTGTTCCCTGAATGTGCACTGTTAGCACAACTGTGCCCTCAGCCTAAGTGGGGCTCCAAATTTACCCAAACTGGCTGTTTCTATATAGTCAAAATTAGTTGGAGCCTTGGGAATCAAATACATTTAGAAACAGTGTCAATCTTTTAGATGTTCTAAGTCTTCAAGAAGACATGCGGGGACATAAATTGATATGCCATATACCTTGGTTGTGATATTTGATCTGTTTCCAGCTACCTCTGTTTTTTCCATTTTTCCGATTACTATTAAGGATTGACAAATGTAATTTTTAGAAGCAGTCAAACATTAACAGAATATTTATTGAGAAAATTATGCATATAATACTGGACTAGGTGCTACAAAGCGTGGGTGCATACATACACACACACACACATACGTATTCAATGACATGTTCCCTGATCTTCAGATGAGTAGAGGTGGGGAGAAGAGAGTGACACTTGTTAAGTGCCTACTATAAGCAGAGTGCTTAGCATACAATAGAGAAATATGGATAACTACTATTTCCTACTCTCCTAAATTTCTTGCTTAAACGTGGGATTTAATCATTGCAGTAACTATGAATCTGTTATTTTCATCCTCAACTATCAAATGACAAAATTAGGGATTAGAACTATTCATTAGTTTGCTTACCATCACTGAATTATTAATGTAACCATGATTAGTATCTACTCTTCTTAGTTCAAATCTATGGTTTATCTATAATGTCATGTTCTGATCTGTCTGTCTACTGTGCAACCTCTTGCTTTTCATGGAGTTTCTAGTAAATGCATCTTTTTATGGAGTGTATTAAACTTTAGATAAGTTTTGAAAGATGTATAAGATATGAATGGCTGTGAAGGAGAAAAAAGATATGGCATGAAAGTGCAAATGAACAAAAAGTGAGTGGCACATGCACCCAAACAAAAAAATAATAATATTTGGCCAAAATAATATGTTAAACTTAAAGCCTTATGAGTCCAAAAATTAGAAAATCGAAATTATATTGAGAAATATCTGAAATGCTAGAGAATTTTGCGTTCAAGAACTAATAATTATTCATTAGTATCGAAAGATTGCTGCTGTGGGTGTGAGGGCACATTCTTTCCACTGTGATTTGCAGCTATGGTCCAAGAGTTAACTCCTTTCACTATTTTCCACCAATGAACTGCCAATTGCCTCCCTCTTCATGTAGATAAGGATACATAGAATTTAAATCAGTTCTTCTAATGAAAAGAACATATTATTAACATTTTAATTTTTTTTCTTTAGGGAAAATTGTTTTGAACTTTTAAGGGATTGCTGAACATTAGTTTAGGTGCAGTGAAAGAACCAAAATTATAAAATACAGACTCAAATACAAGGAGATTATCATCTAGTTGCAAGCATTTATTAATAAGGTATTTGGAGTTGATGTAAAAATTAAGTAAGCAAGTTTTTATTTTGGAACTTATTTGCTAAAGAAGAATTTAATAGAGATCATTGACCAACATGGATACTTTTATTTAAACAAACGATTCCTTTTAAAAGTCTTCTTCTATAAAAATATAATTAGCAATACATTCATTTTGTAAAGTCTGTTCCTATTATTATTCTTGGAAATCCATATAATTTATTTTGTACAATTTGTTCTGTGGGACTGCATTATATATTTTTTTCACAATACTGCTGGGTAATATTCCAGCTCTGTGTACTTCTATAAATATATTACATCACAGCAGAGAAACTTTTATTCTTCTAAGAAGAATCATGATATCCCAAAAAGAGGTAGAGGAGAATCATACTGATAAAGCATGTGTTGAGCACAAAGGCCAGAAACCTGTTTGTTAGAAGACAGATGGTCCTTCATCCGATTGCTTTTCCTTGATTCAACCTACTTATCCACACACAATTTTCACAACCCATGGAAACTCTCACCTCTTATTTAAGACTAATTTAACTCAAGAAAAATAAAAAACTTATTTCCATTCTGTTTCAAGGAACACTTTGGTAAAGAATAGTACCTGGAAAACAAATAGCGAGGTCTGGTATGACAGAGAATATAGTTCTGGTTTGTGTGACCTGTTACAAGTGGATATTGAGTAACTAGGATTCCTCAAAATGTTTGGCACAAAGTATGGCCATTAAGGAGGGCATTTTCATGAAATAAGTTTCTGATGAAATACACTTTCTGACTCCTACAATAAAAATACTGCCTATTAATATGTAAATTCTCTATTATTCCAACTATTCTATAGGAAATGAACATGTACACTTGATATAAGCACGTGTTCTCCAAACGTGTTGATCTGGTAATTTTTTTTTTCTTTTCTGTAACTACGTATTAACTTTCACATGCTAGAACATAGTTTAGAAACCCTCAGCATAAATTATACATAAAAACTTCATGTATTTCAAATAGAATAAAATTAATTGTCAGAATTGTTTCTAAAATGGCAATTGGCTTAAAAAGGTTTGTGGATAGACGGATTAAAATTTGTAAGAAATCTAATTCTGGGGTATTTAGGCAATGCAAAAAAATAAATGAAAAAAAAGAAGAGAAAAAAGAAAAAAAGAAAGAACCAGAAATAAAGATAACACTATTCATAAATAAATGTTAGATAAAGTTATTGTTTCTAGACATTATTCATGTTTTCATAATAATTCAAGAAATTTGAATTGGGAAAATGATTAGAATTAATATCAGAATTCAGAAGCATAGCAAAAAACAGGGTTAAAAAGGTATAAATAAGTACTATACTCATAAATCATATACAGTAATAATAAGTCAAATATAGTAGGAGAAAAAGTCATACACATATCTCCTCAAAAAGAAAATGATAAAGAAAAAAGAATCAAAATGAAAAATCTTTGGAAAAAATGTGAATGAGTTCTATGGAAAACTGACAAAATTAATTTTCCTAAAAATTACCAAGATTCAGCTATACCTTGATTCTTGCTACCCTTTTTCACTGGTTATAGAGCTTCCGTGTGTTACCAGAGTGATGCTTATATTATCCACAAATTTTATAAAAATTCTCCATGAATAGATCGTTGTTTTCCTTTCCAACCTTATTATCCAGAATGGCATACTTGTACCGTAATCTCTAACCACATCCCTGAATGCTACCTGTTATTTCATGAATTTTTGATTTAGCAATGGAGATTCCTTTATCATGCTTTATCACCCACTGGATTCACCCTTGACCCCAGCCTCCAAGAATCAGCCTCGCTCACAAATTCAGTCATATTCTACTACATAAAATCTTTCACAGCCCAATCTAATAGCATTTTTCGTATCCAGGACCACCACTACAGCATACCTGTTACCCAGCCATATTGTACTTATGAGGCACTGTTTATTGTTATTACTTATTTACATGTCTGTCTCTTCATGAGCTATTTGAGACTGGCAACCAACTCATTAATTATTGAATCACCATGTCCTTGAATTGAGTGCTCCATAGGGAGCATTCAAAAAATATTTATTAAATGGACATGCAACTGGATAGGTGAATGTCTCTATAAGGGTTTTAATAGAAATCTTAATTGTACTGTAAAATTATATGTCTTTTGACGAACTCAGTATATCCTACTGGCCGCATGCCTTTCATAAACAGAAAAATACTTTGGTAAACAAATGGAACAAATCTATATTAAAAATGGGCAGGGGAATTGGAAAGAGATAATGAACAGAAAAGTTAGTTGCCCATGTGAAAATGATAAATGCAAACTTCCAATTATAAAATAAGTCCTGGGGATGTAAGGTACAGCATGGTGACTATAGTTAACAATACTGTATTGTATATTTGAAAGTTGCTGAAAGAGTAAATTTTAAAAGTCTCATCACAAGAAAAAAAATTGTAACAATATGTAGAGAGGGATGTTAACTAGACTTGTGATGATTATGTGGCAATATATACGATATCTATTCATTATGTTGTATACCTGAAGTTAATATGTTATATACCGATTATATCTCAATAGAAAAATGAAAACAGGATTTATTTGGGAAGTTTTAAAACTTTTTTCAAAATCTTCCTAATATTAAATCTGTGACCATTGTTACAGAAAACAACTTTTTTTGTTAGCCTATTCCTAGTAAAGCATATTAAGAGCAGTAGACTTTTCAATATGATATATTTGTGTTGTGAAGAGAGTATATTGGAGATATGGTGATAGAAGGATGGATAACTAAAACATATTATTTTACAAAACTTACATTCTTTCCTTGACACCTGCCATGAGAATAAATATTTATTTCTTTATACTTTTTGAAGGACTCCACTTAAAATGGAACAATCCTAGTTCGTTTTTGAAATTTGGTTTATCTGGAGAGCATTCATCTAATAAGTCATTGCCCATTCATCTTTCAAAACCTAGCTAAAATTCTATTTTTTCACAAAATATTCCCTATACTGCTCAGTTGGAAGAATTTTTAAAAAATTGTTAGACTCTAATAACTCATTATTTGTATTTTACATGGGATATTTTTAGTTTTTAATTTTATTTACAATTATTTATGAACATTTTTATCTTTCACTCACCAGATGGTAGGTTACATTTACATTAAAACGGAAGTTTCTAGATAGAACCAACTTTATATTTTCAAAATACGAATATGTTCTTAGTATAGAGTAGGAAAAACGTGTGAATATTTATATTTGTATCTGATAATATAAGGCAAACAAACTTGTCGAATTTCTAATAATACAGAAATATTTGTAAATAAAAGTATTTCTCTTTGTGTGTGTGTGTGTGTGTGTGTGTGTGTGTGTGTGTGTGTAAGAGAGAGAAAGAGAGAGAAGAAAGAATATTAACAGAACAAATTTTACATTTGCAATTATACAACATACATAGCAAAATGTTACTTTAGTTGAGGTTCTGTTGTTGTTGTTGTTTGTTTGCTTGTTTTTTAGTGATATCTAAACCAGGACAAACAGAAGGGAATAAGTTGCCTAGGACACACATTTTAAGAAGGTCTCATCCAGTTGGGTCAGCGTCTGAGAGTGTCACCTTAAATTGTGCTTCATTCACATCACCTTATCTCTGCAACTGTCCTTTTTGGATCTATCTCGCCATTTTATCACTTTTCCTCCAGACTCCCAGTCTCTTCCCTTGATGCCTAACTTCTGAAATGTCCCCTTTCACTAGATCTCTAAACCTCAATCATATTTAGGAGCTGCTCTCTCCTATTTCCCTATCAAAGCTCCAGTTGTCCCTGTACCTAAGTGATAGGGAAAACTCGGTCACATAGACTATTTTATAAATAGTAATTTTATTTTTTAGATAAAAGAAGACTGAAAAACATTTGATATCAGCTCCCCAGGTAGTACTTGCAGTTTAAAGAAAAATACCTGAATACTAAGGCATACATTTTTAGTGTCCTAATACTTCCCCTCCACCAAGGAGCCTTGCTTGCATGCCACCCTTCTGTTCATCTGCAGCCTCCAGCTGAAGCCAGCCTCCTGGGGACATTCTTCCTCAGATGTCAACAGGGAGCTGCAACTCACACCACAGTCCACACCAGACTCTGTCCCGTTTTTAGTTTGTTCCTTATACTTTGAGTTTCTTATTTATTGTTATTTTTTCAACTGTGTTATATGCATTGTTTTTGTTACCTAGATTATAGTCAAGTTTTTCCACGTTCATGCTTTTTTTTTTTTAATAAATCGCAAAACATTAATTCTATCATCAAAGCAGACTGAAATGGGGTAAGGGAAGCTTTAGATTTTGGCAGTGGGATTCACTCGTATCATTAAATGAATTAATGTTTGCAACCATGCCATACCTCTGCCTAAAACCAGCCCTGCCAACATGCCTTTCTCTTCTCTTTACCATGGCCTTCCAATTGGTAACAAAATAATCCCATTGTCATTTCTCAAATGAAAGTGAACATATCCACTTTTGGATATGTTCCAAAATTGACAAATGTTTAAAATTGACAAATCAATCTCTAAGCTGAAATCTAACTACACAATATGTGTAGGTCTGGCAGCATTAAACCACCTTTCTTCATTAAAACTTCTATTAACCACTAATCCATCACTAAATTAGATTTCAATGACTTTAAAAGTGGGGATTAAAAGACATTGTAATCAAATAGTCATTTTTTTTTCTAAAATATTATAACTCTCCTTGTCAACAGAAAGCCTGGGACTCAGTGGTTCTAAGCCACCTTATTGGAAATGATATATTGTTTGCTTTTTTGCTTGTTATTGAACTTCAGTTCAAACTAAATTATATAATAGTAAATGAAGGAAATGGGTTTAGTTTAACTTTTCCTGACATAGACATAGGAACAAAAAAAGAAGAAGACATGATTCAGCTCCCACGAAACAAAAGTGGTGACTGTTTTTCAAGTAAATATTTTAAGAAAGGAATGACCTGAGTTGTTTTAAAACATGGACTTTGAAGAAAGATTTTGTATTGATGTTGTTTTAACTTTTTATAATGGGGAATTTGAATGTACACATAAGTAGTAGTGTATGATAAACTCCCTTGTACCTTCCACCTGAACTCAGCTACAATCAATCATAGCCAATCCCAGCCCAGCCTCACCCCCATCCAACCTTCCTCTTCCAAATTATTTGACTATATCTCAGAAATCATATAATTTCATCGCTAATATTTCTGTATGTAATAGTACAAATAAGAATTCATTTTACTAACAACCAATTATTTCTATCTTATAACATTTAAAAATAAATTATTATTATTATTATTATTATTATTATTATTATTATTATTAAATATCCAGTCAGCATTGCTAGTCCCACTTGTTCATTAATAAGAACTGGGTTTTAGTCTCTACTTTTCCACTTACTTCTGTATGGCCTCACTCTCTTTATCTGTAAAATGAGGTTAAAATATCCACCTAAAAGGTGTATTGTGAGAATTAAATGAGATGATATATAAAAATGAGTGTAGGTCTTACAACTCACTCAATATATTTAAAAGATATTTTTATAATAAAATTTTAGATGTTTTTGGAATATATTTTAAATTTAAGTCATCAAAAAGTTTTCAAGGCCTAGTCTAAAAAAATTGACCATCTCCCTATTCCTCCCAGTTTCTTTTCTTCTCCCTTCTCTGGCTTCTGTAAATTGTGTTTCTGCTTTTTGTCAAGTGTGCTCCATCTAGACCTATTGCTCTTACTCCTTTCTCACTCAAAATTACCTATTTATGCTCTCTTACCTGTTTGTGACTTGGAAATAGTAACAAGCACAACCACATTATGATGTTGAAGTTAATATGGAAAAGAAAAAAAAGAGTAGCAATGTGTAAAAGTTCTCATTTATTTTAAAACATAACTTTGAGAAATTTTTAAGCAGCAGAAATATCTCTGTGTGTCTAAATCCATAGAAGGAAAAGCCAACTCCATGTATTTATAAAAAGTAGTGAGTTTCCCCAAATGTAGACAGATCTCATTAAGATTTATCTTAATCACCTTTCCCTCACATATAAAGGGAATTCTTTCTCCTATTTTAATTTGTCATTAAAACAAAATTTTTCTTATTTTGATATTATTTGAAATGAAATATGTGAGGGAAAGGCGTTAAAGGTATTGACATAAATTACTAAATTAAAGCTGAAGTCCAAATGCATTTTTAATAATAAGTAATGCTCGATTGCTAATAATGAATATCAAAATTTTGCCTCCTTTGAGCAGTGTATGTGTGAGCTCATTTTTCCACAGTCTCACTAACATCTTTTTAAATTTTTTGCTCATTTGATATATGAAAAATATCTCTTTGTTTTAAATTGCACTTCATTGGTTTCTAGTATAGTTTAATATGTGGCTTTTTATTGGCTACTTTCATGTCTTTTGTGACTCCTTACATATTTCTTACATGTTTCTAGTGGAGCATTTGTCTTTTCCATACTGAATATTTTTATCATACATACACAGCACAGTTTTTATCTTCCTTTTTTCCAGGTTGCCAAACTGACTCTGAACTGCCTATTCTTTTAACTGGCTTGGTATGTCTTGAATACTATAATCACTGGAATTGCATGGCATTTAAAAGTTGAGGGTTTCAAACTAGTGTATAGTAATAAATTCCCATCCCACCTCAGTGTTCTAAAGGCCTTTTGAAGACAGTAAATTGAAAGTAACATTCTCCTGATATATGGTCAGAGAGATGACAAATTTATGATCAGAAACAAGAATCTGGATATCAATATGAATTCCATCTCTTTTTTGTTTGTTTTCTTAACTGTTTTCATAAGAAATAGAAAATTGCATCCAATCAGGGCATCTGTGAAAACACAACCAGTTAGGTTTTTGTTTGTTTTTGTTTTTATTTTCTTTTTGTTGTTGTTGTTGTTATTTGTTTGTTTTATGATCATGGATTTTATATGTGAGGGCTATCAGGTAAGGTTTGATATTCACTGACATGATTGTGTGACCTTGTATGGTGATGAAGAGCATTTCATCAAGTACAGTTAAGCACTTGCTGGATGACTAGAACTGAGTTTTGAGATATAGAATAAATGAGATGGAAAAACTCTGTTATTATCCTCAAAAGTTGGGTTTGTAGATAACAACTTCCTGAGGATGCCTTTGCCCAAACAATTTTGGAGTTACTTTTGCAATTATCTTCAGAATCTGTTCGTGCTCCATTATATTTTTCTTTAAACAATGATGTTGAAAAAAGGAATAATTATGACAAGTTGAACATTATGCATTTCACTAAACTTAATTAAAAATAACAAATGCCTATTAATGCACCTTGTCTTCACTCCATATACTCTTACTAAAAAAAAAAAAAAAAATTGTTTTCAAAGGGGAAACAATGCTTTGTCACTCTTGATGATATTCAAAAGAATACAATGATCAGAATAAAAACACAGATAAAGGAAGGTCCTTCCAGAAAAGAAGCAATATTTAGACAGCAGGTGAGTCTCCCTTATTTATGATTTCTACCCTCATGGCCAACCTCAGTGGCTGGCATATAGGTGACACTCAATAATTCTTACTGAATAAATGAATAAAAGATTTCATCATTCCAGAATCATTGGATAAAGAAAATATTTCCTAATGCAACACGACATTGAGATTACTCCTCATATCTGAGGAACAAATACCTCCTTTGTGCATATTTATAATATTCGACATTTGCAAAAATAAAATTGTATTTAGAGATTACTTAAAATATTCAAAGGTGTGTATAAGCATAACAAAGTATTATTAAATAATTTAGTCATACAATACATGCAAATATGTGCTTTCAAATAAGAAAATCTATTCCACGCGTGGAATGTTTTATTAAAATAATATTTTCATGACAGTTTTCCAGAATTACCATCTCTAGAAAACAAGAAAGATTAATTAGAAATGACAGGATCAAAATGATCTGTTGGGATGGCTTGATATGCAATTGAGGCTAATAGATTTGAAAATATAATTAATTACTTAATTACAAGGAAAATGGATATTGTTTGTAAATTATCAAGCGATTGTATAGTAAAAATAGTCCACTGATGTCTTATTATTTTAAGATTATCAACTGAGGATTTAGGGGCAGTAAATGTTTTCAGTTCAGTTATATAAAAGTTAATTGAGCATTTTTTCTTTACTTCTGTGAGTCTTGTCTTCTCTGACACCTGACTAGAACTGTTAATGAAATCTTATACTTGTGCTTTGAGAACTTCCCTTTCAGAAATTGTTGTCATTTGAGGATAAAATGTCTGTATCTCTCTACTTCATCGACTCCCCATCTGTTGTCAACAGTCATTTGAGAACATTTCTTATTTTCCTCACACTGTTTCTTAATTTCTTTATTCTTTTTTTTAACAGTTTTATAATTAACACTATATTGTGGTAAATATCCTTGAGAAAAATGCTACAAAAATATTTCAATGCAAAATATTTACATTACAGAAGACTGAGGTAATTTGACTCTCATAATGGTACCCAAATTCCCTTTCTTTTTATTGAGGAATAGATGTTATGCATTTCATTGCAAGTATTGTTGTCCATAAACAAAATAATTATGTGAACTAAAACAAATTGAATAAGTGGACTTGTTTTCTAAAAAGCAGCAACAATGACAAAAAAATTATCCTGAAATAATTGATTATAAAATTCAGAATAAATTTCTGATATTTCCCCATATCCCCTTCAAAAATGATATTTAGATTATATGTCTCTTTAAGTCTATTGATGAGCTCTGATCAACACCACCCATGTAATTGACAAATTTAAGAATATCATTTTATTCAATAACAACAATTTCTTAAAAATTTATTTTTATATATTTCTGGATGTTATTCCAGGTTTGATACAGAGAAGAAACTGTAACACTTCAAAACTCAATATGTGTTAATACAGCTTCAAGTAGAGAGTGGCAGTCTACTTTTCAATAGAAGTCAAGTAGAAGAATGAGCCATGGATTCCAAAACTAATTTGCAAGTACAGTTAAGGTAACAAAATTATACTTAGCCAAAATTCTTTTACACTGTCATAAAGAATAGTAGGCTAGGGCCTGAATTTTTTTATATTATTTCTTCTTATTCAATCAATTACCCTTCTTGATTTAGGGGTACACATTAACTATTACAGAAAACCTTCTTATATAAACTAATTATAATCTCAGAAGTTGGAAAACTACTACTATTAATATTATGCAGAGTAAACAAATTGAAAATATGCTTTTGGATAGCTCAGCAAAAACTGTTTCTTACAGTGGTATAAATTAAATGACACATGTGAGTAGGCATCTCTTGTATATTAATTAGTTGACTTTTGTGATACTTTTGAGACTCTAAATTAAAAACTACTAAAATGATTTGAACATTCCTAAATTATTGCTTCTGCCTCCATTCTTATGAATGCTTAATTTTGGAAAGTGACAGAATGATCCTATCTTACCATTTCACCTCTTGCACAAAACATGGGAAAAACCCTCTGATTCCATAATATTGTAAATTATTTTGATTAGCTATAGTAACAGAACTTACATTAAAATGTTCTTGGAACAGAGAGTAAAAAACAAATTAAAACAATTTCTCTCAGACCAGTATTAACAGTTCATTATCAAACATAAACCTTAGCCCCTATTTCTATTCTTCTTTCAATCTTCTTAGACATTGGGAAATACATTGCATACTGAATTGAGCAAGATTTTGGATTCTAAACACATAGATTTGATTCCCACATGTGCTGCTCACTAGCTGTGTGACCTTGGAGAAAATACTTAACATATATAAGCTTAGGTAATGATAAACCTTACCATATGGATTGTTATCAGAATTAAGTGGCATGCATATACAGCTTTCGGAACAGTCGCTAGTGAATACTAATTATTAACTCTTAATATCATCATCATCTTTGTCTTTACAACTCAAGATGTAACAAAAAGACAAGATGAGGACAAGCTGATAGAAAGATGTGTGGAAGAAAATGAAGATGAGAAAGAAGACAGGAAGGTACAGAGAATGCCTTGGAATGGTCACTTAACAAATGTTGGCATGGGCATAATCTCAGACATTAGAAAACAAGAAAGAAGGAAGCTAATATTAATTGAGTAATGACAACATGCTAAGAGCCTTTGAAACATACTTTTAAATCATTTCAAACTTACATCATAAGTATTACAATATCTTTCAGTTTAGAATGAAATTGAAGCTCAGAAAAGTTGTGCAGTAGGATCAAAGTCTTATATATTACCAATAAGAAAGAATTAATATTCAAATAGTTTTATTTTATTTTTTTGCTTTTTTTCCCCCATTTTACCACGCATTATTTATTATATCTCAAGGCTGGAAAAACTACCTCAAAATGTACCATCTAACAACTTCATGCCTCTAATAATTTTCCTCTTTTCCATTTAAAACTGTAAAACTTGAGCAGAGGAGAGGGCTCTTTGACTTCTCAGCTTCTTCCCAACTTTTATACCATCTACCCTTCTTCTCGGTACCAAGAGAGGATAATAAATATCCTTGAGGATTTAAGAGGTTCTGTGATCTGAAGAATCTCAAAAAATTGCTAACTACAATATTAACTTAAATTCAGTCCTTCTGGTTTCAGATCACGTGATTATCCAGAATATTTTCAATTGTTTTATCACTCATAATCATTATCTATTTCTTGATGGCTCTTAATGAAACAATTTTTCTAATTATAACTTAGGTTATATTATAAATAGGATGCTTGGTCCCCTGGGATAACCTTTCTCAAGTGACCTTATTAAGGATGGTTAAATGTATAAGCAAATACATACCTAATAAATGTGAAAATTGTCAAGTGACTGGACAAGTTTGCTGTTGTTTTTCTTACTATACATTTTTCTGGAAAATACTCCCATAGTTTGAGGCCAATCCTGATGTTTTTATTTAATATACTTAGAACAGTCTTGCTTTATATAGTTAAATCTTAATAATATTTATCTAAACCAAAATAAGTAGCATTTTTTATTCATAAAGTTCTCTTCCTTTTTATGTGATCATAAAGAAATTAGAGATCTTTGCAATTTAAGTCATATTCTGTGTGTATGACTATTTACCATTGAATTTAGAATTTAAGATAATCAAAGTTTTTTTTTCTTCTTCTTTTTTAACAGAGGCGTCACATTTCTCACTTCATAAATCTATGCCCATGCTAGGAGACATGTACCATCCACATTTGTTTTTCTTCTTGGGGCTATTTTTTCCAACTTTATTGAGTATAACTGGCACATACATATTTAAAATGCGCAGTGTGATCACTTGTTTCATTGTATTTTAAAGAATAGTCTAGGAAATTAGGTGATTTGCCCAATACACATAAAGTTCTGTATTTGAAGATATATTACCATGGACAAAGAATAAATGAGAAATGAATGATTCCTTTAAGCTAAATTAGAAGCATTATTGGTCTCTTACAACCTGCTTATGATGTTACCAAGAGAATGATTTATCTTGAGACCAGAGCCAGGTTCTAAGTATCCTAATGTTATTGGCTCCCGAAGATCATCTAGTTTACTAACTATGGAAATAATTAGGTGAAACTTCTGGTCACCCAATTTCAATGTGGGGCCAGAGATTTCTCCCCACATGGACAAGCAATGCTCTAGCTGGGATTCCTATGAATCAACTCAAATCTGACACTTTCTACGTAGAGGTAGTGTCAAATTCCACAAAACTGGAATCTGACTCAAAGATTGGAGGTTCCAAATGGTCCCCTCTTTGCATTCAATTAATTTGCTAGAGCAGTTCGCAGAACTCAGAGAAACATTTTATTTACTAGATTATTGGTTTATTATAAAAATATAGAACTCAGGAATAACCAAATAAAAAAGATGGAGGAGACAAGGTATGGAGAAAGGGTGCAGATGGAGCTTCCATGATCTCTGAGTTTGCCACTCTCCTGGGACCCTCACATGTTCACCAACCTGGAAACTCTAAATCCTGACCTTTTGAGTTTTTATTGAGGCTTCATTACAAAAATATGATCAATTAAATCAGTGGCCATTGGTGATTGAACTCAATTTCTGGCTCCTCTCCCTTCCCAGAAGGTTACGAGGTGAGACTAAAAGTTCCAGCCACTTAGTCCTGATTGGTACCCTGGAAACCAGCCCTTACCTTTTGGTGCTTTCCAAAAATTGCCTCATTAAATAAACCCGGTTGTGATAGAAATGTGCTTGTTATGAATAACAGGACACTCCATTGCATCTTGTTTAAAACAAAAACAAAGGGAGACCTGCCTTAAAAATTCCTTGAGCAGACGAAAACTGTTTAGTCATAAAAACAAAGCTTATTTTGCAAGACTAGTTTGACTTGGGTCATTTCTTGCTTATACTTCTGGAAATCATAAGCAAAAGTTGAACTGTTCCAAGGTTAATATGAGATAACCATGAAAATTCTAATATTATAACCAACCACTGTGAAGAATTAAAAGTCACTGCTTTCTCACAATATAAGCTGCTTTATAGACCCCTGAGACTCATTCCCTGTTTCGTTTGAGATCTCTCAGTTTGCAAACTGTCCTTTTAGTGTGTACACATTAAATTTTCGCTATTATTTCAGCGATTTTTGTTATCGTTGAACTTTTGACAACCTTTAGGGGTCTGAAGCAATTTCAGGAACTGAGAACCAAATATGATGACAAAAGATGCTCCCATTGCTCTTATCCATCGGGAAATCCCGAGTTTGGGAGCTGTGAACCAGGAACTGTGGTCTTCTGAATGACTGATTATACATTTCTTTTAATTCACAATATCATTCCTAGTCACTTGTCTGATGTGTCTTCTTCCTATTATTAAATGTTATGCATATGAAAGAAAGATCAGAGGTTTGTGGCTTTTTCAAAAAAAGCTTTATTGGTCATGGTCTACAAGCACAGTGACCTCAGTCTTCTCCGAAATCACTCATTTGCCATTGATCAATTACTGCTTTATAATATCATGTATAATGTTTCTTCTATTTTATTAAGTGAATTTTTATGTGAATCATCTTTCCAAAGGGAGCTATGTATTTATTATAATTTAATATATGTGTCATCTAGGTAAATAGAGTATAAGCTAACATACTAAATATTTTGATATACCCACAAATCCTTGTTCAGAGTTAATCATTGAATAGAAATTTAAGCCACTGAACATGGAGAAAGCATACCCATCCTAAATGAGTTATTATCTGAAAGATGATGAATATAATTATGATAGGATGATATATTGCTCAAAAAAAGCAAGCAGAAATAGAAATGGTATGAAGACACTCTTAATTGTATTCTGATCTTAAATTTACATTTTACAGGTATTAAAGTAGTCTGCTCTTTAAGGCCATGATTTAAAAAATGATGTGTAACAATTTTACAAACATTTCTAGAACATGGAATTATCTTACATGATTGCAACAATGTAGACCAAGAGCCTCAAGTCCACCTGAAAACCTTGATTCACTATTTTAATTTTAGGAACATATACAAAAAGAAAACTAATTGAATTTTATGCATAGTTTATCATTGAATTATCTATATAACAGATATTTGGAAATTACTTTTAATTCCAAAAATAAGGACTCATTCAACTAAATCAGGGTTGTCTATTCAATGGAGAAATACATATTCTTTAAAAATTACTTATCTAAAGAATATTTAATAGCATTAGAGAAAAGAGAAAAAAATAGAAAAGTGTGAAAATGTGTTTGTTATTTATGTTTAAATAGTATGGTATATATCATGGTAAAGAAATATCAAAATATTATTTTTCTGGTTTTTTCTAAGAAAAAAATATTTAAATTTTTATAATTGAAAATTGTATCTATTTTCAAAATATTTTATGGTTAACATGTTTAATATTTTATAGTCATAACACTTACTTTAGAAAATCATCGTGATAAAGTTAAATAACTTTAAAGACTAACAAAACTTTATTATGTGTTTATAATATACTTATAATTACAAGTTATATTTATTTATATTTTATTTACTAAAAATAATTTATAAATGACTATTCCAACACTACATATTTAGTTAAACTGAGAAAATCAGCTATGAGCCTTCTTTTACTAGGTTTTATAATCATTAAACTATCATATATTTGAAAAGTGCATCATATATAAGGACAGCTGAGGTTTTTTAAGTTTTTTTTTTCTTTTTTAGAAATTTATTCTCCCTAGTGCAGAGATAAAATATGTTGGGTGTAGATAAATTTATGGATCCAACTATTCTGACCCTCTTAGAACATCCATACAAAGTTTGAGAACAAATGGCATATTTACAATCAGAGTTTGCTGCACAGATATGGATGAGTAAGTCACAGAGGATTCTTTTAAAGGAAAATAGGAGCTTTAAAATAAAACTCCTCACCCTTTATGATCACTCCCTTGCAGAGCTCATTTACTTTTATAGTTTCAACCATTATTTCCATGTCAAACAACTCCCAAATCTGTATTTCCAACCATGATCACTCACCCCAGTTCTTAATTCATATTTCATACGCAGTTCCACTTAGATTTCTAACAGTCACTGCAAACTCAAAATAACCCGCCATAACTCTCTTCACCCAATAAACTGTTCTATTTTCTAACTTTCCAATTTTGCTAATAGCATTAAAATGTGCCTGGTGCACCATCCCCTCCCCATTCTCTCAGTATTAACAACTTGTTAGTGTCTAAATTCTGCTGGGCCCTTTAGCTCTTGGGTTAGATCAATCAGTGAGCTCTATTGACTCTTTTCCTAACCCTCCATAGCTTTTTATCACAACCACTTGCACTCTCGTCTAGCCTTCATCACATAACTAGAGACTGGCAGCTGTCTTTGTCTTGGACATATTTAAGTAAAGTAGAGATATTATAGCTGGCTTTTAATCAATCTCAATGCCCCATTCAGGAGCTATAGTTAACTTAAAATAGCTAGACTTGGAAATTAGAATGTCGTTATTTAAATTCAGTCTGGACATATTGAAATGAACTCATTCTAACATATCTTTGTTACAACAAAATGGATATACACTGAGAAAATTGAAACCTCAAACAATTTTTTTTTAAAAAAAAGGTAAAAATATTCATTAACCTTTCAACCAAGTTTTATCCAGAATTTAAGAGATTTCTGGTCTTCGCCACACTATTAATCAGCATAGAGAAGAGAATTATTTTAAGGACACACTAAAAGAACATATTAAGAAAAGGACTACAGGAAGTTGTGAGATATGCAGTCCAGGTGATGGTCATGAAAACACTGTGTGTGTGTGTGTGTGTGTGTGTGTGTGTGTGTGTGTGTGCGTGTGTGTGGCTTTAATTAATCTGAATACAAGTAAAATATCTGCTTTACATTCAGCATATTTTAGGCTCACTACAGATGCAAAAAAAGGCTAAGACAAACTTCCAAATGGTTTACAGTCAAATTGGTGTTTGGGAATTCAGACAAGCTAAATAAAAGCAAATAAGCAAAATAGAATACAGACATCTTTAAATATAAAAACCTAATTTGTGTCTGCTGATGTGTGTAGAACAAATTTTCAGAAAGTGGGAGCCTATGTTACCTTATTTTAAACCCAGGTAAAAGAATGCAAACCTCCAAACATCTACCTGTAAACTGCTATAGTGTTTTTAACCACCAATATAACAATCCACTAAGTATTTCTACAGAATTGAATGCTTTAATGATACCAGTTATCAAATTACTTAATTTTAATGAGTCTCCCCAAAATTGTTTATAGATGGAATACAAATATATTTATAACCTTTGTCAGATATAGTTTGCATTTTCTTTCTGCACTGAAAAAGGGGAAACACAAACCACCATATAAAATTCTAAAAAAAAATAGTAGAAACATAATAAAGATACTAAAGATGATATCTGAATTGCACCCAGGTTGATAATGTCTGAACGTGCTTCGCAGATGCAACACCGGAGGCCCTCAAGGGCTAAATTCTCAGGAAGGATAAGGAAATAGTTAGTGACAACAATGGGATCATATAAGCAAGGTTGGACTGAGATGTTAGCATTCTAATATTCTTTCTCTCAGAGGTCAACATCTTCACCAAGGTATGAACATGTTCATTAAAGCAGTGTTACAATTTGATTTGTGGATTTGGTTTAAACCATTTTGCCAGTCATTATAGCAAAGGCTGAGATACCGAATGATCAGATCTAGAAATACACCTTTTTATTAGCTGCAAAATTGTGTGTTAGGGATTGTATATGCTATAGAAGGATTTGAATAGATGAGGGTCAACAGCAAAGATCTTATAAACAGGAAATTGGTTAGAGAGAGCCATTAAAGTGGATGCCAAAGGTTAAAGTGTTCCTGGGTTTGTGTAGTACCATAATGCAGAGATACAGAGACAATGGAGAGAGGGTATTTTTAAAGGATATACGCACACTCACACACAAGCATATACACATACATACACATACAAACCCACAAAACAATGAAAGCTCATAGGCAGAATTACCAAATTTGCAAATATATTCAGTAGTTGCAAATCACCAGAAATTCTCAATATATATTGATTATGTATGCGTTATATGTATGTTCATATATTATATATATATTCATATATATATATATATATATTCATTATATATTATAGAGAGGCTCACAAAATTTATTTGTTGAAAACTATGACTTAGTCTTTTGCAATTACAAAATAGAATTAAAAGAAAAAAAAAATCTCCACTAGTAAAATCACCTTTAAACAAGATGGGAAGTGGAATATTGCCAACTTTATAAAAGCAAATGAAATTTTTAAAAGTAATTGGCTAGTAATTCAAGTCTAATTATGCAAAATTATAACCACATTAGACTTTATTTTTAAAGATGTCCATAATTAGAACTATGCCATTGTTTATATATTTTTATTTTATAACTTATCAGGCAAACTGAAATTAACACTGGGTATATTTCATCAAATTTGTCTCACTTGCTTTATCTTAAATATAAATTGTTTAATACAAATTGTTTACCTTTATAAAAGCACATCTCTAGTATTTTTGTAATGCTAGTTCATAACATTTTTAAAGACATTTTGATGATGTAGATTAATTTGAAATTTTGAGACAGGTTTCTAATGTTATGAGCACAAAACCTGAAAACAATTACAGAGTTCAAAAGATACAAATATTTTTCATTCCATTCCAGTACTATGTTGTACGCACATGTAAAAACAAACTTTCTGTCTGGAACACTTGTACATTTGTATACACACATATGAACGAATTTTGTCTCTGTCTGGAACACTAGCATACTTGTATATACATGTATGAACAAACTTTCTGTCTTTCTCTCTGTCTCTTTCTCTTTGCCTCTCTCTGTTCTCTCTTCTCTCAAAAGTAGACACAACTACATGTAGAAAACTTACTTTAAAACGCAGGCAATAAAAAGGCAAGCAGGGCTAAAATCTTTGTTTGGTCTTGCTTTTTCTTTCCTATTACCTTGCAAGAATTAAAAAATAAAATCCCAGAAGGTGGAAATTAAAAGTTAAAAAATGTTCTATTGTTGCTAATAACTGAAAAGAAAAGATGTAGATTAAAACAAAATAAAAACAAAAGGCATACAGCTACTAAGCATAAAAGTAGACTAGACAAAGTTGGTTTAGACGTAAGCTAATATAAGTTCATAGAAATTTGAACACTTCGATGATGGTAAAGACAATGTACCATCTTGCAGAGTAGGTATGGAAGAATTTTGGGTCTCTAAAATTCCCCATGAAACAATAATAGCCCTGGTAATTAAGTTATTGTTACTTCTGATGTAGATGCCAGGCCTAGCTGAATCCAAGGTTTGGCTATGATCCAAACTCATGGGTAGGAATAGGACCCTGGATTTAGAATGTTACATTAGTGTAGTAGAGCACCTATGCTTAAAATATATAAACATACTTCAGCTTATTGCATCATGCATGTCTGGCTGAATGCCAGTATGTACTCTGCTATGTGTGGAGCCATGAGGTCTCCTGGAGAACAGAAGGGGAGCACAAGAAGGGGAGCAGAAGTGAGTTCCTCACAATAAAGTTGGTGCCTGCTGTCTCATTCTCATGTCTGCCTCTTATGCATTCTTTCAACTGGGCGTCTCACCATTGAACCTTCCCTTCTTGGTCAGCTCAGCACTGACATCTGAGATGTAAAATAATAAAATTTGTTTCTATTGTGGGAGGTTTTTATTTTACATTGGTCAAGTTAAAACTGCTCAGAGTCCTACAATTCATGTTCTTAATAGTCTAAGATTAATCGAAGGGCAATTAGTCTTTGGTCATTTGTCAAGGATATTGTAGATTCCAGCCAAAGCAGGCAGATTAAACTAAATGACCATTCCAAGTTGTTTTTTTTTTTTATTTTCCATAATTCTATTGTTCTAAAAATAAGTTTGGTCAAAATGTATAAGCGAAAGCCATGAAGTCTATAATCTTAATATGTTAAACTGTAAGGCAGAGGTCAGATACTGTAAGGGAGTCAACAACAAGTAGCTACTAAAGCACTAGAATACATTGTTTATACTTTCTGAGGATACATCAATAAAATCAACAACCCAAAGAAAAATGGAAGATGAAATCGGATTAATTGAAATATGTCTTGTCCTTCATATGCACTTCTATAACAAAAATGAACTGAGTAATTAATTCATGCATAACATTGTACTAGTATTTAAAAGAAAAAAAATCAGTTAACATGTTATTATAGGGGTGAGAGGAGGCCTTAACTTATCAGAAAGCAATTAGATGATAGTCTATGGCCAAGGACCAGATTGTGACACAGATTACATGAGGTCATAGGCGAGCAGCTTTTTTATAAAACAAAGTGATCAGTGAAGGTAGGTAACAGTAGGATTAAACGTATCCTTCAGGTGGGAAAGCCCCTAATATATGTGAGACTGCAGAAAGAGCGCAGATGGACACACCTAGCTTGCATCCTACTCCTCTTCTTTTCCTAACTCTAGGTCTTTCTAAACCTGAGGAGTTTCATACACATGTGTATGGACACCTCAACCTCAGATTGAAGTTCTTCCTGTAACTATCTCAACACCTAGCCAACAGTGACTCTTTGACTGTACTTTAGGTCTGTGTGCCCAATCTCCAGTGGGCTTTGGGGTAATTTGAGCAAAGTATTAAAGATCTAGGTTCTAAAACTGTGGACTTGAAGGACAGTACTTGAAGGTTTTGAATGGGTTCGTTCCCTTGGCTCCATAGCTCTTAGTCACATGTGGAGGGTCACAGCTGGAATAAAGACAGAGATAGATTTTTCAGAGTAAAGGGTCGAGGGCAAAATATGATAAGTATATTTTGTGGTAAGGAATTACAAAAGAACCTCAAAGCCTACTGATTGATTAGATATTAGACACCAGGAGTCAAAGAGAAATTTACAGCAAATTTGAGATTAAAAAGCAAGAGGTAGAATTGAAGGTGAGAATAGCTAAGGAAGACTCCAAAGGTGCATTGGGGTAATTTAGTGCTAGGTATATTAAATTCATTCCATTCTTCTACAACTACAAAATGAGGAGAAGATGGACACTGGAAGATGAATTTGCTTTTAGTTCCTATAAGGAGGCCCTAGCTATTGTGTTTATCGAGCTTAAATTGGTTAAATTGTCTCTTGCAAATAAAGAAGCAAAGATCTAACTATTTTTGAAAATGCAAAGGAAAATTCAGTTGAACCTAGCATTTATGTCACCTACAACTTAATAGCTGTAGTAAGAAGTCGTTAACTCCCTAATGGATCTATACACTCTTCTCCTGTTCTCTTTCAAAGGGCAGCATTACAGTAACACTTGAGAAGAAAATTTTCAGATTCTTTGTGTCATCATTTCATTCTCTGAGCACTTCAAAGCATATGAAGTCAAGAGAACTAGCGCTAAGTCTCTTTGAAATGTGCATTACAATGATATCACTTCCACTTCATATCACTGCTCCAATTTTTAGACACTACACATATAGCATTTGAGTCCAAATAAGAGGCAATTACAGAAGAGTTAAAATGGAGATGGCCTTTGCCTCTTGAAGTTTTAAGAGCTTTCCTACTTTCTTGCAATTTGTGAGGGAGCAGCAACTCTTTAGAATTCAGTAGTGTCCTAAATGACATGCTTAGGCAATCAGGCAATCACCATCAGATCATTCAATGTTAAAAAGAAACTCACAGGAGATAATTCTATTCCAAAGAGAAATTCACAGGAGAGTATTCCATTCCAAAAATTGGTAGTAATAAAGAAATGATAAAAGAAATGATTTTTCTTTTCATTAAATCAAAATTAGTATGTAAACAGTTAAGCTTAAGCAAGACTTTCCTAAAAAAAGGGTAACACATCTTTTATTCTCTTAGTATTCTCCAAGACTAGAAGCAAATGGCATTTTCCTGTGTACTCTGAAAATAGCATTTTATTTGTTCTCTTGTGTTCCCAAACTAGACTGTTATATTAGGATCAGTAACTGGGAAAAATGGAAATTCTGATTCCCAAGGGGGGGGGGAACTAGTAACAGTAATATTTTACAACTACTGAGTTCCCATGAAGTGATAGCTTAAAAAACACACATGAGGGGAGAGAAAAAATAACCATAAGCACATGGTATCTCAAAAGACATTGATGTCACCTCAAACTAAAGCAATATATTTGTAACTTTATCAATACTCAATATATTGATCTTAAATATGCAGTCTAAGAAATAAGTTAGCTGATATCATTATCCTCACATACATAACTTTTTGTACATGAATCTGAAAAATGGTCAATTTAAGTAACACATTTTCAGAATCAAATGAGAAAATTTCTGAACACTGTCAAACACGTGCCAATCCATCAAGATAAAGTCATCACACTGGGTGGTTTCTAGCATCACCATGATCTTAGACTATCTATAAGCAGCATTCAGAGGAAACAGTGCAGAAGTATGTGTTTTTGTTTTAATGGAGACTCACTATCAATAACCATTATGGCAGAAGACTCATAAGGGCGGAGCCCTGGAATTTGATGATTCTCAGTTAAGCCCCCAGAACTTTCCCTTCAAGTGCTTGAGAATAATCAAGTCCTGGGATTAGTCTCTAGGCTATTTAAAATGCCTAGAGTTAAAACATGCACCAACTTTTGGGTTTACTGTTTTACAATGGAAAATAATGTCACAGGGCCCGGAAATACTTAATGTCAGTGTGATCAGTACATTTTCTCCTCTGCCATCCAACACTGGAGGAAGGCAAATCAAAATCAGAAACCACTTTATTGATTTACCAAAAGAACTTATTGCCTGAAAAGAGAAATACTCAAAAGTCAATCACATCAGCACATTCTCTCATGAGATAAATGTCCACAAGAGTCTGCTGATGGCTTGGTGAACATGGAAACAAAACAAAGTAGCTGAGCAAATCAAAGCTTAAAGCACTTGAGAACCTAGAAGCCACTCTCATGATTGTGATAAGTTTCCCTTCAAGAATGGAAATACACATCCCCTTGGCTACAGAACTTTATAGTTATTTCTATCTCAGACGGATTTTCCATAGAAGACAGAGATGTTTTCAGAGGATGGTTAATGCACACTTGTTGCTACATTGTACTTCAATTAGTGTGATGAACATCTTCCCGGTGACTTTTCTTTTATCTCTACTTTTGTGGCTAGCCAAATCTTTCTTCTGAATGACAAGATTTTTTAAGGAGTTTAATGCAAATTCATTTAAAGTATTGCTAAATCTTTTGCTTTGTTAGCTGTACTATTCTGTCTCCTACAGGTGAATTTCAAAATCCACTGTATATATAATCCATTATTATATTATAATACATATTAAATTACACAAAAAATAAATGTATTTATTTTTTCTATGTAGCAGTTTATGTTCAAAGTAATCCATTTTCCTATTTACCTAATTCTTGAAAGAGTATATTGTATAGTTCCTTAATATTGTCAACTTTATTATTTTCCATTTTATGAATGATTAGATTAATATTTAAAAGGCTTTACTTACTTGTTTAAGATTGCATATGTGGTGAGTAATAATAATTAGATTCAAAAACCAGCCTTTTCTCCCTTATAATTCTAAATCTTTGTCACTATATTAAACTACTTGGTGGTTTTCTTGTAATCTTTTTCTGTTAGATTTTCTAAGTTCTTTGTGTCATTAACAATTGCATTTGATAATGGCCTAGCATCTTCAATATTAAGAAAAAAAATGTTTCAGTATATATATATCACAGCATTTCTCTGGACCCTTCCATAGCAAACTTATGAATAACACTTGTTCACATGCAACCACTTTTTTTTCTATTTCTCATTGTCTCCTCAACTGTCTCGGTGAACAACCATCTATCTATTCAACTCCAATAAAACTAACTTTTATCAAGGTCATCAATTACTCTATGTTAGCAAAGCCAGCATTCACGTCTTAGATTTGTTTTAACATATTCATAAAAAGTAAATGCTTCTTTCATAAAATAATTTCTGCTTTTGGAGACTGCAATTCCATAATTTCTTGTTTTTTTTTTTTTTTTTTTTTTTTTTTTCTCCTCATATTTTACTACCTACATTTTCTCATTCTCTTTTTGGGGCATTTTCTCTTTGACTTAACCTCTTAATGTTTTAACGGTCCAGGCTCAGTTCCAGGCCATCTTTATCTGAACTTCTATACTCGTCCCCTAGGTAACCTCATTTAGCCTCATGAACTCACACACCACTTATACTGCACACGTTGGTTCTTCAAGCTCAGACTTCTCCCCAGTACACCAGACAGTGTATTCAATAACTGAGTCTATCCTTCATTTTATACTTAATATGTACAAAATGGACTTTTTAACTTGCTTTCATAGCCATCACTCCAAAACTTCACTCCTGTGTCTCTTTTAGTCTTTTCCTTCCCATTAAATGGCATTGCACTGCTTCAAAAAGCTAGAAGTCATCAGTAATACTCTCTCCATCACATCCAATGCTTTGATATATCAATTCACTCTACATACCCTGAATCAAATCATTTCCCTGTATTTCTATTGTTACTCACTTGTTTCTCTATATCCCTACTACTGTCAGAATGGTTCAACCAGCCATTAGCTGTAGTTCAGGCTGTTACAATAGCCTCTTAACTAGTCTCTCTTCTTTAACACTTAGCCCCTTCAATCCAATTCTCTACCCAACATTGAGAATAACCTTTAAAAAGTAAAGCAGATCATGTTTTTTTCCTCCTTCATCCTCTCCATTTTCTTACATTCTCTCTTTTATCACATTTAGTATTAAAAGCACAATTTTTATCCATGTCTAAAAGATTCTAAATTATCAAATCCTGCCTGACTTCTTGCCTGCCTTTTATAAGAACACTTATGATTGCATTGGGCCCACCCATATAATCCAGGATAATCTCTAGTTCTCATAATCCTCCCTTTAATCACATTTTCAAAATCCCTTTTGCCATTTAAGGTAACATATTCAGAGGTTCAGGGTTTTGGATGGGGACCTCTTTGGGGGGCCATTATTCAGGCTCCTTACAAATCCTTACTTTCTTCTCTGTGATAAGGATTTTCCCCACTCAAATTTGCATTCCTTCAGATCGCTCAAATGTACTAAACACTCCTTTGTTTATATTCTGGTCATGCTCACCCCCAATTGAGTCTTTGACTGTTCAGTTTCCAATCATTCTTGATTATTCCTCATTATTCAGGTCTCAGGTAAAATGCTCCTCTTTTAGAAAACTTGTCAAAACTTCCTAGACATCTAAGATAATCATAGCCTCTAGTCTTTCTCTGCTTTATTACTCTATTTTTTTTTTTTTTACAAATAACACATACCATTCGAAAAATATCTGATACATTTATTTTTAAAGTTTACTCTTTAGCTGTCTTACTATAACTTAAAGGATGATAGTTGTGGCATGTCTAGTTCTAGTTACCTAGAACAATACAATGCTTAGCAAATATTTCTACATAAAGTAACTAAACAAATGAATAAATAATACCCTTAATCAAAGAATTAGATGTATTTAAAGTGTTATTTGATGTTTACTAGATATAGTCTGTGAAATCTTCCCAATTTCTTTGTTCACATTATTTCCCTATTTAGAAAACTCACCATCACCCTCTCCATCCAATCAAACCCTATCAGTTAACAGTCCAAAAAAAATCCAATCACAAATATCTGCCTTGCTGTTAGAATCTTCCTATGACCAATCACCTTTATCTGACTCTGAAATGCCTGAAAACAATGTTAACACTCCTTTGATACTTTTTGAATCATTATTAACTGCTCATTCATTCAGCAAATGTTGACAAACTAATATATACAAATAAAAATTAATATGTAAGTCTCCCATTATATTCTAATTCTCCATGGACAAGAATTGTATCTTCTTTGTGTCTGTCTACTTTTGCATTAGTGTTAGAAACATAAGCAATACTCAGTTTAAAGCAGTCTGATAATTAATTTAACAAAGTGAGTGTACTGATACTACTTGGAATAAGAATTTAACAAATGGTTAATAATTTATTGTTTGAACATGAAGACATGTCAAAAAAATTGAAAACATGATTTTTATATGTAATCTATGAGTATCAATTAAAAGGAAATGGCTTTTTTTTTCTGAAACAAATGTTATTAAAAAAATTTTTCAAAATTATAAAATTATGGCAATAATGTAGATGTAAAATAGACACATTCTAATTTTTTTCTACTCATTAACTTATGAGGGAACCAGGCAGGTTATAACTGTCAAAAGAGGGTGCAAAGAACACACACATTTCTAGATCAGGAATTTTGAGTGTGCAAGTGGAAACAAAACTGCTTTTCCACTGGAGACACTCAGAAAGGCAATTGAATCTCTATCAGACAAGACAGAATTTGCATGTCTAGAGATGAAAATTATTTTTTTATTACTGTACATTATCTCCAACTCACAGAGTTATAAAATAGCTCAAAGACAAGGAAAGATAAGAATCGGCTAACCAAAAGAATGTCCAGTTGACAATGCATAGCTTTCCATTGGAGCATACATTTTTCTCTCTTATTGAACTCAGGCCTTTCTGTAAAGATTAAGTGGATGAAAAGTGAATAGTTTATAACATATTTATTAAAGCAACAAGAAATGCATCATGTATCACCTTATAATTAGAAAGTAAAACATATATGTTCATATGTTTTGTTTACTTTTCTAAGTACTATTGTATTTAAATTTAACATTTCTGGACACATATTGCAAATATTTTCCAGTATTCTCTTTGATTTTTAAGTTTGTGTGTTTTTGATATCTAGAAGTTTTAATCTGTATTAATTAATTTAATTTAATTCAGTTAATTAAATCAATTAATCTCCTTTGTATGCTTTTATTGTGTGTGTGTTATTATGTTTTCAAAGCACTTGACTTCCATTCTCAATGAACAGAATATTTACAAATATTTTAGTTTGTTAATTCTAAAAATTTTATTACATATGATGCTGTGATTCACTTGGAAGTTATTTTGATATAAAAAATGATGTAGGGATCTAATTATATATTTTCTTAATAGCTAACTATATACTCCCCAAAATGTTATTTAGTTTATCCTTGCTACATTAATAAAGATGAAACATTGTATGCATACTTATAGGAATAGCTCACTATTTTAGGGTATTTGTGCATTTGTGTATGCATTTGTGTGTACTAGATATGAATAATGAGCAACAAAAATTTGCCTCATCATTGCATGTTTTCATGATTTTTATTTGATTACATATTCATAGCTGTTTATTTTCCATACAAATTTGTTTTTAAAGAATTATTTAAAATAATACTAGGATATAAGGTATGCCTTTATTTTTTTTATTCTTTATAATAGTAAAAAAAGAAAGGTTAATCTTCAATTTTAATACCCAAATGAAGTTGAATTTTAACACCAGCTTGATTTATATGACTACATCCTTATGCTAGCATTTGCCTAAGTTCTTACGTTGAATTTCACTCTTTTCCTTTGTATTAAGCTGGCTTATCAAAAATAGAATATAATTACTTCAAAACGTATGTATGTATGTATGTTTTACTGTATTTGTTACAAACTGCTGCATAACAAATTATTCTAAGATTTAGTGCTTTACAACAACAACATTTATTAACTCAATTTTTCTGGATTAGGAATTCAGTAGCTGCTAAGCTGGGGTAGTTCTGGCTCATGGTTTCTTATATGGTACAGTCAGAATGTCATTAGGGGTGGCAGCTGTCTAAAAGCTTAACTAGGGCTGGAGGATTCACTTCCTAGATGGCTTGTTCACATGGCTATTGACAGTCGACTTAGTTTTTGCTTTGTGAGCTCTCCAAGACTGCTTTAATATTTTCATATCAGGGCCATCAATTTTCCTAATCTTCCAAGAGAATGCAAATAATAAAAGTAGTAGTACTTTTTATGACTTAGTGTTTGAAGTCACACATTTAATCCGGGACGAATTCTATCGAATCTATTAGAAGATATAAAGTCTGGCCAACTCGTAAGAGGAGAGAAATTAAACTTCACCTTTTGAAGAGAGGAGCATCAGAGAATCTGTGAATACGTCTTAAAACTACCACACTTACAAAATTTGAAAGTTTTTTGTTTCCATTAACCCATTTAATTAAAGATGTTTTATTTGGTCTTTTTCGTTCCATCTTAATTATTCTGGTTTAATTCTTTCTTTGTTCTCTTCTACTTGGACGTGTATTTTTCTCCCATCTTTTGCCGTAAAGACAAGGTATGCTTCTTTGATTTTCTTTTATGATTTGTATGTTATGTAATCTATTTATAATTCTACCACTGTAACTTTTGCTTTTTTTACCTAATAGTATTATTTTGTAATCATTGCATTAAAATTGATAGATAATCTTTCATTCTATTCAATGTAAAATAATGAAATTAATTATTTGTATTTTGTCCCATTTCCACCTTTCATTGCTTCCATTTTGTTAATTTCACTTGTAGCTTTTAGGCATAATTTATTATTTTTAAATGTTATTTTTAAGATATGCACTTTCCAATACTTTAAAGGCTTTGTGGGTTTTGTTTTTCATAGCTTCATGAGTAACTGAAAGAATTTTATTATTTTCATATGAGTGAAATCTTGGCTAGAAAAAAGTCAGTGGTATTGAACATTTTCTTTCGCATCCCCTTAAGCCAATGAGCAGGTGTGCATTTGTTAGAATTTAACCTCTAAAAGTCATTCATGACATTATTAGGCACCATCCTCCCGTCATCGCTTAATACCTGTATGTTTGTTTTTCACTTCAGAGTGACTTGCTCATGTTTTCTGCAAAGTATTGACTAATTTCTCCTTTCACCATGATTTTCTATATTTATAAAACCAGTTATGGTTTAGTGCTATTTTATTTTTTTTATTCTTTGATGATAGTTTTCTTTACTTGTTGATTTAACTCACTTGGAATATGATGAACTGTTTGCCTACGAAGGTTCATGTTTTCTTCATCCAAGTTATTAATTTGTCTATTCTCTTTCTTTGTTTTTTAGTATTTCTTTTATTGTGATCTACTATTATATGATTAAGTTCTTTAAGAAACATAATTTTTATTCCATTTTAAGCCCTTGTTCTCTTTTTAGTGGCTAAATTAATATTTTAATTAGTTTACATGCAGCAGTATGTAATAAATACAGTAGTAATACATACATTTTCAAAGTAACTATATTCTATTTTTGATAATTTCTATTTCAGTATCCTAATGTCATTTTTAATTCTATATAACATTTTTAATATACTTATATTCCTGTTATACATAGCTCTCTTTATTTCTGCCTTTTTTCTTAGAAAACTCATTTTTCCGATTATTTTCAGGTTTTAGAAACTTGTTTTCAGCTCTCTAATTTCATAAAATGTATGCTTTAGTGCAATTGTTTTTGAGAACACCAAGCACATGCTGTTTAAATTCTCTAGAGTTTTTTTGAAAAACATGGTTTTGTTTGACTCTAGAATATTATATTTTTCCTGCTATCAAAATTTTACTGAATATTTTTCATGAAAATAAAACCAAAATTTGGTTTCTATTTTTCTCATTTCAGTTTAAGGGTTTAATCCAGTTCTACTATTTTCTAAAATTCAGGATATATTAATTTGCTTGGGATTCTTCAAAAAGTTATTAGATTCTGCTTCCAGATACACAGTGGGTGATGTACTATGAGGATGACCAAGGAGTGAATTCTCTGGTACATTTTTTTTTTTCCCCTCATGTCTGGTAAAACTTTACTATTTTCTTTATAGACCACTTTAATAAGGTAAAAATATTGCACTTCAGATAGAGAAAGCCCACCTCTCTAATTTTCTCTACTGCGGGTGGGGCATTTGTCCTTGTGTTAGCACATCATCTCCTAGTGTGTCTCTTTTCAAAGCAGTTAATACCAAAAGGCCTGAGAAATCAAAGGAAATGAGCCATGCCAGGAATGCAAACTCAAGTGTCAATACCCATTAGTATTGTGTTTTTATTTTACCTACTTCCCTATTTCTTCAAAATGGATTGGTTCCTGGATCTCTTTCAATCTGGTTGTGTAAGTTTTACACATTGAAGAATATCTTTAAATTTTCCATAGAATTCAGAAATGAAGGCTTTCTCTCTTTTTTTTAAAAAAAAAAAATATATAGCAATTATATTAAAACTTAGAGAAGGAATAGAGATAGACTTCTATCCTCTTTTATACATAATACCCTTGGATGTGCTCAATCTTTCTTCCATTTTTAATTTAATTTCACCTGGAACAGAGGAGCCTAGGCATCTAAAATTGTCTTACTGACTTTTTTTACAATTTTTCCAAGTTGTTTTCAGAATATATTTAACAAAGCACAATCATCCCTTTTTAAATGTGTGCTTCCATAAATGTTTGGCTTTATTTTTCTACGCAATTACATGACGCACTATGCTGTGGGAGCAACTCATTTTTTCTTAGCACAGACTGCTCAAAATCGGTCTCCCATTTATTTCTTATATTTATCAACATCTCCTATTTATTTTTTATATTCATAATGTGAGTGAGATAGAATGCCTTGCTCAGTATGCTGACATAATCCATTGATTTTAGATCAAAAACATATATCTAATCACCTAATTTTAGTTAAAAAAAATGGATGTCAGATGTGTTAGGTGGTGTCTTTACCTGTTTGCCCTAATTTTCAGTCTCCAGACAATGTATGTAATGGAGAGTTCAGATATTGCAACTGCTTCCAGCTCTTTTTTGCCTCAATGATTTTCAATTTTATTAGTGCTGTAGCAACATTCACAGTTTCATATAATATTAAATTATAATATGTACATTATCAGTATTACCAACTTGATACTTAAACTTACTTTTTTATTATTACTTTTAATAGAGACTTTAGTCTCTTGATTAATTTTATGGTAGTTGATGATATAGTACAAGTAATTCTCTACAGGCAAAAACTACTAAAATCATATATAGTTGGGTGAGTGAACATCTAATTCCTTCAAGATTAACATATATCTAAAACAGAGTCCATTATTTTATGGTAACATTTCTTCTGAAGTGCTCTGCCTCTCAGCGATTAAGGTTAAAACAAAGCCATGATTTAGTCTAGATTCCTATTTTGTCTTCACTCTTACTCCCATGGCAGCCTGGAGCAATTTCAAATTCTCTGTTCTTCTCCAGCCCCACTGATATTACTATAGTCCTGGCCCTAACCTGGCTTTGTTTCGTCTTTTCTAATTTGATGCAGCAGAAAGTTAGAGAGTGTAGGGGCAGAACGTTATAGGAGAAGAAAGCAAGTTCAAGATGGAGACCTGAGGAATGCTAGTATCAAGAGGCCATGCAGGAGATGGACCGTCAAACAAAGACAGAGAGGCCATATAAAATGAGAATTTTAGAAGCATCAATTAAATTGAATAACAATTCGATAGCCTCTCATTGTAGCATGAGCAAAAACCCAGGTTAAATAGAGTATTAAAGAAATAGTATATTTTGTTTATTTTGTCTTTTGCTTAAGGAATTTTACTAAAGAATAAGAGAGCTGGGAGATGGATATCTGGAGAAACAAATGGAATCCAGAAAGTTTTCTTGTTTTTTTTTTCCCCACCATTTTGCTACATTGAGCACTACTAGGACATGACAGCATGCCAAGGAGATATTGAGGATGAAAATTTAGATCACCGAGTGGGTATATTGATGGGTTGGCATTCCTGAAAAAGCTTAAAGTAGGTAAAAGGGCCTTTTGCAGGAAGGTTATTAAAATTAGAGGAAGAAAGGAAAGATGGTTATACATGAAAGTTGATTTTTAGGTAGAATAGTTGGAATTTGAGCAAATTCCAACTGATGTTATCTATTTTTTCAATTGAAAGTTTAATCATAGTGGTTGGCTGGAAGTTACAATCTAACAGAAGAATCACAGTTTTAAGACTGGAAAAAAAGTATGAAAGTATCAATGTTGGGTTAGCCAAAGTCTGTGATTTCCAATTTTATTTATAACTTTCTTGAAACAGAATTTTTTTAACGTTATAAAGTGAAATCTATCAATGATTAAGTACCTCACCTAGCAACAGAATGATAAAATACCATTTGTTTATTGGTTTGTTTTCCAGGACCAACTGGTCAGTCTCAGTTGTTTTTAAAATACAGAACACTTCGTTGTTCTTTCTTATACCCTTTTGCTTTGTTTTGCTACATTAATCACAACTGGCTTCCTATTTATGTCTTTTGATTTAAGAGGTATACATACTATTGTTATGACCTTGAGCAAATAAGATAACTTTTCTGTGATTAAGTTTCCTTATTTATATATAAAAAGAAAATTTTAGTATCTACTTCAGAAATTTTTTGGAAAGAAAATGAATAATGCAATGCACATATAAGAAACAATAAATACTAGCTATTGTTATTGTTTGCTTTTACCATATCTCCAAACTTTAGATATGTTTAGTTTTATTTTAATCATTTTATTTGATCAGTTTTTGGTAAAATAATATGAGATTTTAGTCACAGAATGTTATTTATTACATTATTTGAATTTCAAGAATTGTTCTGGTATTTGTTTTGCTTTATAATCATGTCAACAATTACTTAGAACATTATTTTATTGATTTCACTAATATTTAATATTTAATAATTCTACCAGACTTCTCACCTTTTTATTTTAAATAGTATATGTGACGTTTTTACTTTGTCTCTCTTTTTTTTTTAATTTTAACCTTTTTTTTTTTTAAACAATATTCTCAAGAAATATGTGGTAATTTTATATCTATGTACTTGGGTGTCTGAATGTATAGGTGTGGTGATATATGGGTGAATTTTCATGTTCAAGGCTGTCTCCCTAATACTTTAAATATTAACTGGTTTGGATACATAGAGTGAGAATTTAGAAAGCGTCAGTATTTTCTTTCTGAAGAATTGAGAAAGGGAAGACCGATTACCACATTCCTTTCACTTTATAATACTTTTTCATCATAACATTTACTCACTCTAGCTGAGGAGTTTGAGAGACTGAGTTTAGACTGCATGTTCAGTAATGCAATGAGTCATAACTGTGAGGAAACCATAGTTTCCATGGTTTTTTTTTTTCAATTTCTTAAAGTAGGAATTTGATATTATGAGAGACATGTCCTATAAGTAAAGGAACACAACACAAATCAGTAAAACATTACGTTTTTAAAATAAGCTTAAAGAGAACATTTAAGTTAATGAAGTTTAATTTACTCTTTATCTTGTTATTTTTTAAATAAAAAATAGTACTTCAGGGGAGAAGAAATTTATCACCATCGTAAATACATATTACGAAGAACAATGGATTGAAGCTTTTATCCCCACTTTTTTTGACCGAAGGCTACAAAACTACAATTCCCATGCTTCTAGTGCTATCTGTATCCTCATTGGCTTTTTAACAAAATTTCTCTGTATTTTCATTCGTTCAGAGTTTGAGTATGAAGCTGCTCAATGTTGCATCCAACATGGTTACTTTTTATGAGTGGTAATATACTCTATGCTAAATACCGCAGCTCTTGTTCCCTAGAGAGGAAATCCAGGTTTTTCACATGAAACGTTTGAACCTGGCCTATCTGAAGCAAGATGATGTCATTCAGTAGCCCAGTTTCATTATGATAAATTTGATAATATCATTAAAAATATCTCTTGTTCAAAGAGAATTTAAGCATATTTTAAAGCACTTTTCATTTAAAATTATACTAAAGGAGGTTTTCTAAGGCTATTGCAGGGGGCTTCAGCAGATATGTTATAGGTGTAGCCTTACTCTCTGGCTGCAGTTCTGACTGTTCCTCAGAACTTCTACTGCCAAGAATGAAGTAACAGAATGTGATCACTAATTGACTAGCTGTGTAACCTTGGATAAGTTACTTAACCTTTCGGAGGACATTCTTTGTCATTTAAAAGTAACTAATATCGCTGTGAAGATTAAACAAGGTACTACTCATTCCATTTCCAGCACAATTTGACTAATGTTGGTTAATGGCTCCATTTCTTACATCCCAACCTTTACTTCATTCTGGATAGCCTCAATCCTCTTGGTTTTTGCTTCTCTATAGTAATTATGTCAACGGTAGTACAACAGTAAAACCTTAGACTCGGCAACAACTTCAACTGAATTTTCAGTCTAATCCCATGCTGTCTGTGAAGTATCATTGCCCGCTATACATCACAATGAATTATCAAGCCATCGAAACTGCTTGCTCAATGATACTAGAAACGACCATGACACTCGTGGCACCCGCCATTGCTTGCAGCCTGTTGCTGCCCTCTGAAATTTTCTTCCTTTCTCCTCTTCAGTTTGAATCTAAGCATTCTTGAGAATAAGGCTCACTTCATTTTTAAGATTCCTTCTGACCCCTGCAAATTCATCTATTGTTAATACCATTTTCCGGATTTCATAGAACTATCTGGCTTAACCTGGACACACAGGACAATTTACTGTGTCCTGCTTCTGTTCGCTGCGACTTACTGTAGTGCACTGCCCCCAAACATGCAAAGCCATTTCTGTTTCTTATTTGGTTTTTATAAGAAAGAGCATCAATGGTCCTCGAGCACCAGCAAACTTCACCTCAAGTAAAAAAAAAAAAAAAAAAAAAAAAAAAAAAGCAGTGTTCAGATAACTCCCTGCAAATCTGAGGCAGGTGACAAGGAAGGGGAAGGAAGAAGAAAGAAATAAGGTGAACTCCAGGGCCTTTCTGATCAATGTCACTAGCTGAACTTTACAAGACCTAATAGGGTTGGTCTAGTTTATGAAACATAGAGTTAGCTGGGAGCTAATTATTAAGAAAGTATACAACAATGGATTATCATAAAAATTATATTGGAGTTTAAAAAAAAATATTACAGATTCCTGGGCTCCACTTCTACAGATTAGAATTCATCATAATAGATTTAGGAATCTGCTTTCTTTAAATGCTCACATACTTTTGATGAACAACCAGCTCAAGAACACTGTGTTCTGGGGAAAGAGTCAATTGTTACACTGATCTCTGTGAGGTCCATAGTCAAAGCAGCCAGTAAACACTTGGTGACTATAGTTCAGAAGGCTGCCTGCACCTTGTGGGGGGACTGTCTGTTAACAATTCGTGCAAGAATAGTTCCTGTCACCAAGTCTAACTAACCCCTTTGGATACAAACAATCTCTTTTTCTTTTTATTAAATTTATTGGGGTGACATTGGTTAATAAGATTATATAGATTTCAAGTATAAAGTTCTATCATACATTATCTGTATATTGCATTGTGTGTTCACCACCTGAATCAAATCTTCCATCTCTATATATATGACCCCTTTACCCTTTTCTATCTGTCTGCCTCCTCCTTTCCCGCTGGTAACCACTAAACTGTTGTTTGTGTCTATGAGTTTTTGTTTGTTTGTCTTGCTCATCCTTAATTTGAAAACATTTATCCATAAATATATACGTACCCTTATGTTCATCACAGTATTATTCACGGAGGCCAAGACATGGAAACAACCGAAGTGTCCTTTGATAAACAATCTTTTGTATCAGATTCTGTCTGACACCAGCAAGGTCACTTTCTCCAGGCAGACAGAGGAAAGCAGGAAGGAAACAGTGCAGATTTGTGACCTTGATCCTCTTCACATTGTATCTGTTATTCTGGAAGGATTAAACATAAACAGTCTAAGGAATTCTAACCCCCACCTCAATTCATATTCATAAAATAATAGTGATTATGATAATAAGCAAGAAACTGAATAAACTGAAAAATAAAACTGAAAAATAAATTATTAGAACAAATACAGGGGAAAACAATGACAGGGATATAACAGTTTGCAGAAGACAGCCACCAGTTGTTAGTGACAGCTAAAATATCCAAAATAAAGGAATTTATTCTTCTACATTCTATTCTATTATGCTTCCTTCCACATCATTCCCTTTCATCTCTGATGCATATTTACTTTACATGTACTTACAAAATCAGTTTTCCCTGCTACCTCTAATGCTTAGATTCAGTAGCAGTCTGTGATTTTGCCCAATTCCAATCTGGATTCCCAAATTTTTGTAATTTTCAAAAGAATCCAGTTATACATATCCATTACTAATAATAGCTACTATTATTATTGCTACTCTAATTAATTCTGCTCTTTCTATTATGACAACTAAATTTACATAGTACTATTTGCCAGATCCTGCTTTAAATCATTTAAATCGATAAATATGAAATAATCATCTGTTTCATGCGGCATCAGTCGTATTTCTAGCCATGTGGACTTGCAAAGAGCAGCACAGCTGAGAGACTGAGGCAGGGCTTTTTAATTCAGCTTGAAACCCTTGCTTATGGCAGATCTAGAGCCAAGCCCCTCTCTATAAATGAGCAACATTGTCGTCCGATTACTTAAGATCTCCTAGTTAGTTTCCTGTCACTTGCAAGCAAGGCACGTCACTCTAATTCACAGAATTAATCCAACTTTAAATTTCCATCGGGCATATCAGCTGTAGGTAGTATTTCTGTATGCAGAGCCATCTATTCATTCAAAAAAAGCATTTTCTAACTAATTTTATTTTTTACATTTTTTAAAAATAGATAATATTGTCGTATGCTTTAAAAAGCAGAAAGTAAAAAGGAAAGACACACAGTGAGGTTCTTTTTTATTTATGTCCTCTTTCCCCTAAGTCCTCACCCCTCCACCATTCCCCCTGTCCTGGGGAACCCTACCAAATGTATATGTTCATATATATATATGTATATATAATCTAAATGTATACATTCTTATTTTTCCAATTTTCTTATACAAAAGCAGCAAAATGAACCCATGTATTTGCACCTTGTTTTGATTTTTTTTACTTAACATTATATCATGAATATTTTTTCTTATTAGTTGATAACTTCCTCATTTAATAAGTTTTTTTTTTTAATCCATTTTATGGATGTATCATAATTTACTTAGCACAACTCCTCTTGTGAATATTTATTTTGTTTAAAATCTTTTGCTAATATAAAAATTGCTACAGTGAAAAATCCTATATATTTGTTATTTTGCACATGGTCATATTTCTATAATATTAATATTTCTATAGAAAGTTGATTCCTAAAAGCAAAATTACTGAGTGAAAAGGTATATGAATTTTGATAGTGGGAATAGCTGTGCATATATGGGGCATATGAGGAATCTCTGCACTTTCCACTTGAATTTACTGTGAATTTAACACTGCCCTAAAAAGAACATCTATTTTTATTGAAAAATAAAATAAAATAAGGTATATGAACAAGAAATATTTATTGTGCACATCTTATATTATTAGGTTCTGTGATGAGTACCCAATGGCAAATATGTTCGTACATGTGACAATGTGAAGAGGCTGTTAAAAGGGTAACCCTATGGAGCTAAAACAATACCTATGGTCAGTTTTCTAGGTTTCATTCGTGACATAAAGGGAAAGCTCTTTTTGAACTACATATCATCATACCTTCTAACTAATGACTAAAAATATAATTAATGATTCAATCGAAATAAGTATTTTTCTTTTTGTATCAGTGTATGTATGTATGTGTGTATATATATATATATTATAATATATATATGTATATGTATGTATGTATGTATGTATGTATATATATGTATACACATATACGTATATATCCCATATCTACAATGCTTCTCTGATCACAATGAATAATATTTATGTATGTCTTTGCCTTACCTTCTAGACTGTGCTGGTTTGCACAATGCCCGCATTAGCATAGAATTGTTACTGCATAAATGTTTGGCAAATGGAATTGCATCAAGTAGGTGATTTACTGTGTGCTCTGTTATTTGGTTTATGAGATGCTTTTCTCTATAATAGGTAGGGTCAAATTGGCAGCCAGAAATCACCCAGTGCCTTGGGGTGAGAATTCTGCTGAAATACGAGAAAGAAATAGTAAAGAAGAAGAGGGAGAAGGTGCATGCACAGATATCCTTGATCTGCTTTGCAATTCTAACTGCCACTAACTCATGCCATAAAATCCACCTGGTGATGTCAAGGCCAGAAGTTTTCTACATCTGACTCAGAGGCAGTGTACATTGTAGGGATGGCTTATTTCTCATTTCTGCTTTCTTTTATTCATATGGTAAATACAGTAGTGCCCCCTTACCCATGGTTTCATTTTCCATAGTTTCAGTTATTCATGGTTAACTTGGTCCAGAAATATTAAATAAAAAATTCCAGAAATAAACAATTCATAAGTTTTAGATTATTTGCTGTTCTGAGTAGTGTGATGAAATCTCTCACTGTCCTGCTCTCTCTTGTCCAAGACATGAATCATCGCTTTGTCTAGTGTATTCACATTGTCTACTTTTTTCTCCCATTAGTTCTTTTTTTTTTTAGTAGACATCTTGGTGATTAGATTGACTAGCTCAGTGCTTGTGTTCAATTAACCCTTATGTTACTTAACAAAGGCCCCAAAGCAGAAGAGTAGTGATGCTGGCAGTTCAAACACCAACGAAAAGCCGTAACGTGCTTCCTTTATGTAAAAAGGTGAGAGCTTCAACTTAATTGTTCTATTTTATTATTAGTTACTGTTCTTAATCTCTTATTGTACCTAATTTAGGAATTAAACTTTATCGTAGTATACACCATAATAAAAAACATAGTATATATGGGGTTTGACAGTATCTTCAATTTCAGGTACCCACTGGGAATCTTGGAACATATTCCGTGAATATAATGGAGAACTGCTGTACACTATTTTTTAATCTGTGACCTATGAGTAGTTACTGGAATTTGTTAGTATTCTCATAGCTTATGAGAGCATATTCTCTCACGGTATTTTTATTATCTATGGAGAAACATATATGAAATAATTGGGTACTAAGTGGAGGTGTTACTTACTTTGATCATTACTTGGATATAATTTTAGGACAATTAATGTAAAGAGCAAGCAGGACTTGAGACCAATCCTATTCACCAAAACTTCTGCTTGACTTTTGACCAGAGGACTGATAGAGTTGCATTTATTTATACTTTAAAAGCTTTTCAGTATTTCTACAGTTATTATTAATGTATTATTATAATTCTGTTACAAAATAGATATTCATGTCAAAAGGATGCAAAAAGCCAACTGCAAAGCTCAGAATGGCCAAAGGTAGAACAATATGAACAACAAACTAAATGTAGATTGTTACCCGAAGTATAGAATAATTATCTGTGAGTCACATTAATATTAATACATGATTGGATAAAGAAAGGAAGGAGAATAGAAAAATGTCCAGAAATGAGTTTAAACAATTTACATAAATATTTCTCCTTAAGAAGAAGAATCCTAACTCCCTATTTCTTAAGTGTTGGACATACACGTGATTGCCTTCCAAAGAGTACAATATGGAGAAGGGTGGGATCAAAGAGTAACTTTATGATGGATAAATCTGACAAACACCACCTCAAACAGGTGATCAGGGTCAATGTTATCAGTGACAAATTATGTCAATAGTATGTATCCTTGATAAATTTGATGAGAATGGCACTTTCCCTGTGATCTTCCTTCCCAAACATATAAATCCTAGTCTAATCATGAGAAAAACATCAGACAAATTCCAAATTATGGCATGCTACAAAATACCTGACCATGACTGCTCAAAATTATCAAGGTTGTTGAAAATAAGCCAAGTCCGAGATATTGTTATTGGCTAATTGGCTAAGGAGACCTGAAGACTACATGAAATGCAGGATCCTGGACAGAAAAAGGACATTAGGTAAAGTTAAGGAAATCTCAATGGACTTTAGTTAATAACAGTGTGCCAATTTGGGGCATTAATTGTGACAATGTAATACTAACGTTTACTAATGTAAGAAGGTAAGAATAGGGGAAACTGAGTTTACAGTATATGGGAACCTTTTGTGTTATCTTTTTGGAAAAACTCTTCTAATTTTTTTTTGTAAACCTACAGCTATTCTAAAAAATATGTTTATTAAAAAAATAACACCCCCTCTGTTCTCCTTATCTGCCCCATCCCACCTCTGCAGACATAATAAAATCTAAAGCTTATCAAACTTCGCAAGGGAAGAAATGTACCAAATGTACCACATGTGCCAAAAGCTAATTTGGACCGCTCATTTTTTGCTGCCTGGGATTATTTCTTGCAATGCTAACATAAATGAGTAGTTTACATCTAAGATATGTGGAATACATATATATGTACTTACACATATACGTATATTTAAATGGAAAAATATGAGACATTACAAAGAAAAGGTAGTTATAGATATGTTTCATACCCTGCATCTTGGGGAGTTCTTATCTTGAGACTATAGATCCGGGCTTTTGTATTTCTCCGACATAAGACAAAGTCAAGAAAGAGCAGGGTTGATGAAAGATATCTGATGAAATATTCAATGAGATGGTCCCTGTCTGATGGAAGCAGGATTATACCTCTCATGTGATTTATGTAAAGAAAAATAATTTCTACAAACAATTCCCCAAGGGATGATTTCCTGAGCATACCTTTCCAGATGAAATATGTGTATGTATTCCCCCTTTAGTGGATCTGTAGATTGTTGTTATTGTTGTTGTTGTTTAGCAGAAACATATGCAAACGTTCTCGAAGTCTGACATTAGAGAAAGCCTATTTTAATACAGAAAATGGCTGCTTCTTTCAAAACAGCTTCTTCATGACAGTCTCTTTCACAGGAAAGCATTGGGGCAGGAGGAGACCCATGTATAACCAAAAGCCAATAATTACACTGAATTAAGTGTCTCTTGGTGATGCAGGCTCTTATGAAGCTTGTGCTGAGCCTATGAAATCTCATTTCAATCCTAACAAGTATCCCCAATCAATTTAGACCACAGTTTAGCAAGCTGCCACTCTCAGGCTTTCCCAATAGTCTCTTAAGACTGCAGAATGTAGCACTAGGCCAAGCATTTGTTAACCACTATCCTTTCTCACAGAACATTTCATTGGTTAGCAGCCAGGAAAACACTCAATGACGTTTTCATTCTGTCAGTCCTTCTATAGTATAGAGCACATATATAATATAATTTAATGTCAACGAAGTTTATGTGGTGTTTAAGTGACTAGAAGGAATCCAAGAACTGACAATTGGATTAGATATATGACATGGGAGGAAGCACAAGTTGTTTCGTTCCTTCTTCCAGACCTCAAAGACTTCCACGAGCTGTGTTTATTATTCAGTTACACTATAAATTTTTTCTTAGTGCTGTATGAAGTTCAAATAACTCCATTTATCAAAAAGAGTATAAGTTAGTTTAATGTTTTATTGCTACAGGAAAAAAAAAGCTCTGTGTTTGAAATATAATTTTTAACAAACTTATTTAGTATAAATGGGAGTAAGGAAAATGGTAGATTAACATAAGAAAAGTAAATGTATAAAGTTATATAATAAAAACAGTGAATGAGACCAATGAAGAAAGATATGTGGTTTTGCACATTGCATCCCTGCAACTTCTTAGTTTCCAAACCACATGAAGGCTGACTTTCAACCATTGAACAATTAGATTCTAATTAGCTACCTCCTTGGTGTTCAGGATAGTTAAACTGAAAATGAGAGGCCTGTTGAAAAATTATTTAGAAGAGCAAGCATTGTGTCCTTCTAAGGGTGGAATGCATGGGTGAGGCAAACATAGTCAGTCCTGTTAGCGTTCATAGTTATCTTATGACTCTTGCATAAACACATAACCCAGACACATTTACCTACTAGATATAACCATTGTGGAAACAAAGACAGGCAACCCTAACTACAATGATCTCCTCAGATGGAAAATCTGAGGTAAACTCACAATGTAGGAGAGTCAATGACTTGAATGCATCCTCTGAGCATTCAGGTGGACTGTGCCTTCCCTTAACATAGATAAGGATGGAGACAAGGTGGGGATGGGGTGGTGATGAAGTTTGTCCAGATAGGAAGGACTTTCCATTTCTATATTCCTTTCAAATGAGTCACCTACAAATGTCTCCTGATTTGTTTTCAGTGGATTTAGTTTCTAATATTTTTTTATCAATACTTACAATATCACCACACTCTTGATTAGTGTGGTTTTCTCAAAGTAGCCCAAAATATGTGTAAATAGTACGAGACAATTTGTAATATTGAATAATACCTAGAACCAAACCTTCTGAATTTTAGTTCATTGAGAAAACACATTCATGTCTAATCAGCATGCTGTAATGTGGCATATCCACTGATCTCAAAGCATCATTTTCATTAAGAGACCAAGAACCTTACTGATGCAGGGACTTAAATATTTTAGTGAAGAAATCCAATAAGCAAGTTAAGCTACAGCAGGATAAAAACCAGTTATATTGTCTATAGTTTATAAAACCTAGAAAAACAACACGTTACACTTTTTAAAAATTACTAACCTGAGTTGATAGCTCATTATGTAGCAGGCTGTTTACATAAATGATCTCAAAGAAGGTTTACTGGTAATATCTAAAATGTGAAAACAAGCACCTTACCTCACAAGTAAATGGAAAATGTAAGAGAAAAACAATTATATAACTTAGTATTCATAATATTATAGGAAATAGATCTTCTAATGCTGTTAATAGAAGCATAATTGTTACTGAGAATCATTTTGCAGAATTATTTCTTTTAAATGAAATATTTATTTATTATCAAGGATGAGAATCATTCTTTATTGGAGAAAATAAAAACTGTCTAGTTAAAGGAAAAGGGCTAATTAATTAAATGACTATTGTATGTCACTCACTGTGGTAATACAGTAATTAATAAAAACTGGCAATGTCTCTATCTTCATTCAGTATACAACTTAGTGGGTGAGACCGAAAATAAGTAAAATGAGTACATAAATATGTAATATAATATCAGCTGGTGATGAAATATATAAAGAATATATAAAGCAGGTCATTGGTGATTTTTATTTTAGCTTGGTCAGAGAGGGAGACTCTGAGGTGGTGACATTTGAATAGGAACTGTATGAAGCAAGAGAAGGAGCCATGACAGTGTCTGGGAAAATGTTTTACATCCAGAGCAAACAGAAAGTTTAAAGACTCTCAGAAGCAAGCATGGCAGGTTCAAGGATCATTAAGGAGCGAACTATGGCTGGAGTCAAGTGAAAGAGAGAGAGGAGAAGGACAAAGAACAGGTCAAAGAGGCAGCCACAAGCCAGTGGCTCTTGTAGGCCACCATTTTATTTTCAGGGAGGGTGTTGGGGAGTTCTAAGAGAGGAGTACAGAGTCTGACTTACATTAATCAATGGTAGGGATAGCAAAGTGGAAGAAAGGAGACTTCTGTTGTAGACTAGAAGAAAGAAAATGTTTGCTCAGCTGAGGAGTTGGCAGTGGAAGGGTGGGAAGTCTGCAGATTATGTTTGTTTGTTTGTTTGTTTGTGAGGTAAAGTTGCCAGAATTTGTTGATGATTTGATTTGAGTCATTAAATAAAGAGTTATGGAGAAATCTATGGTCTGGGCCTGAACAATTGAGATTGGAGTTAGCACAGCTGACCGAGGGACACGGGAAGGAGCAGGTGGTGGTGAGATAGTATCAGTGAATTGAAAACATTCATCTTTGAGAAGAATATTTAATACAATCAGAGACTTTTAAAACTGTGAGTTATAAATAGCACAAAACTATATGTACAATAGGACTATATCTGTATATGTAGAAAAATGACTAATAATAAAAAGATGTGAACACTATCACTGGTTAGCATGATTACAGCTGATTCTGATTTTCTTCATCATTTCATTCTCTATTTACAATTTTTTTTTTTACTATAAACATGTGTATTGAATCAGGAGAAAAATCATTTGAAATAGCTTTGAAGATCATGGAGAAAGATAATTGGGGTAAAATATGGTTGAGAAAGCCCAGCTGTTTGAAAATCACTCGAAGCATCTGACAAACACAAAACACAGCTGGCATGGAAAACAGAGATATTACATAATTTGAATTCTTTACTGTCTTTGCTAAAATGGAAAAGAAATGGAGGAAAACGTCCCTTTAAAATAAGATTGTCATCTTTTTTCTAAGTTGAACTACGAAAAAGAATCCTAGCGGAAAATTCTCATCAATCCATAGAATTTTTGAGTTTTCTGACAAAATGTGTGCAAAAAAGTATACTGGCCATGCAACCTTCTCCATCACTGGGGCACGCAATGGCATATTCCAAAATCATTCTGCACCAAGTCCAGGAACTTTGAAATGGCTTTCGGAATACTGGTTTTACTTCCCAGGAAAATGAAAAAAGTATGTCAAAACAATGTCAGTAGTAATTTTGCAAATTTAAAAATAGCATAAATTATATGTAGGCATCAAGACATAAAGGAAAGAACACCCCACAAAATGGTAACGATGTTTGTTTCAGGGAGATTGGATTTTAGGTCATTCTTTTCTCTCTATGAGCTTACATATTTTTTTTCCCCAAGAACAATGTGTGTGTATATATGTATACACACACACTTACATATATATAATGTGTGTACATATACATATATATGCATATATATATAATTGATGTAGTCAAAAATATTTTACTGTAAAAATACAGTAAATGAGAATTATAGATAATTGAGAAAAATAGAGATGGAAGAAAATACAAAGACAAATATACAAATGAAAATATAAATATTTAGAAGACCCACATTATGACACACAGAAGAAATCCACCATGATCAAGGTTTTATTTTATAGTTTGGCATATATATAGGCCTATAAAAAAGTTCATAATGAATATTCTGGAAACATATTTACCCATAATTGTCTATTCTTTAACTCTAAAATGTTTAATATGTGCATAGTATTAAACCAGATGGGTATAAAACAATTCATTTAACTTGTCCTTATAGTTGAACATTTATTGTTTATTATAATAAGTAACATGTCAGTGAGTATTTCTATAGCCAAGCAGTGCTGATTATTTCCTTTGGGTCAATGCCTAAAAGTAGAACTGCTAAAGGACGAGTAGAAATATATTGCAAGAAAGTTTGCACGCTACACTCCCACAAGTATAGAAGCAATATGTTTGTCCATACTTCATTTATAATGAATTTTCTTAATATATTCAAAAACATTTCTCCATTGATAATTTCTGGTCCCATTATATTTTTAGATTTACATTTCTGTACTTATCAGTGAATTTGTATATTGTCATGCTTATAAACTATTTGCATTTCTTAATTTGTAAAATGCATTTTTAGGTTTTTTTGCTCATTTTTTCTGTTGAAATTTTTATTTTTTCTAAAGACTATTATATCTTAAAGATATAAATATGATATACATCATAATAATACAAATATGTTAGCAGATTGCTAGGTCATTTTTTTCCTTTGAATTCTTATAGTATTTTATCACCATCCAAAAATTTAGATTTCAAAATTTATTCACATATTTCACTTTCTATCCTCTCTCTTTAGAGTCACTTTAGGAAATTCTTCTTTCTTCAAGATTTATCCAAATGTTCAATGATGGTGTCTTTTAAAATGGTTTCATTTTTCGCATATGCACCTAGTATAAGATGTTTAAAGTAAGGCTTTTTTTCTCTTTCTTTTATAATTTGAGGTAGTTTCTACTTTTTTTTTCTCCAAGTACCTATCCAGTTGAGCTATTGAATGATGCCTTTTCCTACTCATTTGAAATATCAACCTAATTGAATGCTATATTCTTAAATATATTTAAATTTGTTTTAAGACTTTGTATTCTGCTTTTGCAGTCTGCTGTGTCTTGTATCCAGCATCTCAGCTTCATTTATTGTAGCTGCAGTGACCCATAAGTGAAATAATGACCCACAAAGATATCAGGTTTCTCTCCTTAGAACCTGTAAATAGCATCTTGTATGTAAAAATAGCCTTTGCATATGTGATTAAATTAAGGCTCTTAAGATGAAGACATTATCCTGGATTTTCTGGGTGGGCCCTGCATACAATTGCAAGTGTCCTTATGAGGGAGGCAGAGGAAGATTAGACATGCACACAGGAGAAGGTGATGTGAAGGTAGAGCGCAGAGATTTGAAGATGCCCACCTAGAAGACAGGAGTGATGTGGGCATAAATTGAGAAATATTGACAGCCACAAAAAGCTGGAGGAAATGAAGAAAAAATTCTCCCCTAAGGCATCCATAAGTGCATTGTACTGTGGACACCTTGATTGGCCCAGTGATACTGATTTTGAACTTCTGGCCTCCAAAACTGTAAAAACAAAACAAAACAAAAAAACCCATCTTTGTTGTTTTAAGTCAAATTTGTGGTAATCTATTACAGTAGCCACAGGAAACTAACACCGAAGCACTGTTATATAATTAATTATCCAATAATTCAAGACCCATTGGGACTTGTTTTGTTAATTTTCATAATAACCATTCTTATTTTTTCTATAACTATTTATTGAGTGTCTACTGTATGGCCAGCAATGATTCATAATATATTTTTCTAGAAAATCTTGATAATAATTTATTAAATCCTAGGGGGGAAAAGTACTTGTGGTATTTTTAATAAGCTGTATTAAACATTTGGAATAATTTATTAATTCATAGGGATCATAGGAATATTAAAATATTTTTTCCTACTCAGGAATTTCCACTTTATGCAAGTCTTATTATCTGTTCTTAGTTGAAATTGCATTTTTCTTTCCTTTTATGGATTTAGTTAATATTTCTTGTTGAATTTATTCCAATATTTTAAAATAGTTTTTATTGATAATATACGTAGAAACAGGCCAAAGAATTACTTTTGGTTTAGGCAGGTTTTCAACACACTCTATTCTGGAAACGAGAAGAAAAGAAGAATGCTATAGCCACAGAAAGAGCTAGTATGAGTTTTGAGATTTTTGATAACCAACTTTCTATTTTCCTACAATGAATTCATTTAGAGGCAACAAAAATTGATACTATAGAAATGCAACTCAGTTGTGTAGATGGTGAACCAGAAATACATGAAAAGAATGTAAATATAGAAAAGAGATCTGGGAATAGCCATGTGGATGATCAACATAAATGAAGTAAGAACCAGAATTTAAAAAAACAAACAAACAGACAAACAAACAAGACCAGTATTTAAAATATAATAATAGAAAATATTTTCGAACCGGAAAAGACCTACACATTAATGCCAAAGGGCTCATTATGCTTTAAGTAAAATTGAAAGATATACTCTTCCTTTCTATAGATCTCAGAATCAATTTTTGAGGTGCAGATATAATGAAAAATGCCTGCAAACATTCAGATGGAGAGGGACAGAGAAAGATAAATTTACTTAGGGTGAAACCAAAATTATGTTGGCTTTAGTTTCTCTGCCACAACCAGGGGAATAAAAGATAATGAAATAAAACTTTTGGCTTTTAAAGAAAAGCATTTTACACACATAAGCTCTTGACTACATAAAGGTGACAAAAGATGTTCTAAAATATGCAAGGACTCAGATAGCATGTATTTAAACATATTGATTTATTCTAAGTAGCAAAAAGATTTAGTAAGATCATAAGTTTAAGACATAGATTATGTAAATCAAACTAATTAAAATTCATTAAGCTCCTTCTTTACCAATGAAAACAAAACCTATGTCTAATTGAGTGGTAATTTTATTAGTCTGTTTAGGCCTCTTTTTCACCAGTAGAATTTGGTGAAGATAATCTCTATCCATCAAGACTGTAAAGCATTGAACCTCAAAAGGAAAGGCCTGGGGCCTTAATTCCTTATCTTCTTTAAAACTTTACCTAGTTCTTTAGGGAAGTTTTGAGAACAGGCTTTGTCAGGGGAAAAAAAAAAAGTCATGGTAAACCCTTCCCTATGACAATCAGTGCTTATTCACTTTTTAACATAAATGACAAGCCATGCAAATATTTAGGAAATTATCACAGTTCTACTCCTTGATGAATTGATTTTCTGCAATTGCCCAGATTATCTGATGGTAGCTTAAAAGCCTGTTTTAAATCACCAATTTGTGAGCAGTTTGGGAAGTGCTCATCTATCTAAACATTTGGTATAGTCTTATATTGATATATGCAGTGGAAATAATCAAATAATTTAAAAAGACATCAAAAAATGCTTTGACCAATCAGAATATAGAGTCCTCACAAATCGAAACAGAGCATTGCTAAATATACTCATATGTCACAATTTATTTAGCTTGTCCTATATTCATAAATAGTCTCCATTTTAAATTTATAAATAATATTAGTCATGTGGTTGTGCGTGTGTGTGTTCTCTTGTGTTCTTTTTATTAGGTAAAATTTCAAATAATGCAAACCATAAATCAAAGGGTATGCACATAATAAATTTTGTTACATGTTTCCAAATGATTTTCCAGAAATAATGAACCAATTAAAATTCTCACAATAGGGTTCCTGGCTCTACATAATATCATCACTAAAAGGTATTATCACTCTGTGTCAGGAGTGCCTAAGACTACCTCCAATCTCCCTAAGAGGACTTTGAGTACTCAGCATGTAGTGTTACTCCCAGCCATAATTTATTAAACAAAATTATACAAAGTAAAATCAGAAAAGGGAAAAAAAGAACATGAAGGGAAGTCCAGGAAACCAAATACAAGCTTCTAAGTCTCCCCTCCCAGTGGAGTCACATAGGACATGCTTATTTCCTGAAGCAATGAGTTGTGACAACACATGTGAAATGTTGTCTAAGAGGAATGTTCATTAGAGACTCAATGTCCATGCTTCTTACTGGGAGCTGGTTATGCAAGCACCTTCTCTGGAAGAAATCAGATGTTTAAAATAAAACATTGTTTGTATCTAATCACTCTGATGGTGAGAAGGGTCAAGGAAAGATGGACAAATATGAAGCATACCAATGAGAGAGTGAATTTCCTAAAACCTAATATAAATGGTATAGCCATTCACCTCATTCCAGGGGCCCCTGGAGCCCACTTGGCTAAAAACTGGACTGTGAATACTAACTCATACGTCTATATTCTGTGCAAAATTCAGGAACTTACTTAATACTGTTAAAGCTTCAGTTTCTTCACTAGCAAATAATAATTTCTTCTAAAAATAGTAAAGAATCAATGAAGACTTCCACTTTTCATCAAAATGGAATAACAGAGATGGGTTGAGACACTGGATATCAAGCTGTGCAGGACAGTGATCCTGGAGAGACAGGAAACAAATACAGTGGACCCTATAATCTCTCCAGCTTACTACCTTAAATGAGTTTCCAGGCCACAGTGCAAGGGAGAACCCAAGCAGACCCCAGATGACTCCCTGAGTTGAGCAGCAACAGATCTGAGTCCTTAGCTGCTAACATTTAAAGAAAAAAATGTACTAGAGTGAGGAGCACAAAGAGAATTCAGCAAAGGAGTAAGCACAGCAACAGTATTGCTACTGTAAAGCAGTTTCTCTTGCTTAGAATGTGCTCTCCGATAGCTACTAGAAGACACAGAGCATAACTTAGGTATATGATTGAATCTCTCTCTTTCTTCCCTCTCCCTCCCATACACACACACACACACACACACACACACACACACACACACACACACACACACGTATCCTATAAGCTCTTAAAGGATGGATATATGTCTTCCCACCTCTGAATCATCCTTAGTTCCTAGCAGTGTTTTGTGCAGAGCATATGTCAAATGAATGTTTCCTAGAGTTGAACATTAGCATTCTATTAGGACTTGGACCAATTTCTCCATATTCCTGATCTCTGGGAGTTAGTATTTCATTTAATTTGTAAAATGATAGTCTTCTATCTATTTCTTCTTGCACAATGAGAGGGCATTGTTATTATTTTTATTTGTTTATTTGTTTCTAAACTGATTTAGCTTACCTTATTTTAATGCTGGGTCTTAATAATACTATAGGTAAGTATTGTGCCAAAAGCCATAATATGATCTTTTCTTACTCTGAAAGCTCTCTTTTTAATAAGTAAAAAAACTCCATTTTTCTAAATATGGGTATTTGTTTTTAAGTATTCTGCCTGCCTCCAGGTTTGTGTGCTTAGATAAACAAGAGCTGACTTTCTTTTTGAAATAGAACAGAATAATAGAGGAAACTGGAATGTAATGAAATTTATGACCCAGATCTGATACGGAAACATGAGTGGTTGATAGGCTAAGCTAGTTAAGATTTTTCTTGTTTGGTTTTTCTTTTTTGCTTTTCCCTAAGAATTCTCTGGGGCTTTAAAGTCTATTTCATATTGGAAACTAGCTTATTACAATTTTTTGACTTGATTTCCTATGACAAATATTGTTGGCAAAATAAGTAAAGCTCTGAAACTTTCAGTGCCTATCTGCTGTGTTTCTGTGGAATGTGTACTCTACATAGTTGATTTTGTCACCAATTTGTATTACGACATTTCTCCATATGAGAACCTAATAGGCATTGACATTGTATCTTTAGCTGGTCCTCAGAATTTAAGAAAGCTTTGTACACAGTCGAGAAGCATCCACTGTGTTTTTCTCTTGTCCTATTGTGTTTCCTACACTATATCTATCAGGATGGAATTTAATGCTCTATAATATTTATGCTGAAGTAGAGGCCTTAGGTCCCTGAACCTTGTGTCTTCCTTATGGTATCTTGGTATCCATATGATATCCTCGTTTACTATTTTCTAAATGATATTATATTCCAATTTTGTAGTCAAAAGGCTTCTGTTGGGTTTCAAAGCTACTAATGAACACCAGTAGATAGATGGTCAAGGAACTTAATTTCTTCAAATAGATGATGCCTTCCAACATTGTCTCCCAGAAATGACCACAGAAGTGGTTGGGAAGGCACTCTGTGAAGCCCTCTCCTTGTCCTTTAGTTGTGTCATGGTTTCAGCAAGCTACCTTTTTAGGTCACTTGCAGCTCTAATAAACTGTGATTCTATCATTTTCTGGTTCCAATTTTGACTTAAAAAGAAGTAGTCCTTCAACAATCAGGGAACTTGGGAAATTTAAGGGAATATTAATTCTGGGTCCTGTGAGGCCAACAGAGTAACAACCAATAAGTTATGCCCCCAGTTAATTATCCGTTTGTCATTTTAACATCAAAGTGGCTTATCAAGCAGCTGAGAAGAGACATGTGAAGTGTGTGTTTTTCCATATTTAAAGTAAGATACAGAAAACATGTAGCTGCTCAGTATTCATTGATTAACATCATCCTCTTTGGGTTATTGGTGATCAGAAAACATTATTACCCAAATCAACTTTGTGGTATCTCCTTCACTAAGTGTAGAATTAGTAGTACTGCTTTGGTACTTCTAAGAGTAAACCAGAGTCTCTGATGCAAGGAAATCTCTCATGCAGGAGTAATATGATGAAGGAAGTCTAGGAGAATGAACAAGCAAGAGAGAGCGTATATCCAACTTTCCCCAGCAGGGTAGTCCTAGATCACCCACTTTAGACTACTATCTATGGGAGGAGCCCTTGGTCCTGGTAGCTGTGAGGAAGAACCAAACCATCTGTAAGTGAAATAGATGGAAGCCTAAAGATTAAAAAAAAAAAAAAAAAAAAGACTGTTTGGACTTACTCTAAAGCAAACGAGTCCCAGTTATCTACTAACCAGGAAACTTTTTTTTTTCCTATTTCGTGTTAGCATAGCAAGGTAAAAGCCCTTCCAGTTACCCTTTAAAGATGAATTTTCTTGGAAGAGGGAGAGGGGATTAAAATGGAGGTGAGTGGTGAGGATAAGTGGCTGCTGAGCAACAGAAAGGGTATAGAAAACAAAAGTGGAGGTTTCTGAAGGTGAACCTTATCTACTTGCCTACCTTTTTCAGTATCCTTCCTGCTGTTTGTGTTCACATTCATCACTATCTCTACTAGCACATAGAATGCATTGATGTGATTTTTAATCACATCATCCCCTTCAGATGACTGCAGCCTGATTTCTGGTGCTCCCCTTGAGGAAGAAAGTGTGAGTGAAATGTGGGCTGGAATTGAGCTTCCCTCCTTCATTTGGCTGGGCAACTTCTGAAAGGCAGAACGTGACAAACCCTAAGTAGCAGTTTTACAATTGATAAATTAGTCAATACTCTGGGCATGCAAAATATAACAATGGCCTGCAAGAAAAGTCACTCGATTTATTAGCAATGAATTCAAGAATAAATTGGAATTCTGAGTCCTCAGAATGAAGATAAGCAGGAAAGATTTATTTATGCTTATACTACATAGGTTTCTTTAATATTAACATTATTGAAACTAATACGGTTGTGTGAGGGTTGTTAGGACTTTCCTTGATCTCTACGTTTTCTGTAATCTAAATAAAAATTCTATGTCATTTTCTAAAAATTAAAGTGCATTTGCTTTTCAGAACTAAGTATGACAGTACTGGGATAAACTATTATAACGTAATTCTTCTTCATTATTTCTACATATCACAGTATGAAGGTGGGACAGGAAGTAGGGGTGGCCTAAATGATTCCTTCCTCTGCCACCTCTCCACATTCATTTGGCATTAAAAATACAGGGGATTAGAGACAGAGCTCCAGCACCTGACTCTAATCTCAAATTCTATCCTTAAATATAATTGGTCTTCACCCCTGAACTCTATGATCCCTAGCATTTTTAAAGCATAAGGCGACATTTTTTTCTGAGAAGCACCTTTTGGTGGAGAAAAAAACACATAATACAGAACCAGAAACCAGAGTGCTATGTATTAGGGGTTCAACTTGGCATAAGAAATTTATTTCTCTGACTCAGCTTTCTCATCTGTATAATGTGAAAAATAAAGCTTAATTTTCAATAGTGGTTAGGGCATTAAAGGAAATACTGTATATAGAAATTATTTTTGCAACTATAAACTCTACAGACATAAAAGCATTTATCATTATTAACACAGATCTTAATTTAAAAGAAAAAAAAAACTCTATGTATAAGAATGCTTAACTGTGAAACAGTGTTAATATTCTTTTCCTGGACCAAGTTTATAGGGTCTTCTTTCTGAGATTATATTGATAGAGTGGATACTAAAGGACCCTGAACAGAGACACAGCGCTCCAAGTTTGTGTTATTACTTTCCTTCTTATATGATATTCCTCCCATGTGATTACCTTAAAAAAGTTAGCATTAAATTTTTGTTTAAACTTAACTTTGTTTTATCAGCTTCCTTTCACTTATTTTGACATTATCTTTTTTTTTTTTTTTTTTTTTTTTTTTTTTTTTTTTTTTTACTTTTTTCTGGCTATCATTAATCTCAGCCACTCTAAGTCTACATAGGTTAAGTAAAGAACATTACACTTTGTATCTTTTCTGACTTTCTAGTGCTAGTAAATGTGACCTTGTGTTCAAGCTCATTTTGGTTCTGATTGAGTAAAAGAAAGCTGATTCACTCATCGCCTTTGTCCTGATTCTGTTTTTATTATTACAATGTCTGATTATAGTTATTCATCAGGAATAGGGAGAGACAATAATGTGATTGGCTAATTCCTTTTCTAATCTAAATCTCAAAGGTTGCCCTCCCTCCACCCATCCATTTTTCTCTTGACTCAAACAGAGTCAGTTGTTGCTCTACCCACTTCTATGGGACCTTGTACTTACCTCAATTAGATTTCTTAACACAGTGTACTGGAACTATTTATTTACTTGATACCCACTACACTCTGACCTCCTTCGGTTTTAATCATGAATGTGTCCTACCACTTAGAATCAAGAATGCTGGCTCTTAAGAACAATAACAACAACTCAACATTCATTCATCTCTCCTCATATCAGGCAAGGCTCTAGTTATTTATATACACGTTACCTCTGTTAACAAGACAATTTCAAAAGTGATAATATCACAAATCTTCAGACATAAATAAATATGTCAAAGATTTTAGTTAATTCATAATGAAGGTACCAGGCAGATGTTATAACTCATTCAAAGAAGAAGCCAAAAAAAGCACAAATTTATATAAAGAATCAGTGAAATGAATTTTTCAAATAGATAGAAACTGGTTTTTACCATGGAGAGGAAGGAAAGTCAACTGAACCTCCACGTGATAGAATATATGTGTTATCTGTAGATAAGAATTACTTGATACTGCTGTCAAATAATGCCCATGGGGTCAGAATTAGATAACCTCAAAAAGTGTACCCTAGAAAATGCATAGTTTTCCACTGAAACACAGAGTTTTCCTAGAATTCTTTCAATACTCACAAAATAAACAATATTCATCAAATTTAACCAAAGGCTAAATTTTCTTATTAACTCCATAGAAGTTTACGTTTCTTTCTTCTGTTTTTAACTCCAACTCTCCATTTTCAACTCAACACCAAATCATTAAAGATTTTGTACTGACTTCAATAGACAATGGACTTCTTACTTATTAATTTTGAACTAAGGAAATGTATAAAATGATGGAAAATAATATATGAGAATATGTAGAGCAGGTTGTATATATCAATGGAAAAAAGGAGAAACAAAGATCATTATAGTCTGGAAATTACTTATAATTTTAGTGCACATTCAAATCTCTTCTATCAATTGTTCATTCTTTTATCTCTGGAGTGATTTTTTCTCCACCCAACCATCATGTATCCCAAATTATTATTTTTTTACATTCTTTATCTCATTTCTGTTAGAGATATCTTTTGCTGTCTGACAGATTACTACTTCCTTTGTAGCATGGATACTGCCATTCCATTTCTCTTGCCATATATTGTCTTTTTCCAGCTATGGTTAACAAGGTGGAAATTTTTCCCAGCGCATGCCTATGAACTTCCTTTAGATATGCCTTTGGGTTCACCAAGTCGCCTGGTCATGGATTGAAGCAGAAAAACAAAAGCAAAAGTTAAATTTGCTCCCCAACAAGTTTTCATTGTGTTCAGCCAATCAGGGGCTCAGAAATTTGCTGACTGGAATGGGTTTGACTTTGATGCCATCAGCATGAAGAAAAGAAATAGCAGGGGAAGCAGTATGAAAATCCTGTTCCCTCTGCATTCTTTATGCAAACTATTTTTAGTCTGTCAGCCAAGAAAATAATGTATTTCTTTGCAGAAATTGTATAGCCTGTTGACACGAGATAAAGAAATTGAAAGAGAGGCCACTTAGAGAACAAGAATCAAAGAAGTGGGAGAAACTGTGAATTCTGCACCTCCCCCAGATGTTTTTACAATCAATTACTTCTCTGCTCTTAGCTCTCCTATTATTTTGTTCTGCTATAGGTGAAAGTGAAGAAATGGTAAAGGAAAATTGAATTAGGCGATTCCCTTAAGGACTAAAATAACTACACAACAAATATTCAAAGTTTTCATTCACTTTAATTATAACTACTTAATTTAAATAATTATGACAATAAATCCATGACAGAATTGGGCATATTATGCAAATATGACTAAACAAGGGATAGAAACATTGGTGAACCAATTTACTAATTTATCATTTATATTTTCTTGACATTTTTTCATAGCTTATAAATATTCTCATCCAATGCAATCTTTGCCATTTTCAAACTTTTAATCTAAGGAATATTGATCACTTGGAAAAGATTGTCTTAAGTATTTTTTTTTAATAGTTCATGGTTCTTTTGGGAAGATAGGGTAGAAACTTTTTTTATTACTCTATGAATAGGAAAAAATATTGTATTTCTTTTCCAATCAATTATGGCAGGCTTCCCAGATGAAGTTGAATTTGAGGTGAGGGCTGAAGGTATAGCTTGCCAAGATATTCATAAAGCTTATGTTTTCTGGACTCACAAACTATTAAAAAGATAGAAGCATCTAGGTATCGCTCAGCTAAAGTACATATTGTTCTGAAATCAGTCAAGTGCACTGTCACTGATTAACTTTTACTGCAGATATTTCTGCTCACGTTTCATTTATTTCTGGTTGACCCATAAGCAAGGCTTTTGCTTCCTCGGGCAACTATGTAAATTCTACCTGGTTGTTTCTCTGTCTTTTAACACTTATCCTTATAAATAAATTCAAGGACATAATGAATGAAAGCTATCCTATCAGTTTAAATATGGATTTGTTACTCTTCTTGTACATCAAAATCAATTTAATTTTCCACTACGTATTTGCAACATCTCAATCATATAAATATGAGAAGGGTAAACAATTATTTTCTTACTTGATATCTTAATATGTATCATTTAACCATTTCCCCTACTTTTGGCCTTTTATGAAGAAGTCTGTTACTAATATGTGTTCAAATTAAATTATTGGTAGAAAATATAAACACTAGAAACACATTCTAAATTAAATAGAAAAAGATTCTTCCTGGATTACCATACAAAAGGAAATTAGTAATGATCTTCTAAAATATGATATGAACTATTTGATTTCCCAATGAAAGTTCACTCTCATGAAATATATCTTTATTGGAAGTTAACCTGAGCCATCTTAATAAATATACTATTGATATTATAAAGTACATTACTATAAATTGATGGTCTATTTTGCTTCATTTTTCTAAATATTTATTTTATCAGACCACTTATTCTTCATGCTTAACCTCAGAAGGAAAATTACAGTCTCACATGTGAGAAAAGATTCCTCTCATTACAGATACTACAAATCAATTATTAAAGTTCTCATACCTAAATTTTATGCAGGATGTTCAAAACATAAATGCTAGTGTAACACAAGATCAGAATTTTTAATTATTAGTTTCTACTTCCTTTTTTAAAAATGCATGTAGCAAGATATCTTTGGAGAACTGATATTTTAAATAGTTTATTTCCTACTGCAGGATAAATCGAATGTTTATACAGCCGTATTATAAAAATTACAACAAGAGAATGTTGCCTATAGGATATTAGAATAGGATAAAATAAAATGAAAAGTCCCAAATTGCTACAGTGCATCCTAGAATGTAGTCTGCCACTTAGTTATTGTGAACCTCTATTTGAATTAAATCAGCTTCCTGCAAAATAACTGATTTTACAATTAAAGCATTTCACTACATGCTGAGCTGAACAGTTTTCTTTAAAGCATATTTATAAACCTGTCTTGGTATATTGTTTTTGTAAAAATAAATAAATAAATAAATAGATCACACAAAAAGAAATTCATTCTTGACCAAACTACTAGCCAACACAGCTACTAGTATTTTAAAAAGCTGTTCAAATGTGGAATAATGATAATAATATTATAAGAAGCTATTCGTGCATGAAGTAAAGAGACTATTACATTCTTCATTTCAGAATCAGTGATGCTCAATAATAAATACAATTTAAATGAATAAAATTACATAGAATGCCTAATTTTTAAAATATGACATTTATTCATATTAATCTCATCACCCAGTGAAAAACACAACACTTATATATGCATATGTGTGTATATGTTAGATTTATTTTAATAAAAGCATAATAATTTCTGATCTACATTTGCCATTTAACCATATATATGAAGTTTTTTATGACATTCATTTTCCATAATAATTTTCAGTTTTCACAAGATTACACTGTATGCATTAATGTGGCATAAGTTATATATCTAAATAATGTTCAACTGAAGAAACTAGGATACATTAATCTAGTGGTTCCTATGCATCTTTTTGTGCGATACACCTATAACCATAATTGAACATTAAATCAGTAAATATGAATATATCATAAACTTTGGGGATATTTTAGTTTGAAATATAAGTGTTTATTTGAAAATTAATATCCTAAAATAATTTTTCACATTTTCTCACTTTCACAATAAAAGAAAAAAATATGCAAGTAGCAACTCTGTTTAAAATACAGATATTTTGTTAACCCTCCAGTTCTGCATTTTTCCTACTGAATAATCTAGACATTAACTAAGCACCGTGGTTATGAGTCCTCTACAGTGTAAGCTTGTACAAATTCTTCTCCCACCTCATCCTAAAATACTCTTAATTGAACACTGCAGTTAAAATGCATGACACAGCGTACGTGTGCGCGTGCACACACACACGCATGCACACAGTCATACACACCTTGGACGCTGCCAAAATTGTCATCCTCTCCGACCCAACATTTTTACTTCGGTATGTGACATTACAAATCTAGGGTAAAGAGTATTCTGTCTGCCTTCTCATTACTTTCTCTATCACTTCCTACTATAATTATGTCTGTCTTTTTTCTCCAACAGACCACAAGCTAAGGCAGGGAACTGGTTGGATTTTTCTACTGTATGATTATCCCACAGGGTCTGACTTAGTGTCAAGTGCAATTAAATATTTGATAAATAATATGTAGTCTACGAAGAAAAATCAAATATATAGGTTGAAAAAAAATCTGTCATATTGTAGAGCTATTTTTAGAGAAAATGTTAAATAATTTAGTTAAAAAATGGCTAATATTTTTTCTTTCATTTTGTACAATAATTTGTAAAAATCCTTCTTGAGACTCCTTCTCTGCCACAGATGTACTTCATTATATTTTTTTCATTTGTTTTAGTTTCTCTTTAATTAAAAAAAATAAGGTTCTACATTTTCCTCTAAATAAAAATAATGCAATTTATTTATTAAGTTTATATTGGTGAGATTTCTTCTCAATATTAATACTTTATTTTGTAAACAATGCTTCTCTGACCATACTTGTAACTTCCCACATCTAAACATGCATATCTCTATGCTATATATAAACATATGTATATACACATATATATAAATCATATATATTTAAAGAAAAAAAAGATTAAAAATTAAAAGGTATTTTAAAGCAATCTATAACGTTCTAATAAAGGCTTAAACAATTGTTATATATTTGGTATGTCTTTAATTCTAAGATACACTCCTCTCACAATTTAAATTTTTTCCCTGACAATTTAAAGTTTTTGAAATCAGTAAATAATTTAATATCAGTGCAATGTGGTTACATTTATTGTATTAATTTTTTCTTACAAAAAGATACCATTGTATTGAATTTAAGACGTCTTTGGCATGATGGAATTTTAAAATTCTGAAAATATGTTATGCCTAGTAAATAAAACTTGACTCTAAGATTAAACCTTCTATAACCCTATATCCCTATATCACTATTAATCTGTCAAAAACTAATATTGTTCAATTTCTTTTTGGATTTCTATTTTCCTAAAATATTTTTGGTTTACATATTTCTTTGACTTGTCAGTCTATGTAAAGATCACATGTTTGGGAGCTTTACTTTAAAGTTTTCTTTTTCACATGTAGTTGTTTCTTTGCTTTGACTCCACTTCGGAATTAACATTTTTTGCCTCAATTCAACTTCTAGAATGAAATTACAATTCTATATGAAATGATGCAAAAATGACCATTTTACTGGCATGCAGATATTCCATATTATATATCAGGTTTTATTGAAATGATATGGGTTTTGTCAATGAAAAAGTACACTAGACAGAATTAAATAAGCAAGAAAGATTTTATTTTAAACTATTGCAATTAGAAATAGAGATTGAGCTGAACTATGCTGAAGCAACTGGCTAGACAGTTTTTAAGCCCTGGAACGCGCTAGTGAAAGTTCTGGAGGTTGTTAGAGGACAAGTTGATTTATATGATTAGGCCATATGTGTTCACTAGTTGGTACTTATTAAAGTTATGCTCCTACCACCCCACAGAGACCGAGAGATAGGGGTACTACCTTTTTTTGATGATTACATTTCAAAGGGATGGTTCTCAGGTCCTTGAGAAAGATATTCTTCGGTTGTAAAACTAGCAAGAGGATGGGAGAAGACAGCTCTCATGGGAGCAGAAAAATACCTTTAATTGCAAGTTTTCTAAATTAAATTCTTTAATAAATGGAGGTCAGGGCATGTAGTCATGAAGAAACTTATCTAAAGTTTTGTCCAGCTGCAGAGAAGGCAGAGGCTGTCTTGATCAGTTTTATGGCTAATTTATTGTTTCTTTTGAGTATTTTTTTTTAATAATTATTTTCCATTATTTTGGTACTTAACACACTATCAACATTTATTTAGACATTGCTGAGTGCTGTTCCTTTATCCACAACAACTTCTTTCTCTTAAGTAATTTTCTGTAAATTTTTACATTCCTTTCATATCTGCCTCTATGTATTGATGTTTATTTTGCTCTTCTTTTCTCTTTCTTTGAGGAGACAAGGGGAATCCTGAATTGTAACTTCCCTCAACATTACCTGTGCACTTTTCCTCAGTTCCCTCATTGCTCACGTGGAGAACATTAGAGTCCTTTGAGATATTAGGTTGAAGGGGTTGTTGGTGAAAACAGACCCTGAATTCAGGATCCTACACCATTAGAGACTGGACTGGGCTCACCTCTGCATTTGTCATGAGGTGCATTCCAGGCCAGCCTTACACTGAACTGTTTTTTCAGTTCACTCAGCAATGACTAGAGAGGCAACACATTGCCTTCTTGATGTTTCAGGGAATTGTTCTAAGCAAAGCTGTCAGAAACTATGGCACTGGGCCTCAGATCTTCCAAGAAGCTATTTAAGACCACTTAGGAAGCACAGTTGTTACAGAGATTCTGTGTGGAGCCATCGCTGCTGTCCCGTTTTACCTCCATTCCTCATTCATACAGATAAAGCTGCTTTAGTGGAATTTTGTCTGAATTGCATCTAAATCAGGTTGAGTAGTTCTGAGTCAGCCACTGTTTCCTTTCTCCTATCTGGCTCCTGCTGCATTAAATCCCACAAAATTCTAAGGTCACGACAAATAGATGATCTTTAATGCTGTTTCCAAATAGCTGATACAGCAATTCCAACCACTGTGCGTGCACACACGCACACACACGCGTGCGCGCGCGCGCACACACACACACACCCCATCTTCTCATCCTTTAACCATTTCTTTGAGTAAAAAGTGAGATGAGGTGACCACATCACTAATTTTCAACAATGTTTTGCCATTTATTTTTTGGTTGTTGTTGATTTTTGTTTCATTTCATTTCTCAGGATTAAACCCGTATAGGAGCTAACCTTAGAGAAGGGAAATATTAAGGAGCTTAGCAATAACATTGTGAACCAGGAATCTAACAGCTGCAAGGGCTTGTATTTGACAAAGAGTCAATTTTCAATTTGGATCTTTTCTAACTTGTATAAATGAGGGGCATTTGCTAGCATTCTATTTTTGAGGATTACAGAGATGAGACTAACTCGGACTCTTGGAACATGTCGCACAGTGTGAGTACTTAGTTGACCTAGAAAATCTCTCCAAGGGACTGAGAACAATTAGAAATTTAAATGCATGAAAATGGAGACATATTTTATGTTATGTCAAATGTTTCAATTGTACTACTGGGGGTAAAAGACCTTCTATGACTTTGTTGGCAGATTTTTTAATGCTTCATGTATAAAAGGTGACATTCTTTACATAGTTTATTTTAATCAGAAGATCTCAATATTTTACAGGTAGTAATTCATCTTTAAAAAAATAGAATGACCTCAAACCAGGAAACAAATAGATCTTTTCATCCCCCAAACAGTAACATTAAGAAAGAAATGAAAAATAATATGTGTGTGTGTGTGTGTGTGTGTGTGTGTGTGTATTTGATTAATGGCAACCCAGATGTAAGTGCTAGATGCCTGAGGGCTACATAGATACAATGCAAAATCTCTACCTTCTGGAAACTTTCTATATAAAGTAATCCCTTAGTGGTGCTCTGGTGACAGTTATTGGAAAGTGACAACCATCAAATGGTCAATACAGATAATGTGATGGGAATTCAAAACAGCAAAGTTTTTCTTGTTGGGGAATGGGTTATCTGAGGGAGCCGGCATTTCATGGGTTTTGAAGGACAAGTATTTATGGAGTTGGAGAAAAGATAACCATAGTCCAGTCTGCATATATTATGTTAGCAACCCTTTAAAAACATGGCTTTGTTTATGGAAATATACTTATTTTTCTTCTAAGACTCTTTTTTGGAATTTTTGTTTCCTTCTTGGTAATTCCTGTCATTGCCTCAGCCCAATTACCTACACCTGCTGACTCTTCAGCTCTCACTCTTAGAATCACACTGTGTATCAGAATCATCTGTGGAAACTATTCGAACAGAGACTCCAGGGCCATAAACACAGAAGTGTGATTCAATAAGTCTGGAGTGGGGTATGATCATTTCCATTTCTAACAAGTTGTCAGGTGATGCCACTGCTGCTGGTCTAGAAGACCACTTCAATGGGTTCTAAAAGAATTACTTTTTCTTTAATTCATTTTCACCTTAGCATGGTGGAAACAGAGAGCTGTTCCAGTGTGAATACCATTGCCATTCTGGTCGATGATTACTCTAAAACAACTGATTTGTTAAAACTGTGTGTCACAAACTTTAATATGCACGTGAATCACCTAGAGGCCTTGTTAAAATGCTGATTCAGATTCAGTAAGTCTGGGGTGAGACCAGGCAAGGACTTAGCACTGCTGACAAGCTCCCAGGTGATGCAGAATGTTAGGAGGAGCAAGGCACTAAAGAACATGGGCATACCTATAACAACCATTAGTGATTTTGGGTTGCATATGTGAGCTTGTATTAGGGACATCTCATATCCCAAACTTTCCTAATTAATTTCACATTTTCAGTTATCTTATGACTGCCAATTACTCCCAATAGAAAAAGACCTTTTTATTCACAGAAACACACAGTAAAGCAAAGTGTACCTTAAATATCCTCCAAATTAATTCCTTCATTTTACTTATCAAGACATTTTTCTAGTCCTACATATGATTGGGAGTAAAAAGAACATGGTATAATCATTTAAGACCTTTTTTTTGTACTTTTCAATATAGCTTAAGTCTAAAGAAATTGAAGTTTATTAAGTAGCAGTGGCAGTTTACAAAACTAAGGTAGCAGAACAATCCTTCTAGTCCTATGAAGATGTCAGTAGCCTTCATCTGCCTCTTTCTATGGCTATGAAATGAAACACCTACTTTATAGCCCCACTCTTCCTGAACCTAGTTGGTAATTAGGAGCAGGCCCTCAATGAAACATGAGTCATTTCTTAAGCAGTGCCACAAGATGCTGCATTTGGTGTCTTTGTTCAAACCTCTTCATAATACGAATTAGAGTGATGTACACATCAAAAGAAGACAATTTCAGGCATCAGTTTCATGTGGATTTCAATAGAGTGTGTCCTCAGCACTTTCTGTTCCCTACAATGAACAAGACAATTGATATCTCCCAATCCTTCAGTTATCATAAACAGTTTTCCTGATTTCAGTAAAATTTCTGAAATGCCAAGAGAATGGCTTTGTTCTTGCCCTGTGAGAGGGATATTTATAGAGTAAATCTGCCATGACAAACAGAGAGTTTTTGTTTTCTTATTTGTTGAGGATTTACTTTTGTCCATTAGAGAACACAATAGAAAAGCACTTTGAATTGACAAGCATAAACTTCCAGTCTTAAGTTTCTCCATATACAAGTTTAAGATGAGGATACTGTGCATTGCTCTCAATTAGTCGTAGAAATTAAAAATGACTTTTTCCGAGGAAAAGATAACTTGTATGCTTTTAGAAAGAGTATTTAAACCTCTTTAAAAGAAACCATTGATTCTTAGGTAGTGCTTTTGTGAGCTATAAATTTCAGCTGACCTAATGAAAAGCCAATATTTTCTCTAAGACAAAATCTTATTTCACTCATTCACCAATGCATCTATTCATCATAGTGTCAGGCAGACTCAGCTTTTGATATTAAGTTTATACATATTTGTTGTGAAAAATTGATAGAAGAGGTTACCATCTGTAAAATTTTGCATATAAAAAGGCAATTGTACTTTTTCCCTTACAGTCCTAATTCTTCAATTTGCCCAGTTTTGAAAAGTATTTTCAGGGAAACTTTTGCTTTCAGATATCAGCATTTCATATCATTAAACCAAAGCCCTTACATAAATGAGCTTTGTCTTTAAAAAGCTTCATATTGCTATATAATATGCATATAAATTAAAACCTGCTTTTTCTGTGTTTAAAAGTATAGATTTAAGATTTAATTGGTTATATATCACAAATCCTAATGAAATTGTTTATATTGTTTCAAGTCTCGGTCCTTGAAAAACTAACACTTAAATGATTTTGTGCTTAACTTTTTATTAAATCTCAGGAATAGATTTAATTAACATTTCATACATTTTTCTGTTCCTGATGGTTTTTAACACCATTCTGACTAAAAACTGAGCCTAGTTTATTTTAACATTAAAGTGCCAGAGGTAGACCTAAGTTTTGCAAAAATAGGCAAGGCAAAGAGAGATAAGAGTGGAAAAGAAGCATGGAAGAATAAAAGGAAAAGAGGAACAAAAAGAAAAAGAAAAGAGAGACAGACAACAAAAAAAAAAGACAGTAAGACAGAGAAGTAAAGGAAAGAGTTTTAAAAATACATGGAAGAGTGGGATCGTAGAATGACATTAAAAGGTGCCTTGGGAGCCTGATGAGAGTACCCATCAAGTTCCCAAGAACAGCAAAACATGTAACTGCTACCTAGGAGACCAGACCATGTTAGTGTACCTCCAATTCCTGTCACCGAGGACCAGTGGAGCACACAAACTGCAAAAAGGCAGCTGGCTGAATCTTTATGTCTCAAGATGATATTCCAGCTCCAGTAACTGAGTTCTTTAACTGTTTTATGTGTTGATTAATAAAATTGATTGGTCCTATTTCCTAAATAAATAAATAAATAAAATAAAGGCAAGAAAAAAGTTGGCTTGGATGGCACTCTGAAAATTCCTTTTTTATTTACTTTTGAATGATTCACTAGAGCCAGCCATGACTTTCTGAGTTGCAGGTATTATGAAGTGTTTATTTCCAAAGGCAGCGTGTTTGCTTGAGGCAGTAGTTAGGCACCGAGGCTCGAGAGCCATTTTCAGTACCTGACCCATGTGCCTCAGTTTTACCATATTTTATATGAGAATCATATTAGCAACTAAGTCATAGGATTCTTGTGACAATACATGAGTTTTTCACATAAAACGCTTATAAAGATGGTGACACAGAGACATCACTCAATAAATGTTAGGAATTAGTACTGGTGAAAATTTATCATTCTGCACTTAATTTAAGCAAAATGAATATGATGTTAAATGCCTGTACGAATTGCTACATGTGAGCCTAAAACTCCATGTTAGAGTCCCAGAAAGAGACATTATGCAATCAAAAATTTTAATCAAAGAGAGTTTAATGGAGGAAATTTTATAGACAGGAAAGCTGAGTTAAGGTGAGACATACAAAGGATGGTGAATAATTCAAATAGAACAATCAGGGCACAGTTACCCCCCCACACACACACACACTGTGGGCCTGAAGGGGAAGAGGAAGATAGTGTTATCAGATCCAAGTAGGACCAGTTGTTGTGAAATAGGACACATCTAAAAGGAACTATAACCATAGCAGAGGCTTGCTTGACAGTGGCACTTTGAAAATTTAGATCAGATATTCTTTTCTTGTTGTGTTGTTGTTGTTGTATGTCTTGAGCATTGCAAGATAGCATCCTTGTCCTCTACCCACTAGTTTCCAGGAATATCTCAGTCTTGACAACCTCTTGTCTTGACAAGCTCAGTCTTGACATAGAATTGCTCTGGATATTGCTAAAAGTTCTCTGAGAGGCAAAAGAACCACTGCTGTGGAAGAAGCAGCCACTCCAGAACTGTAGCAAGGCCAGAAGGGATAGCAAAGAATAAATGCTCTAACCTTCCCCTCCTACCATCACCGGGTACATCTCATTACTGAAACTAATCAAAGCCACATAGTAAGGGAGCTTGGTAAAGAGTCTACTCATAGGATGAGCCTTCTCGGGCAGAAGGCAGGACAGAAGGGTGGGAAAGGGGCTGAGGAGACAAAAGACCAATATGCCTTCCAAAAATATGCATTAAGTCAGAGTTACCTGGACCCCTTTTTGGTTACAATCTTCTGGGGTAACAAAAAACAAATACCATAGCAGGTTAAGAAAATGTGTTAATGCGTTGGACCCCAGTTGGACACACTGAGAGCCATAAATGTCTCCAGCTTGGCTTTCAAATGGTCATTAAAATAAAGCACAAAGAAGGAAAAAAATTACTCTCGTATATAACCCCCTCTCAGCTCTAGCCTTATTTACATAGTATGAAGATTAACATTATATAATGGAGGGTACAAGAAGAGGTTCAAGAAAGAAGAATGTAAATCATCATGCTCCTAAACTTTTTCATAAACTCAGGGATAGTTTCCCAAGAGGGAGATCTTAGCATCTTGTGACAGCCAGTGTACGGATCCTTGCAATCTTCCCCTCAGCCCAATATTGTTAGAGATAAATACCACTAAAGCCATAGATTCTGCTATAAAATACCACAATTTCACTCATCTCTCTCAGGAAATTATTTCTAGAGGTTTACAGAAGAATCAACGATACTTTCTCAAAAGTGTCAGCTACAACCACATGCCTTCTATCATGTGACAGCATCCACCCATGCAAAATCTCACGGTGATGGTTTCCACAGGCTGGGTGACATAAGCAACAATTCTGGAGGCTGATAAGTCCAAGGTCAAGGTGCTGGTAAGGTAGGTTTTATGCTCAACCCTTCCGTTGGTTTGTAGGTGGTACCATCTTACTGTGTACTCCTATAGGCGCTTCTTTATAGGCACATGGAGAGAGAGAGACGCTTTCTGCTGTTTCTTCTCATAAGGACACTGATCCTGTAGAAGCAAGACCCCACCTTTACAGCCTCACTTGACTTTAGTTATGTTCTTTGAGGCTCCATCTCCAAATGTAGCCACACTGGAGGTTAAGGCTTCAGCAGATAAATTTGTATATGTGGGGACAGGGTGGGGAGGACACAAACATTGAGTCCAGAACATTAGTATATGCCTTCTTTAATATTCAGTGTGTCACAAAATCTTTCATGAAGCTTTTCATCACTTCTGACTTCCATGACCTATTGACCCTAGGCAATGGGCAGAAATGGGGTGTTGTTCAATTTTCTCTTTCACTCTTCTCAATTTTCCCAATCCCTGCTTGCACAAGCTCTCCCTCTCTACCATTAGTCATTACATAGACTTCCTACTCCATCGCAGAGGTAGAGGTGGGAAACTGTATTACCTATATATATATATATATACACTAGCAGCATGTTGACCTTAGGTTAGTTAAATAAAAATTTTCATTTTACCCAATTAAATAAACTACATTAAAAAATGCTATATAATTTAGAATTCTCACTGAGTGATCATCTCCCAGTCTGAGTCAGTTAGGCTTTTCTACATGTTTAGCTAAAAAGATAATAAGTCCTTTTGATGCTTTCACTTAGTTGAATACAAATTACCTGCCATCCAAGCAAATGGTACACTGGGTGGCCATGTAGGAGCCACATAAAATTCAATTTAGCCAAAGATTATTGGGCCCTTTTTCTATCAAATTCCTCAATACTAGACTCAATTCCAAGAATCTAGGACTTCCCAAAGGGTGTAAGTTCATGATGAAATAATAAACTTATTTATAATTTACTATTATAAAGAATAAGTATGATTTTTTTTATATATAATGATAAACCGGCAAACCACAATTCAGTTGGAATTGTAAAAAAAATTGGTCATTTCATTGAGCATTCCTGGTAATATTCGATAAGTGTCAGCCTTCTTGCTAAAAGGTAATGGTTTTTCTGCATTAAGATGCAGGTCAGAAATAAGAACTTCCAAATAAAACTGTTAACAGAAATGGGAAATTAGGAATCTAGGCTAAATATCATGATTAGTGTCAAGAACTCAGACAGGTCAGGATCTAGGGGAATCACATACAACTGAAACATAGCAGTAGATTAGAAGTGACCTGCTTAGATAGAAAGAAAGATTCCCTGAATCATAATAATTTTACATAGCCAAAGAAGCTATGTGAATTCATTGAAGTGATTTGGGATAAATGGTAGGTAATGATGGAATTAAAATACAAGAGGGCACGGTGGAATTTTTGATAGGAAATATAGAGAAGAAATTTGGGCAGGGAAAAAGAAACACAATATTAAAGAAACAGTGTAGAGAGAGTAGTTACTGAGAAGAACTTACACTTTGGGTATTGGCTAAAGAAAACAATGAAGTACAGCATGGTGGATTGACCCAGCTCCCTTGGAGTATGTCAACTAACCCGGCTGCTTAATTTAGCTTCATTCTGAATTGGGGACCAATGTAAAGGTGATACGTGCAGTGCTGGGGAACTATAACCATGTAGACATTGTGGCCCGTGGTGAAGCATTGTAGCAAGAGACAAGCAAGTAAGCCCTGTGATCTTTGGGGTGGGTGGCAGCTGAAATTCAGGGTGAGGGGTGGAAGGTGGGGGCATAGCTCCTTTAAGCTGTTCTCTGTAGTCTGTCACACAGAGATAACTTCCTCCTCTAATTTACTACCACAAACGGCCGATTTCATGAACTATTTGTCAACTCTTACTTTCCCAGTGGCAGAGGACACCCTTTTATAGCACCCCACGTATATGTGTGTCAGTTGCTTTAAAGCAGAGATGAATTTAATGACCCTTCCCTAAGTTTCTCCTAGTCATTATTGTGTACTTGCTAACGCTTTGGGGGTTTAATTCTTTTTTTTTTTTCCTTTTAAATTTATCGCTTGATGAAAATAATTGGGAGGTTTGAATATTTTTCAACAGTAGGAGTCTTTATTAGCTTTAAGTAGATAAAAATATCCTTTCTTCCCCACAGTGCAAAATGGAATGGGCTATTACTACCATCCCAGTAAATTAAATTACTTAAAAAAAAAAAAAAAAGAAAGAAAAAGAAATAGATTGTGAAAATGTTTAGCCAAAGGAGTTCTCCAGCTGACTGAACGTTTATGGGCACTTCGCCATCAAGGCAAGGTAAATCCACCTACAAGTAGCTATTTAAAAAACATGTGTATAATGATAGTTGTTAAACTTACCCAACTGAATTACACCTAACTTTAGACAAAGGAGTAGAATACATACATAATCAAACTGAGGATAACTAAAAAGGACAGCAGAATAATCACTGACAAGAATATGAATGGGGCCAACCGAAGAAGATCAGACTGGTGAGACAGAATAATTAGCAGTAATGAACTGAACTTAAGAGAAAGGACAATTTAATTGGAGAGTAAAAAACGCACATATGTGCACCATGTTTGGTGACTTCTGACTGGGAAGTAATGGGCTCTGTTTTGAGCCAGGCAGTCTCCAGGCAGGTGCGGGGAATTAGGTAAATTATACTGCGTACTCCCTGTGGTGCCTATATCTTTAAGGGAAAGCAATCTAAATTTAACAAGGATCAGTGTTCTCAGCCTTGGTCGCACATTGGAATCACCTGGGGTGCTATTTTAAAGTAATGTGGCCTGGGCCATACCCCAGAAATTCTGATTGAAATGATCTTGGATAGAGACCCAACATAAGCATTTTAAAAATCACCTCAGATGTGTCAAAGTGACAGCTGGGCCTGAGAACCACTGCTTTCAGGGCAATTTGTGTGGTTGATGAAATCTCAAATGACACGTGAAAAGGAATGAGGCATTCCATTTCTTGGCCTCCATTAAGGGTGGCATGGCTTGATTGTTTTGTTTCTCAGCAGAAGCTGAGAAAGTAGCTGTAGCAGTATCCTGACCCCCATATCTGGGAAGTATGGTCAGTCTCCACAGCTTATCATACCTTTAGGGTGCTTTATTCATGAGAGACTAAGGCCGAGTGCTGGGCTGAGAGGTGAGGATAACAACTGAAGAAATTGGGGTGCAGAATCCATTCTTTACGTGGGAAAGTTGTGGATGAATTGGGTAGATTGTTAGAATTTTAAAAAGAGTCCATAGGAGGAGGTGGCTCCATAATGTAACGGTTAGCATGTCTGTTTTTCATGCAGAAGGCCCTGGGTTCCTCCCTCAGGTGGACCAGGCCCTGATGCACGCTGCGAGCGCATCAGAGGAGATGCCCACCTTCAGAGACCCAGTTCTTAAAGGGAGATGGCAATATCCATAGGTCAGGGGGGTGGGATCAAAGAGAATAAATAAATAAATAGGTGGACAAATAAATAAATAAATGCATACATACATACATAAAGAGGGTCCACAGGAAGCCATGTGCCATGACAATAGTAGCAGACATGTTGACTATATATAGAAGCTGCATGTGGCACCAGGATTTCTCTTGGTGACTTTATAAGTATCCATTCTTTGAATCAAAAACCACCTGGTAAGCTTACTCCCTCTTCTTCCTTTCTTGTCATTTTTCATACATCTCCAGTATTGCATTGTACCATAAATAATGTCACCTTGTAAAAATATGCTCACAAATTTTGTTTCATTTTAGGCTATGGGTTCCTTAAGGTCATGAACATCTTCAGTCATTCTAATATCTTTAGCTCTCAAAACAACGCCAGGCATACAAATATCTGTAGAAGACGGGTGCCATCCTAGATCCCCTGTTTAAATTCAAAGCTGAGAATGGATGAGAGACATAGAAAAAGACAAAGCAAAGGGAGGAGTTCACAGTTTTTGAGGCAAACTTCCAAATAAACCCCATTCTCTAACAAATATCTCATAAATTCACACATTCTTTTAGAATACATTTATTAAATATTCCAGCCAGACAGCCAGAAAAGCTCTCTGACAGCATAGAGCTTACACTGAGGGAAAACAGACAGTAATGGAGCAAAGATATACATAATCACGAATATTTAACATTTTGATAGATGCTGTGAGGAAAATAAGAGAGAATTGAAACAGGGAATGGCTTGCATATGTGTATAAGGATAGTGGTATTTTAGACAAGATGATTAGGAAAACATGATATTTAAGTTATGATTCTAAAGATCACCATAACCCCCACTGAGAAGAGTTGGAAAGAGAATATCCCAGACAAAGGGAATTCAAGTTCAAAGGCTCAGATATGGAAAGAGCCTTGGTGAGACTGAAAAATAGAAAGACTTTTTAACTTCTCCACAAAACAAAACAAAAGTAAACCTATTTATGATTAGATGGCCCGTGAACCTAACCTCTTTTACAACATCGCCAAAGTTCTGCAAGCTTTGTGTTGGCCGCCGCCGTGCTCCCAGGGGCATGTTCACTGGCCTGAGCGTGCTTCAGATCTTCACTAAAAGGTCATTGGGCGTTTATTCTGTGAGAGCTTGTTTGATCTAAATGACCTGAACTTCAGACTTCAGAACTCCCACTTGAAGGTTTAAGTCTGACTTCTAAGTTCTAAGGTCATGTGAGTCCAGCTCTTTGTCTACGAGCCACTGAGAGCTTTATGCTAGAATGGAAGACCCGGATCTTCACAAGGCGACATGCAATGCACACTGGCTGAGAGCACTTTCCTCCCTCTGCTTTACTGATTGATTATTCCATTTTTTCATGGGCTAAAGGGTGGACAGTAGATCTAGCATGCAAAATGCACAATACTAAACGCATTAGATATTGTCTTTGCATTGACAAAATTGTTCCAACTATTTTAATACAGGGAATTACAATCAGATGTCTGCCCTTCTATCAGTTCCAAGGAAGCCCCTTGAGTAAAGAAGCTTTATTTTATTTTTCTTCATATACCCAGCACCTACCACAATACCTAACTCACAGTAAATTAGCCTCAAGCTAAATAATTTTATTTGTAATGGTTCAAAAAAATCAAAAGATGATAAATATTTTGACACCTGAAAATTACATGAAATTCAAATTGTAGCATTCAAAATCAATTCTTATTGAAACAGAGCCACACTCATCCCGCTCATTTACATTTTTTTCTAAGCCTACTTTTACACTTTAATGGCAGAATTGAGTTCACTAGTTGGGACAGGGATTTTATGGCTGCAAGCCTAAAATATTTACTACTGGTCCTTTATGAAAAAAGTTTGTCAACCTCAGTGATAAATATTTTCCATGTGAATGAATGTCTAAACAAATGAACTATTATGGCATATTTATTTGTATATAATCACTTTTTAATAGTTTACACTTCATGGCAGAGATCCAGGCAATAACCTAGATCTTAGCATATTTTATTAAAAATACAAGACCAATACTATTTATGCATTACTCTGCCATGCTGTTCTAAATACAGTCAATCAAAATAAAAACTTTAATTGTGCTTTCTAAATGTGCTTCTATTTTTATAATTAAATATATACCATCATGCTTCTTTTCATTAGAATCCGCTAGTCCCCCCAAAATTTTATTTAGAATCAGGTTACAAATCTCATTCTATCAAGTATGTATATGTCTTTCTGCTTTTGTTTTTGTTTTTGTTTTTTTTCTTCTATGTTTTTCATTTGGTCCTAAACTTTCACCCTGGGATTTGCAATTCGACTTTAAAAATGTACAGGAATGTAAGAAACTTAACAACTTTCCTTATATGTGACTTTCATATTTACATTTTTAAAAATCTAGTTTTTACTGATGACCACTGCACTGTTGACTTGGATGATTTGAGAGATTCCAAAGTGAATACATCTTCAGAAAACTGAACAAATTAGTTACATTTGGATTAGACAAGATGCATGCTCATGCGTAAAACACGTTATGAACACTATGGACTATTTAACGCAAAGCTATACAGAATGCTCCACAGATGAATGTGGAAACTAGAAATAAGCTACTGTGAACACTGTGGAGAAACCAAAAGTGAACCTGGAAGGAAAAAGGCTGTGATGTCCGTCACTTGCACCTTCCACTATCGGCATTCCTGCTGCTTTTCATCTATTTCCGTTTCCAAATTCCTGAGGAGGGATGATAAAATAAATATTAATTTAATCTATTACATGTGCTAAGAAGTTTGGGGTTTGTTTATTTGTTTTCTTCTGAATGGTTTTGTTTTTAAGTTTCCAAATCGGGGGTCAAGTAACAATCATTGTCTTCCTTTTTAGAGAAGACTTGTCTTCTATAGATCTTTATATATCATTGAAACTTCCACAGTATTTTTTAGAGAGAAGAGATATGGGTTCTGAAATTTTTGTGTCTCTATTTTTTAAGTATTTCGGAAGCAAATCTATGTAGACTTCTCTTAAATAGGGTGTTGCTTGCAATGCACTATTGGGGAGACCTTACTCTTCAAAGTTAGGGACCAAAGCCATGGAAGAAAGTCTTTGGAAGTTAGTACTCACTAATTAATCCAGCTCATTAGCCCAAAATCTCACTGAATGCTAAGAGTGCTGCTAATGTAATAAACTTCCTAGTTAATGGAGTCAAAGCTAACTTCAAAGAATGGCTAGTACCTCATTCATTAACTTAATCAACTCTCTAGACATCTTATAGCCGAGGCGTCCTGGTAGGAGAGCAATAAAGATTTAAGTGGGTGTTCTGTTCTCTTATCCCATCAGTGACTTAAAAGTTAAAATTTGGACAACCATGAGTGCACAAATAGTACACACTGCCACCTTTAAATAAGAACAGAACAAGAAAAACAAGTGCTACTGTGCAGTTTTTATCAGAACTCCAGTTTAAAACAGTTTGAACAAGTTAGTCAATAGAAAGACAACATCTAGTTCATTTAGTATTGTTCATTTTGCATGCTGGATCTCTGTCCATACTTTTGCCCATAAAAAAAAAAAATTGCAAGTGGGACAGTTATCAGTGTACAACATTATCTTCTTGTTTTCCTTTAAAGATTTTCTAAAACAAAGGTCAATAAATTTAATGAGTGTATTTAACAAAACTGTATATGTTTTACATTTATTATTCTTTTAATTTTCAAAACAAACTGGGGTAAAGATTTTTATTGTTCTTTCATTCAACAAATATGTGAATACTTATTATGTACCCAAGCAATGTCTAGAGGATGAGGATCATTGAGAATGCATCTTAAATTATTTTATTTTTTATTCATTTTTAATAAATCTTGTCCTTTGCTCGAGTTCATTGAATTTATCATCTTTTCTCGAATTTTTATATATATTTTTTTTTTCTGGAGCTACTTCTCTATTATAGTACTTAGAGAGGAAGGTTTTTGTGTCTGTATAAAGTGTAAGATGTCAGAGATTGCATGGGCCTCTTTTTTTTTTTTTTTGAAAGATATAGATTTTGTTTAATTAATAAACCAGGTAACAGTGGGGGTTATGGAGAAAGAGAGCAGCCACTGGTGAAGGCCACTGAAGAAGAAGAAATAAAATTGTAGGGAGAAAAGTTTATTTCACTTATGTTGCTTGAAGAACTCACTATTTTCTTAACTAGAAGGTGAGTTTTCTGGTTCAGGCATACCCTTGCTTTATTTAGTGTCCTGCAATATGCATGCATCCTGGAAGTGAGGCTTATTCTCTTCCTCTTCCACTTCTGACACTCTCCCTGATTTTACTCATGGCCAGTAAAAGAAAAACCCTGCTTTTTCTTTTTACCTCAACCCATCCTGGAAACTCAAAGCTAGTGAGTGTTTCATAGTTCTGCAAAAGACATTTACTCAGCCCAAAGCAGCTTTTTCTTCAGTGACATTGAATTATATACAAATATATATATATTTAAATTTGTTCTCTTCTCTAATGTATATTGTAGGAATTTCTAAGAGGTTTCCTTGTCTAAAAAAAAAAAAATTGGTGATAGAAAAACAAACAAAAAGCAAAATCTGTTTTTTTTTTTTAATTCATTTGAATAGAGGATTGAAAAGGTAATAATCAGAGCTCAAATTTCCATCTTGATACAGAAGAGCAGTTATTAACTTTGAGTTCAAGGTACTTTTTCAAAATTGTGTTTTAAAATTAGCTTTATAACAAATGTTTTATAGATAATGTCACATGATGTTGAAAGTTTTACTTTTTAATTAACAGAAACTAAGGCTTAGATAATTGTGTTTCTTTAAGAAGAAAGCCTGCACTGAAAAAAAATGAATGTTTCATTGTAGAATAGGATTAAATAATATAATTTGATAAATTGATTTAGATTCATTACTTAACTTTTGTATCTTTTTTATATTATAAATGCCTTCAGATATTCAAAACTTGGGAAGGCAAAATTTATGAAAAGCAATTGTTATTTTAATTATCTCAATTGAGGAGTGAGGACTGAAATCAGGTTTGTAAGAACTGTCAGTTTTGCAGCTCAGTCCAATGTCTCAATGCTTTTTGAAATGAGGTGAAGTGGCTGAGTTATTCTGCTTCTCTGGGGCCAGTTGAGTAGAGTTTTTGCTTCAAGGTTCATGTGCCAGTGATGAGCCTCTGTGGATCCTAGGGAGTGCTGGCGGGTCTAAGAAGCCTCAGTGGCTCCACCAGGTCTTCCATCCCCCAGTGGGCTAGCCTGGACAGAATCCTAAGAGCTTTGAAACTCAAGAAATGTCACTGACACTGTGTTGTATTGGCTGGAGTTACAAGGTCAGCCAGTATTCAAGCAAGGAGAAATAGACTCTACTTCTTGAGGAGAGGACCTGGAAAGACTTGTGGTCACTTGTGTAATCTGCTATGGCTGGACCATGTAAAACTTTGGCGCTGTCGCAGTCATGCATCAGATCAGGTGGAAGAAGCTGTATGGCCATCAGGAAATGAAAATAACTTGCAGAGATCATCAGCATGATTGATTGAGAGGACCCAGTTCCTGGTTTCAGTTGTTTCTAAGACCCAGTGGTACCATTGTTCTTCCCCAGTGTAGCTAGCTGTTCAATCCTTTCTTGTGTCTGTGAGTCCATTAAGTCTCCCTTTTAATCAATCAATTAACATAAATTATCTGAGATTCCATCAACTTTAATAAAAACTTCTGAAAAAAAATCCTTATTCAAACTCATTTACATTTTCTTATTCCCTGTCCATTGTTGTCACCTATTAATATAGTGAGTAGAATAAAGGCTAAGTTACATATTCATTTAGCTATTGCCCTTCATTTTTTAATCAATTTTATTTCCAATAAACCAAGTGTCCATCTTCATTAAGCAATTTAACTATATTAAATTCCTCATCCGGATTTGTAGGATGATATTTTTTAAGTGGTCTGAGTAGTCTGACACTATCCTTTAATTCTGAAAATTAGAGACCAAATGTCATTTAGGAAATTGAAAATCAACTTTTTATGACATCAATTGAAAGAACTCATACTGAAATGTGAACAATGTTCATGAAAAGTTAATAAATAAGACTAATGATAGTGCATGGTAATTTTAGAATGATCAGGCTATTAAGCTACTTATAACTAATGCTAATACCTTTGAGGAAAGAAGGTAACAATATTGGAATTTCATGCTCATAAAAAAAAAAAAAAAACCCTAAACTTCAAATGCCTTTCATGATCTCATATATCAAAAGCCCATTTTGCATTGCTCTCACATTTACTATATAGACACATTTTTCATTTTAAATGTAATTATTATGGGTGTAAAATCATGGGATCTGAATCAATTTGCAGACTTTCAAACTCCACATATTTCTCTATAATTTTGTGCTTCCTCTTTGAATCCCTAACACTACAAGCCACTGAAATTAGGAGTATGTCCTTTTATACTCCCTCCAGCATGTTGGAAGAAAAACATATTCCAGTCAAAGGGTAAATGATGTTTTCAGAAAATCAGAACACACACCAAAGTTTTTAACTTCTGGGTACACAAAGTAGGACTGAAGCTTTGGATAATGAGCCACTCTGTGACCCTTTGTGTCCTTGCATTTCTGAATGGAAACTATAAGACAAAAGACAGAGCACATTTCCAGAGAAGAAACTCAGTGTTGAGTAAACAAGAGTGTGAATATGTCTTTTCAGTATATTCTTTCTTTATTGTGAACCAGGGAGTACTTTCAGAGTTATCTGAAGTTTATAGAGGTAAATGAAGTGTCACTATTATCCCTATATTCAGAGGATTCACAGGAAACTCAGAAGAATTAAAAGGACTATAATTAATGACAATAATGGTTTACCCTTTTGTATCCTACCTTAGATTTGGTTATGAAATATGCCTCTGTAGAACTTTATATGCCTCTATAAAAATTTCAATTTGAGTTAAAATGTTTATATTCTTACGTGAAGCAAACGTCAGAATTTTAATACAGTATGATGTATTCTCCCAATGAGATTCCTTCATTCCATGTACCATGCCCATTACCTGTAAGTAAAGTTCAGTTTCCAAGGCAATCAATGAACAGTCAAGCATGTGAATGAAGCCATCTTTAAGTACTGTTGTTGTGCTGTGTTACAGAACGAAGTCCATCAGAGAGCTGATGGAATCCAGGGACCATTTGCGAAAGCTCTTAAGAACGCATTTACAAAAATACCAAATCCACATTAAGTGGAACTTAAGGATACTTTGTTTTGACTCTTGGAAAGAAAACAATGATACACACAGGGACCCAGGTGGTTAATGTACTGTACATTATTACTATAAAGTACAAGACCTCAGTCTCCTAGGTCCTCAGAAACCACAAAGTCAGTTGATTACATAGTGCCCTGTGGAATAGGTTTTAACAGTAAATGAGCAAACATATCAGATATGCTTTCAGAGCTTGCCAATTCACTTGGTTTTTGAATTCTTGCTATTGGGCTATTGTGCAGGAGGAAACTTTACATTTTTTTTACTCCGCTATAGGTACTAAGGCCATCTCAAATACAATGGAGAAAAGAGCAGGGGCCCTTGTTCATTAAAGCAAAAAGTAAACTGGTCCAACTGTAATAGCAAAGCAAATTCTGTGAGTTCAGAAATGATGTAATATATAAACCTAAAGCTCTGCAGTTAGTGCAGGTCCTTTGACATTTGAATCAACTTAATCTGAAGACAAATATCATGGTTTTTGAGATATGAAATTGTTCATTCCCATTATAGTTCCACTTTAAGGACTTTATTTTACATTGACAATTCAATCATATTCCCAAATTAGCTACTGGTTTTCATCTGTAGATTAACCAGTTTGCGCTGAACCGTCTGTAAGACCCCATCTCACTCTTGTATTCACTGTTCACATATGTCTGTAGATTCAATTATTTGTTTATTGCAGTGACTGGTGAAAGACTATCCATGGTACTGTGAGAGGCTGGACAGAACCGGAACCCATGCTTAATGGTTACTTTGATGTCTTTTAATTATTTGGTTAATTTGGAGACAATGAGTCATTCTCTTAAATAAAAGTGTGTAACAGATGTTCTATACACAGTGAATATTGCTATTATTGGAAGTAATTTGGTGATTTCTTTTATATTTTTGAGTTATACCTGTAAGTAAAGTAAGAGTGGACTTTGTAACTCTTAGGAAAGTCTTCATAAAATTCTGTTGAACTATCAGAACTAAGTGGTCTCATTTCTATGCTTTTTCAGAGTTTTGGTGACTTATGACACTAATCACAGATACCTCTACCTATCTGACACACTGCAAAATCCTATGAGGTCTCCTAAAATAGTACTTGCTGACAAATATTTCATGTCTTGACCTATACTGATTTACAAGAGGAGATCTATATGGGTAAGAAAAAAAAACCCAAAAAACTATTTGGTGTTGACCTGACTTGAAATTTGGTATCTGTTAATTCAGCCACATTGTCTTATAATTAGTGCCTTGCCCTCATTGTCAGCACAGAAACTGGTGTCTAATGTCTAAAACATCTCTGTGTCAATCACAGCTTTGACTTAGTATGTCTTTTTTTCAGATTTTTTTGAGAACAGAATTATATAGGCAAAGTTACATCAACATTATGTTTGATAAGGAATTAACTTTTTTTTATTATTTTGTAAAGATTTACTGAAAATAGTATTTGAATTTCATTAGAAGTCAATGTGCTCTTCCTAAACACAGAGAAATATATATTTAAATTTCTCATTCATTAAGAAAAACAGTGAATTATATGAGTCAAGAAAAAAGAATAGTAAAAGCAAGATGAGAATTTATCCAGGCTATTGCTGATCTCATGAAAATAAACTGTAATCTGAATATGTGCTTTGATTGAGTATTTGTAAAAAGCATCCTGTATGGTGATTCCTAGTTTAAAAAAAAATCACAATATGACTCAGTAGACACACACTCATATGCACACACACAAATATTGAAACAAAATTTTTATGAAACAACTTAATCATACGATATACTCTGATACTTTCTATTCTAATTAATTTAATTTCAAACATGTTTATCTGGATTCACTAAATTAATTTTATGACCTGCTAATGAGCTGTGATTTGCTATAGAAAATATTTCTTTAATCTATACCTTTTAAAATGTGAGGAGGTAACTTTTATCATAGAAAGTATGGAGGTGTTAAAAATATAATTCTCATACAAACAGATAGTGAATTTGTGTCAACAATTTTATTTAACATATTAATGAGGTTACCAGGAAGAAAACACTGGACCTAGTTTGAAGAGCATTTCAGGGATGTATGTATACAGTAATAGGAGGAATGTATTCTGCAAATAAGTTTGTAAGTTAGATATAAGATGGGTTTACTTCCTACAGACCAATTAAGCCATAAGGCTTTTCCAGGTTGACTTCTCTACCAAATTATAAAATTATAACAATTTATCAATTCCTACAGTTTAACCTAGAGAAAGAGTTAGATCCAGCCCACTCAAAAGACAGTCTATTAGTTATTTTTAAATAACTATATAAAGAAGCACTAACTAAATATAGTTATTAAATTCATGCAAAGGCTAAAATATAGAACCATAGTATAATAGAGACAGCAGCTTCAGGAAATAACTATCACCCCCCTACATCTGTAGGACTAAGGGACTAAGTAAATATACTGGAATCATTAAACTCAAAAGTTTAGAAGAGGAGCTTTGTGGAGATAAACCTCAGACTTACCTCGTTCTGGAGTCCCTGAGGGAGACAGGATGAGATAAAATGTTGAAAACACTGCACACGTTGGAAAGACCACAAACTGGAAGTGCCTGCTATTATGGGAGCACCTGCTACAGCCAGAATGAAGCGTTATCGAGAGCAGAAGCAGCAGAGAGGAAGCCCACCATGGGAGCAGTTTCCTCTATCTCTTGTAGCCTTGCATCTCCTTCCAGTGGTCCCCACAGGCAAAGTCTAACAGGGAGCAGCAGATCAAAATGGAATTTGCACATCCCCAGCCCAGCATCATAAAGCCAGCTAGAGAAGTGGGGTTGGAGCCTAGAGACAACAATTTAAACCGTCACAGCCTCTAACCTTACAGGACAGTGAAATGTTTGCAAATTTATCATCTGCGGACTATTAATTAAGAGTGTCAGATTGGATCTAATGGGTTATGAGAAATGCTCTAGCATGATATCAAGAATTAAGCAGTCATCATTTTCCTTTTTCTAAGCTTGGGAGACACTTTTTTTTTTATCAGAAATTTATGATTTAATCAAAAGCTGCAAAGAGAATCAAGTATACTGTAATTTGAATATTTTCAGCTTTTCCTATTAATGGTTTCTGTAAACCATTATTCAGGGCTATAATTCTAAAACTAGACATGTATTTGGCTTTTTGCTTAAAATCAGTAATATTACATATTATGAACACATAGATGTACCCACTTTCATGATTATAGAGTTCTCTTGGCCAGATTTTGTAGAATTAATAGAAATAATCTATGGGAAATTGTGACTCATTCTTAAATTTTTAAATAAAAGTTATATATGCCCATAAAGATTTCAATTGTATATAAAGATTTTAAGTAAAAAACTCTATATATGTTTATACTTGTATTTATACAAAATAGATCATACTGCACATTCTTTCACCATCTTTTCTTCACTTAATATATCTTGACACATTACAACAGATTACTACTCCCCAAGCTTTATACTATCTGTATCCAAAGGTATGAATGTACATAATATGTTTTAAATTTCCTTGTTGATGGTAATTTAGGGGTTTTATAACTCTGTTGTGATAGATGATAGATGATAGATGATAGATGATAGATAGATGATAGATAGATAGATAGATAGATAGATAATGATAGAAGGAACATTGAAAATCTTTATATATGATTTTATATGCAAAGTGTATAAATACACATCTAAAGATAGATATAGACACAAAACTATCAGTTAAATACTAATAATTATTATTTTGTTTAATACTTATTAAGAGTTGAATCAGCAGTTGATGACTTAAAACTGCAGGAAAGGGAACAAAATACAATCTGAGTATCATCCTCTTACCTTTCTAAAGTATTTTTATAATCAGTCCTTCTCTTTATCATATCTAGATACCACACCACGTGAAGCCCTTGCCGTATTACAGCTACGACCAGCCGGTGATCGGGTACTGCCAAGCTCACCAGCCGCTCCATGTCAACAAGGGCTACGAAGCAGTGTCCCCGGAGCAGGACGAAGCCCCCAGCTTGGAGCTTGGGCGCGACCACAGCTTCATCGCCACCATCGCCAGGTCGGCAGCACCAGCCATTTACCTTGAGAGATTAACAAACTAACGAGAAAGCAACTCCTCACTGGGGTCTCGACGTGGGGGACCGGCGGGCTTTCGTCTTAAAGGAGAATGGGTGTCCAACATCGCTCAATCGAGCCGGTTCATCGTTCCTGTCAAAACATTTATGACACAGAGGAAAGAAAATCAGAACCGCGTGAAGAGGGTAGGCGCACCTGCAGCATAAACGGGAGGACTACAGACCTTTCTTGGCTTTAAAACATACAACGAACAAACAAAAATTGCTCCTGGATGTACATAGTAAAAGTGTTGAGTTCTTATAAAAATAGGTTTCACCCTAGCTATACATAGGTTTGTTTGTATATTTGCTTTTTCTACACTGCATGGTTGCTGGGCTGGAGAACCAGAGGGCGGGGGGAAAAAAACTGGGGTGGGTGGGAAGTTGGGGAAATGGTATGGTTTTCCTTGTTAGATGTGTGTAACTTTCAGACTTTCCTTCAGTTGCTTTATTTCATTTTTCCTTTTAAAATGCTGTCTGTCCTGGTTTGTTTTGTTTTCTTTTTCTTTTTTTTTCTTGGTCAAGTGATTCCGTTTCCAGTTCTAAACATGGGCATTCAAGTTTATATTGTACCAAAAGAAAATTTGCTTTACGACAGACTGCAAAGAAACAGAGTTGACCACAAAGGACTACTGGAATGAAAATCCGATAGGATCTGGATGAATGATCCTTCCAGACACATGATGTATACAATGTGAAGAATTTTGATTTTCTCCTATAGGCGGTCCTAGCTGCTCATTTTCACAGTGTAAGAAGTCTGGAAAAGGGACCTGTGAAGACCTGCATTTGAAACGACCAACAGAAACACTCTTCCCTGGACTAGGGGTATAGGAAGAACAGTGGTATTGTGGTCAATGAATGAAACTGCCAAGCTGACAAATTTCTAAACACAAGATTATGTGTAACATTGCTTTTCAATTATCAACTAGTTTTTGTGTAGTTTTTATCAATAAAAGAAAAAAAAATGTTTGAAAAATAAATATATTATTTTGTGGTTGGTAAACCACAACCCATCTAATGTTGAGTGCTTTATCTACATATTGTAAAATCCTTCTAGTCTATATCAGGGCAATTCAATAAGAATCAGTCGGTATCTATCAATAGCCTGTGTGTTTTACCATCAGGTAGAGAGGTCTTAGAAGGCATAGAAAGAAGTATGAGATGTGTCTCATGCACTAACTCATTTCATAATTATTTTTAAGATATATGATGTAACTCAAAATTATATAACAATATGAAAAAAGAAAAAGTAAGTATCCGTGGAAGTTGGAAGTTGTATGAAAATTTAGTAGAGAAAAAAACTGTGTGGAAATTGATTATTATCTGAAAGAACCATAGTGATCGCCCATATTTTTAACCAAAGATATAAATATGCGCACATAGGCTGAGCTATTTTCACTTGACTTCCTTAGTGCTTCCTTAGCAATGTCTCAATAATTCTTTGTTTCCCTATGGACATTATCTTAACCTAGCCACTGGTCTGATTTGCCTAGTTCTAGTTTTAAAACAAAATAAAGTTATAGAATTATATCATCCTTTGTTAGGTCAGTTTTTGCATTCTGAAAAGTGCTAATATATAATGGTGTCAGTGGATTTTCTACAGAAATAAGTTGATAGCTGCTCTCCATTTAATTCCAAATTCCACTAAAATAGTAATAAAAGAGACGCGTATATTTTTGCATCAAAGTAAACTAGCATAGAGTACTGAGCACATTTATTTTTTCTCAAAGTCATTCTGTTTTATTACAATTTTAAATTGTACTTGAAGTTGAATTCTATCTTTCTTGACAAAAATACTATGTCATAATAAGGAAAATTCTATCGTAAGGAGTTTTTCACATTTGAACACAGGGCTACTGCTATCAAACTCTGGTAACTTTCCTATTAACATTTACAAACTAGATTATTATACCTGGGTATATCTCCTAACCATTTAAGTGGAATGAAATGACTATGAATTTAAAAGTTAATTTCTTGGCATTGTGATTTTTCTTTTAAAAACTATTTAATACAGTTGTAGCAGAACATTTTGGGGTGTCTTCCCAAATTACAAGGATTCTTCTCTTAACCTATCCTACCTTCTTCAACTATCCAACATCACCCATGTATCTCACCCACCACCCTAACCCTGCACTAGAAGCCATACCTGAAAACGCTTGATAAAAATTGGCTTAAGTCAACCATTTATTTTGTTTATTTCTGTTTCTTATAAGCAAAAGAGTCCTAAATCAACAATGTTCTTCATGTTATTTAAAACTGCTGTGTTTAGCCAACAGTCACCTCAACTCTAAGGAGACATAGCACACTGCTGGCAAAACAAGCAACATTATGAAAATGCTATGCCCTCTAAATATGAAAACTTTCAAAGAGCTTTTAAAAAAGGAATCATTTGCATATGCCAGAAGAAATTTACATTGATCTTTGGAAAGCAATTGATGATTAAACAAAAAATAAAACAAACAAATCCCCCAAAACAACATTGCTTGATTAGGCTTGGAAAAGCCCTTGATTGGAAAATTCAGGCTTGATATTGTGCAAGGACTCAGGTAGATTTTTAGAGAAAATAGAATCTTGAAAAAAAATATAGTGATATTTCAAGAGAGGACTTAAGAACCAAATATTGGATTATTGATCACTTGCACCCAAAAGTCAATCACATCTATGCTGACAGCCTGGTATAACCAAGAATACAAGACTTCTGTTAGTCGTCCCCAGGCTAAATTATTGTCTGGGGCTCCTCAACTATAGGGAGCTAATGTATAAATTTGTCCATGCAAGTCATTCCCTTCACCTATTCTGAGTAATTAAAATGCTTTTGCTATGCAAAATGATTACCTAGTGTCCTCCTCCCCTCCTCCTTCAGTCCCTCCACTAGAAAGAGTGTTCGTAATTTCAAATTGTGACCTTATTAGAATGTGCCATCTAGTGAGGCAAATGGCAGGCATGGTATTGTCTCTGTGTGCAGGGGGAGGAGTATGTCACACCTCTACACGCATTTCGAATTTTTTTTACCCTGGGTCTGAGATAAATATCTTTCACTGTCTTCTAAAAGTCAGGAATTAATTTGATCCTACTTATTTTTTATGGTGAAATGTTAATGAGTCCTCTCAAAGAAAGTTATGCTTCATTCCAAGACTATCCTAATTAGTACTTTGACTTCATACTATAATATTTATTGAACCTCTGAAGGCTCTGTGGGTTGGGGAGCATCATGGAGTATTTATAGAGCAAGGACATTAAAATTATGCCTAAAAGGAACTGTGAATGTGAAACACAGCTTGGAACTGAAACCAGAGGGCAACTGAGTCCAAGACGTTTGCTACCTGTGTCATTCAGCCAGTAGCCCCACACAGGAGTTGGGATATTTAGAATAAGCATTTATTGTCAGAGCACCAATGCTCTGAGACAGCAGCCGGTGAACACCTTCAAAACCTGCCTTTCTTTCTCAGTCCAGCTTATAGTATTTAAGGGAAAATCTGGACACTATTCCAAAAGCTGCATGATGGTTCTGGGGGTAGAGATTCTGTTGTGCTTCATGGAGCCTTCCCTCTGGCCACATGGTCCTCCAGTGGCATTAGCAACCCAGAAACAAAGACAGGAGTAGTCTGGAAATAATTCTAGACCATAAAGTATATGATCAGCAAACATAGGGTATTAATCCTAAATTTCAGAGCAACTTTGTATGGCCGGGGACATTCCAAGCTCTGGGTCAAGCCGCAGGGAACAATCCATTGTTAAGCTATCAGATAAGGAAAGGGAGGCCTGGGACGCTGTGAGGCCTCAACTATGGGGATCCCAATCAGGCCCTTCTTCAGAACAGTCAATTATTCAAACATTCTTATTAATGTTTTTCATAAATATTCTTAGTAATGCTGAGTTTGCTTTTACCTATTGTATCATGAAATAAAGATTGCTACATGTATAAATGTAACTGCTTTAAATTTTCATCCTATTGTAGCTCTACTTATAATATTTCATGTATGACTGTCTGAGATTTAGGATATAAATAATGTCATCACTTACAGAACGCCAAAAACCCAAGTACTTTTTCTAAAATCAAAAATAAACTAAGTTATATTTCAAATAATTTTACTCAATAACAAAATAGTGTGAGGGGAAAGAGGTCTCTAGCAAGATGCCCCTGGCATGTTATTAGCATTCAATCCACATTTTATCGGTAGCCTGAGTGCAGATATGGCAGAGGTACAGTACAAAGTGATCCGTGTCATGAAACTGAGAAAGAGGAGAAAATGTAATATTCCAATCTGTAAACCTTTGCATTTCATGAGCAATCAGTACATGTGAATTAAATTTGGGGATTTTAGTTGACAGTTTATCATTACACAATAATATAATGAAACCACCTAAGAAAAAGATATATATACATAGAAATGTCTAAAATAAGGAATGTTATTGTTAGAATCTAAATGTCACTGGTCAAAACACACCTGGAATTCAGTAGCAGTGCCATACCTACAAGGGGACACCTATAAGAATAGCAACCAGAGTATTAAAAGTTAATCAGACCATGGCATATATCTTTGTTTAATGAAGAATTGAAGTCTGGATCATTTATTGAGTGAAGCTATTAAACCATTACAGATAATAAATCAGGGAAGAGAAACAGAGTCACTCTGCTCTACAGGCCTATGACAGCCACACAGTGTTGGTAATAGATTAGTCAACTGAGGAATTCAAGGCTCATGTGGCAATAATCTGTCTAGGTTCTTGCCAAGCTCCTCATCGCTGTGCCTTTCTGATTTCTGAAGCCTCGTGTCCTCTTACGAGGGCATATTTGCCATACCCCATGATATATAACCTTTAATTGCCTTTTATTCTGAAGAGTATAACCAGCCCAAGTTCAGAAACTCAGGTTATCTATTACTGAAACTAAGTTTTAATTTTACTCAGTCCAAGTGTACACCTGTAGTGACATAGTTTGGCATTGTTCCTATAACAAAATTCTGTAAGCACCTCCTATTTTGTTCCCTGGACATCTGAGTTCCTCCAGCCTCAATGCATCTCTAGGATTCTGGTTTCTCCAAGGCTGAACACCATCTTTCTTTTTTGCCAAGCACCTGATTTCTTTGCATGAAGCCCAGTCAGTTATTAACAAACATGCTCTGCTTATCTCTAAATGACCTCTGCTCCTCAAACGCCCAGTGTGCCCTGCTAGGTCAGCCTTGCTTTTATTTATAGTAACTTTTGGACTCTGTTCTCTTGATATGTTGTTCTGCTAGCTAGGTACTCATCTTCCCATCTTCTATTATTGAGCTCACATTACTCCAGGAATGCAATCCAGTTTCAAAAAAGTGCCTGTTCTACACATGCAGTAAGATCTGAATTTCCATTGTAATTCTAATACACAAGATCAGTGCTTTGGTTCTTCAGCTCTCAAATGTTAGCATGTATGACACTTACCTGAAAGACTTTTTAAAACTATGTGTGGGGACCACTCCTAGATGTCTCAGATTTGGGCTGGGGTCTGAGAATATTCAATTCTAGTAGGTCCCCAGATACTGCTGCTGCTGCTGCTGCTGCTATGTGGACCACATTTTGAGAAACGTTGCCATAAAGCATAGCTATTTATATCCTTGTGGGTTGATGATCTTGCAATGGGAACTCAGTTTGTATTTCATATTGACTTAGGATTTAATGTTAAATGAAGCTTTAAAATAATAATTGATTAAAGACAAGTAGCATTATACAGTCATGCAACATGAGAAGCTCACTACTTTATGTAAAGAATATTTTCTAAAATGTTCTTCATAATAATAACAGAAGATACTTTCTATGAAAGAAAAGAAGCAAAAAATAAACACCAGCCTCAACAACAAAAGAAGTTTCTATGATCTAATTAATTTGTAAAATGTTGCATATGACATGCTCCCTTTGGAAATTTACAGGGTGCTTTAACATTTAAAGGGTATCAGAAATATTGTAGTCAAGAAACCCATTTAACGTTGCTTAACCTTAGGTTTTCTAAATAAATTCACACATAATACTCTTCCTCAGTTTAATATCTAACAAACTCCTGCAGAACTCATATCCTATAGAACTTGGGAAATCTTGATTTCAAGAATGCTCTTTGTTTAACTATCAAGAAAAGCATCTGCCTTTGCAAAATAGCAAAATGACATACTATACTCTTACTTCTGATATGCATGAAAACTTTTTTTTTAAATCAAGGATTTAATATATTTTAATCTTTCTAATAATAAAGCAAATGTCAAATTTTTCTGAATTAAATGAGAGTGAATAATTAAAGTGATAACAACCTGATATCAAGAATAGAAAAGAGATCTCTCCATATATGTATGACATTTCTTATCTCTTGAAGGAGATTAGACTCATTGTTTCTACTGCATAGGGCATTGCAAAAATCGTAAGTCATCAAAGAGCACAGAAATATGGGCAGCCTTTATAATCTGAGTTGACAAGCTCCTGATCAGTGACTGGCCTCAGGTGATGTCATTCATTCTTTTGTGTTTTCTGGGCCCGAGGTTCCCCTCAGCAAGGTAATAAAAAAAGCTGGTGGGAAGGACAAGATACAAGGACCAAACATGGACCTTGGCTCACCATAAAGTGGGTGGTTTAAACAACAGAAATTTATTTTACCACAGTTCTGGAGGCTGCAAAGTTCAAGATCTCGGTTCTAACAGGGTTTGTTTAGTTTCTGGTGAGAGCTCTCTTTCTGGCTTGAAGATGGCACCTTCTCTCTGTATTCTCACATAACAGAGAGAGAGAGAGAGAGAGAGAGAGAGAGAGAGAGAATGGGCTCTTCAGCATCTCCTCTTATAAAGACACTGATCCTATGAACTCGGGGCCCCACCTTTATGACCTCATTTAGTCTTAATTACCTCTTTATAGGCCCAACCTTCAAATACAGTTGCACTGGGGGTTAAGGGTTCACTGTATGAATTTTGGGGAACCACAACTGAGTCCATAATAGACAGAAGACAAAACAAACAAACAAACAAAACAGTTTCAGGACACCTACTAAAGAGACCCAACTGATTTTATAGAAAAAAAAAATACGTAAGGAAAAGAGTCAGTTTATTCTAGTAGAAGAATGCTTGAGGGAAGGACAGATTAGTTTGAATTCAAAGTGTGGCTGAACTCGAAAAATTTATAAACAAAGATGACATGGTTTACCATGTTTTAGTCACTTTAGTAACTTTAAACCATCTCTTAATAAGGTCATCAAAGTTAATTAAATAAGTTTTATACATCATTTTAGTCTTTTTAAGGAGACCTATTACTTAGAAAAAACATTTCCCCTTTTGCACAAAAGGGTTCCAAGGTCAAGTAACCCTAAGGGAAAGCTGAATATTTTATCTACCCTTTCAGATAGTCTCAGTGCTCATTAATATATTAAAAGCTTTCCAAAGTCCTGTAGTAAAGAAGCTGTTTGAATTCAGCATTTTTCAATGTTATTGGATTATTGGATATTCTTCATTGAAATCACAGTTACTGTGTTAGTTTTTCACAGAATACATTTAGGAACACATTGTATGTCTAAGGAAAGAATATCTGACGAAGAGGTCATCTAGGGAAGAGAAATAGAAATGTTTAGTGTGGTTGTAGAATTCTAATACTTATAAATGTTACTTTCTGGGTATTATTCCACTCTAAAATGTATTTACTTTTTTATAAGAAGTAAATATTTAGAACTTTTAATCAAATTAATTAAGAATGTATTATACAAACAAAGCAAAGAGCACCAGTTTTTACATAAGCTGAGTATCTCAGTTCTCAATGTTATCATGGCTTGAACAAAATTAGGATACTGTATTCAGTAACACTTTAAAATTCACTAAGAGTGTGATGAATGGAATATCGAAAAGTTAGAAATCACAACAAAATTGGGGAATAAACTAAAGAACTTTAGAATAAAGAAGAGATTCAGGCAGGACAAAACACTTCTGTATTCAATGATTGAGACAATTATAACATAAAAAGTGGGAGTGTACTCACTCCCTTTTCCAGATGCAAAAAAAAAAAAAGTTAAGATGTATAGTACAGGGTGGCAGCTTTTAGTTAAATGCATTCATTCATTTAATAAGTATTTAACATACATTATTATGCATCAGCCAATCATGTTGCTCCATTAGAAATCTATAGTATCTCAAAGGCTATTTTTCAGACAAGAAGATTAACTGCTGTATCCCATGCCAAAAGTGTTACAAGGAAAAACTGCATAGAATTGGAGCACATACTTGAGTGACATAATTGCCAAGAGTGGAAGTACTGCACTGAGGGTCAGTAAGATGAACAGAGAATTCCAAAGAGTGCAACAATCAACCCAAAGATAAAAAGAACATGAATGGTTCAAGAAACCAGAATACAGCAATCAAGGAAAGAGGTGGTACAAAGCTTAGTGGAGAGGTAGTCAGAGGCCAGACCCTACAATGTGAAGGCAGCTACACTGAGTTTAGGCTTTAACTTAAACGAGTTTAGAATGTGTACTACCAACAACTAGGGAGTCCTAGATAAAATGATAGTAAAAGTACTAAACATATCATTTGGCTTTGGCATGAAGACCATGTGAAGGGAGACAGACCAGAATCCTGGAGATCAGTTAGGAGTCTACTACAATATAACACTCAAGAAATGATGTAGGGCTTATCTAGAAAAATACCAATGGGAATTAATAGTAAAATATAATTAAAAGGATAGTTGAGATTTATAGGTGCTTATTATGTACCATGCATGGTTCCAATAATTTTATATTTGATAACCCACAACAATCCTTGAAGTAAGTACACATAAAGTTGTTAGCTTCATTGTTCAGATGGCAATGCCAGAAATGAAGAGGTCTTATAAGTCATAGAACCATGATTTAAAGCCAGGAAGACTCCTCATGAGAGGTGATCTCTTTGAACTTATGCTCTATGTCATCTTTAGACTCCATGTGAGAGCTATGTAAAATGTAAAAGCAGCAGGACTATGCAATTGGAAGCAGGAAAGGATGGAGGAAATGGCAGGTACTGAGGATAGCACCCATATTTTTCATTTGAGCAAAAGAGAGACCTTGTTGCTATTATTATATGAGATAGCAGCCACAAGAGGGATAACCTGTTATGTGGTAGAAAATCATGAATTCCTTTATGGACACATGAACTTTTAAGAACTTCAAACGGTGTCTGTTAGGGGCCAATGATATAGGTATATACAAAATTAAGAATACTAATAGGGCTGTGTATATTAGAATTTGATGTCAAATCCATGGGAATTAAAGAAATTAATCATGGACTGTGTGCAGATTGAGAAGGGAAGGGAGGACATATCAGAACCCTTGAATCACAAAAGTAACATCCATGGAGAATCAAAAGGATTACCCAAAAATTATCAGGAAAACAAGAATTACAGATTTCATTGAATCCAAGGGAAGAGAGAATTTTCCAACTTTGACAAGTAACAGAAAGGCCTGTCTTGGCAAATGTTGGAAACTTGTTACTGGAAGTATTAACATGAATAGTTGATGTCCAACTTCAGGGACGTCAAACTGGTTTGTATTGGTTAGAAGTTTGAACTAGATGACATCTCGATTCCTTCTAACTCTGAGATCTTATGATTCTATCGATACATTTTTCCATTATAGATGAAATGATATACATTTCCAGAGCCCCAAATTATGTGATGACTTTCAGTACTTCAGATGAAAAACATATTCTGGAGTTCATTTTCTCTTTTTCCATTTCTACTAATTTTTAATTTTGCATGCAGGTATAGTAGGTGGGATAGATATAATAAAACAAATATTATTTGCCTAACTTTTCAATCTCTAAATTGAATATTGAATTATTGGAGAACTTTAATAGTACTTATTTTAAATTGCCTATGAATTTAAAACACTCGAATGTTTTCAAATTTGCCAAGAATCTGGAGTTTGGCATATATAAGATAGGTAAACGATAAACATTTATTTTTTAAAAAATGAATGAATGAAACAAATTCATGGTGTACTTTTGTAAATGTTTAAAATTAGTGTGAGAATACTGTTTCTGAATATAGATTTTAAAAATTTTTTCTAGGTGCAGAATACATTCTAATATTTATTCCATGGAAGGCTTTTATCCCAACAAAAGTCAAGGACCTTGCTAGAAAATGATTTTTTGAGTAGCCTCATAATTTTTACCTTTTAATATTAAATATTTATGTGTCTGACAAGTTCTAAAGCTTGCTTAAAGAATCTTCTCAGGTCATAGAAATTAAATTGTCCATTAACTTATTAATATTCCCATACACATATACTTTAAAATGTTGAAAAAGAATAAGATGAACTGTGTTGTTTACATAATGAGACTGAAACAATCTAGAACAGGTTCAGAAAAACTATCATAAAGACTGACTTCATTCTGATGTTTGACTATTAATGATTTGAAGTCCCACTACTTACCTTTCCCCTTCTGTACCACACCTCTGGGTAGGCTGATAAGAAAGCCTTAGTACTTCCCACCTGGGAACCAATAGGAAGTTTAAACTCTATAAATCTCAATCTTGTACAGGAACACACACTCTAGCCCCAACTACCATAAAACCCAAGCTAGTTCCCTTTCCCAGCTCTCAAGATCATATTTTAACCAGCTTGAGAGCCCTGCCTTATTCTCTCCAGAAAGCTTTATTATGTAATAAACTTTTTCAGACCCTTGTGTTGCATGTGAGGTGTCATCAGTCTCAATGTCCAAGCAAAGCAAAAAATCCAAACAGAACGAGCACTGTTTGTAGGTTACTAAGACTTCTGGGACCCTCCTGGGGCCCATACATTATCTGACTAATATTTATCACAAATTTCTATGACAACAGCAGAAATTTCTATGACAACAATAATGGTCATGCCCTTTTTTACAGCATATTATATAATCAATATTTTTCTTCTTTCAGAAGAATGATTCTTATCTGCCTCTCCCACTTGATTCCTCATTAGTATACTTCCATATGATCAAGTCCTCTTTTCTTCTGGCAGGTAAAAGAAATTAATGGACATATATGTGGACCAAAGAAGCCCAACTTTGCAAATCTGCAATGTGTACAAAGTGGTTTGTGCTAGTTGGGAGCTTTAACTGTATGGTACCTTGGTTCATACTATCAAATCTTATGATTGTGAACATTTTCCTATAGTAGGTAAAATGCTATATGTTCCCAGAGCCCAAAACTGTGTGATGACTTTCAGTACTTGAAATTAAAAAAAATAAACACATCCTGGAGTTCATTTTCTGTTCTATCAAGTCTATCAACTAACCAAACAAAAGATTCTATTCTCTGTATAGAAATTTATGAAATGTTGACTAGCTGCTTCATGGATAAAAAAATTTTTCTTTTCAAGTATACTTTATTAAAATCCCTTGGTCACTCATCTAGCTCTTCATGTGTTCCCCAGAGTACTGTGGTAGAGACTATATTATATGTTCATCATATAATTTTCATTTCCTACAGAATCCTGAAAAACTGTAGTTACCCATACTCCTGATGGTTAAATGTGACCCAATGATTGGCTTCTGGCTAGTATAAAAGTGAGTGGAAGTGATCTGTTACTTGCAGCCTGAGCCAATTAAGAACAGATGGGAATTCTCTATCCTCTCTCTTTCCCGATCATGTACCTGGTGAAAAGATCCTGGCTCTCCGAGTTACCTTTACCAAAAAGGTTCTAAATACAGCTAGCAGAACAAGACTAATAATGCTGGTAATTGGGATTTTGTGCAAAGCCACTGAAGTTTCATAGGTTCTGTGACTGCTGCAGAGCTTAGCTTATTATGACTTATACAATACCAAAATATCCATAAACAACAATTACTTTTTCAAGTAAATACAAGGATGTCACTATGACCCTAACATGTCTTTAGACAATTCCTTTAGTATCAGATGAGACAAATCCTAAATCTTTGCATATACTAGTGTAATATTTTAAAACTTTTTAAAAACAATCCTTTTTTATTTTCTACCTTCAAATCTCTTGATTACTCTCATCTATCCCAAGGTCACACTTATTTTTCTCAATTTTCCAGTTCTTTTAAAATTCTTTGCCTTTTTTATTTATCTTCTGAGTTATCTTTTCAAAGAAAACCTTGCCTTTTGGAACCTACTTTCTTAATGTGAATACATCAAAAGGGGCAGGACACTGGTACCCTTGTCATGGCATTAGAAATTGTCCCCAGAGCAATCACAGAACTTGTTTAATAATGTATCCTCAAAAGCAAGATAAATTACTTTGCCTGGAGTATGTCTTTAATTTGTATATGTCTATTCTCAAGATCTTATTACTTATTTCAAAGAGCAAGGTAAATTGCCTGCATGTATGCTAATGAACTAGCTATTTTGAAATCATTGCTTCTTACAGTCAGTGCTGTCAGATCCCTCAGGATTTAAAATACTCTTACCCGCTAAGTGTGGCTCTATCTTAGTTTCTGTGTAGAAATTTGGGAATTATTGACTAGTTGCTGCATAGGTGAAGTAATTTTTCTTTTCAAGTATATTTTATTTTTAAAAATACATTGTTAGGCTTTTATAACCCTCAAATTTTAATCTCTTTTTAACAGAGAACTATACAAATACATCAAAAAATTTGAAATAGCAACCCAAATATTAATGTGACTTCTTCAAGATATGAATGAGCAAATAATGAAATATATAATGCTCTGTTAAGTTATACATGGTAGTTGCTTAAATCATCTTTAATTTGATTGTAAATCATTACCTTTTAGACACTAGAATTATAAATGATTTATAAATTTTGGTATTTGTTGAAACAGATACATTTAATATTGAATATCTGGAAGTAATTTTTAACCATATGACTTCTCCTATACTTTTTAGATTGAATCACAAATTAGTGATAGTCTTTCTGTTGATCAAGTTTATACTTTATTTAAGTTGAGATTCTGAGTACAAAAATAGATATATATTAAATGCTCTTTTCTTCTAAACTCCTGTTATTTATTTTTACTGTTTATTTGATACTTAATCAAATAACAATGATAGATCTTTTTATTATTGTCTTAGATTTTTTATTAATTCTGTATTGTTATTTATCATTATTAATTAGTGACTCTTGATTTCCTAAAGTTTAAACTCTTAGAGAACAGGAATGCTATACCATATAGACCATGTTGCATAACAAAATGTCCCTAAAAATTATCTCATAAAATATGTAGCTAGTAATATTTCTCCACTTTATATAGTTTTATAAACCTAAATAAATGCTTGCACCCAGTATGTATGGAGCACCCAGAATGTACATATCCACATGCCCACATACATATTGATCACAGTTAAGTTGTGATGCCAAAAATATTATCTAAAATCCTAGAATTTATTGGACGAAGACAGACAATAATGGCAGCATTTAAAACTATCTCATTTCAATAATGCAAAAAAATCTAAATATTTAAACATCAATTCATTTAATGGGTTTTAAGAATTTTTGTAAATGCAGAAGCAGACTGAGATCGCTGAGATAGAAATTATTTCAGGAGGACCTGTCCACAGAAGGCAGTAGGCTATCTTATCCTATATCTTTGGTTCACAGAGTCTGAGAAAAGAGAATCAGTAAACTGCAACGGTCCATTAACTATCAGTTGGCTGGTGAAATGGTAAATACCTTAATGAGAAAAAGACAATTTTCCATAGTACCTATGACAAAGTTGTTCTTTCTGTGCTAGACTGGTTAACTGGTTGATTAACATTTAGGAAGAACAGCTTTACAAATTTCACATTTGAGATTAAATAAATTTCATTGCCTTTCAAATAACAGAGACTTTGAAATTTTGTTATTTTGCTTACCAAGAGCTTTCTTGTTTTCTTCTAGAAATGACTAGAATTTTTTTTTTTTAAACAAATACTTAACAGATTTTAACTATGGCTGTGGTAGAATACACTTATAGTGATCCCTGGCCAGTGCATGTGTATGTGGAGTAGAGCTAAATAGCTTCAGGATGGGGGCCGGTTGTCATAAAAACCAATGACTTTCAGTCCTACTTCCTGATGACCTCTGAGGAGAGAAGAGGGGCTAGAGATCAAGCTCAGTCACCAAAGCCAATCATTTAATCAACCTTACCTACACAATAAAGCCTCTATAAAAAAACTCTTGAACAATGTTGTTCAGGGAGCGTCTCAGTTGGAGAACACCTCAGCGCTCCTGGGGGTCAGAGCACTTGGAAAAGGAATGGAAGCTCCGTACCATCCCTACGCTCCTTATACTTTTGTCCTATATACCTCTTCCATCTGGCTATTTGTGAGTTGTGTACTTTATAATAAAGCTATAATGGTAACTATAGTGCTTTCCTGAGTTTTATGAGTCATTCTAATGAATTGTTTAACCTGAGAGGAGTTGTGGGAATCCTCCAAATAGTATCTGAGTCATACAGAAGCATAAGTAATGTGGGGACTCCCCATCTTGTGGCTAGCATCTAAATTAAGAGAACTTAGCCCTTAACCTATGGGGTCCATACTAACTCCAGGAAGTTAGTGTCAGAATTAAATTGAATTAAATTGAATTGAATGGTAGGAAACCCAGTTGGTGCCCAAGAATTAGTGTCAGAAAAGCAGAGACATAGAGGGTATGCAGTGCATGACCTATCATCCTCATATCTTCTCCCTCACATGTATCATAACTTCTAGCCACATTATCGTTTAAGACTCCCCCTACCAAAGGTTAAATAGCACACTGTGGAGCAATTGAAGTCCAACGTTTTAAAATACTTTTTCTAGTCAATGGCCATGCCACCCTGAACATCCCCGATCTCGTCTGATCTCAGATGTTAAGCAGGGTCCGGCCTGGTTAGTACTTGGATGGGAGACCACTAGGAATACCGGGTGCCGTAGGCTTTTATAAAAGTAAATTTAAAAAATAATAATAAAATAAAATGCTTTTTCTAATGACTATATAGTTGATTATAGTTGATATATAGAATACTTGTGTAAAAAAGAAAATATGAAGAAAAAATATTATAATATTGATAGTCCAAAAAGCAACTACTACCAAACAACCACTATATGTAAATATATATAATATATATAGTATAATACAAATTGGTTTTCAAATCTCGATGGCTGCATACTGACTTTGGCTTATTTCTAATATATTATTAATGTTTTACAATGTCAAGACTAATCATCCATAATGTTCTTTTATAGTTACAGGTCATCACAGGGAGATCTCATACTTCACCATTCTGATCACTGTTTTAAAGCCCACATGTCATTTGCCATGGTTTATGGTCTGTCTAAACAATACGACCATCTTTGTATATAATTACATCTGTGTTTATTAGGGTTTCATTTTTTTATGACTAAAATTCATTTAGAACTTTCTTTGGCATATAACTACCTGTTTAAAAACTCTGGCTCTGCAATCAGAGAGAACTAGAAGTTTGATAATTCTCTTGCCTCTACAAACCTCAGTTTCACCATTTGCAAAGCAGGGATGATTATGAGTCACCTCTTAGAATTACCGTGAGGAATAAATGAGATATTGAAGGTATAGGTTTAGCACAGAGTTGAATAAACATTCGATAAACATTAGCTATGCTCAATATATATATTTTTCAGTGTTAATCAATCATCCTAGGACCCAATAAGAAATGAGTGATTATTTCCTCACTGATTAAAAGTACCATATTTACCATGTAATGCACAGCTATGCCACATGGTAGTATGAAGTACTGACTAAATTCTTTCTTGCCTAGGGAGTTTACAAAATACAATAGGGCTCATCCTAGAGAAAATCAGACTGTTGAAAATTTAAATTATCAAATTTTCTAAGGCTAAGTTCAAAGTATATCTTGTTCTTGGCAAATGACTCCCAAACATCTTAAGCTTAGTACAAGGCCTTAGGGAAAATCAAAGGCAGACATTGAGAGAGAAGAGCAAAACCAGGAAGAACATTCTACAAGCCTAGAAGTTTCATACTGAGTGTGGCTTTTTTACCCTTCATAGAACCCTACTCCTCTCAAGGTCAGAGTGATAAACATCTATGTTGAATGTACATTCATTGAATGTTGGCTAGACTTAAACATAGAAGTTAGTGCTTTTTTCTGGTCTGAATATTTCTGAAGGCATGAAGCTCCATGGAGCGTCTCCCTGGAGTACCAATCAGGACAAAATTGCTGCTTTTTCTTACGTTATTTCATAAGACTTCTCTTCACTTGGACCCTAAGAAGACATCAAAGTGGACCCCCCAAGTTACCTTGCTATCAGCTGAGAAAGCACGATGCAGTGGAAACTGGCCGTACAGGCCTTGTGGGCTTCTAAGCACAGCATGGACAAAGAGGAGCGCACTTCAAAGGAATGATTGTGTGAACGTGAACATGCCTGAATTCTACAGCGGCCGCAAATGGCAGGTGAGCAGCTTGGAATTAAATCCCACATCAATAATCACCGCTCGTGGGGCCTCCACCAATATTCAAAACATAAATCCTTACAGATAACCATCTTGAAGGGGTTAGTAGACACTCTCAGCAATCACAAAAAAAAATGTACCCCATTTTCCCACCCTATCTAACTCTTGGGAAGTAGACACACCAGGAAGCAGGCTGGTGACTGCTGATGGAGGTGATGGCACTACTTTCCTGACTTCCCTCCCCACGTTCAGCATGAGTTTAGAGATGAGAAGGTTATAAGGGAGAGGGAAAATTTGAATTATATATGAAATTATTTTTTTTTAATGAACTGGACTTTCTTTCAATAACTATAGTGTAATTATGCAATTAGACCAAAATATCAGTAAAAGACTCAATTGCTCAAGAAGAAACATGATTGCAGTTGTTAGCAGTTTGGGGAAATTAAAATCATTTTGTGTTTAAACCGCCATAGTAAAACATACACACACACACACACACACACACACACACACACACACACACAACATATAACTATACCTGCTCCTGGACCTTGTAGTTAATTTCATTAAATTATGTCTTCATTGGAATCAGAGAACCAGCCTACTTGAATTATTGTTGTTTTATTATATGACAAAATATGTGCATTCCTGAAACGTATTTCAGGCTGGAGTTCCTCAGAGTGTGGTTCCCATATCAGCAGTATCAGCATCACCTGGGAATATGCTGGGAAGACAAATGACTGAGTCTCATCCTTCAAACCTGCTGAATCAGATATTCTGGGAGTGGGACCTAGCAATCTGTGTTTTGACAAGCCTTCCAGGTGATTCTAATACTTGCTTGGACATAAGAAGCAAAGCTTTAGGCTATATTTCTATTCGTTCGGGATATTTTCTACATGTTTATTCATTCACCATCACACTTAATATTAAAATCAAAACAACTTATATTATCTTAAGAGAGGCTAGGTTATGCTATAATAACAAATAATCCTCAAATGTCAATGGCTTAAAATAGCACAGATATCTTTCTTGTTTATGCTACATGCTCATTGAGGGCTGGCAGGGGGCTAATCCTTAGAAAATAAGTAAGCTCCACGGTATGGGAGCAAACACCATCTCTGGGGTAGTTTGTTTGCCAAAACTAAAATCCAAACACTTCAGTAACTCCCTTGAAAGGAAGGTGATCAAGAGAGTCCTAAGTATGAAATAGCAGCTCTCCCTGTGAATAGAGCTCTTGGAGCAAATAACGTGCCTGCCTTTCTACTTGGAGTACAGCTCTAAGCAACCTTCTGTTCAACATGTATAAGTGTCTACAGAAACTCAATATAGTATTATGCTTCCAAGTCTTGTTTATCACACATTCATCAGCGTGGCATCATGACTCTCGAAATGAAGTGTTACGGCAGATTTACTGCTTTTGGCCCTGAAACTCACATTTAACCATATTTCCAATTTTGTAGCATGTACATTTATAGACATGCTACTACGGAAGAATTAGTTACAAGTGGTCTTTTGATCATCTCTGCCAATACAGATGAAATGGCCAAGACCTGGCTATCCATTGAATTCTTAACAGCCTCAGATCCTTTTGGCATCAGCTTTTAATGCGATGTAAAGCTCTCTGACCCAGGATTAAAGGATGCAGTGTTTATATACCGCACTTCGACTTTATCTGATACTTTCTTCCAGTGATTAAGTGATCCAAACACACACACCACACACATACACACACACTCACAAACACTCCAAATATTCCCTTGCAGTATCAGATCTAACTTTAATAATTGTCATGTAAAATTTTCTTTTGGGTCTCTTGTCTGGACAAAATATTAAATAAAAATGGCATTTCAGAGACTGGTTGTGATAAGGGAAACGATGATGAGACCAGTAACACACTCAAAGATGAGGCATGTGCTTAAGGGAAAATACACACTTCATGAAAGAATACTTATAAGTGTTGTAAAGGGCAAATGAGAAGAAGCGAAATGAATTATAATCAGCTCTTTGATTCTAAATCTTAGAATGGAATCTCGAAGTGTTTGCACTTTATTTCTAAAAGTTTGGAATTCAACAGGAAATTTCATGATAGAGAAGACTTTCATATTATCAACTTATCCAAATATTGGAAATAAGGTGGATAATGTGGTTGACACAATCTGTCAATACTACATGGGAGAAAGGGTCACTGAAAATTGGGGGAAATAGATCTAGGTCATCCCATTGTTTATTCGTGATTAAAGGCCCAGACTTAATAAAGTTACCTATTAACTTGCAGGTTAATTTGACACTTTGTCAAGTTGACTGTAAATTACCTGCTTTTCAAACTGGCTGTAACATCTGCTGGCTTCCTCATTAATGAGTTAAGTAACATATTTTCATGTATTTATTTACTGTTTACCTTACAGTCACAATTTATCTTTTTGAAAAATATACTATAAAATATGTACAAATTTAAAATACAAGAAATTCTCAATGCTTGAGAATGGGTCTATTTTTGGAATACCTGTAAAATAAAAGACTAAAATAGAGTTGTACACTCATACACTGAGAAAAAGAAAAGTGCACTTCTGTAGGTAAGAGATATGTCTGTGAAGGTGAAAGCAGTTTGAATATGTCCTAGAGTCAAGGGAAACGAAATAGATCGCAGCATAGATGCTCAAACATGTTTGCCTTCTAGCCAAACTATGACTATATTTTTCTCTAAGGCTAAAGAAATTAACTTAGATCCAAGAGATTAGATCTTAATGTAATTCAGAAGGAAGCACAGAAAATACGGACATTGGGGAAAAAGGGATGGATGTCTGAATTGCACATGACAATCAATTTTCCAAACAACTCCAGTTCTTTTCAATATAACTGCCTTGCTCAGAGACATTGGACAAGATGTATTACATTTAATTTGAACCCTCTCACACCAACCTGTCCCCCACCCCAGGCTTAATTGATAAAACATAAAATACCATCACCCAAGATGAACCAGTCCACTCATTAGCCAAGAATCCATCTGACATTTCTCTTAAGATCAAAGATCACAAACAATCAGTGATTTGAATATGAACGCATGCTGGGGCAAAGGATGGGCTGAATGAGGATGACAAGCAAAGTAAATTCCATCCTAGGGCCTAATTTAACATTGCACATATTCTTTAGAGAACCAGGTCCACTAAAGGCAAAGTCTTAAGTGTGGGTAGAATGCCTTAAATTAACTACTCCCTAAGGCCTTAAAGAATTGTGGTAAAGAAACAATCCAATATATAGTAGATAACAGTGGAAGAATTGTGTCTCCCTTCTGTAGGAGTCTTCTTCAGCAGAGATTGTTGCTTTGAGAAAATAGATGTATGGAAAACAGTCTGTTAAATGTCAAATTAAAGGTTTTCATTCTTGAGAATATTCATGGCAAATGGGCTAAATGTGTGAACTCTTCAGCCACACTCCTGTTTGAATTGAGGCTTCATTCCTTAACAGAATTCTGTGGCTTTACCAAGCAAACATTTAACTGTTTTCTACTTTTCCAAGCCACAGATGGGATTGTTATCTAAAGCAGGGGTCCCCAACTCCCAGGGCTGCGAATTGGTACCAGTCCGTGGCTTGTTAGGAACCTGGCTGCACAGCAGGAGGTGAGTGGCAGGCAAGCAAGGGAACCTTCATCTGTATTTGCAGCGGCTCCCCAGGGCCTCAGCTTCACCTCAGATCATCAGGCATTAGATTCTCATAGGAGCACTGGTCCTTGGTGCCAAAAAAGTTTGGGGACCACTGATCTAAAGCACTTAGAGTAGGAGCTGCACAGAATAACTGCAAATTATTTTTATTTTCTTCTATATTAGAAGTATATGGTATAGACCATGGTGGCCATCTTATTTCTTGGCACTGGTGACCTCAGCAACAGGCAGTAGGGGGTTGGATTTACAGAGGGGGGATGACAGAATGACCTTCTATGGGTCATATTGAATTTCACTTTTTGTCTCCCTATACGTTTTTTCCAAATTAAATGCCTAATCATATAAAACTGTGGTTTTCACTGTGGAATGATTTTGCCCTGTACTCCACCAGGGAACATTTTTGATTGTTGTCGTACATGATCTACGTAGAGGGTTATTATGGACTTCTAGTAAGTAGAGGTCAAGGATTCTGCTAGACATTTTACACTGCACAGGACAGACCTCCATAACAGAGATTATTCCCCTCAAAGTGCCAGTAGTGCCACTATTGAGAAACTTTAATACATAGTATTTTGATTCGATCAAACTCCCATGGATTAGCAAGGTCAGTACATAAACTGATTAAAACTGAAACAAATACTGAGGAACTCTGCTCTGGGACAGAGATTGAATCAGTGGTAATTCACTCCAGGTGGCCAGAGAGGTCTGGCAACTCCTATAGCAAATAAACTGAAGGAAGCCTTGAGCACTCAGAGATAACCGAATTAGATTTTAGGGATCTGTTATCAGATCTGGCAATAAAGGCACTTCATAGATCATTGTTTTCCAAACTTGAGATCATGACCTATTGTCTATGACCCACTAAGGAAACCATTTGTCACACTAAAAAAATAAATAAATAAAGTAGAAAAGAGTAGACAATATTAAAAATGATATCATACTATGGGAATTGTTTTATGAGACTTTAAAAAATATACTTATATAATTGATAACAATAAAAATATATTTCTTAATATGGATCACAGCTAAAAATGCTGAAAAACACAGTTGGAGATTTATTAGTTTCCTCAGCATTCCCAGTTTATAAATCAATATTTGTCTTCAAAGACCTAGTGTTTATAGCATGTAAGTAAATATAAAATTCGATGCCATCTGCAAATTTTTTAAAGAATATATATTTATACTTAGAAAAAGAAGAAAAACTATAAGAACATAGGCTGCCCATCTAAATAATAATGGTACACATTTCTAATGGCAATATTTGCTTACTTTTATTTTTCTGCACTATTTAAAAATTCTATAGAGAATCAGTGTTACTTTTCTAATCAGGAATAACGCACATATGGAATCTTGCTATCATTAAAGAGAACTATTTCTGATGGAAGACTGAAAGGAAACACAGGTCTTAGTGGGTTCAACAACAAATATTGTAAGAACAAAGTTGAAAAAGAAGGGGATAACACGTGGAGAGAAAATTAGAGAAATTTTTGCTTTCAGTTTTTAAACTGTAGTTTATAGACTAAATCCAGGAAAAATTCAAGTTCATGAAGAAGACAATTCCAAAAGAGATTTCAGAAGCAATTTTTGAAACAGGAATATTTTTGATAATGTATGTAGGTCTCCAAAACATTTTGAAAACATATTTGTTTAGGTTGGTAAGCTATTTATTACTGTTAAAAATTAAGATCTCACCATTAATAATCACGTCATCTATTTACTTGGAGGCATAAATATGTATAGGATTGCTAAAATGAAAACAAACAAAACCCCACAGCAAACTATAACAGATCATTTTAAAGCTCAGTATCTTTAAATAAATTTTCAGAAATTCAAATATTTATGGTAAATAAAACATTATAAGTATGTGGTAATGTATAAATCACAAATTATTTATGGGTCATTATATGAGATAAATTGTTTGCAAATATTTAAAAAACTATTCACAAGGCACACTAATGTGTTGAACTGATTTATCATGTAACAGAATACATAAAATTATGATAGGTAACAAATAAATTCTTTGTAAAATATTTACAATGTATCAGTTGCACTAATATTAATTAGTCTATTCATTACTTCAAGTAATTGGTAAGTGATTTATAAGTTCATTGTCAGCCAGGCAGATGAAGTTTTACAGCTTTATACAAATATATCTTAAAAGAGTATGAGGGAATCCCCTTTAAAGATCTTCTTTCATTTCCCTGTTGAAGACAGTGCAACTGTTATAAATTTGAGCCATAGAAGGATCATAAATTTGTGGGAATTAGTTAGTTGGTGACAATTTGCTAAATGGACCAAGAGTAAGAAGTCATACAATTTCCAGTAAAGGGGATGAGTGGCCCAAATCATAGTGATTTCCGACACTACAAGTTTATTTCTAGCTCATGCTATTAAGTTCAGTGCAGTTTTCAATACAGGGTTCTTTAGGGAGACAATTTTCCATGTTCTCTCATATTTATGAACATCTCATGAGCAGCAGTTCTGCTGCACTTGCTCTGGACTATTTTTAGAGAAGTTTGTATAGTGAATAATCGTGGAAAATAGAGATAATGTTCCCTCTGATGTAAACAAAGGGCTTGTTTACTGTCTTTTATATTCAAGAAATTTCTCCCACCAGGGCAAAGGTAGTGCAGGTTTGTTTCAATCCATTATTAAAGATTTGAGCTCCCTAACTCAAGGTTCCCATACCTGTGCTCTAAGAGCCAATCTCCTCCATGTCACTTCCATGGGACAGAGGCCACAGTGAACTGACATGCTTATACTGCTTGCCTAAGCTGTGAGTAATAATTTGTTTTTCTCTGACCCAAGAGTCTCATTGAGCCTTCTTCTCAAACAGTACCAGGTTAAAATCATTAGCTTGCAAGCAGAATAAAATCTCAGAGCTTTCATCACTGTTGATGGTTACATGTTGTTTTCACTCGATGAACGTTTAATGAAATATTACCTTCTCTTGCCTGCCAGTGGCATTGCAGTGGCATGGGCAGTTTTGATCTGTTGTAGGGTCTTAATATATAGTTCAATGAACTGAACTCAGGATGTGTGTATGTGAACTTGGGTGATTAAAATAAACCTTTATGTTCAATGATTTAGCATTTCCTTTACTTATGAATGGAGGCATTAAACTGTAGTAAATTAAAAATATCTGTAATTATTTTTCCCTAATTGACATTACATATATTTTATATCATTATAAAGTTATAATAGCTGACTCAGAATATCATTTGTTTTCACTATTTTGAAACCACAGGAGTTAGATCTTATTATTTAATGTGACAATAAATACACATATTAATATATTACAACTTTATTATTTTATACATTTTAATATAATTCATTTAATAATATTATTAGATTATCTTATGCACATTATTCTGAGAAGTCCACTAACTCAGATTGTCAAAAGGTTAAGAATTCTTAAGCAAAGAGAAAACTTTGTAAAGAATACTCACAGTTTAGGTTTAGAGGGATATGTATGTGTTTCTCAGTCACTTTTGAGTATAACCGAGTTATAACGCCCTGCCCCAAAATAGGAGTGATTTTCAGGAAAACACCTGCCACCCATTCATCTGCTGACTCACTCACTGATGAAGGTGTAGCCAGCGGTCAAATCACAAAGTGAACAAGTGTTAGAAACATGTGGGTAGTAGCAGAGAATTAAGTTTTGAAATATATGGAAACAGATGCTAATCTATGCAAAATTCTTCAAATCATCAGGATTCAGATCTCATGGAACATAATTAAAACAGAAGTTTTCTTCCATCAGAATGTACTTGAAAATGCAGTATCTACAATTGTAGATACACTTTCATTTCTCCTGTAAGGGAATTAACCAAAATAAAATTGATTATAATTTTTTTTAATCTATGGAGAACAATTGTATAGCAGTAACAGAAATAGTGAGTGTGTTTGAATGTGGAGATGAATGTGTTTGTATGCAAATAGTGTTAGATTACATCTCTCATGCATCTTGATCTGATGAATGCTAGGGTTCCATGTGTGTAGCAGAAGAGCCTGAAGAAACACGTTGCTGTGAGAAATCTGTATGCCCATTCACCAATAACTCAATACAGTCAATGTGTGTAGTATAAGAGTGAAGAGATATTATCCACTCAAATGGCTAACCTTGTAATCAGCTTTTTGTTCTACTTCTGTGGATATGCTGCTGCATAGGCCGAAGGGCAGAGTGATCTCAAAATCAACTAAAGTCTCAACCTCCCCTTTGATTGTTGTCTAGATAACAGATGTATTACCTTTGCTTGTTAAGTCCTATAAAAGGAAGTTTATACCCTGAGCTTGGAGCTCAGATCTTCAGAGCACTAGCTCTTCTGGGACTGCGTGGTAATAAATCTGAGTTCTCCAACTCTCTGGGTGGTGCTTGGTTTCTCATCGGTCTTGCTTCTGCAACAAGAGTAATTTAATTACATAATTACATAGCTCAATACAACAGAGTACCAATTTAAAAATACATTTGGATTATTACTGTGCACGTGTCAGTTTTAGACTAATTTTAATTATTATCTTCAGATTTATGAGTCATACCAAAATTCATCTACAGTGAAAAAGAAGAATTTTAGTGGAAGCTAGATGTGTGAACTAAAAGAAAAGACTGGAAGATATTATGACTCAGGAAACTGATGGTATATTTTGTCATCACTGAAAAGAATGGCCTAGTTGTGTAGGAATGGACAGGGATTATATATAGTCATACAATTAGTAAAATATATCAGGCAAAAAAAAAAGTGTGAAATTATGCTACAATTTGGCAAAACATATGAACAAATGTGTATAAATGCGTAAACCATTTCAGATCTGACACACAGTGATGAGGTTATAGTGTCACTTCCGAGAACAGTGAATGGGTACCTGGAATACAGGAGAGAAAGACAGACTTATTTTCTCAGACATACCACTGTGTACGTTTTGAATTTTGCAACATTCCCAAAGGGTTAGCTATTTAATAAATACATATGTAAGTAAATTTTTGTTAAAATATAATTCTCAGAAAAATGGTCAGAATACAAAATGCATCTGTATAGTAATTATAAGAAAAATCCATAAAAAAATAACCATAAAGAGATTAGCAAAATCATATCAGGAAAACCATATTAGCAAATCAATATTAATGGACAAGGTAGTAATCCAGGTGAAGAAATTAGATAAAAAGGATTATATTATATTGATTAAAATTGTATTCCAGAGTGAAGATGTTTTGCTGTGAGCATTTATAAAATTAGTTACATAACATGAAAATATTGCCCAAACCCAATTTTTCTATGAAAATTTTTGACTTAGCTCTGTTGGACTTAACAAATTAAAAAGAGAAATAGTAAATATGAAAAACCAGGCATAAAACATAATCTTTAATAATAGTGTTGTTTTAACAATTTCATATTAAATGTTGTATCCTACAGAGAATACATATTGTTTTTAAATGTCCATGAATGTTTTTAAAAAGTAAGGTAACAAAGAATAACTTACAGAGATCATACTATCTGGCTTCCACTGGATGATTCCAGAAAGTAATAATTAAATAAACCAAAAATAATCAAACTACTTGGAAACCAAAAGCACTATCCTTAATGACTTTAGGTCAAAGAGAAATCAAAACTCCAATTATAGGCTTCAAAGAAAAAAATGAAGATGACAAGACTATATATCAAAGCATATGAAATGTAATTAAAGGTAAAATCAGATGAATAATAGTAAAAACAAGTATTTTCATTATGAAAAAAGAAACAATAACTAACGAATTCCACATTCTATTAAATGAGTGAGAAGAAAAAAAAACAATAAGATCTATATTCCTAAAGAATGAAGAAAAACATTTTTAAAATAGGAGGAAAAACCAAAACAAATTAATAAATTGGGAAATATAACAACATAAGAGTTGAGGAAACACTGGCACTGGTTATTTGAAAAGATCGAAATAATGGACAATGCTAGTCAGACAACATTAATGAATAATTAGAAACGTTATGTAACCAAAGAAAACTGCAAACTGAGATAATGTGAAAATTAATTTTTTTTAAAGATGGGAGAAGATTGAAATTTGAGGGAAAGGGGACACGAGGTAGAAATGTATTGAAGAAATACAAGAAGGGAAATTAGTAGGGCAAAGTCTCCGAGAAGGCAGAAGCACAGGTAGAAAAATAAGCTGTAAGAAAGATAGACAACATTTGCATTATAACAGAAAGAAAAAGTCAGTGGGTACAGATTCAGATAGGTTGGCATGTGGTAGATGAGGAGGTAGGAGGTTGAGGGAGTTGAGGATAAATGAGTTGCTCTTTTTGTGCATGTGAAGTAGTTAACAGGTCATTTGCTGAAAGTGAGAGAGGAATTTACAAGTTGGGAGGTTTAAGAATAGAGGTGCTGGTTATAAATAGTCATTGTGAACAGTTTGGATCAAGGCCTCCTTAGAGAAACACCATCTAATTGCTAGACAGTGACAGCAGAAGCAGGAGACAGCACTCCTGTGTAGTCTAAGAGCCAAATTTCTCACTGGACCGTTGTCCTTGCCAGCTTACTCCTGGTAAAGTTCCCTGAAAGCCCGGAGCCCTACAGGGGCAGCAAGAGGAGCTTTGTGAGTTCCTCTAATACTTGCTGCCTGGGGACAGCTGTCTGATTCCCTCCAGGGATGACTGGGAGATACTCTTCGGAGTCAGATTTGATTTAGTGCAAGTGATCAGGAAACCTTCAAGTGGAACTACCTGGCAAGACTTGTACAAACACTAGTACATGCATATCTTGCAAAACAGGAGAATTGAATAAAAGAGAAGGATTGGAGGTTAGTAAGTGAGAGGAATTAATACTATGTTGGAGTCGATTCTCCCCAAGCCAGGGTGTAAATTTAATATAATTGTCTGTACAACCCCAGTGGAGCTTTGCAATTTTTTAACATCACACAAGAATGCAAAATTCTGACAATAATGACAATATTGAGAAAAGGCATAACGAAGGAAAAAGTACATCTTCAGAAATTAAAAATATAATTAAGCAACAATAGTTCAGAAAAGACTACATTGTTGATAGACTACAAAAACAGTTCACATAAGATTTAAAGTTCCAGAAACAAACCTACCAGAATATAAGTATGTATAAGTGTACATGTGTGTATGTACATAATTTAACATTCTATAAAGTTGGCTTTTTCAAATTGGAAAAATATAGATACATATTTCAACTACTTATAGGGGAAATTGCTTTAACAACAACAAAAAGATAAAGTTTTACTTTACAACATGCCTCAAAATAAAACCAAAGTAAAAATATTTACACGTAAAATTTGAAATAATTTAAAATGTAAAAAAGAAAATAAACATTAAGTGCACAAAAATAATACAGACTAAATGGATGGATTAGGAAACACTAAAGGCAGGAACAATTAAAAATGATATATTTAAAAAGTAATATATAAAACTATAAAAAGAATATCTTATACAAAATTGAAAGTAAAAAATTCTTTTAAAAGAATTTGCAACATAAAGAATCAATTCCAAGTGTATAATGTCTTTAATATACAAAGAATACTAAAAAGACAAATTAGTGATTCTATTTATGTAACGTTTTTGAAATGGCAAAATTATAGGGATGGAGAAAAGATTAATAGAGTATAGGGGTCAGCAATGTTGGGAAGAGAGAGGTGGACTATGATTATAAAGGGAAAGCACAAGAGAAATCTTGGTTGTGATAAAATAGTTCTGTACCTTGATTTTAATGATAGTTATATAAAATGATGATGAAATGGCACATAAATATAAACGCACATTGTATCAATGTCAATATCCTGATTGTGATTTTGTGTTATAGTTATGCAAGATGTAAATATTGGGAAAAGAAGGTGAAGTTTATATAAGAAAGCTACATTGTTTTTCAAGTTCCCATGAATCTATAACTATCTCATAATAAAAACATTAAAAAGTAGATTACATAGAAAAATAGGAGAAAAATGGTCAAGATTCAACAAAAAATAATTTATATGCACATTTACACACAAATACGTGCACAAGAATTAAAAATGAAATAATCATGTTTTATTAAATATAATTTATAAAAGTTAAAAATCACAAAAAACAAATGTTCAATAAAGAATTATTTAAATGACTATTAAACATCCATTAGAGTGATAACATAATAATATATATGTGTATGTATTATCTGAAAATATATATATCAAAATTTGCTATTTTGTGATAGAATTAATTGTATTGTATTTTTTATTATACACTTTTCATCTTGTTTCCAAAAAATTTTTAATTGCTTATATATTACTTTTATAATTATAAAAATAAGTAATTTATTTTAGTTTAAAATGTATTTAAAATTTAAATAAAGAGCATACTCATACCAAGTGGTTACTGAAAGTTCCACTTTCAAAATGCATTGATGTTTCTCTGTTCCATAAACTAAAATACTTGGCTTACTTCCTGTACAGTAATGTAATATGTTACTAGCAATTTTATACTGACCAATGCATGAATATAAAATTTCAAATTGTCATTTATTTTAATCTTAAGTATATGTTCCAAAGATTTATTAGCTTTTTCTTATATAATCTAGCTTAAAACTGTTGTGTCTTTCTAGGAATAAAAAAAACTTTTCCTTCCTTCTCCCATTCTTGTCTGAAATAACATCATCAGTCTAGTTAATGGTGAGTAAGAATATTAGAGACATGTGTGACAGTTGATGTGGAAAAATAAGGTTCCTGCTGGCAATTACCCATCAAGAGCAGGTTGACTGATTGCCAGAGTTAAAACACATGCAAACTGTCAGCCATCATAATAGGGCAAATATCCCAGAACCTTGATGCAGCATCAGGTAAAAATTTAGTTTTCACTGCTGGGAACCTGCCCTCAATGCCACACATTCATAATCTTCTCCCATCAAGCTGGGTCTACACATTCAGAGACGTCCATCATTCCAGCAGTCGAATAGATGTCCTGTCAGATACATTCAATGGCTCTCATGATAAGTTGGACGAGAAGTGACATGCTACACATGATTGAGTAGAAGGGCATATCATATACAATTCCTGCTGTCATACTTTTTCATCTTATTTCTATATCTAGGTGAGGGACTTAACCTCAGCATTTCCTAAGTTTAAAAGTTATGGCCAATTAATAGACCAAAAAAAATGTAGAAAATATTTTAATAAGTTGCATGTAAAACATGACTGACAAAATAACTAGGTCAAATAATTAATAAAATTAGTTTGATTCTGAATTTTGAAAACAAGCATATCAAGATTCAATAAGAATATTAAAATGGGAAGCATGGTGACATTCAACTTCAGATTTTGCCTAAATTGCCAAAGGCATCCTAAGGATTGAGCACTGTACTGATGTGTTTATAGATATTATCTCCTTTGTGAGGATATGTTTCTCATTACACAAATGAAATATCTATAAATGGACATTATATTCAAACAGCACCCATCAAAATCTTATTTTGAGCCAAAGCCTGGGCTAAAGAAAACAACCTAATCTGTCTCTGGCACACAATGAATTTTAAAATTAATGAAGCATTGGCCATGAGGAGCAGGTGGACAGACACTTCCTCCACCTCAGATTTTTCCTGAAGTTTCTATTAATGGAATTTGGTTGGTATGGTCTCCTTGATTTCTCTGGCCAAAAATTTTCTTTTCTCTCTCAGAGACATGAGAAAGGAGAAAGTGCACTCTTGGCTTCTCTCTGCAGCTTTTCTACAATTGTCTTTAAACTTTAATTTAAAAAAAGAAAGAAAGAAAAGTAAAAAGGAAAAGGAAAGAAAGAAAAGAGTGAAAATGACTTCTCCTCTTTTAATACTGCTTAGTTATTATTTTGAGTTGTCAGCTACAACCTTCCCCTTTGAGATCATATCTGCGACTTAAACCCATGGGTCTGTGACCTATTCAACACGCTGGCCTCGGAGATCCTCATAAACTTTTATTTTTCCCTTAGAAACTTTTATCCTCTCCTCACTGTAGCTCCACACCTATGGAATCAGCATAAATTTTGTCATCTTTTGGTTTTCTGTCCTTTTCAAAACTTTTTTATTTGAACATATAATTCTGACTACTATTTCCCAACTTACCAGATTTCTAACTTCCTTGCTCTCTCCAGTTTGTGCTTTGAGACTCATTGAGAATACCATTCTTTTCTGTTCCCTTTTATTTTCATTTTATTATTTTTATAAACACTTGGATCATTCTAATTACACATTCAAACTTTTCTTCATACTGCTACTTGCCATTTTATTTATTTTTATTTGACTCACTCCTTTTTAAATAAATTTAAAGAGAAACTAGTGGAGAGGAAGCAAACATGCTAAAACATTGAAAAGATGATGGTGCTTGATATAAAAAGCTGAACCGTGATTTAGAGAATAAATCTTGAAAATGCTTCACGGAACTGAAGCTTGGGGCTCATGGTCTAGATAAGACAGTGAGCAGGAGAGGAAAATGACAAAAGTAGCTAGACTTGGAAGAAAGAAACTCCAGCTTTTGTTGATTCATTCATTCAACAAATGTCTATTGACTATCTGCTAGGATGCAAACTGGATCCAAACATTTGAAAATACCAATAAACAAACCAAAAGCTGTGACTTCATCTACTTTACATTCTAGTGCAAAGCAACAGAAAACACAAGACATAATAAGTAAGCAAATTATAAAGTATTAACAGGAAAAAAAAAACCCATGAGAAAACAAAAAACAAAAAATGTAGAAAAGAATAAGGGGTTCTGGAGTGACAAATAAACTCATTATGGGCTGCCTGGACAACAGGGCAGCTTCGACTAGACTCTTCCTATTCTTCCTGCAAGAATGACTGTCACTGAATCAACTTCTCAGAGGTCCTTCTGTTCTCAGAGGAGGGTCTACGAATCCCAAAGGTCTCGAAGTCTCCAGGTGCTGGGGAACTGGCTTTATCAGACAACTTCTGTAAAGCAGATTTCTAGATATGTCTGCCTGACAACCCAGTAATCGGCATATGCCCGATGACTCAATTGTTTTCTTTGTGTGTGTGTACTTATTTTTTATTAAATCTATTGGGGTGACATTGGTTAATAAAATTATATAGGTTTCAAGTACACAGTTCAATAATACATTATTTGTATATTGCATTGTGTGTTTACCACCCAAAGTTAAATCTCCTTCCATCAGCATATATGTGACACCCTTATCTACCTCCCTGCTCCCTTCTTTCCCTCTGGTAACCACTAAACTGTTGTCTGTGTCTAGGAGTTTTGTTCGGTTGTCTTGTTGATTTGTTGCTTTCAGTTTTATATCCCACATATGAGTGAAATCATACAGTTCACAGTTTTTTCTGTCTGACTTATTTTACTTAGCACGACGATCTCCCCATCCAACCATGTTGTCACAAATAGCAGAATTTCATCTTTTCTTATGGCTGAGTAATACTATTCCATTGTACATATTCATACCACATCTTTATTCAATTATGTATCGAAGGGCATTTCAGTTGTTTCTATGTCTTGGCCACTATGAATAGTGCTCCAATGAACATCACGGTACACATATCTTAACAGATAAATGTTTTCAAATTTTAGGGGTAGATACCCAGAAGAAAGATTGCTGGATCATATGATAATTTTGAGAAACATCCATATTGTTTTCCATAGTAGCTGTAGCATTTAACATTTCCACCAACAGGGTATAAGGATTTCTTTTCCCCCACAACCTCTCCAACACTTGTTATTACTTGTCCTGTTGATGATCGTCATTCCAACATGTGTGAGATGGTATCTCATTGTGGTTTTGATTTGTATTTTCTTAACAGCTAATGAAGTTAAGCATCTTTTTTATATGTCTGTTGGCTGTTTGTATGTCTTTTTTGGAAAAGCGTTTTCATGTTTGTCTTAAAAAGGGAAAGGAATAGGGAAATTCAAACCCATCGTGCATTTCTCACAGAATCTTCTAGTCCTGGCATGCTTCTCTCTGTAGAAAATGGAGGCTTTGTGGAACTATTCCCTTCTCTTCTTGTTGACCCCAAATTTATAAGATTTTTGAACAATGTTTGCTTCTTAACTCACTCCATATGATTTGTGGAAATTGTCCCAAGTCTTAGTGCACAAGAGATGACAATTACAAAAGGATTTTTCTTGTGTATCAAATATTTTCTTCCTTTCATGTAGATTTAAATTTTAATAGACATCATTTTATTATTTAATTTATAATATACAATTATTATAAAGAGCTTTATAAATATAAAAAAAATATTTCAAATGCGTGTCCACGAAGTAAAGAAAAAGCTCATCAAGTATTTTAATAGATAATATAAGGAGTTGGTAAGGCAGATTTTGGAGAATAAAAAAAAAAGCGAGAAAGAGAGAAAAGGGATAGTAAATTAATAGAGCTAATAATTACAGAAAGTAGTTCCTATTCATTAGGTGGGGGAACAAAAGGAAGACCTTGGGGTTATCAGATCCTAGAAGGTTAGAGAAGGTATTCCATGGAATTGGCAGTCTAATTTCTCAGGAGGGTCACTGCAGATGAAGGCTGGTACCTCATCATCCTGAAGGAGAGTCCACACAGAGCTACCAGACCCCTAGGGGTAGGGCACTTATCTTTTCCTAATTTTTTTAAATGTTATTTATTTATTCAGACTTTTTTTGCTTTGTTTTGCTTTGTAGTTTCTTTTGTTATTAGTTTTTAAAAATCTACCTTACTCAAATATCATACAAATATTCATAAAATTTTCTGTTAACACAGTTTCACCTTTTTTCACCTTTTACTCTTTAATACATCTAAAATTTATTATGAAATGAGATTAAATTGGAGATATAACTTTATTCAAACAAGTGGAGAGTAAAATTTTTAATACCATATGATAATCTTTTCTTGGTGACGTTAGTGAATGCTGGACTTCAACCTCCAAGTTTTTGATTCAGTAAGTCTGGTATAGGGCCTGAGAATTTACAGGATTTTTTTTTTTTTTTGGTCTTCTTTATTTCCTTTTTATTTTATTTTTATTAAATTTATTGGGGTGACATTGGTTAATGAAACATATAGGTTTCAAGCATACAATTCAATAATATATCATCTATATATTGCATTGTGTGTTCACCACACAAAGTCAAATCTCCTTCTGTCACCATATATTTGACCTCCTTTACCCTTTTCCACTTTTCCACCTCTCCTTTCCTTCTGGTAACCACTAAACTGCCATCTGTCTGTGAGTTTTTGTTTGTCTTGTCCCTTTGTTGCTTTCAGTACTATATTCCACAATGAGTGAAATGATATGATTCTCACCTTTTTCTGTCTGACCTATTTTATTTAGCATGATAATCTCAGGATCCATCCATGTTGTTGCAAATGCCAGTGTTAAAAATGCAAACTCTCTTCTTATTATTCAGCCATAAGCAGAGAATTTTCATTTCTAACAGGTACCGGTGATGCTAATAATACTATTCTTCAAAATAAATTTTATAATTATCTTTGCCATGTTTCAAGAAAAGCTAATCATATTTCCTTTTTTAATTTGAAGAACATTAATTCTTAAATTCTTTTGAAGACATTGCTTACTTGAACTTTTCTTTGGAATTTACAGATAAAATCAGTGTGTGTTTCTTTGTCTCATTGATGGGATATTATAAATCAGAGCTCACTATATATATTTACTACACAGATCAAATGTTCTTTCTATACACTACCTCATTATTTAATATCCTAAATGAATATACATCTTAACAATCGTAATACTAGGATGCATTGCTAAAGCAGATACTTTTATTGCTATCCAGTCTGTAATACTTTATCTTAAAGACTACACTCCTAACTCCACCCTTGCATTATCCAATGTCCTATCAATGTTTTCTGGAATTTTATGTTCCTGCTGGTTTATGGATGGATAAAAAAAAAAAAGCAGGATTAAGGCTCTGTGTGTAGAAATAATATTCTGACTTCTTCATCACAAAACATCTGAGCAAAAGAATTTTAAAAAATCAAGTAGAGAGACAACTGTCTGGGGTTTTTTTGCATGTTAGAAACCCTGTATCTCTGAGACTGACAGCGGATGGTGAGGAAGATGACAAGTGCCTGTCTCCGTGTTTCATGAAAAGATTCAGTATATGTCATTCTGGTAAATATAATCCCAATGCAAATTTATCAGTTTTATAATCATTGCCACTTTCTTCTCAGAAGTTAAAATTGGAATGCCTGCTAGTCTTAGTTCTTGGTGTTGTTGCTGTCTAGTCTCCTTTGCCTATGGGTAATTTAATGAGAAGGTAGGGGGCGTAAGCAGGAAGAGTCCAGGTTAGATACCACTTTAAAAGGAAGGGCTCAAGTCTGACTCTTCTACAGCAAAAGGCAGTTTTATTCCTACATTCTAAACAATTATTAGAAGCAACCAAAAACTTAACAAATAAAGGTTTGTTAATCAAAGTCTTATTTATTTATTTATGCAAATTGTTAAACCCCTTATAGACAGAGAAATAGTTTGTTCTCATATCAATGGCTTTGATTTAATTAATCTTTTTTCAAAATTCTTGTTAATCTCTTTTAGTTTTTAAAAACAAAAAGCACAAAGTCTTTTCAGTACAAGAAGAAACTTAAAATAAAATAAAGAACACAGAGATTATAGCTGTTTCACCCATTGGGACAGTAGTACATTAGTTTTTTAAAACAAACTAATTAATAAGCTGCTATAATGCTTTGATTCATAGAAGATATGGTTGCTATGTAGATGATCTCAGAGAATCAACAAACAACCTCTAGAATTGATAAGCTAGTATAGCAAGATCGCAGGATACAGTTTAATATAAAAAATTCAATTGCTTTATTACATGCCAACAATGAACAATTGGAATTTGAGATTAAAAACAGTATCATTTATGTTAACACATAAATAATATATTTAGATATAAATTTAGAGAAATGTGTACAGGATCTATTATAAATGGTGAAAAAATTCAAAAGGAATCTAAATAAAAGGAGAGATCTTATTAAGATGTCAATTCTTCACAACTGAATCTATCGATTTAATATAATTCGGTCTTAATAAATTATTATTATTTTTTAGATATTGACAAACTGATTCGAAAGTTTATTTAAAAAGTCAAACAACTTAGAATAGCCAACATAATACTGAATAAGAACAAAGCTGGAGCACATACACTACCCAATTTCCCAACTTACTAGAAAGATACAATAGTTAAGACAGAGTAGCATTGGCAAATAAAAGTCATACAGACAAGAATCATGGGACAAAATAAAATGCCCAGAATAGACTCACACAAATATAGTCAGTTGATCTCTGACAATGTAAAAAGAATTATTTTTTTATAAATGGCGCTGGAAAAATGTAATGTCTGTATTAACAAACAAACAGAAACCTAGACACTGATCTTACACCTTTTATAAAAATTAACTAAAATGAATCATATACCTAAATGTAACATGTAAAACTACAAAAATTCTAAAAGAAATTGTAGAAGAAAATCTAGGTAATGGGTTTGGCGATGAGTTTTACATAAAACACCAAACATGACCCATAAAAAAAATTGATTAATTGGATTTCATTAAAATTAAAAACTTCCTTTCTGTAAAAGACATTTAAGAGGATGAAAAGAAAAGTAACATAGTGGAAGAAAATATTTTCAAGAAATACATCTGATAAATAATTTATATCTAAAATATCCAAAGAACTCTTAAAACTGAACAATAAAAAAATGAATTATCTAACTAATAAATGATCAAAAGACACCCTATCACCACAGACATCCTATCAAACAAATACTGGTGGCAAATAAGCATATAAAAAACATGCTTAACATTATATGTATCAGGGAATTGAAAACTAAAAAAAGATACCACTACACACTTACTAGAATGACTAAAATCCAAAAATTTGATAAATACCAATTTTGTCAAGGATACAGATAATTGCTGGTGGAAATGCAGAATGGTACAGGTACTTTGCAAGACAATTTCACAGTTTCTAACAAAGCTAAACGTAGTCTTATCACACATTCTAGCAAATGGGCAGAGACCACAGGCAAAAAGTGGATATAGCTTTGTTACTTAAACTACCTGTAGTGGAATATTCTCTCCCACACTGGGAGAATGAACAAAGAAAATAGTTCATTTAAAAAAATTTCTAAAAGCACTTTTCTTCAAATATAATTTTATTCTTACAAATACTATTTGGTGAGCCAAACTTTTAGTTAATTCAGACTAGTTTTCACCACTTTCTATCTACTTTTGTGAAGAAGAGTAAGAAAGAGAAATGTTTTTTATAAAAAAAAATTTTTTGCGTATTTATGTGTGTATGTATTTGTGTGTATATGTTTATCGCCACAGGTTTTGCTGGTATGTGTTTATGCCTCTCAAAGCTTAAAGCCAGAAAAGTAAAAATAAAATCAATATTATGACTCAAAGCATGCAGAAGTACTAAAATCAGAGTGACAAACAGTAAATTCAGAAGACTGAAAGGAAAAAAAATTAAAAGAGAAAAAGATAAGACAAGAGAGAAATAAAGGGATAATTGAGGCATAGAAAGGAGAAAGTGGTCAAAGTAGGGGCAGAGGGACAAAATGAGTTAAAATAAGTATGAAGGGAGTACACAGAGGAAAATTAATGGTGGCTAAAATAAGTGAGCAAAAGGAAAATTGGGAAAATCTGTCTTTTATTTTAAAATTAAAAGTTTGAAACCAGATCATACGTAAAGATTAAAGAAAAGCTGTATAGAGAGGAGAGATACAAAGATGCCCTCAAAGCTTTGTGAAACAGGAGAATTCCAAAGACACATATGGTCGGTGATATTTGATCAGACTCTGGATATAAGATGACAAAGACATTTTATTCAAGATTATTTTCAATATTCACCATAGAATTAGGTGTAGAAGAGTGTTGACTACTGAAATGGATTTGTTTAGGTATTGTCTTCATGTCTTGCTATAATAAACAACTTAAAATTACTTAAAACAGAAACCTGGAGAGGATATTTTAAATTTTAATGATCTATAGAATAACCCTCAGAAGGTCTTCAAAGACTGAGTGTAGAGATTGTACTGAATGATCTTAAAGATTTTTTTTTTCGGTTCTGTGTTTTCGTTTGAATTTTTGTGACTACTGCTATTCTGTTTCTTATTGTTTTAAATATTAGCTTGGTAGGGTCAAACAACAATCAAATAGCCTGTAAACATCTGGATCAAAATACTGTGATATTCAAGCTTTCTGATTTTGCCCAAGTAGTATCCCAAAAGAAGCTAATAATAATAATAATAATAATAATAATAATAATAATAATAATAATAATAAGGCTGGAAGTCTGAATCCATGCAACCTAACTGCTATATTAAAATAATGCTGAAAACAGTATTATTTTAATTAAAAGGTAAGTACTGGCCTATAATATACTCCACTCTCCACTATACTGGTGTTAGCAAATAATGTTTAACTGTCATTGTCTCAGCCCATTAGCTTCTCCATCTGGTTATCTTATTATAGTGGCTCAGTAAATTAGTCAGTGTTCTTATAACCTCCAGGAAACCCAGAACAGGTCATGTCTTTTGCTAGATTGACTGGAAATTGCTATCATTAGGTGGCACGTCTGTATTCTCTCCAAGAGTTAATGGGCATAACTGTAGAATGCGTCTGGGCCTGCAGCCCGGTTGTTTTTCTATCTCTCTGTGCAGACCCTGGAGCAATGCAAAGATGTATGACCAAGGCTTTTACAGGTTTATTCCTGAAAATACTCCATTAGCTTCAACAGCTCTAACTTTATCTTAACTCTGAATTGCACTTGTCCATTAATATAAAACTTTGACTGCCTTGGTTCTGGGATGTTGTGTGACATATAAATGCCAAACGAAGAGCTTTTAAAAATCTTTATCATTAGGGACTGCCATGTGACCGTAGGTGATGTCATCTGGGCCAGATTACTAATAGTCTTTAAATTATTTTGTGCATTTTCTTCTTTATTTTCTGTATGAACATCTATTGTATTAAATGTTTCCAAAACTGCAATGACTATGATTTTTTATAAAAATTTTATTTTATTTTTAATATCCCTATATTCTATGTGCTAACCACTTAAAAGTAGAAAATATAAAATTGTCAAGATATCTTACCAATCGTGAATTATAAGAGAGCAAACTATAATACCTACAAAAATTTGGAAATACCTGAGTTGAAATTTAATGTGTACTTTGTAAGACTTTGTATTATAATAATTTTTGTAGAATATGTAGGTAGATAGTTAAAACATACAGAGACAAGACAAAATAAAGAGACAGTGTGTAGAGTGGAGAAGAGGGGCAGACACGTGTGGATGAGAAGACATGACAGGTAGTAGAAAGTACCTGTGGCTAAAGAGCTTTGAACTATTATTTTAATTTTGAGAACAAGATCAAATCAATGCCTTGGGAAGAAGGAGGTGGTAATCTAGAGGGAATAAAGTCCAATTTTTCTTCTTTGGAATTCAGAATGTAGAATTACATTTCTACTCAGAGCAGTGGAAGATGGAATTATGTAAACTTAAAATATAATTCACCTTGAGAACAAATTAGAAAAGTACTGTGGATGGTGTCCTTACATGAATGTCAATTATATTTAAAATTACAATGTACCTTTTATTTCTCAAATTGGGGCTTCTTTACAGAACAAGGATCTCAGTATTGCAAAACAATATAGTGTCTAAACTCTTCTGACTCACTTTCCTCCATATAGCTCTGTCTTACCAACAGTGATGAAAGCTTGTCATTTAATGAAAAACAAATCTTAGTGTGGACACATCTATTTAAGAAAAGAAAAAAAAAAAACTCTTGCTTATGTTTGAAATGTTAAACACCCACCTCCTAATTCTATTTCTTTCTTTGCAACAGAACTTGAGAACTTGCATCTATTTTAACTATTCTTTAACAAGGATGCTTTCCTGTGTTGAATGGATATAAATGTATATTTTTATTGATATGAGTATACTTCTGGAAATGTTCAAGTGATGTATACATCGATCTTTTGCAATATGGAAAGAAAGAGTAGAAAAGAGAAGAACAGACCAGCCTGTTTAAAAACTGTCTGGATTCACATCCCGAAACATTAAGAAAGGGAACAGTTTTCTTTGTATTATCAAATTGTGTCAAGTAGTTTTACTTCTCAAAATCTGCTGCCTCTGGTATGTAGGAGACAGTAGCAGCAGGCTAATGCACCAAACAGCATGGGAAAAGTGCAGGGTCAGCCAAACCTGATAACAATACCAGCAGGAAAAAAAAGAAAAAAACATCCCAACTCAAGGAAAATTCACTTGGCTATAGCTATAGCTGTGCTTTAGGTAGTAATTTCTGATTCTGCTGCATAGGGATGTTTCCCTTGAGTTTTATTTGTGTGTGTGTGTTTTGTTTTTATATGCAATACTGATCAGATCTGTTGTGCTTTATTCTATCATCTCATTAGGTATACCTGTGACTGTGCCTCAGAGCACCAGAGGGAGGCTTGGTGGAATAGATTCCAGTGAGGATCTGAATATCCTGTGAACACACACTTTCATAAGTCCACTGTGCTCTGAAGATGAGTGTAGAGTAAAAGCCAGGTCAGTGAGGACAAATTGGGGCGCTCTGCAGTGTGATGGAGTCCTCCTACATTCTCTATGGGGGTTTAGACCTTGCGCTTATATTCTTTATGTTCTCCAGTCTCTCCTGCTTTGAAGATTTATGAATTCAGTCCAACACCATTCATTGAGCAATGGAGAGATGGCAGTGACTATGACCTCTGGTAGTTTCAGATAGAAGGCACGCACCTCTATTCTAAGAGAGTCCATGATTTCTCATTTGAGGTCAGAAATATACATGTATGTGTAAACGGCATGGATTTTTATGCTGGTAATGATAAGTAGATTAATTTTACTTTTGCTTTACAGAGGAAATGGTAATATTACTCCTACTACTAATAATAGCTACAAATAATGAATACCTCATAAATAACGAAAGCTATACTCAGACCTTTATATTTATTTCTAAACTAAACATAAAACAATGAAAGAGATATATTCCATTATCACTTGTTACAAATGAGGAACCTAAAGGAAGAAATTAACTTTCCCAATTTCAAACAACCATTAAGAGAAGGAAGTCGAATTGCATGCTTGTAAAAAGGCCCTGTAATAGTCTTAAACTCTGAATTTGAGTTCTATATACACACTCTTCATAGTGATTTTCTACTTAACTCAGGACAGGGCAAATTCATCCAAGTTAGGGGAGATGAAGCCCTGCACTGAGAGAAGAGGATTCTTTGGGGAGAGTGTAGAAAGAATTCAATAAACACACCAAAGTTAGCATCAAACAGAAAGTTTACTAGAAAGGGGTAACCACATAGCAGAATGTGGTCTCCTCTCAGAGGCGGAGAGTGAGAGAGCCTAAGAGAGACTCAGAGGGGACAGAAGACAATGGAGATGAGGACAGGAGAGAGACAGAGTAAAGACACTGAGAGTAAAGGCAGTGAGAGGGATCCTGTGTGCGGAATTCAGTTTTTATATCGTCCTTTAGTTCCTGTGATTTAGAATTGAAAGTCTTTGTTTACCCATTACCTTTGATATGGTCATACAGTGAGGAAGGGGAAGAGTATGTAGGGTGAAAAGGCAAGAATATGGAGTGGGAAAGGCCTGCTGGCAGTCCCCAGACTTTGATCCATGGATTCCCTATGGTTTTAGCCATTGGGAATGAGTGATTTTATTTTTGTGTAGGGCAGCCATTTAAAGACTCTGTTTCCCTGTTTCCCCTTCACAAGTGTGGGAAATGGCTTGTTAGCAACCCCGGCAGAGATCTTCCTTTGTTCTGCAGGTGTCCTCTTAGCTTGGCTGCAAGGCTGATCAGCATATTGCTGTCTCTGAATGTAGCTTGATTTATGTCTCTTGCCTCCTCCGTACATTCGCCAATCTTTCTTCTTTTATGAAAACATTTCACACATTTAGTTTTATATAGTTATACTAGATATACAGGAATATAGATGTAAATTTATTATTTCCTTTTTGACTATTTTGGCCTCCAAATTTCATGTTAGAGGTTTTTTCATATGCTTTTTGATCCTTGGTTGTTATGTTTCTATCTAGAAAGCTCATTGAGGTGCTATAAATATGGATTGAGATACAAAGTTCTTTGAAAGATTATCTCTCTGAGCTGTTTTGCTGAGGCCTTTCAGACATCAGTTTCCTTAGGTCTCTGGGGCTAGTCAGATACTTCAGAGAGGACCCTACAATATTCTCGTAGAAGGGTGTCGACCTGGCTGGGAATCCTGTGAATGTGAGAGGGAGAAGAGAGGGAGAAGTGGTTTCCCCCTTGGGTATATAATCATTTACTTCCTTTCTTTTATGTACATGAACCTGCTGCCAGTCGTGCCTTCTGTAATCATGCTCCAGTGTACCGTATTCTGCCTGAATGACAAGGGGGCAGTCCCTCAGCTGCATAGAGATGGGGTGGGGATCTTATTGTCACAGCACCCCATATTTATAATATCCACTTCTGTTATCTGCACTAATATCTTGGGGTTTTTTCCCAGTTGTGATTCAGATGAGGATCTTTCTGCTTTTAGCCCCATCTTCACTCTTTTTTCTTTAATTAATTAATTAATTAATTATTTTTTATGATGACATTGGTTAACGAAATCCAATAAGTTTCAGCTGTACGTTTTAACAGTAGAGTGTGTGTATATATATATTTGCACTGTGTGTTCATCTCCTATAATTAGATTTCTTTCTGTTACCACATATATGACCCTCTTTACCCTGTCTACCTCCTCCCTCCCCTCTCCCCTCTGGTAATCACTAGCCTATTGTCTATGTCCTTGAGTCTCTGTTTGTTCTCTTCATTTGTTGCTTTTAGGTTTATATTCCATATATAAGTGATATCATGTGATTTTCAACTTTTTCTGTCTGAGTTACTTCACTTAGCATGATTATCTCGAGGTCCATCCACGTTGCAAATGGCAATATTTCATCCTTTCTTGTGGCTGAGTAATTTTCCATCGTATATAAGTACTACAGCTTCCTTATCCAATTATCTATCATAGGACACTTCTGTTGCTTCCCTGTCCTGGCCACTGTGAATAATGCTGCTATGAACATTGGTGAGTTTACGTTTTTATATCTTTTCAGATATAGGTTTTCAAGTCCTTGGGGTAAATACCCAGTAGAAGGATTGCTGGATCATATGGTAGATTAATTCTTAGTATTGAGGAACCTCCATACTGTTTTCCATAGTGGCTGTACCAATTTGCATTCCCACCAGCAGTGTATGAGGGTTCCTATTTCTCTGCATCCTCTCCAGCATTTGTTATTACTTGTCCTGTTGATTATAGTTATTCTAACAGACGTGAGGCGTATCTAAATTTTAGAGAACTGTTGCCAATAATCTGAGTTTTTTTGGTGATTTCTAAGCTTTTTCCACTTTGGCTATATATGTTAAGTCAGATACTGACTGTTTTTAACTTCCAAAATGTTGCTGCTAATTCATTTCCTTTTCCTTTATGACATCATGTCTTAAAAAAAAAAATCCCTTTATTGACATTATGTGGAGATTCAGGAAAAACTCAAAGTTAATATTAGTGTTTTACCTATTATTTTTATAAACAAGTATAAAAATTCTTCATAGGTTCATAATAATTTTAATAAAGTTCCATTCCATAATGGAATATTAATAGTATTAAAATATAATTGGCTATAATATTATCAGTAATTGTATTTTCAGCTTCACTGTAATACAATTATCTCTTGCCTGGCTCCTCAGATTAAGAATACATGCAATGAATGGGCTGGGGCTAAATCCTACCTGAACAGTGGTAGTAACATCTCTATCTGCTGATATAGCATTACCCTAGGGAAATGTCTATACATTTCTAAGAGGATCTTACTTTGGTGAAGATGAGATATTTACTTTGAAGCTGGGAAAGTTCTCCTAGAATTCAAACTGCTACTGCAACTAACTGTATTTCTTGCTGACACAATCTCATATAGATTGCAAAAAATTAGAAGATAGAATCTAGACTGGGTGGGAAGAAAATTTAATTTTAGGATTTGAGACAGACTTATACAGGGTCTCAAATTGCAAGGCAGCTGAACCCATTTAGTCGGAGTACTCCATGGAGAGAAAGCCTTGATAGAGCTAGGGCTTTATTTCCTGTAACAGAGATGTGTTCCCTGCAGAACTTCACTGTATAGATCTGGCTTAGAAGGTTCAGGCACCAGTGGATGGCTCTGTGTTTAGATTTCAAAGTATTCTTTTCTCCTTGAAATGAGTGACTGGCAGATTAACCCAGAAAAAAAAAAATAGATGGGTATGTTACAGTAGAAAAATGAAATAGTAATAATATACTTGCACTGTTTTTGGCATAACAAATTTCAAAAGCCGAGGTTAAGCATGGTTTTTAGAAAAGCATTTGATTAAAGGTCACAACTTGAGGAAAAACTATCATAAACAGCCCTGGGATACAAAAGTCTTAAGGACTATTTCAGGATAGAATATGAGGGCAGAGAGGTTGCCTAGTCAAATTATTGGGATCTCTGATAATAAAAGAGTTGAGACTGTTTCCTTTGTACAGAGCCCACATCAACCCAGCACCAAAATGCCAGAAAGACAGAACCCAAGGGGAAATAAAAGCTTTTAAATAAGAGAGATGAATAGGATAAATAAGGATAATGAATGATATTAAGGAAGGAGGGGGCGGAATTTTCAAATAGCCAACTTCTGCTTGCTTGTTTAATGTTTAACCAGGGTATAATTCTAGTAGATATTCTGTGCAAAGATATGCTAATGTTAAGGGTGTAGTTATACTGTGCAAAGATATGCTAATGTTAAAGGTGTAGTTATCCTGTGCAAAGATATGCTAATGGATAACTCCAGCTTCTGTAAACCTGCTTGCTTGTTTGATGTAAATGTAGGCTTTATAAGCACCTCCTCTGAAAGCTCGGGGCTGATTCTCTAGTGGGGAGAGTCAGTCGCCGGCTAATAAAGGCTCACAATTCATCTCAATTGGCTCGTAGGTCTTAAATTTGATCACGCCACAACAATGATAGATTCTCCAGAGAATCGTTAGGAAACTAATCTGAAATTTGATTGTATTTTAGAATTTCTATGAGCAAAGGGCTGATGCTCTGATATTTGTATATAATATGTGTCCAGTTGGTTCACTGGAACTAAAGAAATGTAAGCAACAGGAATAATTTTGTATTAGATCATTTATTAATGAAGGAGCAACAATGGTTGCTCTGCCCAAAGAAGACTGAGTATAGGCCCCCCTGCATGGGAATTGGTAATATGAGAAGGAATGAGGGTAGAGAGTTAATGTGGACATGTATTATCCTTAATTTACCTGTGGAAGCAAAAGATTTGCTGGACAAAAAAATAAAGGCCAATTTGGAGCATTTTCTAGTGCATTTATTATAATTTGGGATTATCATGTCATCTGGCTCCTATTGGTTGATGAGCTTAGATAATTTAGGCCAAGCATTTTTTGAGATCAGGGAAGGAGGTGTGTTTTCTGTCTTTGAATTAATTTTGAATAGTTTATCTTAAATTATATTAATTAAAGACAGAATAACATGGTGTTTATGAGTACATACTCCAATTAGTAAAACCTGGGCTTGAATCCCAGTTCTCAGGAAATCAAGTGATTTGAAATATCTCTACCTCAATTTTCTCATTTGTAAAGTGGGAATAACAAGTTTATTTAACAGAGATAATACATTTTAAAATATTAACTCATTAATATGAAAACTAATTTTCCAAAGTTTGTGGGCACAAGAATCACTTCTGGAATTTTCTTTTTAAAACTTACAGATGAACCAAATGGTTTTTCTGAGGCATTTTAAAGGCCATACTGATCCAGATCCTTGCTTTCTGTTAGTGGGCATGGTTTAAAAGGGATTTCTTTAATGCCTTTTAGTGGTGAGAAGCAAATAACCAAAGGAAAATACCCCTCATTTAGGGTTGCAAAACAAAAAATAGATATCCAATTACATTTTAATTTCAGTTAAATAATAAATGTGTTCTATACAATATTTGAGATAAATTTGGAACTATTAAAACATTATTTACTGTTTAAATTGTTGTGGCTGCCAGCCCCTGAAAGACACACGGACCACACCAGAACTCAGTGAGTGAGTTATAGGAAACACTATTCAGCCAGCTGGGTCTGCCAGGGGTATGCAGACCCCAAATTAAGCAACCCTGAAATGTAGAGGTACAGGGGTTTTAAGCCCAAGATCCTATTCTTCATTCTGTCTAAACACAAAGGTCTATCCTTCTTCGATTCATTACCTGTCAACTCACAGGTCAGGTGCGTAAGCCGGGGTACAGGAGCAGAAAGCTTATTGTTAGAATGTTCTGTTCCTATGGGTGACAGCATATGTTCCTATGGACATAGCCAAGCAGTAATTTTCCTGCAAGTAATACATTTCTAGCAGTCATTTTTCAGCCATTACAAAATAAAATACATATTTACCCGAGAGTCCTGTATTTTATGGAACAAGCCTCACCTCTATGTATGAAAAGACAGCTTTTGAGAAAAAGTCTGATATATCCAGCTCAGTAAGTGAGTTGCCACTAACATTAGATTAAAGTAATTGCTGATTTTCCCTATTTAAAAACTTTATGAGTCAAAAGAAGTTTAATTAAAAGTATTTGTGGTACCCAGCATCCAAACCAACCCTGACCCTGAGCGCAGCAACCCTGCCATGAACCATCTCAGCAAAAGTCAGATGGTGCTACACAAAAGAACAGACATAATAGCAAAGGCTTCCTTCGTTTGTTCCATTGGCCGATTGACTTCAATGTCTCACAAAACTTTAATATACAGCTCTGCCTACCTCTAATATTGAGACAGGACATCACTTGTAATTTTAATTTTAGCAGGAAGTGAAATGGGACACTCTCCCAGAGTTAATCTTCTTAGTAAACCTAGTTAAGTTTTCTTTCCCCCTTTCTTTCCCCTCTCCCTCAAATCTTGATCATTGCCCTGGGGACTCAGATCCTCTGGCTATTGATAAGGGTCATCAGCCCATTGTTAAGCAGAAATGGTGTTAAGCCAGGAAGGGCCCTTAGAGTCTGGGGGTGAGAAGGTGGGGGAGGGAACTTTAAGCCAAAGGTCTTTCTTTTTACTCTTTAAGAAATATATTGACCAAGCCTATTTCCCTTTACTCACTTAATAAACAAATCAATAATAGACATTAATAGATGCATGATTTAAATAACGAGTTTGTATCTTTTTCTTGTCTAGGGTCTGACATAGCACTTCATCAGGAAATCCAAGACCTCACTCTGACTGAGGCAGAAAGGGAAAGAGCTCATGAAACCCCTGCAAGCAGGGACTATGGCCATTCTCAGCAGGAAGCAGATACAGAACCCCCAACATCTATACTAATAATAAGGGGGTTCATGGCTCTTAGAAAAGAGGTAGGCAGGAAAGTTAGTTAGGGGGTTTTGGGTCTGCCTGCAAAGACACTGAGGTCATCTTATCTTAGAAGGGATCCGCCCTAATCCTCCCACAATTAAGCAAGCCAGAAGACCTTTTTTTTTGAACTCACACAAACCAGTAGGTAGAGATTTAGGTACCAGTTTAGGCCAGTCACTTACACCTGTGCAATGAAGACCCCAAAGACCTTCCACTCACCTGAGCCTCATTATACCATCATTATAATATGATGTGTATGTACAGAAGTTCATTAATATCATTATAGCAGACCGAATTCTGGGAACAAACATGCACAGAAAACAAAATGATGAATCACTGAGTCCTGTCAATCTTAGTTGTCAATCAAGGATGCCCACTCTTCTAAGAAAAGTAACCACCCACAGCGAAAAAGGGATAAAAACCCCAAAGGCTTTGTTACCAGGCCTTTTGAGCCAGGCTTCTCTTGCTCAGGCCCACTTCCACGTGTGGAAGTGTATTTTCCTTTCAAATCAAACTTTTCTTTCCTACTGTATTTCAGTGTCTTGCTCAGTTCTTTGTTCGAGACATCAAGAACCTGGACAACGCGTCAGAAGAGGACCCCACTCGTTGGTAACAATATGAACCATGCTTAACGAAACATTACACGTTCAGCTTTCTGAGTCTTCATTTTGAGAACTTTACCCACTTTTTGTAAGAAAGGATAATTTTCTAAATTTTCTGAGGGTTGTTTTCTGAATTTTCATTATGCAAAGCTTGAGTAATTATTCCTTTCTTGTGCTAAGCAACCTGCCTCTGTTGGCCCACAGCACTCTAGACCGGTGCCTATCACATGGCTATCAAAACCAGCAGCTTGAGAAGTAGAACATATGCCAGGCCCTTTCGGAAGGATTTGATATTGTCTCATTTGACCTTACAAAAACTGATAGATGAGTAAACCAAGACTTGGAAATGTTAAATAATTTCCCCCTTGGGCATGCAGCCAGCCATTAAGTGTTAGAGTTTCAATGTGATTTCAGTTTTGTCTGAAATCAGGAACCATGATGTACACTACTGCAGCGTTTTGCCCTTCAGTGAAAAGAAGAGCTATGATACTTAGCTGCTGCTTTGGTCACCTAAGAATATTCCATACCCTTGAACGAAAGTTGTTCATATGCTGGGCAGGGTATTAAATTCTGTGAAGACAAGATGCATATGGCTTGGTGGATGGCTCCTGCCCTCCGCGCCTAGCGTGAAATTGGCATGTATTAGGTGTTCATGAAATATTGGTAAAATGGATGAGTAAATGTATTCCAATAACTTCACATTTAATGGATTTGATACTACTAAAATAGTGTATTAGGTTTATAAAATGCACATACATAATCGTTTAAACCACAATTATTGCAGATATTACTATAATGTAATTAACAGGGATGTTCACTTAATGTAATGAGCTTTTCTTTTTCCATGGTATCTGACCTTGTAATAACACTTTCAAAAGCTGGGTGATAAGCTTCCAGGACTAAGAACAGTACTGGGATGAAAAGGACAGGTATGATAAGACTGTTCTGTTAGCCATGCTGATGGGTTAGAAGCAGCAGAAAAATCTGAAATTAAAAAAAGAACTGTGCAGTAATCAGGCTGTAAAGATAGGCACCTGGAAGTGGAGAAAGACGCCGATGGAGAAAGAACAATGGGCCACACTCTCCTAACAAATTACATCTTTGCAAAGTTGTGGGGAGAGGTGGCGGGGGTGGAGGGAGGCAGTTTCCACTGAGGTAGAAAGCGGGCTGTGAAGATTTTTTTCTCTTTGAGACTCTGAAGGGCAATAGCACACGTACAGTTCCTATTTTGTAGCTGAATTGTAAAGAGATGAAGGAGAAAACACTTACTGGAACATCTGATGTGCAAACCACTTCAGGAAAATAAGCAGGCAGCAGAATGAGCACATCTGCCCTTGGTTCAGCATGTGCAGTGAGGTTTCCGGAAGGGAGCAGCCAAGAAGATAACGGCATAATAAGGAAGGGCTTGGGGGCATGTGCTTCCTACAGATTTCCCCAGAGCTTTGGAGGGAGGAATTGAAGTAGGGTTAATCTTTCAGAGGGTACTTTAATATAGGAAGAGCTCTCAATCTGGTTACCAAATGTAAAGGCTCCTGCGTAGCTGAAACACAGCAGCTGAAACACGAGAGCTGACGACAGTCAGTTGATCATCATATGTGTAGAAAGCACTGCATTCAACACGGAGCTGGCAAAGCTCCCAGGCTTCCTTTGCCTAAGAGAGTAAGTCTGTCTGGAGAACCATGCCATGATCAACCCCAGCAGAGTCCACACAACGTGGCTGAGGTCTTAAGGTGCACGATGGAGCAAACACTGATGTGGAATGCTAAATATCAGTGTTTCTCACATCAACTCTAAACATCGATAAATATGGAGGGCTTTGTCAAGAAGCAGAGTTACTTACAAAATGATCCTGGAATATTACTATAGGCTTCCTGGGCAACATGTTATCTATGACCAAAGGCCTCACCCTCTCCTGCTGGGGTGATGGTGACATTCCATGAACTCCAAGTTAAAACTTTGTCTCAAAGTGATCTGAAATCCATTCATACTAAGGTCTAATGACAGATTGATCAAGAGATATGTGTTCTTCCTTTGAAGTTATTTGCAGAATTTCATGCTTGTCAACATCCTAATCCCTGAAACCTGTGTATATATTAGTTTATATGACAAAAGGGATTTTGCAGATGCAATAACTCAGGGATCTCAATACAAAGAGGTTTACCTGGATTATCCAGGTGTGCCCAGCCCAAGATTCCAAGGAAAGAGAAATAATGTTTCAACTAAAATAAAGATTTAGATCTCTTTACACTAGGATGCATTATATATGTGTATTGTATATTTGTATGTATGCATATATACTGCTAATACAGTTTTCATTCATAAGTCTAGTCGCAGTTTATCATACAAATTAGAAAATATGTATTTCCTATTCGATTTTATCATAAGATTTTTTAAAAGTGTTTAGATCTCTTAATTTGTTTAACTTCAGTTCCTAAACAAATTTTAGTCATACATTCACAACATAAACTGAAGTATAACACTAATAGGCTTATTTACTCTAGTTCAATAAAATTCTTTTATTCTATTTGAAGATATATCCTGTATTTTCTTTTTAAAAATGGTTAAAAACCAAATATCTAACATCTTTATTTTAGAAGGAATGTGTATGCATAGTGTAAAAAACTCAAATAATTGAAGAAGTTGTAAAATACAAAATTTTCTGCTCTCTCTCCTAATGTCTTTTCTCAGAGGCAAGCAGCGTTAACAATTTGTATCTTTCAGTCTTCAAGTCTCCATTATGATCTTACATAATGTGATAACTTTATTATTAATCTTTTAATTAATTTATTTTTTGTTTATTTTACATTTATTTTTATCAAAGTAATGCATTTACATACTTCAAGTCAAATTATGTACATAGTTTATAATGAAAAGCATCAGTATACTATCCTTATTTTTTCCAGAGGTTTTCACTTTCAAAATTTTAAACTAGTTCACCTGATTTTTCTGGCAATCCATTACTGAGTTTCTAGATATTGTGATTCTATACTGTTATTCTTAATGCTATAACTTTAGTCACAATCCATCTATGGACTTCCTCTGTGGAAAATGAGGACTTTGTCCCACAGAGCTATCAAACAGCTCTCTCCTTGTTCCTCCCTCCTTTTTTATTTGTTCGTGTTACTTGACTGCACTAGCTTTTTTCTATGCATCTCAGATTATGTTTAAAAAAAAACCTTTATGCTATCATTTTAAATGATGTAACTGAGAAAGGTTAAAAATCAAAGAATGAAAGGCTGTACCAAAATACAAAAATTTTGGAGGTGATGGATATGCTTGTGCCATAGATTGTGGTCATGGTTTCATAAATGTAATCTTATCTGCAAACTCATGAGTTGTGTACATTGAGTATACACAATCATATCTCAATAAAATGTTAAAAAAAAAACTTTAAAAAGCCAAAAGGCATATGCAAGCATAGTCAAAGAAGTGAATAAAATATTAAAATAAAAATAGAATTGAAGTTTAAAATCATTATTTGAAAGAAAAAAGCAAACTCTCTTATACGATTTATAATCTACATGTGACAGAACTAACATAAAGCTTAACTAAAAAAGAAAAACACCTGCTGAAATATAATAGCAAAGCTTTCAAGAACCGTGCATGGAAAATGGACAGAGAGATCTAAATATAGATTTCTAGATCTCTGATAGAACAAAAACATAATAGACAGATATGTAAAATTTGAAAGCTTTTCTCCATTTCCAGAATATCTATTTACTAAAATAAATGGGGAACTAAATATTCTATCCTAAAGAACAACCAAAAAAAAAGCAATTTATTCTGCAAAAGTTTATAAAAACAGAAAAGGTTTTGCACCTATGTGAAGAAAAATTCAAAAGCTAACCACTGTACTGGGAAAACAACAACAAAAACCAACAGAAGAGATAGATAATCATCTTGAATAGCAAGATCCAATATCCTAAGTGTGTTACTTCTATTTAATGTATAAATTTAGTGCAATTGCACTTAAAATGCCCAAATGATTTGTTGTTGGAATTGATAAGGAGGTTCTTGAGTGCATGTTGAGGAATACTGTAGTAAACTTTGAAAAAAGAGTAATCGAGGCTGTTTATACTATCTACAAGCTATTCCAATGCGATCTGTAGGAACAGTATTCTAAACCAAGCAGCACTGGTACCAGACAGATGGGCAAGCAATGAACCTGGGTGCATAATCTATGCTCATATATTTAGCTGCGTACATTGGAAAAAATATTAAATAGAATCTTTACCTCACCTCATATGCCAATCTAATTTCAAAGTGTATTGAAATGTACATAATAAAACCATGAAATCACTAGAATAGAATACAGGAAATATGATTATTACTAACCTTCCTGGGGATAGCCATTCTAAGCATAATATTGGAGGCAAACTACAAGAAGTCAGGTTTTAAAATACGTATTCTGAATGCCAAACATCATCATAAGCAATATTAAGACAAAAATGGCAAGCTGAGAATTATGGGGAGCAGGTGGGGGGCGGGGTAGGGGAGAAATCCATCACAGAAAATAAGCAAAGGTCCTTGTGATGAATAAGGCACACTTACCACTCAAATATTCAAACACCTGCAGCTAGCCTTAAAGCTTGATAGGGGCTGGGAAGTCAGAGACTACCTTCGTTAGATTCCCTTAGTGCTTGGAGTCCAAGTTTCCATGAAGAAGATGGAATAGTACAAAAAGTAAAGAGACAGTAAGGTAGAAGTCAGGTTTTTGCTGTTCTTGCTGACCTGCAGGGCAAGTTCAGTTGTGGAGGTGACTGGTTTTTATGGCTGCAATAGTAGTGATGGCCCCAGTGGACGGTCATAACTTTATAGACATTAAGATGCATCTGTTATGTGCATATGTGTTGGAACTTTAGTAGCACTGGGGAAGCAGACTTCTTAACACCCAAGTTTTCAGATTGGTCCACCAAACTCCATGGAGGGCCAGTTTTGCTATAATACTATTCTCTCACGGTCATCATGTTTAGTTAGGATCCCTAGAAGCAGAGCCAAGATGGGAATTTTTTGGTGAGTGATTTATTGATGAAATACTTTTAGAAAAAAAGGAACTTAGGGAAGCACGATGAGGCAGGGAGAGATTCAGCAGGGTAGCAGCCTGTGCCTGTGTGCCTTAGTTTTGGAGGGAACTCTGAGACATTAAATGCACCACCTTGAGGCAAAGTGCCTGACCTTTTGTAATTTCTGTCAGTCAGCTATTGGCTACCAGCTTCTTCTAGGAAGGAGGTGGCCTAACTTCCAGGGTGAGTGGTTCCCATTCGCCAAAGAAAATTCTAGAGAGACAATGGGGAGCTGTGAATCGACCATGCAGTGAGGTGTGGCATGGTGCCCTGCCTGGTAAGAGGTTATGGTGGGTCAATAATAGCATTTACTCTAAGTATGTGTTCCACTTCCAGTCTGTGTTTCAAGACCTTCCAATGATTTTTAAGCATGTAATAACGCTAGTTATAATTTTAACCACTTTGAAAGAGTATATGGTTTTGCTATGTGCAACTAAATCCTATTAAGAAAGTCATGGACAAGGATTTATGAAATAAGAAATAGAACTTGCCAAGAAATTATTAATAGTTGTATGGCCTCACTGGTAACCAAATAGTGTAAATTAGAAAGAACTGATGAATTGACATTTTCTCTAATATAATTAGAAGGTTAGAAAAGATAAAGTTCAGGTTTGACAGGTATAGAGAACTAAAGCATTCTAACAATTGCTAGGGTAGCTTAAATTGGTATCGCTTTTCTGCAAGAAAACCAGGTAATATATATTCAAAATCTCTTTTAAAAATATGACTATTATTCTCTTTGATCAAAACAACTCTCTATCTCTAAGAATTCTAAGGAAACAAGTTCACTATTCAGAAACGAAATTTAAAAATTATATATATCAGAAAATTTATCACAGAAGTGTTTATATCAAAACATTAGAAGGAACCCAAGTAAAATACCTAATGCTATCTGGAAAGTACTAAGAACACTTATTATATGTATACATAATGTAGTAGGAGCTATCTATGCGTATATCTGTCTTTATATTATATATGCATATAAGCAATTTGTAGCCATTAAAATTGTAGGAGTCTAAAGACACTGAAAGTTGTCAACAAATATATATGGAAAACAGCCTATAAAAGAGTTTAAGTACAAAATGATGTCATTTTTGCAAATATAGTTATGGGTGTATAGAATAATACCAGGTAGAACTAGCACTTAATATTTATAGCACTAACCTATAGGTAGTGGAATTATGGATAATTTTTAATATTATTTTTTTGCTTATCTTTATTTTCTATTTGCTCTTCAATAAACATGTATTAAAAATTGAGGACCATATGCTTATTTGAACAGCCCTGGTAGTTGCAGGCCCCATGTGGCTGTGTTGTTAACGCAACCAAAATTTGATGTGGGCTTTGAAATCTTGTTGGCTTTGGGGGGTTTTTTGTTTGTTTGTTTTTCTTTTTTCTTTTTTCTATCTTCCTTGATTTCTGAATCTGACACAAAAGACAGAAAGAACAAATGACTTGTCAATATTCTTTTTCATGCTTCTTCAGATAACCTCTTCACATCTAAGGCTGCAATTGTTTATCTACCCAGTGGACCCAAAGAAACACTGTCAGGAAAACACAGCGTTCAGAAAGGGTATGATGATTCAGAAAATGGAAATCTTCATCTTCTATAAATAGCCTGGCAGTTCATAGAGCCAGGTAGCGTTCAGGTTATGATAGGATTTGAGCTGTGAGTTTTCTCTGTGTGTTGTTTTACTTGCTCTTTTTGAACCAATGAATGGAACAAAAACTGAGAATTAAACCGCCCCTCCCCCAAGCCCCACTTCATATTGTAATTTTAACCTTCTTCACTACATCAGCTATTTCCATTTCCTCTGGATGAATCAAAGCAGGAGCAAACTGTGGATTCATACTACATAAATTCATCGGCTCTAAACTCCTGTAGCTATTCCCAAACATTCAGCAGGGTTGTCTTTTATTATGACCTGCTGTAAAACCTGATGGTGTGTGTACTGTAAACATAGAAAGGTCTGGCTAACAAATGGGTCTCTAGTAGTTTTAAAAACCCCATTACTATTTTAAGATATTTTACTTGTGTGTTGGAGCATCCGCTTTATTTAGAAATTCCTTTATTATTATTTTTAGGGGTTTTAAAATTATTTTCTTCTCAAATGTCACAGAATGTCTTACCGCCCATCTGCTCAGGAGGCATAATTTTGAATCTGACAGTCTTTTTTGACACCTCCACAAAGTGGGAGGAATGAACACATTTTCATTTAGTTTAGGAACTCAAATTTTGGCTTTCTTCTTTATCCTGTAGGAAGGAGCCTTTTGAACAGGGTCTACGTTACAAAAGTATTTATAAGATGTGTAAGAAAATACGAATTCTTTTTAAGACAATAGCCTTGTTGACATGCTAAACTACTCAGGCCACTAGTATGAACTGCTAATTTGTCATTTCAGCAAATCACTCGTTAATTCAACTTTTATATATCAGAATTACCTACATATGTGCTATTTCAGAGCAATGTAGAAAACGTGACCCTATAGTATTTTATTAAGCTCTAATAGTAAATAATAATATTTATGAATAATTTTAAGATAATTCACTAAAATTATGAGAAATGATATTCGCTGAACAAATATTGAACCATCATTGGTTCTAATCTATTTTTAAAGAACTTACATTTTTCTCTAATGCAAACACTATGTTTTAAGGATCTTCATCTCATTTATTTATTTATTTTTAAATTTTATTACGACGCTTTAGATGTGTCAGCCACTTAAAAGATCATTTTGGGACAGTCTGATATGTGCTTCATAATAAGTTGATTCCATTCGGTATGGCTTTGGGTCACCTCTGACAAGGTGATAAGTTTGAGTGGCTTTTTAGCACCAATACATCAGAATTTCTGAGACTGAGTAGAATTTTAGAAATAGCTATTTTTATAAGACTAGACAGATTTTAATTCAGGTACCAAAAGGTCAGAGTAACAAGATACATATTTGTAATTTAAAAAAAGTCATATTTTGAATGTACTGAAAAATAAAATAAGACACAGAGACAGATATATGGATATGAAGAATTACTCTGGAATTTTAAAACATTATAGTAATTTAAGAATGTGGTTTATTTTAAAACTCTAGATATGAGGTTACGTCTACCCAAAACACTTTTAGGTATCTATGGTGTGATAAATAGCAATGGATAGAGAATAAGCTCTGGGGCCCTGGCATAAACGCTAGGCGCATCTTATAATATAATTAGAAAAACATAAATGTAAAAGTATAGGAATTGCATAGAGTTAAATATTATAAATATTTGATAGAGGAAGAAATTGCCAATGGCTGTCTTATCAGTAAAGGCTTAAAAAAACTGCTTTGATGCATCATAGGAGGAGATTATGCGAGAAAAACTATGATTAAATGCATCCTGTAAGACATCTTGGTCTTCAGCAACTTATATGATGGTCTCAATCTAAATATCTTCTGCCCCAGCCAGAAACATTTGGAAGTCATTACAATCCAAGGGTATGAAATGACAGTAGCTAGAATGAGAATGATGGTAGACAGGAAGCAACAATTTATTGAGCATCTACTATGCCAGTCACCACTAATAAATATATGTTCTCATTTAATTACCTACCAACATCATAGAGTAGATAGTACTGTGCACACTTTTAAGGAGGAAACTAAGGACAATGAGAGAAGTCACAGAGAGCTAGAATGTGTCAGAGTAGAACCTGTTTTTGTCCCCACTGTATTGTGCTTCCCTTGATGAATTACGGTTGTGATAGAATAGATATGACAGAGTCTATTTAGATATAAGAATAATATATGACCATAAATAGACTAATGGTACTATATTCAAGTGTTAATTTTGTTTTCATTTACAATGGAGCAGTCAAGCAGATGGATGTATTGGGCAGTTAAAATGTGGGCATGTGTATATGGAGTTATGTGTTGCATGCTCTTAATATAGTTCTTTATGATAGTTTTAGATTGATCTGCTCTGATTCCAAGAGTTTTAGATAAACCGTCTTCTTGAACTATTGTGATATTTTTAATTCCAAAATAATTCCTCATATTCTTATCTCTGTGAACAAGGAGATAAAAGAGAATATGGTGTAGCTTAAGTAACTTGGTAAATGCAGTTTGATATCAAGGACATAGTAATTTCACTGTAGTACAGTCTCATTGAATGAGTCAGAATTCAATACAGATGAAAACAAGTACTTTTGAAAATGAAGGTATTTAATCCTGAGAAGTAGAGGTCACCATAAAGGCTGGTGGAGCAAGGTCTGGGCTGGGAGTCATAGAAGGATGCCACATAAAAGTCGGTAGAACTGGCCCACCAAAAGAAATGCCTGTTCTGCCACAATACAGAATCTTGAAAATGAGGTAGTGCTGACTCAGCTGCTTGAGTCCTGATCTTAGGATAGGGAGCTGCTGTCAGAACTGTTGGCTCTGGGCCCTGTTCTGACTGCTTGATGTGCAATGGTGAAATGAATGTTTCAAGGGTTATTGCCTGTCTCCCAAGTTAACTTAATTACACTCAACACTCAGGCAACTGTATCTAAATGGTGGGTCCTAAATTACATCTGGAACTCTAGGTGAAAGGGAGTCTGGGAAGTGTAATAGTTTGTTGTCCAGTCTCTTCTATTAAAAAAAAAAAAAAAAAAGCACCCTTAAGAAATTTGGAACTAATGGCAAACAAGGCAATATAGCACATACACCACAAAAGATGAGCATATTATACCAGAGAATTTCTGTAATGCATGTTACTGAAGTAGAAGGGAAAAGACTGTTGGGCAATTGGCAGCCACTTTCAGGTATGTAATTATTGAAGAAAGCAATGATTACTGAGCTTTGTGCAGCCTTGGAAAGCATTAACATAATGAGAAAGACATAGAATTGGGGGAATTTTATAAAAACCATAGTGTAAACTTGGAGCTTTCATCTCCATCCTTTCTAAGATTCCTTTGGTGAGTTGATATAGTGCCAGAAGTAAGACTGTCTCACATCTAGGCCAGGGCTTTTCTGGACCATAGTCTTTTTTCTTTCTTATAGGTATAGGTAAGGAAGGGGAAGGACTCCATTAAACAAATTGAGTGGATGGATCCTAGAACCACAATGATGAAGTTTATTTCAACTGATCTTTCCAAATCTAATTGTGCTATATGTTCTCAGTGCACTTGGAAAATGATCATTCCATATGATAAATTCATACTGCAAAGCCTTGTAATGTGCCAAATGAGCTTTTATATGACACAGTAACTTTTAAAGCTTGCCAAAACTTTGAAATGTTGGAAAGGTGTTGCTAGCTTTCAACATGTACTAATTGGGTTTGCCTACCCAGATGGAAGAGAAGGGGAAAAAAAGAAAAGAAAAGAAAAAAAAAAACAGTTCTAGCTTCTAAAGTAGTCTAATCGAGAAAAGAATAGGAATAACCCACACAAGAACAAATCATTGAACCTCTTTGTTTATATCGGTGAATAAATAGGGTGGTTCTAATTTTATTTATCATGTTATTTATCGTGTTTGTATGTGTGGTTACTATTTAAAGAAAAAATAGAATCACAACAGCATAAAATAAATAATTGAGATCTTATAAGATTCTGAGCATAGTTTTCATAATCTCTAACTTAAAGTGAACCATCCATATTTTACAATTATATAAATGGGTCTGTTGTAACTGCTTAAATAGAGTTGCTTCACTGTGAGAAAATTGGTAGGATTTCTTGTTTCTATGTATAATTTCATATTGAGTTTCATACCAATAATCACATCTTCCTTTTTTCTTTTGGGATTGGAGTTGATACAGTGCTTGAAATCTACCAAACTGAGAAATAGCTGCTTTGTCACATTCACGTGACTAAGAATAAGTTATCTGAAAAGAACACACCTTTTTCTGTTTTAAAGTTCTGTTTCTTAATATTCTCATTGACCCACTATTATGTGTTTCACCATTTTCCATGAACAATTTACATATCATCAGATAATTTAATATAATTTATAGCATCTAGATGTTTGATTTTTGCCAAATCAACCACCAAACCAGTTAAGCCACTATAATTTCTTTGGTCTTTCTTTCTAATGTTATCTGGTATTGGATTCTGTTAGAAGGTCTAGAAATATAACCAAGAACTAAGACAAAAAGATCTGACAATTGTAGACTTGTAGTGAATGATTGCTTTGGAAAACAAGACACTTTATTAAAGCCAGTGGCATCCACAGTAAAAGTTTAACTGTGAAAATTATGTGAAATTATTATTGTAATGAAAGTCAGAAGTACCTCAGAAACTATGTTTTATGTATTCTCAAGTATTGAAATATTTTAAAATTTTAATCATCTAATAAAATCAGTACAAGAATGTAACTTCCCCTCTCCTTTTCTTGAATCTTATTGAAATGACCAAATAAATAAAGGAAAAGGGCCTGAATCACTTTTGGAGTCCAGGTAAAAAATAATTTGATTTAAAGTAAACATGATACATAGGATAATCTTGGGACAAAATATAAACAGAAGGGAATATGAAAAAGTGACTCATAACTTGGCTTCTGGGAAAATAATATAGCATGGCAGGAAGCTAGTAGAGAAGATTGTTACTGAGTTGCATTAATGCTCTATGATTTGGAAAATCAAGAACTAGAGATTTATTGTGGAATGAATGTTTGCACCCCTCCTCCAAATTCCTATGTCGAAACCCTAATCCTCATTTTGATTCCATTTAGAGATGAGGACTTTGGAGAGGTAATTAGTTTTAGATGAGGTCATGAGGGTGGTCATTTCTGGTATATAGTAATCATCCAATAACAGTTATTTTAAAAGATTATTTTATAATCTGATTAATTATAATCTCTTTATTGTGGTCTATAAAGTCCTGTACTACCCAGCCACTATCTACCCCGTAACACTCCGCCCTGAGACTCTTCATGAGTAGTCTTCATTTTCCTCCTATAGTTTTCACAGTGTGGTGGGTTGAATTGTGGACGACCCCCACCCCACCCCAGAAAAAAAAAAAAAAAAAAGATATGTTCCGGTCCTAAACTCTAGTACCTGTGAATGTAACTTTATTTGAAAATAGGGTCTTTGCCAATGTAATCAAATTAAGGTAGGGTCATACTGGACTAGGGTGGGCTCTAAATCCAATAACTAATGTGTTTATAAGAGAAAAGGGAGAGAAATTTGGACACAGAGACATAGAAGACACATAGAGAGAAGAAGATGGAGATAGAGATTGAAGTGGTAAGGCCACAAGTCAGGAAATATCTGGGGCCACTAAAAGTGGAAGAGGCAAGGAAAGTTTCTCCCCTAGAACCTTAGAGAGAGCATGTCCTTGTTGATGCCTTGATTTCAAACTTCTACCTTTCAGAACTGTGACAGAGTGAATTTCTATGGTTTGTGCCACCCAGTTTGCAGTAATTTGTTACAGCAGACCTAATAAATTAACACACATGATCTGAAATGAACTTGTTTATTCTTAATGTTCTTATTATCTGTCTCCTTTCAAGAGCATGTGTACCACATGACAGCAGAAGTTTGTCTTCTTCACTAATGTATTTCCAGTGATTTCAAAGAATTTGCCTGTGGCACAGTAAATACTTAATAAATAAAAGAATGGTTGAATGAATAAGTAAACACAATAACAAAGTAAATTATAACTCATTACAAATGACCAATGGGTATATAAATATTTTTCCACTTAAGTAATAATTGAAGACTTTTAGTTAAATAAAAATGAGATAAAATCTTTATTAAATAGGTACGTGTTTAAAAGTCTTCATACTAGCCACTCTCAGCAATCAAAGACATAAACAATTTTAACTCACTACTGGTAAGTATTAAATTGGTATAACATTTTAGGAAAGATCATTTAAAATACGTGTTCTTTCACTCTTTTCATTTATTCTTCAGAAATCATAATAGAAATTGGTATCATTTTTTGTAAGCATATTCCTGCTGAGATTGTTTACAATAGTTTAAAAACTTGAAATAATAACAACAAAAAATTATAATAGAGTATTGACTAAATAAATATTGGTCATTATGAATTCTATATTCATGTATATAACTATATAAAATATTTTAATAATGAAGATCTGCTCTTGGTTTATTCTGAATTGGAAAAATATTGGGTTTAAACACATATCCTACTGTCCCTATTTTGTGGACATATAAATATATTTGCACATTTATTTATGTTTAAAGACTAGATATATTAATAATATTTATCTCTTGGTTATGGGATTCAAACAATTATTTTCCATTGCATTCTTTTTTACATCACCCTAAATTTTTTACAATGAACAGTAATTACATTTATAATCAGAAAATAATAAAATGAGGAGTTGAGAAAATTCTTTTTCATGGCTCAGCTATGACATGTCCTTGAATAATGTTATTGTGCTTTTCATAAATGGTAGGCTTGAATTTTTTTGTTAATAATATATTGAAATCTGAACACTTTCTACAGCTAATGATGTAGCACAAAAAATAATTAGCCAATTTATAAGTCAGGGCTTATTTACACTTCTCTTTGGAGCCTAATAATATATTACCTTAACCAGTACCTTGATTATACCATAGTCTGATAAAATGTGAAGTAGGAGACAATTCAGCTGTAAACACAGTAATGGGAAGCTCAAATATATTTATTCTATAGAATGCTAATGGCTTTAATGAAGGCTGAACAGTTGATCTAAAATTATTTTTCCAGGGAGGAAAAATGCCCTAATTATGGACTTGCTAATATTTTTTTTTCTCCAATGGCCATTATTTTTTAATTACGTAAAAAGGAGAAAATTTTCATGGGTTTAAGAACTCAAAATTTGTTTCAGATTGAAGTCTGATATTTCTGTTCTCATATTAAGACGGGTGCTTTGTGAGAGTGGAAATGAGAAATGTAGTTAGCAAAATCTGTGATCTAAAATGAGTGAAAATGATGCCTTTGTCATTTATTCCTAGTGGTAAAAGGAATCACTGGCTCAGGGAGAGTCTCATGGGTGGGCATCGGTGTACAGCTGACTATAAGGGAGACTAGCCTGCCCTGCCTCTGCCTGGTATTGGCTCTGCATTCTTGAGCTATTTTTTAAACTTCTATGGACCATTTTCTTGTTCTTTGATAGGTTAACAATATTATGAGAAAAGTGTTTCTAGTGCTTAATATAATTTGAAAATAGTAGTGACTGCCGTTTCTCAGGGGAAAAGAAGGCATATTTCCATTTGATACCCCAAAGCTCTTTAATCGTTCTTGTTTAAAAACATATTCATCATTCTTGGAATAGTTAGTTTACTTAACTCTGATCAATTTACTTGGTGGTCTCTTCCTGTTGTTGCCCTAAATTGGAAGAAAGCCTGACTTCTCTGTTGATATTTGTACTGTATTGACCTACTTCTGCTATATTCACCCAACAAGAAAGCCAGGCATCCCAAAATACAATATACAAAGTCAGAGGAAAGCCAAAGACTAAGAGTATTTTCCTATTATCTGAGAGGGGATGTCATTCTCAGGGATTCTACCAAACCAGGATTATTTCTTCTCTGCATTTTAGCTGTTTCTTTGGTTTGAACCATTGGTTGTCTGGATCAGCCAGATCAATGATTCTCAAACTCTTTGGCTTTAAATGTTGGCTCTTAGTAAGTTAGTGGGAGATGGTTCTACATTAACACAAAACTGTAAAACAGTGTTGGTTAGTTAAACTGTAAGTTATTGTTTTTTCCTGGTGCCATATTCTTGTATTTTATTTGTTCTAAATTACATTACATATGCATTTAGTAGAATAGTATGACATGCTGTTTTTCAAATTAAACCATTATTAACTAAAAATTTTTGAAATCGTTCAGCTTCATTGAACTGTAAAGATGAGATTCAGGGTTTTCAAACTGTTTAACGATGCTCCATACTCAAACACTACATCTAGGTACTGGCACATATTTGCTACTCAATTATTATTATTTGATTGAACAAATAAATGAATGTATTGGAGGTCTGTGACAATCATGTCTTAAACCTGGCATTAGATATAGTAAGACAATTTCAAAATTATTGCAATGGTTATGGAAGAACAACTAGAGTTCTACTAGTTCAGGATATCTTTTCAGCTGCAAAAAAAAAAAAAAGTACAGAAATCAGCTAAAGGCTCCTTTTCAGGCTTTGGAGAAGGGACTCTAGTGAGGTAAAAGCCGATTTGAAATTATAAAAATAGTACATCCATCAATATAGGGCTCTAATCTCAAGGGGGAATTCGGAACATGTACTTACTGTTTCTAACCTTCATTTTATTTCTCTTAGGTTTACTAACATAAACAACAAAGAAACAATTCTCACATATATAATTTTTAGTTTCCAGTAAGTTTTGTAGCTTTGCATTTTCTTTAGATGTTTTCTCCAAATCATTTTACACATTACAGTTAATCTGCATATATCTCAAGGGTTACTTAAGTGTGAATAGCCTTCAGTATGGGGACAGTGTTTTTATAAGGATGACAATAAACAAATTTAAGAAACTTTACTGAATAAATTGTTATAATCAGATCCCAGGGGCACCATAAAACAGACAATAAGTGACCTACAATAATTTTTGTTTGCTTCTGTTGAATAATAACCATTTTAAAAAAAACATTTTGTTTTATTTTGAGCTGAAGAATGCTTGTTTTCTCTTATGGGTTTAATATTTTACATAAATCAAATAAAATGTAGTGATTCTGAGACCTTTAATTCAGAGATCTCTTATCTGAATCAGTTCTTACCGAGTTAATCCTGGGTAGGATGACCCCACTTGTGATGGAAGTATTAAGAAAATGTGATGTGACATTGTCATTTTCAGTGTCACAAGAGTAGTATTAGAATAATGTTTTAAATATATGCACTGTGCATAGTGCTGTTTTAGGAAAATGCAATGATGCGTCGCCCACATTGAAAGATATATTGCTACTTCCTGTCCAATACACTGAACTTTAATCACCTTTCAAAGGCCAGGGCTTCTTCCCTTCAGATGTTTGCACTTGGTTAAATACTGCATTAGTCTGTGATCAGAATAAAAAGAAAAAATAAAAAGAAAGAATTAAATTGCAATTTGAACTGTGAGATATTATTGTTCTTTTCATCTTACTGATAGCAGGGAAATTTAATGACTCTTTTACAAATTAAAGTGAAATTTTGAAATAATCGCAGTTCATTAGACAAGTGAGAGGTGTTGGAAAATGATCGTATATGCACATGCACAAAACACATGACATGACTGCAGTATTCCTTTAAGTAGAAAATATTTCATTTACACTCAGTGTACATGGAAACACTTAACAATATGGCAAAGTGTAAGTATAAAGGCTATTAAAAGATCAGCTCGATATCTTCTGGCTGAAAACTCACTGCAGTGTTGGCCTTGACATGACCTATAGAATTTTATGTTGGCTGGAAACCAACTTTGAAATTTGTTCTGTAGCAAATCATTGTGGCAATGTACTTCCAGGAATTAAATCCTTTACATCACATGGCAGTGTTGCCAGAGAGCGTGTAGGGTCTCATCTGATAGGAACCATGAAGGAGATTTTGGCCAGAAATTCAAAGCCATATGTTAGTCCTGTCAAAATGATATGGATCTGCTTACAAAACCTTGCTCAGTGGCTCTGCCAGGAACCCGGTGGCCGTGTCCTGCCGGAAAGCCATTGCATGTGTTATCACTGCCAGAAATTGATGCTGCACTGGAACAATCTAACAGCACTAAAAACTCAACCTCTGGGTTTCTACCGCCAGACTTTAACTATTAGCAGAGCCTATGAGTGTTTTACAGGGAAATAAGGCCTGTTTGCCCTCTCTAGGGTGAGGGTGGGCGATTCTGTTGGCTTCAAATTCTTGGAGTTAATTAGCTCTTTGGAAAGGATTCCTGGCTGGGATAATTAGTTATTTGTTTCCTGATACACATGAACGCTAGCTAACATCTTCCAAGAATGGACTTGAATGATAGTTTTGTTTATAGAGGAGACATGGTCAGATAAAAGTACTGTTAAAGTCAAGATATTTCATCTGCAGAAGAGTAGTTGGTATATTATGAAGTGTGTTATCAATTGAGTTTTTGCTGTATAAAATCCAGAGTAACAACAACGTATCCAATTCTAATATTTGTGGCACAAAAGCACTTGATGACAAATAACTCCCATATTCTGCAGTGTAGTCAGTATTCACATAGACATTTTACTTTGAGAAGAATATTTGGTATATTTGGGATTTTAATTCTTTTAAAGACATTTCAATTTTGAATTAATGAGACTGTTTACCAAAGGACAAAACTATGCTACACAAAGTATGGCCCATGGGCTGATGCCAGTTTCTGAACTTTTTTTAATTGGTCCACAAGAGATAAGTAGAGAAAATCAGGGGATGTGCTTAGAAAATGTACAGCAATTTGAAATTGCTGAAACATTTTTATTATATTTTATAAAATATCAGTCTGAAGCAGATAGGAAATTGAAAACAAATCTTTCCACCACAGTTTGAGGAAGACCTATTCTAGAGATGGAACTTGAGTCACTTCTTCCTCATCTCATTTGACATACTTGATTGATCACAGATTTGTTCTAACCATTCCTTTATCACTGTTCATGGAGGATTTGTCCTTCTTTTTTTCTACTATTAGTAACTCTGTTCTATAATATTTATACATTAATGTTTTGGTGCCTTGAAATGTCTGTAGAGAAAGGGTATTTGGGTCAACCAGTGACTTCAATGTGAGCCCCTTCTTCCTAAGTAGTTCCATTCTGAGGAACTCAAAAAGAAGACTAATCTGTCAAAAATGCGATTTTTGTGTAAGTTTTCTTACTTACATAGTTAATGCCAGTTGAAAAACCAACATGCGATTTCTCTTATAATAATAGTAATTCTCAAAACTTAGGCGGCTCTTAGTTTCATCAAGGGTGTAATGATGTTGGGTTCATGGTCACATGATTTAATGAGAATCAGTTCTCATCATTTCTGTATCACCTATTATCTTTACCACTCAGATTGTTAACATTTCAAATCTTTCTACTGGTCCCAGGACCCACAAGCTATATATAGTCCCCATTTTGTTACCATAATTAGATATCCTTAAGCATCAAGTCCACCTCTAGCTTTTACCTAGTAATGAGTTGTGGAGAACATGGAAATAACTGGGTCCCAAGCTGAGTGCTGGGATCACTGCAGAAAAATGGCAGAGACCATCTCTGCTGTCAAAGCGCTCACTACATAGCGGGAGAGAAAATGTCACACACACACACACACACACACACATAACTGAACACATTATTATACAATTGCTAATAGAAAAAAGGGACTGGTTAACTGAATTTCAGTATCTCATAGAATAACATAAAATTATTATATATTGTATAGTTATTATTATATACACAACATACACCTATCGTTTTTGTAATAAGAACATTGCCAAATATATTGTTTGGAGAAAAGAAGGTTACGGGGCAACACATATAAAAAGTAAAATTATATTCTTGCAATTTTATGTGTATCAATACAAAGAAAATATTTGCAAAGAAATTCATCAAAACACTAGCTATGTAATAATCTGTACAGGAGAGTTTAAGGGTCATTTTTCTTTAATTCCTTATACATTTCTGAACTGTTTTAATATTTTATAGTGAGCCTTTTGAGTTCTATAAGATAATAAAGGTTAAATAATTTTTAATAAAAGTTTTTCTAATTATTTTTATTTGTCAGTTGTATTTATGATGATGAAAAATTTTAATTTAGCAATACGTTCCTTTGTAATTTCCTTGGTGTCATGTATATAAAGGATTTCTCCAGTTTAAATACTATATTAACATTTATATTCTAGTAATATTTTGGTATCGTGTTTTACTATTATTAAATGTTTAATCATTTTGGCATGTATTTTGATACATGAAGGAAGGTAAGCATCTTTTTTCTTTCCTCCAAAGAGTTGGTCAATTATTTTAACACCATTTTTAGAGAAACTTGAGTATTTAATGCTACTGTAAAATACTATCTTACTCATACACTAAACAGCTACGTTCTCTGGTTTATTTCTTTGAATTCTGCTTGATTTGCTCACCTATTTGTCCAATTAGTGAACAGTATCATATTATTTAAATTGTCTTGACTGTAAAAATAATTTTATACTTTTTAACATTAACCTCATTGTATTTATATTTCTCTCCCATTTTAAACTTTTTAATTTTTTTTTGAATTCAAGCATAAATTTTTTTATGAAATAATATTACATAAATAATATTTGAGAAAGAATTGACCTATATTTTTATATTGGATTTGGAGAAATTTTAGAATAATTTTGTAAAATTTTCTTAAAAATGCATAATTAGGATTTTCGACTTCAATTGGACTAATCTCAACTAATTTGCTAATTATTTTTAAATAGTATTACTTAATTTTTCTATTCAATAGTAAAATTAAACAATATCCATATAATATATTAAAATTAATAAGGTAGTTATCCTTTTCATATATACCTCATGTCTTTTACATTTATGTGTTTTAAATTTCTTGTTATGCTTGGAATATTTACCTTCTATCAGTTTATCTATTATGTAAATGTCTTGTGTGCACGATCCTTTAAATTATGTCAGGATGTGCTAGCTAAATTTCAAAATGAGTAGATTTTTCATATTTTTATAAGCTCTGGAAGAGTTTACATAGCAGAACAATTTATCCTTCTTTTCTTTTTTTAATCTTTCTCCAATATGAACATCTCTTCCCTTAAAAGTCAGTATCGTCCATCTCCTTTTCTGCCATTTTCCTCTAACTTTAGTTGTGTGGTTTCACATTTGATCTATTATTCTTTCATCCCTAGAGCCATTTTATGTCTCCACAAGGAGCCAGAGCAAATATTCTCGTTTTCTCTTTGAACACTGGATTTAAAAATTAGATAAACCATTATTAGCACAACTTCACAGCGTGAGACTGGATGGACTGACACCATATTTAATAGATGAGTATGAATTAGTTCAAGGCCTCTGGAATAAGAGTCTGAAATGTTAAAAATTTTAAGAAACATAATTGAGACTTAAATTTTATTGTATTCATACAAGCCCTGTCTGCTACTGAGATATAATACTGTAGTCAGAGAACTCACATAGGCCGACATACCATTCCCAAGTATAGCTTCATGTTTGTCTGTTTTTTTCACGTATGTGATGTATACAGTAACAGTTAGCCTTTTTTAAATGTTATGTAAAATTCTAACAATTTCAAAAATCAAGTGATTTAGTTTTGTTTTGTGTCACTATTTATAAAGTAGTGTGTTACTACTTATAAAATTATTTTTGAGTCTTTTCTATGAGCCAAGAACTGTTCACATTACTAAGAAAATCATGCTGATCACCCCAAAACCTTGGCCTAGAGGAGTTTATATTTAGAGAGTTGATCATAAGTATATAAATATAAAAAATATTTTGGATAATGATGTGTTTCTAAAAGAATAAAACAAGGTAATGAGTTAGAAAGTGATGGGTAGGGCATTGTTGCTACTTTATCTCAGATTATCATGAGAGACCTCTCTGAGAAGGTGGCCTTTAGGGTAAATGTTGAGAAGAAGAGTCATGCCAAAGGTATTCCAGAGAGGACAGCATAAATAAATGAGAAGAACCTAAGGCAGATCTAAGCTTGGCCCCCTCCAAGGAGTAGAAAAGAAAATTGTTTTTCTGGAGCATAGTGAACAGAGAGGAACTGACATAAGCTCAGAGAGATAGCCAGGGTCTTGTCTATTACATAAATTAGCATTAAGCTTAAATGTTGGGTTTTCCTCACAAGTACCATGCTCTATTAATCACAATATTCTGTTTCTACTAATAGGTAGTAAATGCTCAATAAATGTGATTTGAAATAAATATTCTCAAGAAGAGAATACATCTTTAATTATATCTATTGTTTTAAAATATCAGCATACAAAAACTAAAAATGGAAGCCAATTACAAGTATTATTTTCTCTTGAGTAGCAAAACATATGGCTCAGAAGCTGACTTTTTTCCTCTTTTCTTTTCTCACAAATTCTAGAAAATGAAATATAATTAACTCTCGATAAGAATTTTCCATTTGGCTGGAAGAAAACAGTGACAAACAAAATTAAATTTCCCTTAAAAGTTAATTGTTTTATAAAGAAAAACCCAAACATTATGGAGAGTTTCTATTTCCAAGAATAATGAGTCACATTTTTATTCCATTAAAAGCGATTGAACAGCTCTCATGTTTTGAAATTTCAGGATCATCATTTGCATTCAATTTATGACTTCTCTTTTTTTTAACCCTACTCTCACTATGAACTGGGATTTCAAAAAGATTTTCATAGCATGAGTCTTTCCATATGTTGAATGATTTGCGTCTTTCTGATTATCCTTACTAAGGGAACTTTTTTATCACAACTCCCTCAGGACCCTCACCATCCCCACTACTACTGCTTGTTTCTGTGATGAGTTGGTAATCAGTTATTACACCCTAGCTGTGCTAGTTGTTATACCACAAAAATACTCCCACATGGTACAATATGGCTGTCCTGAAGCTCCTCCACTTGGCTTCTGATGCCCCAGCCCCTCCTCTGAACCTCCTCGATATCAGACCTCACAAGGTTTGATGCTCGGCTCCAAATACCTTGCTTTAACATCAAAGCCTGAATCTGCTCTGACTTATCAGCAACTGTGATGTGCTAGTCGCAAAATATTTTAAATGTCATTCTTGCTTCTATGAATCAAACACTAACATTAATAGGTAATGTACTAAATACTTTAACTACATTAACTTATCACAAGGGAAAAAAATCAATGGCCTTGTATAGTTGGTGTTATCTTTATTTGAAAGATGGGGAAATGGAAGCTATAAGAACAGTAATCGATTTGCCTAAGATCACACTGCCAGTAACTGACTTGTCTAAAATATACCCAGGACTGTCTAATTTGAATGCTTGTGTTCTGAACTGTGGCTTTGTGTTTTTCTGGTGTTAAAAGTTATGCAGATACCTTTCGTGCATGTGTGCATATATATATATATATTTTTTATCTGAGATAAAAGAAAAACAAAATATTTTTACCACCCTGAAATCTATTGGATTTAGAGGGGGTAGGGAAGGCTGATATCTACAGGGCAGAGCATTTCATGATTAGCCCTCAATGTATGTCTAGTGACAAAATATTTGCTTCCATTCTGAACTGTTTAAAGATTTTAGTGCTTACTAGAGAAATATTTCCACTAAGGACCAAGCATGATTTTTCCTGAATTGGAACCTGAGTATGACTGTTACCAGGACGCTTAGTTCTTCTAATGTCAGTTAATAAGCTCCCCCCTACCCGCCCCAAAAAGTGATATAATGTCAAGATAATAGATCTCAAATATCAAGGGGCAAGTAATATAAGACTATGGCAATCTCAAACAGGCAGAACCAGTAAGAATTCAGATGTATTAGGACTGGAAGCTGAACCATCCCTCTATGGACAGATCACTGACCAGCTGAGGTTCTGGGTTAAGATAAAAGTAATCTTTTATATAAAGTAACCATTAGTTACTAGTCTCAGAATTAATAAACTATATATATGTATTTTCTTCCTTCCCATGCATGTGTGTATGAACATATAAAAGTGTATGTGTATATTGGGGGACAGAGAGAATGTTTCTTTTATTTTCTCTTATTGTACCATTTGTTGACTATAATGGTTTAGCTAACTTAATGACTTAGTCAGTAGTTTGTCTATATGGAGTTGGTATCTAGGCAGAAGTAAAGGAGTATTGATACCCATAGATCATGAGGACACGGTACATAACATGACTTTGTATGTTTCCTTTTGGTGACAAGGTGAGATATTTTCCTTGCAATATGGAATAGTTTCATTGTGGTAAGCAAGACCAATGTTTTGTAGTGTAAGAACTATATATATATTAATGTTGAACACCCAAAGTTCTAGGTGGAAGGTAATATTAATCAATTATAACAGTTTATCATTGGACTATCCTTGTATGTTTGGAAAATTCCTCTGTGTTTAAGTCTTCATAAGCACCAGAATCTTCTGTTCCCTATAGGAACCAGCTTCCTTTGCAGCAAAGGGCAGGCAAAGGGTTTAAGCCTTAATATTTAGACACGCAGTCTGACCTTGAATTGAAACTTAGTGATACAGAGAAGTGAAAACATCGTAGACACAATTTTAATGATGGTGATGGTGGTGGCAGCAATATCAAGTCTCCTAATATAGCAGTATATGTAGTGACATCCTATATCCTGTGTACCAGCATCAATGGAATAAGCTAGAGCATCCAGTTCTAGCTTGTATAGTTGTCTTTGATTCTGTTTTCCAAATAAAATCTCAAGAATACTTGGTGATTCTCTGTATGACTTAATAACCCTTCAGTAGATCCCTGGCTTTTCAATTGCTTGCATTAAAAACTTTAGATGATGCGTGCATGGGATGTTCATATTATATTTGATTATTTCAGCACAAATGTGGCAAGATGATGCCATATTAAGTCCATAGAGTCTGATTTTCATTACGGAGAGGGTGCTCCTGTCATTTCTCACTTGGAATTTTTATTGGAACTCCAAATACATCATTAATGAATTCTCTAGAGAATATGTCAGCCTCTAGCTAAAGTTGAAAAGTCAATTCTGATAGAAAGAAACCAGTCCAGACTCTTACTTTATTTTATATTTTTCCCAGTGGCCACAAAACATTTAAGGTTCTTTCCCCCTTAATTTAAATTCCATAATTTTGTTTCAGATAATATCCTGGTGAAAACAATCTTTATTTCTATATAGTTGAGGCCTCTAGTTATAATGAACCTGATTTTCAGTGTGTGCAGTGGAAGTTTTCGATTAATGAGATTAAAGACTCCTAGTTTTCATTTCTTTCTCTTAACTAGATCTTACAATGATTTTTGAGGATTAACTCATCACTGCTTCAGGAATTCGTGTTTCAGGTTCATTGTTGTCTCATTATTAAAGGAGATTGCATTTATCCAAAGTCATATGAGTTCCAAAATACTATTCTGTCTTCAACTCTTTCTCTAACATCTAAGGTGCTATAATTGTTTGTTAAAGAGCCACCTTCAAAGGCTTTCACTTTATTTATTAACCCATTAATCTGCCTTCTTAGGGCTCTGAAAATTACATGTTAATTTCTATGACCTTGCTTTTCCTCTCATATATTTTTACCAATTTGCACCCACAATGATGACGTGCTCGTCAGATTCCGTTAACGTCTTCATATCAGAGACATCTTTGCTAGAAAATGTTTGCTATTCAGTACTAGATATTTCCCCCCATTTTTCTAAAAAGAAATGACTGTTTCATATTTGAAGCGCTAAGATATTTATTTTCAATGTCTTTCCTCAAAGACTTAGTGGCTGGTTTAGTACCATGCTCTGATATTTATCTAGAATCTGCTGGTTTTTTTTTTTTTTTTTTTTTTAACTAGAATAAGAAAGGGGTCAATTTTGTTGATCCCTAATTTAAAAACCATCTCACTTATTTTAAAGGATTTTTGTTGTCATTATTTTTCATTACAAAATTACACGTTTATCTAAAAGAGCTAAATCTTAGAAAATTGCAAATAAGCAAATAAAAATCATCTATAATTTTCTGAGTGACAGCAAGAGGTAACATTATGGTGTTTACCTATACAGCTTGTCTCTCTATTCTGCATTTATTCATAGATTTATTCATTCATTCAATAAATGATATTGAGGGGGGTGGGTTACTAATGCCAAGTTCAGGTTCTGGTAATATAGTAGAGAACAAAACAGATATTTTAAAATTCTTCCCTTAAAGGATATATAATCTAAATGAGACCCAGAGACACAAATATGCACACACACAATATCTTAATACAATTCTGTTAAAAACATGCATGTTAAGCATTGTTGTGTCATAAAAATTTTAAAACATTGTGTTAAAACAATGAAGTGAAATACAAGCAGCATAAAATCAGCCATTTAAAAGTGTACAATTTAGTGTGACTTGGTACATTCACATTGTTTTGCAACCACTATCGCTATCTAGTTTCAAATCCTTTTCATCTCAAAAAAAAAAAAAAATCACTCATATTAGTTAAGCAATCACTTCCTATTCTCCCACCCTTTTGCCCCTGGATAACACCAATCTGTTTTCTGGCTCTGACTATTTCTTAATATTTATATTTTATATAAATGGAATTATATAATATATGAAATTTTGTGTCTGACTTATTTTTAACTTAATATAATGTTTTTTGAGGTATATCCATGTATTACATATATTATTACTTCATTCTTTTTGTGGCTGAAAATATTCCATTGTATGCATATATCATATCACATTTTGTTTATATATTCAACAAATGATGGAAATTTGGTTTGTTTCCACCTTTTAGTTATTGTGAATATAATGCTGCTATAAACACTCATGTGCAAGTAATTGTTTGAGTATCTATTTTAAATTCTCAGGGATATCTAAGAGTAGAATTGCTGGGTCATATAATAATTCCATACTTAACTTTTTGAGGAACTACCAAACTTCTTGTTAGTGGCTGCATATTTTACATACCAGCAATATACGAAGGTTTTAATTTCTCTGCATTTTTGTGAGCATTTATTATGTACAAATATAGTGGACAGAAAGCAATACCTCATTATGGTTTTGATTTGCATTCCCATATTGACTAATATTAAATAATTTTTCATTTGCTACTGGCTGTTTGTATATCATCTTTGGGAAAATGACTATTTAAGTCCTTCATCCATTTTTTGAGTTGCATGTCTCCTGTTGTTGAGTTATGAGTTCTTTATATATTCCAGATACTAAACACTTATCATATATGTGATTTGTAAATATTTCTTCCTAATCTATAGGTTGTCTTTTCACTTTCTAGATAATATCCTTTAGTGGATAAAAATTTTTAATTTCAATGGTCCAATTTACTTATTTTGTTGTTGTTGTTCATGTTTTTAGTGTGGTATCTAAAAATCCATTGCCAAATCCAAACACATGAAGATTTACTACCCATGTTCTCTTTTAATAATTTTTTTTTAGTTTTTAGCTCTTATATTGAGATATTTGACCCACTTCAAAAGAATTTTTTGTATATGGTGTAAGACAGGAATCCAACTTTATTCACGTTTGTCTTTCAAAGTCTTATCATCTTCATTTCTGAGTTTTGCTGCATATAGAAATCTTGGTTAACAGTTTCTTCTTTCAGCAATTTAAAACTGCCATCTCATTTTCTCCTTGTCTCAATGACTTATAATGAGAAATTGACTGTTCATCTTATTAAGGACATCTTTGTAGTAAGTTTTGAAATCAGGAAGTGAGTTCTCTAGCTTTGTTCTTCCATTTCAAGATTATTTTGGCTGTTCAAGATCCTTTAAGATTCCACATGGATTTTAGAATAGGTTTTCCATTAAAAATAAAAACATTGTTAAGATTTTGATAGGGATTGCATTGAATCTGTAAATTGCTGTAATATTAACATGTTAATAATATTGTCTTACAATACATGAACATGTGATATATTCCCATTTATTTATGTCCAATTTTTTTTCAGCAATGTTTTATAGCTGTCATTGTACAAGTATTTCACTTTCTTGGTTAGGTTAATCCTAAGTATTTATTTGTTTTTTTATACTATTATAAAATAAATTATTTCCATAATTTCCTTTTCAGATTGTTCATTGTTAGAATATAGCTAAAATTTTGAGTGTGTGTTGACTATATCCTGCTATTTTGCTGAAATGTTTTAATTAGTTCTACAGGGGTATTTTTGTAATATGTAAGGCTTTCTATATATAAGATCATATAATCTGAAAACAAATAATATTACATCTTCCATTCTCATTTGGATTTTATTTATTTGTTTATTCATTATTTATTTGTTTGTTTGTTTGTTGCCTAAATGTCCTGGCTAGAATTTCCATTATTATGTTGAATAAAGTGATGCAAGAGGGCATCCTTGCTTTGAGGAAAAGTTTTCAGTCTTTCACCATTGAGTATGATGTTCATTGTAAGTATTTTTTGTATATTTATTTTATTCTGTTGAGGTAGTTTTCTCTTATTTCTAACTTGTCAAGTATTTTTATTGTTAAATGCTGTCAAATTTTGTCATCAACTGAGATGATCGTTGTTTTTTTTTCTTCATTCTGTCAATGTGGTATATTATATTGATTGATATTTGTATGTTGAAATATCCTTGTATCGAAGAAATAAATGTCACTTGACCATGGTGTATAATCCTTTTAATATGCTTCTGAATTTGGTTTACTAGTATTTGGTTGAAGTTTTCTGCATGTACCATTTCGCGTCTATATAATGCTTTGCTATCATGGTAATACTGGCCTAATAGAATGAATTAGCACACGTTTATTTTTCTTCAGTTTTTTGGAAAAAATTTGACAAGCATTAGTGTTAGTTCTTTGTAAAATGTTTGGTAGAATTCATCAGTAAAACCATTAGGTCATAGGTTTTTCTCTGTTGGGAGATTTTTGATTACTGATTCAATCTTCTTCCTAAATTAGGTGCATTCAGATTTCTTTGTGATCTTGTCTTGTTTGGTTTTGTTGTTCTAGGAATTTGCCCATTACATTTAGATTTTCAATTTGTTGCCATACAATTATTGATAATACTTTGTAATAACCCTTTTTATTCCTGTAGAATTGGTAATAATGTCCCCACTTTCATTTCTGATTTTAGTAATTTAAGTCTTCCCTCTTTTTTTTTTTTCTTAGTTTGTCAGGCTTAAGGTTTGACAGTTCTGTCAGTCTCTGCAAAGAACCAACTTTTAGTTTTATTGATTTTTCTTTATTATTTTCCTACTTTGTTAATTTCTGCTCTAATCTTTATTTCTTTCCTTCGCTAGATTTGGGTTTTAGATTTTTCTTTTTCTCTAGTTCTTTAAGTTGTAAAATTGGTTGCTGATTTGAGATCATCTTTGTTTTAGTGCACTGTGTTTGCTGCATCCCATAATTTTGGTATATTGTGTTATTTTCATTTATTTCTAAGTATTTTCTAATTTCCTTTGTGATTTATTTTTGATCCATTGGTTATTTAAGAATATGTTTTTTAATTCCACAATTTTGTGAATTTTCCAGTTATACTTCTGTTATTGATTTTTCCACTTGAACCTGTTATGGTCAGAGAAGATGCTTTCATCATATACGTTTTTTAAAAAATCTGTAGAGAATTTATTTGTGGACCTACCTACTATAGTCTCTCCTGGAATATACTATGTGCATTTGAGAATCATGTGCATACTGTTGTTTGGGGGTGGAGTGTTCTGCACGTGTCTATTAGGCATAGTTGTTTTATTGTACTGTTTAAATTCTCTGAGCATATTTAAGACACGTGATTTAAAGCCTTTCCCTTGTAAATGCAATGCCTATGTTGTTTCAGGGATAGCTTCCAATAATTCTGTGAATAGGCCATACTCTGTTGTTACTTTTCCTGTATATTTAGTGACTCTTCTACAATATTGTTGTAAAATCTGTATTCACACTTTCTCACCTCTAATCAGTGAAACGTGAAAGCTCAAGTTTTTCATGTGCATGTGCCCTGCCCTGGGAAAACACAGAGCTTTCTAAATTCTCTAGTATACATGAGCAGTTTATAATTAAAAACAAAACAAAACAAAACTTTCTCTACCATTTAGATATTTTGTTTTCCATAACTCTAATCTTCAGCCACAAAAGCCTAAGTTGTTCATCTGCTTTTTTTTTTTTTTTTTTTTTTTGAATGCCTACCACTTTTCCACACAGTGTAAATTCTATGTTGGGTAAAATGGAATCAAGCATCTTATGTTGGTTTTTCGGTAGCCCCCAGGCATGTTAGAACAGATAAAAACGGTTCTCTGAGAATAATGTCTATTCTGTGAGACAAGGATTCCATGCTGGGACATAGGCTGCCAACTTCAAGACTGCAATCAAACCAAGAAGGGTTGGGGCAAGGGCAAGCAAAAACGCCACAAGGTTTCTCTGCTGTTTTCAAGTTACTCTTTTCTTGATTCAGTGTTGACTTGATTGCTGTAAACCTTTGGCTATTTTTCCAGGGTTCTGACACAGTCAATTCAAACAGTTTTTACTTGATTTTTTATTGTTCCTGTGGATGGATGTGAATCCTTAGAGCTACTTACCGACATTTTTGCCAATGTCCTCTTCTAAAATATTCTTTTTTAATAACTGCAATTATCTGCAGAATATTTGAGCTATAATGTAGATAATAGATGGTTATTTTTCCCTATTTAGGTAGTATCTAATTTTTTGAGGACAGCATAAGGAAGGTGTGCTAATGTATTCAGATTGACTTAACCAGATTGAAATGTTTACTCTCCCACTTCTTATGGGATAAGTTACTAAAACTATTTAAACTACAGTCTTTTTTTTTTCTGAAAAAAGGGGGTGATCACTCAGACTCCTTAACATTGTTGTCAATATTAAATAAAAAATGTATGCAAAGTGCTTAGTACTGAGTTTAGTGCATTTTAAGTGTTCTAAAAGTGGTATAGAAAGTAATAGTCTCAATATGTCTTGGTTTATAGCTTGATTATTTCCTAAGCATGTTTCTAAAAGAAAAATTGCTGAAATAAATATATGCACATTGCTTAGAATTTGAATTAATACCTATGAATTCTTCTTTGAAGGGTTTTCCACTTTCCTCATCTTTTGTGGAAAGGTCTCATTTTCTGCTCTGTTGTACTCACACTTGAGGGAGGACATAAAAAAAAAATAATTTCCACAGATTCTTTCTGTATTCACTCAGACTTACAATGTCATTTTAGACCACTTCTCTCCAACTTCCACTTGGTTTAACAATGACAGGTCAGTTTTGTTTAGTTTTTCCACACAAATGCAGAAGATACTAGAGCATGGATGTGCAGGGAAAGAGCTCTTTCAGACCCTCATAGATATCACCCAAGGGTAAGCTGGTGGCTCTAACTTCTAATGGTTTAGAACCTATATTTCTGAGACATAAATATGTAGAGAGAGAGGCATTACATAGCTCTAGGAGTGACCATATAATTGACTGTAAATCTGAAAGACGTTTTGGCTAACATCTAATTATTAAAAAAAAAAAAAAAAAAAAGTAAACATTCAACCTCAGGACACTTTTGAAAGTAAAAGATTTTCTGTGGCAAACTGGGACACATGGTCATGCTACACACGAACTGTTAGTTGGTTATCTATTTTCTCAATCCATCTCCATCAATTAAAAGTCTGGAATTCAGTTGGCAGTCAGTTTTGATTTATTTGGTAGTGTTGTGTGTGTGTGTGTGTGTGTGTGTGTTGTGTCGTGTGATGACATTTTCAAATCTAAGTCATCCCCCTTCTGGCATATAGATCAATGTGCTAATTCGAATTATGACCCAACCTACTTGCTGCTTCTTCTTGGATGTCCCACTTTGTGGTGGCCTTCCTTTTGGAGTATAATTCCAGCTCTCTTGGTCTCTAATATAAATGCAAAGCTATATTTTGGCCTTCAATTACTAATGAGACTTAAAAGAAAATGTTGACTCTGATTTCTTACAAATTCTTTCTGTATTAGCTCCAACTTACATTTTCTACATGAGATTGGTAATAGCCTTGATAAGGGTTCCTCTGTAAGCTGAACACTAGAGTAAGACAACACAAAACAAATGAGGCAACTCGTGATAGACACATAATCATCAAGAAGAAGAAGGCAACATCTCTGTTATGAATCTCTGAGATTCAGGTGTTGTGTTTTGGTTTTTTGTTTGTTTGTTTGTTTGTTTGTTACAGCACTGTAACTTAAACTAAATTGCCAAAGAAAGTTCACCTCAGAGAATGATTTACCCCATTCTGGGAGAATAAAGCCAAGTTTGAGTATTAACCCTTATTTGACAATTTTTTAAAAATTTTATTTGGCCTTGTCTCCTTCTCACCTGATATTTCACTACTCTCGATCCCACTTATTTTAATTATGTATCTCATATCATCCTTCATATATGACAGCTAATAATAAAATACCCTGCCTATTAATGATCTAGTGCTTTAAACTGTGTACAATTCATAAAGGCTGGCTTTCTATCTAAACTTAATGATCTACACATGGAAAACCTTGGACAAGAATGTGCATGGCATGTTATTGAAACCCTAGACCAAGTGACTTCTCTGAGACACTACAATGATTATCTCCAGTGATTTCATTTACATCTGGGATTATATTTCAGTGTAGATGCCTAGAATAGAAGTTTGGAAAGAAATTTTCATTCTACATTTACTCAATTTGAGACACTAGAGAAAAATCTCCGAAAGTTAAAGCTGTATAAGTGAATAGATGTGGAATAAAATCACGTAGAATAAATATCTTGAACAGGTTCTTAAAAATTTAGAGGCAAAATGACAGGAGAAGTGTTTCAAAATATAATTCTCAGCTGATTACATTTACTTAAAATACTATCCAGAAGTAAAATTTATCCAGACTTTCTCTTAACTGGCACATTATAAACTTGTAACCTATGGGATTGGACCTCTCCACTCTACTCCTTCTCATGTAAACATTCCCATGTATGGTAGAATAAGCTGGCTGTATTAAAGGCTGCACCAACTGGGTGTTTTAAGACCTGAATACATGATGAGTTTCACAAACAAGAAGTCAATATAAACTGATTTCAGTGACTTCTAAAAGGTCTTTTTGTTTTTTACAAAAAAATATTAAATTACCCCATCCACAAGCTACCAGATGGTGCCTAAATATAGTCCACTGAAATTTTGATAATGTTTTATAGAAAGAACACTAGATTGGCAATTAGATAATATAAATTCTAATCTTGAGTCTATTCCACTTAACCTTTTTGGATTTTATTCTTAGTAAAACAAAATTATTTGACTAAGTTTTTCATATGCTAGTATAGTAAATTTCATGTAGACCTATGGACACATCAGACTCCTTTTCTTGCTGAAAACGCCAATGTTTGGCTTAATTTCTAAATTAGCATTATTTTGAATGAAAAAAAAAAAAGATCTATGGAGTCACCTAATCGAATATCCTAACTAATAGATGAGGTCTCTCCTTTGCCCAGGGGACTGTAAATTTGATAGCAGAGGAAGTTGCATAATTCAGTCCTGGACTAGGGAATGCTTCCACCGAAACTGTTGCACATCTGCTCTTATTAGTTTATTTCTAATAAAGAGGGAATACTGTATTTTCTTCTTCTACTTTCTTGTTCCTTGCTGCCAGACAAGGCTTTTTTAAAATGAAATGTAATGTCTTTCTGGAAAAAGAACAAGCATAAGGAAGACTTGTGAAACAGCAACAGACACTGGCAGCAGCAACTCTGCTGGCAACCGAGGAGGAGGAGGGGGTTGGGGAGGTTGTCAGTGTTCGCAGCTCTAGTGAATGGCACTGAGCATATGCAAGCCATGCACTGTTCTTTATCACTTGGAGGAGAGCTGATGGATTCAAGTAAACTCAAGCTGTCTCTTTCAGGTAGAGGGGAAGGATATTTATTTAACAAAAAGAGTGCTGGGTGTCCTTTATCAAGGTTTGGAGTGTGAGATAGGGACTACTCCAAACTTATCACTTTGGACTAAATGTCCAAAAAAAAAAAAAAAAAAAAAAAAAAAAAGGAATGGATATTATGAGACCAAGCTTGTTTATACTCTTAATTCTTAAAGATTTTGTTTTGTGTCTCTTTGATACAATAATGTAGGAAGATATAATTTATTTGATTGAGAGAGAGAGAGACAGAGACAGAGAGAGAGAGAGAGAGTATGATTAGGCACAAAGTTTTTCTTGAGCTTGATTTGGTGGTTTGAAATCTACAAGACCCGCTTTGAAAGACAGTCCTATTACTGACAACAAATCATGTCTTAGCCAAGCACTTCTGTTAGTAATGACTTGTCAGACAAGTAGCTCAGAATTCTTTTAGAAGAGAGCAGTTCAGAGCCAAATCTCTCCTTTTCATCAAAGCTCTTTTATTGAAAATCTAAAGATTCATATATCTTGAAGACCATCAGATGTGGTAGTTTCCTGAAAAAAATATAATAGTTTTAGCTTTGACTTTAACAAAAGAAACACTTCTAGCAGTATCCAATAAGAATGAGATTATATGTGAATTCTTTTTAAATGTATATGAATTTCTTATAATATAGATAATTTAATATTTTTATGAGTAGTTAAATAATTTCACAAATTTAAATAAATTATTTAATTCAATGACATTTGCTGAGCACCATCTTTGTGCCAAACATTGCGCCAAGTTCATTTTTCCCTGCAGTATGGTCTGTACTGTAATAGACAAAAATAGGTAATTAAAAACAACAGCTAACAATTACTGAGTGCTTGCTATGGGCCAGGAATCTTTCTGTTTATTTATGTATCTTGCATGCATTAACTCATTTGCTCTTCTCAATAACCTAATGAGGTAGGCATTATTATGATCCTGCATTTTACTCCTGAGGAAACTTAGGTATAGATAATTTAAGTATTTTTCTTAAGCTCATTTAATAAGTAAAAGAACCAGGACTCAAGTCATACTACAAAAAGGGTATTTAGAACATAATCTGTGATTTATTTAGACAATTACATCATTTCCTCCCCAACACATTGGCTCATATTTGGCTAGCCTATCCACTTGCAGTAAGGGAGTAGCTGAGCATGCGTGATTACTTCTAAGAGACTGGGCCTACCTCTGGTCTACTAATCCTTGGAGTCTATACAGTTGTGATAGGTAGGGCTCACTAGTTGTTTCCTTGTCCCTCTCTGCCTAGTTATTTTTTCACCTTGGATCACTAGTGTCCCTTGACTTGCCAGATTAGCAAACTTCTTGCAACATTACTCCTTATATATGGCTATTTTGGGAGACAGGAGTAAGGCTCAGAGGGAGGGTTACCTCTGGAATCTTTAACTGTGAAAGTAGATAAAACATATTATTGACATTTTAAAAATGTTAAAATATCAATATTATTAAATATAAACTGTATTATTCATTTATTTTATATTAAAGACAAAATAAATCATTCCTGAGAACCAAATTTAGAGCTTATAACTCAATATGTAAGGAATCTGATTAAAATTGTTAAAAGTATTTCATTAGAAAAAAGTTTAAATCATGACAATTATAAAAGTGCAAACAAAGATCATAATTAATATGTCATTTATATGTCATTTAAAAGAATTTAAAACCCTGGGAAGAATTATAATGAGGTACTCCATAGTGTGAGTTCTAGAGAAAAGATGATCTTATTTTAAATTTAAGTTTTATTTTTTCCTTTCTGTGTAATATGGACAGCTGCTTCTTGTTACTGGAATTTACTTTCTTCACAAATGAAAATAGGGCCTGTTTAGTGTTTTTCTCATATCAGTGCTATAATGATTAATAAGCTATTGCAGGTATATCACTCAGCACAGTAGTACCTGGGGTGAATAATAGATAATTCAAAGAAACCAAGAGAATACCTCAAGAATGACAAATGAAATCGCTATAACAAATGATCATGGACATATTGTAGCCAAGGATGGTGAAACTCCACAAGTTATTTCTGGCATCACACTTGCCTGTTGTTTGCGGGGTGTTGTCTACCTCAATTGGATCTCAGTCCTATCCTCTCTTCAGAAAATTCCTACACATTGAGCCAAAAAGCCTGCCAATTTCTGACTTCCCATGGTTTGCACATGGCATGTTATTAAAATCCTAGACCAAGTGACAAGCTTTAAAGTTGTCGTGGGTCTACCTGAAATTTGATTTTTTCAAATAATATCTGTATAGTCCTTTACAGTGTCAAGATATTTCCAATATTTGATACAATGACACATTAATTCTTTATTATCCTAAAAGGGACCCATTATTATCTACATAATAAAGAAGACATGTTAGGAAAGCTCAGTCAAACTTGAACCCAGATAATTGGATTCTAAATCCTTAGCTTTTTAAATTTCAACTGGCCTGTATAGTAAATATTTTAAAAATCAGTATAGTTACTAATAGATGGTTTAATCAATGTGATAAAAATACTCAGAGAATGCTGACAAAGTCCAGGCTTTCTGTGTTCATCACAGCAATGATTTGAAATCTCAGCCACATTCAGCACAGTCCTGTTGGATTTGCCTAATATGTAAACCGACTCATTTACTTAATTTGCTTTTTTTCCTTCCTTCTTAAGTAGCCTGTTGAGGGTAATTTGGGTTGTAGCAGTGGTTTTGCCCTGCCAAAGGAGTGAAGCAATACTGAGCGATTGTGCATAATCAATCATGCAAATATAACATATGTCCATATGTCCAGGGACCAGAAGAAATCACACCACACCTTGATGCCGTACATTCTCACTAAATATTTATTCTTGATTGATGAATTGCTTAAAATATGACCAGGTCACTGGGAAATCAGGCAGGGAGCCAGTCAGAATTTTAATGAGCTTGGCTTTTTGCCCACTCCTATTATAATGTGTGTCCTTCTCTCCCCACCAACATTTAAGTTTGTGAAACACAACCTATCAACTCATTCTCCTTTATTTATTTATTTTTTTGGCTTATACTGAACTTGTAAATAAATTCAGTTATATTGACTCTCAACAAATGACTTTTAAACTGTGGTACACATAAAAGTCACCTTGGGGAGCTTGTTAAAAATACAAATGTCTAACCAAGCCTCATGTCAGAGATCTGGGGTGAGACAAAGAAATGTGCACTTCTAGTACATGTATACCGATAGAGTCCCACTATAAGAAAAGATGTTAGAGAAATTTGCATTGATTTTTGAAAAAGGATGGGGGTATTAATAACAACACATTGTACTGTTTGTTCCAATAAAGTACATTATCTTTACATATATAGTAACTTTAGCTTAAATCTTATCATTAAACCAACTAGATCTTTGATGATTACCAACACCATTTGGCAGTTTTATGAATCAATTATGGCACCAGCTCTCTGATGGTCTGTCCTAAGAAATAGTTGTTGGGTTCATGTCAATAATAGCCTCAGTCATCATTAACATGGAGTGAATATTTGTCCTTTTAATAAGGAAATAAAGTATTTTAATAATTCTTCACACAGTAAGTAATTTTAAAATTTTAAAAATGTTAAATGCATTTTTTCTATAAATCACAAATAAAATCAAGAAAAAAAGTACAGAGTGTGGGAAAAGTAAGGGAAAATATAATTTATTATAATGAGCATACCAGATATTGATCATAAATAAAATTTAATGAGAATTTAGTGATCTGGTAATAATATTGAAACTCGTTATTCAACTACCAAATTTGAATATAGAAGCTATTTATGAGTCTCAATATTATCATTAGATCAAATCTGAATTTGAATTTGGTTGTCAAATTTGAATACAACAAAGCATCTTCTATCAGGATACTGTTTTCCTGTGTTATTATTAGTGATAGTTGATTAAATTTTCTCTATAATTTTTCTTGCATTTCTTGATTTATTTATATTAAGTATCAATATACATGTCTGTACTCTTTTATAGTCCTTTAATATATATTCCTCTCTACCATGTCAAAGTTGGTTGCATTCAAGTTTCTTCTACCACAGAAATATATTAAGCTCCCGCCTATAAACTCTCGGTTGTATATTATAATCACCTAAAGAGTCATCTATTTAACTCTTGTCCAAAAACTTCTTATCAGTTTTGCGGGGCTAGGCCATATTTCCGTCTCATAATTCCACTCAGCAGACTCCTGATTGACACAGGGCCAATCAGATTTGCTCTTCAAAAACTTGGAATTGAGACAAAATAAGTTATTCTGTCTAGGCTGCCTTTTAAGTGGAAAAAGGGCCTAGTACATCTTTGAATGGAAGAACAGAGAAAGTTCTTCAGAGAAAAAAGCCAAAGCACATATGACCCTTAAACATATTTTCCACTTGGACCTCTCCTATGAACTCTAAGTTTACATAGACAATTGACTACTTAATATTAGATTTCCCAAATTAATTCTAACAGAACACGTGTAAGCCTGAAATTCTAATCATCTTTTACAAAATTTTTCTACCTACATTATTTTCCATTTCACTTAATGTAAACCACATATTTTGAGCATTCACACACACAAAAAATGGAGTTATCTTTTACTTCTCTTTTATCTCATATCCCTACTAGTTTGATAAACACAACAATACCCCTCTGAATCACCTAGTCATTAACACCCAACCAAACAGGACCCTGAAAGGCAACTGGCTTCTCAGGCCTGAAGGGAGTCATGAACAAATGGGGTGGGCCTTCTGTGACCAAGGGAATGGCTGATGCAATTACTCCTAGCATCTCTATTTTTAATTCCTGGAAGACTTCCTCATTCTAATTTAGGAATTATCTTTTTCAGCTTCCATTTGCCATATCAACATGGTTCTTCAGAGGAAATAGTCAAGTGGATATGCCTGATTGGAACTGAGCCATTATAAAGGGTGCAGGCAAGTCTTGAGAAGCAGGCACATGATGAAGGTCCAGCCACACATTGCAGAGGACTTTTGTCTTGTCAGTGACAGGTAGATATTGAAAGTTTCAAGCCATATCTCATATTTGCATTAAAAAATACCCTAATGAGTATGGAAGATGAACTGGACTGCAAGTAGAGATGGACAGAGGGGACCCAGTAAAAACTGGAACAATGATTCAGGCTATAGATAATGAGGATTTGAACTGGAGAGCAACTAAAGATTTGAGATGATAGGAGATAATTGGGAAATAGTTAACTAGATTTCTTCATGTGAGCAGTTAAAAAGAAATAAATTGTTGTTGGGTTAAGTAATAGAATTTAGAAACTTTCTTTTTCTGTGGCTGAAACACTAAAACCTAATTAAGGTCCTCCCTCTGGCATTTTAGAATTAATTTAAACAATGTTTTCCTAAATGTAACACTTCCTCCTCCTCACCGCCCTCCCCCTAACACACAGTTTTCCAACTACAGTGGTTTCATTGTGGAGAAACTCTAATGGAGCCTTACTATCTACTGTTCAGGAATGTCAAACCTGGTCAATCAGCCATCTCATTAGAACCTGTCTTATTTTTTAGGACCTTCCAGCTCTCTTCCAGAGTTCTATACTTGCCATTGTCTTCCATAAATTAATTATACTGATTTATTACTTGGATTGCATCAGACCTTGAAGAGACCTAATTCAATACTCTGGCATGCACCCTAATCTTAATTTTTCAAATCAGATCTGCTATAGGGCATTTAGGATATCTGAAATTGCCTTAAATTTTCCATACCCATTCTCCTACTGAAGTTTTCATTGTAGCTCTTTGCCACCATCTTTGCCCTGGGTAGTTGATTCAAGATTTTCTATTAGTTTTTATTTTCTTAAGATGTGCCAAATGGCTGGGAAACTCAGTGAGTTCTAATGCCCTATTGGATACTAATCCATTTAGGACTTAGAGTATACTTATAGGAGAGGGTCAATGTTGATCATGCATGAGAATCACTTACAGAATAAAAAGAAAAGAAAAATTAAAGAAAGAAAATGAGGAAAAAATGTATACACATACACACACACACGAAATAATTAATTACTGGGTGAATAGTCTGTTTCTGTTTCTCTAGATGGGAACTAAGTATCCCTAGATTTATCAAAAGCTTGGTATATATTTTTATGAGATATCAATGAAAATATTTTGAACTAGCTATATAGTACAGCTTCTTACTTTCAAATGGAAACTTGAGACCCAACTAACTAGTTTTATAATTAAAGATTGAAGTAGAGTTACAGAACTTCTCTCTCAGACTAACGTGTTTTTATTTTAATTTCAACAAATTCCTTATATTTCAACTACTTGATTCAAATTATTAATAAGGATATGTATCTCATTGTAGAACTTAACCCATACATTTCTTCATTCTGATGGGTCAGTAGTATTAGAACAATATACCACCACCTATTGTTTCACCAGACTCAAAGACCATAATATTTAATACTTATAAACATTAAATCTGGTTTTAGTAAGAATAGCAGCAACTATTTATGTAATCAACCAAATGTGCACAGCTAAAGTCTTCAGGAGCAGTCCAATAAATACAACACGGACTCAAGAGCTCACTGAGAGTATTGCCATAATTCTCTATTTTTTTTTCATTGTTTAGGAATTTGAGCTGCTAACGAATGTCTGTTAAGCCTTATTTCAACATGTTTGAAAACGTGTTACACCATTTGTGATTATGGGCCTATGTTTACGATAGATGAAAAGAATCTGTTGGTAACCTGTTATGTTAGTTTTGAGCCTCTTGGGAGATTACGGTAATAAAAGTGATTACAGGCCTACATTTAGAGTCTGTGTGATTTTTCTTTTATTCTTGATTTTGAGCTTACTGGTTACCATCACATCCCAAGGAAACATTATATTTTTTTCTTTTGTATATGAAATTATTATTTAAAACTACTTGGCTCTGAACAATACTTTCTTTATATCAGTAAAAATAACACAACTTACCTGACTAATTTCTGCCCATGTCAACATTTACCACAGTAATTTTTACCAATATGTGCCATTGTGCTATGGACAAGTGCCCTTCGGTGACTCACGAAAAATCTGTTTGACAGTGCTTTTTGTCCTATATCTTGGCAGAGGTATCATAACTCTAAATGTGCATCATTCTCTGAATTTCCCTAAGGCATGACCCAATGGGACTATGCTGTTTCTAGTAAATGTTGCCAAATTGGGAGTTCTATTTTGTACAACTAATTTTCTGAGGGTATTCTGGGGACTCCCAGTCTGCTACTTAATTCTGTGGAAAAGACTTGAGGACATCTAGAAAAAATGCTGGCTTGAGCACAGGAGTTTACCCTGCCACTCCTTCTTTTCATTACATAACTGAAATGTATGGAAATATATATGCATATGTGTATACCTATATATATGCATATATAAATATACTTATACATATTTGTATTTATAGTCCGTATTGATGAGTTTTTCATAGCAATGGAAACTCAGAAAGAATTGGATGGCAAAAAAATAAAATAGTTTTAATGATATGTAGTATGGTGATATTGAGGGAATATGAAAGTTGATTTACAAATCTCTAATCAAGATAGCTGTACAGAATTAAAGAAAATAATTAGAGAAAATCCTGGTAGAATACTACTCATACACTTTAGATTATTGCCCAAGGGAACACAAAGGGAGTACCCAATTTATCACCAAGTTGGCTGAAATTAAATATTATTCAGAAACAGATGACCTAAGATGCTAAAAGACATTCAAAAGAATACCAATAAACAAAAATGGCTCTACTGAGATGGTTGTCCCTGATATAATTTTTAATTGAAGTCACAGGTCAAACTGCTGCCTCAAATATTGGAGACAGATAGGTAGATACAGATAATGATACCTAACAGGAGCAGACACCTCCACAGGAACCAGTACCAAGGTAAGAAAACTTGAATTATACTTGGAAAATTGCTGGAGGTTAAATGTGAACATCTTTAAAAGTTTAAAACTCCAAGGGGAGGATGCACATTCTTAGGGAGGTCCTCATGCTTTTAAGAGTTTTATCTCCAGGAGTCCTACCAGACTTTAACAGTGAAGATAAAAAAAAAAAAAGAAAGAAAAGAAAGAAAGAAAGAAAGAAGAAAGAAAGAAAGAAAGAAAAAGAAAGAAAGAAAGAAAGAAAGAAGAAAAAAGAAAGAAAAAGAAAGAAAGAAAAGATTTTCTCCTGCTTCTGGCACAGGACAAAATTTTGTTCTTCTTAACAAGGTACACTATATATATATATATATAATATATATTACATATATATGTATGTATGTATATATACACACACATTTTATATAAATCCTTGTCATTTATTTATTTATTAGATTCTAAATGACCGGGATATTCCCCAAGTCTCTCCAGCCTAGGTAAGGGAAATAATTCACCTGCATCCTGCTCTAGTCTTGAATATGGATGAAGAAAAATAACCATCTCCAACTCTCATTAGCCTTTCATGTGGAGGTAGTGAAATACCCAACACCGGTCCCCTTTAGCCTTCATGCTACAACTGGAGGATGGAGAGATGACAAGAATTGTAAAAAGTCATATCCCAGGGTGCAGGCTCACTAAAAGACTGAAATTATTCATAGGACTATATAATGAGGTCCTTCCTTCTGCTTACTACCCATCAATAAGGCTTCTATATAATAACAGGGAATACAACTGAAAAAACTACACATATAAGACTTTATTTAAGAATAAGTCTCTATGAAACCCCAATGACAACAGGAGAGTCACCAGAGGAAATTTTCCACAGCATTAAATAGCCGACTAGGAGTTCCCAGAATGCCCTGAGAAAATTAGTTGTACAAAGTCACCAGAGGAAATTTTAGCCTTTGATACCTACAGTCATAGCAATAGTAAACACAGGTAAATCTTTAGCCAAATAAACATAAAACCTCTTGCTTAAGGTCTACTTACCTCATATCCTTTTACATAGTACATCATGTCCATCTTTTACCAAAAAATTGTCGAAGCAAATTGAAAAACAAACAAACAAACAAACAAACAAACAAACTCAGTTTGAAGAGGCAAGGCAAGCATCAGAACCTGACAAAGATATGGCAGAGATGTTGAAATTTCAGAACAAAATTTAAAACAACTATATGTTAATGGCTCTAATGGAAAAATGGATAGCATGCAAGAACAAATGGATAATTTAAGCAGACAGATGAAAACTCTAGAAAGAATCAAAAGGAAATATGAGAAATCAAAAACACAGTAATAGAAACAAACAAAAAAAAGTCTTTGCTGGACTAATTAATAGATTGACACAGCTGAAAAAAATCAGTGTGCTTATGTCAATGGAAACTTTAAAAACTGAAAAATTCTGAGAAAAAAGACTAAAAAAACCCCCAAAGTATCCAAGAACTATGGGAGAACTACCAAACATCTAACATATAAATAATGAGAATGTCACAAGGAAGAAAAAGAAAAGAGCAGAAGCATTTAAGCAGTAATAGCTGAGAATTTCCTAAATTTAATGATATATTTCAAAAAACAAACAAATTCAGGAAGCTCAGAAAATACTAAATATGATAAATATGAAAAAAATCTACATCTGGGCATATCATATTCAAACTGCAGAAAATAAAAGATAAAGAAATTTTCAAACAAGTTAGAGAAGAAAAAGTTACCTATAGAGGAGCAGCATAGATAAAAAATACATTAAGAGTTCTTTTCAGAAACTGCAATCAAGAAGAAGGAATTGAAATATTTTAAATGTTGAGAGAAAAAAAAACACAGCAATTCTGTATCAAATAAAATTACCTTTAAAAAGCAAAGAAGAAATAAAATCTTGCTTGGAAAAACATTTGACGGAATTTGTCACCACTAAACCTGCTTTGCATGAAATGTTAAAATAAATTTTTTGTAGAGAAGGAAAATGATGAAAGCCAAGAACTCAAATCTATGTAAAGAAAGGGAGAGCATTATAAAAAAATAAATGAGAGTCAAATAAAATATTTTATTTTTCTTATTCTCAATTGATCTATGAACCATCCCTCTGGTTAAGTATATATAAGGAGAGTTCTATTATCACCTGGACAAATCAAGGATAATACACTGTATTCTCTTTTATAGTACAAAATAAGCCATTATTGATCTCCCTCTAAGGAAGAATAAAATCTCTGGAACCTAAAAACAAACCAAAACCCAAGCCTACGAAATATTTTGCCACCCAAAAGAAAGATAAATATAATACCTGAGAGAGAGAGAGAGAAAAAAAATTTTTTTACTCACAATAAAATTTAATAAAACATATAGTTTATAAAACAATAGAAGAAAATGTGAGATAAAACATGGATAACATGATAAGATAAAAGCAATAAAGAAAAAGTAGGGGAGAAAGATAAGACTGTGTGGAGTAAAAAAAATATTTTAAGTGACCTAAAGCTAAGTTTAAAAAAATCAAGCTTTTTTATTTGAAGCGGTAAATGAAACTAACAACAATAACAAAACTGAATCAGGAAGAAGGAGAACAAATTATAGACTCTCTACCAAGAGATAGTGGAAAAGGAGAAAAAGTAAAGAAAAAAAGGACCATCAAAATACTAGGGGAATAAACAATGGACATTAAATATATTGAAGATGGTGATTCTTAAGAAGAGACAATGGCAATGGAAACAGAAGTAAACAACTATACATCTGCTTAACCAGTAGACTCAAAAAAGTAAATGATCCATTAAAAGAAAAGTCAGGCACTAAATTCTTAAACATGGTATAGACTAAATCACTTATAAATATGGATGTTAGGGAATGCATAAGTAATTCTTGCCTGACAACATATTTTATGTAAAAAGTTAACAATACATTAGGTCAAAGATTCAGTATTATTTAAAAAAAAAAAAAAAAGCCTACAGGTAGAGCTTAGGGCAATGGGCTGAAAAAATTTTGTTTAGTCATCTATCAGAGGAATGATTTGCTAAATGATTGCTTCATTCTTAATTTTCAAATTAGATAATATAAAGCCCATGATATTTTAAACCCTTAAAATTAATTTTTTGTTAGAATTGAAAAATACCTATATCAAGAGAATAAAGTCTTCAGCAGACAAAGTGGCTGCTGTAAAATAATAGGATCTACTGGAGACTGCTAACTGGAGAGAGGATGTTCTATCTACAGGGATTAAATCTAATTTCTAAAAACATCAATGGACAAAGAAAACGCATATGTAACCGGATTACTCCTGGAGCCTCCCTAATCGAATAACTTGATACAATAATCAAAGACATAAAATCTGAATAGCAAATGACAGAAAATGAAAGGGAACGATAAGGGTATATATTTTTAAATTATATATATGTGTGTTTTGTGTAATAAAAAGTCAAATATAAAAACAAATATTTTTATTTACATTATTAAAACTCTACTAAAGACACATGTTCATACAGGTAGCAATAATGAGAGTTCAATTCTCTCACAGTTGAATACATAGCACAGTGCATTGAACTGACATAATAATGATATAACGAAGACTTGAGAAGTTCTGAGAGCCTGTCTGACTTTAAGAATAGAAATCACCTACAGTGTCGCCATTGAATAAGTTTTCCTTTTCATTTGTTCTTCATAGCTTTCTCTAAGTTCTAAAATTTCCAAGAAAACTTCCCTGGACATATTACCTCTCTCTAATCTGTATTTCTAAAAATTTCGCTTGCCAACACCCTTCCACCTTAATTTAGTCCACAGCTTCAACTACTTATTAAGTTTTCAAGACTTGGTTTTTATTTCTATTTAGATGTGGAGTATAAGGAGACAAGGGTCATGCTTTATACTTCCTCTTGATCATCAACAATGTTGAGAGGCTTCTGGTCAAGATGGCAGAGTAGGTAACACTGTGCTTGCCTCCACTCATGACCATATCAAAATTACAATGAAACTATAGAACAACCATCATTAAAAATTGCCTGAAATCTAGCTGAACAGAAGTTGTATGACTAAGGACACAGAAAAAAAACAAAAAAAAACAAAAACGAAAAAAAATACATGTTGAGACTTGTAGGAGATGCTGAGATACAAAACAAGATGGTCTTACACACACTTAAGGTGGTTAAAAATCATGAGGGTTATTTCAGTGGCAGACGTACCCCCTGAGGAGTGAGGGGTCCCAGCCTCACACAAAGCTCCCCAGCCCAGGGTTCCAGTGCCAGGGAGAGAAGACCCCATAACTTCTCCTGTGAAAACAAATGGAGACTGACTCTGTCTGAGTGCAATGGAGGGCCGCTGAAATCCCAGGCTATCCTCTTTAAGGGCTTGCACATAGACTTAACTTGCTGGTAGACTCACTGACTCTGAGCTCCAGCACTTGGTGAACAGCTCCAGGGGGGTCAGGGTTATACAGAGAGGAACTAAATGGTCTGGCTTCAGGGCAAGGGCTGGAGGGTCAGCTCTCTTCTGGACAGAAGTGCTGACAGAAGCCCTTATTTTTTCATTGAGCCCTCCCGTCACCCCAGCCTGCACTTGCAGGAGGGTGTCACTGAGTCTCCATCTACCTGGCTAATACTATTTGTTCTGCCCTAATGATTCCCTGAGATCCTACCCTACCCAAATTGTGGGCCCACCTAAGCTCCTACCAGAGGCTTTTCCACACAAAGGGCCCATCTTGGCTAATGCCGTGGACATTCCTAAAATCTCTCAAAGGTTCACAAACCCCAAATAAGCAGTACTGGACCTCTGCATGTCACATACCTCTTGCTAAGTATCCTCCAGCTGGAACTAATGGCAGCTGGCCTCAGTTCACAGCTTAGCCTATCCCAGTTACTTCCAAGTCCAGCACAAATGGCAACCATCTGCAGATTATTTTATAGCTCATACCAAATGGCCCTGGGGAAAGTGTAGATAGCGGCTGACCTCCCAAGAGGCCTCAAAACCAACACACCCAGTAGCCAGCTTCAGATTATGTCAGAGCACCACTCGACCACTTCTACAAACAGCACATCCAAAGGGCAGACTGGGCAGGCACAAGAGTTCTGCTAATGCAAATCCTGTTCTATAGGTTCAGTCCCTGCACAACGGCTCCTCCACTGTAGTCATGGCCAGTCCTCACAGCCAATTAGCCTGTGGGTCAATCACTCCCACTGACATGCAAATAGCAACCAAGGCTTAACCACAACAGGAGGGCACACACAACCTACACAAGGGACACAGTTGGAGCACTCAGTTCAGGTGATCAAGGAGACTGCGCCACTGGGCCCTACAGGACACCTACTCCTTAAGGCCACTCTACTAAGACCAGAAAACATTAAAACTCTACTTAATCCACAGAAACAAACAGAAGGAGGCAGCCAAAATGGGGAACCAAACATATCCTAAGTAAAGAAACAGATTAAAGCTTCAGAAAAAGAACCAAATAAAATGGAGACAAGCAATCTACCAGATACTAAGATCAAAATACTGCTTATAAGATGCTCAATGATCTCAGTGAGAATTTCAACAAAAGATAGGAAATATGAAAAAAAGAGAACAGTCAGAAATAAAGAATACAATAACTGAAATAACTTTTTACAGATTCTAAATGAAAAAAAATAAGCTAATAAAGACACCCTTTTCTGTATTCTTTATTCTAATAACACTTTGAAAGGAAATGATTATGACCTTTTGATACGATCATGTTTCTGTGTCTAATAAAACATAGTGCAGTGTGAAATAGCCTTGGTTTGATGCACAGGAGTCAAATTTGAAATTAATTTTGCAGATCTCTAGTAAATCTAAAATATGTGTTTAGTATACAAGTAAACTCGGAAATCAAATTAAAGATCATGTGTTAGTAAAAACAAATCAACCTATTTATACCTTATAAGATGTTTTGTAAGCCATCAAATAATTAGTGTTAATTTAATGTGACTATTAGGCATTGAATATGACATGGAAATTTAATAAACTGGCAAGCTTCTCTCACATCTTACCAAGCACAGCTTGATAAATAGAGATAGACTGGGTAGTTAACTGATAAAATCCCCATATTTAAAATAAGTAGCTGACAAGAGAGCCAAGTAGCAATGGCAATAACTAAGTGAAATATTTTTTCTGGCTTTGCTTTAGATGCTGTAGTTCACTCTTCAAATAAAAATCCCTTTCTGGAGACTAGTTAAAGAAAAAAGAAAAAAAAAATTGTGCTAAAGGGAATATTTAGTATTAGGACAAATAGTTTGCTTTTCTCTGGAAATATATCTATAGGTCTTCCAAAAAAGAAAGAAAACCATGCTGTTCTAAAAGGTACATTTAGTGTCTTCAGTGGTATCTCAAGCTCTCTTGAGGCCACTGGAGATATCCCAGGATCTGAATGTCAAATTGGTGGCTTATAAGGGAAGTGATATGAGGGTAATGACCAATTTTAAGAGATTTCTCTGCATGTGGAGTTTAATTTCCATATACACAGTTGACCCTTGAACAACTTAGGTGTTAGGGGTACAGACTACCCACACAGTTGGGAATACGTATATAACTTTTGCATTCTCAAAAACTTAACTACTAATAGTCAACTGTTGACCTGAAGCCTTACTGATAACATAAACAGTCAATTAACACATTTTGTTTGCTACATGTATTATATACTGTAGTCTTACAATTGAGTAAGCTAGAGAAAAGAAAATGTTATTAAGAAAGTCATAAGAAAGAGAAGATTCATTTATATAGTATTTATTGAAAGAATCTGCATTTAAATGGACCTACATCATTCAAACCTGTGTTGTTAAAAGGTCAACTGTATTTTGAATATAGTGCTAATTTTCATTAACTGCAAACATGAAACATTATATATCATAATATGAATATATGGCAATATGTAAACTACTAGATATCAGTAGAGAGATAATTTCTAAACTATATTCAGGTTTACAGGTTCTTACTTATATGAGGTACCAAATTATTTTTTAATGAAATAAACATACGCCTTTATGTATGAATCAAAAATACTAAAACTAAACTAAAAAAGTGTTTTATAATATAAATAAATAAACTAAAATTTAATTTTTATATATTGGTTTTTTTCCCCTCTGAATTTCATAACTTCTAGGCAGTTTCAAAAACAGAGTTGAATAGTTTTGGTTGTAATGAATTAAGATTAGGATAGATGAACTATAAACTATCTATTCTTTTGTGATGGCAAACTGTCTGCCACTAACAAAACAATCTTAGGACTTCCTTATCAGTACTCATCTATCTCCAAGTTTACTGTCATTTGAAACACAGGCAGAAGGCTGAGAATGAAAATTAAAGGAAGGTTAAAGGTCACTATCAGCTGATAGCAAGAAGATGATGCGTTCAGTCTGTGATTCTGGAAGCAGAGGTTGATGGTCCTCAAGTTTGATTATCTAGAAGTTAATGAGAGATGCCAGGAATCTGAGTGTAGAACACAGCTGAGAACAGGTGACAAGAGAAGATAAAAACCTGGGTATCAGCCAAGTTGGCCAGAGATGAAAAATCAGAAAAGTGAAGCTAATCTAATTGATGTGACTAGACAGCCTACTCATGCCAAACAGATTGATATATTCATAATTTATATTTTAACAAGCATTTACTGGCTTATTCTTGCAACAAAAAAGATTAAATCGGGAAAAAGGAAACCTACAACTTGTAGATCCATAGTTGTAGATTATGTCTTTATTTAAAGGAATATCCATATATAATGATATTCTTTAATGAGCGTGGGCCTGAAGATTTGCCTGGGTACACCGTGTCTAAAGTTTAACTATAAAGCAAGGGAGCGCTTGGAAACAATTAAAGAACATGACATTCATGCTAGGAAATCTAAAGCCCCATCTGGTTGGCGAATTTATTGTTAAGCTCCCCTGCATGTGTTTTCATGCTAGCCACTTGGGTAAAGACTTACTTGGAAACTGAGGTAGTACTAACCTGGAATGAAAATCATCAGTAGATCTAGCTGTGTAAAAATAGAAGGAATGGCTGAAAATAATCTTGCCTCTGCTATTAACCTCGATAAATCACACAAGTCATAAAAGTTTATTACTTTTTAAGTATATTTTAGTTGAACAGCTTTATTTCTCAAGGCCAATATGACATAACAAAGAAAACCAAAGTAATAAGAGATCAGCAATAGGATGAAGTTCCTGAAATAGAAGTTGAGAACAACAACAACAAAAAATAGTAGGCACCGTTGTTAATGTGGCTCTTTAAAATGTTGAGCTGTTGGAAAAAAAATAATTGGCAATCACACAAACAAGTAAGTACAGAAAGCTCACCCCCACCCCAAATAAGAAATACGTTATTTTACATGGGGAAGTAGAAGGCTTTGACCAGAGAAGAAAACACTGTGGATAACATTTGAAGTGCTAAAGAGTTAAGAGCTGGGAAGAGAATTCCCAGCAGCGAAATTGTAGGTGAAAAGGAAGACCTAGAAGCATAAGAGAGGAGGGCTCATTCAGAAATGGGAGATTCAATATGGGTTGGAGTTTGGAAGCATGGGGGTGATGTTCATGAAATGAAAATGTATTGGGAAAGTTGGAAATGGGAAAAATTACTTGTGCAAAGTAACATAACCAATTTTATAAATAAGGACCATATATAAGGCCATTTTGGTGGATAAATCATGTAATTAGATTTACATTGGTAACAAGGTAGGGTTAAACTTGGACCCTGACTGTGGAGTATAATAATTCAGGTGGGAAATGATGAAGATTTAAGCTAAGATACTGACAGAATTAATCTTAGAGACTCATTAGTGAGTGCATATAAATAAATAATGAGGACTCGAATGATGGTAATGACTATAGGAACAGAGGAAGAAGTACAATTGACTGGATGAGGTGATCCATTGGCTGTGGTAGAGGAAGGTATCTAGCAGTCCTTCATGTTTACGGCTTGAGTACATGTTGATGCATATAAACAGGTTCTATAGCACAGTTAAATTTGATTTTGTTTATATATGAGTTTGGATGTAAAAAACAGGTCTTGTTTGGAAACATGTATTTGAGATTAAATAACATACACTAGCTGATTATGCTATAAATTAGCTTATCCTAGGATATTCTAAAAAGCTTAAAAAGACATTTGAGAAATGTTCTATTTTCATATTTTCTTCCTTAGCACCTACGTGAAAACTGTAACACATATGCATTTACATCAGTGCTTATCTAGTTTTTAATTTTTGAGTATTGAAAAAAGAATCAAGGCAAAACAGGAGTGTTATTAACAGGGTTTTGATTCTGATCATATTTTCTATTTCTTCAAATCTTGGATATTACCAGCAATAATAATAATTGTGAAATCTTTTGGGGAGATATGAGATTCTGAAAATCAAATAAAATACTTTCAATTTGCATTATTCCCATGCGGGAATCCCTGTGAGACTTAAAAGGGCCTGCTAAGAGGAGAATGGTCAGAACTTGCAACTGCTGTTAGTAACCTACCAGGTAGGAAGCCTTCCTTACACATCTATCAGTAGGCAACTTTCTGTTATGCTTTAAAATCTCTACATCTCCTTAAGAAAGTCTTCACAAATGCGAAGCAAAGTTGGGCTTCCCCCATTTCTTCTAAGGGACTCAGGACATCCTCTTGTCAGTAATTATCTCACTAGGATGTGAATGTCTGATTGCATGTCCCATCTCTGTCCTCTGGCTCAGAGCTCTTCTCTGTTGAGGACACTGTCTCATAACTTTCAGCATTTCTAGTTACTGGTAGAGTGACTAGCAAATATATTAGGTTCTTAAAACTGTGTTCAATGGGTGAATGAGCGCACCAGATGAATAGCCACTATCCTACCCAATCTTGAGGACTGCACACTGCCCCTTGAATCAGACTGGCCTGAATAGCTGGCTCTATCTTTGTCAGAAGGACCCACCCCACCTTCTGAACCTCAGTTTTTTCACCAAAGATAAAATAGCATTTTTTTCAAAGGCTTACTTTGATGATTAATTGAAAACACTTACTCAGAACATTTGGCAGAGAGTTATAATGCAGTAAAATGTAATTCCTTTTTCTGTCTTTTAGTTTCTGAACTTCTACATGTAAATACGTGGTCCTAAAATATGTACATTTCTAGATGCAATGATAGTATAAAACTTGGAAATTTGTTTTATGTTTAATACATGCTCCTTTATCCTTGATGACACATGCATAATCTCTAGCCAGAATAAAAATAACAGTGAGAATCATTTAATGATCTCCAAAATAATGATTTCCCTGGATGACTCATGGGAAGGCTCTGACATTATGGATAAATTATAAATAAACAAAATTAAAGGTAAATCATGAGAAATAAAAATGACAAGGGAAATGCTTTAAGTGCAATATTTAAAAATTGACTAGAGTAACCTAAAATGTTCCAAGGACTCATGTAAAAAAGTTAACATTAGTATGTCATTACATGAATTTCTGTTCAAAGGACTACGGGAAAACTGTGTCACTACTTTAATGATTATATTTATTGTTTGCTTTTATTTATTAAGCAATACTTAGTCAAAATAACATATATGAAAAGAGTGACAGGAACATGCATTCCATAGATTATTCCCTTGTTTCCAGTTGTCCACTGGAGGCTAATTGCTCTGTATTATGTCAGCCTTTGACTCTTTGACTATGAAAACTTGGGCATGTTACCAAGTTTCACATGTATTAAATAAGTAAAATAATATACTATAGGATTTTGTCACAATTGAATATGATAATACATGTAAAGAGTACCTGGCACATAGATGTGACTATTAATAATTAATAGCTACTTTTATTGTTTTAACACTTTATTTAAATACAAAATTCTAAACATTATATAGAAATTAAAAATTCTAATTGTCATATATTATACATAGTGTATATTATAAATGAGATATGTGTGTATATATATATAAATTGTATATTATATACAGATAAATATTTATAGCTGTGCATATATGTATTTTGTTTAAGTGTGGTTATTATCTTTGGAAGACCCCACCTAATGAAGTGATTTTAGGTTTATTTTTGTGTGTGTACAGGTGGTTTACCTATTATATCTCAGTCTTCTCTTCTCCATACATGCCTCTAAGATGCTCATAGAAATCTGTAAACTACAATTTTCAGTCCTTTTACCACTGAGGTTCCCTTAGCTTTATTAGAAGTTTTGTTACAGGAAGATACAAAAGCAGAGTCAGGGAAGAATAATTTCCTCTGGTAACCGCTCATGTCAGTATCACTTCATCTTCTGATGACAGTTGCATTTTATCCTTCTTCTCATTTTGGTACTTCCAGGCCAAGAAATACTAGCTCCAGCAGCCCATGCTTCACTCAGAGATCCATGTACCAATCATGCAGTGTATCACTCAGAGGTCCAAGAGGGAGCACTCAGGCTCCTTCCTGGGAGCTGCTAAGTTCAGGTAATGTTATCTCTTCTACTCATCAGCTTCCTCATTTACTATTACCTGGGTGACCATAGTCTAATGGATAATATCTGCTTTTTGCAATAATGAGTATCTGGTTCCCTTTTTGTTCATTTAAACTTTTAACGCATATATGCCAATTTCTTGTTTGAAACCTCTTCTCATTGAAATGTCTAGGGTGGTTTGTGTTCTCCTTTTCTAATTCTGAGTCAGTGTATAATAGTATCGTAAAAAAACAAACATAGAAAACAATTTTGCTACCTTAGATGTAAAGCAGAATTGTTTTGTATATTTTGCTAAAAATTTGGGAATTATTTTAAGAACTCTATGTAATACTCTGCACTCAAACTTGCTGTGATGATAGAAATATTCTATAACTGTATATATGCTGACTGCTATTATTGTAACCACTAGTCACATGTGGCTATTGTCCATTTGAAATGTGGCTAGTTGACTAAGAAACATAAAATTTAATTTTATTTAATTTTAATTAACTTAAACAGCCACACATGGCTAGCGATAACAATATTTACAGCTTGAGCTAAGCAGTTGACCAGGTGAGTGAATTTCAAAGACTTACAAGAGTATGTTCATCAAGCAGTCTAAATAGCTTCTAAAGAACCATAAGATTACAGTGATTGCTTCTAGGATATTATAGTCCTATGAAATCTCATAGAATATACATAAGTATTTTATACAACAAGAAGTATATTTTATGATAACCTAAGCTATTATTTAATATCTTAAAGACTACTTATAGACTTTCATCTAAGAAAATAAACATAAATTAATATTATATTATGATCTTCAATCATGTATTTTTTAACCTAACCCTATGCTGTTTGCATTTTTCTCAAATCTTTATGCAGTAATAACATTCTGTTAATGGTTCCATATTATTTCCTTACTGGAGGGATCATAATTTATTTAATGATAAGAGTTGGACATGTAGGTAGTTGCTGATGATTTACTATTACAAATATTGTTTTGATATATTCTTAAAAGCTGAATTACTGGGCTATTAAAATTAATATTTAGCTATAAAAATTACATCAGAATAAAAGAAAAAAATACTTATAAATGTAAAATATTCAGTAGGAATCCATCACTCAGAGATAAATACTACTTAACATTTTTGTACGTATATGCAGTGAATTTTCTCGCCATTCGTATACATTTTATCAAAAATCATGTTGAACTCTACATACACTTCAGTGCCTTGCTTTTTAAATAGATATTATGAATATTATATTAATATTCTTTTACAATATAATTTTAAATCTTGCATACTACTAAGTATCACATTCTATAATTTACCTAGTACCTTATTGTTGAGCATTTAGACTTTTTCCACTTCCTCAGTCATATATATTTATCTGTTCAAAACATTTTTATGAACATCTTTTCACAGACATCTTTGTACACATCCTTCATAATTTTTTGAGTAAATTTCTAGAGTATGAATTAATGAAGCAGAAAATATAAAGATAGCCAGAATATTCAATGACCATTGGCAAATTGCTAAAAGAACACGCCAAATTTGCTTTCCCATCAGGAATGTTCTTTCCCCCTTTCTTTTTTTTTCCCTATAAAACACTGGATAAACTCAGGCATATGTTTTCTATTATTTCAATGAGATTTCATCACACTATTGTTTATCTAATTTTTGCGGGTATATAGAACATCTGTTGAATTTATGTTTTATCCAGACACCTCATTGACCTGTTACTATTATGATTACAAAATACAATCATCAGTTGCTCATTTCCAACAATGTGACAAAATATAGCCTGAATATCTTTCAGATAGAAACACTTAGAAATACTGTGTGAGATATTTTTAAATAAATAATGCATAGAACTTGCAAGAAACAAAAATCCTCGGATGCTACAAATAAAGAATTAAAAATTACTATAATTGTATTAGAGTAGAATTTAAGGAGATTATTCATTTTGGCAACATAAGGCCTGAATTTTACTGCCTATGTAGGTACAGCAAATGATGCCTTCATACTGAGTAAGTTGTGGAGTTAGAATTATTACCATCGAGGTGATGTAAAATTCGTTGTTGCCCTGGTGGCACTGAGGAGTCCTCGGTTATTTCTGCCAACATGATAAAAACATACAGATCAACGAGATTCAGGAAAAATAAGATTTATTGAAAGTTTCAAAACAGAAACGAGCTATGCCAAAAAAGTCTGTGGAACTTGGAGTGTGAGTCTTATATTGACTTCTGGATGTGTGTTTACAGGAGTGGAGTGGTGCTAGATGATTGGCATGTGAGGTCATTTTAATTGATATGTGGCTGTGATGCAACCCTTTGCTTATGGAACATGCAGTTACCCAGGATTCAGCCTAATCAGATTCATTAACTTCCGGGCATATGCATGATATTATAATGATGGTATAATAAGGCTAAAGTTATGGGAAGGTTAGTGCAATACTAACTGAGCAAGAGCTTGTGGCTGGAGCAAACCAGCAGCTGTTTTATGACTTTTTACCCCTTTGTGCCTTAGGATATAAAGGTAATTTCTAACCATAAAATGGGTATCTAGGGGAGGTCCTAAGGGAGGTCATTGGGTGGGCCTTTAATTCTTCAGTTGCTCCTGTCTACCTAACTACCTAACAGAATGAAGGCCTCATATTTTGTCAGAACTACTCAAAAGTTTGCACGTGCCTTTTGTGAAAAGGCAATATTCAAAATATTCACTTACCCTCCCCAACTGTGGGACAGTTGAGAAAATATTTTTGATGTTTCTGCATGGTTTGGGCTTTCTCAACAAAGAAACCTGAAATCTGGATTAAAGGACAGGTCTTGGAATTGAAAAATGAGTTAGTTCTCTCTGGAGCAGAAATTCACCTCCTGTGAGGTATGTGTTTACATTTCAAAGAAGGATTATATCTGGGGCTATCATTTACATTACAAAGGATCTGTTTACACTTAAAACAAAGTATTATTTCCCTGTGTAAGAGGGGAAAAGAAGCTCCTTTGCAAGCTGTTACATAAAAACTCCCAAAGTCCTGCTTCAATGTCCTACTCCTATACTGTCTACCTTCAGAAGAAAGATTAACAAAAGAAAGGGAAACTGATATGCTACTTCTGTGATAATGATAATTTGCCTTGATTCATGGATTCTGTTCATTTTCATAATTAAATATCGATATTAAAAATCAGCAGAGGAAAAATGTTGCGTATATTTGCTTGAGGTCAGAAATGGAAAAGTATGCTCTGAGAATTTAAAACCACTAGTATATAATTTGTACAAGTTTGTGTTTCAGTTTATGCTTCCTGAGCAGTCCCAGTTATTTATTTATTTATTATTTTAAAAATTTTTTAGGCAAGGCAAGGCTTGGTTGACCTCTCAGATTGCAAGAACCTTGTCAATTTACAATCCTTTATTTTTTATGCCTAAGGCATCTGGTCTTAGGTGGTCTCCCATCCAAGTACTAACCAGGCGGACCCTGCTTAGTTTCTGAGATCAGAGGAATCGGGCTTGTTCAGGGTAGCATGGCCGTAGACCCTAGACTTTCAATCTGAAAAATTAATATGGATGTGATATTGTATCAATTATATGCAAGTTGTTCCTGTTGGAAACCCATAAAAATAATTTTGGAATGACACTTTGACAACACAAGGCATAAAGCATTTGAAAAGAAATGGAAGGCAAATACAAACTAACTAGCAGAAATTACAAGATACACAAAGAAATAATAAACAGAGTAAATATAAGTAGCAATAATAGCAAATATAGATAGAAATAATAGCAATAATAGAAATCATGAATTTTAAATAATGAGAAAATTATCAGAAAGATAATATCAATTGTTTTTCACACTATAATTAATTATCTAAATTATTAAATCACAATTCACAAAAAGGATTTGAAAAAGCTAAACAGAATGTCTAATTAAAAATATATATATATTATAAATGAATTTTAAAACCCTATGAATAGATTATGTAATAGGTTAGAGTGATGTAGATATGAAACTAATCAATTCCAAGCTAGTTCTGAGTAAATTATATAGAATGAAGTGGTAAACATTCTATAAAATACAAGATATAAGAATATAGTGAGAAGCTACTACATGTGAATGATAGGATTTAGAGAAAAAGATAATTAAAATGTTGGAGAAAGAACACAACAGAATCGATTATGACAGAATTCTCTGAATTCAGTGAAAGTTTCAAGAAAAATAATTTTTAAGCAGAATAGTTTAAACTGTATCCCAACATAATACATAACAGTTTCTATTAAGAATAAGCATAAAAGCAACTATAGAAAAAAGAAATTAGCTAAAAGGACCAAAAGTTGTTGGATATAAACCTATAGTAATAGCCTGGAGGTGGGGAGAAGAGATACAGGGAATTTTATGGAATAACAAACACTTGTCTACTTTAATTGTCAAAACTCATTAAACAGTATGTTCAAAATGAGTGTGTTTTGCTGTCTAGAAATTATCTCAGGTGTTAAAAATGACTAAAGGAGTCAATTTAGGTGGTATAAATGAAGCCAAGAGTTCTATAATTTTCATTTGATTTGTGACTATAGCTTTAGAAATCATTTTTTCCTCTCTCCTTCTACATACAACCAACACCCATCCCCCAAACCCCCATAACTGTTAACTCTGAGGCAAAAGGCAATAGCCCTGAGCTGACTAATAGTCAAAAGGTCTGGACCACTGGTAGGCTAAAGATAACATCTTGACTAAGTTATGTTTTAGCTCCTGAACTGTAAGGGGGAAGGGCACTCTGGCTCCTTTTCCATGAAACCAGACAGAAGGACACCCAGAGCAGACCTCAGAGCTGTCGTCTGTCCTCAAGACCTGAAAAACTGATTTACTATCCTGACCACACTTATGAGCAATCAGCTCATAATATGACCCTGAACCCCTAATCCACAGGGTCTTGTGACTTTGCCCTATGCAATCTGTAAGTTACACACCATTGAAGGTCAGTTCTTTCAGATCATGAGCTTGCCATTCTCCTATTGGCCTATTTATAATAAACTACTTCCTTTCTTCACTCAAAATTCTTGCTCATGGATTTCTCTCTGACTGTGAATGTAAGGGGATGAACTCAAATATTGGCATTCAATAACAAATAAATTTTATTTAACACTTCACAAAGCTGGCAGTTTCTGTTCAAGGGTTCAGAGAACTGCAAAATGGGGCAGAAGGCAGACGATTTTGTAGGGTAAAGCATAAGGAACAAGGAAGAGAAAAATAAAAAATGAATAAGGAACCAGGAAGTAAGTATAGAGCTAAGACTTGGCTTGGTGTTTGGGACTGGCTGACAGGATATACTGTTTTTCTGGTCAAGCAGAACATTTACAGGGACACAAAAGTTATGTAAGTTTGTTTGCTGTCACCCTGGCAGGAGCGGCTCCATTTTGGTCTACATAAATTATTTCAACACAGGGAGATACAATGTAAATGTGAGACATTACACAACTTTCAGGATGGGAAACTAGTATTGGTAGGAATAACAGAGCTGTAACACTTTTCCAGCAGAAGGATAAATTTGCATAACAATTTTGGCAATATCTACTTTAAAGAATATTAACAGATATGTATGTTCTTTTTCACAAGATTTTTTAAATGCCCTGAACAATTAGAAGAGAAATGAATTTTCATGAAACCTAGTATAAAATCATTTACACCTCTTTTCTGCTTAGTTTTTTGACAGCTCTTATAGTTTTCACATTATTTAGCTATAGTATTAATTATTAAGTAATTCCATTTTATCTTGAATATTTTTAAATTATAAATTTCTTTAAAATAGTTTATATAATTATAATTTTAAATTAGCATTTTATGATTATGTTTTTAAAATCACTGCCATATTAGCGTTAATATATTCTTTTTTTCATAAATAATACATTGAAATTTTTCCTTCATTCTTTCATGATTGATCTTATCTGAATTTGTCTATTTTAGTGATGTAATTTATCGAAATTAGGTCTTCACTTTGTTGATTCTGTTTTTCTGTTATTAAATAAATTATATGCTGATTTTATCTTTATCATGATTATTAGTTACTTCACCTTCGTCTATTCTGTTTATCTTATTGTACTTGCTTCTTTCAATTCTTATTTAAAAATTTCTTGTCTATTAGACATTTCTGTCAGTAGAGCTTTGCCAATATCTCCTTAGTTTTGCTAAATGTTATTCTCATTGATAATAACTGGTAATTATTTTGAAATGTAATTTGTAGTTTGATTAATTCTTTGATCCAAGAAGACATATTTTATTAACTTCAAAACTTCTCTTACTCACTTATTTTATATTGAAAAAGTCTACCAGTTTCTGTGTAACTGCATTGCTTTGAAGATAATATATGCTTATAAATAATTATTGCAGGTAAGGTAAACTTTTACTGATTGGAGAATATAATTGATAGAATTTCCAAATTGAGACTGTCCTACAATTTTCTTAGTGCTTAATATATTATAAAGATTTAGTCTTCTTCCAACATATGTAAAGCAAAAGCATATTCATTATTTTTAGAGGAAATGTTTGATCTAAATAGGGTTATATGCGTGATAGATATAATAAATGTATATGTGTATATTATTTGTGAATGTCATTAAATCTTTTGATTATCTGAAAAAAATTTCCAAGAAGTCAATAGATATGTATCTATCAGTCTGTACCTGTGTGTGAGTGTGTGTATATTTGTGTGTGTCTGTGTGTGTTTGCTGTTTAAAGTTAAAGAACTGAATTTTCCAAGGAAGCTGCCTTCTAATATATTTATTTCATTATTTCTCCTTTGTATTTTCTGTATTTTTATAACAGTTTTGTGTAATTATTTGGTGTATGTAATTTGGTGATAAAAGACTATATTATGTCATCAATTACAAATTTTGAATAATACAATTCATCAATTAGAAATAATTGAATAAAGTTTTAAGTCATTTTCAAGAATGGTATTTTAATTAAGCATTGCCTCTGAACTTAAAAGTTAAGTGTTTATATTTTGGAATCAGACTATCTATTTTTAATCCTGGTTTTCATCTTCTAGGTAAAGAACTTGGGTAAGTTACCTTATCATTCAGTATTGTTTTTTCTTACCTGATAAACTAGCATAATGACAGTATCTATCTTATTAAGCTATCACCTTAAATAAAATGATATATGTAAAGATCTCAGAAGAGTGTTGGCATATAGCAAGGCATATTAACTTTGTTACTGTTATGAAAGTTTATAGCTTAAATGCATGAACTTGAGCTTTTAGACTCACTTCCTGATTTGTCCATGTACTTGCTATAAACTTGGACAAGTTACTTAAATTCTTATATCTTAGTTTTCTTATCAGTAAAATCGAAACAATAGTATCTAACACATATTATTTGGTGAGAATTAAAGAAGAAAAGAGAAATATAAACATATATATAACAACACATCTGGAGCATAGAATAATTACTAAATACTTTCTTGGAATTCCAACACATTGTCTGGATATATTGTCAAATTAAATATCTGTTAAATAAATGAATAAACTATTTTCCTATTACTAGGCATTTACGTATGATATTTTCAATTTAATGATAACTCAAAACTTCTATGGTTATCTTTCTAGTAATATAGATATAGATATATTATAGATATAATATATCTATATCTATATCTATATTACTATATCTATATCTATATTACTAGAAAGATAACCATCTATCTATCTATCTATCTATATATATATACATCTCACTTATTGTTAATTTTGGAAAGAAAATTACTATGCTAAATATTGAAATGAATATGTACCTTAATTGTCTTCCAGAATATTATTTCAATTATCTGCATTGTATGAGAGTTCTCAGTTCATTAAAGGTCATCATTTTTTTAAAAATCTGCTATTATAAAAGTTGAAATAAAATGGTATCTTAAAAACTGCATTTCTTCTGTTAAAGTTTTTATATCTCCAAATAGCCTTTAACCCTTTTTCTTTTTTTGTGTGAGTCAACATTCCAGACTTGTCTTTATTTCCTATTGTGATGTTCTTTTTTAGTTTTATTTTTTATTTGAAAATTTATTCTGTGTGACAAGAATATTAATTCATTGTCTTCCTTAAATACTATTAATCATTTTTCCTGGTTGTTCTCTTTTTTTTTTACCATTCATATTGAAACCCATGTACTATTCAAATAAAATAAAGTTATAAGCTACTTAAATTTGAGATTAGTAATAATATAACAGGAATTCATTTTTATATACTTTTATAAAAGAAATAATTCACAATATTGCCAGAAATGTTTCTCTTGCTGAATATTTTATATATGTAAAATATGTTTTATAATATATATATATAATCAGTGTTAATGTTCTCTGGGTTGCTCTCATACTGTGTTCTGGATCATGATCACAGTTGAAATCATTTACACTTTTATAGTATCTGAAATTTATACAAGTGTAGTTCAGACATCAAGCTTCATCTGCTCACCCAGAGCCACAGAAGCCACTTATTATCGCTTACTGGGTCCATCAGGTATATGTTAAGGTGCCTAAACTTAGCTCAGCTAATTTAAGCTCAGTTAATATGTGGCTTGCATATGAAGTTTGTTTCTCTTTAGTTAGAGTCATTAATGTCAGAAGATTATTAGAGAATAAGGACATGGACTTTCTGTGTGGTACCACATTGTGGGGATAGCAAAATGCCTGTGATACACTGAATATTTTAAATTGATGCTCAAAAAGGTTGTCTTTGACAGGAGACTGCTCTGTCAGGCAGGGGACTGCTGAAAGCTTCAAGGTAGACAATATATATTTTTTAACATTATATCTGAATTACTGCCATGAAATGGGTCAGGTCATTTACTTGTAAGTGTGAGCACTTTTGGCTTTGAAATAGAGAACAGCACTCATGTTTCAGAGACATTTATTAAGAAATATGAATTTTACCTTCTCCAAAGTTGCTGAAGATAAAACATTCTAATTCATAAAAAAAAAAAAAAAGTGAAATTATGGCATAGAAAAGCATTCAGAGATTTAGTCACCACAACAAAAATTAAAGGGTCAAAGAGCTAAGTCAGAAAAAAAATAAACAGGCTCTAAAGTGTTCCCTTGAGGGTTTTTTTTTCTTGTGTTTTACTCTTTATTTCTATTCTGTGTTAGTTTTGAAGACTTGATTTTTTTATTAGCTGTGCTTAACCTAAGAATGACTCATTGTCTCAACTCCCTAATAAATGTTGCAAATGAGTTTTGTGCATTATATTATAGAATATAATCTCCAAATTTAGTCAGCCAAGTGTATTGGAGTCTCTATTACATACAAAACTCTCATTTAGATATGAGTTAAAATAGATGTGTAAGAACATATATTAGGATTATGGAAAGTAACGTTTCTTGAATTGTTCATGCGATTGCAATTGGCTTTCTTTGGACTTTTAATTCCCAGCTACTTTTTTTCTTGTCAACACCCCTATCAGTTTAGGTTATGTCTGTGTCAAGTCAATGACTCTAACCTGAAAAGAACAAATAGCCAGATAATGAATTACTTGTAATTCTTCCACTCACCATTAATAGAGACTTTATTATATATGCACCATAATCAGGTAGAGCACTGCTTACACCACTGCTCTGATCAGGCGTAACTACGTATAAGTTTGGCCAGTATAATTTTGAAAGATTGGTAATAAAAAGATGCTTCTCAAATATGATGAACAGTAACAGTTTTAACCAATAACATTATCATGCTTAGTAGTGAAATAATAAGGGCATTCTAATTAAATTGGGAAACTAGAGAAAATAAAGTGGTATCATCACTTTTATTAATTGTGTTTTAAAAGTTTTAGCTGAGGAAAGAGAAAAAAAGCAATTGAAGTATGTCTGTGACTGCAATTTGATTATTATCATATTTAGGTGATATGAGTTTATAACTGGAAAATCAAAGAGAATTATAACCAGGAAAATAATTTATCTAGGAAAAAAAAGTGAATTTATAAAAATCAGTATATTTCATATACTGAAGTAGCCTATTCAAAAGTATATATTCAAAAGTATAATGGAGACCTACTATAATTATATCTCTAAATCTTTGACCAAGATACACCAGAATATATTTTATTAAGTACTTTAAGAAGATATAGATAAGGAAAATTACAAATGACTAAAACAAATGGACAAGTAATAAAAACAAAATAAAAATAGTGTCATGAGGGTGAGTTGAAATGGGCATTCTCATACACCATTTTGGGTGGTTTATATTCCTGCAAAGAGTAGTTTGCAAACACATAAAATTAAAAAAAAAAAAAACTCATGTAGTTATTGACTGCATAATAGCGCCTTGTAGAGTGCATTTTAAGCCAGAAAAAAAAAAAAAAAGAAAAGAAAAGAAAAGAAAAATGTGTTCAGGGTCTTATCTACATAGAGATTTATTTTTACCTTTGAGAATTGATTGTTAGGTAGCAAAAATGTCTAGAATTAAGGGACAGATCAAGTGCATTATAGAGTTTTAATAACATAAAACATGATTTAACATTAGATCTCAGGTTGTAGTAAAATGCTGATTGCTATGAAAATATGATGACACACTTTAAGTGGGAAAATTAGATTACAAAACAGGCACTATGTGATTTCAGTTTGGAGATGGTACATGAGGCAGATATTGAAAGTCTAACAGGCTTTCAAATTTTAATGTAACTGAGGTAGTGTTTATAACCTTGGGAGTTGCCAGGGTAAAATCTGAAACTGACACCTGTACATAGAGGGCAAGGAGGGACCAAGAAAAGAGACAGACCACTCTAGATTGACAGGTGGCAGTTTTAATAAACAAGTGAACTTACGTATAAGGCTTATCTTGAGTGACACAAGATGAGCAGATCTCCACACCCATCTGCCAGTATCTTAAAAGTTTATATAAAGGCCTTAACTGGGTTCAGTCACACATTTAGTCCAGATAGTCTTAATAACACCTTTCTCCCTCAAGGTTATATTCTTGAAAGGGCACCTAATATGAGAACAAGGGTCAGAACATACATGCTAAGGACAAGGAAGGGGATAAAGAGCCCCTGATTTTCTAGGTCTAGCTCACAGGTTGACTAGCAGCCTAGCCCTCTAGATGACCTCCTCTAAATGGTAGTAAAGGACTTAGCTTACAATATTCGTTCTCTTTTCTTCCTATAGGAATTGAACTCTTGAATTTTATCTGGCTACAGGCTGCCCAGCTAAAGACTGCATAGTCCAACCCACCTTGCAATTGCTTGTGTCCCTGTAACTAAGTTCTGGACATTGGTATGCATGTGGAAGTGATGTGTGCAAGTTCCAAGTCACTGCTTTATAAAAAGGGCACTTTTTGTTTTCTTCCTCCATCTTGCTTCCTGGTATTTGGGTATGGTCTTAAAACATCTTTAACCAGTTGGAGGGCAAAACAAAAGAGAGATTCTTATTCTCCAACTGTGGAGCTTACAGATCAACCGCCAAATTCTCATTCTTGAACCGTTACAGTAGAAGGTGTGCTATTTTCAATGTATTGTCCCTTAGCTTTAAATTCACGCTTCTGTGATAAAGGATTTGGATTCTGTAAATACTTCTTCCCTGTTATTCGGCACAATGTTAACTGAGTCAGTAGAAGGCACTAGAGGGACATTAGAGGAAGGAGACTTTTTTCCAGGTGCCATTTGTTTCTGTGGCTAGACTCTTGCAATGTACTCTAGCTGGAAGTGTCCAGTGGCCAACAGCTTACCAGGCACCTTAAACTGAATTTCTAGCAGTTCAGGCAGGATCATAGGGTCCCACCATTGAGGTGGGCTCCATGATTTCAAATAGGATGATGAAATATCAGTGGAGTAGAGGCCACCTGGCAGCACTTAACCAAAGATAGAAAGAGAACATCAACTGAAAAAGGCAGAAGAGGTATACCAGTAATCAGAAAGATTTGACCTGCAGAGATATTTGGCAGTGGCTATTTGATCACAAAGTCTCTAGCTATAAAATATTTGGGCAGCCCACTGGAGTATTGCTTGATCAATATAACAGGAGAAGCTGTAAGTCTAGTAGCCAAAAAGCTGACTTGAGTAATCACAACGGAGAGTCCCAGTCTCTCATCCATTTTCCTGTGCAAAGTCAATTCACAAACCCTTTATTGAAGGTTGGAGACCTTTGAGGAATTATTGCCAATGTATCCACCATAATAAATCTTCCTCCAAACTTTTTCTAAAAAAGCCTATTTACTAGGATGACTGTATATTGGGAAAAAAAAATACCCAGACTTTTCCAGCATTATTGGCTTTGAATTGATGCTAATAACCAAAATCTCAAAATGCCAGTGTGCCTCAATGAAGTCTGGTAAAGAGGCATGGACCTCTCCTAATGTCATGGACTGTGAAGATATTTGTATCCCATGTGAATGTCCATCAAAAGGCATCCACTGCATAAGATACTCTTACTAGTCAGGTAGAAAAAATGACATTTACCCTCTGTACATATTAATCAACCTATTCCCTAGCCACCTCACTGTTTGCCCAATGGATCCATAAAGTGGCCCTACTGACAAAGTTAGAATCTATGCAATCGGCTCAACAACACAATCTTCTGCTCACCAAGGATGACCTTGCTAAAACTACCACTAAATACTGAATATGTCAACAGTAGAAACCAGCTATTCCTGGTACAGCACTGGGCAAACTAGCCAGCTATCTGGTTCCAGGTTGAATTCAATAAAGTAGAGGTTAAACGTCACTGAAATAGACATGCATTCTAAACTGGATTTAAAAAAAAATTATTTCTTATTATTTATGCCTACAGCACCTGGTCTTCCTAGGTTGTCTCCCATCCGAGTACTAACCAAGGCCGACCCTGCTTAGCTTCAAGTTCAGACATCAGGCTTGTTCAGAATAACATAGCCATAGACCATGAGCTGTGCCCCCACTGGGGCGCAGACCCAGGACTTCTGCGTGTAAAGCAGATGTGTTAACCGCTACACTATGGAACCACATCCTAAAATGGATTTTTTCTACATCAGTTCTTAAACTGATGTAGAAAATATGACTTCCTTCCTTTGTACTCCAGTTCTTCTAATTATATATGCTAGTTTTCTCTCAGTTCATTTTTTTCTTATTCCCCAGGAGAAAGTCACAAAAATCTCTATATATAATCTGCAAAGTGCATGACCATTGTTTTATACTGTTAATGGTTAGTAAAAGCCAAAGGTAACGTTGAAAAAATAATTTAACAAGCCAACTTAGCCATTAATATTCACATAACTAGAGTCCTTTGACCTTAAGGAGAAGCCTTCCCAACCAAGTAAAATGCAGAACAGAGGAAGGAATGATTAATCTACACATTAGCAGGTGCTGAAATAGATAATGGATGAATTTTGAAGTTTTATCAATCAGTCTTTATTTTCCTTTGGAAATATGAGTTGGTCATTGCTATATTGTTTTAACGCTTAGAGAGTTGTTCAACATTTTATTTAGTTTTTGTGAAAATATCAAAGTAAGTGTTTAATATTGACAGTGCTTATTTAGTATTTAAACTGGCTTCTAATCATATTTTTTGTATATTCCTTTTTCAGATTAAAGATATTCCCATCCTTCTAGGGAACCAGATTTGAAACATCAGAGCTATCATTCTCTGATACTCACCACGATGATGAGCACATTCTGCTGAGTGTCTGGTACATCATTACCACTCACTTCTTGTATCCTTCCTCCCACAGCTACTGTAGTCACCACCATAACTACTGAATAGCCTACTAAACCCCTTCACAATTTCAGTCTCTTTTCCTCTGTTATACTATAGTGATGTTAAATGCACGTCCTAATGCAGATCTCTCTACTCTTCTTCTTAGAACATCAGTCTGACGTGTAAGAGTCTCTATTAATATACCCTGAGTATAGTCCTCCAAACTTATTTTCCTTTACTTACTCTAATACAAAGAGATCTGTATACTTTCCAATTATCATATCTTATAAAAAAAAACTACCTAAAATGTTCTTATACAACCACAACATGTCTATATCCTACCCTTATGTAAAGATTTCTTCAAATATGCCCTTTTCCATGATGCTTTTGATACCCCCACAACATATGCAAGCTGTATCTTGCTTTCTGAATTTCTAAAAGTATTCGTACTCACATTATATTATGTAGGCATTCATTTTCACCTTAAAGCATAGTTATTGGGATAGATGTCATATGTGCTCTAGTTTATAAGTTTCTGAACATTTGCACAGTCTTATAGATTTTTGTTTCCTTTCATGGTCTTGACCATAATAGGTGCTGAATGAACACTTTCTATGAATAGAATCTAAATCCAATGCTCCTCACTAAATCTTATGATTTTATTAATATTTGTTCATGTAAAATCAAATTGGTATATCTTTCCTTAACTTAACCATGGGTAAGGTTACTCTAAATTCTGTTTATCTGTAGTCATTACCTTTGAGCCCAAAGCAGTCAAAGCTAGAAGAGAATATAACCCAGAGGAAACATCACTGTATTCAATGGGTCAACTCTGCTTAATATGTTGTTTTCCAACTTTGTGATCTCTAAGACTGTGCCCTCCCTAAAATTATACTTTTACTTATTCTTCTATTTCTGTTACTTACCTTAAACCTAACACATATTTGTTAAGACCAGTAAAATCCAGAACTGTGCTTAGCTAGACTTCTAGGCCTGGCCAGCCCTAGGCCCTTCATGCCCTGTGATTTGATGTGATGCCTGGTAGATAGATGTAAAATACTATTCACGAAATCTGAAGCACTTTTCTTACACTGTTTTCTGCATGATCTAATGATTTCTAAATAAAATGCTTTTAATTCAAAAGAATGCTCTACTTTTCTAAAAAGGCTTTGGGCAATTCTTCTTTGTGAAAGTGCCATGTACACACATATTTTTTTTTCATGCTCTTTCTATGCAAAACACTTTTATTGGAATGCATACAGCAGCAATACAAAACAATCAGATTGCATTAAATATCTTGCTCATCACAAACCACTACTGCTATTCTCACAACTTAAAACTGATGCCCACAATTGGAATATGACCTTTCATAAATGTTACAACTAAATTTACTCTATTTCCAGTAGAAACTGTGAGGAAATCAACACATATCTTAATGTGATTAAGAACTTTCCAGGTTTTACTTCATAATTACTGCATATTTACACATGCAGTAATGGCTGACACTTTAAGTATTTTCATCTTCAAGGCTGACAAGAGTTGGGCACTGGAGGAGGTAGTATTCTTAGTGATCAATACACACTTTGAGTGCATTCATTTATGCTATTTTCCTCCAAATCCTCATTAAAATAACAAATATATATTTTTTAAGTTTATATTTTATGGAAACCAGAGAAAAATACAACCTATTCCAAATATGTTCCAGTTTCTGCATATTATAATGTAAGCAAGATAAAATTGAGGCAGGGATCCAAAATCTCATAACTTACACACATATAAATATATTGCGTACTTGTACAGTGAATAAAAACAATTCCTCTAAAAGCGGAAATTCTCAGACTTCCTCCACTCCGAGGGGAACTTGACAAAACAGGACTGATACAAGAGATAAGCCTTTTCAGCACCTGGACCAAACTCTTATTGACAGAAACAAAAAATGTTAAGAAAAAAATATTGTCATATTTTTCTCCTAATCAGGAAAGATTATGTCAATAAGAGAACAACTGCATTTTTCCAGTTAAGTTTACAACTATCACTGCTAATTAAAAGAAAAAAATCAACTTAGGTCCATCCACATTGTTGCAAAAAGTAGGATTTTATTCTTTTTAATGGCTGAGTAATATTCTATTATATATATATATGAACCATAACTTCTTTATCCAATCATCTGTTGATGTGCATTTAGGTTGCTTCCATATCTTGGCTATTGTAAATTGTGCTGTTATGAATATTGGGGTGCATAGATCTTTATGAATTATTGTTGCAGTGAAATCTTATCATTTGCAATGACATGGGTGGACCTAGAGTTTATTATGCTAAGTGAAATAAATAAGACAGAGAAAGGTAAATACCATATGATTTCACTTATATGTGGAATCTAAGAAACAAAAAGAACAGACTAATAAAAAACAGACTCATAAATATAGTGGATGATTTGGTTATAGATAAAGGGGTGGGAGAAATGGGGGGCTGGGAGAATGAGGTGAAGGGTTAAAAAAGTACAAATTAGTAGTTGATAGATGGTCACGGGAAAGGGAAGCACAGCATAGGGAATGCAGTCATCAGTAATTTATTGGATAGATGGAAAACCAGAGGAGGGAAAGAGCAATTAGGGGGATCATTTTATAAATTACAAATGTCTAACCAATGTACTGTATACTTGAGAATAATTTAAATAAATAAATAATTTTTTAAAAAAATGAAAAAAATCAACTCAAAGATAGAACAATCTCTTTATGGTGTGTATCAAAGATAGCCAACTTTTCACCAAAATGCATGCTCTTTATTTCATATATAGAGTGTTTTCCTGGTAAGAGGCTGCCCAGCCAAGAATTATGTCTCCATGTTTATTGTATCCAGGTGGAGTCATGTGACTGTTACACTCCAGTGAAATGCAAAATAATGGTTTTTTTTGAATGAAAGTATTTGAGAAAGGTCTGTTTGTTTTTCACTCTTCCATCTTCCATCTTCTTGTTAAATGCAGAAGACTCTGGATGGCCCAACCAAAAATAAATGGATCCCAATCTCCCTAAATTATCATGGAAGGAAAGCCTCTTGCTGCCCAGGAACACTTGTATTGGCCATAGATAAAAGTTAACTTATTTGTGTTAAGACAGAGAAATTTAGTTCATTTGCCATATCATCTAGCTGTTGCTTCCCAGCTATTTCTCACAAACTAGGAAACTTCTGATGTGACTTAAACTAAAGTCATTCTAAATGTAGTGACGATGTTACAGGGCCTCCTTGATAGTTTCTGCTTCACCTGCTGGGAAATCATTCTTAGTTTGTTGTTGAAAAACCAAATAGATATCAGAAATGCAACACTCCAAGTAAGTTGAGCCACACAGATTTTTTTTGCTAAATGTTCTTGGGAAGAAAAGAGAAACATATTTTACTTTATATTGGAGAATTTTAAAATTGCCTGTACCTGCTATTCCCAATATTATTCTTGTGGCAATGATCTTCCCTCTGTTTTCTTTAACAGATGCTTCTTTGATGACATGGTTGCTTGCCTTTCCTCAACCATGAGTTCCCTTTCATTTCTATGAAGCAGAGTTTCTCAAGTTCTACACTGTTTACATTTAGACTAAATAATCCTTTGTGTGAAGATCTGTTTTAGGTGTTGCAGATGGTTTAGCAGCAGCATCTCTGGCCAGTAGCTCATCTCAGCTGTGGCAACCAAAATGTCTCTAGACATTACCACCATTTTCCTGGAGTGCAAAATAGCATCTTCTCATTATATGCAGAGTACTTCAGAATTCTTTCCCTTTCTCACCATTCTTCAATGCACATTCCCAGTCATCAACAAAGGACCTCGCTTTTTCAGAACATGTGTGTGATCCGGACATGAAAGAATCAAAAGCTCACACTATCTGGAAGAGTCAATGCAGTCTTCATAGTCACAAAATTATATATATATATATATACACATATATATACACACAATATATAGCAGAAAATATAAAATGAAAACAAGCAAAAAATAACCCACTGAACATATAAAAAAAATATTGTTAGAGGAAGTTCCTTGGAAGAATGATTCCCTTAAAAAAGAAATGCAAATTTAGAAAGTCTCTATAGTATTAAAAAGATGCATCTATGATCTAGAGCCATAAGTCATGAAACAACAAATGGATTGTTTGAAGATTAAAGACAAATTAAAAGTGCCATAGAGAAAGTAAAAAAAAAAAAAAATTTGGAATGTAGATATTATATGATCAACTCAATAAAAAAGAATTCAATAAGAAAAAGAAAATAAATGTCTTAATATGAGAGACTTAGACAACTAACTAAAAAAATCCAGTATTTCTGTAATAGAAATCCCAGAACAAAACAGATAGAAAATAAAGATTAATCAAACAAATGAGAATAAATTCTATTTTTCTGAAGAAGTTATTATATTGGACATTGTAGTCTTTATCAATATTTTTAATAATTATTTTATTTTTCAATTACAGCTGACAATATTATATGTTTCAGGTATACAACATAGTGATTAGACATTTATATAACTTATGAAGTGACCACCCTGATAAATTTAGAACCCATCTGACACTATACACAGTTATTAAAATATTACTGACTATATTTCTTATACTATACTTTATAACCCCATGAACATTTTGTAACTATCAATCTACTTCTTAACCCCTTACCCCTTTTTTTATCCATTCTCCCAATCCCTTTCTCATCTGGCAATCATCAAAATGTTCTCTGTATCTACGAGTTTGTTTCTGTTTTGTTTGTTTGTTTGTTTGTTTTGTTTTGATCTTTATATTCCGCATGTAAGTGAAATCATATGGTATTTGTCTTTCGCTGTCTGATTTACTCCACTCAGCACGATACCCTCTAGGTCCATCCTTGTTGTTGCAGATGGCAAGATTTCTTTTCTTTTTATGTCTAAGTAATATTTCATTGTATATGTATTACCTCTTCTTTGTCCATTCATTCATTGATAGACATGTAGATTTCTTACACATCTTGGCTATAATAAATAATTCTGCAATGAACATATAAATGCATATGTCTTTTGGAATTTGTGTTTTGGGTTTCTTTGAAAAAATATACCTAGAAGTTAGATTACTGGGTCTTTCTTTGTCTCTTGTTACAGCCTTTATTTTAAAGTTTGTTTTGTCTGGTATAAGTATTGATAGCTCAGGTTTTTTTTTTTAATTTCCAATTTCATGAAATATATATTTTTACCCCTTTATTTTCAGTCTGTGTGTGTCTTTTGATATGAAGCAAATCTCTTGTTTTCTTATCCATTCAGCCAACTTATGTCTTTTGATTGGAACATTTAATTCATTTACATTTAAAGTAATTATTTATAAATATGTAGTTATTGCCATTTTATTATTCATATTTTTGATCTTCTTGCTTCTTTTAATTCTTCTTAAAGAAGGCTCTTTAACATTTCTTATAATACTAGTTTGGTGATGATAAACTCCTTTAGCTTTTTCTTGTCTGGGAAGCTCTTTATCTGTCCTTTGATTCTAAATTGTAGCTTTGCTGGGTAGAGTAATCTTGAGTGTAGGTCCCTGCTTTTCACCACTTTGAGTATTTAATGCCAAACCCTTCTGGCCTGCAAAGTTTCTGTTAAGGAATCAGCTGATAGTCTTATGGGAGCTCCCTCCCAGGTAACTAACTACTTTTCTCTTGCTGCTTTAAGATTCTCTTTGTCTTTAAGCTTTGGCATTTTAAATATAATGCATCTCAGTGTGGGGCTTTTTGGGTTCATCTTGTTTGGGATCCTGTACTTCCATGGCTTGTATGTTTATTTTCTTTATCAGTTTAAGAAAGTTTTCTGTCATTATTTCTTCAAGTAGGTTTTCAATGCCTTGCTCTCTCTCTCCTCCTTCTTATAACCCTATGCTGTAAATTTTGGTATGCTTGATTATGTCCCAAATGGCCCTTAAATTATCCTTTTTTTTTTTTTCTGTTCTGATCAGGTGTTTTCTGATACTTTATTTTATAAATTGCTGATTCATTTCTCTGCCTCATCTAATATATTGTTGAGTCCCTCTAATGTATTCTCTATTTCAGTTATTATATTTTTAATTTCTGAATGGTTCTTGTTTATGTATTCTATCTCCATTTTAGTGTTTTCTATCTCTTTGATGAAATTCTCACTGAATGGTTTTAATAATGAGTCACAAAGTGTGGTAGTTAGCAAGCCTGACTTTGAAGGTTTGGGGTCCAAGGCAGTTTCTATATTTGCTAACCTAGAGTAACCTTAGGTAGTCATTCTCTATTTCAAGTGTCTCTTCTGTAAAATTGGAATAATAATAGCAACAATGATATTATTGACCTAGTAGAGATGAAAAGTACTTAGACACTGCATCTGTCTAGGAAGCTCGATAAATGTTAGATATTACTTAGTATTCACTAAAAGTTCAATTTATCAAGATACATAGTAAAGATAAGTCTCTCTAGGCTGAAAAAAAATTGTTGTAATACAATGAAAAAATGCGTGTATATATATAATATATACACATACACGCACACACACACACATACATACATATACATTATATATATACACATATATATATATACATACATACATATATACACACACACACACATATATATACAAACACACATTTATATATTTATATGTATTTATGTAAACATATATTTATATATATACATTTATATATAAATAATAGAAAATAAGAAAGTTTGGGAAATCTGAGTATGATTCTTCTGTTCTTTGATAGGCAAGACACCTGACAGAAATGGCATTGAGACCCCATGAAAACACAGGAAGTACTTGACTTTTTGGTCTTATCCCAAAGACTCTTTTAAATTTACCTGGATGAACATAGTGTGGGACTGTGGCTTTAACCCTTTCTACAGGTTTATAATAAAGTTGATATAGTTGACACCCCAAGGGATTAATAAAATCACAGGAGAAAATGTCAAGACATTTGGGAGCTCAAGAACTATAAAAGAAAATAAGAGAATTAATAATTTGTCAGAAAAAAAAAATAATAATGGACCACACAAAGTTTGAACTTAAACCAGGTACAGCATGTATATTATTACAGGTAAGGGATAGAATTGGTAGCAAACAGATAAGCTGTATTAAAAGGAATCAATTGGAGATACTGGTGTAGATAATATAAAGTAAGAACTAAAAATAGAACAAAGAAAAATATGAATAACAAGGATGAGGTCAAGTAATATTTTATAGAAGGCACACAAAAGGACTAAAAAGGTGGCAAAATAAGGGATAACTTTGGAGATATAGAATATAAAAATAGAAATATTATGACCCATAGCAGCATGCATTAAACAGAGAGGAACATCTATAAATAAATATATCTAAAGAAATATTAGAAACTACAATTAAAAAGTCTTTAGTATAAAAGATGAAAAATGCACACATAATATTGAACAGAAAGGTAAGAGCCCACACCTGTATGTATCATTATAATATTTGAGATTACTCAATACAGAAAACATTCTAAAAGTTTCCAAGAAAGAAAAACGAAGTTAACCTACAAAAAAGTACAAGTGTCAGATTAAAACCAGGTTTTTCAACATCTACACTACATGCCAGAAAGTAATGGAATTATATTTATGTGTTGACAGAAGAGAAATTTTAACTTTTTTTTTTTTTTTATCCAGTAAAGCTATCGTTTACATGTTAAGGGCAAAATATTATTCTCAGCATATAAGACTTCATAAAATTTTCTCTGCAAAATTTCACTTGAAAACACTCTTAGAGAAAGTGCTCAAATAAAAATGAATTCAGAAACAAACAAAATAGAGGAGATAAGATGGAATAAACAGTTTGGCAAAGCTTTATAGTGGTCTAGATAAACAATGTCACCAAAGTGAGAAAAGAGCAAGGAAGAATATTGGTGGGGTTAGTGGATCAGCAGACAGAGAACAGAAAGAAGAAATGGATGTTGATGTCCTTAAGAAAGAGATGGGAAAAATATGCATACGTATATATAAAAATGATGTGTATGAATCACCAAGAGTAAAAATAAAGTGAACAAAGTTTTAAATTAGAGAAAGAAAATTTAACTTATTCAATACAGTTAGGAAAGAAGAAAGAACATGTAGTAACTAGAGAGGCTGATATAAATATATAGGAAACCTTATAGACAATGGCAGAAGTAAGTTCTAAAGTAACAGTAATTATAATAAATGTAAAAGAGTTAAACTATGAAATATGAAGGTAAAGCCTCTGATTGTATAAATCATATACGAGCAGCCTGTACTATAACAATTTTTATATTAAAAATACATATAATTTTAGTGATAAATATCAAAACAAAATGAAAGAAGTGCTATTCTGAGTAAAGAAATAATAGCAAAGAGTTTATCAAAAATCTGAATGTATGTAAACCTAACAATAAAATCATAAATAAATCAATATTTGTTAAATTTCAGAGATTTTAATACCCTCAATACCTGGAAGCTTATAATATAAAAAATAAAAATTAAGGAAACTATGTAAGATATAAAATCAAGGTAGAACATTTTCAAAAATTGAATCTGTTCAGGACCTCAAAATATACCACATATAGTCTAGATGTATATATATTACCATAATGCAGTAATATTATAAATTATCAAATATAAAATGAAATATGTAGCCAAAAAATTCCACATGGTGTAAATTATATTAAATAATTCTTCATCGAAGAAGAACTATTTAATGAAATAATGAATAAAATGAAGTAATTTTTTAAGTGTAGTATACAGCTAAGGGTTTGAGAAAAATATCTGTATAACTTAAGAAGGTAGTAGAGCAACAAAGTTAAATACAAAGAATCAAGATGTATATAAATAAAAGGAACAATTAATAAGGGCAAGAGTAGAAAATCAAGATTTAAAGAAAAATGGAAGTGATAATAAAGGTTTTATATGAGAAAACTAAATCCTTTTTAAAATTTCTAGCAAAGCACTTCCCACAAGTGGCCTGAGGTACCTCCAAAATGGTTTGCTATTCACATGGCCCAGAAAAACCCTTAAAATCATTCAAAACAAGAGGTTCAAATTTTTGTGTTCACTTTAAGAACTCATGAAACTGCCCAGACCAACAAGGGTATGCATATCTGAAAAGCCACCAAGTATCCAAATCCAAAAGGATGTAGTCATTTTATAGAAGCAAAGTATGCCATTCCGTTGTTACAATGGTGGAGTTGGTAGGTGTGTCCAGACCAAACAGTGGGGTTAGACATAGGGTCGGTGGCCCAAAAACAGGGCTAAATTTTTGCTGCACCTACTTAAAAATGCGGTGAGTAGTGCTGAGCTTAAGGGTTTAGATGTAGATTCTCAGGGCCTTGAGCACATCTAGGTGAATAAAGTTCCCAATATGCTGTACAGAGTTTGTGGGTGGATTAACCCTACCTGAGCTCCTCCTGCTGCACTGAGATGATCCTCACTAAAGAAGAGCAGATTGTTCCTTGACCAGGAGAGGGGGTCACACAGAAGAAAAAGATGTCCCAGAAGAAATTGAAGAAATGAAAATTTATAGCCCAAGAGTAAATTTAACATCAAATAAATGCTAATAAAAGTAAAAAAAATTCTAGCAAAACAGATTTTTAGAAAGGTTTATAGAAATGCACAATATAGAATGAAAAGTGAAAACATTTATTATAACTGAATATTTAAAATACAGATAAAATAATAAAATAAGAAAATTCTATATATTATCATAATAAAGGAAAAAGAATATAAACACAAATGGATTTGAAAATTTTGAAAAGATGGGTATTTTTTTGAAAAATATCAAATGCTAGAAGTGACAGAAGAAAAAATTGAAAAATAAAACCAATAACCCTTAAACAAATTAAAATAGCAATCAGAAACACTCTTCCTTAATTCACCCCCTAAAAATCCAATTCAAAGCCAGATAGCACTATAGTTAAATGTTATTTTAACTATGCCTTTTCAAGGAACATAGCATTCTTTTTTATATAAATTGCTTAAGAAAATAGAAAATGAAAGATAGCTGTTTATCTCATTTTGTCAAATTAATAGACTAATATTATAGTAGCAGAATAAAATTACATGCCTTGTTATTTATGGATAAATGTGAAAACTCTAAATAAAATTAGGTATATTTTACTATCCAAACTCATGCTATCCATATTTGCCATATTCTAGCTCTAAAAACGAGTACATGTAGAAAAATTTTCAGATCAAATCTTGTCATCCAAACCTTGACAACTGGTTATCCAATGGCATGATCATTTTAATAGATTCCAAAAATGCATCTGATAAGTTCAGTACTAATCTTTTCTACCAATCCCAGAAAATAAGGAGAAAAAGGGAATATCCTTTTCTGAAAAAGCAAAAGCCAGTCCCAACTATGATAATTATTAGCAAAACTTTTGTATTATCTTGCAATGAGGAACGGGGAATTTTCTGCTATCAGGATGAGAGTAGTGGGGAGTTGAAGAAAACTTAGGTATCTGTTACTAGGAAATAAGATAATATAAATTTTGTCTTCATATAGGATAAAATACTATAAAGAAGTCAAAAGCAAAGAAGTACAATTCAGCACCATGATTAGACTTTAAAAACAGCAATAATTTAAAGTACACAACTGAAAAAGATCTAAAACACTATTAATATGAATTTTTAAAAACACAAATATACTTTTCAAAAACATGTGAATAACTTAGAATGTATTTTAAGTATTCTAGGTTTGGTGTTTGTAAAGCCAGACTCCACATGAGAAAATGGAATCCATGTCAGGAAATATCCAAAAAATTAGTAACATGATGATCAGCGGAAGGGACTAAAAATTACAGAAAATGTAATGACTGCAGAAGCTAATGCTGCTCCTAAGATGGCAGATATTGGTGTTACAGAGCCAAGGAGGCAGGCCACAGGAAAGCTGAAACTTGAGAAGAGGCACTCAAAGGCATTCTCCTAAAGCCCACGGAGCTGGGAGCTGGAAATGTGGAGGGTATTCCTCTGATGGTGATGAAACCCAGACTGGCTATATAGCTTGCAGGGTTAGGTGCAAAAAGAAAATATGTGACCTTATTAAAATTAAGAATTTCAAGATAGCAAAGAAGGCATTAAATAGAACACAGTCCCTTCTATGTGCAAGGCCCTGTACAAATACACAGGTCTTGAGCCCACAAAGCTGGCCCAAGCTGAGCCACTGGGTAAAATGAGGGTACCTGTTGGGAGCTAACCACGGAAGGTGGGCTTAGCAGGAGCTTGGAGCCACAGCCAACACTGTGCTGAAAGCAAAGAGATAAAAGGAGAATCATCTGGCTTTTTCCCTCCCCTTGCTTCCATTCTCCCATGAGTACCTCCCATTGACCCAGCCTAACTGTTGTCAGGGAGTAAGAGCACAGCATTTATTTTATGGAGGATGAGTTCCTTGTGTTAAAAGCAAATCAGGAAAGCGCAGGCGGAGAAGCAAATCAGTTGGATTTGAGGGCCCATCGGCACATAATTTGCACAGGACCTCTTTAGGAGAGGAAACAAAGAAGATGATGTGGAGGCTGCAATAATAAATAATAAAATGAAGATGTAAGCCTTATGCAAACCAACACCACCAGCGCACCATGAACTCAGCACCTTTGTATACCTGAGATAAACTGTAACAAAATAATAACATTATTAAAAAACAATAAAAATAACATTAATGGAATGAAAAATCATATAATAAAGAGTTTGTAAATTAACCAATCTGCTGTAATGTTTACTTGTTTTAAGTTTGATCTGTGGGAGATTAGAGAAGAAACTGCTGCTCTGTATGTCCATGGTATCGTATCATTTCTAAGTCCAAGTTTAGTAGAAATTAGCAGTGACTTGGATGATATAATTAGCTAGATATTTTGAAATTATTTATCATTTCTCTAATTTAAAAAATGGTCAGAACCCAGATTATTTAACCAGCTAAGGAGAAAAAGGGAATTATAAAAGATAAACGCATATCTAGTGCTTAGTGTGTGTCAGGCCCCACTTTGCATGCAACGACTCATTTAATCTTCTCAACACCCCTAAGAGAGAAATCCAAAGTAGCAGCCTCATTTTACAGGTGAGTACACTGATGACCAGAGTGGTTAAAAACTTACCCACATCACATCACTATTGAGTGACAGAGCCAGGATTTGAACTCATTCATCCTCTAGCTAAAAATAAGTTAGAAAAATAAGAAATTGGTCATTTGATAGGTGGCGTTTGCCCTCTAGATTCCACTTAATCTTCTAAGTAAAGTGGCTTACTCACATACCAAAGGGTCAAAGAAATGCTCTTCCCTCTTGGCTTAGAGTCAGGACAGTTAGGCAGATTCTTTTCTCCATCAGTCTCCAACCTGGCTCCTGTGGGCCTTCCAAAGACAGGGGTATTTCAACCACAGTAGAGGGGTGTTCCAAATAAGGCCCACCACAGCCTATAGGAGGTAATGTGGTTTGAGATAAATCAGAGAAACAAAGAAACACAGGTTGCTTATTTCATTTGTGCATAAACACTTTATTCCTTTCACTGAAAACATTATACTCCACTTATACCTATCTTCACAGCCTGAGATTCCACCTAATTCTTTTTATCTATGAGATGGCTAGGCTTATTCCTTGAAATACCTTGGAGATAGGCATCAATTTCTCCCCTTGGCTAAGTGAAATGAGACATATAATCAGAACAATTAAAATATTAAAAGTTCCATTGCTGTGTATCTATCGTGTACCTTGAGAAATAAGAAAACAATGGCTAATAAGGTTAAAGGCAATTAAAAAAATAAGAAAATAAAATATTCGACTTTCTGGCCTTTGTCAATGAGTACATAGTTGTCTATATCCATTATACAAAAAAAAATTTTAAAAATTTATATCTATATTGATATTAATGTATTCTCTTGATTAACTTGTTCTGTGATTACAGGCTGAGCTTTCTAGTAAGCCTGAAATTTGCTTCCGTTTTGGATTATTTTGAACAGGAAGGAAATAGTCCTGAATACAAAGGATCATTCTGGAAAGAAATGATTAATGGCATCAGTTCTACATCAATATTTCAGGGAAAATCTGCTGTGTCCTCCTCTGTTATTTTGGGGTTCGCTTCTCTTACTTTGCTAAATGGCAGTAATTCAGCCTTTGAATTTCTTAGGGATAATAAAGTTTGGATGTAAGGATTAAGACCAGTGATTAGGAAGAGGTGAGGTCAAGGTGAAGAGTCCTTAATCCTCTAAAACAAATCCTTATGAAACCAAAGAGTGAGAATTCTGAGATTGTGCTGTTTGGGGAAGTTTTAAGTTGTCAAGATGATGTAAAATAGAAAAAGTGCAGCGATGTTCTTCAATCTCCTTGCTTGTCAATAGCATATATCACAACTGAAATGGCAGAGGTGACATTTGCAGAGAGACAATGTGAGCAAGCACCTCGGGTGTGCATCCAGAGAAACAAGACGATACTCAGCTGGGCATTCATGGCTGAAAAACAAAGGAAGTGTGGGGACCCGGGAGAAAGTGAGGAGGAGGTAATGAAGTGGTTTCTCACTAATGGTCATAACCCATTTCTTATCTCAAAAAATGTTTTTTTCCTCCCAGGTCCTTACAAACATCACTGCTTGTTTGGTATCCATTAATTAATGCTAGATTTACTAAATTACTATTCATATGCATGATTTTTCACACACACACAAAAGACCAGCAAGCTAGAAGCCAAACAAAGAAGCAAACTTAAGTTTCACAGAGAGGCAGTTTCCAGTGAATATTTCTTTCCCCTCTGGGATCTCGTTTCCTTTCATCCGCAGCATCTTCTGACGCTGAGAGGAGTGACAGGTGCACCTGGGCAGGCTTCTCACAGCTCCTTTGCCTTTGCTCAGACAGCATATCTTTAAGTAGTTTTTACCTGCTGCACAACTATATATGTAATAGTTATAATTTGTTACCTCCTATAAAGGTACAAAGTTCTTTTTCATATCCAATTATCTAGGAATTCTACTTCTAATCTTGGATATGCTTTCTCAAGTTCACACACAAACACACGAATACATAAAGCTATAAATTGGGGTCCCTCACTTATATAAAGTGTGGTACTCTACATTTTTTTCAAGTTATACTACAAATATTTTCTCACACCATAAACTATTTCTTGAAAACACAATTTACAGCTGCTACCTAATATATCATCATGTAGACTACAGTCTGTTTAGTTATTGCTCCAACACTGGACACGTTCATTTTTCCCTGATGTCATTTATGTCTAGTTTGTAATTTAGAATTGCCAGGACCTTTTCTCTAGTATATAATTTTCTCTCTAATGTGAGTGATTTGCTTTCTAATTTTACATCTGCCAAAGTAACTAAGGAGTTTCTGACTCCAGGCAAAAAGCCTATGTGTGATTTTTCAGGCCTGCCCATAGGTCATTATACGGTTTGACTGGCAGATCTCATAGAAAAAGCCGCTCTCTCCATACCAGACTTGGTGCACAGCCTGTGCGTTAAAGCTTCCTGGAGGGTGTTACAGTTGAGGGCCCAGCCTTTAACCCCACCTTCATGCTCTCGGGCAGCTCTGAATTCCTAGTTCAAGTCTGAGACCTCCTATCGAGAGCCTCAGCTGAGGCACTTTAGGCCACTATGACTTTTCCATTCTTGCTCTTTCCCCTGCCTTCTCTTCCCCATGCCTGGTACCCTGAGTCCATAAAAAGATAGGACACTTTTGTTTAATGCATCTGAGGAGTGGGATGATTTTCTGCACCTGCACCGCAGGCTGCTTCATGAGGAAAAGAAAACATGAGGGAGCTGGAGCTTAGTTTGCCTCTTGATTACACTACCACAGTAAATGAAGAAAGGCTTTGTTACTTTCAGTTTTGTTTACTGTCTTAAATGACCACCTGGTCACCTGGTAGCTCAACACTAGTAGGTGTTTTCATTTCCCCATCTTTCTTATTTATAGGTGAGGGCTGTCATTTACTTCATTTTTCCCAGGGAAGATAGAAAAAACTAAAAACAAAATTAAAAAATGAAATAAAAATTAAAAATGAAGGCGAATTAAATTAGAATCGAAAAATGACAAAATGAGATTGATATTCGTGGGCCAATGTCTTATTTTGAAGAACTGTTCTGGGCATTTTTAATCTAGATATCACATTCAATTGATATTTATTACCTCATCTAGTCTACACGAACATTTTACATGGGAAGTATTATTCACCCATTTCATAGATAGAAAAAATTAAATGCCAAATCAAAATAACAACCTCTTGAAAATATTCAACTTTTGGCAGTAATGAAGCTAAGTAAGTTTCCTCTTGGCAGACAGTGAAATATTTTAGAACAGAGAGAATCTATATTTCTCCTTATATTTAAAGACGGTAGTGTAAACAAATACTGAAAATCAACATACATCTACTTTGAGTTCATGGCACCAAGTAAAACATTATTCTCCTTGATGTTTCCTCAGAAATGTGTTTCACCCTTGGGGAGACAAGATTTCCAGGGAAATTGAAAGTAAAATCCTGACTTTCATTAGTCGTGTTTGTTCCTCTGGTTGGGGATGATTGTCAGGAGAACCTTATTCCTCATGGGAAGTGAAGTGTATTTAATTCCTGTCAAGCTGAACTCAAAAACTCGGACAGATATAAAGAACAGTACTGAAAAACTGCACCTGCTTCCTGGTCTCATGTGTTTTTACCATTTTCAATTATTCACCTTGGTGGGTGGGGAACATGCCAATAATCACGTGTAACTTTGTTATGTAAGAAAAAAAGTACAAAAATAAGATATGATCCCCTCCCTTTAGAAGATATTTTATAAAAGCAAAACAAAAATTTGAGTCTTGGATTTTGGAGAGACCTGTAAGATAAAATATAAAATGGATGTATTAATTATGAGCAGGCATGTTTATTGGTTTGAAGCTCTAACAAATGTTCATCTGTGTGCTGCATCTTTATGCCTGTTCCTCTATTTTGGAGATTTATATTTGACGGAATCTCAGAAAAATGACATAGAAAATGATTTTATAACTGTTGCTAAAGGAAAATCACTGGAGGTACATAAATTAGCCTATGCCCCAACTTCGGTAATTAGTTAAGTATGTTTTTTGCTTGTCAATGTTGGCTTGAACGTGCCTTATTTAAGAATGAGCTAGACATTTCATGATCTTGGTAGACTAATTAATTTATCTATTCCTCAAATATGTTTGAAAGCCGATATTAGCTACACAAGCTTCGAGATTCGTCTGACAATGAATAAGAAAAAAGCAAACAAAGAAACCCAGGACTTTAGGACTGAGACAATAATGTAAAATCAAGCATTAGAGCATATAGCTAGAATAGAAAAATGGAAGTCACAATGTTTTATAAGGTGCTGTGAAAACACAGGGGGAAGAGACTGAAACCCCATGAGTAAAGCCAGGTTTTTCTATTTTTCAGAGTAGCCTGCTGTGGGTTAAAAATGTAGCAAAATCAGGAGTGTTTGGATAAGAAAAGTAAAATGGTGTGAAATAAGAAAAACTGTCTTCAATATATTTTCTTGACATGTAAACACTCACAGGGAATTCACCCTAATGTCTACATTTGATGGCCAAAGATAAAATGTTAGTTTATATTTGCAGCAAGTAAGGTCAAATTGGTTATAATTGTAATATCAAGGTTAATTGTTTGTTGGAACTTACAGATACATTGGTTAATACAAATACATTTGAAATCTTATTAGTGCATTTCAGACATTTTATATTTCAAACAAAGGACTGCTGCCTACTCAAAATGATATGCTGATATTTGTAACTGATAACTCCTGAATGTGTTCTTGATTACAGAATGATTTCTAGGTGGGCTTAATTTACCAACACTCACCTCACAGTTCACGATATATACATCTCTTTAAAACAAACAAACAAAACAAAACAGACATTTTATAGGAACCTTGAGGGGAAAATGAAATAATAGAAGTGGCACTAATTACTACCTCCTTCAATACCTAGCAATTAACCAAAATTAAAGTCTCATAAATTAGATGTTCTTTCTCCGTCACAAATAACAGTGACACTTCTATGGCCTTGACTATTCTGGGCTTCCACTGTTTGTTACTTGGCTTATTTTTGTGAGGAAAATGCCAAGGATTCCTGGTGGCTTTTAAACCATCTTTCACAGAAGGAAATGTGCTCTATAGCATCACCAGCCTATGATAGTAGCTTCTGTCAGAACTCCCTGCACTTAGACTCAAGGCTATCACATTACATAGGTTTTTGTTTTTGTTTTTGTTTTTGTTTAAATTAAGTTTATTGGGGTAACATTGGTTATTACAATTATATAATTTTCAGGTGTACATTTTAATTTAACATTGGTATATTCTATTGTGTGTTTACCACCCAAAGTCCAGTTTCCTTCAGCTACCATATATTTGATCCCTTTTACCCACTTCACCCTCCTCCTACTCCCCTATATTTGACCCCCTTTATCCCATGTACCTCTTCCTCCTCCCTGACTCCCTACCCTCTGGTAACCACTAATCTATTGTCCGTGTCTATGAGTTTCTGTGTTGTTTGTCCTGTTTCTTTTTGCTTTCAGGTTTATAGCCCACATATAAATGATATCGTGTGGTTTTCAACTTTTTCTGTCTGGCTTATTTCTTAGCATGATTCTCTCAAGGTCCATCCATGTTGTCACAAATGCCTGTATTTCATCTCTTCACACGGCTGAGTAATATTTCATTGTATCACAGCTTCTTGAGCCAATCATCTATCATAGGACACTTCGGTTGCTTCCATGTCCTGGCCACTGTGAATAATGCTGCTATGAACATCAGTGTGAAAATATCTTTTCGGACATGGTTTTCAAGTCTTTGGGGTAAATACCCAGTAGAGGGATTGCTGGATCATATGGAAGGTCGATTCATTTTTTTTTTTTTTGAGAAATACATACTGTTCTCCATAGTGACTGTACCAATTTGCAGTCCCACCAGCAGTGTATGAGGGTACCTTTTTCTCCACATCCTCTCCAGCATTTGTTATTACTTGTCCTGTTGATTATAGCCATTCTAAAAGGTGTGACATAGTATCTCATTGTGGTTTTGATTTGCATTTCTCTAAGAGCTAGTGATGTTGAGTATCTTTTCATATGTTTGTTGGCCATTTGTATGTCCTCTGAGGAGAAGTGTCTGTTCAGATCCTGTGCATTTTTTGATTGGATTGTTTGTTTTTTGTTGTTATTGAGTCATATGATTTCTTTGTATTTTTTGGATATTAGGCCCTTATTGGAGGTGCTGCTTGCAAATATATTTTCCATTCTGATGGTTGTCTCTTTACCTTGTTGATTTCTTTTGCTGAGCAGAAGCTTTTTAATTTGGTGTAGTCCCATTCATTTATTTTTGCTTTTACTTCCTTGTCTTGCAGGTCAAATTCAGAAAATCCTATTTAAGTCCAAAATCCTTGAGTTTCATTTCTATGTTTTCTTCTATGCATTTTATTGTTTCAGGTTTATATTCAGGTCCTTAGTCCATTTTGAGTTAATTTTGGTGTGTGGTAATAACAACAGTCTAGTTTCATTCTTTTCAGGTGGCTTTCCAGTTTTCCCAGCACCGTTTATTGAAGAGGCTTTCCTTTCTCCACTGTATGTTTTTCGCTTTTTTGTCGAAATTATTTGCCCATATAAATATGGGTTTATTTCTGGACTCTCGATTCTGTTCCACTGGTCCGTGCATGTTTTGCTGCCAATACCATGCTGTTTTGATTACTGTCGCTTTGTATATAATTTGAAGTCAGGCAGAGTGATGCCTCCAGCCTCGTTCTTTTTTCTCAGGATGGCTTTGGCAATTCGGGGTCTTTTGTGCTTCCATACAAATCTGATGTTTTTTGTTCTATTTCTTTTAAAAAATGCCAATGGGATTTTGATGGGGATTGAATTAAATCTGTAATGCTTTAGGTAATATGGTCATTTTAACTATGTTGATTCTTCCAATCCAAGAACACGGAATATCTTTCCATTTCTTTGTATCTCTTCAATTTCTTTTAATAGGTCTTGTAGTTTTCATTACATAGGTCCTTCACATGTTTTGTTAAATTTATTCCTAGGTATTTTATTCTTTTTGTTGCAATTGAAAAGGAATTATTTTTTCCACTTCTTTTTCTGACACTTCATTTAGAGTATAGGAATGCTATGGTTTTTGAATTTGATTTTGTACCAGAAACTTTATTGTATTTGCTTATTGTTTCTAGTAGTGTTCTTATGGAGTCTTTAGGGTTTTCTATTAGAGAATCATTCATCCCAAATAGTGACAGTTTGACTTCTTTGTTTCCTATTTGGATGCCTTTTATATTTTCTCTTGTCTGATTGCACTTGCTAGGACCTCCAATGTTATATTGAATAACAGTGGCAATAGTGGACAGCCTTGTCTTGTTCCTGATCTTAGAGGGAAGGTTTTATTTTTCACCATTAAGTATAATGTTGGCTGAGGGTTTGTCATATATGGCCTTTATTATGTTAAGGTACTTTCCTTCTATACGATTTTGTGAAGTGTTTTGATCATAAATGGATGCTGTATCTTGTTGAAGGCTTTTTCTGCATCTTTGATATGATCATATGATTCTTATTTTTTAATTTGTTTATGTGTGTATCACATTAATTGATTTGCATATGTTGAACCATCCCTGTGCCTCTGGGATGAAGCCCACTTGATCATGGTATATAATCTTTTTAATATGTTGCTGTATTTGGTTTGCTAGTATCTTATTTAGGATTTTTGCATCTGTGTTCATGAGAGATATTGGTCTGTAGTTTTCTTTTTTTGTGTTATCTTTACCAGGTTTTGGTATCGGGTAATATTGGCCTCATAAAATGATTGGGAAGTATTCCTCCTCTTCGATTTTTGGAAAGTTTGAGGAGAATAGGTATATTAAATCTTCTTTGAATGTTTGTAGAATTCACTGGTGAAGCCATCTGGTCCTGGACTTTTACTTTTTGGTAGGTTTTTGATGATTGTTTCAATTTCATACTGCTGATCGTCTATTTAGATTTTCCAGTTCTTCTTGATTCAGTCTAGGAAGATTGTATTTTTCTAAGTACTGGTCCATTTCTTCTAGGTTTTATTTTGGTGTTATATACTTTTTCATAGTATTCTTGTATGATCCTTTGTATTTCTGTGATATCAGTAGTCATTTCCCCTCTTTCATCCCTGATTTTGTTTATTTGTGTCCTTTTCTTTTTTCTTTAGTGAGTCTAGCCAGGGGTTTGTCAATTTTATTAACCTTCTCAAAGAACCAGCTCTTTGTTGCATTTATTTTTTTCTATTGTTTTTTGTTTGTTTTCAATTTCATTTATTTCTGCTCTATTTTGATATTTCTTTCCTTCTGCTGACTTTAGGCTTCATTTGTTCTCCTTTTCTATTTTTTTAAGATGAAGCATTAGGTTGTTTTTTGGGCTTGTTCTTGTTTTTGGAGTAGGCCTGTAATGATATGAACTTTCCTCTTATGACTGCTTTTGCCATGTCCCAAAAGTTTTGATATGTTGTACTATCATTATCATTCGTTTCTATTATCTCTTGATCTCTCTTTTATTTCTTCTCTGACCCAGTTATTCTTCAGTAGCATGTTGTTTAATCTCCACATATTTGTGGTTCTTCCTGCTTTCTTTTTGCAGTTGATCTCTAGTTCAAAGCATTATGATCAGAGAATATGATTGGTATGATTTCAATCCCTCTTATATTTGTTGAGGCTATCTCTTGTGTCCTAGTATGTGGTCAATTCTTACAATGTTTCATGTGCACTAGAGAAGAATATATTAGCAGCTGTTTTGGGATGGAAGGCTCTGTAAATGTCAATTATGTCCAGTTGGTCTAATGTGTCATTTAAGGATGTTATTTCCTTATTGATTTTCTGTTTGGATGATCTGTCCATATCCGACAGTGGGTATTTAGGTCCCTACTACGATAGTGTTTTGGTCTGTTTCTCCCTTTAGTTCTGTTAGTAATTGCTTTACATATTTGGGCTCCCTGATTGGGAGCATAGATATTAATAAGTGTTATGTCTTCTTGGTGCATGATTCCCTTTATCATTATGAAGTGTCCCTCAGTATCTTTCTTTACCTTTTTTATTTTGAAGTCTATTTCATCTGATATTAGTACTGCTACTCCACTTTTCTCTGAATGCCATTTGCTTGAAATATCATTTTCCACCCTTTCACTTTGAGTCTATATTTGTCTTTGGAGCTGAGATGTGTCTCCTGGAGGCAGCATATGGTTGGGTTTTGTTTTTTGATCCATTCTGCAACTCTGTGCCTTTTTATTGGTGAGTTCAGTCCATTTACATTTAGGGTGATTATTGAAATATGGTCTTCTTATAGCCATTTTATCTTTTGCTTTCTGGTAGCTCAGTGTTTCCATTGCTTCCTTGTCCTTGTTTCTGTTTTCTTTATTTTGGTTGGCTTTTGTGGTTTTGCCTCTGGTTCTTTGTTTTATGTTATATACTTCAGTTCTGAATCTTTGGTGTGTGTGGTTACCATTACAAATATGAAAATGATGGTATATATACAGTCATCCATTTTCTTCTGCACATGCCTTATCTCCATTCCCCTTTGTGAATTGGATCTTTGAATCCTCCTTTTCAGTCATTGTTATCTCAATTTGTCCCTATGTATGCTAACATTCATTACTATCTTGTTATAACAATTCTTATTATTTTAAGCTATAATGCCCTGTTCTTAGTAAGGGTTGCACTCCTCTGCTTCTATTTGCCTGATAGTCACTTTACTCCTAATTATGTATTTTTTTTGTTGTTATTTTGTTTTAGGTGAGCTGACCCTTTCAGTATTTTGTGTCAGGCCTTGTAGAGAGAATTCCCTCAATTTTTGTATGTCTGGAAAGGTCTTAATTTCTCCTTCATATCTAAAGGAGAGCTTAGCTGGATACATTATTCTAGGTGGTAGTTCCTTTCATTAATAGTTTAAATATTTGATTCCATTCCTTTCTGGCTTTAAGTTTGAGCTGAGAAGTCCAATGATAATCTAATGGTTTTCTTTATATGTTACCATTTTTTCTCCCTGGCTGCCTTGAGAATTCTATCTTTGTCATTGTTTTTGATAACTTTAATACAACGTGAAGGCCTTTTGGGTTGAGATAATTGGTGTTCTGTTGACTTCTTGAATTCCAAGCTCCAGCTCATTCCTTAGATTTGGGAAATTTTCGTCCACTATTTGTCTGAAAATGCTTTCTAGTCCCTGCTCCTTTTCCTCGCCTTCAATAATGCCTTATCTTATGTTTCCTCTCCTGATGGTATCAGCTAGTTCTTGTATTTCTCTTTCATTATTTTTCATTCTTTGGTTTCTCTTATTCTTCTTTCTGAGCATTTATAGATTTCTGTCTTCGATATCACTGATCCTTTCCTCCATTTGGTCAGCTCTTTCCCAAGCTTGCTATTTCATTTTTCGACCCTTGCAGTGTGTTTTCATCTTTTGAAGTTCTATTTGGTTTTTTTTGTTGTTGTTGTTGAGGGTTTCCAATATCCTTGCTCTGCTCATCTAGTTGAATTGTTGATATGATTGTTTTCGATTCATTGAGTGCTTCAGAAGTACCATCCTGATTCTCTGTCATTTAAGTTGCATTATTCTACGTCTGTTCAGCTTATTTTCTGGAGATTTTTCTCTTTTTTCTGAGAATGCCTTGTCACCTTGCTTGTTCGTGGTGTTTAATGGACTATTTCTCCACCTGGACATTAATGGAAGTGTATTATGCTGTTTTCCAGGAAGAAGGTTTATTATATAAGGTCTGACGTTAGTCTGTTGCAAAGAAGGCACTTTTCTTTGGGTTCCAGTAGGTGGCGTCTAAACCTCTTGGTTCCCTGCTTTATATATAATGCCTTAAAGTACCTGTGTAGCTCTTATGTGCAGAACCCACGCTAAGACATGCGGTGTGCAGTTTGGGTGTTTTTTGTTGAGTTTTAGATGTTTAGCTTATTGTTGTTTCAAGGGAAGAGATCTGGGGACATTTCTCACTCCGCCTGTTTTTGAAATGTGACTCATTAGCACTGGTCACCCGCTGGGAATTGAAATCTAGCTTACAGGGCTGGTCACTTTTTGCTGCCATTGGAAAGGCCACTCATGATGACCACCCAGCTGTGAACACTTGGTCCTGAATCACTCGGAGCTGAGCTTGCAGCAAACCAATACAGTGCCCGGTGCAGTCTGCAGTTAGGTGCAGCAGGGTCTCAGAGAGACAGTGGCAGTCGGATCAATACAGCCTCATTCTTGCTTGTTAATTTGGTTAACTGTTGTGAGTTCCCACATAAGACCCAGCTTACAGCAAGAACTAGCTGCTGTCTGAGACTGGCCGACAGGCCCTCGATATCTGCCCAAGTTCGCGATGGCAGCAGTGATCTGCCTTTTCAATGAAGTGCGGCTCACAGCACTGGTTGCTTGCTTCGATGTTGCTCCTTTATATTATCAGATGTTGGTGTTACGATCAGCTGGACTTCTGGTGATACTCCACATTGATTATTTTAATTTGTTGTAATTGAGTGTGTCCTGGGAAGAGACAGACCCTACTTTTACCTAGTTCACCATCTTCCCCTTCCCTGGAGGTTTTTGTTATTGTTGTTGTTGTTTAAAATAACTTGTTTCTCCTAATATCCAGTTTGACCAGGGTGAGGCTTGGCTCACTGACTTAGATATAGAGAGGCAAGTTTTGGCAATACTAGGGATTCAAAGATTTTAATATTTATATTAAGCTAACAAGCATGAAATTATCTTAGAAAAGAATATATTTTCTACCAGTTTATTTTCTAAAAGATAAACATATCATTATATATTTATTCTGTTTTAAAAGCCAGAAAATCATATTTGTCAGAAAATATCCAAAGTAGGAGTTTTTAGGTTTCCAACCTAAACATAGTTAGATAATCATAAATGAAATTTTAAAACACATTTTTCACAGACTTCTTTGATATAATTTATTGTTTAGTTATAAACGATTTCTATATGCCATACATATTTTTTTCATTTCATGAATGCACAAGGAATGCTAAGCATTAATAAAACAAATGTGGCTATCATTGTAAATTTAGGTAATATAGTATTTTTTTCACAAAGGAAGTTTCAGAAAAACACATTTATAAAAATAATAGCAGAAAGTAGAATGTCAAACATTTTGAAAGAATCAAAAATACTAAAAATTTTCCAAAAATGAGCAGTTAACAATTTGTAGCCAGAGTAATATAATTATTGCTAAATATCTATATGTCTAAGACTCTTTGATAGTTTAAATATGTAAAATAATTGTGATGTACTTGTTAGTATCATGTTAGACATACTTAAATTAAGAAATCTTAGGAAAATATATACATAATATTTTTAGTTATAGATTAAAACCTAAAAACACCTTTGGTGTGCATGACTGTAAGTATGTGTGTATGAGTGTGTTTAGCTTTCCTTTTCCTATGAGTTTTATTTTTAATTTGCTTCTTCCCTATGCCTCTGCATCTTGAACTAGAAATAAAAATCTAAGAATATGTTCATAAATTATTCTGGAAGTTATATTTGGTCTTTTTAAAAAAATTAAATTGAGATCATTATCATTCTAATTCCTACCGCTTACTGCTTGTGCAGTTATTGCAAAGAACAACATCACACTTGGTAAAATCACAATTATTTAAAGTCTGTGTGCTCTTAGAAGATGAAAGCAATAGAAATATATTTTTCTAGTCTTTCTTATTATTCATGTTACTAAAATAGTAATTGAGAGGTATAATAATTATTAAAAGGAGTGTCCCTTCTCTTAGATGAAATTCCTCTTGCCAAAATTATTGCTCTGAAATTAAATTATTCTAAAACTATGCAAAAATATGTCATCTAGAATCTTCTATATTTCATTATTTATTACTTTTATTCATTTCCAAAATGAAGATCAGCAATGTTTTTTTTTTATGATGCTTTAGTTTATCAAACATAATATAAATTCCAAATGTTTACTAATCATATTAATATGGACCTTGCAAAGATGAAAATAGTTTAGATCATATATTCCTGTAAGACTATCAGTCATTTTTATGCTTGTAGTGAAATAATCTTTCTGGTATGTTGCCTGGGAAGTGAACTCTCTTTTAAATCACCTCAATTTAGATTCTTCTCCCCCTCCCTTTGGAAAGCATTTTAGATGATAACAAATATATAGTAATGATTTGTGTTTTGTTGTGCATCCAAATCCTACATGTGACACAAAGAAGAAAGAATTGTAATGATTCATCACAATGTATTTGGAGAGATACAAATGCCAACAACAGTCTTTTAATCTGTAGTACTGACTCAGAGAAATCATCAGAAAAAGTAATTGCTTAGCTTAAAAAATAGAAGAAAAGAAAGTACTCTGTAATGAATAAATTCACTTTGTATTATTGATAGGAAGGAAAAGGGGAAATAAAGTACTTATTAGGAATTTTTGTGTGTGGACAGATTCAGATACCAAATTATAAAAGCTGCAATGAAGGACAGAAAAAAGTGAACGTGAATCACTTAATGACAAAGTAAAGCCTAAAACTACGAAAATCATACTTTTAAAAAACCTTCCTGATGAACACGAATGCAAAAAGCTTCAAAAAAATTAGGAGACTGAATTCAACACTGTATTAAAAAGAATCATACACCATGATCAAGTGGGACTTATTCCAGAGGACTCAAGGATGGTTCCACATGTGCAAAACAATCAATATGATATATACCACATTAACAAAATGAAGAATAAAAAATATTATAATCATCTCAATAGATGTAGGAAAAACATCTGACAAAATTCAACATTCATTTATGAAGAAAATTTACAAAATGAGTACAGACAGAACGTATTTCAACATAGTAAAGGCCATATATAACAAGCCCACAGCTAACATCATACTCAACAGTGAAAATCTGAAAGCTTTTCCCTTAAGACCAGGAATAAGACAAGGGTGCCCAATCATACCACTCTTAATTCAACATAGAATTGGAATTCTATTCAGAGCAATTAGATGGGAAAAAGAATTTTAAAAAATCAAAATGGAAAAAAAAAGTAAAATTGTCACTATTTGCAGATGTCATAATTTATATATGGAAAACCCTACAGACAACACACAAAAAAAATCTGTTACAACTAATAAACAAATCCAGTAAATTGCAGGTGCAAAATCAATATACAAAAATCGTGTATTGTATATACTATCAATGAACTGGTAGAAAGAGAAATTAAGAAAATAATCACACCTTATAATCGCACCAAAAAGAATAAAATACCTACCAATAAGCTTAACCAAAAAGGTGAAGACCTGAACACTGAAAATGTATGACTGATTTAAAAAATTGAATGAGACATAAATAAAATATGTAATTAAATTTAATATTAGCTTAGTTAGAGCTCACTAGGCTCAAATTCTTGAAATTTCATGCAAGTTAAATTACTGATTATCAGTAAGAATCCAGAAAAAATGAAATATAAAATCGATTTAAAATTATAATAATTCCACTAAAGAGATATTATAACAATAAACATAGAAATTATTAAAAAATATAGGAAACAAGTTTAAGTAGCAAATATAACAGCTGTAAGATCTAGAAAAATTAATAGGAAAGACTGTTCTCTTTTTCTCAAAACTGTGCATATCAGTGGTATTTTGAAGTGTCCTTCTGTGTGTGTGTTAGAAAATAAATTTAATATCTCTAAGCTACTTTCACAGTGACAAAAAAGAAAATATTCAGAATATTTGTATAGTTGTATGTACTCTCATCTTTTAACCATCAAGATTTCACTTATCTCAAAGATTTTGATGTGTTTTCTTCAATGTGTTAATATTGGGAGCACAAAATGTAACATGTAATAAAACACTTTGTGTATGTTTTCAGTGTGCCCAGCTCCTTTTGCTAGATATAATGAGACTACCTCTGCACATTCTTCAGAATCTGCTTCCAACACCCTAGTAGAAGAAAGGATCTCTATTAATAGTCAGCCGAATGCATAAAAGGGCTTTGAACCCTTGAAGCAGGATTTTCATTGTGGAGCTTCTCTTTCTGCTGCTTAACTTGATATCATTCTGTGCACTTTTCAGACTATTAGACATTTTCAATATGCTGTGGTAGAAAGTGAATTTCAGAAGCTAATGGAGATCACAGGAGATGGTCTATGGAATTATAGTTTAAGTATCAAAGATTCTAGGACAACCTTTAAAAACTACCACTAGCTGGATGAGAAAACATTCCAGCTCTTAGAAATAGAAGCATAGGATGTGTAGGAAGTAGTGTATAACTAAACAGACACAAAAGGGTTTTTTTTTTCCTAAAAAGATGAAAGAATGAAAAAAAAAATATCTACACTAAGATACAATCAGAAATTATAAACAAGAGATGAGAGAATTTTTTGAAATAAAGTGAGAAATGCTATATTTACATTCAACAAATATTATGCCAAACACTTTCAACTTCATTTAATTTAATACTTTTTATGTGCTGCCAAATTGGGAAATGTGAAACTGAAAGTACTAACTGAAAGGATGCAGCCTGCAGAATAGATTAATAGAGATTATCTAGAAGCAACTGGGAAACAAAATTCTGCTTGTGCATTTCTGGAAGGTTGCGGGAAGGATGGCAGAACCTTTGGGTGCCTTTCTGTTCATGCTCACATCCCTTCCCCAAATCCTTAGTCTACTCTTCTGAGACACAGTTATCCCTGGTCTGCTTTCTTGTTTTTGAACACCTAAATTGTTTACTATATCTTAGTTAACTTTCTCTTCTTCCCAAGAGTGCTTGACCTTTGAAATTTTAACATCCAGAAAGCCTAGTAGAGACTTCTCCTATGAAATATAAGCGATATCCTGAAAATGGCTGCATGGAAAAGATGATGTACACTGTTGCCAAGTGGCTAGAAATCCAACCAATTAATAGACAGTAGGGTTAAGGAATGACTACTAGGCCATAAATGAAAGGGCCCTGCCCTAAGCAGCAACATTCATTGTTTTATTCAAGTTTTTAAATGATCAGATTTTAAATGATTGCAAGAATTCGACACCTATTCTGCCACTCCATAGAATTTCTGGTCCCTGTCTGTCAAATAAGAAGACAAGAGCATGGGCACCAGAGGAACTAAACTTTCCAGCAAAGTTTTGATAACCTTATACTGTTTAATTATGTAATAATCTATCCTTTAATTACTTGGTTAATTTTGACTAATAATATTGTAAATTCTGCAAGATAATACATTATGCATTTTCTTGCTTCCATCCCAAAAACTATAGGTCAAAGAACTGTAATGCCCTGGTTTGGAACTCCACGAGCCAAGAAGGAAAACTGACACCGATGCAAGCGCAAGAGGAGTTTATTGACAAACTCGAGTTTGGACCCCACTCGTTCACTGACGCAGCAGTGGTTGAGAGGAGCCCCGACCAGGGTTGGGACCTAATTTAAAGGGTAAAACCGCAGGCCTTGTGGAGATGCCTTGCGTTACCTGATTGGGGGTTAGGTTGACCTTTAAAGGATTGGGTGGTAGGTTGTTAGGTCTGCATGCAAAAGGGGTGTGTGCAGTTGGGCTGTGTATAGAGGGGGCTGTGCACAGAAAGGCCGAGTGCAGAAGGTGCCGGGGTGCAGTAATCAGGATATGTGCAGGAGGAAATAAGGGGGGGTGCCTTAAGGGCCCACCGATTAGCTGCTTGGCTGGTTTGGCCAGGTGGTAAGGCATTGTTCTGACCACTGGCCTTTGGGGAACTTTTCGTACAATTCATTGTGGATCACTCAGAAAAAATGGAATCATTCCAGCCTTTCAGAACAATGTGGTAGATTCTCCAAAGAGGAATCTTAAATAGTTGGCTAAATTATCAAAATGAAGTATTTATGCATAGCAAGAATATTCAAAATGCAAAACTTTTAATAAGTTATTTTTGTCTTCATTTTTATGTTTAAAGTTCCACTAGTAATCTTGAACAAAAAAGGAAAGGAAAGGAAAAGGAAAGAAAGGGAAGGGAAACTGCTACACTTGTGGCAAAATAGAAGATGGTAAATATAAGTGAGTTAAAAATTTGAATTGAATTTTACTGTTCAAATATTTTGTTCCTGAAATTTCAGTGTAAAAAAAAAAAAAAGAAAGAATTTATCATAAAAAATCAATTGCGACAGCTAGAGAACACCAGCTACCTGTACTGGGAATTATAAACAAGGATATATAAGGAATGAATCATGTCAGATTAAGCTAATTTCCTTATATGTCAGAGTATTTTAAGAGATCAGAGAGAAGCCAATAGATTAAATTATATCTTGATGTCAAGACTTTAATGCTATTCCGTTTAACACCCTCAATCATTAACAAACAAGGAAAAATGTGGCAGAGCTCTACTTATTAGATGTATTGACAGATATTTGGAAAGTCTTTAATATAGTGTCAGTGGTGACCACCTTATTTCATGGTGGTCTTTACATAAAGCAACAGTCATTTATGAAAATCAGCTGTTTTTCAATAGACCATTATTTTCCATATGTTGATAGCAGACACCAGAACATTTTTGCTTCAATGTGGCCTAACAAATTTAAATTTTTTTTTAACTTTCTCAACTGTAAAATGAGAATATTAGTAGAGCCAAGTTGAAGTGTTGCTATAATAATTAAATGAAGTAATTTGTATAGAACGCTCCTTGGCACATAGTAACACTTCGATAAATGGTGCTCTTTACAATTGTATTATTTCCATCAGTGTATAAGTAGGAGGTTAAATATTTTCACACATTTTGGGTACATACCCAGAAGAGGAATTGCTAGGTCATAGGTAATTCCATTCCTAATTTTTGAGAAAACTCCATACTGTTTTCCATAGTGGCTGTACCAATTTACATTCTCACCAGCAGTGTACCCATGACCTCTCCAACACTTGTTATTACTTGTCTCTTTGATGATAGCCATTCTAACAGGTGTAAGTACTATCTCATTGTGGTTTTGATTTGAGTTCCCCTAATAGCTAGTGAAGTTGAGCATCTTTCATATGTCTATTGACCATTGTGTGTCTTCTTGAAGAAGGGTCTGTTCAGGTCCTCTGCCCATTTTTTAATTGGATTGTGTTTGTCATCTTATTGTTGAGTTGTATGTCTTCTTTATATATATTTGGATATTAGCCCCTTATAGAAGGCATTATTTACAAATATCTTCTCCCATTTAGTTAGTTTGCTTCTTTGTTTTGTGATAGTTTCTTTTGCTGTGTATTTTTTTTTTTTTAGTTTGATATAGTACCATTCATTATTTTTTTGTTTTAACTTCTATTGCCTTTGAGGTCAAATTATAAAAAGATTCCCTAATAAGTTTACTACCTAAGTTTTCTTCTATGTAATTTATTGTTTCATGTCTTATATTTAGGTCTTTTGATCCATTTTGAATTAATTGTCACCAATAATTCAGTTCCCACAGAACATTTGATGAGGCCAAGATCAACTAGAGACAATATCGAAAAGTATTTTAGAATATTGGTGTTACTCTATCTTTATTTGCTTCTTTCTTCCTTGGCATCAATCCTAAGATTCTAGAATTACTTCCTCACTAGCAGCACCTGTTCTTGCTTGTTATTCATCTGCTCTCCAAAAATGAGTCTCTAGATATTAAATCTCTATTATTATTTGTCCACCACATTGTCATGTTTATGTCTCATTTTTTTTACAGTTGGATTAGTAAGCCACAGAAATTAATTTTCACTCAAGTGTTAATGACCAACTAAAACTTTTAATATCTTGCTCAAGGGTTTCACCCTATCTTGCTGAAAGCTTAGTAACAAGCCCACAGCATCAAATTAGTGTGGATTATTTCAGGTTGTTAGCCATCTCAGGAAATAGGATGTTTAAGTGTGACCCCATTTTAGTTATTTATGAAGTGAACCGAAAACAATTTCGGACTATTTAACATATGGTTTTGAAATATAATTAGTATAAGAGTATTCTTTAGTTATCTTCCACTGAGGATATATTTGATAGATTTAAATAACATGCACAATGCATCATAAATTTACTCAGAGTTCCTTGTCAGTTACCTGTATCTCCATCTTTTTCCTCTCCCATGATACGAATTGTTTCAGTAACCCAGTGACATAACACCTTTATCAGGCCTACATATGATCATGTTGCCAGAAAAGCAGTCACTGGAATTAGGTTTAAGTATTAGATAATCTAAAACTTTTTTCCAGAAGGTAATCAAGAAAAAAAAAAAAGGTGTAATTATTGAATTTTACCATTATATAAACATGAAGGAAATAAAATTACTGGCTTTTTAGGCTGGAAAGCACAAGATAAATCAGTTGTCAAAGTCTCTTTATTTTCAATGAGCAATAAAAAGTGGAGTTACTGCCCAAATCTCTATATTAATGCAAGAACTAGACTTGACTCCAATCATGTCCTTTACATTCTTCCATGCTTATTACTCATGGTCATTCTGGAGAATCAATTAAAGGAATCAATTTATAGATAATCAATATCTTTAAATGTTTATAATTATATACAAGGAGAGTTGCCTGAAATAGTATTGGGATTTCAGTGCTTTAAAGGAACAAAATGAGCAAGAAGCAATAAGTTTATCTCAAATCGGGAGCTCAGTCAATACATTGACTGTAATATAGTAAGAGTATATCTTTTCTTAGTCCAATTCCTACCATAAATGATCACCCCGGGTAATCTCCTGACAGATATTTTCCATATCTGACTTCTCAATGTAGCAGTCTGAGTAGATAATAACCCACCTCACAATTCTCATAGGAACAGCTGATTGCAGAACATTTTAGAAAAAATATGCCATATAAATACTTTACAACCATTCTTTATTCCCAGTGGATCTGTAATGTTAGACCTAATAATACAGTCTTTAATCAGTCATTCTACAGCTACGACGTGGGGTATTTGTGCTGGGAATCAGCAGCTTTTCCAGTCTATAAGCATCATATATTCACTACATATTTATATTACATTCACTTGTCCTTGTCAAAATTTTAAGAGAAGTTGGTCTTTAGGTTGAATAGTTGCCATTTAGTTGAACAATGAATACTCATTACATTTTGAAAATGGGCAGAATGAGCATCACAAAAACAAATATTTATTCGACTACCCAGGGCGCTATTCATAAACAATGGAAAATATAAGGCTAGACTTGATGCTTTCCATATAATTCAGCCAGCAGAGGTTTATTAAAATAAATATTTTGCAAAAATCAGAATCCGGTAGAAGAAACGAACTATAAATTATTGGTTTCATCCTCAAATCACTATCTATAGTGACCCTATGCTGTTATTTTGTAAGGCCAAAAGAAGCAGCTTAGAATTATATATATTTTTGTCCACCTTTAACCCCTTTTAGTGGGAGCTGTGCTGTGTCTGCTGGCTGAAACATTAGCCAAATGAACCCGCTGGCAGTTTTGTCTATTTCTTCTCATTATACTAATATAGAAAATTAACTAGGAAGCATGCTTTCTCTCTCCCATCAGGTCAGTAGCACAATTTATGAGGACATCGTCAAGACTGTTCCTTTTATTCATCCTCAGATTCTCTCTGGGTAGTTGCTGCTGACTACCTACTTTGTAATTTCTCTTCATTATGTTGCAATATGAGGCTATGGAGAGTCTTTTGTTAGTGGCTATAGACATGGCTGTCATTTTGTCCATTATTAGGTCAGTGGTGTGAGTTTTGAGAACAAAGGCAATGGACATAATAGTAGTTGGAATTAGATATTAAAGTCACTAAATTATCCCAAAGGATCCACAGAGAGAGAAGAGAGAAGAGATCATTGCCCTTGTTTTCACAGATATATGAACAGATACCGAATAACTTTTGCAAGGTCAAGAAACCAGCATTATGTAGAGAGAAGATTAAAACAATTTTAAAGACTTTAAGCAGCATAATTTGTGAGGATAAAAGCTGTAAGTGTTCTTTTTTCCTTTTTTCCTTTACAGATCCTCCCAGGTAGATTGTGGGTTGATTTTTCTTCTTTAACATCAACTTACATTTTTTAATATTGATGGCCTTATTTCTCTGCATATGCCGATACATTTTTTTTTTAAAACCGAAATCATGCTTTCTCCTTGAAAGAGAAGATTTCAGAGAAAGCTTTCCGCCATTGTTTTAAAAATATGCTAGGAAAAAAAGTGATTTAGATTTAAGCAATAGATCTTTTTTAATTTCCTTTATTATGAATAAATGCATTCAATCTTTGGAAACAAATGAATTTCATATGTGTCCCATAACTTGGACCATTCAAGATGTGAATGACTGGAAAGATGGGAAAGGCTTCAAACTCTTTATGTCATCCTTGTTCGTGTCTTTCATGACATTTCTTTGGGTTGACAATGTAATCTCAATTTAACCTCATTTTAGGACCAAACACAACTGATATAAATAGTAATTACAAATTAATTGATATAGGTAAAAGGAAAAATTGTTTCTGTGCACACAATTTGCATCTAACATCCATCCTAGGGTGTGAGACAGCAAAACTCTCAGATGAGGTAAATGGTGGAGCGTGGTGATGACAATAATGAAACTAAATCAGCAAACTTGACTTTTCCAACCTGAATTTTGCCCCTGCTTCTCAGGTCTGCTTAGCTGCCTTTCTCTAGATATAATGCTTGACTCACTCATTCTTCTCCTTCATTGAGCTTTGCTCAATCCTCACCTCTTACTAAGGCTGTCCTGACTATTCTATTTAACCCCTGCAGCCTTACCCTGCCAGTCCTCGCTACCCCAACCCTGTTCTAGCCTGTCATAATATCCTAGGTGTTTATCACATTCTAAATGATATAGTATTTGTTAACAGACTACAATGTTTATTTTTTTATTCTTACTTCCTCCAGCTAGAATTTTAGTCTATGAAAGCAAAGTTCTTCATTTTCTCTTTGGTGCTTCCAAAATCCTTGACCAGTTCCTGACACATAGCTGGTGCTCAGTAATTATTTGCTAAAGGAAAGAATGAATCTGGGCCTGACTCTGACACTGTTTTGTGACTTTGGAGAAAATTTTTTCACTTTTCTAGTTATAAATCTTCTCATCCATTTGATACCCAATCTCGAGAGACACAGGAATACATTTTTGCCTATTACTTCTGGCTAATTTACTTTAATATATGAAGAAAATATGCCTATATTGTTCCATATGTCTAAAAATGATAGAATTTTATATAACTGGCCTTAATTTGTTTCTGTTTTTGTCTTATTTTTGCACTTATTATACCTCTGAGAGCATTTCTATATGCTTAAAGAATTTCCTCATTTATTATAAAATATTTAATTCAAAAAAGAAAAAAAATGACGCATTATAAAGATACAAAGATCAATAAAATGAACACCTCAGATGTATTATGCAGCTTAAGAAATTGACCATTATTAACAAAACTGAAATTCTCTGAGTTTCCCTCTTTGATTGCATATCTCATGATGCATCTCCATTCTCCTCCAGAAGAGAAACCAAAGAAGTCCTGAATTTTTGTTTATATTTCTCTGCTTTCCCATAGTTGTACTATGTGTTTATCATCCTTAATACTACATTGACAATTTGAACTTAATGTAAGTGAAATTATAAATATGTGTGTGTGTGTGTGTGTGTGCGTAGCGTGTGTGTATACTTCTGCAACTTCTTTTACACATCATCATATTTTGAGGCTCATTAAAGTACACAAATGTGGTGTCATTTCAGTACTTGGCCCAGAGGTGGGCCCTTCCCAACTCCCCAGGGCAGAAAGGACCTATCTGGCAGGACCAGAGACCCCACACAGAGGGGCCAGGCCTACCAGCCCAAGCTCAAGTGCACGGTTCACCCTCCGGATGAGTGGAGAACATGGGTATGGCATGCTGGGACCCACAGAGGTCCAGCTCTGGTACTCTGCATTTAGTGCTGGCCAGGTATGGGTGCCTGAGACTTTGAAGGAGCTATAGAAGCCAGAGGGAAGGTGCTTAGTGATGGTGGCTACTGCTGCCCATTGAAGGTCCAGGATCCCTTTGTAGGTATGAGACTGAGAGAATTTGGAGCAACATGGCAGGACACACAGGTGCTTGCTCTGTCCCCAAGGGCGACAGCTGACCACAGCTGTCCAGTTGCTTCCAGGATAATTCTGTAGGTAACAGACTCAGGATGATTCTCAGGTTTGCTGAAGCACTGTGTGGAGGAGGAATTGCATCACAGGGGCAGAAGGTAAGGCCACCGGGTAAGGGGATGGAAATGACGGCCAGCGGAGCACACCCTGTGGGCCAGGCAGCATCTGAGACACTTTCCACACAGTATCTCATTAAACCCTCCTGACAGCCTGTGGGGAAGTTGGTGGTGCCATCATGCTCGTGGTGCACCTGCTGCCTCGCTGTCCCAGGAGGCCTGTGAGTGGAGCTGACCTAAGGCTATGCAGATTACCAGGGCAGTGGGGAGCCACACTGTGAAAGGGCCCCTCACAGCCCAGGGTTTGCTGATGCCCAGGGAAATGATCCTGACACCCCTGAGAAAATGCCGCAGACCTCGGGTCTTCAGAGCTTTCCACAGCTGCGGGCGCTATGGTGCCACTTTCCAAAGCTCCGATCCTCAAAGTCCAGCATCACAGTCTTGTGACAGGAGAGGCAATGACAGGCACAAGAGCCCAGCACAGCACTCCTGACCCGCCTCGCACCCAGACACGGCCATGTGCCAGGTGGGCAGATGCTGCACCTTCCTAACTGACACTGTCATCTTCTTTACCTGGCACAAGCCTCGCACTGAAATGAGAGACACCTCCTGCATGCTGTCAGATGCAGGTGCAGGGCGAGGGCTGCAAGGTGGAGCACTGGCTGGAGGCACGAGGAGGCCACCGTTGGCAGGCCACGAAGCCTGCGGCACCTGCCTGTTCTCAGGGTCTGCCTGGGTTCTGTTCTATTCTTAGTTGTTTATATTTTTGTCAAGAATTGGCATTTTGTTTTATCAAAAGGTATTTTTCTACATCATTAAGATAATCAATTTTGTTTTTCTTCTTTGGTATGAAGATTTCTGATATTAGCATCCTCTCTTGCATTCGCTCAATGTAGTCATGATACCTTATATTTTTAATCTATATTTGCTTTGCCAAAATTTTGGTTAAAAAAAGTAAGAGATGCTTGCAGACAGGTAACTTTAATCCATTTAAAGCAAAAGCAACAATGTTTTTTTTTTTTTTCCCCAAATCAGTGACATAATAATATTGATTTTGGTTTTGAATATATTTTCTTAAATATTTGTTAACTTGGAGATATATATCCGTATCATGATACTATGACTAAATACCATATATAAGAACTTGATTATTATTCAGTTGTATTAAATTACTAGGCAATAATTACTAACAGTTATGTCATGGAAGCAGTATGGATTTTAAGAACAATGCAAAATTTTTGTCCTCAAAGTTAGATATACTTGAGTTGACATAAATTATTGTCAAACATTTTGGGGAAAGTTACTCAACTCCTTGATACAAAATGTCTTCTTTAATTAAACTGAATTACTAATACCTTTACGATATGAGTATTTTGAGGGTAAAATGTTATGTTTGTGTTTATTAAATAGTAGTAACATTTTGTCTTTCCTTACTTCATCTCCAGGAGCAATAACTGAGATAAATAACTTTAAACTCTTGGCAGCAAATGTGAACTACAAATGCAAATACTCAATTAATACAGGCTAGCCCTATTGAGACATGTCTCAATTTAAAGTAGTTTGACTTAAATTAGTGTGAAATTAAAGAGCTTCTAAATTAGAAATTTAAAAGGCAAACCCTTCACTCATCTCTTATATTAGAATTAATCCTTTTGAAAGTTCACGCAGGTCAAGTTTAATCAGTTGCCATCTGGGATGCTTATATTATAACAGAAAGCAACCTTGTGATTTTAGTGTTAATGGAATTGTACCAATCTGGAATCCTAGCTCTAGGGTTAGTATTTCAGTTCTGTCTCTGTGTTTCTATGGTGCATTGTGTGTAATCCTAATCATGGCACTTAGTTTGTATTGTAATTATTTGATACAACTCTTATTCCCTTTCTCAGTCTTGAACTTCTTTGGTTGGTCCTATGCGTTATTTGTCTTTTTTTTTTTTTTTTTTTGGTCTTTTGTATAGTTCTCAAAACTGTTGAATAGTAACAATAATAGCAATAATAAAAATAGCATGTACTTTTACTGCATTTTTTTCTGTGTTAGACACTTTTCAGAAATTCACATTAATAATTTATCGAAAGGTCACAACAACCCTATGAAGTAGATACTATTAGTATCTTACTTTACTGGTGAATGTGGTTGAGTGAATGATCGGTGTTCTTATTATTTATTATACATTCAATAAGCACAAATGTATAGCTCCCCAGCTTCTTTGAAGAAAAAGATAATAACTATGTGACTGTCTTTGCCTGGGGTTTCATAACGGACTGCTGAAAATAATTATAGCGATACCTTTATATTTCTCAACAAGTGATGCTGTTTTTTGCTCCTTTAAATGTCCTTTTCATTTATATGCAAGGGAAATCTATAGGTTCTTAAAGAGCTAATGGGAGCCCTAGCCAGTTTCTCCAAAATTCCTTACTATCTACCATCTATTTGGCTTATTATAGCTCTCTGAGCCCCTAACTGTCAAGTCTACTACCACCCAACACAAATCCGCCCCAATCCACTTTTGCTTGCTTAGCATCCTTTTTTATTTCATACTAATCAGTGCACCTTCAACTTTTACAACCCCAATTTAATCTTTGGCTTCATAGAAATTCTGTTAAGAGTCATTCCTACCATTGTACTGTATTATCATCCTTTAAATCCTTCTCTGAATAAACTTATATGCATGATATACCTCACATAGAAGGGAATAAAATAATACTGTTTAGAACAATCAGGAATTGTTGTTGATGAAAAACATCGCCATCATTACCATAAGCACTAGTGAAAATTTAATTATGGCAAGTAGTCTTCTCTAGTTTTCACATGAGTTTACTCATTTAATTCTCACAACAACCCTATGGTTTAGTTAAGATTATTATTACCATCTGAAAATGAGGATGTATGGAAAGTATAAGTAATTGGCCCAAATATTTGCCCAATATCAAATGACTAGTAAATAGCAAAGGTGGTTTTTATATGTAGGTGGCATTCCTATCACTGCCCCAAGAAGGGAGATTTGGTGGCAGCAGGTGACATGGCAGCTCCATGCAGGCCCTGACTTCCATATCTTCTTTTTTCATACACGCATTATACCTTCACTGTAGCCATTCTTACCTCTGAAGAATTTTTCTGCACAATTCTGAAAACTGTTCTATTTTTGCTTAAGTTTGTTTGTGAGACTGAATGTACAATGGACAGACTAAATATGTTGATAGAACTCTGACTCACAACCTCTGAAAGAATCGGCCCACAACATCCAGTTCCCAACTCAGAATCAACCAGAGAAAGGCAAATGTGTTCTCTAAACCAATGATATGAAGTTCTACTTCCAGTTAACTGGGTTCCAGCTTCCTCATGTCAATGACTTCCAATCAGAGCTTAATCATAACTGCTGATACCTTCCCTTCTTTCCACTATAAAGCTTCCCCACTCCCCTGTGTGCCTCTGAGTCTCTGCCAAATGCAAGAGTTGGTGGCTGACTCCCTTGTTATCTCTGAATAAACAGCTTCTGTTTGTACTTATTTACATGCGTTTCATTTATTTCCACATGTGCATAAACAATCACTAAGTTCCACGTCTCTAGATAAATTGGCAGCTTATAATACTTGTCTTTAGCCTACAGAAAGTTATGGAAAACTGGAAGTATTACTACTTAAAGATTACATGATTTTCCTTATAGTTCTGAGACATATAATTACTAAGCTCATCTGCCCCCAAAATGCCCATCAGCATTATTCAGAGGCTTTTGAAATGGCCATGATGAAAATTTCATTATTCCAATGAATTTTGCCTCCTTATCCAAAGGCAAGAATTAAGTGAATTGTCTCCATTTTCTTGATTATGAATACCACCCGCCCCCCCCCCCAAAAAAAAAGGATAAGGAAGCTAATTCCTTTCCTCAAGTCAATGAAGATCTTGTAATGTCCTAACCTAATCCTTGCAGGTCTAACAAATTCTTCTGTGTCTGTTATATTTGAAGTCTGGTGTTCCCAGACCCTGATTCTATATTTTTGGGAAGATTTTATATTGGGGTGAAAGGCAGTGTTTAAAAGCACAGACTATAAAAACATGCCACCTACATATAAAACCCACCTTGTTATTTATTAGCTGTTTGATATTGGACACGTATTTGAGCCAATTACTTACACTTTCTATATATTCTCATCTTCAGAAGTGGTAATAATAATCTTATCTAAACCATAGAATAGTTATAAGAATTAAAGAAATAAAGGCATGTGAAGACAGCTTTCTGTGTATATTGAAAAAGCTGCCTTTGGTTTATAGAATATCATTTTAACTGTAGTGTCCTACTATGTAGATTATTTAAGAAGAATCAGTGTGTAATGATGAATGCAGCCTTTCTGATTCTGATGTATTTGATGTTGATCCTAATGCCTCATTTTTCCTTGTCAGGTTAAAGACTGGTAAGCTCATGTAATCAGTAAAAAAACAGGAAGCAGAAAGATCTGCATTTGCTTTAGCAGAAAGGTCTGCATGTATTTGGACTAATTGTTTTAAACAATGTGAGATAATGAGTAGATAAAGAAAGGACAGCCTTACTTACCACCCCACAGAATAGAAATTGCACCTGCCAGACTAAGCTGTCAAATTTTCTCTTGGGTTATGTTTTTATATGAGTTATAAGTGCAAGACTTGTATCGAATTAACTTTAATGCATGTTGAAACCGCGTTTTGGGAAATTATGCAATATATTGATTTTTTAAAATTGCAATATTTTCAGGAACTTTTAACAGGTTAATCTGTCAATTTCAACATTATTCTTTATTTTCCCACCATTTTTCTCCCCCTAGCATAGGTTATGTCAACCACAACTGCAAAATTAGTCATTTTTTGGCAGGGGGTCGGGTGGGGGAGGGGGCGGGGGTTTAACGCGAAACATTTTTGGATGGGCCCACATTTTTTCTGCCCACATTTGTTTTTGCTCCACCTATTCTCCTGGTTAAATTCACTCACTTTCATGGTTTAAAAACTCACCTTGGTGAAATAACTTAAAAATATCTATCTTCAATTCTGGCCTTCAAAACTGAATATGCAGCCAACTGCTAGCCATGTCTAGTTAAGTAGCCACGGTAGATGTTGAACTCAGCATGTCCAAAATTGCGTGTATCTTCTCTGCCCAATCTGCGACTCACCTATCATCAAAATTCTTATTAATGTACTACTTCCATCCAAGTAGCACCTGAGCCATAAACTTTTGACATCTTAACTACCTCTCTAGCATGTTCTAGGTAAAACTGAGAACTATTTCTTTAAAATATTTTAAAATCCTATTCACAGTTCTATACCTCCATACCTCCTTTCATTTCATACACTAATAATATTTGATCTGAATAGTTCCTAACTGGTTTCACTGGTTTTAATCTAAATTTGTTTAACTCATTCTCTGCTTTCCAGCCAGTGACCTTTTTATCTTCATTAAATGATGTGCTCATCTATTTGCCCAATATCAAAATATTCAGGCCCAAGTAACTCCCGTACTCCAAATCCTTTGTCCAATGTCATTTAGTCTTTCCCTAAAGGAGAACACCCTCTGTGCCATTATGTTGAAAAATTGCTCTGCCACCTAGTCCTACCTATCCCTACATGTGATACTAGTTAAGGAAAAAATTCATTCATGACATTTGTTAAAGAACAAGAAGGCAGACTTTATTCAGGGGGCCTATTATAATGGGGTTTTGAAGCAGGAGAGAGAGATTGGGCTCAACTCTAAATACAACAAGGAAAAGAAGAGATTCATAGCCAAGGAGCAGAGAATGGGAGATGGAAGAGGGTGGCGAGGAGGTCAGTGCATAGAAAATTACTCAGAGAAACAACAGAGGTAAGGAGAGATTTGGGCTAAACTGATCTAATGGAATTTTTGCTGAAGGCCCGCCAGGTTGATAAGACATCACCTAGGGGGTGGAAGAAGATGGGGGAACCTAATCAGATATGGAGGTTGGGGATTGTGCCTAAGTCAACCTGGTAGGATACTTGCTAAAATTAGACCATGCAGTATGGGACACGAAAGTACAAAAGTCAAGGCCTGACTGGGAAGAGGATTCAGAAGACCTTGACTAAAGTTTGGTCAAGGAAAGACTCTCATATTTTATTGAGTGTGTGCACTCAGAGTGTCAAATAACATGTAATCTCACACTGAATGTGTATGTTAGAAATAACATACTGCACCTTTCCTCAGCACTTTATGGACTGAACTCATGCTTTGCTCTTGCTGTTATATCTGCTACTTCTCTTTGTGTGGATACTTATTATGCCTCTGAGAAAGAGTGAAACATTTTCTTCTCATAGACTTTTCTCTCCCCAAAAATGGACATAGGAACAACCACAGAACTCTGGAGAATAAAATAATAGAAATTTTATAATTTTACTGTAAAATAATGTTTAAAAAAAATAGAGGTAATAGCAACCTTATAATAATAATAATAGTAATAATAATAATATAGAAACTAAACTACTCAATTATGACAACTAGACTAATGACTTCAGCTACTACCATTTATTGAGCAGATACCACATTTTAAATGCCTCGGCCAGCAATGTCTTATTTAATATTTAATGCAATTTTGCAATAGAGGTATTACTCCAATTATAAAATGAGATAACTGAGGCACACTAAGGATAAGAACTTGTCCTAGACCTGGGATTGGAAAACAACTGTCATAGATCTAAAATACCACACAACCTATCATTATATAGTCGATAATTTAAAGGATTGAAAATACACACATACACACACACAAAGAATTTGCATCAGAGGGCATATGTGGTTTACAAAGCCTGAAATATTTACCATCTAGTTCTTTATAGTAAAAGTTTGCAGACCTTTCCTTAGACCACAAAGCTTATAAATAGTTATACTGGGCTCTGAACGCAGGCTGTTTTGACTACAAGGTGCAGGTCCTTGATCATTAACCAAAACTTTGTGCTATTATTATATTGGTATTATGTCACATCTCACACTTTTCACTGACTGTAGAGTAAGTTCCTAAAGTCTGGCAGTCAAAAATATTTGTTAAACTAAACTCTGGTTGAACATTCTGTGATTTTGCATCAGGCTATTTTTCCTGCTAGTCTTTCATTCCACTTTTGAAATCTAGGTTATAATTACTCCCTGTGACTAGTGTACCATGTTTTGATATCTACTTGTCTTCTTCAAAGCCTGCACAATTTGCAGTCCTTTTAAGTTCAACACTGAAACGAAAAACTTGTTTCTCCTGTACTCTCAACACTTTATATTTGACACCAGATCTGTGGAAGTGTTTTCACATCAAGCAATTCTCTGACACCAGCTGAGTGTCCTACAATTTAACTCAACTCTGAGACTATGTAACTGGAGATAGCTTCAGATATCACAAGTTAAGGGCTCAGTCCCACAAGACTGTGCTATTTCAGATACTAATTGCAAGTCCAGGTTGTCTTCTGGATTTCTGACTAATTGGCTATAAGTCTAAGATTTCTGGGATTCCCTCTTGGGTTCCAACATTTGCTAGAATGACTCAGAAAACTGAGGACAAGTTTACTTTCTAGATTACTGATTTATTATAAAGCCTGTAATTTAGGAACAGCCAGATTGAGGAGATGCATAGCACAAGGTATAGAGAAAGTGGTATGAGGCCTCTATGCCACCTCTGGATGTGCCACCCTCCTGGCATCGTTGCAGGAAGTGACACCTGACAGAGGAATTCAGGCACTTAGACAACTTTGTTTGGAGAAAGGAGAATTTCTTGCCGGTGGAGTGTGTGGCAGTCAACAGGCCCAAAGCACAATCTCTCCTTGGTTAGATTTCTAACGATTTATATACCCTCACAGTGTCCATACAAGAGGTGTGTGATTCCTTTGTTTGAGCTTTTACATGTCCCTCCTTACTTAGAGTGGGGAGGAGGAGCTTCAGGTGGGAGGGCTGCAGGGAAGGAATTTCCAGACCCTTGGTCTTACAGGTCATTTGTTTTGCAGAGTCTGAGACGTAGTTATTATTAGCACTATTATCGGATTCTTGAACAGAGAGACAGGACTCCTCGCTTACAGGCAGGGAGCAGCACTCATTGATGTCGCGCCCGCTCAGCAGGTTCCTTATCCAAAGGCTGAGCTCTCACTGTAACAGAACAAACAGTTCCATAGTCTTGACATTCATACACAGCTACGAAGATAGGAAAGGAGCTGGAGACTCCTTGAGGCGGGGGGATGGGGGGGGTGGGGATGCTGCTGTGAAAAACATGTTAACTGAAGAGCATAGGGCAGAATGTGGTAAGAGAGAGCAGTTTTAACCAGCCGAGTTGGTTATTTCTGCAGGCCCTTTCCTTTGCATCATTTTTTCTTTTCTTTTCTTTTCTTTTTTTTTTTTTTTTACTTTCAGATGCCTCCTCTCCTCTCTCAGCATCTCCCCTGTTGACCAACCAGGAAGTTCTCCAAACCTGTGTCTTAGAGATTTTTATGAAGCTTCCTTATGTTAAGCAGGATTGATTAAATTGTTTGTTATTGGTGATTAAGTCAACCTCCAGTCCCTAATATTTGGGGCTGAAAGGTCCAAGATTCTAATCACACTGTGGTTTTCCTGGCAACCAGCCCTGACTTTGTGGTTATCTAGAAGCTTTTCAAAATTCACTTTATTAACATAAACTCAGGCGTGGTCAAAAAGGGCTTGTTATGAATAATAAGACATCTATGTTGGTTTTATCATTTAGGAAACTCCAGTGGTTTTAGGAGTTCTGTGGCAGGAAGAGGACAAAGACCAAATATATATATTTTTATTATAAATCACAGTATCAAAAATGTAATCAGAGGCCATTTTAAAAGAGTCTCCCTTACTTTTTGAAATAATTTATTATGCATATGGTATGTCTGTGAGGCTGTCCCTGTGTTTTTGCAACTCTGCTGGGATTTGTTTTACTTGATTGTTTAATGTAAATATAATTAGGGTGTCTTGAATTTGTTCCATTGCACATTGATATCTATTTCTCTCAAAGCCTTGATTGCCTAATAGCCTGGTGTATAAATACTTTCTGTGTGAAATATGCTACCACTTGTAATGAGTTACAGATTATTTAGATGACATATTTAGTGTTTCTTACATGAAAATACAGTCATTTGCATTCTGTAGTATTCATGCCCATTTACATTGAGATTAGGACTTTTTCAGTTTTTTTAAAGTTAGTATTAAAGTAATTAAATTCTGTGACGTTAGTATTCTAATAATGAGTTACATAAGTATTCCTTACAAGCTTGCCAAGAGGAAAAATGTAGTACGATTCCATAATTATCATCAATCATTAGTCAGTGACATCCACTGTGGTTCAGGTACCTCACCTGATGTTATTAGTTTGCTCCCTTCATTAAAGAGTGTGCCTTCCTACTGAGCTTGCCACTGAGTTTTTATCTCAGACTCCTCTTATCTGTTTGGAATTATCTATTAAAACAGAATTCTGATAATAGAATAATAAAATCAAACAAAAACAAACAGTGCTTTTTGGGGAAGTACTGTTATTAAATGTGTGGTGGAGGAGAAATATTGAACATTAAAGAAAATTACATGATATAATTTCCTCCTTCACTTCCCCTCCTCAAAAAAAAAAATTTTTTTTATGCTGGTTGTCTGCTTTTCTACACTCCATTCACAAAGACTTTTGGTTTCTGGTTTCTGTATATGGGATTTAAGTAGAGGCACAGAACAGTCTTTTTACTGGTTGAATGGGTATTAAAATCTGAAAGTTTCCTTTATAGTTCTGTATCCATGTAAATATCTAGATTTCCAAATTTGGAAAAGTAATAGATTTTCTCCTTGCCTTTCAATCTACTTTATTTCTCTTCTCTTCTCTTCTCTTCTCTTCTCTTCTCTTCTCTCTCTTCTCTTCTCTTCTCTTCTCTTCTCTTCTCCTTCCCTTCCCTTCCCTTCCCTTCCCTTCCCTTCCCTTCCCTTCTCTTGCCTTCCCTTCCCTTCTCTCTCTCTCTCTCTTTCTCTCTCTCTCAACATTCTCTGTTTCTTCATTCTCTACCCCCCTTTCTACCTCCCCTCTTCTTATCTAAGACCCTAAGACCTATTATAATCATGAGGTTTATCACTATGGCCATGGATTTGGAAAGGTTATTTGGTCCTATGTTAGTTGTCATTCACTGTACATTTTTTTTTCCAAATATTAGGTGAGTTGTTATCTAAGATTATATGAAATTGTATTAGGTCTATATATTGCATTTACAAAGCCTTGAGCAACCACCTATTGCTTAAACACATTCAGAGGGAAATAGGAAAAAGAGTTGATTCATTTTGTTTATTCCTATAGAACAGTGTTTTTCAATTTTTGTATCACTCGCACCTCTCAAGAAGCTTTTCTTTTTCTTCATGGTATTCCCCACTACATTTTTTAACCAGAGATATACTTGTCAACAGAAGAAAGTCAAAACCATAAAATCTTTTATAAGAGCTTATTTGAGCTAACACTGATGACAATGACAGGAAGCAAGATCTCAGATTGTTCAGAGAATGACAATTTTGCAGGTTTTTCTTTTATGCATTTGAAATTAAGGAGGGAACATAAGATTACATGAAGGTGAGAGAAAGCAAGATGGAGATAGTTAATATGATGTGCTGTATGAGGGTGGTTATGCCTTTAAGGGGTATTACTTCTGGTGTTTCAAAGGTGTGTTAACTTAGATGCATAAGAACAATGGAGAGGGCTGGCTTAAAAACCTTTCATTAAAAATATTATAGGCCTCAGACATGGCTACCTACCATGACCTGTTCATTTAGGAATTTATGATTTATTACTGCACCCATTTTTTATTCACAATTTCTCCCTTTTGGTCATAAATAATAGGAAGGATACATTGATGACCAAATTTTTGGTCGGGATGTGTGGCCTTACAGTACTAGGAAGTCTAATTCCTAGGATGTCTCAATATAAATGTCATCTTGTTGAGCCAGTGGACCATTGGGAATGGAATAATACCGTAATCATTGGGTGTGAGTTGAGGCCAAATTTTTCCTAAAAGGGATGGGCAGGCAAATGGAAGAAAGTCAAGTCTTATGGCCTTTAATGAGAAAAACTCTCTGAATCATTTCTATTGTGTGAGCTATCATGGTTTGAGTTTTGCCTTCTTTCTCATTATTCCATGTATCTGTTGATAGACACTCAGGTTGTTTTCATGTCTTGGCTATTATAAATAATGCTATAGTAAACATGGAAGTGCAGATATTTTTTGAACATAGCTATTCTGTTTTCCTCAGATATATGCTCAGAAGTGGAATAGATTATATAATAGAAGCTTCTGCACAGCAAAAGAAGCAATCAACAAAATAAAAAGGCAACCATTGAAATGGAATAGAAATATTTGCAAACCATATATCTGATAAGGAGTTGATATACATAATATATAAAGAACTCATATAATTTAATAGCAAAAACAAACAAAAACACTTAAATAATCAAATTAAAAAATGGGCAAAGAACCTGAATAGACATTTTTCCAAACAGATATTCAAAGGTCCAGTGAGTACATGAAAAAATGTTCAACATCATTAATCATAAGGGAACTGCAAGTCAAAACCATGATAGGTTATCACTTCACACCTGTTAGGACATATATTCTAAAAAATACAAAAGATAAAAAGTGTTGGCAAGGATGTGGAGAAAAGGAAACTTTGTGAACTCTTTGTGTGAATGTAAATTCATATAGCCACTATGGAAAACAGTATGGAAGTTCTTCAAAGAATTAAAAATAAAACTACCATAATATCCAGTACTTCCGTTTCTGGGTGTATAGCTGAAGTAAAGAAAGTCATTACGTCAAAGGTATATATTCATCGCCGTGTCCATTGCAGTATCATTTACAATGGCCAAGACATGGAAACAACCTCGATGTCTATCGACAGATGAATTGATAAAGAAATATGGTATATAAAACTGCTATTTGATACCATACACAGAAATTAACTCAAAATGGTTTAAATACTTAAATATAATACCTGAAACAATAAAACACATAGAAGAAAATATAAGTACTAAATTTATTGACCTTGGACTCAGAGAGGCTTTTATGAACTTGACCCCAAAGGCAAGGAAAGTAAAAGCAAAAATAAATGAATGGAACTACTTCAAACTAAAAAGTTTCTGCACAGCAGAATAAACCATCAACAAAAAAAGAGGTAATCACTGATAAAAAAAAAAAAGATGTTTGCAAACAATATTTCTGACACAGAGCTAATATCCAAAATATATAAAGAACTCCTATAACTCAACAACAACAAAAATAAATGATCCAATTAAAAAATGGGCAGAAAACCTGAATAGACACTTTTTTTCCAAGAAGACATACAAATGGCCAACAGATGTAAGAAAAGATGCTCAACTTTACTAGCTGTAAGAAAAATGCAAATCAAAACTTCAGTGAGATACCATCTCATGCCTGTGAAAATGACTATTATCAATAAGACGAGAAATAACAAATGTTATTTCTTGTATAGACATGTAGAAAAACGAACCCTCATACACTGCTGGTGGGTGTGTAATCTGGTATAGCCACTATAGAAAACAGTATGGAGATTCCTCAAAAAATTAAGAATAGAGCTATTTTATGACCCAGCTATCCTTCTTCTGGGTATTCACTGCTTCATAAAATAGAACACATGCGTTCATAAAGGTATATGCATCCCAATGTTTGTTGCAGTATTATTCATGGTGGCCAAGACATGGAAGCAACCTAAGTGTCCTTCAAAGGACAATTGGATAAAAAAGATGTGGTACATATGTACAATGGAATATTACTCAGCTATAAGAAAGCATGAAATACTGCCATTTGCAACAACATAGATGGATCTTGAGAATATCATGCTAAGCAAAATGAGTCGGAAAAGAACAAGAACTATATGATGATTTTACTAGTATGTGGGATATAAAAAAGAAAGCAACAAATTAACGAACAAAACAAACTCATAGACACAGATAACAGTAGGGTGATTGTCAGAAAGGAAGAGGGTGAGGAGAAGTTGAAGATGGTATAGGGAGTCAAATACATGGTGATAAAAGGACACTAGACTATGGATGGTTAGCATACAACACAATATACAGATGATGTATTATAGAATTGTACACTTGAAACTCATATAATGTTATTAACCAATGTCACCCCCAAAAATTAATTAAAAAAAATTTTTAAAAGAATACTATTCGACCATACAAATGAAAGAAATCCTGCTATTTGTTACAATATGGGTGGACCTTGAAAACGTTGTGCTATGAGAAATAAGCCACACAGAGAAAGACAAATACTGTATTATCTCACTTATATGTAAAATGCAACAACAACAAAAAAACTAATAAAAAGAGTAAAAGAGTGTGGATTTGTGGTTACCAGAGGTGAGGGTGGAAGAATTGAATGAAGATGGTCAAATGGTGAATGGTTGTATTATTTTTAATTTTACTGTTCACATGTTTATTACTAGTATATAGATCTATAATTTATTTTGTATCTTTATATTCTACCCAGTAATGTTGCTAAATTCAGTAATAGTGGGAGGTTTTTTGTTTTTGTTTTGTTTTATTTTGTTTTTGTAAATTCCTTGACATTTGCTATGTATTTCCAAGTGGAGGTAGAAATCAAGCTTCCAAACTTGACATCCTCTGACACCGCAATTGAGTGCTTCCTCATGACTGCTGGGGAGTAGTGCACTGATGCTGAGCAAGGATAAGAGTTCCAGCTCCCTGTGTGGTCTCCTCTGACAACAATGTAACACCGGAAGGGGCCTTATTACTCCTTGGAAATGGTGAAAATTTTGATTGTCCACTAGGCTTCCTTTGACACTGCACTAGCAGGGAGTGGAATGGACATCTTGTTATTATCCTGTGGGGGTCGGAGTCTAGGATCCCCACGTTATCTTCACTGACACACACACAATTGGGGAGCCTTCTCAAAGATGGCAAGAAGGACAGTCCTGACTCCCTACTTGCCTTCTCTGACACCACTCTAATGGAAATGTTAGGATGCTTCATTACAACCTCATCAGGATGAAAGTCTAGTTTCCCTACTCAGCCCTTGCTGGTGTGGGGCACAGTGTTTTCTATGGTGTTTGACTCAGTTGGAGCCGTATTGTCTAAAAGCTTTCTGTCTTGCTAGGTGTTCATTTCTCTGCTCTAGCTAAAGATAGCAGCCTTTTGTTGTTGTTGTTGTTGTTTTGTCTGAACCCATCGGCACTTCCAGGTTACCATCTTCTTCAGCTATAAGCTAAAATTTATGAGACAAAAATAATATAAGGGAATTCATCATTATGGCATCATTATGCCATACTTTGGTGCCCAAGATCCCTTCTTCTTTCTTTTGGCATATTTTTATGTTTGTTTAATATATGATATATAATGTAGTTGTACTTAATGGAGGAATAAGGAAAAATATTTCCACTTTATTTGTTATTACTTAAGTCTGTCAAATCTATAGAGTAAAGCAAAATGAAACTAGTCAACCCTAAGTAAGAAGCAACTATGGACACAGATGCCTATACTTCCTGCCAAAAAGAACTGGGGTAATAAACAAAGACTGAATGAATACCAAACATCACTTTCTATCATTTTGGCTAACTAGATATCACCATTCTCTATCCAGACTTACCCATAGGGGTGGTGGATGAGGTAAAGAAACATTGAGCATCCCTTGGAACAATGAAACAGAAGTATAGGTATATTAGTCACTTGGTGGTATAGGTCTTACCATCTATGGAGAACATCAGCAAAGTGTAAAAAAAGTTCTGTTAAATTTTTTGTGGCCATTTTCATTTGCTCTAAGAACATAGAAAAAAAAAGATATAAACTCCCAGATCCTTTAGAACTTTTTATGAATATCTTTTTGTTGTTGTTGTTTTGCACACGAATCCTCTGACATTTATCAAGAAACATTATTAAGTTTACCCAAAAGCACATACTCCATTCCACAGAGAGACCCCTGCCCAAATTATAACAGCTCTACTGTCCAATCAAGCTCTGAAGATACGGTTATACACGTTGTACCAGATGAGAGTAAAAACCTTGATTAAAAAAAAAGTGCTGAAAATGTACAATGCCTCCAACTTACCTCCAGACCCAATAAAATTTTATTATGTCAGTTTTCCCATCAACACAGTTCTCTCAAAGAATTAAATTCAAAACAAAATGAACTGTTCTCTTTTCTCCCCAGAAATAAATTTAGAAATGGAATATTGACAAACCATCTCATTTCTTCATCATTTTCTAATTAGACTTAGTCCCACTTATAAGGATCTCACTTGGATCACAGGGGATGTGAACTGCTCTCCAGGGCTGCCCTCTTCACAGCTGATGTATTTCTTTAAGAGCCATTCCAGTTTTCTAAAGTTCCAGAGTACTAACAGAAAACATTCTAAGCATCTAGCTCTGAAACACCATCTTCCTCTGTTCCCTAAATACCACTTATGCTCTCAAGATACAAACTTGTAAAATCTAGAGGTACACTAAGATTAAAGACTAATGCAGATGGTGTTATTGGGGACTAAGATGGTAGACAGCAAAAACATGAGAGACAGAAAAAAATTATTTATTAAAAAATTTTTTTATTTGACCAAATGGTTTAGACAGAAATTGATACCTAAGAACCTTACACTCAATTGGGAGAATGTTCTATCAAAAGACCAATGACACTATGCTTTCAAAATTCTAATGAATAAAACCACACCACTTAGAATGTCTTTTCTAAGAGAACATGTCAAATACACCAGCATTTTGTTTTGGGTAAAATTTAAAAATTAAAATGGCTTTCTTGGTCATTTTTTAAATCTTTATGGAGATTACCTTCATCCTTTCAGTGTCTGTACCAAACATTTAAAACTTCGATTTCCTTTTAATATTTTAATTGACTGCTGTGTTTCTTGTACCTTAATAGTTAGTTCATAATGAGCCTTGACTAGGGACACAATATTTAATCTCTATGCACACAGGGTTATTCATGCTAATGATAGGCAATTCTCAAAAAAAAAAAAAAAAAAGTCACGATATTAAATGTCCTACAGTCCTGTTTTCTGCCCTTGTTTCGATGTTTTTCCAACCCCCAAAATATTCTAAGACTTTCTGAGCTCTGTGCTGCCATGTTTCTGCCTTGGAGGCTACTGCTTTTGCTTTCTACTCTGAAATTCCCTCAGCCTGAGAATCCTGCATCTAGGCAGATTGTCACCTTATTCTCTGAATTATTCCTTTTAGAAAATCTCTCTCAATACATGACCAGACAGGAATTGCTGGTATTAGTGGGAATTGCATTCTTGAGGAGCTACTAAAAAGTACTGCATCATGAGTCATGTGCCTCTTTCCTAAACTGCATCTTTCAACAAATTTTGAATTCCTAAGGCCATGAAAGGCTCTCTCTTTCTTCCCCTCATTTTATTGGGGCCTATTTTCATTTCTCTTTAACGTCCCCAGTTCCTTTCAAACTTTTTCAAATTGATCCCATTCCTGTCCTACAATATGTAAGATAGTCCCTTTGCTCGATTTAATTGTTTCTTCTCTTTTCCTTTCTATTTCTCACAAATCTTGTTTGAATTTTAGCATCGAAATCCATCTTCATCCAGCTTTATTTATCTTTGTGTTTCAGATATGTAAAACCAAAGGAAAAATTGTAATAACATGCCTAATTGAGAAACTTTCTTAACTTTTTATTATAATTGTTTCACTGTTTCTTACCCAGATATTCCAAAATTCCTAACACCTTAATGTTTCCAAATGGTTAAGTCTTTATTGCTTTTTTTTTTTTTTTTTTTTAGTCTTGGAATGCTTCACTTGCATTGAGATTTATTTCTTATGCAATCCAAGAAGAGAAAACCCATTTCGCCACCATTGCACTGAAAAAGAGGTGGTTTTATTTCTATTTATTTTTCTGTTCGAAAACCCACTGTAGTTAAAACAAGGTTCTACATTTTCCAAATTCATGACTGTTATAAATATGCAGCCCCTTACCAATCCTTCAGCCTTATGTATGATAAGGGTAAAGAAGAAAAGAGAACTCATGCTAAGAGCCAAAATACTCAACACAATGGTGTCCTGCTTATACTGATGGATTCATTTCCTCCCCAACGTGCTGACTCAGAGAAAAGCTACACCCTCAACACTTGATGCTGGCCTATAAAAATTTGCTGCCCAACAGCAGTTCATGGTTTCCTATGAAATGTCATCGGAGGCTTCCTACAATCTACCCAGGACTCTAATTCTGAATAAATTACAGACTCTGCTGTTCAGATTTGTTTGTTGCTCATGAGGGATACTTATTGATGGGATTCTTCAGGGCCATATTATCTTGTGTTGTCCTACAGTTTTACTCCACAACCTTAAGTTAGTCTTTCGTTTAGATAAGCTGGTATACTATAGAATGTCAATTCGTTTTATAGGCTACTAGTGGGCCTGGTGCCAAAAATAAAGGCAGACTTAACTGCACGCTGCCTCTTTTCTTCTAAGATGGTACCTTAAGTCACACTTTTGCATTAGGCCTGCATAATAGAACTATAATGCCAATTATATATGTGTGTGTATACACACACAATTATATATATGTGTATATACACACACAATTATATATGTGTGTATATTTACACACATACATACACATATATATACATACATGTATATATGCATGTGTGTGTGTATAATTTAAACTGTTTTTGTAGTCACTAAAAAATAGAAAGAAATATATGAAATTATATTTATGTAACCCAATATATTCAATATATTTCATACAAAATTATTAAGAATATTTATATATATTTACTTTATATATTTCTTTAAGCTCTGGTGTGCATGTTAGACTTAAAGGACATATCAATTTGGAGGGGCCAACTAAAAATGCTTAGTAGCCGCATATGGCCAGTAGCTACCATATTGAGCAGCACAGCTCTAGATTTTGCCATTGATAAGAAAAGGTGAATCTGAAAGCAACAAAAGAAAAAAACCTCTTACAAAGCTCAGAGCATAAATGGACTGCAGCACCCCCTCAGAGCCTTCCTGTGGTGAGGTGATGCTCAAGCACACAGAGCCCTTCATCCACTTTTGCCATATCACCTCTGTGAGTGAACAATAAAAAGAAAATCATAAGTAAAAGCCCATTACTTATCTTTCAACTGGCTCTATCCCAACCTTGAGAGCAAAGTGAAGGTAGAGATGGGAGATAGGAGGATGTTTTGACTCCCTCAGAAGAAAAAGTTAGTGTAGCAGAAACCATATATATAGACTCGATTCAGACACAATTGTGAACTTGTTAGCACTGTGTTAATTGTGGACCCGGAGTAATTTCCTTAAGTTCCCTTTTACCTCAGACACCTCATGTATAAAATTAAGAGGATAATATAAAACAAGCAGAATGTGAGGAATATAACCCAGTGGCTAAGTGATTAATGAATGGTATGTGGACATGAGCCAATATCATTTATTTTTATTTTAAAAATAGGACACAACAATAACAGATATATGTTCATTAGAGTCATAGGCTTTACATTGTAGACAGTGACCTTGGGTGTTATTATTTAGTAACTCACTCTCACTTCACAGATAAGAGTACTTTATAAATATGGGCCACATATCTATTGAATTCTTAATTATTTCCTTCTGTAAATAATTTAATCATACAAGCATCCTCTGTTGTCTGGATTCATCAGAGAATGAATCATTTTGGACAAGAGCATTTCTCATCTGATAGGTGATTTATGTTCCAAATAGGTTTGCAGAGCTTTCATTTTGTAAAAGTGTTACTGCTTTGTGTTTTATGTGATCATGTCTTATTAAATATATGGAATATGTTTTATACACTATAGGAAAAATTTAAAAGCCAAGTTGTTAGATAGCTAAAAGAGTAGAAATGCCCTTTTGGATCAATAAGGAAAAATCAGTGGTGTAATTGAGGTGGACAATATGATTTTTGCATCCCTGCAACATCAGAGAAGATTCTCACAACTCCCTCTCTACAGCAAAGATTCTGAAGTAATGTTTGCAGCCAAACACATCAGAAGAAACGATAAAAGAAATTACACCGTGACCGAATTAGAGAGGCCCAATGTTTTGTACTATATAGGAGAAACTTGGGACTAATCCAAGCGAACCTAAAGGAAAATTCTATATGCTTTCAAAAATTCACATATGCTAGATTGTTTGTTTTCAACTCAATATCATTCCTGTCTCCACTTGAATTCTCTTCTCAATCACAGCAGAGAAGTCTAGTACTACATTTCCCAGAAGCTCATTAACCTTATGTTTCCTTGTTAAGGTAACCCTTGTAAAGAGAGGCACTCCTATCAGGTTTAGAATGTAGAAACAGAGTTTATTATTCTCCATAAGCTGGTGGGGTCAGGGGAGGCAGCTGAGATCATTGGTGGCTAAACTATCTTTCAATTAGTGCAATAGTCACGATGCATTTTTATGCTTCCAAACGATACCTTATTTGGCTTTCTAGATAAAGAAGTGAAGTAGATTATGATATTAAATATTCATGTCTCCAGACCCACCTTCAAAAATGCCCCCGAATCTAAGAAAGTGCAGGTCTCCTGAAGGTATACTGCCTTAAGTCATGCCAAGAAATATCTTAAAGTTTGAGACACAATTTGTCCAGTGAAGGTATGATGCTAGACAAAATGTCAGTAATCCTATAAATCAATAAAACTTATCCCAAATAAAAGATTTTCCAATACTACAGAACATACATCCTATTTTTTCCTGTCTAAAGAAGCTAAAAAAAGAAAAAAATCTTAAAGGGTGAAATTTGGAGGTAGTAGCTTTATAGTTTTTGAAAGGATTATTCACCTCTGCCTATATCCAAATTTAGTATGCAGCCAGGTAGGGTTATATTTTCACTGTCACTCCTCTGGGATGAACTACATCAGGAAAGGCTAAAATTTGGAACTATACCTATTTACTGTGGCGGAGGAGGCACAAGAAGTTCAGTTTAAAAGGTACTTAGAAGAACTTCATGCTGGGTAGCATCTCGATCTAGGGCAGTAGTTTGACTCAAGCAACAGTCTGAAACAAATAGTCTAACCTGAAGTGGTAGATCTGTTCCAATCAGACACAGTGACAGGAAATCCAGAATTAGGCTAAATTCAAGATAATGTAGACCTATAAGCAGTGGCCAGCAGGACTTCAGCCAAAATGCTGCAGTTTAGAGTAAGAAATCTATTATTTGGAAAATAGATTATTAGAGCAAATCCAGTCTTAGAGAGTCTGAGAAATAAAGAACTTGTTAATTCATAGGAGATGGTTCATAGGGACTAAGAGTTCTATTTCATAATGTCATACTAAGTATGGTCTTGTTAATAAATCCGAAGTGCAAATTTTTATAGCTAGCCTACAAAGTCATGGCCAGACTGAGTTAGCTTGAGTTACCTCCTAAAATGAGAGGTTAAGATAAGAATATGTACAAAGATACTATAATGGAGACTAGTTTAAGAAAACAGGAGTGCAGGACATGGGAGAGTATGTGGAGAAAAAGCCAATTTAGAGTACATATTAGAAGAACAAGGGCAATTGGGACATGACCCCTCCTGGGACCTTTTGAAAAACATACATTGAGCTTCTCAGAATTGTTTCTACAAGGATGGACCGAGACAAGTATTTTCTACCTTGGGTGCCTCCTATGCTGTTTTAGAATTGCATCCCCTATCACGACCATCGACTTCAAAATCTCCACATTACAGGTTTGCATGTTTGCTTGTCAACAACTCCTCAGCTAACTTTATTTAAACACAAAGTTTAAATTCAAAATTTAAATTTAAATACAAAATTTCACAATGTTGCCTTAGGGTTCCTTAAATCCCTGCCGAAAAATTTTACTTCTATATATAGGGGCAGAGGTTAGAATAGACATGAGAGTTATGGTCTATTAGGAGGGGAGAGGATGGAGGTGACCTTGTTAAAGATACGCTCGTATTTTCGGGCCTGTCGGGATGTCTGCAGCTCCACACCTGCCCGCATTTCATGAAGAGCTCATTTTATACTTCCTTGTTCCATTTCCCTAGCTAGTCTGATCACTGTTCTATGTAGCATAGAATGAACGGCCTTGAGAATCACTGGTCTGGTACACAAATTACTTCAAGAGATAGAATTTGTTTTAGAATTGGATGGAATATGCACATCCATGTAACTGGTTTTACCATGTAATAGGCTAGTAGAGACAAAAGGGAGAGGTTAAATAGATTAGCTCAAGGTTTAGCAGTCATTTGGTACCAGGTTGTTGTTTAGAAAACCATGCTGACAATTTCTTCAGGATTCAGGAATCCTGACTGTTTTTAATCTCAAGTCTCTCAACGACACCAAAATAAAAAAAAAAATAAAAAAAAATTTTAAAAAAGGTCTTGTTAGAAAATCATTTAGTATGCTGCATTTATGTTGTGGAAACAGGCTTTTGGCATCCATATATCTAAATTTAAATCTCTGTTTTAACTTTCTTGAGTTATATAACCTCCTGAGATTTAATGTTTAAACCCACTGATTTTTATTTTACTTAGCTATAAGTAGGGAAAATTAGACTATAATTTCTAATCTCTTTTCCAGATTCTTGTAAAATCAGACCCTGTGAAGCATATAGAAATGTTTTGGAAACTATACCATGGAAATTATGAAGCTGAGGGACATTTTTGCATGTTACCTGATGTGATGACATGGGCAGTGATTCAAGTTTAAGGTGCATGTTGTATGGCTGTGCCTCGATATATGTTTCATCTAATAATATTTATTTAATGTAAGATATAATTTGAGAAGCAGAATAGAAAAGAAGATAAAGCTAGTAAGACAGTCGTCCGGGCAGCCTTTCTAAAGATTGTTGAAATGAGTTTGAGGAAGCAAAATATCCCTGGACGTGTGATCAGCAAGCACAGGAAAAACCCCAAACAGAAAACTTTGTGGTTGAGCATTGTACATGTTTAGAAATACTTGATGAGAGTGTAGGTGGGGAATGCTACAGAAATATAATTTAACGTTTTGTATATTTTATTTTAACTCCTCTTTTTGGAGTATCATTAAGGCCTTTCAGGGATTTAAATTGTTTGCTCATATTTTTGCTACAATCGTCAGAACATGGCCATGAAGGCAAGCTGATCCTTCATTCCTTGGCACTGCCACCCCGCCCAAAATCTCATAATTATTTTTGCTTATATTATCAAGATATTCCAAGTTTACTCTGATAGTGTCTTATGGAAGGACCTGGAGCCAGCTACTCTCTATAGAAAGAAGTGTAGACGCCAATAGCAGGACCCTGGGAGGCCACCAGAGGTCCTGGTGAGCAAATGGCATGCTGCTACTGCTCCTATTACTAGGCTCCTTGGTGACAGAACTAGAAAAGGTATTTCTTTTTAAAAGTATAATTTTATTCTCTATATTCTATAATTTTTACCTAATTTAAATAATCAAGTTGCTATACTCTACTTTTCTTCTAATAGGAGGTTAAAGTAACCATTACAATGTTCTAGTACTCTGACAAATAGGAGAAGTAAATATTAATTTTTGCCAATTGAGCACATAAAACCAGTCGTTGGTAATGATTTATTCAGTGATCTTCACAACTAAAAATTGAGTTCTCCTTCTGTGATATGACTAAGATTTCTTTTCAATTATAATTAAAATTATTCCACTGCGCTAACATAATTATGTGAGAGATAATAGTGTAATGGAGTAGGAAAGGATGCAATTTTTTACTTAGAAAAGTAATTTAAAGACATACACAACTTAAAGCTAGAGAAAATAGGAAATGAGACATAAATGAGTGAGCTAATTGCCAACATCCTAATTAAAAACCAACTTTGTTTGCAATTTTAATATATTTCTTTGACTTCAGATATGAAATAAGACCCCGAAAGAGGAAGAGCAGCTGAAAGAGCACCCACATGTATTTCAGAAAATTCCTTGTTTTGAACAATTAAGAACAAATGCAAAAGAGATTTTGGAGTTGATGAGAATTGTTTAAATGCTATTTAATTTGGAGGTAACTCCTTAGGGATACAATTTTTAAAAAGTTTTCTCTTTGCTCATTGTTTATTACTAAGAAGATTTGCATGAAAATAGAATCTTTGCTGCTCGAGGCTTTTGATTTATTCTAATGACTTGATAAAAATAAAAGCTGTAATATGTACAACATTATCTGATTCATCACATAAAGCAATGCTGTTTAAAAATAGGACAAGAGAAGACAAAATTATCTTTTTTTACTTCGAGCAAGGCACCTCATTTCACCTTGCCTGAAAACCTAATCTGATAAATTCCTGTTGTGCTCAAAATACTATTTTGTTTGTTCAGGATAACGCTGTATCTGTTGCCCCAGCACTGGGATATCTGCAGCTGATTATTTCAATTAAATTATTGACATTCAGGTTTTGCAGGGAGAAGGAAAGATAAAATCAACAGAAATGATGATAAAGTATAATTTATTTTAGTTCAAAATAAATAAATCAAAATACATATAAGAATACTCATATTTGTCTTTTATTGTGTTTTAACAAAGCACGACTTTGAAATGCACGTTTTGTGTACTTTTTATTATCCTGACATATTGTTAATTTTATTATTCCATTGTTTTCTGAATTTGGTTTGGTCATATGCTGCGTGTAGGAATAGATCCAAGTTTTGTGACCTGGCACAAGACTCAAATTTTTTTTTTTTGAGGGCACCTCATTTAAGAAAAAAAGTACAAGTATATAAATAAAATGTTGGGTGCCTACATAGTTATTTATTTAGAATGAGGGAAAAAGAAAGACAATAAATGTGTAAAACTATGACAAACCTCATCAAATTCACCAAACTCCCCCCCCTCAAAAAAAGATAATTTTATTTCTATAATTTTTTTCTTACCTTTTTTGGCTTCTTGGTCTATCATCATCATCTACCTTTCCATATGACAATAATTTCACATTTTTTTAATGAATAGAACAGAAAGAAATAAGTCTTTCTTCTAATGTGATTGATCAAAATCTAATAATATTAAAACATTTATTTCAGCTTCATACTCATTGTGCTAATATAATGCCAATTTTTTGAATTGCTGTCAAATTTAGAAAAACTCTATCAAGGTTTTTTTTAAATCCATGAAGTATAAAATGTGAAGGCATTTCAAGTTTTCTTGGACAGTGACTAAACTTAAACACTCTTTGAATTGACTGTCTTTCATTACCAATCTGTCACTGCTTTCCTTATGTCACAGATTGAAGAAGAGTTGGTCCTGAGGGTAATATGAGTATTCCTGAAAACCATTCTTGTGTAAAGACAATGAGTGATGACTTAACTGTATATGCAGACCATATAAATATGTCCTAGTAAACCAATAATAAACTTCCCCATTAGACATGTACCTCCAAGTCAATTTCCTATTAGCCTGATCCCCAAACTGCCCACGCCACTCTGTACTATATGACAAGAGAGGGTATGTTATGTAGGAAAAGTCCGAGTGGAAAGAGACAGCGATCCTAATAAATTACAGTTAAAATACCTTATTTTGAAAAGAGCATTTGAACAGATTTAGTCTACCCAGTAAAGGATACTGGAAGGAGCCTTGCGAGTGAGGAAACTTGAGGCATGTTTCATTAACTTCAGGATTTTTTTTTTTTTTTTGCCTCAATTGAGAAGTTTGAGGACTATAGAGATTACAATGCTAAGGTAATATTCTGGCTCAAACTTGGGTCTGGTAAACTGCCTTAAATTCAGCTTATCTATAATCAAAAATGTGAAAAACTGATATTCAGACTATCTAGTGTTATAAGACCTCTGACAACTGGAGTGCTAAGTGGTCCCTGCTTGAATTTTCAATGTATCTCTGAAACGAAGCAGACCAATATCCCCATCCTTCTCCCACTACTGTGTGTATGCGTGTGCACGTGCACATCTGCACATACTCTTGAATAAGCTCATGCTGATTCTAACAAGATAGTGTCGTGCGGGGATAAATATAATCCATTCCCAGATGAAGGAAAAAATAGCACCTAATAGCAGCACATACTGGAAAATACACATTGTATTCTAGATTGGTTCATGATTCACTGTTCAATACAAAAGCCAGACTATAGGAGAGAGGTCAGTTATACACAAGTTAGCCAGAATTTAGTTGTTAAAAATATATAAGGAGCCTGCAATTGGAGTGGATCTTTTTGAGTTTGATTTACTACTGAAAGAAGATGTTGTTAACTTGGTCCTGGTTTTCACCCAGGTTGGTGATCCAGAGTCAAGCAGTGTGTCCTCTACAAAGGCCCTCGTTGACTAGCACCAAATGGTGTTTAACTCTAAGATTACGGCTTATAAATCAGCCAGTGTTCTTCCTGATATCAGGATAGAGTCACACAGAAGTAACGATTTTTACTTTGTATAGGTTATGAGTGATAGACTCTGGGAAAAGATACCTGAGTTCCAATCCCTTCTTCACCCCTTATTTGTTACATAACTTTGGACAATCATTTTCTGACTTGGTTATAGCATCTGTGAAATAAAGATAATGAAGGCACTCATGTAAATGGTTGGTGTGAGGTTTTGAGTTGATTCACATCAAGACATTAGAACTACGTTCAGCAAAAAGCATAAATTCAATCTTAACCGTGTTTACAGTAAAGTCTTGATTGCATCTTATGCTACCTCAGATTACTATTAACTTCATTATCTTTTATTGTGATTTAATTACAATTAGTGGAGCCCATCAGTGGCTTCATCTCCTTGGAGACATGCAATTGAGCTGTGGAATTTAGCTGTCTTTTAAGAAACCTTAGTTAATACATCTTTGTAAAACATTGTTGGCCTTTGCTGCTGTTTTGCCAGTGTTAATCATTTCCACCTTCTTTTGGCACATTTCTTTTATTTCCTATATCTGTTTGGCTTAAATGAACTTCCCCTCACCCTTCCTTAGAACTCACAGCCACAAGAAACGTTTGTATATAAAATTCAGAGATACAATGTACACTGAAAAAAAGCCATTTAAAATCTTTAAATATTGTTGGGAAATGTATATTCAAACTTCTTGGATAATTCTTAATAGAGGAAAGAGAATTTATATAGATGTCAAAGTACATTGGTGGTGTTTCTAGTGACCGACATCTATAGTATGCACGTCCTGCTGTCAATTTTTCCAAAGATCAAATTGGGGTAGTGTGACTGCACGGTGTAAAAGAACCTTAGGCATAAGACAGCTCAGCCACCTACAACATGTGATCTTTATGAATGGGTATCAAATTCACGGAACTAGAAGTATCATAGGCACATATTTGCTGTATGAGAAGGCTTATCCTGGGTGTGTGATGGGATGAGCAGTTTACTCATCCCAGGGTCTTCCAACTAACACTCACCATCATTTTCAGGGTTTTCTGTAAAACCTGATTTTCACCTCTGAATTGGGAAATGCAGAGATGGGTCACTGATCAGGTAAACTTTTCAATAATCTCATCATTCTAAATGAAATAAAGCTTAACTATTGCAAATAAGTAGCTAGAAACTATTATCAATAAGGCAAGCTAGTATGAATGAGTTCTCTCAAATCCTCTTGGAATATTTCAACTTCTCAATTTGTTAAATACTTAGAACTTTTACATGACCCAGAGGAGACAATGTAACACATTATTTATGTCATTCAGTTAGTTAAACAAGATTCTGTGCTTTTTTGCTTTTATTTCTTCTGCTGAAAGCTATAAATTGATAACAAACAAAATGAAATTGTTTTTACCAGAAATGCATATATAAAATACAGAATCAGGTTCCTCTTTTAGAATTAGAACTCACTGTTGGGATGCAAAGATTTGAAATCCAATGTCCTTATAATGTAAAAAAATAGTGACTATCCCTTGGGTACTTGATAAAATTGATTTTTAAAACCTATTTAATATCTACATGACATACTTATTTTGAGAGGCTCTGACACTATTCAGTTCAGGCAGAATCCTCCTCTCCACTGAGTTAAAATCAGAGCTTTGTTCTGCAGTACCCTTAAAAGTATATACTCATGTGTGAAACATAGGAATAATAAAAGAGAATTAAAATGCTGATTCACAAGCATGCGTGTGGGCACACGTGCGCACGCACACACACACACATCCATGTTCACTGCACTTCTCATTATCCACTTCACCAGGCTAGAACTACTTGGTAATTACAGTACTCCTACAACACCTTTGATAGCACTAACTGACAAACGGGAGTGGCTGCTACAATAGAACTCCTCTATGAAATATTCAATAAAGAAAATGATACTAATATAATAAAAAGAGGGAGGAAAGTTGCCTTTAAAACATATATAACCACCCCCTATTTGAAGGTGGTTTAAAAATACATTGACTGTAAAACATGGCACACTTTTTTTTTTTTTTTTTGCTTTCTTTTTGTTTGTAATTGATAAAGGAATCTATGGGACAGTTCCATGAAAGTATAATATTTCAAAAATAGAAGTCCAAATGTATTGAAAGTGTTAACAATCAGAAATGATTCAGTATAGCATCTGATTAACAATCATTAATGAAACTTTAATTTAAAACGGTCTGAAAACTCAAATATGCAGAGATTTTTATTTCACTTGCTCATTTATGTCAGATTTAACCTAATTTCAAATATCTATTTTTAAGAGATGACAAAGACTTCATTTAAGCCAGCTTGTCCTGCCTCCTCCTTCTTTCCAATATTAAGTCAAATTCCCACAGAGTTTTATATAATGCCCACAAATTGAGGTGCTAGGATAAAGCCAACTATTGAGGGTAAAGTCATCAGATTTTTGATGTCACATTCCATTTGGCATCTGTTGGCATACGTGGCCCCCTCCCAATTCTAATATTTTGTTTAGATCCACACAGGCCAATCACGGAATTTTCCATATATTCTGGTCTACAATTCAGCTTCAGGTACAATTACTATAAATTCTGTGCCATTGTTAGACACGTAAAGTTCATTCTGTTGCTCCTGTACCATACAATATTAAAGAAAACTTATTAAACATTTTTAAACCCTCTCTTCTATGACCACTTGATGAAATTATTTGTTTTCTGGGGACTTTATTCTTTTATGAACTAAATTGTGCTCTCATCCCCAATTCAAATATTGAAATCCTAACAACAATTGTGATTTTATTTGGAGATGGGGACTTTGGTTGGTAATTTTAGTTTAGATGAGTTCCTGAGGGCAGGGCCCTCATGATGAGATTAGCGCTCTTATAAAATACACCAGAGTGCTTGCCTCATCTTCACCAACTGAAGAATAGCAAGAAGGTAGCCATCTGTAAGCCAGGAAGCAAGCTCCATCCAGAAATCAGCCATGCTGTCACCCTGATCTTGGCTTTCCGGTGCCTAGAGTGTGAAAAAATAACTGTCTTTTGTTTAAGCCACTAGGTCTATGGTATCTTATTATAGCAGGGTTGGCTAAGACACTGGTTAGTAATCAACCTGAGCTAGAATCCTAGATTCCCTCTGTGTTCTATTTTCATCAACTTAGCCTTGCCATCTCCACAGGGCTTGACCCAGGAAGCAGGATTCAATGACTCCTTTGAAGACTCAGATTTTCCTCACATCTTTGATGTTGTCTCTCTTCATAACCTTGGGAATCATTTTCTATTTTGAGGGTAGTTAAAGATGGTCACCTATAGGGGTACTTACATTTTATAGGCATTTGGTAGTTGCAATACCACTTAACCCAAACACATGTGGTTTGGACTCAAATACACCATTGCTGCATTTTCTGTTCTTATTATCTTCTTTTTTTCTTTTCCCTTGAAAACCTTATAATGAGACAGGCAAAACTGAACTGTGAGATAGTGTGGAAAGACAAGACTCTCAGGTTTCCCAGCATGAACCAAGGTCAACTGGAAATGGTACAGCAAAAAATGGAATACATAAATATTGACAATGAAGACATTGCAATTGTTAAAATTTGTGCTTGCCTTGGCTCAGTCATCGGTTCAAATAAAGATTGCAGCCAAGAAATCAAGAAAAGGCTGGGACTGAGAAGAGCAGCAATGGAAGAATTAGGAAGGATCACCAAGAGCAAAGATGTGTCACTAGAGACCAAGGCTATAATCATGAATACCCTTCTATTCCCAATTACTATGTGCAGATGCAAAAGTTGGACAGGGGGGAAAATGATTCTTTGGTAAGTGGTATTTAAGGAGAGTTGTACAGATACCTTGGATTTTCAGAAAAATGACCAAGTGGCTCCTAGAGTAAATTAATCCTGAAATATCACTGGAGGCAAAAATGACAAAACTAAATTTCTCCTACTTCAGGCACATCATGAGAAGGCAAGCTTCTTTGGAAAAAACAATAATGCTGGAAAAAATAGAAGGCAGCAGTGAAAGGGGAAGACCAAATATGAGATGGATTGACTTTATAAAAGAAGTCAAAGGCACTGAGCCTACAGGAGCTGAGCAGGGATGTTGAGACATTTTGGACATGGTTCATTTACGAGGTCGCCAGTCACTGGAGCTCACTCAGTGGCATGTAATACACACAAAAGTGGTCAGTTATAGAAGTTTTGCATTCCCTCATACCAAATGTAGTCTGCCATGAGTTCTTTCAACTCTATTCTGGGTCTAGGCTGCTAAACTTCAAAAAATAGGAAAATACTTTTTCTTTTTTCTGCTTTTTATAGTCATTTTATTTACTGAGATATCACCTACTTATTGTGTGACAGGGTACTGGAATAGGTATAGGTAAAAAGAATAAGAGATGGAGACATAGAGAAATAGTTATAGCTATAATATAGATTTAGTAAAGATGTTGACAGAGATGTTAATATGTGTGTGGTGTTTCATTTCAATCCAATCAACCTGTAAATTTGTATCATTATCTTGATTTTATTTATAAGGAAAGTGAGTTTGATTGAAGTGAAGCTTTTATACAATTGGAATATGATCGAAGATGAATTTCTGGGTTTCAAAAAATCTCCACATATACCTAATTATAAATCCCATGTTCCAAAATTCTAATTTTCAGCACACAGTCCTGAGCAAAGCAAGATGGTGTCATCAAGCACAAAAAAGAAACCATACAGAGAAGGCAATATAAAATGGAATTGTTTGTCTTCCTGGACATGTTGCCTATCAGTTTGCTTTAGTAAATGTGCATCAGCCACACAGCTTAAGTTCCAATGGTTCTAGTCACATCAAAGTGGAGAGTGCAAAAATCATTTAAGAACGTAATATCTAAATTTGGGTACAAATAAAAAATGTGGAAAGGAATCTCATAGTTCACAGATGAGAGAAATACATAAAATGTTCATGACATAAATATAAATAAATATAACTCTCAGGAGGTAGAAGATAAACATAATTTTGAAAATAAATTATTGCAGGAAGCAAACATACTTCAGACTTATTTACTTTAATTCCACACAAAAATTAAAACTAAGCCCAACAATTATTTAAAATATATTTACAAATCAATGTTCTTAATTTTGAAATATTAGAGAAATAATTTTTAATTAATCATATAAAATGGGAAAACAAAATCACCATTTTTAGACATTATTATACTAATGAAACTCATAGAGCTATAAAAAGAATTCAGAAAAAAATTTAAATTGAGCTCATTTTTATTTTAAATATAACCAAGTCAATAAATATTATTTTATATGGATATTAATAATTTCATAATATGTTTATTTTACTTTTAATGTAGAAGCTTAGAGGCAGCACAATTGAAATAAAAATAATAATTGAAATATCTATGTTTTTAAAAGTAAAATGAGTAAAAATAAGTAAAAAACATAAAGTGAGATAACTCACAAAATAACACATACAATTCCATGTTTAATATTCAGCCAGTACTCAAGGTATAATACATCCCTAAGGTCCATTATGAATGGTTGATTTCTGTCTTGTATTATTTGTTAAATATTTTAAAAATTATCCCAGTTATCACAAGTAAAATGGATTAAAATTCCCAAAACATAAAGTAAAAAATTACAACAAAACAACAAAAAAAGTCAAAACAAAACAATGACTCAGTATTTCTAGTTAAATACAGGGGAGAAAAACGTGCATACCGACAGAAAACAATTTCATGGTCTTTTTTATACATTTAATGAAAAAAGACCGTACTCAAAAACATAATAGTAAAATTTTCAAAACACCCAGAATACAGTTAACTTAAAGTTTCTAAAGAAGAGGAAACAGCATACCACGGGACAGCGGTAGCAAGAAGTCAGTAGAGCAACCAACCCTTTTAGAATTATGAGAAAAAATACTTTCTAATTTAGATGTTGGTACAAACTAAAATAGCAATTACATGTGAACAGAATTAAGTAATTTTCAGACATTCAAGATCTCAAAATATATACATCCCATTTACTCTTTCTCTGAAAATAAATTTGGAATAAAAACATGGTGTCCACAGAGAGGTCATTTACATAGTAAAGAAGGAAAGAAAATTATCAGGATGCCATTGGAAGACTTAGTACTACAATTTAGATACTACCCGGTGAAAGGCATGGTTGTTCATACTGCCAAGTCTGCCCAAACTGTCTGACTCCAAATGCAATAAGTTTGGCAAAACTGAATAGTCGAAGGGAATAGTCCCCATCCCCAAAAGACTGCCCTCACTTCACACACCACCTACAAATTAGGTTCCCAGAGACATTCTCACTTTTGGCCAACTAGCTACAAATTTAGTGGTCCCCATAGACTCCCTCAGTTTCCATAATTTGTTAGAATGACTCACAGAGCTCAGAAATGTGCTATATTTAACCATTATAGTTTATTACAGCATAAAGGATACAAATTAGAACCAGCCAAAGGAAGAGATGCACAAAATGGATTCTGAGAAGGTTCTAAATGTGAGCTTCCAACATCCTCATGAATGTCTTACTCTCTCGGTATCAATGTGTGGCAATATGGAAAGAGTATTGTCAAGCCAACCAGAGAACTTCACCCGAGTCACCTTGTTCATCATTTTTCTTAGGGTCTTATTACCTAGTCATGATTGACTAAATCATTACATATGTGGTTGAACTTGAGTTCTAGCTCCCTTCTATCTCTGGAGATCAGACTGATATTTTATGACTCATGTCTCAAACCTCTAATCACATGTTTGGTCTTTCTGGCATGATCATCTCCTTCCCCACCTTCCCCGGACTATCAATGTGTCTAGCTCATTCCAAATTACTTTATTAGCATAGACTATTGGGTGTGGTCCACGGGGAGCCCACCATGAATTACAAAGACATTCTTATTTACTTAGCAAATTTTAAGGATTTGTCCCCTACTCCCAGGAGCTGGGACAAATCTAGACCTCTCTTTAGATGAAGCCAAATTCCTATTACAGACATTAACTATTTTAAAGTAGACATAAGAAAGAATCTAGGAATGATATTTCTGGGAATATGGAGTAGGTTAGGGATGAATATAAAGGACCTGGTGAGTTTGATCATAACGAAATGTTTTTAGATTTTTGTTTTGTTTTGCTTTTTTATTGTTGTTATTTTGGAAAGTTATAGCCTAGAAATTTATTAAGTTTTGGTGCAGAAAAAGGGACTGTTCAAGAAAGACAATGTACTCCCAACATACTTTGTAGCTAAGTTATAAAAATACAGAATAATAATATGAACACCAAGTACTGATTTAGCAAAAGTGTATTATAAATAAACATATCAAGGAAGAAGAATGTTTTTTGATAGTATGAGAATGAGCTATAAATATAAATGTAATATAAATATATTTTTTAGAGAGAAAAGATGTTTGAACCACAGTGTGGAGGGAGCTAAACATTATCAGCTACTTACTATTGATTTTAATCCCCTACGTAAGAGTACACTGCCAAAGTCAGCAGATTCACAAAGCTATGTACAAATGCAAAAGGTCACCAAAATATTTTGTTCTCACCCTGTGTGCAGCTATGGCTTAACAACCTGAAGAGTAAATGGACCTCAAGAAAAGAATGGGATATAGGACATAGTTAAAGAGATATATTATAAAGAGTTAAATGAATATATATGTAAATATAAAATATACCATACATAATGTATTGATACATATTATATGATAATCTATAACACTAAAAAAAAAAATAAGCTGAAGGAATCCAAATTGGAAAGAAGTAAAATTGTCTCTATTTGCAAATGGCATAATTTTATATATAGAAAACCCTAAAAGCACTACTAAAAACTGTTAGAAGTAATAAACTAATTCAGTAAAGTGGTAAGATACAAAATGAATACGCAAAAACCAGTTGCATTTTTATACACTGGTAATAAACTAACAGAAAGAGAAGTTAAGAAAACAATCTCATTTACGATTGCATCATCAAAGAGATGAAATATATGTACTCTGAAAACTATAAGACATTGGTGAAAGAAAATGAAGAATACACAAATAAAATGGAAAAATATTATTCCATGTTAATGAATTAGAAGAATTAATATTGTTCAAATGTTCATACTAACTGAAGTGATGTACAGAGTCAATACAATTCCTATTAAAACCAATGGCATATTTCACAGCAAGAGAAAAAAAAAATCTCTGAAATTTGTATGAAACCACAAAAATCCTCAAATAGTCAAAGCTATCTTGAGAAAGAACAAAGCTGAAGACATCATACTTTCTGATTTCAAACTATATTACAAGGGTACAATAATCAAGAGTATGATATAGACCTAAAAAAAGACACATAGATCAAGGGAACCAAATAAGGGAGAGCAGAAATAAATCTACGGTCAATTAATTTTTAATGTCACTGAAAATACACAATACAGGAAAGATAGTCTCTACAGTAAATGCTGTAGGAAAAACTTAATAGCCACTTGCAAAAGTATACAAATGGAACCCTTCCTTACACTATACACAAAATTCAACTCAAATTGGATTAAAGACATGAATGTGAGACCTGGAACTGTAAAATTCCTAGAAGAAAACATAGAGGCTAGACTCCTTAACATTGTCTTTGGCAAACAGTTTTTGGATTTGACACTTCAAGCAAAGGCAATAAAAGCAAAAAGAAACAATTGGAACTACATCAAATTAAAAAGTTTCTACACAGCAAAATAATAATAATAATAATAACCCATCAACATAATGAAAAGGGAACCTATGGGATGGGAGAAAATACAAATCACACATATAATAGGGAATTAATATCCAAAATATATGAGGAAGCCATATAGTTCAATAGTAAAAAAATAAAAATAAATATAAAAATAAAAATAAAAATAATAACCTAATTTTAAAAATGGGCTGAGAAACTGAATAGACACTTTTTCAAAGACATTCAAATGACCAATGGGTACATGAAGAAATGCTCAATGTCACTAATTATCAGGGAAATCCAAATCAAAATTATCTCATATCTGTTAGGATACCTACTATTAAGACACAAAGATAACAAATGCTAGCAAGGGTGTGGATAAAAGGGAATCCTAGTGCACTATTGGTGGAAATGCAAACAGGCACAGCCACCATGAAAAATGAAATAGAGGTTCCTGGAAAAATAAAAAATAGAACTAACATATAGTCCAACAATAATTACTAGATATATACCAAAAGAGACAAAATTATTTCTTGAAGGGACAGCTGTATCCCCTGTTTATTACAGCAATATTCACAATAGCCAAGATAGGGAAACAACATATAATACAATAGGATATTATTCAACCTTAACAAGAAGAAAATCTACTTTATATTTGGATAACATGGATGAACCCGAAGGATATTATGTTAAGTGAAATAAGCCAGATAGAAGAAAACACATACTGCATGGTATCATTTATATGTGGAAACTAAAAAAGAAAAAAATTCAAACTCATAGAAACAGAGAGTAGAATGGTGGCTGCCAGGAGCTGTGTGGGTGAAAATATGGGAAATGGGTAGAGGATTATAAAAAGGAAAAACCTTTCAGCTGAAAATAGAATAAGGTCTTTAATACATGACATATTGGCTATAGTTGATAACAGTGTCTTATACAATTGAAATTTAATATTAGTAAAATAATGGGCAAATGTGCCAAAATAGAAAAGAATAAAAAACTTAGAAATAGACTTAAAAAATGTAGGTAGCAGATCTTTGGAAAAGGACAAAGGTAATTCAAAGGAGAAAGTACAGTCTTTTCAACAAATGCTGCTAGAAGAACTGGACATCCACATGCAAAAATAATAAATCTATACACTGACCCTACACATTCACAAAAATTAACTAAAACAGATCATAGATCTAATGTTAAATGCAAAATTATAAAACTTCTGGAGATAACATATAAGAAAATCAATATTATCTTGGATTTGGCAATGAATAACAAAAGCATGATTCATGAAAGAAAAATATTGATGTTAAACTGCATTCAAATTAAAATCTTCTGGGCTGCAAAAGACAATATGAGAATGAAAAGACAAGACATAGACTCAGAGAAAATATTTGCAAAGCATGTATCCATCTGATAAAGGACTTGTATCCAAAGCAAAGAACTCAAATTTTAACAGTAAGAAAACTGAAAACTAACAATGCAGTTAAGAATGAGCAAAAGATCTGAACAGATAGCTTCCCCCCCCCAAAAAAAAAAACATATAGATGGTAAATAAGAATTTGAAAATATGTTCAACATCTCTGTCATTAGGGAATTGTAAATTAAAACAACAATCAGTGAGATAATCTTTATACATCTATGAGAAGGTCTAAAACACTAAAAACTGCCAGCACCAAACCCTGGCAAAGATGTGAGCAACTGGAATTCTCATTCATTGCTGGTGGGAATGTGAAACGATACAGGCACTTAGGAAGACAATTAAGCAGTTTCTTATAAAGTTAGACAGACTTACCATAAAATCAGGCAATTGCACTGCTAGGTAATTAAATAAGTGAAAAGCACATCTACCCAAAATCTTGCATATAAGTGGTTAGTAGCTTTATTTATAATTGCCAAAATTGAGAACAACCAAGACATCCTTTAATAGATAGATAAACATACTGTAGTACATTCATCCAATAGAATATTACTCCATGATTAAAAATAAAAATGAGCTATCAAGCCATAGATGACATTGAAGAAACTTAAATGTGTATTGCTAAGTGAAAGAAGCCAGTATGAAATGCTACATACTATATGCTTTCAATTATCTTACATTCTGGAAAAGGCACATCTACAGAGACAATGAAAAGATCAGTGGTTGCCAGGGGAAAGAAGAGGAGAAAGGATAAACAGAAAGAGCACAGGGGATTTTTAGTACTGTTAAACTATGCTGTATCATAATGTAATAGTGAATACATAATGTTACGCATTTGTAAAAATCCATAAAAGGGAACAACATGAAAAGTGAACTCTAATGTAAACAATGACCTTTAGTTATAATAGAGTAATATATTAGTATTGATTAATAAATTATAACCGATGTATAATACTAATAAAAAATGTTAATATTGTGAAGAAAAAGAAACTCTTTTCCATTTTCTCCATATTTCCATAAACCTAAAAGTATCTAAAATTAAGTATTTATTTTAAAAAAGAAATCACTATCAGAAAAAAATTTTGGAGTTAAAAAAGAAGCAAATCTAGAATTATCAATTTTTTTCTAATATAGCTTAACACTTATTAATAGGCAAATTCATAGACTTTGTATTTATTAAAAAAAAATTATTATTTATGCATTCATCTTAAAAATACATAAATACCAACAAAGCAAAACAAAGCAGAATAAATATATCACTATATGTAAATTATGTTAATGTTAGGAAAGCAAAATTAGTGACCCAGAAACGAATGTTTAATTATAATAAATCCAAGTATTTTATCTTTGAAAAATTGAATTAAAAAAGCACCACTACACTATCTAATCAAGTATAAAGGGTGAGAATTAAAAATACATATTAGAAGTGATAAAATATGACTAAACCATAGAGATGAATATTAGAAAATTATGAGATATGTTATTATGCACAACATAATGTTAAATTTTAAAATCAATCATTTAAGGTTCTTGCCAAAATAAAAAATCAAAGTCTCTTTAGGAAAGATTAAGCTGTTCTTATTTTAGAATAAAGCAATGAAGTAAAAGTTTCAGGGCACCAAGGAGATAGAAAATATTCAAAGGTTATTTTTCTAGCCTATATTCTTTATCAGAAACATTGTTCCGATTATTATTGTTGAATACCAAAGTACTCCAAAATTTAGTCACCTGAATTAACCATTTTATTTTAATTATAATATTGGAGTCACATCAGGAATTTGAGGAGGGATGGGAGTTCTCATTTTCAACCTTTGCTTGATTACTGTCACATGTCCACTGAGGCTACAATCATATGACAGACAACATCTTGAGCCAGGCATCCAAGGTGCTCCCCCACATGGCTGGCAGGTGATGTTGGCTGAGATCTCACTCAGTTGGGGATTCCGCCAGAGCCTCTGTCATCTCACACTGGCAGCCTCAGGGTAGTTACATTTGTAACACAGCAGCTAATTACCCCAGCACGGCATGCCCAGGGAACCATTGGAAATTTCTTTGTTTCTGAACCAGCCTCTGAAGTAAAACTTCGTGACTTCTACTGCATGCTTTTCTTAGATGTGCCAGCCATTAAGGTCAGCCCAGATTCCGGGCAGGGAGCATAGACAGCGACAACAATATACACAGCATTCAGATACATCCTCAGAAGGTTGAACCTCAGCTTGTGAAATTTTTTTAATATATATTCTGAGCAGATAAAGATACCCAAAATATATTTAACGTAATTTTTGATGGTAGAATTTGGACCCACAGAATTTTGGCTACAAGTAGGCCCGCTCTTCGTCAACATGCGGGAGGAGGAGTCTGGACTATTTATTCCTCTCCAGGTAATAAACCAGGCCATGTTGACGTCATTCACAACACTTACTACTTCTGTAGGCAGATTTGATGGGCAGGCTATCAAATTTATTAGCAGTAACAACAGAAAGCTGACATAAGCTGGAATGAGAAATGTAGAGGAATTCTGCTTTTATTATGAATTCTGTATTTTGCAATGATGTGAAATGTATCTTCCTGAAAATTTCTACAGAGGACTTAGTGAGTTTTATTTGAAGAACAAATCAACAGTCCCAATGTGTTGTGTATATCTACTTTTGCTCAAGGAAAGAGAGATTGCATGTTTTAAAAGACTTTGAGGTACATAAAGTCCAAAGAATTTAAAGATCAGATGATGCACTCAAAATTTTTATTAGGAAAACCACTGTTGACAAAAATGAAGTTAAAAAATTATATATAGATAAAAATAAGAAAAATCAAAGAAGGTATTGGCAAACTATTACTAAAAAGATTATTACAAAGAGAATTTTGCACATTATTACCTTTAACTCAAGGAACATATCTCAGCATATTACACTTTAGAAATTACAAAAGGTTGAAAGTCAGTTTGAGCGAGAAAAACCCAGATACCAGCTTAAGAAAAGATATCAAAAGGAAATTACAAATAACCTTCATCTTGCATGATAGTGATTACTATTCCTGTATATATTTGAATAAATAAATTACTTGGTGAGAGGAAATGTAAGCATCTTGGTTTTTGATAGATATTTCTCAATTGCTGATTTATATGTTTGAATTAATGTATCTCTGATTCCTATCCAAAAACAAATGTTTTCTTTTTCTTTTTTGTTTTAAAACTCTGCTGATTTGATAAGATAAAAAGATATATTATTGTTTCGTTGATTTTTATTTTTTAGCAGTGAAGTTGAATAATTTTTATTGGCCATGAGTATTTAATCTTTTGTGATTTACTCACATGCAATTTCATTTTCTAACGACATAAGTAGACTTTTAAGTGTGTGAGAACTCAACAAACGATAATGTCATGTGTATTGCAAATAATTTTGTCACTTATTTTTTAACATTTGATTGAAATTTATCCTTAATATAGATTTTTTACTTTTGTACTAATTTTAAATATCAGCTTTGACTTAAAACTCATGTTCAGAAAGAACAATCAATTATAAGATTATATAAAATGTTGACTTGTGTTTTCCAGTAAATTTAATTTATTTGTATGTCAATATAGTTAATTTATATACCTGGTATATGATGTGGGGCAAAGCCTATTTTTTATTATTTTTATGACTAACAGTAATGCTTTTTTTCCTTACTGACATGTAATTTACCTTTATTAAATACCTTTATTATTTATGTGAATATGTATCTGGATTTATTACTCTGTTTACTTACTCACAGCTTGTTCCGTTGAGTAAAAACTAGCTTCAAAAACAATAGCATTTATTATATTATACTATCTAATAAGGTAAAAGCCATTCTCATAAAATATGCCAGACTGATTATTTTTGTTTTTCCTAATGATCATTAGCATCATTTCTTGGGTTGTATTTTTATATGTGCTAGAATTTTAAATTTGTACAGTAATCATTGAAATTGTCACATTATTTTTCTGTTTGTGAACATGATATCTCTCTTCACTTATTCTGGCCCTTATTCATTTCTCTCAAAGAAGGGCTTACTCTTCTTAATGTAGGTGCTTACTCATTTCTCATTTCATTTGTTTCTAGATGATTTGTGATTTTTTTCATATTGTGAGGTCATTGTCTCCTCCCCCTCCCTTATATTTTCCCATGCCTTTTGGTAAATGGCAACTAGTGATTAAAATATCTATTGCTTCTTAAAATATTTTCCTTGAGATTAGTCACTTTCTTGAACTTTCAAGTCCAAAAGAATTTTCTATTGATTTTAAAAGTTGTTCACCAAGGTTCAATCAGAGAAGCAAAAATATTCAAAACTATGTACACATAGGATTTGACCTTACACATTGTGAGAGCTATTTAAGCTGTCTCTGTAAAGCTGTTGTCCTTGGGTCTGACACTGGAGTTTGAAGTTCACAAGCAAGCCACTGAGAATGGGAGATGGATGTAAAATGAAGAAGAGCAAAAATATGGTGAACCTCACAAACGACCTGGGGCATGTGAAAACAGACAAAAATTCTTGTCAGTTCATCTCTTCTCTGACCTTGATAGTATGGATGTCCTGCAGAAGCCAGGACTCTTCATTCTCACTTCTGGTTCAAGAATCAGACAAGCCTAATGTGGTATTCAGGAGAAAGTAGAGCAGTTGCAGGCCTGCTATGGTTTAAATGTCCGTGTTTTCCCCCAAACTCCTATGTTGAAATCCTAATGCCCAATGTGATGGCATTAAGAAATGTGGCCTTTAGAAAGTAATTAGATCATAATGGCAGAGTCTTCATGAAAGAGATTAATACCCTTATAAAGGAAACCCCAGGGAGCTCCCCTGTTCCTTCTACTATGTCAGGATACAACAAGAATTCTGGGCAGTAAGAGGGTCTTCACTCCATTATGCTGGCAACCTGACCACAGACTTCCAACCTCCAGAACTGTGAGAAATAAATTTTTGTTATTTACAAGTCACTCAATTTCTGGCATTTTGTTATAGCAACATGAACAGACCAAAACAAGGCCCAATGAGGTAAGTCAGCAGACAAACAGCAACATGTATGGGCTACAAAATGGCTGCTGCTTTATTTCTGCCATCTAAAACTGTCATTAAAATCTCTATCGTTGATCTCTCTAAATGGAAGCCTACAGACAAGGAATCCTGGGAAATGTAATTCAGCCTGGCCAAGTTGACACATTAATATGCTACAGTAGACAGCTACATTAACTGTAAATGTTAGCACAGTGCCATTTTGCTATTTATAGTTCCTTATCTAGAAAATATTTAAAATAATTGGATTTCCTCTCTTACTTAAGTTAAATGCTTACATTCTTTCTGATATTAGCAGCTCTTGGTTTCATATAGATATGTTAAGTCTATAATATTATCAATCTATTCATCTCCTCTAAAAAAAGATATAGAATTTTATGGATTTTTTGGCATTGTTATTTTTTCTTAATAACTTTATCTGATTATTTTTATGATTACATCTACTGATGAAGTTTCCAGTTTTTGATGATCCTTTTCATTCTGTAATAACTCTTAATTTTTTTTTTAAGATTGAGGTTAAATGTTTTTCACTATTGTTTTATTTTTCACAAGTGAGAATGAGATAGATATATACATTTCTTTTTGTGCTCTATCTTTTCAGGTTTTAATAGCAGGATTATTCTAGATTTATCAAATGAATTGGCAAGATTGATATGAAAAAGGTTAAATAGCATAGAATAGCTTTTTAAATCAGTATTTGATAAATCTAAGTTATAAAAATGAGCCAGCACAGTTTTATTAAATCTCACCCTTGTTTAAATCTTACCCTTTTATTTATGACATAAAAGTCTTCTTCACATTTTTTTTTTCAAACATTTTTAAAAACTATTTTAGCAAATATACCATCCTGGTATTTTACACTCTCAAAATTTTTCAATATATTGCATACTAGAGCATTTACATAATTATTAGAATTAGAAGGGCCTCTAAAAAAAAAAGGGGGACACCATGATGCTTCCAGAAAGATAAGTAAAGTTTCTTACATTTTGCACATGAGCTTGTCAAAAATAAAGGATGAAAGGTCTTTGCCAAAGGTTATACAGATAATATAAATAGATAGAAAATTATAGCCCTGCCATCTTATTTTCCAGGGTAATCTTCATTATATTAGACTGTGGTGAAGCTCCTGACTTAGAGAATTGATAGGCAGTTCACTATGGTGGTCAGAAGTGTGGACTCTGGAGTTAGACTACCTGGTTTAAATCCTGGTTTGAACATTTACTAGCTAGATAACACTAGGTAATGTAGTTAATCCATCTGTATCCCACTTTCCTCATTTATAAAATAATTCATGCTTTTTTTTGACAATTGTGAGAATTAAATGAAATTTTTGTAATGTGATTAGAACAACACCTGATAGACCACAAGTACTAAATAAATCTTAGCTATTATTAGATAGGTTGAAAGCAAAGAAGCCCTGGATTGACTTGTCATTCCTTTTGAATATTCCTCTAAAAAAGTAATGAGCTTTCTATTTGTAATGTGACTTTTCTAGGTCATTCTTTCTCTAGTTTATAATGGCTTTAGAGGTCACAAGATCACTCACTGATTGTCTCTATCAAAAATTAACACCTTATTGCCAATCTAAAGCTCACTAGCTCTCAAATGACACCAGCCATAGGAAAATGGGCAATGAAATAGCCTTAAAGCAGTTATTCATATTAATCCCCCTGGAAGATCTTGGAAAAATTATAAAATGGTTATTAAACAAGATAACGTTCATGCAGTTTCCACATTACATAGAAAATAATTCCAATGAATTTCAATTAGAGATCTTTCTAAAAGATTAAAATATTTTATATATACATTGAAGAAAATACTTTTTTTTTCATTTTTGATTACATGTATGACTTTCTTACTACATATGTTCTTTTTATTAGCATTTCTATTTTTTCAATTAAAAATTAATAATCACTTCTTGTAGAAATTTTAGAAATTTGAGAAAAGTATAGAGAAAAAGATTAAACAATCCACAATTCTACATACAATAATATACATTTTTAAGATTTTTGGGGGCATATATACACATATATAAATGTTTTATAGGTATATGCTTGTAGATACACATGCATAAATGCATGTATGTGTATGATATACATATATTAAAATGATATATCCAGTGATAATTATTGTGTCAGGCTCTGCTCTAGCACTGAGACTACAGAATTAAACAAACAAACACATACATAGGCCCACTATCACACAGTTTTATCCTAGCACATACAAAAATATAAAAATAAAATTTTAACAAATTGGCATCATAGTTTTAAGTCTTGCTTTTTCATTCATGTGTGAACATCTAACCTAGTTTTTATAGTGATAATTTTAACTACCACACAATTTTAAATTCAGCCTTTACAACTGCAAAGCCATGTATACCATTTTGGAGTAATTCATGCATGTGAACAAAATTAGCATTTCATAGCTACAACTATTTAACTGAAAATGTGTTTCTGTCCAATAGATATAAAAATGTGATTGCCTTGCCAAAGTAGCAAAAGGAAAAGTGGACTCCATTCTATTGGAAACATGTTAGATCATTTAAACTTGAAGCATATTAAAATATATTTTTATTATTATACAATTAAATGCATTTACAGATGATTTAATTTCCTGAGATATTTGCAACTATGTGCACAGTTCTGAAATTTTCTATATCTCTAATGGGGTTTTGCAGAGCAGACAAAGTTATTTAAGTTGGCACATAGTCCAGATGTTTAATTATAATTATCTTAATCCAAAATGAATATATCATGAGCCTTTTGTCTCTTAAAATACCCTTTATCTAAAGACAATATTAGACAAGAAAGAGTAGTTTAACATCTATTCTCTACCAGTATCTCTTAAAAGAACCAATTTTAGTAATATAGTTAGATGCTTGTATTGAGAAATTATTTGCTCCAAACATGAAGACAGGACTTGGTGATGTCAAAGTCCTCTCTGACTGCCCACCAGAATCCTAAATAAATCTTTATTTTGCTTAGTGTTTGAAAATTTTAAAGACAAAAGTCCTCACCTTCCTCTTCTTCTGCCTCTTACCCCTTAAACAATCAGGTTTCAAGTCTAAGTGACTCTCCTCTATTATTGTTTCTTGAGTGTACCCCCTTTTTTTAAACTAACACCAAATAACACAATCAGCCCCCTTCTCAAACTTTCCAAGAGATTATCAGTGTCTCCCTTTTCAACTTTTAAAACTCAACTTTTACTTAAACCTCCTAAAAAAACTATCAACATGTGTAAAAAAAAAAACAATAAAAAAAAAAACTTTAGTATTTTACTTTTTCGCAAAAAAAAACTCTATAGGCACCTAATATCACTAATTTAAATGTAAGAGACTATTTAAAGAAAAGAAAATCTAAGAATGAAAATCTTTAATGTGTTTTCTTATTTCATAAATATAGAAGAAGGGGCAGCTAATATTTATTCTCAATTGGCTTCAGAAAGAAAACTCAGAGTATTTGAAGAGATAAAGCATCTGGCTTCTGATGAACCACCTAAGGGACCTCCTACTAGAGAATCCTGGCCTCACATGAGTTGCCTCAGGGTCTACAAAGCTGAGAACTTGAGAAACAGGGACTGGGAGTTCTTGGGGAGGGAGTAGAAAGGTCTAGAGTGGGAATGGTTTTAGTTGCATCTGCAAAGGGCCATACACGAATGCCACTATAGCATGCCTGACAGGCTCAAAGGGGTAGCTTGAAAGGTGGGCTTGCCTTGTTTTTGTCTCAGGAGGGTCATCTCCCAAAGGATCAGCCTCTCCCTAGTTGGACAAGAGGCAGAGGTCCAAGAAACTGGACAAGAAAGGCATCGACTAAAAGTTTATTATCAGCACAATCTAAATATTTAATAATTTCAAATCAGATTTTCAAATTCTTAGAAGTTAAAATTTAGTACCAAAGGACATAGCGATAGTCTATGAAGTTCGAGTACCTTAAAAGTTACCTCTTTTAGATATAATGAATACAAGCAAGATGTTACGACACAGAACAGGATCTGCAATTTGAGGAGAGAAAATATTTTCCTGAGCTTATTGATTTATTTAATCAGCAGTGAGAAAGACCTTTAGTTTTTAAGGCAAATTACTAGAATTAAAAATCTTTAGAAGTGACATAAAAATAAGCTTGAAGAGCTCAAATTTATAACATCAAAAGAGACAAGCGTAATAAAATGAACAAATGTAACATGTTCTGTTTTGCACCTTGAAGGTTTCCTTTATCTGACTCCAACCTGCACACTCAGTACTATTTTCATTATGCCTTATTTGCTTACATATAATAGCTGCTCAACAAGAAAAAAGTTTAATAATAAACCCTCCATTGTAATCACACTGGTCACTGTTCTCTCCTCACAAGCCATGAACTTTCACACCTGTGTGCCTTTGCTCTCTATCATTTCGCAAGGCCTATAATCCATTCTACCTGTTGTTTTAGTCTTCAGTGACCACTCTCTTTCTTGGATTATCTAACCATTCTCTAAATTCCTGTCCCTTGTATCACTCATTTATATTTCTCTAACTCAATTAATTATCTGCTAACTCAATAGTCCCTAGGCCCTCCTCCTTGTTGTGACACGAGTATATTAATTCTGAAACTATGAGCCTAGGACTACTTGCTTAGCCTCTTTGATTTTAATTTTAATCTATAAAGTAATGACTTCATAGACAATAAATAAAAGATTACATGTAAATTGATTAGAACACTAAGCATTCAGCAATTTTATTATTAAATCTGTCTTCGTCTCTGTCCTCTCTCTCTCTCTTTCATATGCACGCGCGCGCGCACACACACACACACACACACACACCACACAGCATCTTTCCTCTTTTTTCTCTTATGTTCTGTCTCTCTCTGTGAAGTATCATAAAGAAACAGCTCAAATGCTCTTTATTGGAAGAGACATTTATTCCAAAGATGTTGCCTACAGATGTCGCCGTGAATTCCGCTCTGTGGGCTGTTAGTGCAGAGCTGGGATCTGTGCAGTGGGTAAATGCCCTCCACCCCTGCTCAGTTCTGCCATTGCTACTTTGGCCCTGAAGCATCTCTTACCGTGCCCAGAGCTCAGAGTTCAAGGGACGTGGGAGTTAATTTATCACCCAATCATCCCTCTCTTACTCTCTCAATCCCCCTTTCTTAACTTCCCCATAATATTTCTATCTCCTACCAAATTATAAAACTAAACCTCTTATGTATATGTATGACTCTGTCGTAAACACATATTGATGTGGACACATGTCCCGTGTGAGTCTGTGTGCCGGAAGGTGGGGAGTGTTTTACTCACAAGCAGTTTTCGAGCTTCAGCTCGCTCACGAAAAATACATTACCTTATCTTTTCCAAGTTGTATCTTTATATTTCAACCTTTTGTTTCCCAACTATTACATTACAAACCCTCTTTTAATTGAAAGCCACATGTGTATCTTCTTAAAGCAAAGACTTTAATACACACACACACACACACACACACACACACACACGACTGCTGTAGGTAACTATGGGTCTCTCCTGTTTCTGCAAATCTTGTAACAAATTTTGCTCTGGAATATCTTTACAGGAATGTTTGTACAGTAAACAACCTTGGAGACAGAGATAGCGTCTCCCTCCAGGTTGAAAGCAGATTTGTTTCCTTGTTGGGACATTAAAGATAGTGTCTTCCTTCAGGGCAAAGACTGGGCAGGTTTCTTTGCAGTCCATTAAAAAAGATTAGGGTTTCCTGAGCTGAGGGTCCCCACTGTGATACAACTCCACTGAATAATTTCACAAAGACCACTTTGCATTGCTACAGGACCGGAGCAGCAAGGAAAACTGATGCAAACATGAGGCTCCTGCTGCTTGCTGTGCCACGAGTAATAAAGGTCCTTGTCTCTGACCCACGAGTCTTGTGACCTCTGCCAGAATCCATGCAACTGGGACAGGCAAACTTGTTAGCTTGCAAATAGGGGAAAATCTCAGACCTTTCATAATTCTTGACAAAGACTCAAAAATCCCCAGTAGATTGACTTATTTTTCCAATATGCAGGATAAAAAGCACTGGTTTAAAAAATATTGAATGCCTAAATTTGCATTATACATATATTGTTTTAGTTTTCACACATGAGTATGCAGGTTTCCTTGTTTTATAACTCGCTATTTTAGCATCTGGAGGGCAGATACATTTGGCTATAGTATCCCACTTCACTCCAGAAAGTTAAAGCACATTTTGTACTCAAGCTTTATCCACTGACAATTCAGTAAAATGAGATTACATGTAATTACCTCTATAGCTCAGTCTTCCCTCTCCCACTGATGAGTAAACATACTATATATTCAACAACTATTGCAAAATTTAATTATGTGATGAAGGACAAAAGAGTTTACTCATTAGAAATTATTATGCTAATAAAAGATAAATCAAATACGATATATATGCTTCGACAAATGAAAACTTGGCCTGTGGATTATATCTAAAGAAATGGAAACCCCCATGAATATATTTCAAAAGCATCAGGTTTATCGTATAAAGTTGCCTGAACAATGTCTACTGTTTGATACGTGGGTGAGGCAATGGCAAGAAATCTGCACATGAAGGGGATAATTTTTTTTTTAAACTTAAATACAGGAAAGCAAATCTTCTATTAATTGAACCATTCACTACAATGGAGATGTGCACATTCTTAAAATGGGAACAATCATAATGATGGGGTTCCAAACTAATAGTAAGCTTTTCTTTCCTTCAAACAGATTTTTGTAAAGCAGGCTGCAGGTCACCAAAAATTTACAAATATGACAAATATAATCTGTATGTATTGGTGGCTGATTATGTGTTTGTGTCTCTCCTTGCCTAATGCTGCATTCATTACCAATTTTTATTTTTGTCAGTGAAAGTACATGCATAAAATAGATCATTGTCCACACGATTAATTATAGATAAAAACTATGTATGGTAAAATATTTATATTGCCAATAACATATTGTATTGTATGACTATGTTATATCTACTTTCTTCAACAGAAAAATAAAAATTAAGTGATCTATAATCCTCAGTCTGTGTAATTTCTGCATGGCCCACTGAGGTGCATAGCTTTTACTCATCCAGCCCAACACTTTGCTTCTATGCCTGTGACAATTGGTCATGATGATCAACCTGCTTTGAGCTATCTTTCTATCATTAGCATTGTGATCTATTAGGTTGAATGGGCATGAAGTACATTGCTATTTGCAAAAAGAACAAAACAGACTGCATTTTCTTTTTTCTTTGGTGGACATTTTTGGGCTTTGAAAAAGAAAATAATCTCCTTAGCATGATTCAAAGAGGGAGGACACAGAGGTGTTTCTCTGAGAATTGTTGTTTTGTTAGTTCCACATGTGTGGCTTGTGTTTAGGACTTCTGCAGTCAGCCTTCCCTCTGGGTAGACACCTGCTACCCTACCTGGAGTGAAGGTGCAGTCATTTGTGATCTCTCTTGTCACGCCAGCCAAGTTGCATGCTGGGCTACCAGCTGAGAATCAAACTAGATCGTTGCCCAGAGGTACCTGCTATTAAAATAATAATTGTATTTGTTTCAGGTTTTCATGCTTAAAAGCAAAGAGTTAGGTTTAAGTTTAAAGGGAAATTAAAAGCAGTATAGTCAGGAAAGCTCTGGAACTGAAATCCAATGATAGAGATACAAAATAGTAAACGAAGGTAGATTTTATAAAAATCTTTCAAAATCTTGATATGAAGATTGAAACTGGAACTCAATAGTCTTCTTCCTAATCCTGGACTTCAGAAGTCACAGTGGACTTTAAAGTGCTGTGCTTCTGTGAGAAAACTGGCTACCGTCCAGCTCCCCCACCCCATTCTGCAGTCAGAGGCTCTGGATGCTTGGACTGAAATAAATATCTCCTTTCTCAAGTTCCATACTACTCTTGGAATTTTATTCTTGTTGTTCAAATACCTGGGTTGGTTCTTCCTCTTGTTGCCCAGACCTGTTTCCTCATCCTCCTAATCCCAACCCTTAGTGCACAAGCCTAAATCCCAGTGAGTTCTGCTGTATGAGACTTGCCTACCACCTTATTTCTGAACTACCACCACAGGATGCTGGACCCTGGACTGACCAGGTGGACTGAATCTATGGAACCTGCTTTCACATAACTGTCAGCATTACGCTTTGTCTGGTTGAACACACAGGACTTGGCCATTGTACATTTAAAACCTCAGGAACTTCCTGGGTGAAATCTGGAACTGACCCCTTTCACAGAGGGCAAAGAGAGACTGAAGAAAGAGGCAGACCACTCCAGACTGGTAGGTGGTAAGTTTGATAAGCAAGGCAACTTACTTATGAAACTTGTTGGGTGTCTGCAAGATGAGTAGATCTCTGTACCCACCAGAATTTTAAAAGTTTACATGGAGGCCTTAACTGTGGTCAGTCACAGATACAGTCCAGATGGTCTTAATAACCTCTTACTCTTTCAAGGCTTCATCCCTGAAACAGCTCCTAATGTGGGTGTGGTAAGGGAACATGTTTCAAGAACAGGCAGTGGGTAAGGAGCCTCTAATTGTCTGAGTTAAGCTCTCAAGTCAACTTGTGGTTATGTCTTCTCCCTGATCTCACTCAACCCTCCAGCCTTCATGATTGGCTCTTACAACTGTATATACACCCCTCTTTGGTATTGTGCCCTGAGCAGTACAGAGGGGACTTTACCAGCATGGGAAGAGCTCATTTGGTAGCTATCTGGCTGTACTGGAGGAAGATACCACAGCAGCAAGAGAAGCACATGCAAGAGGACACACAAATCAAGATAATGATTCTCAGGCTAACAATTTTTCCACCAAGAATCCTATGATCCGAGCTATTGATTTAAGTCTCCTAGGCTGGAGGTCAAATCACTCAGTGTCCACTTCTGTTCTCATGTGATTTAATAAAAATGATACATTAGTAAACTCATCAGGTATGAACGCACAACATTCTGTTTGGATAATGGCATGGGTGCCTCCTTGTGTAACAGTAATAATGTCCAAGATCATCCTATTTTGAGGACAGTTTTTCACATTAGAGACATTTCAGTGTTCAGTAAAGATAGGCTTTATCAGCTGAAGACTAGTTGGGTAAATTTAGTAAGGTTTGCTGGGTGTGTGCCATAACATCTTCCAGGTCAGTGGAGGGAACAAAACAGTGGCCAAATGATTGTACAGGTGGAAAACAGAACATGCCCACCTAGGAGAGGGGAGTTGGCAATTTTTGTTATCATGGGGTGGATTTTTCCCAGTGCAAATTCAGAGTGTATTGCCCTGATCACCCCGATGAAAGCCACAGCCAAATATTTATGCCACACAACTATTTGGTCCCATTTGGGGTTGCCCAATACCTGGGAGGCACACCCAGTCATTGCCAAATCAGTAACTCTATTTTAATGTAACACAATGACTACACAGTTCTGGTGATATTTATCCCACATTCCTGGTACAATTGGATTGGGTCTATCTAGAGTGAAGTTCTGTTCCTTATGTATGGGTGCCCAGATACTCAAATGTCCATAACCCAGGGTGAGCCACACTAACCTATTGCAAATCTGATCGCAACCACCATGGTTCTGGCCGTGGTATTTTGGGGATTCTTCCAGTCAGCAGTCTGATGGGCTACCTATGTAGTTTTATTGACAGGAAAAGAACACCTATGCCCAATGTCGTTAATGGTGTGTGCCACGGACCAGGTTTCTGGGACAGTACTGATAATATCAGATGAATTAACAGCACTAGTTTTAGGTTTTGTTCTTCCTTAATATATTGCCTTAGGGCTTTCCAATCCCTTCTCTAAAAATTCCTTGTCTGGTTACTGAAATAATAACCAGAAATTTTTATGTCATTAAAAAAATAAATAAATAAATTGATGACTATTTGATCGAGTATTTGATTTCTAGATTGTCTTAGGAGATTTTTCCTTTTTGAACTGAAATAATTTTACTGCTTACACACTTGATACTCATTTTTTAATAAGTAAGGAGAATGTCACAATTACTATATGTAAGGGAATGACAATTCATCAATTCAACATCAGTGCTCAAAACAAAAGCAATATGCCTAACAGTGTGCTAGGTGTTAGGGAAATAGCTGTGAGCGAGATTTTCCACCCTCTTAATGCTTACAGAATAATAAAAGAGGAGCTGTATTAAACTAGAAAAATTTTTTCTTCTAGGTAATATTATATTTATTATGTTTCTTCCTCTTCTACTACCTTCAGTACCATGCTTACATGTAGCAGGTTAATTACATACTTTAATTTTTCCTTATCTTATGGAAAAGAAACACTGATTTTACACATAAAAATATGAAACTTAAAAAAATGGCTTGTCTTTCTATATTCTACTAATAAGATTATCTCCTCAATAAAAAGTAGACATTGTAATAATTTATTAAGTAAATACTAGGTACTTCCAGGGTAAAAAAAAAAAAATCATAATCCAATCTCAAGAAGTATGTAACATAATTGTAACAAAGCTAAAATTCATAATTACTAAATTATACTAATTACTAATAGAAATCTAGAAAATTTCAGGTTAGTGAAAGATAACATTGAGTTGGTCAAGGACAATCAGAAAATACAATACAAGGTAGCTCACAGCTGAGATTGTTAAGGGGTGCAATTGGCATTTTATGTGGATATTCAAGGAAGTGGAAAGAGAGCAAATTTCACAATGATGAAAAATAATCTGGTGTCTGAGCCCCAACCTGTATGTTGAGTTTGGCAGTCTGTAGTGTCTAGACTAATGACAGGGTTTTGGTCAGGCATTTTGTATAGAGCCATATAGCAACTGGAAAGAGGTTTTATGAAAACTGATAATCAATGAGAATCTCACAAAAGAAAGTAATCAAGTTGGAAGAGAAATATGTGTCAGGGGGAGATGAAATAGAGATGAGGAAAAAGTGAGTTTATAGGCCTCATTATTATAATAAAAGTCTAATTATTTCAGCTTGAAAGAAGATAAAAATGGAAGAAGGATTATGTCAATAAATATAGGGAGAAAATCCACAGGACTAGCAATTGGCTGTGTTTAAAGTTATGGATATAAAAGTCTCCTCTTTGCTTCTCCTAAAATGACCCCTCCTCAAGGCTGAATGTAAAGTAGTCTTACTTAATAATTATTATATAGTAATTACATGATCAGGAAAGACTATGTGAAATTACAGCCTCCTTCCTCTTTCTTGAGGGCTCTTCCACCTCTAGAAGTAATAGAGAAAAAAAAAAGAAAGGCATTCTTATCCTCCTGTTACTTAAAACAGGTATCAAATTATCTTAATATACTGCACTTAAGTTTATGAGTGAACAGGCAAACACACACACACAGAGTTGTGATTAAGTAAATAAGTTAAATAATGTGTTAGATTCAATATTTCATAACTCTAAATAATTATTTGCTAATTGGCAGGATATTATTCTACATGTTCGGAATATTAACACATTTGCTTAAATTCTAATGTAAGTATTCATATATCTGTTTTAAATATCAATCCCCATATAATGGTGATTTAGAGTATTTTATCTCATTTAAGTAAAATTTTCCCCAGAATCTTATGGTTTGAATATCATTTGAAATGGAATGAAACCCTGTTAGTATAAAGAAGGAAATAAAGATTAGAGCATAAGTACATGAAAGAGGCTAAAAATACAACAACAAAAAAAAGTCAATAAAAGAGCTGTTAAAAAAAAAGATAAAATTGACAAATAGCCACATACAAAGACAAAAAAGAGAGGACTCAAATACATCAAATCAGAAATGAAAGAGAAGATATTACAACTGATATCAAAAAATACAAAGCATCACAAGAGACTGCTATCAACAATTATATGCCAACAAATTAGGCAAACTATATGAAATAGATAAATTTTTAGAAACATGCAACCTACTAAGATCAACTCATTAAAATAGAAAATCTGAACAGAGTATTGGTAAGAAGATTAAACCAGTAATCGGAAACATTTCAATGAACAATAGATGACCAGACAGCTTTATTGGTGAATTCTGCTAAATATCAAGTGAATAATTAATATCGATAATTCTCAAATGCTTTCAAGAAATAGGAGAGAAGAAAACTCATCCAAACTTATTTTATGATGTCAGCACTACCTGGACAAAGATGCCACGAGAAAAGAAAATTGCAGGCCAATATCCCTAATGGACATAGATGCAAAATCCCCAATAAAACATTTGAAAATTGAATTCAACAATACAGTAAAAGAATCATACACTATGATCAAGCGGGTTAATTTCAGGAATACAAGGCTGGTTTAACATCTGCAATGTGATACACCACATTAAAAAATGCAGAATAAAAATCATGTGATCATCTCAGTAGATGCAAAAAAAGCATTTGACAATCATCAACATCCAGTTTTGGTAAAAACTCTCAACAAAGCAGGTATAGAAGAAACATACCTCAATGTATAAAGTCCATATATGACAAGCCTATAGCTAACATAATTCTCAATGGTGAAAGCAGAAAACTTTTCCTTTAAGAACAAGACAAGAATTTTTATTCTCACATTTTATTTAACATAGTATTAGAAATTCTAGTCACAGTAATTAGGCAAGGAAAATAATGAAAAGGCATCCAAATTGGAAAGGAAGAAGTAAAACTGTCACTATTTACAGATGACATGACATTATAAATAGCAAACTCTAAAGATTCCATCATCAAACTATTATAGCTAATAAATGAATTCAATAATGCTGTAAGAAACAAAATCAGTACACAGAAATTAGCTGAATTTCTATATATTACAAACTATCATAAATAGAAATTAAGGAAATAATCTCATGTATAATTGCATCAAAAGAATAAAATACCTGGCAATAAATTTAACCAAGGAGGTGAAAGACATGTATACTGAAAAATATAAGACATTAAAGAAAGAAATTCACAAAGACACAAAGTAAATGAAAAGATATCCCATGCACATGAATTGGAAGAATTAATATTGTTAAAGTATCCATACTACCTAAAATAATCTATAGAATCAATGCAATCCCTATCAAATTTCCAATGTTATTTTCACAGGAAATAGAACAAACAAATTTGCATAGAATCATAAAAGACCCCAAATAGGCAAAACAATCTTGAGAAAAAGAAGGCTCGAGGCATCACATTCTCGGATTTTAAACTTTATTACAGAGCTATAGTAATTAAAACAGTACAGTGTTGGCATAAAAATAGACACCTAGATCAATGAAACAGAATAGAAAGCCCAGAAATAAACCCACATGCATAAGGTCAATTAATTTTACTTCAAAGGAGCAAGAATATACACCGAAGAAAGAACAGTCTCTTCAGTAAATGATGTTGGAAAAACTGAGAGTCACATGCAAAAGAATGAAACTGAATCACTATTTTATACAATACATAAAAATTAACTCAAAATGGATTAAAAACTTGAAGTTAATATCTGCTACCATAAAATTCCTAGAAGAAAACATAAGTAGTAAGCTCCTTGACATTGGTCCAGGTGATGAATTTTTGAATCTAACACCAAAAGTAAAAGCATCAACAGCAAGAACAGATCAAATAGAAAAATGCAAATACCATATCTCTCTTATGGAAAATCTAAAACAAAAGAAAACAAGCTTATAAATACAGAGAAAATATTAGTGCTTGCCAGTGGCAGGAGTGGCAGTGGGAAAATTTGTTGAAGGAAGTCAAAAAGTGAATAAGTAAATCAATAAAAAACAAAATAAAACAGTCTATTGGAAATCTCTTTTTAAAAGTACTAGTTGCAGCAAATAAAATCCCCAGGGGCAAAAAAAAAAAAACAATAAAACATAAATCAGAAAAATATATCATTTCATTCATTTTTTGGTTAAGCAATCAGTAGAGCAGTAGTAAATTCCTTCTCTTAGTAGAGAACTACCTTCTTCAGAATTGCCCATTCCCCTTTATGACACCTTCCATATGGAAGATAATACTGGGCTTGATAATAGACAAAGGTCTACTTCTCCAACATTGGCCAACACCAAGTCTTCTGTTTAACAGCACTAGTCAGCTGAAGCCTACTAGAGTTTCCCAAGGGACACATAATAAGGGGGATCATATCACCTCCCCCAAATCCAACAAAAAGTATTTTGTCGATTTACAGTGTTTGCTCAAAAATGGCCACAGGGAAGAAGAAAGCAGTGTATTTTTCCCACAAGAAGAAAAGACCTAACATGAAATTAGAAGTGGGAGAATAATTAAATGATATTTCTTATGTATAGTTTAAAAGTGCCATTAAACAACTACCAGAAGCCTATTCAAATAAAATTTGTTGAATCAAATGTTGTTTGGCTTGAGTCACTAAATTCATTATACCTGACACATTGTATGTGTCAGTTTTAATGTAATCTGATTTCAATTATTTTATTATGTAAATCAAAGCTTTTATAGAAATACCTATATTGAGAGGGGAAAGGAAACTCTTTTTGAAGGGGATAAATGAGGCTCTCGAATGCTTTATGTAGACATATACATTACAGAGCCTGTGAAAAACATTTTACTCTTTTTCTAGCTCCTCAGTGAATGTTACGACTTAGAAAGATTCTATAAAATAACTATAATGAGAAAAGGAAAGGAAATTCATCTTAAGGGTGGAATTAAATGTCTAGTATAAACATATTTTTTTTCTGCATCAAACATTTTATTCTTTTTACTTCCTAACCCCTAAGTGAGTACTACAAATAACATACAATGGAACTTTCTTTGGTGATACCTTTGGCAAATTTCTTAATATTATAGATAACCAATTAATAACCAAAAGTGATTATATCATCCTTTCCCTTTAATCCTTGATATTTACAAATATACTTTCATTCATTCACAACTTATGCTTGTATATTTTCCTTAATAAACTCTTTACAATCAGGGACTGGGGTTTATTTTTGTCTATATCCCTAGTTTATAGAACAATGACTGGTAAATGAATATACTCAATACACTTAAAATAAATGAATAAATCTGCCTTCATACCCTATTGAAAGAAACAAGGGCTCACTAGCTACAATCCTGTATTGGCTGTGAAGCTCTCTAAAAATGGCATATTAGATTTTCTTTTCCTTTCAACCCAACAGATACAGCAATTAGCAAGTGATAAAAACAAACCTAATCTTAGCAGTTATTTGATGATGACCTTGTTTGTTCTGATGAAGGCTCTCAGCTCATATTTTAATGCTGCAGCTTACAGCTGCAGCTCTGTGACACGCAAGGCATAATTTGGGTTCAAAATTGGTTTATCAACTTTAAACAGAAATGTGCTGCATGAATATGAAACGTGGAAGTGTGTAATCTGTAGGAAGTGAGACATTTTCATTTAAAAATAATTGAAACAATGAAGTAGTACTCAAAGGTTCAACAAATGGCAGGGAGTTTCAGTTGATATGACAAATAAGCAAGTTTAAGAGCAGAGAAGTCAATGGAAATGACAAAGATCTCTGGGGATTTTAATCTTGTTTGTCAAGAAAAGTATCACAGCTGTTTTTCTAAATCTAGAGAAGATAATCAGTGGCTGTAGTACATACAAAGTGGATGAAATGTGAGTGTTATTCTCTGAGATACCATAACATGTTTACTTTCAAGAGGCCATAACACACAATGACATGATGAGATATAATCTAAATAATGTTTCAAATAAGCATATTTCTGCATTTCATACTTGCTAATCACTGGTGCATAAGGGCCTCATGAATAACTTGATCCAAACTTTGCTACATTGCACAGTATTTTCACAGATACCCTAGTGTCTGCTACAAGTTCTTGTCCAACATACCTTGTTTGCTCCCAATTCTATCCATGTTTTGCCATTGTTCTACCACGTTAAAGAGTTAAAGCATTTTTGACTTTTGAAAATGTGTGACCAACTACACTACCTGGTTCACAGGCTGCTTTTTGGAATTGTGCTTTTCTTTAGATGGGGGATTATGTATTTTCCAGAAGCAAATCTAAAAGTCTCAGAGATGTATAATTCAATATCTTAAAGGATAGAAGACAGTTATTGAACACTCTTCAGTGTATAGTCATTACGTACACATCTTAAGAGTTCATTATAATGAAAGGACTCTCGATGTACTTCCAACTTTTTTGACAATTCCCAGAGACTCAGAAAATATATTTTATTTCATCTCAAATTTTCTAAATATCTTATGTCCATCATTTCTTCTTTCATTTAAGTTGTAGCAATGCTGTGGTATATAATGTATGTGTGTATGACTACCTCTCTGTATGTTAAGAGTGATTTATTTCCCTCTAAAATCATTATACTTCTGTAATAAATTGTTTCAGAATATAACATCCATTAGTCATCACAATGATATGAAATACAAATTAAATATTTTTCTACTCTGTTGCTGAGATATGAGAAATATCAATTAAAAGGATTGCAAAGTAACAAGAAAAGATTTCCAGATATCTCCCAAGCCTGAAATTGTTTCATACTTCCAAATTTGTCATAAATGTATTTGTCTGAAAACACACACACACACACACACACACACACACACAGAAAAAACTATTGTGATATGTAGTACAAGACAGCTAGACTTCTGGAAGTCCTTGAATTTGTACTCATATCTTTGTTAGCTATGTGCAACCAAAATAATGGTAAATACAAAAATGCAGTTAATAAATATTCCATATTCTAAAATATGAACTTTAGGTAATAAAAGCAGAATGAGTAAAATGTTTTTTGATTAAATATCAACCTTGATTTAAGGAAGTAGAAAGGTCAATTTGAGTTAGCAATATATAAATCATCACAGAATAAGGAATGGCTGCATCACTGAAACTCGGGGATACATTAAACAAACAAAACCTGGGTGACGATTGAGAAACAAGGACAAATAGATTTCTCTTACTCTTTGCTGTCTAAGTGATAAGTTTGTGTGGAGAAATTAATATTTAACATCTGCACTACACATAATTAGACCTACATTTTAACAAACTTTTCCTAGGGTTATTTTTATAAGTGGTATATAGCTTATTATACAGTATTATTTTACTTTTAATTCATCATTTTCTGACTTTTATAAATCCTCCAGATGAATGAGCCTTTGTACACAGAGGTGCTTGAAATCAATCTAACATGAATAGTAAAAGTGCTGATTCTAAGCTGTGAATAACCCTGTCGTGATCGAGATTACTAACTGTCCTTTAATAACTATTCCCCTGAAAGGAATGAAGGGTTAAAGAAGTACAAATTAGTAGTTGATAGAAGGTCACGGGAATGGGGAGCACGGCACAGGGAATGTAGTCAGCAGTAATGTAATGGCTGTGTGGAGAGCCAGAGGGATGATAGAGTAATTGAGGGGATTGTTTCATAAACCATATAATGTATACTTAAAACTACTAATAAAATAAAATTAAGTGCTAAAAAATGTAGTTCCTATCTACTCTCTATGCATTTTCACACACACACACACACACACACACACACACACACACTAAAAATAAAATAAAATAACTACTTCCCCTGCTCCCTTTTGGTAACAGATTGCTCAATTTTAGCCAAGTCCATGGCTTCCCAGATATAGACAGTATTTACCAGCCTTCTTTGTAGTTGGGTATGGTATTGTTACTAAGTTTGGCCAAAGGTGTGAAATGATCTCTGCAACTTCAGGCCCCATTCTTGAAAGGAAACAGTTTGCCCTTCAGTTTTATTTTTTCTCCCCATGGACTGGAATGCTTACAAGCCATATTTTCCATACTGGCAAAAGAATACCTTCAGAAATCACAGAACAATAAAAGAGAAGGAATCTGGGTGCCTAGCTGTCCTAATTGAGAAGAACCTACCCTGAAAAATCAAGGAAGCTTGGCCTTTTAATTACAAATATGTAAACTTTATACAATATTTTATCCTGTTAAAGATACTATTATTTGATCTCTCTTAAAACAAGCAAATAGATATCTTGTACCACCTTGCAGGATTTGCCTGAAAAAAAAAATTGCATAGAAGGTAAGAAGGACAGTCTTCATGAAACATTTCCAGTCTCTTGAACAGATGCTTTAAGATGCCTACATATTCACAGAGAGTGTGTGCTTTATGATGGGGAAGAGATATTTAAATTCAAGCCAAAACTTTTACTGAGGACGAATATCGATTACAGAAGGCAGTCTCTTCTCTTAGGATGCACATAAAACAGCTGTGAAGATATGACTAATTCAAAAGAAAACTTGGAGTAATAAAAATCGTACAATCTCGAATGCTAAGTAATATCCTATGGAGGGTGATGTCTTCAGTAAATGAGCCTTAATATTATGAAAACACATTTGGAATGAATTTTAGAAGAATTACCATTAAAATCTAAGCTCAGATATAGTCAGGGAGCAATTATTTTATTGCAGAGAAGACTAAATTGGAGAATGTTCTGCTTTTGAGGCAAAGCACTATTGTTTGGACACATAGTCAGAGCTCATAGATCTGTTTTTATTCATGAATCTTAAAATTTCTGCACAGGCTAGCTGGCATGGATTTCTGATGCAACATCAATAAATTTTCTACTAGTGAAATATGCAAGGAAACAACATTCGTATCTTAACTAGGGAAAATACAACATTCTTATCTTAACTAGGGAAAATATATTAATCTTGCCACTGACAATACCAAAATACAGTCAATCACTGCATAGAAGTTGATGAAGATATTTTGTCTCATTATTTCACATAATTAAGATTTTGTTGCTTTGACATACATAAAACTAAGGACCACTAGAATATAGCTAAGAGTTTTAAGGTGTCATCTTATTTTTATATGTGCTGGTTATTTGAAATGCTCTGCTATGTTAAATGGATTTAATAAGTAATTAGAACATTTCTGCATCCAAAAGAGTCACTATTAAAGTAAAAAGAACATTTTATAATCAACTTTTACCTATATGACAATTCTGGCACTTGCCCCATGGACAGTGTAATACCTGGGGGAAAAAATTGCACTTATTCCAAATGAAAGGAGAAAATAAAATGTGTTATAGTTATGATTGACCTAATACATTTTCAAGTGACTTGGTACTTAGTAGGTCAGTTGATTTGCTAAGTTTGTAAACTAAGCCAGGCCATAAAAAAATATATCATTACCATTTGGCAGATAAAACTTTTGAGGCTCACAACTGTTAGATGACAACTCTCACGTTCCTAGATCAAATGATTATCAGAAGTGAGAACAGAAGTCAGACCCCTTGAACCTTGACTTTTAAATATACCACATATATCCCCATTTAATGTAACGTTGGCAGTATGTCAGCCCTCATTTGCTAAAATTTGGGGTTATTTAAAAATAGAGCAAGTCGACACTTGTGTGGCCAACCCTGCTGGTTGTCTACTCAATATCCAACTTCTTCTTTATTAATAATAAAATAGAACATAGATTTTATTTGAGGCAGCATAAACCCAATTTAAAAACTTAATTTTAAAAGCTTCTTGAAAATAGTAGAGGTCCTGTGACAGAGTGACATAGTTACGGCAAATGAGATGTTAACAAAAGTGTACTGAATAAGATTTGCAGGAATGTTATTATCTTCCTTATAATTAGAGACAAATCATCTTGCACGTGCTTTTCACTTTGGGTCTTCTTATTCTTTCTGCCTGAAATACAGACTTAATACATGGAGATGCAATAGCTATCTTCAAACAAGCTTCAGCAGCTTGTGGTTATCTGCTCTGGACTTCATGTTACAGTAGAAAATAACCCTCTTAGTGGTGTAAGCTACCAGAGTTGGGTTTATCTTGCTTATAACTAAAAATGCAAGCCTTTTTGATATCAGGGAAATTATATTCTATTATTTTTATATTTCTTCCCTTTTTTTCCTTTTATAAGTGTTTATTCAGCAAAACACTAAACAAATATATATTTTAACGTCTATTATATGTCCGACACCATCTTGAAATAGAGATACAAATCTAGACAAGTTTCCTACCTTCACAAAGCTTACTTTCTAACAGAAGAGATAGATATAAATAAGTGAAAAATGCTCATGTAATTTCAAATCCTGTTAAGGACTCTGAAGGTAATACACAAGGGCAAAATGGGCAAGGATGATGGAGGGGTGATGGTAGACAAGGCAGACTTATTCAGATAGAAGGACCTCTTTGATTGGAAACATATAAACAAAATTCTGACCAATAAAGGGCAATATGCCTGGGAAGGAAATGTAAGCATGCAAAGAATAGAAAAGCAGAGGCCTTGATTAAGCATATATCAGGTCCTCACCCCTTCCCCTGTCCTTAGATTGTACATTTCACCTATTGTACCCATAGCCAGAGCTTTTTCCAGATAGAAACCTTGAGAGGGTAAGGTATGGTTGAGACCCCTCTGGACCATATACTGACTGACTCCAGTTAAGGCCTCTACATAACGTTTAAGATTCTGGTTTGCGAGACTTAAGATTCTAGGTGAGGAGATCAATTCATTTTGTGATCACCCAGGACAAGCCTCTTATATAAGTTCCCTTGCTTATTAAACCTGTATCAACCAATTTGGAGTGGTCTGTCTCTTTCTTCAGTCTCAACTTGGCCTCTGTGTATGGGGGCCAATTTTGGATTTCACCCACAAAACTCTCAAGGTTGAGAACCAACAGCCTGATTAAGAATATAATATAGGGGTCAAGGTAACATCAGGAAATTGATTAGAAGCCTGCCACAATAAACCAGAATGTAATATTCCCTTGGCTCTATGAGCAAATCCCATAGATTTACCAAATCTATCCTCTTTATATTTATAAAATTAATTTTTATATTCTTACTCTTCATGAGTCTTTATTTTGATTTCAAATTAATCAATTCGATATATTTAAAAATATCTAACCTGTGAGATATTGCTTCTATTAAAAATCAAACTTTTATACATCTTTATAAAATGAAGTTCTTAAGTTTCTCATTCATTGCTTTTTATTATTTTGTTAGTTATTATGTCATTTAGCTAGAAATGACTTGGCTACAAGCAATTTGGTAGAAATCAGAATAGTCAATAATATAATTTAGTTAAAGTGATTTTATTATTGATAATTTTGGTGAGCTATGGAATAATTTTATCTGCCTTTTAAGTGTTTTAAAGATCTTTATTTCTAGAATATTCAGGTCTTCCATACTATTTTGCAGATTTTTTTTTAGGTGGTATCTAATTCTTAACAACTTCTCCCAAGTATCACATGGTTAAAAAAAAAAATGCTACTTAAAAAAAAAGAGAGAGAGAGAAAATGCTATCTTAATCATTTTATGGAAAAAGCAACAAATATTTGACAATTTTTCTACTTTTAAGGACTTTTTGAGACTCTTTAAGTGACAAGATGATCCTGTAGAAGGTAGTTTTTAGTTTATATTTTACTAGCATCACTTTTGTTGAAATATGGAAAAATATTTTTCTGTGCTTATTTTGGCTCTTAGGAATATAAGCTAGCTGTGTGCTGGGCAAGGCATTGTGATATTGCATCACTGAGCTGCAGGGAGATAAACTCAAGGAGCTAAAATGTCATCTTTTTTGGTTCTCTCTTGGATTGAATAGAACATGTCAGATGACAGAAAATAAAGGTGAATAAAGATCTGCAGAAAGAATCAAAAGATAATACACAGCCAACAAGACAAGTTTGCTCTATAATGAAGCTGTGGTCACAGTAACCTTCCACTGATCTTAACAAGGTGGGAAAGTCTGCTTAACACTTCACCATATAGTTGCTATTCCTCAACACCCCCCACCCCCACCATCCCCTGCTGCAGCATGCTCATTTCTTTAGGGCACACAGAAAACAGACTTCACTCTCAAGTATGCCCTAGATGACTTTTGTGCAGGAGTAATGTGGAAGTCTATAAATTTGAGGAAAAAAATGATATAAAACCTTTTGAAATTGTCTAAGACAAAAATAAAGACTTATTTGAATCATATATTTTTAAATTATGATAAATTCAAATATTTAATGGCTAAGAATCACTGTAATATTCCTAAGAAAGTTCTTATTCTTTATATCCCTTTAAAAAGTCTTCATTGATGTGTGTCATGATAAAACGAAAGTAAAAATGAATATCTCCCAATTTTATATAAATAATTGTATTACATGCACCAGTTTTTGAGAGTAGTCAACTTTTATGTTCTCCTAGAAGGAAATATGGTCTTGGGGCAGTATTATACTAATCTTTATTCCACCAGAGTGTCAGAGGAAAAAAATGTCTATATATCTCAAGCTCCTGTTAGAGTATTACAAGTACACAACAAAATATTTTAAATTAGTAGTCCATAGTTATAAAATGAAAAAATAAAAAACACTTTGACAATGTCTTTTTTCTTTTTTTTTTTTCATGATTCTTGCAGTGTTGAGGAGTACTGGTTAGTATTTTGTAGAATGTTCCTCAATTTAAGGTAGTCTGATATTTTGGTCATGATTACACTGTAGTTTTAAGCTTTGAGGAAGAGTACAATAGACATGAAGTTGGCCTTCTTCTCATCACCGTATTTCAGGGGATACATGATATCAACATGATGCCACTGGCTCGCAGTGGTGCACTTAGTTAAGCTGAGAGTTCCACTTTTCTCTACTGTACAACACTGTTTTTATCATTCTGTACTCTACTCTTTGGAAGTGAAACTAAATGCAACCCATACTCAAGGAGGTTGCTGTTGGTGATATCTACATGTATTATTTGTGAGTCTATAAGATAGATGTGTATCTTCTTCCTTAGATTAAACAGTTTTAATTAGGAGCTCGATTTGCATCTGTTCTCTATAAAATGGATGGTTTTCATAGTGCCCTACTCCTTTTAATTCACAGAAACCCAGTATCCCTCCTGAATCTCAGAAAGATGTCCTGAGAGTATCTGAAGGCAGACTAGGGAATTTTTTTCTTCCAAACACTAAGTGCTTCTAAGGTTTTAGATCTTCCACTTAGCCATTTGAAGGTCTTCAGAAATAAGGGTCTTGACAATTTAGACTTAGGTTTGATAATTTAGACCTGGAGATTTTCCCCATCTCTGAACTTAGTATCGGTCAATATAACATATTCATTAACCAAACAAACATTTTGTAAACATCTACTATATTCATGTCCATTTTAGGACCTGAGAATGTTTCAGTGAACAGTATAATCATAATTGTTGCTCTTTTATTTAAGCAGTTAGTGAGGAAGACAATTTCATAGGCAAATAAATAAAAGTAAAATAGAAATAAAATCCACAGTACTTAGTCTTTGGGCCATAAACTACAAAGAGCAGTAAGAAGCACCATGCTTCGTACTTTGTTGGTAGTCAATAAATGTTCGAATGTTGAATGCTGAATATATTATTTGAGAGACAAAAAACAACGATGTTAAAATTCCCCTGCAAGAATGGTGCATATTTGTCAAGTAGATAGCCAACTACATAAGCATTCATATTTGTATTTAAAACAGACATAATTGGACATAATTTATCAGGTAGATTACTACATGCAAAATTTGCCAATATATTTGGATTGCTTCACTATTCTGACTTAGACTTATTTTTATTAAACAACTTGAGGTGAGAATAATCCACAACTGTCAGAAATGGGACAACTGTGCCTTCATAGCACACTTGGACCTCCCAATAAGGAGATGAGAAGAAATATGAAATCAGAAAAGAGGATCTAGGAAAAAACAGGTTAAGACAATGCTACTAAGACCAGATACAAAGAAGAATGATAAACCTACACTTGGTTCATACAAATGTGCAGTGGTGGGACAAAAGGATCAGGTCTGATTTGAGTGAGTAGAGTATCAAAACAGAGGTAAAGAAGTTAAAGGCTGTCTAATCAATCAGGTATTGATAAAGCAGGAAAGAGTGGAAAAAATAGACTAAGAGAGCACTCTCCCATTAGGTTTAATGACAGATTCAGTTAGATTCCAAAAGAAAAACTGGAGGAAGAAGAGACAAAAGGATGCATTAAGTCTAAAGAACTCTGATAGTAGAAGACCTGAGATGATTCTGTCACTTGTTCACTACTACGTATGGCCCAGGGCTACTGGAGCTTACAGAAACCCTGAGGAACATGAGCATGACAGGTGAGAGCAGGCAGCTACATACCTTCATGTCTTATCTCACTGACCTATCAAAGGTTTGATAGGATAAAGCTCATCACGTAGGCAACTTGAGGGGACACAGATTGACAAGCACAGTATTAGTTGCCTTTCTGTGTTTCCATTTAATTAAACACATATGAAGACTTCAATTTTTATTTAGTATATTCATTGTACTTGTCCAACATCTGCGGACCTATTATGTAAACCAAGGCTATGCTATCTGTACAATTCTGTTAATAGAAAACTCTAGCATACTGCATTCTACTGTTTGTGGTAAAACAGCTATTCTTATTCAACAAAATGCTAAAGCTATTTATATAATGCCTCTGTGGAAATTAAATCTATGATGGACATAATCCCAGGCCAGCCTGAGGCAAAACAATCACAAACACGCGCATACACATACACACAGAATAAGGATATTTCAGAAAGTGTGTTTTTATAAACCTGAAGTGAAGTGAGTTGTGTGGCTATTGCATGTAAATATATTCTTGAACTACAGATAAATTCTAACTGTGTCTGAATAGTCCATATTGTTGATAAAGAGACAAAACCCACATTTTTGGCCAACGAAGTGGGCAAAAACAAAACTTTATTGAGTGTCTATCTTGTGTAAGATACTATTTTAGGTAGTTCACATATGGTGTCTTTTTTAATATTTGCAATCATCATATGAGATGTAGATTCACTCCCTTATCATTAACTAATCTACACTAGAAGATTTAACTATCCATCAGAAATGCCCAAATATTACAAAAATGCTTAGTTTCACTGTTACACATTCTGATTCAAATAGCTTGAAGTCACTATTCATAACATAATGATTTTTCCAGTTGATGGCTCAGCATCTCATCCTGCACCTTTACTCTCCTCTTCTCTTCCTGCGAACTCATATGAAGTCATAACAAATCCAAACTGAGGAAAACAAATGCAAACATTATTCCTGTTTGAAAATGGCTTTGAAAAATACCTAATAACATATTGGTCACTTGTGTATAGAAACATTAAGGTAAGAAGGTAGTACTTATGTTTTCTTTTATGCTTTATTCCATTTTATGTTGGAGGATATATGCTCCAGTGGTCTAACAACGTTAAATTTCAAGAAATCTACATGACTGTCAGAGCTGGGCTGCATTATTATTCCCATTGTTTAGATAAGGAAACAGAATCCTAAGACAAGTAGAAAGCATGTTGGTTGCAAGGCTAGCAAATAGAGGCAAGAAATGTGTCTACCCCCACAGTCTGTGTCCTTTTTGGACTGCTGCTGTGACTTTCAGTTGAGCTGTAATTGGTTCAAAACAATCTTTTTTTTTTTTCTTAAGAGCCTTTCCTATGATGTCATTCTTTCTTTTTTTTCTTTTCTTTTCTTTTTTTTTTAACTGATGAAAAGATTTACAGTTAACCCTTGAACAATGTGACTATTAGGAGGCACTGACACTCTTATGCAGTCAGAAATCTATATATAACTTTGACTGCCCCCCAAATTCAAATGCTAATAGCCTACTGTTTGACCAGAAGTCTTACTGATAACATAGATAGTCAATCAACATAGATTTTGTATGTCATATGTATTGTATGCTGTATTCTCACAATAAAGTGAGCTAGAGACAGAAAATATTAAGAAAATCATAAGGAGAAAGTTTATTTAGAATACTTATTGAAAAGAAAATCTGCCTATAAGTGGACCAGTGTAGTTCAAACCCATGTTGTTCAAGGGTCAACTGTACATTATGATAAAATTGTCAAAAGAAGCAAAAGGAAATCCCAATGTGAACATGGATTAATAAAAAAAAAAAAAAAGGGAAATTCAGAAGTGAAAAGGAATGCCATATAACCTTTAAAAATAGAGACACTTTCTTGTCTTGGGGACATTAAAGGTCTTGTCTATAAATGTCACATACAATAAATTGAACCACTGAGATCATTGACCTTGGGAAAATGAGTCAAGCCATGTGTGAACCTTAAACTGTCACTTTTGAAAATTGTGAGACTGACCTAAGACTTTCCCTCTAGCATTCAAAATTGAGAAGTTAAAAAATTAAATGAAACAGCTAGGTGTTGCTTTTAATGGAATCAATGCCTTAAGTTTAAATTATTGTTTGTGGAAGAATATATAGGAAAAAAAAAGTATTTTTTTATTGACCTATACTAGATTTTAAGTACAAATCTCACAGGCTACCACTTACTATGAAAAAGATGCAAATTATTAAGGAATTTGGATTATATTCTGTAGGTGAAATTTAGTGTAAAGGCATCATTTAGAATTTAAACATGTGCAACTCTCACCAAAATAGATCCTATTCCATTTCTACATATTCCCATGTCATCCTATACTTGCCTCTACAGTTAACTTTCATGTTGTAATAACATATTCCTCTGAATAGCCACTAGACTGTTAGCTTTTAGAGGGTGAGAACCAGATCTTATTCATTTTTATATCTGCACGTGGCATGGCAAATGACACATTGTGAAGTCTCAATAAATGTTACAATGATTGATTGGGATTTTGTTTCTGAAAATTATCGTCAGCTTGGAACCTAGATTGAAGCGAAGAGAAATGGGAAAAAGAACATTTGGGATCATGACTGTTAGGGAAGACATACAACTGGCCCAATTTAAGGCAGTAGAAGTGAGATTGGAAAGAAGGCAATACATTTGAGTATTTTAGTAAGTAAAATCAAAATTATTTGGTAACTACTTAAATAGATAAAGAGAGGAGAGGGAGAAATTGAGGTTTATGGATGTGTTTTTTCTAAGCAACTAGGTGAGTGGGGATTTAATTCATCAGTATCAAGGATGCAAAAGAAAAAGTAAGTTGGAGAATGGGGATAATTATTTTTAACACTTAATGGTTATATGTCTTGTTTCCAAGACTATGCTAATATTCATGGCCTGCGTAATATATCTGCTTCACCACACATTACAGCATATCACCTACGGGACTCAAGTAGTTTTTGCATTAACTTCTTATCCTTACCATTTTTCAAAGTCATTCTTTCATAATTAAATAGTGCATTGTTCTTTAAGATGAGTTTGTTTTCTTGCCAAATATATTTTCCTGGAGCAAATCCTTCTGAGTTATTTTTATAAAATGTGTTTAGCTTTGTTGCCATGACTGAAAATAACTTTTGTTCTCAATCTTCTTAACAGTTTCCCAGAGAAAATGTACAGCCAAATACCAGCGAGTACACCAGTCAATTACCTTTGGTAGGTCTGGATTTAGTGACTGAGCGGCTGTGCATAATCATGACTGCTATCTTCTGAGTGTCCTATTTCTAGTGCTGTGGTATAGAGGAGAGGGCAGAGGTATGGGAGAGAGACATTTGTGTTTAAATCCCAGCCTTGCTGCATTCAGTTAATCTCCATGAGCTTCAATTCCTCCATCTGTAATAATGCCTTCCTCGTCATGTTGCTGCATATAAGAAATGAAATAATGTAAGAAGAAGTTTCAGTTACAGATTTCCAATTATCTGCTTACATGCCGGTTCAGTTGCTGCTCACGCTTGTGTTCCAAGATTTTTTTCTTATGTAAATAAGATGTAAAATTCATGACTAACTATAAAGAGCAAACAGAGAACCACTAAAATGAAGAAATGGAAAACTTTGTGATATTATTTTTTAATGTGAAGGTAACACCGCGCTTTCAATTTGTTGAATATATTTTTTGAAAATATCAGAATTCTAAAATATTTTAAAAGGCTGAAATAATTACTTGGAACTAATAAGACATTTAATACGATAAAAAGAGGAGTCAGCAGGTGTTATAACAGGCCCAGTGACTTTTAGTTGACTCTTAGCTAGCTGAATAGCAATATGGCTGCTTAAAAAGGAACTCCAGTCCTAATCTACATCAGCCAAGGTGAAGGGTCCAGAAAAAGAAGGTGACAGCCCACCATTTTACGTGTCACTCATCAGACATAATCCTTGAATAGGAAGAGGAATAACAAGGAAAAACAGTTTGGTAACGAAAAATCATATGAGGGATAGTCAAGGAATTGTGAAAACTTTAGACAAATATTAATTTTATCTTCTGTAAAATGAAATGAGCAAATAAGATTCGCAATACTCTTTATCTGGGAGTATTTACCTATTTACTATTCCATTTATCTACTGAAGCATAACGAGCTACTCCAAAATTTAGTTATATAAGACAACAGACATTTTATTATGCTCATGGATTCTGTGCACCAGGATTTAAAAAAACAAAGCATGGCAAGAAGCAAGAATGGCCCTTCTCTTCCCCATAACGTCAGCTAGGATGATGTCTCAGTCAATCTGTGCTGCTATAATAAAGTGCTATAAACTGAGTGGCTTGTAACAACAGAAATCTATTTTCACAGTTATGGAGGCTGGAAGTCTGAGATCAGAGTGCCAGCTTGGTCAGGTCCCTTTTTTGTGTTGTGATCAGCTGACTTCTTATTGTATTCTCACATGGCAGAAAGCAAAACTACTTCTTTGGCCTCTTCTTATAAGGACACTAATCCCATAACTTAATTACTTAATTACTTCCTAAAGACCCCAACTTCAAAAATACTATCATATTGATTTCAATTTATGGACTTTTGGGGACCACACATATTTAATCCACAACAGATAACTATAATAGCTCAGGATACCTCAAATGGATAAGTGATAGAATACTAGTGGGTTAGAGGAGTCATTTCCAAGTAGGTTTATTTGCTAATCAGTCTGATGCTTGGGCTTGGATAGCAAAAGTATAATTCAACTATAGTGTCACCCATGGCAACTATATGTGGCCTCTCCAGCATAGTGGCCTCAGAGTAGCCAAACTTCGAACATGGCAGCTCTCAGCTCCAAGAGTGAATGCTCTGATGGATAGGGAAGAAACTTCCTGGCCTTTTATGATCAGCCTTGAAAATCACAGAATGTCACTTCTGCCTAATCTATTGTTTGAAGCTGTCAAAGAGCCTATCCAGATTCAAGGGAAAGGAATATAGTTCTCACCATGCTTTAAAACAATCACATATCCTTTCAAACTCTGAACACTAACTAGTACTTTCTATTTCATAGTTAGGCAAAAGTGAGTCAGATATTGGCTCAAAGTACAAAAGAGTTTATATTATATATAGAAAGTTGAAAAGGGAGATGGGGTGGCCTACCGAAGAGAGATGGGATTTAGAAGTATATAAAGACAAAGATTTTATTATTCTGTGAATCTCAGGAAAGCCAAAAAAACTTTGAATCTGATTTACTACCACTATTTAGTGACAATGCTTAAAACAGAAAAAATTGCATAAGATTATCTTTAAAGTAATTTCCAAAGCATGGATGAGAGGGCAAGTGAGAATGGACCAGTATTTACAGGTGAGTCATCATCAAATAGAAGGTTGTGGGGGGAGGTCCACAAAACAAGGCTATTCATAATGTCCAAACTAAGAAGGGATTCATGTAGGTGATTCTGTGTGAAGATTTCTATGCAATCATCATTTCTGATATTAAGCTGTGCCCAGTTCATTAATAAGGAAGGGGAAACTAAAATTAGGAGATCATACTATTTTCATTCACGGAAGGAAGGCTAGGTGGTCTGGCCTAACTGATAAAAGGCAACAGGAGCATCTTTTTTTTGCAACTGTCAATTCATAGAGCCAGTCATTTAGAACAAGGTCGTATCTAAGAGGGTAAGAGTGCTATGGATTAGGAGTGAGAAGCAAAAATCTGGTCTATATGAGTTGTCAATTCAGTGAAGGCCTAAGCTATGTATCCAGACTTGAAATGGAAGATTAAGATTCAGAAAACTGTTAAATAATAAATAATAAATCAAAATTACTAGGTAAAAGCTGAATAGACTTTGAGTAAACACATACTTAAGTATGGGCTTTTAGATATTCCATGCACATATTCAGCACAGAACCATGAGCTTAGGTGACAGATAGAGCCCATGGAAATAAGATCTGATAGAATAAGGTGAGGGAGAAGCACATCTTTATCCACTTTTACCTACCTTTATCTGTCTTTTATTCACCTGTTCAGCATGAACAGCTAAACTTACTGCCAATGTATGGAAGAAGTAAAGGAGGGAAGTAGACACATAACATTATCGCCAAATCCATATCGTGTTCCACGTATTAGTAGTCAAATATCAAACCAAGAGAATTGTGAATGAGATGACTTCAGCCTGGCTTTGAATGTGGATCCAGGACACAACAGTTAAGAGAGTAAGGTTGTCTGTAGGCATGTGAGGCATCTGGTATGGGATGGAGTAGGTGACAGCTTATAAGACAGAAAGGACATTTAATATTGAGAAACACATTGCTTTCCTGCCTCATACATATTATGGAATTTTGCTAGAAAGTAGGTAGAACATATGTATAAAATGTTAAAGGCATAAATAAATATAGGTTAAACAAAACATTTTTCCAAAACTGCTTCTTATTTATTTTCTGACCATCTTCAACTTTTTCAGTCATATGTCCTTCATTACATGGGCCACTTCTATCTAGCTTTTATATTCTGGTTGCTATAGTACTTAGATTTTTTAATTGATGCCTTTTACGTGGCAAGGAGTAATGACTCAATCATTACTCCTCATTAGCATATTCTTCATTGTTATTTGCTCTTCAAGGTCTAGTGACTTTACTTGGTTGGTTAAGTTTGCCTGAAAATGACAAGCCTACACTTCTCAGTATGAACTGTGTAAGAAGATTAAGTTTAAAAAGTGTCTATAGGAGTCTGGAGATTAGTGAACAAGTAAAATATAAGTGCAATTAAAGTAACATTAGTAACTTATGAGTTTAAGTTCAATAAAACTGACAGTATTTTAACTTTGTCCTTGCAAAATATCCTTTTTCACCCCTACCTCTGAGATTTTTTAAATTTGTTATTGAATTACTCATAAAATCTCTGTATTTAAGTGTTTTAATTTTTAAAAGGAGGTTAATCAATCTGATAGCCTAAGTTAATTAGTTTAATTTAAATTGATTTTCATTTTGTCTCTTTTGCTAAAACTAGGTTCTTTGAAAGAGAAGCAAATCTATAAATACTGATGATCCATAAAAAAATTCTTACCACAGATAACCTAATAAAGTCTAAATTATATAATTATTTTCAGCTCACATAAATACAAATTAATTGAAAACATATTTGAAAATAGAAATAAGCATCAAAGAAAATAAGAAACACCTATAATTGATTTTTATGTAATATGAATTTTATGTACTTTCCTTCGGATTATATACAAACACATACATATATCACATTCATGCATATTTATCAATATATATGATATATGCTACATATACAATACTATAATTTTTAAGATATAATTTTAAAATTAACTTAATAAATCATGTGATATACATGTATAAATAACTCTCATAATTAAACTCTCAGAACATTTCCAGTTTGTACTAGCCACATTTCTATTTGGTACTTTAGATACATTCCTGAAAGTAAAACTATGGTTAAGATACATTGATTTGAGTCCATGCTTTAAGTATTTCTCTTCTATGATATTGACTATCGAAATGGTTATAATAGAGAAAAACCTATGTATCACTGAAATCTGCTAATAGGTTCCATCTTTGTTGCAGAAAACATAAGGCTTTCTATAAAATATGGAACAAGATCAGGAATTTAAAAAATGCAACCATCAGCAACAAACTCTTGCAGGGGATACAAAGAAGTGTTCATCCAATGACTGGAGACCCAGATCTGAGGGTGACAAATAACACTACCACTTAGTCCGTTAGTGAGAACTGAGGCACGTGGTTATGCCTAGATGCAAGGAAGGCTGGGTATACATTTTCTAGCTTCTCAGAGCAGTTTTTGTTTAGCCACAATGCTAATACTATGAAAGAAAGAGTAGATTTTTAACAATCAACAGTGCTGCCTCCACTATATAATTATTATTCACTGAAGAAAGTCATTTTAATGACTAAATTTTTGCTCCCTGTAATTTAAATCTCCCCTTCCTCTATATCAAATCAAATGTCTGTAAAGTGCGAGTCTTTAAGAACCAAGTGTCTACAAAGGCAAGTTTTTAGAAGGCTTTATAGCTGTCGCAGAGTACGAATACAAACACATGGACTGTGGATTGAGTTGGCAACTTTGACTATATTAGAGCCTTGGAGTTAAAAATGTCAAGTTCAGGGCCCCATATTTTAAGTTCAAGAGTCATAATACTTCTATTCCAGAGAACCAAATACTTCTATTACAGCTGTGAAAGAACCCAAAATTAACTTTGGAGTTGAGTTTGTAAAAAACTAATTACATTATGTTTTCCATTGTTTTCCTTTTATTAAATTTGTATACAAATTTTAGATATAAATTTAATAAAAGAAAGATTTCTAGCATATATACAGTATAATTATGCATTATAATATATAATGGTATAATAAAAATTGCATATATAATAAAAAATTCTAGGATATATAGAATAATTATATACAATTATATATATAATTATAATTATATTACAAGAAAGAAATTATATATAATTTCTTTATTAAATTATATGTCATTATACACAACAATATTGTAATAATTATACTATATGTATATACCCTAGACTTTTCTTTTAAATTATATAAAATTACTTTATTATATTATAATTATATATAACATATATATCTGTCACATATGATATGTGTGACATATTGTATTATAATTATATATAATATCATATGTGTCAGATATATATATATCATATATAATTATAATATAATAAAGTAATTTTATATAATTTAAAAGAAAAGTCTAGGGTATATACATATAGTATAATTATTACAATATTGTTGTATATAATGACATATAATTTAATAAAGAAATTATATATAATTTCTTTCTTGTACTAAATTATATATAATTATTTTATTAAATTATATATAATATAAAATGATAAAATTATACTATAATATATATCCTAGAGACATTTCTTTTTTCTCAATTGTCTCTTTTAAATCATCCTGGTATTGTTAGATGGATAAAATATCTTATTCATATTTTCTAAAAATACTGACTAGAAGTTCTAAAAGTTTTGTTCTCTGAATTATCTTATATAAATAAGAATCTTTATTTCTTTATTCTCTTACTTCATTGTTTTTTATGATCCAAGATTTTCTCAAATGTCTAGTGATTCCTGCTTTTCTTATTGTTGTTTTTCCATTTATACCTAAGAATAAGAGAATAGAAAAGTGACTTTAGAAAGATTTCATGTGGAAGTCTTCATTTTAGGATGAGTCGTGGAGATGGAACATTATGCTTGGAATTCCTAATGACCAGCAAGAGTGGCGTTTTTACTCTTGGGTGCTCAAACAAACCCTAGACCATTTACCCAATTTTTAGAGCAGAAACATCTAACTTGTACTTTGGAGAAGAATGCCTGGTTGTGGACCATTGAGTGTGTGGAGGTGGGAGAAATGTGAAGGATCACTTTTACTCTACCTACACCTTTTATTACCTCCATGGTGAGTACTATTTTTTATTCCAAATCTCTTCTCTACCCACCCCTCCCAGTTCTGTGCTTTCTATTGTTAACTTTTTCATCTCTACTTCACAACAGCCCAGTCCAGGCACATGATAAGCTTCCTGTTTTTACACAGTGCCTCACCAGTGTCTTATATCTGTTTTCCTTTTTTCATTAATATATTTAATATTGCTAATTTAGGCCTTTTATCTTTTTACTACAATTTTAAGGAACTTGAGAAAGCTGAGGTGATTAATTCATGGACTAAGTCTGCCATCTTGAATCAGCTGCATATTTGTTTGTATACAAATAGAGTAATATTGTATATACTGTTTTGAAATTTTTTTTAGTTAAATTGTTGTCAAAAATGTGTTTCCATTTATTACTCTCCTGTAATAATATTTTAATAGTTATGTGAAATAACATTTTATGGATGCACATAAATTAATATACTTATTTGGGATAAATTATTTTCTCATTTTCCCCATTTTTAAACAGTGATCATTATATTTCCTTGTGCTTACACCTTTATCCTGGTAATAATTAAACACAGGATAATTGTTTAGCTATTAAATTACTACATGAATAGATAGGCAGATTCAAAATTTTTTGTGTTCCCAACTGCCATATAGAAAGCTGTGACAATTTATATTTCCATCATAAGTAAAAAAATATACCCATTTTCTGGGTTTTATCATTTTTAAGCTGGGCCAGTAGATAATGATTACAGTTTATCATTCTTTAATTTCCATTTATTTGATAACTGCACAGATTAAAGATAGTTTTATATGTGTATTGACCATTTGTCACTTCTGTTGATGAACTTGAATTGTCTGTCCACACTTAACCCATACTTCTATTGGCTTGTTCTCATATTTCTAATTTATCTTAAACATAGGTTTCTGTGTTAAAGATATCAACCAGTATGTTTTTATTCTTCTTAATAGTTCCCAAAATTTATTTTTAATACTTTTGCTGGTTTTGATTTATCAATCTAAAAGTTACTTTGTAGAGAAAAAGTTTATCAAAGTGTTCTGTATTTATCTCCATTAGTATCATGCTTTAAAGTTAGTCTAGTTCCCAAGCTATATGAGTAGTCACTTTTATTTTATAGTACTTTTTATTTAACAATATGCAAATATTTAATTAATCTATAATCAATTTGATAGACATGTGAGCAAGAATTTACCTTATTTTTTTGCCAAATATTTAGCCAAATGATCCTCAAACTATTTAAGAAATAACATAGATATTATACACTGATTTGAACTGCCAACCATATTACAAACACAAATACATGGGGAGTCGGTAGTTATTCTCCTCTATTTTATTTTTTTTGTACTGTGTCTGTGTGTATCTTTCTTCATCCTAAAATGAAGAAACATCTTGTCACAGTTAATTTTTTTTTAACAGATATGAGTAGTAGGGGTTTTTGGATGTGCATCACTTTCTACTTCATGTGGTGACTGGATACTTTTCTCAGAAATACACAGACAAATATGCACAATGCCCATCCAATTTCAGGATCTAAAAGGCTTCATGTATGCACATCCTAACTTCTGATCTTCTGATACTTTGAATACATGGATTTTAAGAAGACTAAACCATCAAGGGTGTGTCCTCAAGATTCTCCTGGAGATTTTAAAGAAAAAGTAAAACTCTCAGTTTCCTTCACATGATGGTACCAAGAGGCTGGAGAATGGTCACTGTCAGTTTTCAGGCTAGTTTTTCCTTGTGTCTATGAGTCAGGGGGAAGAATATGAGGGAATTATTAAGGAAATTGATACATTCGTTTTCTCAGTCCCATACTTACTGAAGTCAGTTTAGAGTATATTACCTAGAAACTGATTATTTCATTTAATTCTTTTCATCCAGCTCTACCTTCTTATTCATTCTACCTTATTTCACCCAGATGCCATTATTGAATAATTAGAACTTAGTTTATTAAACTTAGTTCTAGTGTTTTCTTTACTTTCTATTGCCTCCATAACCTCTTTTTGTGTTATAGCAAGAATTTAAGTGAAAGTCGGTTCACTGTATGTGATTTTGAGCCAGTGCTCTAGTTTCTTGAGTCAGTCGAGGTTTGATGAACATTAAATACATAATGAAATTATATTTGAAATGCTATATACATATGATAGTATGTACTTTTGATGTTTAGAAATCCATTTTGAGAGAAAAAATAAATCTGTATTAATCTGTATTAAGCTAATACAGAACATAGAACAATAATAATTATAGGTCTTTTGTTAAATTCCAAGGTTTGGGAATTGAAAAAACTGGGTTCAGATTCTGTCTTGATCCCTTATCATTGATCTCACTTTGAGAAAGTCTCTTAATCCTTCTAGGTTTCAGTTTCCTACCCGTGAGGTTTAAATGAGATCCAGACCACATGCAGAGTAAGTGCCCAACAAATGAGAACTATTGTTTTATTACTGTTATTAGCTTTCCTTCAAATATACCTATATTTACAGCAGTGCTCCTCAAAGTGTGTTCCTTGGATCAAACAACCCAGCATCAACTGGGTATTTGTTAAGAATGTAAATTCTTTGGCCCCAACCTGGACCAGGTAGATCAGAAATGGTAGAGGTGTAACCTAGAAATGATTTAACAAGTCTTCCAAATGGTTCTGATGCACTCTCAAGTTTGAGATCCACTGATTTACATCATATCATTGCTCCTATAAAACTTTTAATAAATCTTTTTACTGGACATAAAATAAAATATAACTAAAGTCATATGACAGCCACATATGACAAAATAATTATATATTTAATAATTATATATATATATCTTTGTGTGTATATATAAAACATTCATTCTTAATTTTTTATAGATAAAGTAGATACATTAGTAATACCAAGATAAGCTAATGATTGGCAAGCATTATTCTAAGTATTAATATGCTAATCATCAATACTGGAACAATAAAGCAAGCAATATTTCATTACTTTAAATAAATAAGCTCTACTCTATATATTTTTTCTCATTGTATTTCAGATATAAGCCAATAGTTTAGAATTTTTCCCTGTCACTTTCCCCTTAATATTTTTTTCATTTTTTATAAAATTTTTTTGAACATGAGTCAGAAAATATCTCCTAGACTACACCAACAAGCAGTTATCAACGTATGGAGAGAGCTGAGATAACTCTGACCTATAATGCTTTGTTCAGAAAACTACCTTCCTACAAATTTAATGTGTGGATTCTATGGTTTCAATTTTCCTGCATTATGGATATCAGCTCAAGCTGGTAACTGCAATCTTTGAGGTCAGCAAACAATACTAACAGACATGCTCTTAGTGTTGCAGATGTGTTAATATGAAGTTTGAGCCCACTGGTTTGAAATAAAATAACAAAAATGTATATGAAACTTTCTACAACTCCTCACAGTGTGAACTTTTACTCAGGTCTTCAAAACCGACTTCCTCCTCTACCCTACTCCCATTCCCACTGAGTTTTTTAATTCATGTTTTTAAAAATTGCAAGAATCTATTGTTAAACCTATATAAAAATTTCCTTTATTTTTAAAAGACATTCAAGTAGTGGTGTCTTTTGAAATATCAGCAGATACAGAGTTCTCTTTGGGGAACCACGAAATAAAAAATTTTACTTTCCTTTCCCTAAGGTAATACAGTAGTTTATCAGTCACTTTCTAAATTCTTTAATTTGGTTCCCCAGAAGTAATCACTTTATGTGGATTGTCAAATATCTGACACGGATCTAGCTATTTTAAAACTATTAGAATGGTTCTCAATATTCCTAAAGGGTTTAAGTATTGAAGGTTTCTCTTAGTGACTTTTTCATAACTGTGTTTTTCCTTGGAGTACAGGGATAGCTACTGTCAATGGAATGTGCTGAGATTTTATGACCACAGATTAGTTTTAAACCCACAAACCAACTCTATTTAGCTTTTAAAAGCACCTGATAGTGTGACAGGAAAAACAAACATAAATTAAGCTTGACTTTCAAGATCAACAAGTAATTTTATCTTTTTAAATTATATGCCCTTTGCAGACTTCAGGTGATAGGCACTTCAGAGCCAGTGGAGAAGCAATGCACAAAAGAATGGGCTTTGGAGCTGAGGGAGAAGTGATTTTTTGCCTTGTATTAACTCTTGTCCCCTTGAGCATGCCACCTGACCTCTGTGAATTAGTTAACTAGGGAATATAAAAATAACACTTACTTTATATGGTTACTTTAAAATGAAACATACATAATATATACAAAATTTCTAGTGCTGTGCTTTGTGTATAGGGTGATCTCAGTAAATGTATTTACATTCTCTTTTCCCAAACACAACCATTCTCAAGCACAGATGTACATTAGAATCATCTAGTGAACTTTTACAATTACTGACTCTCTGAGCAATATTGCCAAAGATTCTGATTAAATTGTTCTAGGCTAGAGTCTAGGCATCCATAGTTTGTAAAGCTCCCCAGGTGATTCTAACAAGCAGCCAGGGTTCAGAATCACTGCACAAAAGCATCAGCCCTGTGACTTTCATGAGTTTCAGAAATACCTGTGGAGATTTTCCAAATTTTATGTGCTTGGTCTTTTAACCTTGCAAGACTCCGATTCAATAGAATTGGATAGATTATTCTTAGGAGTTTCAAGGAAGATGTTTTAGTGCCACTGACAGTTTGAGGATGTTTGAAATCTTAGGGCTGCTCATATCACCTTAATTCTGCCTCTGTTTCATAATGGCTTCTAAATGATTCTCCTATCTTTTCTCATTTGATGACAATTCTGTGAAGTAGATATGGGAAAAATTGTGACCCCCTACTTGACAGATCAAAATACTTGAGTGTAGAAAAACTAAATAGACATGGTTAACATGCAGTAAATGACAGACATTAGATTCACAATTGGGTTATGTAATGACAATGATAACTATTACAATTTATCTAATGTCTTACAGTAGAAGTGCCTTCTGCTTAGAGATCTGCATCAATTTTTGCATTAATTAACTGATTTACACAGCTTCTATTATTTTACCCCTTCTTTATCGTATAAGCAAGGAATCTAGGAATTAATAATAGAGAGTAACTTGCTTGATACTGCATATTTACTGAATGCCAAAGCTGTAATTCTGTCCATCTCTCTAGCACTAACATCCTGTACCAAACTGCCCTTCCTTTTCTATCTCCTCCTGAAGTTCATGTTCTTTCCACTCTTTCACACTGCTCTGACAGCCTCAGTGTCATCCACAGACACCATTTGCAAAGTATTTTCTGCTATTCTAATTCCTAGAGAAAGCAGTAGGGAAAATTATAGTAATTATTATTATTCTCTTGAAATTTCTGACCCTGAGTTGTGTTTTAGTACCTAAAGACTCAGATAGAGTCCCTTCCCAAATCAATTAGGACTTTTGATTGCTTCTGACTAAACCTCCAATCTAAACTTTAGTTTCATAAATTAGACTTTGGGAATTTTTTAGTTCACATAAATTTAGAAAAATCTAAAGTTAGGGTTGGTTTTAGCTTTTGCTTAATTTAGTAGGAGATTAAACAATGTCAATAGGACCTAATTTTGTCCACCTCTTGATCTGCTTCTATTCCCCTCTTTATGTTGCCTTCATTCTCAGAAAACTTTATCATTTATTTTTGTTAAATGACTATGCTCCACATTGAAGAAAGGAGAAAGCTTACTCCTCACAGCACCAGAAATTATTCGTAAATTCAATGTCATAATTCATAATGTGTCAGGTGCCCATCCTTGAAATAATCATGACTTGCCAAGGCAATGCGACACAGTGTCTGAGCTCACATGCCCTCTTAGAGGCTGTATATGGAATCTTTTTCCTGGGAATCCTAGGAAGTAGGAGTAGAAAAGAAATAAACTTTCAAAATTGAACTGTTGACAAATGAAGATGAGGTTTTCCTACATGTCCTAAACTGCAATTAGTTATTATTTTTATCACTATTATCTCATGTTTGTATAAACCTTTATCTTTCACACACTGTTTTTTAATGTTCATTAATTCATTTCTACTATTCTAAAATTTATTCCTAATAATATTAACATCCATGTTTCCTTTGAGGGCCGTTTCTTGACAAAATATAATAATACTCAGAATGAACTCATTAAAAATATAAAATTTAGATGGACAATGTCCTCTGGCCATCAAGATAATTTTGGGTATGATTTCCTGACAGGAAAATTATGTTAAACTAGACTTTCCCTTGTACTTCTTAAGATTTTATCATAACTACCTAAGTATGTGTCACATCTAAAAAGCACGTACGCTGACCTATAGCATTATTAATTCAGCTTGAAGATTTCAACTTATCAACAATGCAGCAGTGAACTCCAGAGATCAGAATCTTTTTATGCAAATGTGGTGATAAGCCATAATAAGCCTAGGTGGAAAACTGAAAATTATGCTGTGAAATTTCTTCTATTTTCTTACTGATTGGAAGAGGCTCACTCTTATTAGGAGCCTTATAAAAAAAGAGACAAAGCTTTGAAAGAAAGTGCCTGTGTCAGAAGTACTTTTTATACCCACTGAAGAGTGCCCAATGCATCTGCATTAAATTCAACATAATATGTCTCTTTAGTCATGATGGTAGAGTGCTGTTTTGATAGAAATATGACTAAAATTGTGAAATATCTTCACTTGTAAAATAATTAGGAAACATTTAAAAGCTAGTATTTTATAATTTATTAATTGGTATTTTTTTGAATAAAAACAGAAGAATATGGATGGCAAAATATTTTGCCAAGCAAAATAAGCTCACAGAAAAAAAGTCAAGAATGATTTCACTCAATATGTGGGATATAAAACTGAAAGCAACAAGTGAACAAGACAAACAAACGGAAATTCAAATAACAGATAACAGCATGGCGGTTACCAGTGGGAAAGGGGGATGGCAAGGGAGGTAGGTAAGGGTAAAGGGGATCACATATATAGTGACAGGAGATTTGACTTTAGGTGGTAAACACACAATGCAATACACAGATGACGTCCTGTAGAACTGTATACTTGAAACGTATAACTTTATCAATAGCACCTCAATAAATATATAAAAAAAATTTTTAAAAAGAATAGACATTTGGAGAATCTCAAAATCCATTCATTCTTTTTCATCCCTACATTTAAAAATTTTTTAACAAAATAATACACATATATGGTCATAGATCAAGTAGTGAAGAGCTTAGAGTGAAAAAGGCAGCTGCCTTTCTAACCAACCACAGTTCCACTCCCAGAAGACATTCTTTTAACCCTATCTGTATTGGATTCTCCTAGTGACAGCTGTCCTAACTCCAAACAATATTTCAGATCTCTGTTTCTTTCAGTCAGCTTTGTACATTACAATACATTTATATTTCTCCATCCTTATTATTCACTCATTTCATCATTTGACATTATTTTAAAATATGGTTTATTTACCTTTATGATTTTAAATAATAAAGTCAGACAGAAAAAGATCATATGGTATGTACCATATGATCTCATATGTGGAATTTAAAAAGCAAAATAAACAAATGAAACAGAAATAAACTATAGATACAGAGAACATTTCGATGGTTGCCAGATGAAAGGGGGTTTGCGGGATAGATGAAAAAGGAAGAGAACTTAAGATCTTATTCAGTGAGTTTTAATTAGTGTCTTGACTTTCTTCTCTGAAAAATTTTAGCCGCCCTTTTTCTTTCCTCCAGCCCCTTCCTCCTTCCACTTTCCCTTTTAAAAATTAATTTATTAGCATAATGTTGATTAATAACATTATATAAATTTCAGATATATGACTTTATAATGATCTTCCCATAATATGAATTTAAACATACTGAAATTCCAAGTGATATGAAAATTAATTATTTTTTAAGTGGGGCATAGTTAAAGAATATGTCATACTCATTGATATAGTTTAACTTAGTAAACAAACTGTGTAAAACAAATACATAAAAAATAATGTTCCATTTGCTACAAAAGTACTAGGCAAAAATCAAAGTGTTCTATCTATCATATATACTCTGTATAAATACTGCTTATGTAATATTATATAAATCTATTAGCACAAATTATAAGATATCATTTCAATAATATTTCTATCTAAGAGATAAAGTATATCTCACCATTTTGCTCTTGTTTATTAATTTCCTGTTACTTCCCATGAATGTATTTAAAGTGACTGAGACAGAAGCTGATACACTCATCTATGTACCATGGCTGTCCTTTTGCAAAGCAAAAAAGCAATCTACTTATGTGATGTTACAGACCAGACTCATCCTTTGAAACCAATTCAGAATTCCCTTTGTTATCTTCTGGGTGTGTGAGAGGTGATTTAGGAATAATGTTATCCCAAAGAGAAAATAAAAATAAACTACACTATTTCAAGCCAAACTGATTCCTTCACGACTCAGGGCACAGGAATACATTTTCTTGGCACTAATACAGATAAATTAACAATAACACTATTCTACTATTTCCAGTACACTGTTACATAAATGTATTTTGTATAATTTATGCAAATTGCCATATATTCAGCTGAACCATTAAATGACTTTATTTCAAAATATCTATTTGGCTGAACTAATGAAGTTGTAAAACAGTCAAATAGTAATAGGCTACATTAATAAACAAGAGCAGATAACAAGAGACAGCTGTCAATATCACTCCACTCTTATTCATTTCTCACAAAAGCATTCTCATTGATATTTAGGTGATTGGAAACAACAATAGAGCAATTGTGCACTTCTGGGTTCAAGAAATCAGTGTAAAAAAGCAAATGATAATTTCAAATGAAATCTTTCCGAAGTCATGACATATAATAATAATTATTCATCTCTTCCTTTTCCCTTTTCTATACTGAACAAATCCAGCTTCTATTTTTGGTTTCTATATTCTCTTAATAATCTGCCACTCTCCCCTTCACCAAGTGTAGAAATCTACTGAAATAACTGAGCCTCTTTCTTCTCCAGGTCCTATGACAAACATTTCATCCATTTTTGTCAGTTTTTCTTTTGAATCTCCCACAAACATCCTTTCTCCCAATTCCTAATTGCCAACATATTTCTTATTTAAATTCTCATTTATAGCTATCCAGACTATTGTGGTATTGCCAATAACTTCCCCAGTCTCTCACCCACTCTATCTGGCACCCTAGGAGTTCAAGCACTGCTTTGATTGTGGCTTCTCTGCTAAAATTCTTTCAGAGACTTTCAGATGACTGCCTGATCATTTCACATAAGATGAATGAAACTATGACAACTCTGATTTAGGTTTAAAATTCTAGCCTTATACCTCACTATTCCAGAAATCTGGGCAAGCTATTATATTAAATATTCTTTGAAGACATCATTATAACTTTGCTTTTACCATACCTTCTGTAAAGAATATCATAGGTAGCTATGCAAACTCTACTCTTAAAACCTTTTCCTTAAGCAGTCTTTCAATATTCCTCTAATAATTTTATCGTACCCCAGCACTTGGCTGCTTTGTATTCCACTCAATTATGTAAGTGGTCCTCTGTAGCTCTGAGGACAGAATTCAAGTGTCAATTTTTGCCCTTACAAAGTATTTTTGTAACCATTAGGTAACACACATATGTACATACTTACATCTCTCTATACACACACATATTCACTAATCACTATTTGTTCTTGCTGTTCGGGCTTATGAGAACCTTGGGCTTAATGCAAAAATTCCATAATGTTCATCTTGTTAAAATACGAGATCCCTCATTAACTCAGAGTATTAAATGTAACAGTTGAGTTAGTAACCAAATCGACAAAGAACCAGTTGAATATATGTACGATTAGGGACTTTATCATTTGTTCTTAGATTAATTACATGGTTCATCATACTAGAACGTATGCTTAATTTCAAAACTAGTTTTTTCCTTAGATTTTGGTTCTTGCCATTTGGTTTTATGTGATTTACTTTTAAAAATAAGAACTATATTTTACATGTTTGACTTATAGCAAAAATAATAATAATAGTAATAATAAAAATGTTAATAACCGGCAGACATAAGAGAATGGAGAACGTTGCCCCAACAACACACAAAAAAATTAAAAAACAAAAAAAATGACATACACAGTATGGCTTCATTGAATTCTGTGGCTTCACAGAATGAAGATGGGCTAAGGGAAGGGTATTTTTCAGTACCATTGTGCAAAGCTATCAGTTAACATATTCTATTCAAAGTACTGAGTTACCATAAGGACAGATGAACATTCTTTTTCTGAAATGTACATATTGTTATGGAAGACAACTACTACATGAGTGAAAGAGCCCAAGAAAGTTAACTAGTAATCAAACACATGTATATACATTAACTTCATCATTTTTAATGTCTCCCCAAACTAGTTTCCTTATTTAAGTGGATGATTTGATTTCATTTGTTTAAATACACTTTCTCTTGATTTTTCACTAAATGTAGTAAGGAAATAGAGGAGAGGAATATCCGTAACAATATTGAAAATCACTAAAGGCTGGCATCATCAGGTTGAGCATTTTCTGTAAGAAACTTTATGAGACCAGATTGAGGGAAATAAAGGCTATAAAAGTAAAAAAGGTAAAATTTTTTTAGAGATTAGTGGGAGAGTCCCCAACAAGACACCCCTCAGGCTTGTGCGAAGGGCAGAATACGAGGTAGTGAGGTGGTAGATCACATGAAAGACAGGGACAAAGTATACAGAACTTGGAGCAATAAAAGCAACCAAAGAAACATACTCATTGTCTTTCCCGCATGCTTAGTGTATGGAATGTGGTTTGGCAGTACCATGCACATCTACTCCCTGCTTGAATTCTGCCTGACAGGTCTAAACCCAAAGGGCCGAGTGTTCTCCAGGTCCACTGTAGTGTATCATTTTTCATTGCTCTCCAGGGCAAGTGTCATGTTTCTTGAATCACATCTATCTTCTTTCTTACTTTTATTCTTTGTTTTATTAGAGCACAGGCTTAAGAAGTTTTATATGAAGTACTTAGAAGGTATTTTTCCTCAATTCTTACCAGCCTGAACGTCTTTATAATTTATTGGCCAAGTACGAAATTGAATGTAGAAAAAACTTTCTCTTAAGACTTAAAGGCTTGATTCCAATTCTACTGCACATCATGCTGCTTGGTAAAAAATATAATAACCCCTGTCTCATTCTAGTCTCGGCAAACTGCTTTATTTTCCTTTCACTTCTTCAAAAATTTTTTCTTTCTTTTAGATTTTTTCCCAATTTCTAATGCTCATAGTGATGTGTCCAGTTGTTTGTCTTTTTTTGTTCAGTAGGCTATAAACACTCAGTGGCATCTTTTGAAACTTAAAATTATGTCCTTCAGCTCTGGAAAGTTTCTTGTATTTTAACATTTATAATTTCCCTCCTCAATGTCTATTTAGTTCTTTCTGCTGCTCATTAGTGTAAAGTTAATCATGGATTGATTTCAAGTTTAGCCTTTTCTTTCAATTTCCTGCCCTTTCTTAAAAATTTTTTCTTTGACTTTATCTTCTGAACATTCAATTAAATATTTATTTTACAATCATATTTTAATTTCAAGAGCTCTTTTTTTCTTTTTGTTTGACAATTTTGTCACCAATTCCCATGGGAGGGGTGGAGCAGTTACCTACTACCACCAAGCAATCATCCAGTACCATCTGCAATTCAACTTAATTCTAATACTGTCTATCTAGAAATATTAACTCAATTCTGACTCTATCTACTTGGAGATAGCATCGGACTACAGGTAAGGGTTCAGTCCTACAAGACTATCCCTCTCCAACTTCAGACACCAAATTACAAGTCCAGGTTGTCACCTGCGTTTCTGAGCATTGGCTATAAATCAGAGGTTCCCACAACTCCTTCCTTGAATTAGATTAATTTGCTAAAGTGGGTCACAGAACTCAAAGACATTTACTTACTAGATTACCAGTTTATTTTAAAAGGATATAACTCAGGAATAGCCAGATGAAGAGAGGTACAGGGAAATGAGCACAGGGCCTTCATGATCTCCTGAGCTCACCATTTTCCCTAAATCTCTACCTGTTAACCAACTGACCCTGAACCCTCTTTCGGGGCTTTTACGAGACTTCATTATACAGGCATGGTTAATTAAATGTTGGCCATTAGTGCTGGAACTCCATCTTAGCCCCTCTCCCCTCCCTAGAGATGTGTGTTGGAGGGGAGGATGGAACGTTTCAACCCTCCAATCACATGGTTGTCTCCACTGGTAACCAGCCCCCATCCTTAGGTGCTTTCCAAAAGTCACCTCCTTAAAATTCAAAAGACTCTTTTATCTCTCTGTCTTATCAAAGGTAATTCCAAGGGTGTGGAGCTCTGTGCCAGAACCCAGGAAGAACGAAGTGTATATTTCTTATTATGAATCATAATAACACATTGTTCAACTACTTTTGACTCTTTGAGGAAGACCGTTAAAGGATGGTTTATGCTAAAATTTCTTTTCAATTTCCTGAATTTTGTTTCTTCACCTCTGATGTTTATGATTTAGTACTATTTAATCTTTTTTTTCAGTTTTATTGAAATGTGATTCTTGAATTTCCATTAGTATTTTAGATTTAATAAGAGCACCTTTACTAAACTATTTTAAAACCTCAAATTTTGAACTAGTTTACATACATACATATATAAATATGATATACATATATATGATTATGTATATGACTGATTTATTGCAAAGAATTACACAATTGTTGGGGCTGCCTAGGCAAATTCGAAATCTGTAGAAGAGCCATCAGGAAGGGCAAGCTGGAAACTGTAGCAGAAGCTGCAGTCCATAGGTAAAATTTCTTTTTCCTCAGGGAGACCCTAGCTCTGCTCTTAAAACCTTTCAACCAATTGAACTAGGCCCACCCCGGTTATCAAGAATAATCTTTTCTCCAAATCAATTGACTGTAGATGTTAATCACATCTACAAAGTACCTTTCTAGCAACTCAGGTTAGTGGATGGTTGAATAACTGGGGACTGTAGCCTAATCAACTTAATGTATAAAAGGATACCCACCATTTTTGCTGCAAGGGAACAGAGAGAAGGGAGACACAAGTATTGCAATGTTTAAAAACAAGGACTCAAGTCTGGAGTGAGACTACCTGAGCTCAAATTCTAGTTCATCTACTTATTGGCTGCATTATGTAAATTCTCTGTAATTCAAATTCTGAACTATAGAATGGGAATAATAATAATAATTTAATAATAATAATAATAATAATAATACCAACCTAATCAGGGACTGTGAAAATTAAATTTAACATATGTAAAATATCAGAACATTGCCTGTCACATAGTAAGCACCTGATGAGGGTTTGCAGCTGTCACTGTTATTTAAGTTATTACTTCTGGTTTCTCATAATTCTATGGATAGCATAAAAAAATGTAAAGTGGAGTGGTCAACTGTTTTGTATATATAAATTTTAAACAGTTTTCCTCCATAATACCAATGTTTTCATAGTCCAAGATTCCCTGATGTTTGAGAAGTGAAACTAACTTCCTATTTTACTATAACTCGCTCCACAAGTACCATGAGGAACAGAAACTCTGATTGTCTAGCCACGTTTTTTGTGTTTCAGAAATGTGTTTATATTTCTTATTTGAAGATAGCCCATCTCTATTCACTTTGTTGTCTGTTTATCTATTATTTCTTTTGTATGATTTTAATAGAATCACAGGATGAGCTAACACAAAGGATCAGTTTGTCATATCAGAGTCAGAGGAATCAGAGACCTTACCAGTATCAGTATTTACTGATCACTTAAAATTCAGACTATCAGGAGTCACAGACAAAGCAGAGAGAGGACTGGGATATTATACATAGCTCTCAAATTATTTATTTCTACATCAGACACATAAAGTTTTACAGGATTCTTTACACCTAGGGAATATTTAAGTTATAAAATATCTCCACATTATATCCCATAAATTATGTAACTAATATGACATTCTTAAGAGAGCCATGCCTCACAAATTCTCTATTTACTATAGATAATTTTTTTTTTTTTTGCCAGAGACACCTGCAGAGAGTATTTTATAGAGAAAGTGGCTTCCTTCTAGCAAACGTTATTAATTTAGTTACTTGCAGATCTCATTGACAAGGAGAGTAGACTGAGTCACCTGTCTTCATTACTTCTCCTTGAAATCACTGCTCGAAACCCCCTCCCAGTAAAGCGAGTCAGTGAATCATAACCAGCTTCTTTAACTCTCTCTTGCCTTCACATGGAAGAGAAGATAAAAATATGTATTCAGTGAATCATATTGAAAGAGAAGCTTCTTACTTAATTTTTAAATTATATTTGATATATACATCATATTAGATAATCAATAATTTAATGTTTGTAAGGCAAGAATTACTAGATAAATGTATATGTTATGTATATACATATATAGAAAACTATAACAAATTAAAAAGTAGAAATTGCCAGTTATAAAAATAGTCCAGATACAAAATGCATAGGGAACATAACCAACAATATCGTAATAACTATGTATGATGCAGATGGTTGTTAGACTTATCAGAGTGATCGCTATGTTGTACATTTCAAATTAATATAATATTTTATGTCAACTATAATTGAAAAATAAATGAAAAAATTAATGGATAAATATATACATAAACTAAGAGATTAAAATATAATTTGTAAGCTTGAATGAACACAGGTTTAATAAACACAGTTTATACCTCACTTTTAAATTTCATGCAACATTAAAATTATTATATCCTCAACTACAAAATAAAAGAAAATTACAATATTAGATAATTCATAGAATATGAAAATACTTACAATCATAATTTTTAGGATAAGACCAAATCTATTCTCCAGCAAAGGAAAATTATTGCTATCCATTTATTTTTGTAATAGCTGAAAAATGACTGCTAGAAATTCATTACTTGCAGGAAAATTACTGCTTGGCTATGTCCACGGGAACATGGCTATGTCCATGGGAACATACGCTGTCACCCATAGGAATATAACATTCTAACAATAAGCTTTCTGATTCTGTACCCCGGCTTACGCACCTGACCTGTGAGTTGACAGGTAATGAATAGAAGAAGGATAGACCTTTGTGTTTAGACAGAATTAAGAATGGGATTTGGGGCTTAAAAACCCTGTACCTCTACATTTCGGGGCTGCTTAATTTGGGGTCTGTGTACCCCTGGCAGACCCAGCTGGCTGAATAAAGAGTGTTTCCTATAACTCACTGAGTTCTAGTGGTCTGTGTGTTTTAACATTTTTATTGTGTGCAAATAGCCAAAGATGACCAAACTATACTTACAATTTTAAAATAGTCAAATTTAAAAACATTAAAATAACAGAAATGGACTTAAAATGAGAAACAAAATATAAAACTATTGAGACACTTGCAAAAATCTACACTTCTCACAAAGATATTTACTTGTTTCTTTACTAAAAAGAAACTTTAAACTACGAGGGACTCATATTTTTCTATAGTACTTAAACTCTTCTGGAACACATAGAAAGAAATAAATCTACTATTTCTGTTTACAGAGTTAAACAAATGAGCTCATTTGAATATTATGGCAAATGTCTAAGTAAAATTTTGGCAAACAATTCAACAATAAATAATGACTGCAAAGAATATTTAGCATTATGACATGAACAAATAATTCATCATAACATCTTGCCAGAGTAGAAAAATTATAAGTTTATTTGAATAGATTTAAAAGGAATAAATATAATTAAAAATAAATTTCAAATAAATACTTTTAGCAAAATAGAAATAGAACGCCATTTACTTAACATTGCAAAAAGAACTATTTCATGTTAACCAGCAAACATCATAACAATGAACACTCACATTAAATCTGCACGAGAGAAAAATGTTTTATCACAAGCACTTGACACTACTGGGGAAATATAAGCTGACGTAAATTTTGGTACTATAATAAACAACTTAATTTCGGGATTTGAAATCTACCACAATAGTTAATATATGATCTGGCAAATTCATGTAGAAACAAGAAAGTATATTTCTTGTTATATTTGCTAAATGCTACTATGCTAATATAATCATACATAGATTGATTATATCTAAATCCTTTGAGTTTGTTCTTTTTTTCCTTTTGGCTCTGATTGTATTTTATTCACTTTTAAATTTCCATACAAAATATTTACTTTTTTTTTTGATGAAGTCTTTAAGTTTAGACAAATGCATATAGTTGAGTAGCCACCACCATAATCAATATATATCATCCTTCAAAATTTCCTCATCTGTTTCTATGTAAGCAATTCCTCCCATCACCTCAATATTGATCAACTACTGATCTGTTTTCTTTAAGCTTTTCTAGAATGTCATATAAATAAAACCATATAGTATGTAGCCTTTTAAATCTGACTTCTTTCACTTAGCATAATACATTTAATTTCATTGATGTTATAACATATGTCAGTATGTTTTGTTTTGTTTTGCTTTTTATTGCTGGGTAGTATTCCACTGTATAGATGTACCGTAGTTTCTTTATCCATTCCATTAGAATTTTTCCACTTTTTGACATCACGAATAAAGCTGTTATTAACAATTGCATAAAAGTTTTTGGTTGAGTATGTCTTCTCAGTTCCCTTGAATAAACATCTAGATATGAAATGGCTGAGGCATCAAATGAAACATTACAGACCAGAAGTAGATCCCTACAAATACAGTCAGCTTATCTTTGACAAAGGATCAAAGGTGATACAATGGAGCAAAGATAGTCTTCAAGAAATGTTGTTAGAAAACTAGACTTCCACATGCAAAAAATAAATAAAAAATATAGACACAGATCTTACACCCTTCACAAAAATTAATTCAAAATAGATCATAGATCTAAATGTAAAACACAAAACTATAACACTTCTAAAATAAAACATTGGAGAAAACGTAGATGACCTTGCTGAGTATGGTAATATCTTTTTAGATACAACACTGAAGACACAATCCATGAAAGAAATAGTGGATAGCTCAATTTCATTAAAATTAAAAAAATTCTGCTCTGTGAAAAGTTAATACCAAGAATTTAGAAAACAAGCCATGGACTGGGGAAATTTTTTGCAAAAAAACCCATCTGAGAAAAGGACTGTTATCCAAAATACACAAAGAACTCTTATACCTCAACAATGAGAAAACAAACGACCCAAGTAAAAAATGGGCCAAAGACATCAACGGCTACTTCAGCAAAGAAGATATACAGATAGTAACTAAACATATGAAAAGATGTTCCATACCGAATATCATCAAAGAAATGCAAATTAAAACAACATTTGGTACCATTACACACCTATTAGAATGGCTAAAATCCAGAACACTGACATCACCAGAGGATGGCAACAAGAACCCTCATATATTACTGGGGAAAGCAAAATGGTAGTCACTTTGGAAGACAGTTTGGCAATTTCTTACAAAACCAAACATTTTCTTACCCTACAATCTAGCAATTGCACTCCTTGGTATTTATACCAAGAAGCTGAAAACTTCTGCTCACTCAAAAATTAGCACATAGATGTTTATAGAAGCTTTTTTCACAATTTCCAAAACCTGGAAGTAACTAAGATGTTCTTCAGTAGGCGAATGAATCAATAAACTGTGGTGCATTCAGACAATGAAACATTATTTGGCACTAAAAAGAAATGAGCTATCAAGCTATGAAAAGACATGAAGGAAACAAATAAATTAGTGAAAGAAGTCAATCTGAAAAGGCTTCATACTATATCATTCTAATGATATAACATTCTGGAAAAGGCAAATCTATGGATACAATAAAAAGGTCAGTGATTGCTGAGGGAGAAGGAGAAAGAGATAAATAGGCAAAGCACAGGGGATTTTCAAGGCTGTAAAAATACTCTGTATGATATCATAATGATGCATATATGTCATTATACACTTGTACAAACCCATAGAACGTACAACACCAAGAGTGAACCCTAAGGTAAGCTATGGACTTTGGGTGATTATGATATGTCAGTGTAGATTCATCTCAGTAAGAAATGTACCATGCTGGTGAATTACGATAATAACAGGGGTGGCTATACATATGTGGGAGCAGGGAGTATATATGGAAAGTCTCTGCACATTTCTCTCAATTTTATTGTAAACCTAAAACTGCTCTAAAAAAATAAAGTCTTTAAAAAATCATAGCATATTGCATAAGGAGGATGCTTCTCCAAACATGTAAGTTATATTTGGATAGATGGAAAATTTCAGAAAACAGAGGATTTGGATAGAAACAGAGTTCACCTTTATAAGTCTAAACAAAGAATGTTTTTCTCCTTTACTATTAAGCCAAATTCTGCTTTTTATGCCTCATGAAAGTTAATTTTTTTTTTTTTTTGGCTAGTTCACTTGCTGTGCCAAGAGAAGAAAGTGAAATGAAAAGAACCAACACATTGCTTCTGTCTTTTGACTTCATTACTTTTTCTAGAGCACAAAATGATAAGTTAATTGGGAAGCAGAATTAATGAGAAGAGAATAAATATATTGCAAATAGTTCTTTTTTCACTGAAAATATCACCTTAAGCATAAGTGTTTTCCGTTGCCAAAAGCAATTATTGCAAATGATAATAATCTTTTGAACCTAATTTTTATGCTTATTTTCACTTTTAAGTTTTACTTATTCATTATTTTAAAATTTCATTTTTCAATCAGTAGAATGAACTATATTCAAGTGCTAATATACTTTTCTATCATACAGATAAACCAAGTTATAAAATTATACCCCATGTTCTAAGTCTACTCCATTCACACACTTTAGAGGTGCAACTTTAGACTATTTTTGGTGTTTCGAGGCTTACTTTCACTTTTATAATATGTTTATTTATGTATAGCTTGGCTTCTTGTAAATAAATATCTATCAAAGCAAGCCATACAATGAACGATGGGAAATCCATCCTATACATCAACTCCTTCCCTTACCACTCTCCTCAAATTTTACATATATGTAATTCATAATATATATACTATGTAGTATACTATATAATAATACAATAATTTTAAGTATGTGCAATTTAAAACATATGTAGCCAATTACTTAAGTCTCTACATCTTAATTCAATGTTTTAGGCATTTTTACCACTATGTATAGTAGAGAAAGTGGCAACATCATACTTTCCTCCCTTTTTCTATTCTCTCCCTCTTTCTCTCTGTCAAATAGGTTTGCTTTTTTTTTATATTGCCAAGGTTTGTATTTGCATTTTGTATGTAACTATGATTTTTGTATGCTCTTCTTGATTTTAAAATTGAGAAATACTAACTGACATTTGTAATCTTATAACAAAAATATTTCTACAAAACCAAGAAGTGTGAATGAATTCGTAGATAAGATGCTATCATCTTAAGTCAACAACTTTCTGTCACTAAAAGGGGAGAGTATTCCAAGCATCTGGATCAAGTCTGATCCACCAAATGCTCAGAGTCAAACCACAGTTTGCTTGCTTCTGTGAGCTTTTTGCATTTGTTTCTTCACCAAAAAAAAAATATACTTTTTTCCTCATGCACAGATTTAAGTATGCTATTTGTTAAATGATTTAATACATACAGGCATCTTCATAAGCCCTCTACACAGCCAATCTCTCTCTTGGATTTTTTCCTTTGTTCCCCTTCATTAGCTCCACTTGTTCTCGGATTTCCTGACCTCTTCCTTAATGTATTGTTTCTTAGTTTTGCGGTGTCAGGATATTATAGTTCCTTTTTTATTTTATTATTTAACAGTCTCCAGAAAGGTTAAATTCTGTAATTCTGAGTCTCTAAAATATTTGCTCTTGCAATTTAGGTATACCAGAATCCAGGTGGACAACATGTCAAATTTGAAGGCTTCACTCGTTGATTACAATGATACCATATGTCAGCGAAGAATCCGTTGTCCACTGTCAGTCTGATCTTGTGTTTGTTTGTTTGTTTGTTTGTTTTGTTTTGGTAGATAATTGGCTTTTCCTCTTTGGAATTTTTTTTTCTGTTTGTACTTGGTATTATCTTCTAAAATTTTTCATGACATGTCTGGAAATATGTATTTAAATTCATCATTATTGGTCCTCAGAGTAGTTCCTCAATTTGAGGAAATTAAATTTTCTTATTTCCCAATTTATATACTCTTTTCTAGAATTTATTTAAAATGTTTATGTTATCTGGGTAATTCTCTGTTTTTACTTTTTTTCTTGTAACGTCCATCACAATTTCTTATTTATTTTCAATTATGGTTAAAATACAGATATATGTATATGTATTTATTAATTTACCATATTAACCATTTTTAAGTGTATAGTTATGTGGTTTTATGTACATTTACACTGTTGTTAAACCATCACCACTATCTATCACCACTGTCTAGAACTTTTTCATCTATCAAAACAAACTCTATTAGATTATAATTCTTCATTGACTCTCTCCTGCCACACTCTAGGAACCACGATTCTACTTTCCACCGCTGTGAATAACTATTCTAGATGTCTCATATAAACGGAATCATACAATATTTGTCCTTTTGTCCGATTTTCACTTAGTACCATGACTTCAAAGGTCATCCAGGTTATAGAATATGTTATTCCAATACATGTTCATATCACATTTTGATTATCTGTTCATCCACTGATGACATTTTATTTGTTTCCACTGTGGCTATTATAAAAAATGCTGCTATGAACATGGGTCTAGAAATACCTTTTCATGTCCCTCATTTCAATTATTTCAGATAAATACCCAGAAGTGGAATTGCCAGATCTCTATCACATTTTTTAATTAATGATACTGAAAAAGTTCTTCAATAATTATTCTAGACTTCTATTGACTATTTTTTTAGTCCAGCAATTATAGCTTTAATTTGTATCAATTTTTAAATATTTGATTACTATAGAAATCTTCTGACCCTTCAAGGATAACTTAGGATTAACGACAGAACCAAACAGAAATCACCCATTACAAATTATGAATCTATCTTTATGTTATTGAATTAAGGTATTTTTCCTTAACTCAACAGACTTGAAAGAGAAAAATTAAATCTTCTATTAAAAAAAGATAACATAATCAAAAGTCTCAAATTATCTCAACAATATTTCTATCAATTTTAAAGACTGATAGAAAGACAAATTTAAAACTAGATAATGGAGAAACAAATTACAGAAAATCAAGTTATTTAAATGATCACACAAGAACATTAAAATAACAACTAATATGATTAAGAAATTAATTGACAACATGGAGAATTTTGGCAAAATATTATGAAAGCACAAATAAAAATTACATCACTTAAAGTAGATAAAGTTAACTCATGGATGTGTTCAACAGTAAGCACAGATAATAAAGTTAGTAAGTTGGAATACAGGTCAGAAGAAAATATATATTGAACAAAAAATAAATAAAAGAAATTTAAAAAGTAAGAAATAAAGGAAGGAAAGAAAAAAGAATATATAGAAAAAGCTTGGCATATGGAGAAAAGATCTAACAAATATACAACAATAAACAAAGAAAAATCAGAACAGAAATTAATTGAAATAAAAATAAATATATATTACAAAATATCAGCAAGGTAAATATTAGTTCTTTGAAAAGTGTAATATAAAACCACTGGCAAATGTAAACAAAAAGAATAAGAGAAATGCATAAATAATCAATATCAGAAACAAACAAATCATTAGAGATTCTACAAATATTAAACAGCAAACAAATTATAGCATAAATGTCTGTAAATTTGAAATTTTAAATTAAAAGAACATATCTTAATAATCCTGATGCAAAAAAAAAATTAAATCTGTATAAGCTTATATCAAAGAACCTATATTTAGAAAACTTCTTAAACAGGAAATTCAATGCCTATATAACTTTACTGAAGTTCAACCTTAAAAAGATGTGAATAGAAAAAAAAAGTAAATATTTATCAATTTTTTTCTATGCTTTAGTATAATAGTAACACCAAAACCTGAGGATTGTATAAAAAAAGGAAAAGGAAAGATACATTTCACTATGAATCATAAGTACAAAATCCCAATACAATTCACATAGAATATTAAGCAAAGAAATATCTTTGATTCCAAAATTTGTTTAACATTACAACAGCAATCAATGTTGTTCACCACACTCACAGAATAAAAGAGAAAAATTATATAATTATCTAGGAAGAAGTATCTGATAAAAATAAATGAATTTGAACAAAATTGATAGAAATAATTTATTCAATATAAAACTCTTTACAAACTAAGGCTAGAAAGGAAGGTCCTTAATATAATGAAAATTATTAATAAAACAAAGGATGATTGCTGTCACTACTTATATTCAATATTATACTGGAAATTTTAACTATTACAAAAAGACAAGAAAGAAAATTAAAGGTATAAGGATTGGAAAAGAAATAATAAAACTTATTATTTGTAGATAAAATAGTCACCTACATATAAAATAAAAAAAATCTAGAGGAAAGTATTAGAGAATAAATTTAGCAGTATACTGTAATCAAGTAATTAGAATAAGGAATTGAAATCTCAATACCATTTATAGTAGCATCGAACATTCGAATAACTATACCTAAACCTAACAAATATTTTGTCATACATAGAAAATTACAAAACAGTATTTAAAGAAATTAAAGAATAACTAAATAAATGGAAAGATATAGTAGTCATTCATGAAAAGGAATGTCAAAATGTCAGTTATTTCCAAATTAATTTATACTCGATGTAATCTTAATCTAAATCCCAGCAAGATTTTGTTGTTGCTATTTGATTAATTGCTCTTTGCTATTGTATAAAACTATAATATTTAAATGGAATGCAAAGTTCCAAGAACAGTTAAGAAATTTTTAAAGAAAAAATGGATGGAAGAAAACATTTACAATATATAACTAATTAACTATTATCCAGAATATTGAAAAGAAAAAGCTACAAACTTGCATGAAGACAACCGTATAGGAAGATGGGCAAAATATTTCAACAGGAGCTTCATACAAGAATATATCCGAATGGACAATAGTCAAATGAAAAGGTACTCAACTTCATTTGCTTAAATGCAAATTAAACCACATTGAGATCCTACTAAGCACATCTCAGAATGGCAAAAATGAAAAACAAAAATTGGCAATACTAATATTGACAAAGATATGGATTAACCAGAGTGTCAAATCTTCCTTTGGGGAAGTTACTAGAAGGGTTAGTTACTAGAAGGCTGCATAGAAATATTTCTAGAGTATTGAATTATTCTATGTTTGTTTGTTTTTACCTGGGTTGTGGTTACATGAGTATGTTTACTTTGCTATAATTTTTTGAGTTGTGTTTTTAAGATTAGCACACTCTTTTGTGTTTATTTTACCTTCATGATAGTATTAACTGGCAGGTTGAACCCACTTCTCCATATCTCTAATCTGCTGGAATGAAGTCTCAGGAGGAAATTTATTAAATTAATTAAGATATTAAAAATAAATAAACTATAATCTTAATATACATTAGAATTAGGTGTATAGGTTTATAACACCTATATTATAATATTCTGTTGTCATCCCATATTGTCTCCTCTTAGCACTGCTTTTATAAATATATTTAGTTTTTCCTTTTTTTCTCTCATTTCAAGAGATTCTTGTTAAGGTAGCATGGTAGATATATATATTTACCTCTGTCTAGAATAGCACAAAATTCTATAATTCTCTATGTTATTTATACTGAGAATACATTCATTTGAATTGTTTCTTATTACTTATGAATGCTGTCTTGTGATCTGAACTATGTAATATTACTTTTTTTAGTAATATTACTTTTTTTTCCACTTCAGAAAATTTGGTCATTTAGTAATATTACTTTTTTTTTCCACTTCAGATAATTTGGTCAGCTTCCTCTTGTTGTGGACTTTTGTACTTGAGTGTATGTATCTTGACCTCTGCTCAGAATGCTCCCCACTCCATCTCTGCCTAGCTGAGTACTCATCAGCTCTCGAGTTTAAATTTGTGTGTTATATCTTTCTGTAATTAAATCTCTTTGAGTTCTGACTTCCTTAGTGACAATTTTCATATTAATATGTACCCTATTAAGTACTCTTAAAATGAGGACTACGTCTGTTAATAATCACAAACACAGGGCAAGCAAAATGCCTTGCTCCTGGTAGATGCTCAAATATTTATTAAATAAAAAAATTTAAAGAAAGGTTACCAATTAAGACCATGTTTAGATATAAGTAATAAAAACTGATGAATTATGGCTTAAGAGGAGGAGTTTACTATTCTCACATAAAAACATACAAAGTGGGCAGTGCTGTCAGTGGTTCAATGCTTTCAAGAATTTAGGTTCTCACCATCTTTCCTCTTTACTACTTGTTGCCTCATGGATTTTATTCCTCATGTATGTCCCTTTACATGAGGTTTCAAGGTGGCTGCCATCATATGCACTCTCCATCTATGCTTGGAAATAGACATCATGCTGTTTCCAAGCATAGATGGAGAGTGCATATGACAGGGAAGAAAACAGTTTTCCAGAAAGTCCCAGAAAATGGCATTGTCCAGAACTGGGTACAAAAGAGTATGAGAAAGTAATTATTTCATCTTTCACTACTATATAGTGGGAGATGGATAAGGAAGAAAATTGGACACGCTTTTTGGGTTAACAAAACTTATCATCTACAAAGTGCAAATGTAGATTTCCATATATCGACTTTACATATAGTAGAAGTTGTAAGTACTTATTAGCGGATTGATGCATTTTCAGCTCTTTTATTAATACATACCCAAACGGCATCAAACCTACTCACTTTCCCCAAAGACAGATCATTACTGGACAATATTCTCAACCCTTTTGTGTTTGGTTACATACATATATTCCAACCACGCAGAAAGAATAAAAATTTTCCATGAAAATGAAATAAAAAACAGAAGAAACAAAGTAGAGTGTAGCAAGTATATCACATGATTTCTGCCTGGCTTTCATCAAACTTTTTAATTCCTTTTTGCTCTGGCACATATATCATTCAATTTTAATTTAGCACAGACAAATTGAGCTACTGGACATTAGATAACAGCTATAATTTTTAATCATTTCACAGTTCACAACCTTAAGGGCTAATGTTATGACACAATCAAATTAATCTAACTGTATTTTAAAATAATAAAACAGTTTACTCCTACCTTTGTCTATCACTGGACAAATACTACCCTTTAATTCTGATACTATCCAGACTCCAAAAATGTAGTTTTACATGAAGTTATGTTTATCACTGTGGAATTCAAGGTTAAAAACCCATTAAATAATTTGAGAGATTTCTGTGTATTATGACAGAAGAATTCAATGTGATATTTTTTGACATTGGAAGACCTACTCTATTTAGAATCATTCTAACTAAAGCATTACTTTAATAATTCAAAATTACTCTATTGAATGACTCACTAATTTTAGCCTTGTTATCATTACTCTTCCATAAAAATGAAGTATCAGAAAAAAATTCAAGTTTTTGTACAGAATAAATTCACTGCCTAGATAGTTTTAGATTGCTAATGAGCACTGGCTTTGCCTTCTTGGGTAGATATGATTATCTTTTTAAAACACAAACAATATATCAAGAAAAAATAAAGATAATACATTTTTCAATGTTGCGCATTTATTACATAATGCTCATGGAAGAAAAAAATATACTACATAGTCAATGAACAAAAAAAATCCATAATCCCACCAGTGACAGGCAATTACAGATTGTGTTTTGTCATAATCCTAATGAGTGATTCTTCCAGAACTATTTTCTGGTTCTGAATGTTTGACTGTGTGAGTGTGAATGTGTGTGTGTGTGTGTGTGTGTGTACACGTTGTCAATTATATCTATCTTTTATAAATTACTCTTTCTATGTGAATAAAAATTATATATTTTTAAAGTTATTTTAATGGATATATTGTACAGTTGTTACATAATTTATTTTATGTTTATTTTTTTCCTAGGATATGGTTCCAAAATTGAATGAGCCTATACTATTTTGAATATTACCAAATTGCAGGTCAGAAAGGTTTTACCAAAATAGCCTCTCACTAAGTGGCTAATTTTGTACATTATGGCTTACTCCCCACCCTTTTGTTTTCACAAATTGCATTTGTGAAAAAAAGACATATAATTAGTAATATAATTTAGATATAATAAAGTTTAAGCATTGCTGAAAACCCATGTGGTTAATGACTTTTACTAAACTTCATGAGGTTAGGGAACTTGAGTGTACACTACTATCACTTTCAAGATGTAACATAGAACAAAGCATGTATGAAACAGTTAAGAAGTATTTATTGAATAAATGGAGTAAATGAATGAATGAATTTGTTCTTTTACTAATTGTTTATTTATATCCTAAGTTCACTTTTTCTTATTGGGATTTTTTTAAATGAAATATATATTTATATATCCAACCTATTTCTCTTTCATATATGTGATAAAAAAATTTTACTTGGTTTTATTGTTTACTAAATTTAATTCTAAATGGTATAAAATTTTCCAAGTTTAAAAGTAGGGACCAAAAAACTAAAACATAAATATCTGTATAATTTTAGTCTAGGAAAGGGCTGATTCAAACCCCAAACAATAAGATAAAATATTATTTTATGTGACTATGAAAATAGTGGCAAAAAAATACCAAAAATATGATTATAAAAGCAATGACAAACAGAATATTATATTTTGAATACCTGCAAAGAAGGTAGTGTTAATAGACTTAATGTGTGTATTTCTTGGTTTAAAAAAATAACACCCATCTCTTTTAAAAAGAGCCAAGCATGAAAAAACTACAAAAATAGAATAGCCAATGAATTATCAGCTGCACTAATAAGTTAATATGGCAAAATCTATAGATGTGACAAGCCCATTCCTAACAATATTTCTCATTGACAAAGTCTAAAAGAATCACATTAAAAATAACTATGGGTGTGATGAAATGAAATGACCGCATTCATACTATTGTTGGGAGTGAAAGTCATTTGGACCAAATGTGTTGACAATCTCTAAAATCTTGCATGAAAGTGGCAGAAGTTGTGACATAGACTTGAGTCATTTGCCTCCACAACAACCCCACACAAATTAAAGAGATGCACCAGTCCTTCATAAAAGGTGTAGGGAAACTAAAGGAAGTATATTAAACATGTAATGCACAAGTGAGGGCAGATAAGAAAACTTGGGTCCTTCCTGCAGGTATGGATAGGAGATCTAACTATTTTATTCTCACCAGGAATACAACCATTAACTATTTGTTTAAAAACAAACAATAATTCAGAAAAAAGAAATGCAATTAGCCCACAAAACCATAATTTTCCTAATTATGCAGTGGTTTGTTTGCAAGGCCATCCCACACCCAGAGTAGGAAGTAATATACTACTTTTACACACAACACTCTAGTTTCTTCTCTTGTTACCTGAAATAGAAAACTGTCCCACTACTGTATTTTGTTTCTTTTAAAAACTACTCCCTTAGCTACCAAAAAATCTGGAAGCTTTAACATTACAATTTGCAAGGGGCCAGTTAAGCTTAAAAGATACCATCATTTGCCTCTACAGCAGTGAATCTCAACCATAACCTGACATTAGAAACTCCTAGGTAGCTTTCGAAAAGTGGAATGTCCAGGACTCCCCAGATAATTGCATCAGAGTTTTGGGGGTTGGAGGTGGAAGACACTCAAGATTTTTTAAAGCTCAACGATGCAAGATAAATGTAAAGAATATTGCTCTATACAAAAGGGAAGCAGTAATGTTCTTCAAGATTATCTATCTGTATCAATCTATCTATGGTCAATTCTCTTTTTACCATCTGTTAACATTACAAAATATATTCATCAAAATTTTAACAAGACTAAGCTGTCTTTCACTTCTCAAAAGACTGTCTCTTATTTCGGTCAAAATCTTCCCTCAACAGAACCTAAATTTGAATAAAGTTGATTTTACGGACTCACTGAAATAAGGAAGAAAACATACCATAGGGAACTATGGGTGTCTTGGTAAGAAGGCGTTAGAAAGGACATATAAGATATTGTCTTATATCAGGATTTTGAAGAGTGTTTGAGAAAGTATGGCTTGTCCTAAGCCAGATGCTCTCAACAAGTCAGCTTGACTCTATAATTGGGTATCTCAATGAATCTTATGAAGGAGGCAGGAGGAACAAGGCCAGGATAAAGTTGTTATTGGTGAGAAGCAGGAGCTACTTCTGTTAGCCAAGTAAGATGGCTGTAGGTCATTTTGTGAATTGGACAGTATTCTTGTTTTTATCTGTGAACAGACATAATTATGGAGTGGTCTTGTTTCTGTTTCCCTTCATTTATAATCATGGACAAACCTCGTTTGAAGTTGGTGCTCTGTAAATTATGTTCAACAGGACACTACAGCTTAGTGGCAAATGCCAGGCCAGCTTCCACTGGTAATCTCACCTGTTTTACTCCTTCAATTTCTATATTCCAGCCACCCTGAAATAATTGCTGGTCATTTAGCACAGAATGTTTATTTCATACTATGGGCTCTGCCTGATCTGCCATGACTGCTGGGGACATCATTCTTTCAGACCTTCACCTGACTACCATCTCCCAACTCAATCTTAAGTCAAATACCACCTCTTCAGAGACACCTTCTATGACTACCTTAGCTAAGGTAGCCCCCTCCCCAATAATTTCTAACTCAATACCATAGTTAATCTTCTGCAGTGATCTTAATTCAGAATGCAACTTTTTTTTAATAAAATGTACATATGTAAGGTGTATAATATGATTTGACGTACATATACATAGTGAAATAATTACTACAATCGAGCTAATTAACATATCCGTCTCCTCACATAGTTACCGTATGTGTGTATGTATGTATGTGTGTGTGTGTGTGTGTGTGTGTGTGTGTGGTGAGCACCTAAAATTTACCTTCTTAGAAAATTTTCAGTATTTAATATAATATTATTGACTATAGTCATTGTGCTATACATTAGCTCTCTAGACTTTTTAATCCTACATAGCCCCAACTCTGTACACTTTGACCAACATTTCCCTATTTCCTCACACAGTCCGTAAATATTGATACATGATATTTCACTATTATTGTTTATAAATTGTGTGTTAATGTAATAGATTTTCTCTTTGATTCTAGAGTTATTCCAGATAGATTTAGCAAGAATCACCAAAACCTCTGACCAGGCCACTTGCCCAATGAGAAACCAGAGATAACAAAACATTCAGACTAGTTTAAGCTTGGGCATCCTGACAGCATCTTGCTACCTCTACTGAATTAGAGAACTGTTTTTTTTTTTTTTTCATTTTTTTCACAAACTTTCACACTCTTTCCTATTAACACATTGGCATGAGCTTTTTACATCTGATGACCATTTTACATTTACCATTACTCACTTTCCTTTATGCCTTGAAACAGGCCCTGAATGTAAATACATTCAAATATTCTCAACTGTTCCCCTAGTATGAGAATCTCAACACTGTACAAATTATAAGTTCTAGATAAGTAGATAAGTGGGAATTTTAGGTCAAGATAAAAACATTCACAGTGTAGAAAGCAAACAAAAACAAACAAAAAATTAAAGTTTTTAGTCAAATATTGATTTTCTCTCAAATAATTTCTTCAAGACTGGACTGACTCTCTCTCTCTCTCTCTCTCTCTCTCTCTCTCTCTCTCTCTCTCTGTTTCTTTCTCTCTCCCCTCTCCTCTTCTCTCCTCTTATAAGTTGTCATAATAGTTCTGTGTTTTAACAAGCAAAACACACACAGCCTATTTACAAGCCTCTGCTTGATGTTTCCTCCATAAACAGTAAATTATGGACACAGAAACTCTGACCTAATTCAAGTCTGACATTTATTTTATTGGTCTCAATATGATAACCCTGTCTTGATCTCTGCATGTCCAAATATTCCAAACACTTTCTTTTTTCCAAAAAAAAAAATAATTGTTGATATTCATCATTAATTATCAAATAAAAGAATCATTCTATTTTTAAAGAAAAATATTCTTTCTGAGGTTGAAGAGAAAGAAGAAAAGCTTATCATTACCCATAATGCATATCTTCACTGAGATATTTGAACATAGTGTAATTTTGTAACAAAAAGGAAATATAGTACGTGGGTATTGCTCCTTCTATAAAGACAGCATAACTTAATGGATAATGGCTAAAAGCCCAGGCTCTGGATCCAGATGTTAATGTTTGAATCTAGACTCTGCCCTGATCTGTAAGATAACAATGAAAGTACTACCTACCTCATGGGTTACATTATGGATTAAATAATTCATACATATAAAACTATTTTGAATAGGTACTCAATACATCTTAACCACATTATCACCAGTTGTTTGTTTTCATTATGGCAGAATGATGTGTGAAGTATGCCAGGCTTTTATATATTTAATTCTAGGACTTACCTCCATTTGACATAAGAGATATAAATTTGGTTCTGCCTTATGGTAGGCAAATACTTAGCTTTCAAATTCCAAAATCTCAGATCCAAGTCCAAGACTTTGTTTCTTTATTGTAATTTAATCATATTTCAGATAAATAGGTCTGTCTGTGTAGCTTTTCTTCTGATATAGACTAGAAGGCAGTGTATGAAGGGCAATTAAGTGTAGACATTAAATAAGATCTCAGAAAGTATAACCCTACCACTCTATCCTAAATATCTGGGAAAAGAAAAAGCAGTGTAACCCAAGGGAGCTTGGGATATCCCAAACCTATGGCATGTTTCTTGGAGTGCAACTCTGGAAGCATTTAACATAGCACCTTATAGTTCAAGTATGACTGCACAAGGTACCTAAGCAAAGTGACCTGAGAGCATCTTACTTACCCAGGGTTTCTCAAAATGGCATGTATTTTAAACAAATGAAAAAGAGAGAGATCAGATCTTTGTAGTTTCAAGACTAGAAGAAGAGAACACCAGAAATGAGAATGTAACATAGAACCTGAACTGGAAATTGGATGAAGAGATGATTACATCTTAATCAAGGTCATCAGGTGGGAAAACTCTAGTCCTCTCAGGAAATGCTACCAAAAGACCAAGCTTAATGATAAAATAAGATGAGAAACGTTATAACAAAAACCAAATTAAGTAATTAAAAATTATTAAGAAGAAAATTTTATTCATATAACCCAGACAGGAAATAATTCATATGTCTATCTACTGATGAAAAAATAAATTGTGACATATATATATATATATATATATATATATATATATATATATATATATATAATTTAGCGATAAAAGTATATATAAAATTTAGCTATATATAGACACACACACACACACACACATATATAATTTAGTAATAAAAAAGAATGAACTACAAATATACCCAACATGTAAATACGTCTCTCCCAAGGTTAAGAAAGCCCTGGTGCATGGATGTCTTCAGATTTCACAATATAGAAATTTCTCTAATGTCCCAGGATTTTTTACTTTCAAAATGTAAACATATACCTCCAGAGTTAGCTAGATCCCTTTGGTGCTCTTATTCTATCTATACAGTGGAAAATTAATTTCTTGACACTTACTCTTAGACTAAGATTCCATGTTTTCATAATAAACAAAATTTGTGATGTTCTTTATATGTCCATAAAACTATAGATCATTATTCATGAATATAGTCACAAAAATTGTCAAGAAAATATTTGAAACTCAAATCTAGCAATATAGAAAGAGAATAATATACCTTAACCAAGAGAGGTTTATCTGAGCAATGCAAGGCTCATTAAATATGTGATAATTAATCAATGCAATCCACCATACTACCAATTTAAAGAAGAAAAACTGCATGATCATAACAATTGATACAGAAAAAAAACATTTGACAAAATTTAACATCCACTCATGATTAAAACACTGAGAAAACTAAAATTATAAGGTAACTTCCTCAACCTAATAAAAGTCTCTAAAAGTCTATAGCTAATTATCACATTTAATTGTGAAACACTGAATGCTTTCCTCCTAAGATTGAGAATAAGGCAAGGATGTCCACTCTTACCACTACTGTTCGATATCATATTGGAAGTCTTAGTACAATAGACCAAAAAAAAAAAAAAAAAAAGAAAAAAGAAAAAAGAAAAAAAAAACAGAAAGAAAGTAAAAAACATACAGATTTAAAAAGAAAATATAAAATAGTCTATTCTAACAGACAACATTATTATGGACATAGACAATCTAAAAGAATGTACAGATTCCAGACCTCCCCTGATTTAGCTAGAGATCAATACGGAAGGAAAAACAAGAAAATTAAGAAAAAAAGGGATCTATAACAATCATCTAGAACTAATAAATGAATAGGATACAAGGTTAACTCTCAAAAATCTATATACTACAAGTTGGAAAAATTGGAAAATGAAATTTGAAACAAAATACTATTTACAATAGCTCCCCTCTCAAAAAATATGTAGTTATAAATCTAATAAAAGACACATACTATCTCTTTGCTAAAGACAACAAAATGCAAATCAAAAAAATTAAAGAATACCTCAATAAGTCAAAGAAAACATATCTTTCTCATAAATCATGAGTTAATAAGTAAACATGTCAATTCTCTTCAAATTATCTATGCCCTTAATGTAATCTTAATCAAAATCCCAGCAGGATTTTTGTAATATTGACAAGCTCATACTAAAATTTACATGAAAAGCAAAGGAATTAGAAAAAATCAAACAATTTTGAAAACAAAAAATAAAGTTGGTAGAATTACCTGCCTTGATTTTAAGACTTACCAGCAAGTTACAAAAATCAAGAGTATGGAATTGCCAAAAAGATAGACACAATAATCAATGACACAGTCTAGAATCCAGAAGTGGATGCACATGAATATGTCAATTTATTTTTGATAAAATAAAAGGCAATTCTATGGAGAAAGGCTAGTCTTTTCAACAAAAACTATAGAAATGATTGAACAGCCATATGACAAAAAAAATATCTTGAAAGAAACTTCATATTTCATACATAATTTTATTCAAAATAAATCCTAGATCTAAATGTAAATTGTCAAACCATAAATCTTTTAGAATAAAACACTTGAGAAAACACTTGTCACCTGAATTTAAGCAAAAAAAAAAAAACAATTTAGACATAACATTAAAAACATGATTAAAAAAAGAACAAGTTAATTGGACATTGTTAAATGCGAACATTTGCTCTGCAAAAAGGCATTGTTAAGAGTGGAAAAACATGACAGCAACTGGTAGGAAACATTTCCAAGTTACACATCTGACAAAAGACTTATATTTAGGATATATAAAGAACTCTTAAAACTCAACAGCAAAAAAAAAAAAAAAAAAAAAAAAGGAAAAACCTAATTTTCTCCAAAATGGGCAAACAATTTTAACACACATTTCACTCAAGAGACTATGTGGAGTGCAAATCAGAACATATATAGAAAAAGATGTGCAACATCAATAGTGAATAGTCAAATTAAAACCATGATAAGTTACAATTATACATACACCTATAAGAATATCTAAAATAATTAGAATATCTAAAATAAAATTTATTAACTTCCAGTGAGCAACTGAAATTGTCATACATTGCTGAAGGAAATGCTGTATAGTACAGCAACTCCAGGAAACAATTTGTCAGTTCCTTACAAAGTTAAACATCATTTATCATATGATTAAACAGACTCACTTTTGCAGATTTACCCTAGGTAAATAAAATGTTACCACAAAAATCTGTACTTGAGTGTTTATAGCTACCATATTCACAATTTCTCAAAACAGGAAATAACAAATATCCTTCAGTGGGTGCATGGGCAAATAAACTGTGATACATCTTTACAATGAAATGTTACTCAGCAAGAAAAAAGAACAGGCTATTGATGCATACAAGTATGTGAATCCCAAACACATTAACCTGAGTGTGAGAATGCAGTCTCAAAAATTGCATACAGTATGATTCCATTTATATAACATTCTCAACAATACAAAATAATAGTTGTGAAATATATATCAGTTCCTGGAGTGTTGCGGGATACTTCTGAAAAGTTTTTCAGGGGTAATGTTTTCAGTATTGTGATTATGGTACTTGTTACGCTAACCAATCCACGAATTAAATACATAGAAATGTACACAAAATCAATAGTCTAAAAAGTTCATTTAGATTCTTCTAAATCCTTTTAAAACAGTTTTCTAGACATTATGGGCTCATTCCTTTAATATCAGTGTCATGATTTTCCACATATTTTCTTCCTTTGTAAATATACTTTCAATCTATCAATCTATTAATAATATTATTAAATAACCACTATGTGGCAAGCAGTGATTATTTCAAATTCATGGTGACATTTTAAAAAAATGATGGTCTCTTTGAGTGTGATTTTTCCTCTTGACAGTTTGAAACCTCATCTTTGTCACTTTAGCCTCTGTCAACAATTCAAAGCCCTTGGCTTTTGTTTTTTTCCAGACATTTACCCAGTTCACTGACATTGGCAACATAAAAATTTGTATGTATCTTCTCTCCACAGACTCCATATTCCCATGCATTTTTTGTGACTCTCTGTAACATCATCTAATTCAACTCAATAGCAATTGGCAAACACTATTTTCTAGTAAGTAGCTAGGTTAAAATGTTTCCACACTGTTGGAAAATAAACAAACCTTACTTCCATGAAATGGGGAGTCATAACTAAGCATGCACCCAAGTATTTATTATGTCTCTGTTGAAACAAAGGCATAAAGCTTAGCAGGTCATAGAAGAAAACCTTTGTTTAACTGTCCATGAATTTCACTTCAGAAAGAATTTCCTCTTCATGTTTAAAACCATGTTAATTAATATTTCCTTATATTAAAAATTTAATGTTAATTTATTTAGATGGGTCAATAGTGTTGTGGGTTTTTTTAAATAAGTTTTATCTTTAATATATGCTGCTGAAATATTTACTGATGAAATAAAACAGTATTTGGAATTTACTTAAAAATTATTTGTGGAAAGGGGAGAAGAGAACAGATGCAATAAGAGTATAAGGTAATAATCATTTGACCTAAAAGATGAATACATAGCTTCATTATATTTCTTCTAGTTTTATATAAAGTTGGTATTATCTATAATAAAAATGTTTTAAAAAAGGAAAAAAATTAAAATTAAAATTTTTACTGTAAGAAACTTTTTCTCATACCATATCAGAGTTACTCTGTTTATCAAAAAGTACCCAATTTCAACAAATATTCAATGTGTAGTTTTAGGCAGCCCGAAAGATGTTTGCTATGTGAACAAAAACACACAAATAGCCCTGACCTCAGAAGCGTATTTGATACATATATAATCTGTTTATACATACAGTATTTGAAACAAGGCACTTGTTTATTGCCACCATCTTTAAATCAAGCCAGTAGTAAAGCCAATTTACTCCTAGATCCTTCTCATACCAAGGCTAAGCCAGAGAAGGAAGAGAAATTTCCTCACCCACAGAGTGTCAAAGGGGCCTGCCCTGCTAGTGGAGATGAGTCTCTGGTCAGCCCGTTCTCAGAGAAGCTACTAGTCCCTCATAGTGTGGTTACCTGCCACAGGGCACATCACCTTGGCATCCATTTAAGCTACAGGTAAATGCCTACAAGGATCCCAAAAACGTTTGGTCATGGTGATCTTTAATAGGAGAAAAACAAAAGATGTTTTGAGCTATGAGTGCTTCATGTGAGTTCTAAGAGCAAATTAAAAATTGCAGGTATTGGATCCTTTTAGGCTAACTGTGGAACCTCCTTTACAGAACTTTGCAGTTTGACACTTGGCAAATGGCTTCTACAAAACATATCTTGAAACTCATCTTTTAAGCCTTGACATACATGCAATTGTATTTCCTCCTCCAATACTTTTCTACTTAGCAGCAACCCTCAGCATTACTTAGTAAATGTGTTGCCTGGCATTTTAAACCAACATAATTCACATTAAAGTAAATAAAATAAGCACAAAGCAACTTCTGTTGTTTTCTATTTAGCTTTGTGTTTCTAGCTAAGGCTGTTACTGTATCTGCAGTTTCGTTGGCACAATTCCTTCCCAAATGGAAGCTGGCAGCCTCCTAGTTAATTCAATAAGTATTTATTAGGCAGCATCTTTGTATCAGGGTCTGTTTTGTGTCCCTGTGAACAGATGAGCCTCTTTCCTCATGGAGCTTATGATGTACTCAGTAGAAACGGATAATATATAAGTAAATAAAATGATTGCAGATTTGCATAAGTGTCCTTCAGGGAAAAAGCAGAATGATGATAAAGACTCTTCTTCTGTTTATATATATGGGGAGGATGGCCAACTGATACCACTTTACAACACCCAAGAATGCCCTGTCCAAAAAGTGATTTTTATCCTAGACCTGAAGTGTGAGAAGAAGGCAGCCATGATTAAAGCACCAGTTGACAATATCAATGAGAAGAGCAACAGTGTGTTCTAAAGTCCCGAGACAGTAAAGAGATGAGTTATGCAAAGGTGAGGAAGGAGGCCTGTATGGATCGAGCTTCTTAAGAACAGGGAACAGATACAATATGGCAGATCATGTAGGCTTCTTGAGCTAAGGTCATAAGCCTGGATTTTATCTTTAGTGTGCAGTTAGAAGATATTGAAGGTTTTAAATAGAATTGTGAAATGATAGTATTATGTAAGAGCAGTCTGATGTATTGTGGAATGTGTATTACAGAGGGGCCCTAGTGTGAACAGGTTTGAAGCTACTGAAGCCCTACAGGAGAAGACAAGGACCGACTGAAGTTGTATTTTAAAATATGGACAGTGTTGCTGCTATACTGGATACGGGGAATTAAAAACTGGGAGAAATCAAAGATAACTTTGTTGCTTTTGGTTATGATGGATAGCAATGTTGTTAGTGTAATGATAAGATTACAGCAAGGTTTTTGAGAAGTTACAGCAAAGCTTACTAAGTTGATACAGATGTGCAACTGGATATGTTAACAGAATAACTGTATATGTAACTACTTTATACTGAAGTGAATTTGTGTGTAAAGATATAAAATAGTGAATCGTTGGCATATAGATACTTTTAAATTTTATTTTTATAATTTTAAATTATAGGAATAAGTAGTGTCACTTAGAGAAAGTGTAGAGTTAAAGAACAAACGTTTTCTAAATAGAGAACACAAGCAGAGGATTCAGGAAAGAAAACTGAGAAGGTGGCACCAGGGAAGTCAGAGGAAACCAAGTAAAATGGTGTCATGGAAACCAAAAGGAAAATGGTTTGGGTCCAGAGAATCTAATATTTCTTCTCTCACACTGGATCAACAATGTCCTCATTCTGCCCTCCCTGCCCTCTGCCCTGCCCTGCCCTATGCCTCCACTTTAATACACGGTCCACAGAGTAAAATGTATTTTTTTGTCTCTATCACTCTTCTGTTAATTCCCACTCAAAGGATTTCTGAGGACTAAAAATACTTTCCAAGTCCCTGGGCTACCTTCTTAGCACCATGCTGGTGGGAGTCCCTTCAAGTTCAAGCTAGCCTCACTGTCTTCCTTAGCACCAAACAATGCTATCTTCCATGGATTTCCCTTGTTTTTTCCTCTACTTGAAATTTCTCTTCTATAACTTTATATATTTGGTTACATTCTGATTATCCATCAATAAACATTGGCTGACAATATAAACAATCAACTTTTTTTTAAATGGCTCTAAAATATGATTTTTTAAAAAAGAATAAACATGTCCAATGAGCTTATATCTCATTGACCTCTGCCTCAGCATAATTCTGACACTGCCTGTAAGGCACCAGCATTTCCTAAACAGTTGCTGGGGCTAGCGGTGCAAACAGATCAACATCCAAACTTCAGCGTTCCTCTCCAAGACACCAGTGCATCTCTGGTTGAATACCAATCCATTTTTCCTTTCTGTATGAATATAACCTTAATTATTCTTCTCAACACTGAATCCCACCTTGGTCCCTCCCTCTTGCCACCAGATCATTCTCATCACATATAACCAGTGTCACATCCAAATCCTATCCCTACCCACTGTCTAAAATCATGCCCTTCCACTTTCCCCAGATTGTATCCTGTGCTTCGTTTCCTTCTCTGTGAACAGAGATATCAGGCTGGATGATTTCTAAGGTCCTTTCCAGCTCTGACATTCTGTGTGTAATTAGAGAACAGCACTGTGATCCATCTATAAATACAGCAGGAGTTCAGAGAAGGTTAGAATAATTGAAAGTTTCCTAGAGGAAATGTGGAGATTGAATAGGGTTCTGAGTAATGGGAAGAAATTAAACTGGCAGAAAGAATTGTCTCAGGTTGGAGAAACTGCATGACTCAAAGCAGAGAGGTGGGAAGAAAAGATACAGTGACTGATGAGAGATAAACTTGACTGGTATGGTATGTGCTGATTGCTAGATACTGAAAAATAAGCCTGAATCAAAAACAAATAATAATAAATAGGAAATAAACAAGCACCTGAAGGTGACTAAAATGAAATATGAGTTTAGTAATGGCAATAAAATTCTGCCCTAGACTTTAAAAAAATGTTTAGAAGCCAAAATAAAGTCTGAATTGAGGACTTCAGGATGAATTCATAGCTCTACTATAAACTCATCTTATGGCAGTGAAGAATTACTTTAGTGGTTTCAAAATACCTAACCATGCAGCATAGATAAAATAATCTATATGAATTGTTTTTAGGGCTTGACCTATACCTAAAGGGAGGTCCTTATTGGGTAGTATTATGCCAGCAAAAATAGAAAAGTATCACTATCATTCAATCTTCAGTGTAGTTGTATTTAAAAAGTTGGAAAAAAGGAGGCTTAGATCACATTTTAAATCTATATTTAGACCAGTCAAGGAAGGAAGGTAGAAAAGGAGGGAGTAAGAAGGAGGTAAAAGAGAGGAAAGTAAAGAAGAAGAAAAGAAAAAGAGGAAATGAAAAGTCTTTTTCAGTTATCCATACCCGTAAACCTCAGCCTTTTATATCTCAAAAATTAGACACTCTTTTCATTAAAAAACAAGTAAGAGGTACTGTTGATAGCAAAAGACAGATCATTACTTTTCCTCAATTTGAAATTTGTAATTAACTAGGTAGAAACAGAATATTTTTCATGTAGATACCATTTCCATGTTGAATATCTGAATAAAACTTAAGAATGTGTATGCTGTTTTAAAAATAAGCTGAAGAAGGAAGGTCAGCAACATCTAATGTGCATATGTTTGGCACAGTTTTGGGAGCCTAACAAACATCACACCTTTAAATAGCACAATAAACCTCAGGAATAGGTATAATCATTTTTCCTTCAGGAAGAAGGAAGCTAATATGTTTAAACAATTTACCAGAGCATCGTAACTTAAAAATTACAGAGCTGGGATAGGAATTCAGTGAGTACAATGGTTTCTACCCCTCATGACCCCGACCCACCCCTCCAAAACAGGCCGTTAACTTCTTTTTAATGAATCAGTGCTTTTAAAACATGGTCAGAAAACCATCTGTATCCAAATTACCTGGGAGGCAGAACCTACCTCAAACTACTTTCATTGTAACACATTTTCCAGGTAATGTTGGTATGCACTAAAAATTTAAAAAAAAATAAAATCCAATTACTTCCCATAAATGATATAGTATGAATGCCACATGAGCCTTTTAAACTAATTCTTCCAAACCACATCTTTGGTGCATGAGCCTCTATTTTATTAAATTTAATATCCCACAATGTAAACTGGAGCCATAGCTGCCATATTTGACTTTTCCAAATGAGGTTTTTGAAGACAAGCCAGAACTTAGCTGAACTAAAAGATTAAAAAATGGTCCATGATTAGAGATGTAAATAAATCAAATTTTCAAAGATGAAAATGTTTTGAAGGATATGAAAGAATAATATGACATGAATAAATCAGAAAGAGCAAAAAGGTAATTGAAGATTAGGGCTGGTCAAGGAAGAATCTTAGGGCCTTAAGTTGTGCATATTTTAAAAATCAAATGTATTGAGGTATAATTTATGAAATAAAATGAATCATGCAAATGTAGGCTTTGGTGAGTTTTGACAAATGCAAACAATCTTGTAATCAAAACATAATCACTATATAGAATACTTCTATTACCCTACAAAGTTCCCTTGTGCCCCTTTGCAGACAATATGCCTCACTCCTGCCCCAAGCAACTGCCAATTTGCTTATTTGTGCGTCTTCTAAAATGTCATGTGAATGGAATCCTATAGTATGTGAAATCTTTGGGTCTATGCTGTTGCATGGAGCAGTAGTCTATTTCCTTTAAGTAATGTAGTATTCTCCTCTATAAATATACCACAATATATTTATCAATTCAACTCCTGGTTACTGCTGTTTGTTTTTTTTTCCTAGTTTATTATAAAAAGCTACTATGAACATTCTAGTGAAAGTTTTTGTATGGACATTTGATTTCCTTTCTCTTGGATAAGTTAATGGAATTGCTGAGTTTTATAATGTTGTATTTTATCTTTAAAAAATACTGTAAATTGCTTTCTGGAATGGTTGGAGAATTTAGCAATCTTACCAGCAATGAATGAGAAGTCCATTGCTATCCATCCTCACCAACACTTGGCATTGTCAGTATTTAATTATTCTAGTGAGTGTGTAGTGATATCTTAAAGGACTTTAATTTACATTTCATTAATAATCAATGAGGTTGAACATTTTTATGTGCTTATTAGCCATTCATATACCTCTCTTTTTGAAGTGCCTATTTAAAATTCTTTGTCTTTTTAAAATTCAATCTTCTAATCATTAAAAAATAAATTAATTAAACCTGTATGTAATATCTTTGTCAAATATATGCATTCTTAGTGGTGTTTTTCAGATGTAAAGTTTTAATTTATCATTTTTTTTATGGTTCATGTTTTTTGTATATACCTAAGAAATGTTTGCCTATGCTAGTGGCAATGATTTTCTCAAGTTTCTTCCACAAATTTTATTATTTCAATGTTTACATTTGGGTCTATTATTGATTTTTAATTTTTGTGCATGGTATTAAGTAACGGTTGAAATTATTTTTTCCATGTACATCGCCAGTTGTTCATCATTATTTTTTTAAATTCCCATTGAGTTGCCTTGACACATTAAGCAGGGAAAAAATTTAGGGACAAACTTAGGTGTAGTACTAATTCTGGACATTTTTCCTTTCCTTGATCAATGTGTCTATCCTACGCCCAAACCACATGCCTTGCTTAGCATAGAATTACAGTACACCTTGAAATCAGTTAACATAAGTGTCTGATTTTGTTCTTGTTTTTAAAACTGTTTTAGCTATTCTAAATATTTTCTCTCCATAAAATGTTAGAGAAATCTTGGCAATTTCTGTGGAAAATGTCTGCTGGGATTTTGATTAAAATTACATCATGTTTATAGATAAATTTGGAAAGCATTAACATCTGAACAGCAGCGAGTCTTCCAATACATAAACATCACATATCTCTCCACTGAATTGATTGTGTCTTCTTTATCTCAGAAATGCTTTGTAATATTCAATGTAAATATTTTCAGATATTTAAAGAAATTATTTCTGTATTTCATATTTTAGATGCTATTATAAATTATATTATTTCTTCATTTTATTTCTAATTGCTTATTGCTAATATATAGAAATACAATTGATTTTTGTGTGTGTCACTTACTAAATTCACTTATTAACTCCAAAAAGTTTTTGGATATCCCTTAGGATTTTCTATGTGGGTGATTATGGAATCTGCAAATAGAAAATTTTGCTCCTTTCTCCAATATGTATGCTTTTTGTGTCTTTTCCTTGCTTTGTCACACCAGAGAGGACTTCAGTACAATAGCATTTGTATTTATATGGTCTTCTTTTATCCTCTTTTTTTTTTTCTTTTAATGTGTTTGATTTTTGAAAGTTAAACTAGCCTAGTATTCCCTGGGCAAACTCATCTTGTTCATGGTATATTATCCTTTTATATATTATTGGATTTGCTATTATTTTGTCAAGGATTATTGTGTCTTTACTCATGGGGGATATTAGCCTCTGTGATTTTCTTTACATACAAATGTATTTGTCAGGTTGTATTATCATAAAATAAGTTGGAAAGTATTCCTTATTTTATTTTTTTAAAGTATGTGCCGAGGATTTAAGTTATTTCCTTGAATGTTTGATTGTGGTTTTAATTTGCATTTCTGTGAGGACTAAAACTGTTAGGCACATCTCTATGCTTTTGTATATAGTTTGTTTATGGCTTTTGGGTTGTTTCTCTAATACATTGATTTCTAGTTTTTTTATTTGATCTGAATTTGTGATATATGACTCCTTGTCATATATGTATTGCAAATATTTTTTAATCCTGTGGACAGCTGATTTATATTTAAAAAAAATAAAGTAAAATTTGATGAAGTAAAATTTAGTAGTTATTTTCCTTTATGGTTAGCATTTGTCTGTTTGAATTATCTTTGCTAACCCCAGAATGACAAACCTAGTGTTTTATATTTTCTCTTAGAAGTTTTATTGTTCTAGTTTATACATTTAGGGCTATCATCTATCTCAGTAATTTTTGCATAATAAGTGAAGAAAAGGTTGAATTTATTTTATATCTAGTTTTTCCTGCATTATTTAATAAAAATACTTAACTTTGTCAAAACCCAGTGCTTATTTCTGCACTCTGTATTCTTTGTCATTAAACTCTTTAGTCTTTACTTAAACACCATTCTATATTCATTACAACAAGTTTCAAAGTCAGGTAGCATAATCCTTTCAACTGTTTTTTCTCAAGATTATTTTTATTATTCTAGATCTTTTAACTATCTACATGCATTTTAAAAACTGCTGTTCATCAAAACCACAATGAGATACTATCTTACACCTGTTAGAATAGCTATAATCAATAGGACAAGTAATGAAAAATGTTGGAAAAGATGTGGAGAAAAAGGAACTCTCATTCGCTGCTGGTGGGACTGCAAATTGGTACAACCACTATGGAAAACAGTACGGAGGTTCCTCAAAAAACTAAGAATTGATCTACCATATAATCCATCAATCCCTCTACTGGATATTTACCCCAAAGGCTTGAAAACTCATATCTGAAAAAATATTTGCACACTGGTGTTCATAGCAGCATTATTCACAGTGGTCAGGACATGGAAGCAACTGAAGTGTCCTATGATAGATGATTGGCTAAAGAAGCTGTGGTACATATATACAATGGAATATTACTCAGCCATAAAAAGAGATGAAATACTGCCATTTGTGACAATATGGATGGACCTTGAGATAATCATGCTAAGCGAAATAAGCCAGACAGAAAAAGTTGCGAATCACATGATATCACTTATATGTGGGATATAAAACTAAAACCAACAAATGAACAGGACAAACAGAGACTCATGGACATGGACAATGAACTAGTAGTTACCAGAGGTTAAGGGGTAGGGAAGGAGGGGGGTAGGTGAGGTAAAGGGTGTCAAATATAGGGAGATGGGGGGAGGGTGAAGTGGGTAAAGGGGATCAAATATGTGGTAGCTGAAGGAAACTGAACTTTGGGTGGTAATCACACAATGGAATATATAGTTGTCAAATTATAATGTACACCTGAAAATTATAAAATTGTGTTAACCAATGTTACTCCAATAAACTTATTAAAAATAAAATTAACTGATTGATTGATTTAATTAAATCTGCTTTTCACTTTTGAAGAAAGAAATGCTAAAATTTTTATTGGGGTTATGTTGGATTCACAGATTATTTGGGAAAAAGTGATATTCTGTTCCATGGAATAAATATTTACTTAAATTTCACTTGAAATTTTTCTTGATAGTTTGTAGAAATACAGGACATTTTGACATGATCATAATACCCACAAATATTAACAGTTTACTTCTTCCTTTATAACATTCATGCATCATTTTTTTCTGCCTATTGCAATAGCTATGATATATAGAACAATATTTACTAAAAGCAAGGAAATCAGACCTTTTTGTTTTGCTCCTGGTTTTAGGGGAAAGCATTCAATATTTATCATTAATTACAATATTAGCTCTACATTTTGTTATAGAAATCTTTCATAGAGAATGTTTTCTTCTATTTGTATTTACCATAAATGAGTGTTAAATTTTATCAAATGTATTTTTTTGCATCTATTAAAATCATCATATAAATACAGTGACTAATTTTGAATAGTTAAATTTGCATTACAGGATAAATATTTTGTCACAGTACATGATCTTTTTACACATACTATTGTTTAATACTTTTTATGTCTACATTTATAAGAGATACTTGTCTATATTTTCCTTTCCTGTAAATTCTTTGCCTAGTTTGGGTATCAGAGTAATAATAATCTCACAAAAATGAAAAAGAAAGTATTGTCTCCTATTCTATTTTCTCAAATAGTACATATAAAATTGATATGTTTTTCTTCCTTAGGTGTTTGGTAGCTGCACCACTGAAGACATCATGGCCAGTAGTTATCTTTGTGGGAAGATTTTTAACTATAAACTAATTTTTTTAATTGACATAGGAATATCTTAGAGATATTGAAGGCTCCATTGCACACCACTACAATATAGTGAATATCACAATAAAGTCACACAAATTTTCTGGTTTCCCAGTGCATACAAAAGGTATGTCAATGCTATACAGTAGTCTATTAAGTGAGCAATAGTGTTGTATCTAAAAAAAAAAAATTATATATATATATATATACATAATTTAATTTAAGAATACTTTATGTGGTAATCACTTTGTAAATTATATATATATCTAATTACTATGTTGTACACCAGTAACTAATATAATACTGTAGGTCAACTGTAATTGACAACAACAACAAAAAACTTTATTGCTAAAAATACTAACCATCATCTGAGCCTTTGATGAGCTGTAAGGGTCTTGCCTTGATGTTTCTGGTGGCTGACTGATCAGGGCAGTGGTTGCTGAAGTTGGGGTAGTGTAGCAGCAGCAATTTTATAAAATAAGACAACAATGAAGTTTGCTGCATCAATTGACTCTTCCTTTCATGAAAAATTTTTTTCTGTAGCATGTGATGCTGCTTGATAGCATTTTACCCAATAGTAGGATCTCTTTCAAAATTAGAATCTATCCTCTCGAACCCTGCCATCGCTTTATCGACAGAGTTTATGTAATATTCTAAATTCTCTTTCATCATTTTAACAATCTTTACAGCATCTTCCCTGGAAGTAGATTCCATCTCAAGAAACCATTTTCTTTGCTCACTCATAAGAAGCAACTCTTCACGTGTTAAAGTTTCATCATGAGATTGTAGCAATTCAGTCATACCTTCAGGCTCCACTTCTAATTCAATTCTCTTGCTATTTCACCACATCTGCTGTTACTCCCTCCACTAAAATTATGAACCCCTCAAAGTCATCCATGAGGGCTGAAGTCAACTTCTAAACCCCTGCTAATGTTGGTATTTTGACTTCTTCCCATGAATTATGAAAGTTCTTAATGACACTAGAATGGTGAATCTTTTCTAGATGTTTTAAATTTGCTTGATGCAAGGTTGCCACAAACTTTCAATTAATCGAAAGAACAAACAAACAAAATGCAATATCTACAAAGTACAATTAAGCAGTGCAATAAAATTATGTATGCCTGTATACAGCTTTTGAGATTTTATACTTCTTCTCAAGTTATTTTTGGCAATATGTATCTTTCAAAAAAAAATCAGTTCATTCCACCTATATTGTTAAATTTGTTGCTATATTATTTTTTATAATATTTTCCTATTGTCTTTTAATATTTATAAGCTCTTTAGTTGGGCCCACTCTTTCATTCCTGTTACTGTAATTTTCTTTCTTCTTTTTCAGTCAAGCAAGCGTTTGTTAATGTTATTGATTTTCCTTTTTAAAGAACCAGCTTTTGACTCATTTTTCCTCCTGACACTCTCTGTCTTTGTAGGCCATAGCCTTACAGTTATTGATGGACTAAAGTGTTCCAGACAACTCTTTCTTAATTCTACTGCCTCATCCTAGATTTGGCATATTACCCTATGAATTCTGTGAAGGTCAGTGGAAAATATATGAAAGTTAAGTTTAAATTTTTGTGGCTGGGTGTTCTTCGGAAGTCTAAAGTATCACACCAGTGAATGTGAGACCAACTAAAGCATATTAAGATTTTGGTAAATTTCTCTGTATCTCCATATATGGTGGGTTATTCTGCTTTCTGCTGTTCTTCCTCCTACTAAATGTTTATCATTTTCTGCATTTTAGATTTATATGAATCTCCAGCTCTCTGATGAGTTTTTAATAATATGTTATTTTGTGTATATCTGTTTTACTCTCCTTATTTCTAGTTTTATTTTTAAATAGCATCTATGTGATTGAGGTTGGAAGAAAGATTACTGGGAAATCGAATACACAAACCGGCCATGACACCATCCCCAACTTGTCAGTCTTATATCTAACTGTCCAATTTCAATCTACATTCATTGTCTGCTGTACATTAGAGGAATTGTTACATACTCTGCTTTTTCATTGACTTATGACTTATTCATTAGACTTATGAACTTCATTATCCTCATATTTATTTCACATTAATTCACACCTAAATTCAATGGCTTTTTTTTTTTTTACATAAGTGTTAGTCATTCCATATTTAGAACTAAAGAATTCCTCAGCATTTCTTTATCCTCTGTGGCTGTTTACATCATAGCCATTTCTAAGTAGATAACAGTTTCATCTGGATGCTTATGTTTAAGAGAATTCCTACCTGAAGAGGAATTCTCTGAATTTGCTGACTTAACTAAAATTACATCCCTAATTTTCACTGCCCAAATAGCCACTGAACAACTATTCCTTACTTATGGTTCCTGATTTCAACATATTGTTGAGGTTACACATATTCGGTCGGTCCTGCTAAGTTTGATCAATGTCAACCCTACTAGGTGTTTTCATTATCCTTTGCATACACAGGAAGAGGAAGATTTTCTCCTCAGAATTACACCTACCTGTCCACAAGTGATGCTAGTTTCAAACAAGAGCCTCTATAATACCTTTATTTTGCCTGTTATAAGACCTCATAAAAACACAATGATTTTTACAAGACCTCTGTGTGAAAATTGTAGATATGTTATTATTTTCTTTTTCAGTTATTTCTAAACCAACTACTATTTTATCATATTTTGCCTGCTCTCAAATATCTTATAGTACCCGATTTATGCTCTGCCTTCTATTTGAATCTACCCTGTTAGGCAATTCACATTTCCTTTATCAAAGAAATGTTTCCAATCACTTGAACTATAATTTCCCAAGGCTAGAGTTTATTTTAGTCCATCAGATTATGTGTTTCTGGGTCACATATTGATTATATTTTGCTATTTTTTTTCTCATTTGAGACCCATACATGTTTTCCTCAATTTTATTTTCTTCTGTAGTCCTTGAGATCCACATTTAAAAACAACAAAATGAAATGATATCTATGTTGACACAAATTTTATTTTTAAAGATAATTTTGTAAGAAGACCTCTATATTCTTCTAGAGTAGAAGCTGTCATTAAAGTCCTTAGGCTGAATCTTAAGCATGATTGTTTATGTTCATTTATGAGTAATGGGAACTACTTAGATTGCTAACTTTCTACTACATTTCATTGAGTGGCACCTTAAAATCATTACCCAGTTACAAGAAACAGAAAATACATTTCATTCTTCAGGGCCATTTTGCATGTGTTTGTTTTACCTTGTGAAGAAATGGATTGCTTTGGGAGGAAGTAACTATCAGGATGAGTTTAGGTGTGCTGCAGTAACGAATAAGTCCATATTTCAGTAGATTAATCAACAAAGTTTCACTTCTTACACATAATATATGTGTAACATTGGTCATCATAAGGACTTTCTTTTATTATTGCCACTTAGAAATCAAACTGATGATTCCATCAATATATTTGCTTCCATGGCCTCTAAGGCAGGGAGAAAGTGATCTGGTGAATTATATCTAACTCCTAAAAAACCACTTCTAGTCCCTGGAAACATTTCGTTGGCCAAATAAAGTTGTATTGCCATAAAAAGAAGAAAATAAGTAAAACACTTTCAGAAATAGGAGAAGAGTATGACCCTATTATATACCTAGAAGAACTAGAATACTTTTGAATGGTCTTATTAATTACCACAGGGTTAAAAAAAAATTATGGTGCAAACAATGAAATTTGTTTATTACACATCAATCATAAGCTCAGATAATACCCCAGCTGGTATTGATAATAAACATGTAAAATTCTAATTTGACATTGATCTATAAAGCAAGTATAGAATCAAAAATTTAAAGTTATCTATACTTGAATTCTTTTTGATTAGCCTCTTATCGCCTTTATACTTATCTCCTTATGTTTAAACAGACTTGTTATAGCACCAAAATGCATTTATTATAGGTCATTGCGTATTTCTTTGCCTGAATTTTTAAAAATATATTTGGCCAAATCTTAAAATTCTTCAAGCCATATTTTTGTGCCTATAATTTTCATGAAAGTCTACCACGACTAACTTTAGGGAAATTAATATACTAATGAAATTCTTTGTATTACTTTTCCTATTAATCAAACTCTCTGTTTACTTATTTTACCACTTATTTTAGCCTTAATTTTGCTAGGTAATTTTTTTAAAACTTTTATCATTATCTCTAAATTTATCAAAGAGGCTGTATGATCCTAATGGAAAAGAAACTTGATCTTCTAAACAGCATGTTGAAAGTATATCAAAGCTTAGTTAAAAGCATTTAGGATAGTATATTCCCTCTAAAGAAAGAGGTATAGTTTGAACAAGATAGATTTTTAGCTACCAAGGGTAACTGGAAATAAATGAATAATTTCACAGTTAGTGATCTAATTATTGTCAAAGACAAAATTAAGTCCAAGGCAAAATTAACAAAGTCCATTTATTCATGAAGTTGTGGAAGGGGCTCCATCCCATCTGTCATCACTTTCATTTTAGCACCACTCAAAGCTGTTAGAAACAAGAGTAAAAAGCAGACATTCTTAGACAGGCTCTGATTGGCAAGTATCCTATTAAGGTGGTATTTGTGAACTGAAGAAATCTTTCTAATTGATCTTCGGGCACATTTGGCTGCTCAGCTGCACAGATCAATCAAGCAGTTTGAGGCATTTCAAAAGAGGAAGGATTATTTGACATTAGGAGCAGAGAGTTTTTGAGGCCAGTCATTTCTTGAAAAATGTGGGGTTTTATGGGGTGTTTTTTATTGTCAAATTATCATAATGATTCTTATGAGGACAGTAGCTGTCATGACAGGCTGTTTCACATTACCATTGCAGTGAACATTGTAAAAAGAAAGTATGTGATACTCGGGAATCAGCTAATAGATTCTGGGTCCTAGTCTGTGAGGTCAACAAAAAAAGTGCTTGGAGTAAGTCAGACATCATACAAATTGGGTCCATGTATGTCTTTTTATTTTGGCTTTGCATGTATATTGTATAGTATAAATATATTTACATTTATACTTTAGAAATGTAAGTATTTTTTATGAGAAAAGTTAAAGCAAGTGAATGGGTCATTTTCTTCTGGATTTTCTACCACTGTCTCTCAACTTCAGCACAACTTACACACTGGGCTGGATAGTTATTTATTGTGGGGGCTGTCTTGTGATTGTATGGTGCTAAGCAAGATCACTTGCCTCTACCTACCAGATATCAGTAATCCCAAACCCAATTGTAACAATTAACAACTGTCACTAGACATTGTCAAAATGTTTGGGAGGTGGGAGGTTGGAGTTGGTGGAGGCAAAATGATTCCCAGTTGAGAAGCACTGCCTTAGACTCATTTAACCATAGCTAGGTAAAGAGCCACATTGTGAGAATAAGGCCACTCGAATTACATTACAAGCCTATCAAGTGGAAGAGATATTGACCTCATCAGGTACTTTGTGGTATGTAGGGAAATTTATATTTTTTACAATAAATATTTTTTTAGATTTTTTGAATGTTCATTTGTTAGAGCTGATAGCAATTAATTTAACCCATCACCATTTTACTTTGCTTAAAAAAAGGTATATAAAAATTGAATATGTTGTGAGCAAATAATTCTGTAATCTTTCCTTTTCAGATACATGATAGTATTGTGTTTCCCGGTCCTCACTGTATTTGATTAAGGCCAGGTACTTGTTCTAGACATGGAATAGTGAGCAGAAGAGACCTGTGTCAATTGTGGTAGGAACAATTAAATGTCTATCTGAGACCCAGCTAAGCATTCTTTTCCTCTGAGTTGAAATTTTAAGCCAGCTATAAATTTTATCATAAATGTACACGAGAGATATTCTGGATTAGAAGATTATCATTTTTCGCTTAAAAAGCAAATAATAACTATATGGATTCACATGTCCCAATTCTTTCCCATGGAGCAGCATGATGAAAGCCAGATCAAATCTACTATACATAAAAGTCTATATCTTAAATGAGAAACAGAGGAAAATAGACATTTTCTTTACTTATATACAAGAGAAGGAGGTAGCTGCATCTCTACAATATAAACAAGGGAGACAAACTTTTGTTCTTGAAGATGAAATGAAAGAATCCTAGGTTCTTACTCTAACCTTTTAGAATATAAATACATCTCTCCAAGGGCTAGATAAGCCTTTAAGCCCACCTCACCCATTCAAGCTTCACTTCCTACCTCCCCTGCTCCTCCCTCCCCTGCCCCACCATATCTTTGTTTTCTATGACCTAGAAGACATCAAGGTCTTGAGCTTTATTTTCCCTTAAAAATCTAAACACATACCTCCAGAGTTAAATAAACCTCTCTAGTAATCTCACTATGTATATATACAGTCTTAAGCGAATTACCCAATGGTGGCTTTTAAAACCCAACATCCTAATTTACAGGGGAGGCAGAGGGGGAGAAACTGTTCAGAAAGGTCTAGCTTATAAAAACATAAAAATTTTTCTCAACCTCACAAATTTTACAAGTCTTTGTCTGGTTTTTGTATAAGGTAATGCTAGTCCTACAAAGTAATTTGGGAAGTAGTCCCTCCTCATCTATTTGCTAGAAGTGATTGTGAAGAATTTGTATTATTACTTCTTGAAATACTTGGTAGTACTTTTGAGTGAAACCCTCTGGGATTGGAGATTTCTTTTCTTTTCTTTTCTTTTTTTCTTTGAAAAGTTTGTAACTACTATTCAGTGTCTTTACCAGTTTCAGTACTATTTAGAATTTCTATCTCATCTTGAGTGAGTTTTGGTAGTTTGTGGTTTTTGAAGAATTGCTTCATTTTACATAAGTTTTAAATTTTGTGTGAAAGATTTTGTACTGTTCTCTTATTTTTTAAAAATGTTTTTGAGTCCATAGTATTATCTCCTATTTCAATCCTAATATAGACAATTTGTATCTTATTTTTTTGTTGTTGTTTTTCTTTATCAGTCTTCCAAGAAGTTTAATTTTATTCATTCCATAGAAGCAGCTTTTGATTTCACTGATTTTTTCCTATGGTTATCTTGACTTAATTTTTTCAAATTCTATTCTTATATTTAATATTTCTTTCCTTCTGCTTGCTTCGGTTTGTTTTCCTTCTCTCTACAGCTTCTTAAGGTGGAAGCTTAATATATGGTTTGAAACTTATATTCTTATCTCTTTCTCTATCTTTACTGAACTGTCATAACAAATTTTATGAGTATAATGTGATTTTGATATATACATATTGCAAATGATTACCACAATAAGGTTAATTAACACATTCACCATCTGACATAAGTACCATGTGTGTGGGGGTGGATGTAAAATGAAAACATTTAAGATCTACTCTCTTAGTAACTTTTAGTATGTAATACAGTATTATTAATTATAGTCACCATCTGTATGTTAGATCTTCATAACCTGTCTTGTATCTGGAAGTTTATATCCTTTAAACAACCTCTTCCCATTTTCTCTACCCTCAAAAAATTAAAAATATACTTCCAGTTGCGACAACATGGATGGATCTTGAGATGACCATGCAAAGTGACATAAGTCAAACAGAAAAAATTGAAAACCATATGATTTGACTCATATGTGAGATATAAAACTGAAAGCAACAACAAGCATGACAAATAAACAGAGACTCATGGATACAGACTGGATTAATGGTTACCAGAGGGAAATGGGAGGGAGAAAATAGATAGGGGTAAAAGGGGTCAATCGTTGTTGACAGAAGGAAATCTAAACTAGGATAGGAACACATAATGCAATATGTATATAACATATTGTTAAATTGATTTTATTAATTGATGTTACCCCAACAATTTTAATTAAAAAAAAAAAAAACTACTACTGATTCAGCATCCTACTTCTGGGTATATATCTGAAGAAAATGGAATTTCTATCTCAAAAAGATATCTGTACCCCATGTTCATTGCAGCATGATTCACAATAGCCAAGACATGGAAACAACCAAAGTGTTCATAGGGAGATGAAAAGATAAAGTAATTTATATTTTCTTTAATATTTAATATGATTTAACACTAAATATCAAATAATAAATTTATTTAATTAATAATATTTAATATTATTTATAGTTTTGTAATATTTAATATTATTTAATCTTAAAAAAGAAAATCAATAATATGGATGGGTCTTGATATCATTACCCTAAGTGAAATATGACAGATAGAAAATGACAAATCATTTTTTCTAATATTATTATTTGATGATATAAAGTTTTCTCCAGTACTGTTTCAGGTGCATCCCACAAATTTTGATATATTTTTCATTTAATTGAAAACATTTTCTTAATTTTCCTTGTCCTGCATGTTTTGTAGAAGTATGCTGCTTAAATTCCTAATGTTTGGAGGTTGTCCCTTCATTTTTCTCTTGTTGATTCCAGTTTAATTCCATCATGGTCATGCATGATTTCAAATCTTTTAAATAGGTTTGTAATATTACCCAGAATATGGTTTATGTTAGTGTCTATTGCATTGTACACTTGAAATAAATGTGCATTTTGCTGTTGCCGAGTGAAATATTCTATAAATGTTAATTAGATCCAGTTGGTTAATGTTATAGTTCAGTTATGTTATATTTGCTGATATAGTTCAGTTCTGCTATATTTGCCTATTACTGAAAGAAGAGTTTTGAATTTTCCAACTGTAATTATGGATTTGTCTATTTCTTCTTTAATTTCTCTCAGTTTTTGCTTTATATATTTTGAAATTTTCATGCTAGGTACATATACCTTTAAGATTGTAATACTTCTTTGGCAAATTTATCATTTTATTATTGTGTTACATACTCATTGTTTCTGGTAATTTTTTATTCTTAAGTCTAGTTTGATTAATACTAATCTAATCACTTCAACTTTCTTTCGATATGTATTTAGTCAGTATATCTTTTTTATTATTTTATTTTAATCCATTTATTATTATATTTGAAGCAAGGTTCTTTTCAGAAGTACTGTACATAAGAGAGTCATACTAGTTTACCCATTGTAGAAATCCCTCTTTTTTTTAATTGATGTATTTGACATGTAATACTTAATGTACTGGTTAAGTTTGGGTTTAAGTTTACCATTTTATCATATCTTTTCTGTTTACTTTTTTTTATCCCTACGATTTTCTCTTCCTGTTTTCTTTTAGACATTTAAAATTTTTTTTATTATTTTATTTTATCAATTGTATTATTGACTCTAATTCCTTTTTTAGTGTTTTGGGCATTACAATATACTGTTTCACTTTTAACTTTATACTTATTTTACTTTACATTTCAAGTAGAATATGGAAATTTTAACCACCAAATAGGTCCCATTTCCTCCCTCTTTGTTATTTTCTTATTATACCCACAAGCACTGAAAATCCATGAGGTGACTTTATAATTTTTTTTTTTGCTTCAACTCTCAAATGAACTTTAAAGAACCCAAGAAGAAGAGATTAAGAAAAGTCTATTTCATTTTCATCAATACTTATTATTTTTCCTGTTCTTCCACCATTCTGATATTCTGTTTTTTTTCTGATATTAGTTTGCTTCTGTCAAAAAGTATTTAGTAAAACTTTTAGAAAAGGTTTGCTATCCACACATTCTCTGTATTTCCTTAATTTGAAAAGTCTTTATATCACTTTCATTTTTGAAGAATATTTTTACTGGATATAGTACTTTGAGTTGATAATACTTTTCTTCCAACACCCTACAAATATTGAGCCTCAGTGGTTTTTGATGAGAAATCTGTCACCATCCAAATATATCCCCCCATCAGCAATATGTTATTTCTCTCTAGTTGTTTTCAATTTTTTTCCTTGTCTCTAATTTTCAGAACTTTGATCATGATGCGAATAAACATGGATTATTTTGTGTTTATTCTGTATGGTTTATTTAGATTACTCAATCTAAGGGTTTATTGCTTTATCCAAATTTAAGAAGTTTTCTACCATTATTTCTTCAAATATTTTTCTACATTTTCTGCACTCTTTTTTCCTTTCCTTCTGGACCTCCAATGATATATATATTAGATCATTTGGTATGTTCCCACGGGTCTTTGAATCGCTGGTTTCCTTTTTATTTTATAATTTTTTTTTTCAATTTTCTCCTTCATTTTTCAGATTGGATAATTTCTGATCCATCTTTAAGTCTACCAACTCTTTCTTATGTCAGCTCTATTCTGATAGTGAGTTTATGCCATGAGTTTTTTTTTTTTAATAAATACATGTCAAAGATTTTATTCAGCTCATTAATTAATGAGAAAGTCAGTTAAGTGGTAGTACCAGTTTAAAGACATTTAATGAAATAGGTATTTACTTGGAATTTATAAGGAATATTAGGATAAAACTGCTGGGTTAGGTAGAAAACTAAATAATGTTCTCCAGTATAATAAACTATACACTTTGGGATTATCTTTTTCTGCCAGGAAAATATATTTTTTTATTTCTACTAAAAAATAAAATATCCATAACAATGTAACTTGACTAAGTCTAGGAATTTTGAAGAACAAACAGTGAGTTGAAGAAAGTATTACACTAGACAATCCTTAGGTAGCTTTTGACCCCTATGAGATTGAAAAGACATGCTGCCCACCTACGATTTGCCTTATTTCCAAGTTTAATAAGGTTTCTTAACAGTAGGAGAGAAGTAATGAGATTCCTGGCTGGAGATGAAACACTTGGGAAACACTGCATAATCTCTCGTAAGAAAGCTCAGAGTCTTTACAGTTAGGAACCAATAGAATATGGGAGCAGCTTTGCTAAGGTGTCATTCACTTATCAGCTGCGGTCATAGAAGCCTTATGATCCTGAGATGATGGATTCAACTCTTTAAAAAATTAGAAAGCTCAACACCTTCCATGACATATCTGAGAACGCTAATTGGGCTTATGCTTCCATGTGCTTCTCTGGCTCTGAGCTCCTGCTTTTGCTGAAATAGTTCAATTTAAGAAGCCTCTCATTTTCTTGCTATTGTTATCACTAACAGAAAATGTGTTGCTTTCCTTAACTCATACAACACCAAAAAAAAAAAAAAAAACCCACTCACAAAGGCATTTATAGAGACTTCACTAGAAGGTTTAAGAAGATGGAAAAACTTACATTTCAAATACAAGTAAGTTAGATATTAGCAATTCTTATTTTCCCAGTGCCCTTGCTTTTGTTCCCTTCTCAGATATTTCTTCCTCTATTCTTTTTTTTCTGACCAAACAACCTGTTTAATTCTATTAAAAAAAAAAAATCAGATGCTCAATTTTAATTTCACTTCAGGCAGTTATTAAAAAATGGTATTAAATAAAGTTTGAAACCTTGCTTTACCTGGTGCCACTGATAAAGCAAAATTTTATACATTTTTATAATAGAGTATTAAATTTGTACACCCTCTCTGCCCACTTATAACATTTTTCACACTGTCCATGCTTCTACTTCCCAGGAGTTAACCTATTTCTCATCATGGCCAAATGTTTCTGGCTCATCTCGCCAGGCCCTGCTTAACAGACGCAGTACTTAGGGCAGGAACAAGGGTGAGTAAGCAAGGCACTGTTCCCAACCACAAAATCCAAATCACCAAAAAACTTAGCAATGAAGACAAACAACATTTCAATGCCCCATTTATTTATAATATGTAATGCATTCAACTAAAACAAACCAAACAAAATCTGAGGAATGAAATATCAAAATTCCAAAGATAAGGTAAATATTATCTTTTTTTTTTTTTTTTTTTTTTTTTGCCTCAGGTTTTAGTATGGCTTCACACAACACTGTTAGTCATTTTTACTTTATATTTTTGATATTTTGTTTATCATAGACATGTTTGAATTAATTTTGTTTATTAAAAATAGTTTTTCCAAATACTGTTTATCTCAATCACTTAACCTGGCATCTCCTCAAATTCCAGGCCAACACAAGTAGCCCACATACTCAACTTTAGCACTCTGAATTGAGGTGAAAAATAAAGCTAGAATTCAGTCTAGGTGGCAAGAAAGATGATGGGAAAAAATCTGTTGGGCCTCTGTCTCCTCATCTGAAAACAAAGGAAATTGCACTAGACCAGTGATTCTCACCCTTGGCTGCTCATGAAGATGCTCTTTTAAAAAAAAAAAAAAATTAAGAGATTCTTAAAAACACTGATCCCCCTGGCTCTATTCATAGACCATTATATCATAAACTCTAAGCTTTTAACAGTGTACTCCTTTTTGAAAAAATATTCATTTGAAACATGCAAAATTTAATTTCAAGGATCTCACAGCCCCCTCTTCACCATCGAAAAACCATCTCTTGGGTTCAACTTAAAACTACCTGATCTAGCTTGTAAGGTTTTACTTTGTTGTTGTTCTTTCATTGTTTAGTTCTAACATCTACATTTGGGTCTTTTCACATATTTCACTGTGCTGATATTTTTCCCTCTTCTATTAATTTTAATTGTGCATGTGATTGCTTTTTGAAGCATTTTATAATAGTTGCTTTACATTCTTCATCATATAACTCAAACATCTGTGTCATCTTGGCCTTGGAATTTGTTGTTACCTCTTCTCCTGCAAGTTGAGATTTTCTTGATTCTATATATACTGAGTAATTTGGGGTTATAACCTTGAAGTTTTGAAAATTATTCTGTGAAACGCTGTGTCTTGTTTAAATAATATTTAATATTGATATTTTTGTTTCTCCAAGTAATCAACACTGTTAGGATCAAGAAACAAATTTCAACTAGTATTCTATTTATTTAAGTCTCAAAATCAGTGACATTTTAATTGCCTTTATTATTCAGATCTCTCCCCTGCGTGCACCAGCCAGTGGCCAGTCTGGAATGTTTGCAGTGGTCTATCCCTTACTTTTATTTTCAAACATTTGGTATGTTATTCAAGATAAAATATATATGTTCAGGTCAGGAGTGAGTCCATGAGTTCATACACAAATTTGTGAAGTCACTTTTCTGAGTTCCACCCTCTCTTGGATCACCCTGATATTCCCTGGGGCTCCCCTTGGGTCCTCTAGCCAGAACCCTTAAGTTTTATTTACCCTGTTCTGCCACATGTTTCCTGTGAGTATACCCACCTCTGGGGCCAAGCAGGGTGAGGACAGGGAGAGCAATAGTGGTTTACCCCATCTATCCTCTGGGGACCACAGTTTCTAAAACTAGAAACTCCTCCCTCTGAGTCTTAGGTGCCTCCAGGCTGCCTTGCCTCCACTGTTGCCATCAACACTTGTTCCTGCAAGTAAATTAACCTGGGAGCTAGGTTAAAAAAGAATAGAAAAGGAAAAAAAAAGAGGAAAATAGAATATGGAAATTTCTCTCAGTGTTTCTGAATATTAAGAGAACTCTATTCTGCTCTGCAAGTCAGAACTCTGTGGTGTGCTCTCTGTCTGCATCAGCATCCACTTCCAGATTTGGGCAACCTGAAGTTCAGGCTGGTGAGTATCAAAGTGGAAAAAACAAAAAGATAAAATCACCACCAGTACGGTAGTACTTCAAATTCTGTCCATCTTCTCTAATCTGCCTGCTACTAATTACTTTTCAGAGTCCTCAAATGGCTAGTTTCCCTTGCTTGTTTTATACCTTTACTCAGTGGGGGACACAGAATACACTGTATCTTATCTAAACTCAGAACATCTTCAATGAGTTTAAATGCTTTTGACTTACAACTGATTAGAATGGCTCTGCTTAAAATGCTGATATCTTTTTCAAATGGTTATTTTTGTCAAAATAAATTTTTATGATAATCTAATGTAATCAGCACTGTATTGGGGTGTTTGCTTAATTTAATCATCATGATGACTTTATACGCCACATGCCATATCTCTTGTTCTTTATTTAATTATTAAAAATATCTAAAATATTGAAGATATACTCTGAATTATATATTTTCTAAGTACTTTATATGAATTATTCATTAATCTATGAAACAAACCTATGAAATAAATTCCACTGTGAATTTAGAAATGTGGACCCCAAAGTGTAGAAAAACTTGCTCTGAGTAACCCAGCTAGGAAGTACAGTCAAATCCAGGATCTACATGTTAACGGATGAGTTCCACAATCTTTACTCTTAATTAATACAGTACGCTGTATTTCAGGTATATGATAAGTTGTATGTATAGTATGTTATGAGCTAAATTGTATCTACTTCAATTTTTATATGTTGAAGTCCTAATCTCCAGTACCTGAGAATTTGACTGTATTTGGAGACAGGGTCTTTACAGAGGTGATTAAATTTAAAGTGAGGTCATATTGATGGGTCCTAATCTAATATGACTACTGTCCATATAAGAAGAGGAAAGTTGGACATAGGTATGGACAGAAAGAAGATGATATGAAGACATGGGGAGAAGATGGCCATCCACGACCCGAAGAGAGATGACTGGAACAGACCCTTTCCTCCTGCACCCTCGTAAGGAACAAACCCTGACAACACCTCAATCTCAAACTTCTAGCCTCCAAAATTGTTGTGTAACTCACAGTCTGTGGTGCTTTTATTATCCACTAGTTCCTTGTCCACTAGTTCATTGATATAAAATTGATTCTCAAAACATCTCAGAAAGTGCCTCAAATATCAAAAATATTCAGTAAATATTTATTTAAATTTGACTCATTTAGGTAAGTTGAAGTAGGTATACAGTTATTCCACTTTTCATTCTCAAGAATGTACTGGTCAATGTCATTTTCATATCTCAAACAAAGAGTTATTTTTTCCTAGATGACAAAAGAAAATTGAGACCCTCCAGAACAAAGAGACACGAGCTAAAGAGCTAAAGGTTCTACAGACACAGATTCCCACAAGAGAATGAGCTATGGGCATGGGATTGGGCCATCATTTTTTTTTTTTCTGGCATTTAAAGCATTTGTGCTGAAAATCCAAGTGCATGTTACAATACGTAGATTTTCTTTTTTGCACCATTTAAATATACTGGCAATTTTTTAGTACTTTTTAAATAGTTTAAGATCTACTTCATTTGTCATTTAAAATTTAACTATCTTCTATAAAACTAAATGCTTTTTCTAATAACACTTTGGTGTGGTTGCTTGCTCCTAAAAGATATAGCTAGAGGAAATGGAACATAAGATTGTGGGTTTTAGAATAAATCTGAACATGTGGGCTTGTTCCAAAGACTGACTAAGGCTCAAGGGGAATGTTGGCTACAAATTATGAAGATTGGATCTGGTTGCTTGCTCTAACATGATAGCCTGAGGCAAACTTTACAAACTCTGAGTGTCTTTTTTTTTTTTTCTTATGAGAATTAGTTATTATGCAAAGAGACAATGAAAATAAAAGACAGGGAACCTCTCTAAGAGATGTAAACTTGAGCATAACCACTCCCTTTCACTATCATAGATTCTGATTGAGATCAACAAAGAAACATCAACAAAGAGGGAAAAATGCATAACAAATAAATAATTATGACACTGACACCTCAGTGAAGTTCCTGTTACTATATTGGTCTGAGACATGCATTCCAAGGTGAAATCAAAGCCTATGTCTTTGTTGACTACAAAGGAAATATAATGTCTGTTGTGCTTAGTCGAATGATACCATGTTTGAATGCACTTATTCTATTCATCAGATGACCAAAAATGTTTTATCATCTGTGGTAGACAACTGCTAAAATGATTCCCAATGACTTTTGCCTGCTGATATTTAAGTCCTTTATAATCCCATCCCCTTGAGTGTGAATTATATCTAATGACTTGCTTCTAATAAACAGAATATGGCAAAATTGATGGAATAACACTTCCATGATTAAGTTTCAAAAAAAAATATTTTGGTTTTCTTCTTCCTTTCTTATCTGCTCACTCTGATAAAGCCAATCATGATGTTGTAAGCTATTGTTTGAAGAGATCCAGATGTCAAGAAACTAAGGGAGATCTTTGTCCAACATTCAGAAAGGAACTGAGAACCACAGTTCAATAGACTTTAAGGAACTGAATCTTACTATGAGTGAACTTGGAAGCACTTCCCCCTATTCAAGGCTTCACATGAGACTGTAGCCCCAAACAACACTTTGGTTCAGCCTTAAGACAGACATTGAACTAGAGGACACAGCTAAGCTGTTTCCAGATTCCTCACTCACAGAAACTATAAGGTAAGTATTTTTTTTTAAAAACACTAAGTTTTAAGGTAATTTTTTAAAATGTAGAAAGTTAACTAATATACCACCTAAAATGAGCTAAAACTCTGGTGCTTCTGTCCCTGATTACCAAGTTAATTTCAACATATCTATCTGCAGCAGACTAGGATACCGTGTGGCACCTGGTACAAACATATAGCATAATAATGGCATGACGGACCCTGAGATCTGGATTCATCTCACAAGGAACTTTATTTCCCCCTAAAGAAAATTCCTGATCATAGGGAGCATATGACTATTGGACTTAATGGCAGCATGGACCAGATGTGTTCAGAACTTTCTAGCTAAGCACATCCAATATCATCTCATCGGAGAGTAGCTCTAAACAGAACCTGGAGATGCAAATAATTATACAAACACAAACCCAGAGCACCTCTCATTTATTGTATTCTGACTTCTTGATAGACTCACCAGCTGGTGAGGATGAACAATTTAAGACTGATTTAGAGATGGCATCACCCAGTATAGTAGCATCAGCCATAGGTGTTTTGTAGCAGTGCTAAAACTCTCCTCAGGGATTATCAGATAATGAAGGAAAAAAATTTCCATTGACATAGATTCAAAAAATACACCTTGTTTTTCACTTTGCTTTGAAGGGAGAGATGGCCTTAGGTCAAGGTATATACTGAATCTCAGACAGTGACTAATAGTCTAGTCAGATATCTAATGTAGCACTTTTAATAGCAATATTAGAGGGTTTTTGTGAAAAGGTGAAAGAGCATGTGGCTGAAGATCTAAAAATGGACTTAGAGTAGGGTATAAAAATAGCTGGTTTGTGACAGATTAGGCTTTATTAAAACAAAACAAAACAAGTCTTTACTGCAGATGTCCTACAAAGTATTAGCCTAGAGTCTGAAAATATGTGCATTCTTCACTAAAAGGCTAACATTGGAAAACAGCCTCTCCAGATTCAGAAGGACAGGATGAGCCTCTGTGGATGTCCATTTGATATTTTTCCAAGCCAGACCAGTGTTTATACAATAGGCCCTGGAAACAGAGTGGATAAGGGGTCAGAGATGGGATTGATCCATAGCTTTAACCATATGGAATTTTCTCTCACCATGCTTGGCTTAGGTCCTTGTTGAGACCAACTCTAAACTCATGATATGGCACCATCAGTAGGGGACCAGCCAGCTCTCTAGTAGCAGGTTGATTAGCAGGTTGATTACATGTGACTCTTTCTCTCATGAATGGAGGCAAAGATCCATCCTCACCAAATAAACACCTAATATAGATTTGAAGTCACTTTCCCAGATGCTGTCAATATCATTTATTCATGATATTACTCAATACTTTACACTCTGCATCCAACCAAGGAACCAATTTAAAATAAAGAGAGTAAACAAGGGGCTGTTGCCTGGGACATTCACTGGTATTATTTTCTATCCATCACCTGTAAGCAACTGGTTCTCTAAATAATAGAAAAGCCTATTGGAAACAAGAGGACAATACATTTTAATGATTAAGAAACTGCTTTTCTTATAGAAATAGTCTATTTCTATCCCATAGAGATAAACACAGTGCCACAAAAAAGGAGTAGAGACAGAGGGGATAAAAATAACTATCAGGGATATATCTAGTAATTCATCTTGAAAATTTTAACTTTCTTGGGCTATACCAGGCTAGAGACTTTCTTATGCAAAGGAATGGGCCCCCAATCATGGTTTCTCTTAACTGGAAGCAAAAGGTGTGAACTGGCTTTATGTAACTCTTAATGTAAATGGAAAAATTATGAAAAAGGAATAGTTGTTGAGATTATTAAATTTGACCATCCAGAACAAGTATGATGGGTATTATAAAGTAATATTTAGAAAAAGAATGGTTCTCTTTAGCCACCTCTTGTTCTACCATCTCAGCAGTCAAGACTGTCACGCTGAGAACTTTCCTTGCTTCTCCATACAAGTAAAGTTGTCAAACGAATGCATGTGGAATATAGAAAGGTGGTACAGTGAAATATAGTTGAGGTAGTAAGCATGACCATACTTCAATTGCAAATTGAAGGACACTGGCATTTTACAGTTTCCATTAAAAAAAAAAAGATTATATATTTTAATATGTATGTTTCTTTCATTCCTCTACCATATATTTGAGTATATTTGTAAAGGAAATATACTATTATTCCCCTCATAGATACAGAAAACTTAAGAAATGATCAAGGCAGATACAGAGGAAGGATAAGCTTTACCAAAATATTTTGGAGTCAGAGAATAGAGTACAAATTAGACTCTGTTTAGCTGCAAGTAACATCAAAAGATTTTAAGTAAGTCACATAACTGAAAGTTCAAAGTAGAGCAGACTTTGCTTCATTTCCCTCAGGTTATCTTTTTTTCTCTCCTCTCCACGTCAGCTTTCTACTCAGGTGGAGACCAATAGCCTGCAGCAGGTTGGACCTCAAACAGAGGCACAACAACATTCATAGTAAAAGACTATTACTTACTGCCTATATCTAAAAGCCAGAAATTTCCCCAAGGAACCTCTAAAACTTTTCTTCTCATAGTTCAATACCAGAATTAAATTATAGCTCTAATCCTAAATAATCTCTGACAAAGGAGATGCTATTACACATAGATCAATGGAGCTGGATGTATGGTCATTCCTGAGTATTGTTTGTGCACAACAAGAAATAAAATATATTAATTAATACTGGAATGATGTTTAAAAGGGTGAAAGGGAAACATGCACTGAGAGAGCTATCGACAATGTGCACTACAACACAGACCACATAAACTACGAATGCAGGGACTAGGCCAAAAAATGACTTGTCTCTTACTGGAAAGATTGTGCCTACATTTATGACTATACATGATGATGGGTTGATCATACAAAAATCATGTACTAAAATCATCATACTAGATCCGTTATACTAGATTCACATTTTTTGACTATAGGGTAGAATAGTTTTAAAATCACATAGGGGCAGACCCCTCCATTTTATGGCTATGTCTGTGTTACATGATCCTGTACTTTTGGTCATAGCTGAATGGTAGACTATTGACCCACTGGGGCCCATTTAGATTCTCTTTCTCTAAAATGTGAAGTCTGAATAAAGTAAACCAAAGACTGAAGAAGCCTGAGGCTATTATCCTTTTGGCAGTGACTTAAAAAAAAAGATTCATAAACTCCAACTAGTCAAAATCTCAGAGCTACTCTTATTCATACCCCTCCTGTGGTTTGCTTGAATAGCTATTTCCGTCAGTGCTGTAATCAACTCTGATACTCAGTAAATCCTATTTTTGGCTAATTTTTTCTGTTGTTTACAACCTTATATAACATAAACCTTATATAATATAAACTAATGCTAGCATGCTGTCAAATTGGAAATATTGATATAGTTCAAATGTTTAAATGTATTAATAAAGTAAATTCTAGAAAGCATAAATTGGTTTATACAAATACACTGAGCTTTTTAGAAATTAAATTTTAATTAGAACCCATGTTCTCTCTGAATCTGGCCAATGATTTTGAGAGATAGATACGAAAAGTACTGAGTGTTTAATAATGCAGCCAAAGCTCTCATTTAGAACTTTTTTTTTTTTTAGAAAGTTTCTTCCAGTTGTTTTGTAGCACCTCCTGGAGATTACTGATCCATTCAAAATGCTATGACCCACTTCTTGATATTTTCTAGAATTTTCTAACCTCTTCTTCTACTAGGCACATTTTATTTTAATACCTCCAACCTTTCCACCAATGAAGCCTTTCCCATTTTAACTTAAAGACATTTGATAAATAAAAAGTCTCTGATCATAAACCATATGGGTACCCCTCTCTTACAGTGCAGTCTTGTAATACTGTATAACAAAAACTGTCTGTTTTCTCAAATATAATGATAAGGGGAGAAGTCTGAAAATACCTCTTAAAGGAGAGAGTAATACAATAAAAAAGTGCAAACAAAAAAACCATGGGGATAAATTTTTTAAAAACTTTTAAGTAAAATAATCAGACTAATGTATCCTAAACTTTGGGCTTAGCCTAAATTTATTTGGATTCTAACAACAGGTTGACCCTCCGTAAATGTGTTTTATTTCCTTAAAATAACTTTCTCTGATCTTCATGATATCTTATTTAATTCCACTCACCTTGGCCTAGAAGTATGTCAAACTTCTAGAAACTGCAGTAAGGATGTAATGTCTACTATTTTGTCTAGATTGTAGAATCCACAGAAAAGCTCTTTGTAGATTAATGCTCTTAATCTATAAAACTTAATTTTCAGACAAAATGAGCAAAAGACCAACGAAATCTTTAAGAGAACACTGACCCATTCTTAGCTTCTTAAATTGTAAAAGCAAACAGGATAAACACTTAGAATTGATGTGACTCCTGAGAATAAGTCATAAAGATCTTGGGGGGAGGGGGAAATGTTTCTTCTGTGTGGTTAACACAGACTGAACATAGGATTGAGCTTTGTCTGAGATATAGAATAATCTGCTTTCTCGGTACCGGTCAGGAAGAATGGCCCAGGCTATGTGCTTTTTAGTTCTCTTAGTTCAGCCTCTGGAGCAAATCATGTCCTCAGTCAAGGGAATTTAAAGGGTTGGATTCAATAAGTCTGACAAATCACAAAAAAGGTAGCTTCTTAGATCACTCACTGTTCAGGTAGTTAGAATTATGTGTTCCTTTAACTAAGCCCTGTTTTAAATGTTAGTTCTAGGACTACATTCTTGTCCCATTTTTCCTGTTGTTATCTCAAGTCCCTGAATTGTCTTTGCCTCATAAACCAGTTGTTAATAAACTACAAGCCAGTGGTGACATCTAGCTCACCTCCTGCTTTTATAAAGTTTTATTGAACAATCATGCCCATTTCTTTATGAATTGTATGTGGCTACCATTGCGCAACAGTATTAGAGTTCAGCAGTTATCACAGAGACTACGTGGCCTACAAGGCTAAAAATATTTTTTATTTGACTAATGACAGAAAAAGTTTCTGTCTAACCAAAACCCTGGCTCTAGCTCTTGCCAGTTGTCCCAGCATCTCCAGCCTAATGTTTTCATCTTTAATCTGTGGCTTCATTACTGATGTCTATTTAAATATTTTTCTCAATTTCCTCTGCATTTCTTTCTTCTTGATATAATTTTAATAGATATTTCTATTTTAGAATAATTTTAGATTTATAGAAAAGTTGCAACAATGTTACTGTTCCTATATATTTGTACTCACTTTTCCTTTATACATTTATTATAAATAATGATGAAATATTGAGGCATTATTGTTAACTAAGACCTATACTTTATTCAGATTTCCTTAGGTTTTGCCTAATGTTCATTTTCTGTTCCAGGATTCCATCCAGAATATCACATTATGTCTGGCCTTTGTATCTGTCTCCTCCTTTAAGCTACTTTACACTATGATAGTTTCTTATCCCTTCTTTTATTGATGACATTAAGAGTTTTGAAGAGTACTGGTTATGTATTTTGTAGAATGTTCTCCAATTTGGGTTTGTCTGAAATTTTTCTCATGGTTAAAGAGGGATTAAGAGCTTTGAGATGAAAGTCCACAAACATCTCATCAAGGAACATGAAATCAATATGACTTGTTGATGTTGACCATCAACTAGTTGAAGTACGTTTGTTATTTCTTTACTATAAAATCACTTTCCTCCACTCCCCAAACTGTATTCTTTACAAAGACATCTCTATGCACTGTTCTTTGTATTTTCTATCAGCCTCTCAATAACCAAGTTCTATCTTTATTTTTGACACATCCATATTATTCCCCAGCTAGTTTTTGCTGTTGCTTGCATGGATTTATGCTTATTTTTTCCCATCAGATACTCTGGATACCACATACTATCACTTCCTAGGCCTCTCTCTCACCCCTAATTGGTTGTGTGCATGCGCCATCTTGATGTGCCTATTACTTTTCTTATTGTTTTTCTCTGCTGTGAATTCTGATCTTGACAATCAATGTTGCTAATAGCAAAATAGACATGATTTGGCATAGATCAAAATATAAAGGTTGAAAAAACATGAAAAAAATCTAATTATTACCAAGAAATTTAACAATGAATCTAAATACGATAAGCTGGCAGTAATATGAGGACATTAAAGTGACTTTAGCAGGCACTTGGAAGCTTGTGAGAGAAGGGTATTTTGTTGAAAGAACTAGATTTGTACAATTCTTGAGGATAAATAGACTGTTGGGTTAAATGATGGATATTAATAGCATGTATTTGCACATAAAAAATAGCACATAGATGTAATTATCTATTTTCAGAAAAGGCAAAAATTTAAACAAGCTTATGGTACATTGGTAAAGGAGATTTCATGGGGACTCATAAAGCAGAGCATCAAGGAATATTTGCACAAAAATGTAGACTTTAACCAATTCAAGATTGCACAAAGTTATATAAAAAATAAAAATGAGCATGAAATGGAGAATCTAGTCAAATAAGAAACCTAATGCTCCCAGCCAAATTATAACATAAGGTAAGATTGTAAAAAATCATGTTGGGGGTCAAGTGAATACTTTAAAGCTTGGAGATGATTACAATGCAGAAAAGTATTTAAGCTGCTACTTAGCTGAAGGTTGGATTAAAAGTACAGCCTGTCCTTGGATCTATTCATAGAAGCTGTAATATTTATTAGCATCTGAGAAACACCCATTAAGGTGTTACTGACTTAGTTTGTATCAGGACATATAAGAAACAATTTAATTAGGTATGAAATAGTTTTTCAATTTTTAAAATTTCTTTTAAAAATTTAATCTCTGACCAATTTGAGAATCACTAACAATTTCTTTTTTTGGTAGCTCAAGTCCATTAACTCAAACTTCTAGCATATAGAATTTCTAAATTTTAGTGACTAGATATTTTTCTTTTTTCTCAGAGGGTGTTTGTTAGTTCTGAGTGAGTTTATATTAAGAAAAGTAACAAATTACATTGATAAACACTGCAGTTAAGTGTCTCATTTCTACAGTTCAGACTCCAGCTGTGTGTTTTCTCATCTATGAAGAGGTTTGGGAGGGGAAGTTAACCTTGTTCTCCCTGTTCTTTGTAAAGTGAAGCTCTCCCCTTTGAGATAGGTGATAATTAGAACAAGGAGTGAGGCATTTAACCAAAACATTTGACTACATAATTAGATAGCCTTAGCTTTATTCAGATTGTACAAAGAAGCTGCAGGCTTCTTGAAAGCAATGGGCAGACTCCCCAAACCTCCCTTGGAGATGTTCCCCTATAGGAGTCTTGCCCAAGAAAGGGCTCCAAGTGGGTTCCATTGATGCTGGTGGCAATGGTGGCCATATAACGCCTGTGAAGGCGGGATATGGCTCACTGCACCATCAGACCTTGTTTTTACCCTCTTCCTTTGTCTCTGAATACATCTAGTTTTTTTTCTTCTTCTATGAAGTGTACTGTTCCCAGTGGGAGTTTTGAGAGAAAAGCAACACTATAATTTGCCTTAGTGAAATATACAAAATGAATGCATAAAGTATTTTTCCAAAGGCAGGTCTGAATTTTACTGCCTTAAACATTAGAAAAAAATGATTGGTACATGTTGCTTACTCATTTGAACCAATTTTAGTCAAAAAAGGCACAGTGATACATATATTTAAATATTTTATATTTAAAATATTCAAACATTCATAAACTTTGTTTATTGTTATTATTGTTATAATTTATCTCTTGCTGGTCTTTTAATTCTGGATCTCCACTGCCTTTAACTTTTGAATTACTGACATTTTTTATAGCTTTGCCTTTAGAGTCTTGTGTGGTCTCATAATTAACAGTATTGATTCTTTATTGACTTAGAGATAAGAGTATTGAACTACTGGTCACCCTTGTAAACAGCAGGTTTCTCAGATTAATTTCAAACTAATCTTTCTCCAGACTTGTATAGAAACTGCATTAGACTGAAATAAAGGTAAAAACTCTCAGGCCAAATAATAGTTATTCATCATCATTTACTTAAGACTATGGGACACAAAAACAAAGATTCAGTCTAAATGGTTGGCTGCATGTTCATCTGCATATGTTTTATTCCACCTATCTCTCCTCTACTCATGCCTCCTCTCCACCAATAGATTGAATATGCCATAATACATGTCTTTACCCAGAACAGTATTTCAATGAATGGATACGAAGATGCACTGCCCATATGCATACTTGAAAAATTGCCATCTCAATTGCTGAGAGATTGGTCAGCATGTTCAGAGATAGCCTCAGCTATAGAAAGCCACCTTGCTAAAGGGTGGTCTACATCCAATGACTAACCGAGGCTGGGTTACAAAGGCCTAGCTATTTTGGTCCAATGTGAAATAACACTTCTGTTCTAGCACTCCCTTAGGAGTAAGCCAAGGTATTGTCTAGTCCGTATCTCGGCTCAGCATTTTCCTCTGCATAATCTTCCCTCTTTCTTCCCTCTCTGTTCCATATTGCAACACCAAACTCCACTTCAGAGCCTACTTTCAGAACAATCCACCACAGGTGCCTTCTCGTATCCAGCCCCATTTGAACTGTAGTTTGGGTGATAGGCCTTTCCAAACAAGCCATTTCATGCTAGCTGCACTACATATAGATCATACGGTGCACCCAAAGAAATGGCAACAACTCGAACATTCCTTTATATTATGACCCTTAAAGGAAGACAACAAAAATAAAGCGTGGCAATGCTATATGGTGGCAGAACCGATAAGTAATAATACTTAAAAAATAGTTAGAGGAGAGACAGGTGGAAAAAACACTTAAAAAAGATAGTCAAAATTAAAATGATTCTGTTCCTTTGGCATGACAGATGTGCTCATTGAGAGCCTCTCCATACAGGTAGTGATTTAACAGGGTGAAATTAAAATAGTGTAGGACTACTAATCAATAGAAAACACCAACCAACTTATTTTCTCACTGTTGGAGAATCAACACACAAGAGATGATCTTATAATGATCTGGAGAAGGGGCCTCCTATCTAACTAATCCTAGAAACACCTTCTAACAGCAGAACCAGCTCAAAGTTGTCCTATCCTATTTAAGGAGATAGTGAGTTATTTTTCAGAGATAACAGACCAAGACTACAAGTCATGCAGCTGAAGCATTGGCAGAGGGAGAATTTTGACCTCCAGCTGTATCCAGAACCAAAGTATCATCCTCCCTCTCCCAGAACCAAAGGACCTGAACATAACCAGAATGCTTTCAGAAGGAGAGGGTCCATTGCCCAGGAGGATCTGGTGCTGACACACCTTACCAGAAATGGCCGAGCTCCAAGGTCCTCCAGTTAAATTTGTCTCACCAGCATTTCTGCATAGCTGCTCCCCTTAACCCTTGAAAACCCACCCCCAACCCTGGATCAGGTAGTACAAGCTTTTGAGCACTAGCTTCCTGTTCTCCTGGATAATGCCATTCAAAATCAAATGGCCAATCTTTCTCCATGGTAATTCTTGGTGTTTAGTGTCTGGCTCTGCTAGTGTCAGGTTGAAGAACTCCTTCTGTTCTGTAACAACCTGAATTCCAGAACCAACACCAAAGGATTTCCTTGGATTGAACAAGGCCCCAGGAATTCCTCCAGCATAAAGACAGAATGAAGAATTTTCCAGGTGCCTGTTTTGGATTTCCTTCTGCTGAGAAGACTGAAGTGAGATTTACTATCAGGGATGGAGACTAAAACGATATGTGACCTGATATCAAATCATCTGGCCAACCAGGTACAGGCTTCTCTGAGGCTTGGTTGGCTCACGAGCACAGGGCAAGCATCTCAGTGCAAGGAGTGGACTAAAGAGGTACAGGAAGAAGAAAAAGGTTGCAAACCTTCACCAGAGAACAGCTTTGTGAAGAAAATCAGAATTTTCTGTGTGATTTCTTTAATTCAAATTAATGGTGAACAGAGATGTAAATTACCGAGATGTCTGCTTATCATAATAATAATGACTCATCTAATCTGAAGCTGATAATGATAGTTTATATGAAAGTACTTGATTCATTTAAAGAGACACAAAATGTTACTTATCACTGACAGTGCCTAGAACAGCAGACACTCAATAAATGTGCTAATTGCATGATGAGTATAACTACTGGAAACATTATTATCTTTATTAGTAGTAGTAGTATAAAGGATCTCTTTACCTTTATTATACATCAATTTTTGCACAGTAATTATTTTTGTAATTATATTTAGATAAATATACTTTTGTACCCATTGATAGTTCTAAGTCAACATTCTACAGATAATGGAAGTGCAATTTTATTTTAGATAATTTTTTTTTTAAATGGTGCTTTCGGTCTCCATTGTAGGGTATCCAAACAAGAGTCCTGGTTTGCTTTACTGTCTAAAATTTTACAAAAGAATATTGGTTTACCACCTGTTCCCAAAATTGCTAAAACGTAAGGCATCTCTGTTCACTTACACATTCAGAATGCCATACTTTATGTTTTCTTCAGAGAAGATAATCATAGATGATCTGCTATCAAATTTTTATCCAAAATCCAGAGGAGAGAAAGAATATCTATGGAAATTTGACAGATTTGCAGTCGATTCATTTTATCCTTAAATGAAGCTGAACTCTCTGAGGGAAATATGCAAAGATTATACTATATGATTTTCTTGTTTCATTACAATGCCCTTTCAAACAAGAATAATATTTTTAAAAATAGTAATATAAGATATACTAGCATGTCTTTTTTTTTTCTTTTATTTCTAAACATTTTGGGCTTTGGATTGGTTAGCGAATTTCTCAGAGCTATGAATCTGTTCTCCAGATCTAAATCTACCAAACAAAATGCATATGTATAAACACTTACTCTTACATTTACTTTCACTAGTAAATAGACTCCTTGATGTTCCTATATGGTCTTTAAACTCACAGATAGGAAGCTGAAACTTCCTAGTGGTCCACTCTCATTCTAGTGTTTAAATTTAAGCATCTTACTGGCTATTGGCTTCAGCTAATGTTTTATTATTTGTTAGTTTATTAGATTTGTACAGGATAATGACTTTCTCCAAAGGACATTTTACAAATTATTGAGATAATTTTCTCATTTGACCTATTAATATGATCATTTAAATTAATGGATTTTTCTGAATGACAACATTTTGTCATTCCTGGACTAAATCTAGTTGGTCTTGTTTTATTTGCTGTTAAATATATTTTAATATAATCGCTCTCAACAAATGAAATTTTTTTTTTATCACTGCCAATATTCAACATTTTCCTGGAAATGTGCCTTTGTAATACTGCAGAAACAAAAACAAAGAAATTAGCAAATAAATTCCGGTAAGGAAATTATAAAAATTCATCATTTTTACAAAGGATATAACTGTTTCTCAAGAGAATCATTTCTTTTAAAGTTATTTAAAAAATAAATTTCAATAAGATGATCAATTACAAACTAAACATACAAAATTAGTGTCTCCTACATGGTAACAACCATGTAGGAAACATTGTGTTTTCAATGCTTGAAAACACAAGAAAAAGTTCTTATTCACAAGAATAAATAATTTCTGTTATTTGATAAGAATTATGTAGAAAATGAAAATGTTATTGAGTGACATTTAAAAGTTTGTATAAATGAAAAGAACATATATTTCGATGAAAGACTCCAAATTACACTAACTACAGTGACTTTAGTGTCTGTATAAATGACATTGTTTTGGAACTTGATGCAATAATTTTAATTTTATCATAGAAAAATTATAAAAGAGAATAGCAAAATAGCATTTGTCCTACTAGATGTTAAAATGTTTCAGAAAATTAGAATACAAGTTAGTAGTGTACAGCTTTTGCAGAATAAACAATAAATCAATTAAACAGAATAGAAAGTCCATAAATAGATCCAAATACGTACAAATATTTTCATTGATAAAATAACATTTCAAATCTTTGTCAAGGCTGTTATTCAACAAATTCAACAAATTCAACAGAAAGGTGAAAAATATATATTAATTTATATTTGTATATCGCATATTACACTTTTATCAAAATCACCTTAAAACAAACTGGGGAAAATGGTAACATTTATTATAAATGGTTAACATCATTAATATATAAAGAATTGTTTAAAACAATTTGAAAGACAAAATGACCTAGATAAAACTAATAATCTAAAGATATGAAAGGCAATTCACAAATATAAAACAGAAATCAATATTTCGAATGTTGCAAATATTTACTCTAATTAGCGATCATAGAAACATACATTTAAAAATAAAATATTTTTATTTCCTATAACTAGAAAATAATGAAAAAAATGATAAAATCTAGCATCAGAAAGAACATGGGGTAACATGCATATTGAAACACTGCCAAGAGAATAATTTTGTCATATATCTAGCCACATCTTTATCTATATCTATACTTGTATCTCTACATCTACCCAAATATCTTTAATAAGCTAATAAATGCTGTTGCACTATTAATGTCTCAATTATTTGTGCCAAAGTTCAAAATTTGGGGTTTAGTTGTCTTTGGAACATTTTTATAATAAATATTTTAGTAACTGTGTAATGACAACAAAAAAAGTGCCCATCTCCCACCAAAATGTTAAGCTGAAACCAAGGTTTATCTGCCCTTGCATTTTGAATCTATAGATTGTACTCAGAGTCCTCAGAACTTGATTTTAAGTTTAAGTGACAATAGTGTCTGTACGCTCATCACCAGGAGGGCTGGGCAGGTTATTGTATAGAATTGTGCTGTTATCCCCAAGGAAGGGAGCAATGGAAAATGATCAAGGATTTCATTTGCAAGGGAAACACCTAGACCAAAACACAGTCCATCTTCTAAGAATCTTTGGAATAAAACTAAGCACATGGCTGAGCACTGTAAATAATAGAAGCTTTAGCTCTTCTAGCAAGGAGAGGCAAATGAACCACGGTGTGACAAAAGGCTTAATAGCTGGACATGACCAAATGATTTGGGGAATCTGTGAAGGAAGATACTACAGTTAATGAACCAGCAGGGAGAGAAGTGCTTATTAGTTCAGAATTTTTAAGAACAGATGGGCCTCTTGTGGTTGGATTTTTTTCATTCACAGATCCACTGAAAACAAATAGATGCACTTTCCCAAAAGAATAGACCCTAGAAGGGTATCGATAAGATTTTGTATTCATTCACTTTTTTATGTATTTTTTTCATTTAATATGTATAAATATTGAACACTGGTCCAGCCACTACAAATGTTAACTAAAAATATTAAAAATTACCCCTGGAAACCAAAAGCATTACTTGATATTATTGTATCAAATTTTATCCTTGATCATTATACTAACACTTCCACCTTCTGAAAGGTTCAGTTGATACATAGGATTCATTTTATGTCTCTCTGAAACAAGGCAGTGCAAATGTATATGCAGATGAACCCATTAAATTCAGCCTCAGGCAAGAAAGACACCTTTTATTTAAAAAAAAAAAAAAAAAAAAAAAAAAAAAAAAAAAAAAACCCTTAAGACTGTTGCCACAGTTTATCTTCATTATTTTATGATATAAGGTTTCTGACACTTGCCTCTGGCTCCAGGTCAGTGCCTTGGCCCCATCCTTCCTTTCGCAAGCAGACAAATGCCTTTCTCCTGAGCAACTTGCTGCACTAGTGCCCATCTCGCCTCAGAGGGGTTGAAGTTGTCTAGTTCCACAAACAACCTTTATTTAAAAAACCTATGGTTGGATTACCTAATAAGCCCAGTTTTTCAAGTCATCGAGTTAACACATTCCAAAATTTGAGTAGATCCAATCAATTATGTCACTTAGACTACAAAAATTGCAGAATCAACTGAATCAGTGGCTTATGTATTAATAACATCAGAATGAACTGTCATTCCTTGTTTATGACTTTTCGATTGACAAGCCATTTAATTGTTATGTATTACAACACCAAAATGTGTCACATTATAAAGAAAGTATTTTAATGAACTGAAGCAACACCCATAGGGAGAATAAAATTTGACCAAGACGTTTCTGGGAAATCTGACATACCCACATAGAGAAGTTATTCTTGTTACTTCTTGTTTTCATCTATTTGTTTCCCATATACTTTTTCTTTTGAATTTTGCCAATTAAGACATATTTGTCTTATAATTTTATTTTAAAAATATTTTAATTAGAAGGTGTATGTGTGTGTATCTTAGCAACTGAGATTCTAATATAAATATGTTCTTTGGTTTCAAGTAATCTTTTTAAATGAAAAGTGTGAGACTATAAACTATATGGGAAAGTTATGTTATGAGGGGCAACACTTCCTACTCCTCAGGTTTCCAAGTAGGACTAAGATGACCTCTATCTCTTATGCATTTTCTATTGCTGCTCACAGAAAAGAAGTTATTTAATAAAGGGATTACATCTGTAATTTCTAGTTCTCAATAAGGTGAAGTAAATCCATTAAAAGTCCATACGTGCTGGTTCTTCAGGCTCTTTTCTTCTCTCTTCATTCAAACTCTGAGTCAATGAGTCTGTTTTGAAATCCAAATTTTTCCTTGGATGTAAGGTTTCCAAGTTCTAGACTAAGGGCATAGGAGAACTAGGGAATAGAAACTATCAGCAAGCCCATTTGGTGGCATACCTAAGGCACGTCTGCCAACCTAGATTGGACCAATTATAAAGGTAAGACTTAAATTTCCATTCATCTGTCTCTGCCTCTCTGTAAATTAGTTCAAAATGTGAGCAGAAAAAGGACAATATCTATTGACAGCCTATAACCTCAATGGTGTTAATATACTATTTGTTGAGTACTCATTTCCTTACCAACTGATGACAATGATTTTTGTTTATTTGTAGGGTCAGCTCTGCATAACTTCAGAACCACATAAATCTATCCAGATAGGATACACATAGTATCTGAAAAAAGGTTATTACTTCACCATTTTTGTCATTCAGAGAGACCAACGTAGTTATGTAGAATTTTTCCCCCAGCTTTCCTTGTCCTACTTATTATTGACTATTTTTGATTAGTGCCTCCCCTACCATTACTAATTCTCAGTATATTGTGTAACTTTTAACTTTTTGCAAAGGTATTCAGGAACATCAAAATGAGTTTTAGGTTAGAACTTATATTTTGTTTGCATTTTAAACTTTTTAATAGGCTAATGCTAACATACAACTGCTTAACATGCCCAGAGTTATCTCATAGTGTATGATGCATTTCTTCTTCACTTAGGTGACAGTCACCTGGTTTTGTCCATGCTGTAAAAATACAAAATAAAGTATATGGAAACACTCAGCATTTTTATTAAATACCAATTTCACTGAGTGACCCTACATATGAGACATTGATGCTAAGGTTGGTTAGCACAGAAAATACAAAAGTGTTTCATACTGGCTGAAGTAAGTTTTTACTCTACAATGATGATTTTGCTATTTAGAGCACATCCAAGACAAGCATTTTTCTCTGTCATTATGTTCTTTTTGCCACTTTCTGTTTCAAGTTAGAGCCAAATCTTTTATGAATATGAAACTGGTTCAAGTATGGGAAAATTGAGATCAAAAAGTTCTGTCAATTGCTTTCCTTAAACTTATTTTCCTGATTTAAAAAAAAAAAAACCCAAACAAGCAAACAAACAAACAAAAAAATTGATATCTAAGAGAAATATCTACTTCCTCTCTTAAACAAACCATGCAAGGTAACCTTGATGAATAAAGACAGAAAAATACCAGACAAAATCAGCTATTTGGACTTTAAATGTTAGCAGCAGTATAGCATGTTTAGCAAACAAGATAGAGTTATAAAAGTTTTTTTTTAGTGAGGGTGCGTAATGATATGACTTTTTTTTTGTTTTATAAAATTGCTTCTTTTAAGGAATTCTGGCACAATCTATAAGCCACATTGTTAAAATAGGCAAACAATATTTCTAATATACTCTGTAATAGACAGCTGATAACTGTCATGACTAGAAGAATAAATAGAGATGCTCATAGATAAATAGGTAGAAATATTTCATTGGTATCACTCTCTAAGTGCTATGTTTAATAAGTAGTATTTATTATTTTAGTTGGATTTCACAGAAGAAAAAACTGCAGTGAATCTAAGGTACAACTGAATGATTTGATGATTTATTTTTTAAATACTGTATATATTTATCTCGAAAAATAATATTTCTTAAAATCTTAAGTGAAGTATATTTTAAATGTCAAGAAGGTGGAGTCATTATTATTTGTAAAAATGTTAGACATTTAGACAGTAAACTTTCCCAAAGAGGCCTTCTTTGATATTCCAACTTATTCATCTCTCCTTTCTCATATCTGTTGCTCTAGTTCATTACATGGATTTTATTCCTTTTAGTCATTTATCCACTAAGTAAAATTATTTATTTACATTTTAAATGTGTTCTCAGTCTGTCTTCCTTCACTAAAATGTAAATACTAATACTCCTGAAGACAGAAAGTTTATGGCACCATTTCTAGGTGCTCAGTATTGATTGATTGATTGATTGAGTACCATAAAAGATGAGGAAATCCTGCCATTTGCAAAGATGTAAATAGACCTTGAAGACATTATGCTAAGTGAAAGAAGACAGACAAAGACAAATACCATGTAATCTCACCTAGATGTGCAATTAAAAAAAGTCACCAAACTCATAAAAAAACTCATAGCGGAAAAAAATAAAAAGGATGAGATCTGTGATTACCAGAGCAAGGAGTGGGGGGGACAAGAGAGGGAATTGGAGGAAGGTGGTTAAAAAATATAAACTTCCAGTTATAAGATAAAAGTACTAGAATTGTAATGTACACATGATGACCACAGCTAACACTGCTGTTAAGAGAGTAGAACCTAAGAGTTCTCATTACAAGAAGATTTTTTAAAAATGTTTATTGTACCTATAGGAGACAATGCAAGTTAACTAAACCAATTGCAAGATAATCATTCTACAATATATATAAATCAAACCATTATGCTGTACATCTTAAACTTATACAGTAATGTACATCAAGTATTTCTCAATAAAATTGGAAAGAAATAAAGGATTAGATGGAACTGATCAAAAAAAAAAGATAATTAGTGCTCTTATACTTCCTTGCACCGCCTCTTCTTTCCTGCCTAATATTACTATTTATATTATTATTTTTACATTGTCAAAGTATAATTCAACTTCATTTTTTTCTATAATCTCCATTGATCCATGTACTAGTCTTAATTCTGTGTGTAAATTAGTTAAATGTTCATCATTGTTCTCTTTACCACAGTTTCTCCTTTTCAGGGTTCTGCATTCTGATTAAACACTGAATTAGTTGCATTTGCCACTGGGAAAAACTTCCCAGAAGAGTCACTAAATGTTATTTATTTGAGTTTTGTGATGTTTAAAGATGCCTCTCCATTGTACTCACTCTTGAAATGCATATCAGCTTGATATATTGTTATCGAGCCACATTTATTTTCTACAAATTTGTAAACATAATTTCTTTGTTTATTGGCATTTAAGTTGTAGTGGAGAAGTCTAAAGCTTGCCACAATTTTTCACTCTTGCAGATTCTTCATACCTGAATATGTGAGTCTTCTCTCTTTTTCTGCAATTTAATAACTTGTCAAGCCATGTATTAATGTTTATTATTATGGATTGATTTTTTTTTAAGGAACAATGCTGTCTCCATCTTAAATTTTTTTTTCCTATAATTTCAGAAGAAATTTTTGATTTTTAAAATTTATGTATAATTGACATAAAATATTCTATTAGTTTTAGGCATAAATCATAGTAACTTGATATTTATAAACAATGCAAAATGACCCGCACCATAAGTGTAGTTACTATATCACTTTACAAAATTATTACAATATTATTGACTGCAGTCCCTATGCTGTACGTTATATCCCCATAACTTATTTAATAACTGGAGGTTTGTATCTGCTGATCTCTTTCATCCATTTTGCCCCCCAACCCCTCTCTTCTCTGGTAATCACCAGTTTGTTTCCTGTATCTACAAGTCTGTTTTTGTTCTGTTTCATTTGTTTCTTTTGTTTTTGATTCCACATATAAGTGAAATCATATAGTATTTGTCTTTTTCTTCTGACTCAGCACTATACTCTCTAAGTCCCTCCATTCTATTGCAAATGGCAGGATTTTTTTTTTTTTTTAAGTATGGCTAAGTAACATTCCATTGTATATGTGGACCACATCTTCTTTATCCATTCATCTATCGATTGACACTTAGGTAGTTTCCATATCTTGGCTATTGTAAATAAGGTTACAATGAACATAGAGGCATATATACCTCTTTAAATTACTATTTTTGTTTTCTTTGGATATGTACCAAGAAGCAGAATTTCTGGGTCGTGCGGTAGTTCTATTTCTAATTTTTTGAGGAAATGTCATACTGTTTTCTATAGTGGCTGTAACAATGCACATTCCCAGGAACAATGCACAAAGTGTTCCCTTTTTTCCACATCCTCTTTTTGATAATAGCTATTCTAACTGGTGTATCTCATTGTGATGTCTCGTTGTGGTTTTGATTTGCATTCCCCTCATGATTAATGATGCTGGGCATCTTTTCATGTGCCCATTGGCCATCCGTATGTCTTCTTTGGGAAAATGCTAGCAACTTTTCATCCTTTTTTTCCCCTTTTTTATCGGTTGGCTTCTCTATTTCAGGAAAACAAATTACACTTTTTCTTTACACTCCATCATTACTCACATTAAATTTCCTTTATTTTATTTATATTTTTCATCTATGTAATCTTTTATTTCTTGAGGCTTTCCTATACATTACAGAGGAGATGGTCATTAATCAACACACAAATATTATAAAATTATAAGTTGTGATAAGTGCTGTGAAGAAAAAAATGTAGATGTCTATATGGAATTATAGGGGCCCAAATTTATATCAGGTAGTCAAGAAAGGGTTCTCAACATAAGTGACATTTAAGCTGTTATACAAAGGCTGAATTTGAGTTTGTGAAGAATGAGGGGAGAATCATTCTATTTAGAGATAATAGCATGGATTAAGTCTCTCTCCATACTGGGAAAGTATTTAGCACATTTGACAAACCAAAAGATAGTCAATGCAACTGAAGTGCAAAGAATGCCAGAAAAAAATGAAATGATTTAAAATTATTTGTGAGAGGAAAGGAAAATTATATAGGGCATGGTAAGAGGTTCTATTTTAGTATAAATTAGATTATAATCTAATCAAGGGGTTATTATAAAGAAGGGAGATGAGGTATATATAATAATAAAATAACACTTTGACATTGTATAGAATTTGAGGAGTAGGACAAAAGAGAGAATAAATAGATCAACAGGTTACAATTTGGATAAGAAATAACAATTGAGATGGAAAGAAGTGGATGAAATTTGGGGAGTTAGAACTGACAAGATTTTGCAATGTGTTTAGTGCTGCATTTGTGAGGGATGAAAAAAATAAATGTCAAGAAAACCCTTATGTTTCTGATTTGTTCAAATAGGAGTAAAGACACTATTTTCCATGACAAGAAAAATGTGAAAAATTGTGTTGTTTGCTTGGTGGAGGCAGTTTGAAACATAGAGTTCCCCTGTATACATGTTAAATTGTGATGTCCATTGATAACAATATGAGATGTGAAGTAGGTGGCTGTATACATGAATTTAGTGTTCAGTATAGTAATGTAATTGATAGACATAGATTTAAAATTATCATAAATATGACCTTAACCAGTTTAGGCTCTTATAACCAAATATCATAGGCTAGGTGGCTTCTAAACAACAGAACTTTTTTTCTCATAGTTTTGGAGGCTGGAAAGTCTACTGGCAAAAGATTCAGCATATGGTAAGGGCCTACTTCCTATCTTTCTGGAAAGATAGATGGCTATCTTTCCACTTTGTCCTCACATGGAAAGAGTGAAAAACTCTTTGAGGTCCCCTTATGAGGCACTAATCTATCCATTAGGACTCTAATCTCATGACCTAATTAAAGGTTCCCACCTCCTAAAACCATCACACTGGGGTGTAGGATTTTAACATATAAATTGGGGGAACACAATTTAGTCCACAACATAACCTAAACATATATTCAATTACATAGAACTATGCTCATTCAGAGAGTTTGCACAGAAAAGAAAAAATTGTAAAATATTTATGGAATACTTATTATAAGTTAGATACCATTTAAAGCACTTTACCTGTATTAACTCACTAAATTCTCATTATAACACTATATAATAGGATACTCTTATCATTCCAGTTTTAATGAACACTCTGAGGCAAAGAGAGGTAACATGCCTAATTAATCACATTACCAGAATAAAAAAAAATTTAAAGCAAAGAATAGAGAAAAAAGAGGTGAGGAAAGGGAAGAGAAGAGTAGCACTGGAAACAGGATCACTCCAATATGTAAAGGTGATAAAAGGACAAACTAGCAGAATAAACTAAGAAAGAAAATTCAGAAAATAGAAAAAAATATCAAAAGCTTTATTTCCAGAAGAGAAACTGTAATATCCAAAAACAACAACAACAACAACAACAACAAAAAAATATAAGTAAGAATCAACTGTGTTGAATGCTGCAAACTATTTAAATCATATAGTCAAAGAACTATTCTTTGGTTTGACAACATATAGATCATTGGAGACATTGACAAAAGAAGATGGAGTAGAGTGGCTATGATGGTAAACCAGTTAGACTGATTTAAAAAGTAGATATAGAAATTCTATGTCTTATTTTATGGTAAACTAAATATTCTGGCTAACTAACTAAACCCAACCTTTCATCCCACATATAGTACAAGTATGTATGAATCCAAGCATAACTGAAACCTGTAGTCACCTCGGGATGAATGCAAACACTAGATGGGAACAAATGACTTAATCATGAAACTGTTAAGTTAGTGTGCTAAACCTGAGACTTTCTTAGAAAATGGATCATTAAAATGACTTCAGATTGTCTCAGATTAGTAGCATACCTTCAAAGGTGTATACATGTATCACTCCAGCATATATATATTCAAATATCCTCTCAAAACACATACCTATAACTTAAGATCTCAAGACATCCATTATTTAGTCATCAAGTATAAATTATAATCAAGATTACCAGCTATAAGGAAATTCACCCTAAGTAAGACTTAGTGAAAGCAACTAATAATATCTGACCTCATAGGACACCAGGTTTTGGAATTATAAAATACAGAATATAAAATAGGTATGAACAAAGTGTGCATGTGTGTGTGTATGTATGTATGTATGTATAACTTTAACTGAAAAAATAGAAAAAGAAAGATTATCGAAACCAACAAGGCAAAATTGAAACAAAAATATGAAAATAAATCTATTGGAAATAAATTATTGGGAACATACGCTTTCAGTTTATAGGTAGTCTATGTAATTAGAATTAACCATCCTACAGAAAACAACTAAGAAAGATAGATAAAATATTTAAAAGATTAAAAAATTAATTTACTAATAAGATGGGAATAATGAGAAAATGAACCCACAAGTGTAAGCCCAGTATTCAAAACAGTTATTGACTTAGGGATTTTTGGCAGTCTTGAAGAAAGTGCTAAAAATACCTATGTTGGCAGCCTCAGAGTAAAGGGATATATTGTATTAGTATGCTCAGACTACCATAACAAAATATCATAGAGTGAATTAGTATCTGGTGAGAGCTGTCTCCTTAGGTTGCAGATGACTGACTTCTCTCTGTGTCCTTACATGTTGTGAGTGTGTGTGTGTGTATGAGTGAGAGAGAGAGAGAGAAAGCATGTGCTAGCTCTCTAATGTCTTTTCTTATAAGGGTACTTATCCCATCAGGTCAGGGCTTATGCTCATGACCTAATCTAATTCTAATTATCTAATTGAGACCACATCTCCAAATACTACAACATGTAGTTAGAGCTTCAACATATTCTCGGGGACAGGGAACACAAATATTCAGTTTATAAGGGCAAATGTAAAACCACAGGACCCACCTAAGATGGAAATATGATTAATAAAAAAAACACTTTAAATAGGGACCATGATGGACTTCCCTCTAGGTGAGGTGAAATGAAAAAAAGTTAGCCCTGAGTTAATAATATCATTGCACCTGAGAACCTCAAATCTTAAACTTGGATTAAGGTGGACAGAGACTTGCAGTGCTCCAACGTGGCTAGAGAGGTAATGTAAAACCTCTCCAGAAAAGTATACTATCACCCTAGCCTCAAACTACTTTTACAAATAAGCGCGAGGAGGGGCGGTGTGTGGGGCGGGGGTGGGGCGGACCACTGACATATAAGAACATAAGATACCATTAATGAGAAACATTAGAAAAAATAAACTTTAATTATTAGAATTATCAGACTTAGAATAAAAGTAAATTATGCTTATTATGTTTAGAAATAAAAGATGTCAGAAAGAAATATGTGCGAGAAACAAAAAAACTAAGTTAAATGGATTTTAAGGGTGATAAATAGACATTTTAGAACTAAAAATAATAAAAACTATACCAACTAAAATTAAGAAATAAATAGATGGGTTTTCCAGCAGATTAGTTACCTATAATATTTTTTTTTGAAATGGGAGATACGGCAAAACAGTATCCATTAGAGCATGGATACAAATATATATATATATATATATATAATAAAGAGAGATTTAGAAGGCCTAGAAATTACAGTGATGTCTTTAGCATGCCCGTTAATCAGAGGGAAGCTCTAGAAAAGTGAAGAGGAAATATTTGAATAGATAATGGATGAAAATTATCCCAAACTGTTGAAAGCCATAGATTCAAGAATCAACAAATAAATATTCAAGCAGAGAAAAATAAAATAAATAAATCTACATCTAAATTCATCATATAGAAATTATAGAAAACCAAAGGCAAAGGGAAATCTCTAAGAGCAGTCAGAGAATTCAGGCAGTTTTCCTTCAAAGAAACTACAATTAAATTAACCTTTGATTTATCCAGAGCAATAAAGGTAGAAAAGAGGATTGACATAGCTAATGTGCTGAAGAGAAAGACTGACAAACCAATATTTATAGTATGCGAATTATCCTATAAAAATAAGAGGATAATGCAGATCTGTTTAGATCTGCATGCTCATATCTATACTTATATTAATATTACACTTAATAGACATTAAAGCAAAAGGTCTTTCTAGAAGTGATATAAAATGATAAAAGGATTAATTCATTAAGGAAGATATAGCAATCTTATATCTCTTAAGTACAGTCAGGTACCACTTAATGACATGGCTACATTCTAAGAAATGCATCACTAGGCGATTTTGTCATTATGCAAAATCATAAAGCATACTTACACAAACCAAACGGTGTAGCCTATGACATAACTAGGCTATATGGTATAGCCTATTCTCCTAGACTACATGCCTATACATCATATTACTGTACAAAAACAACATGAGATTAAATCAAGCGCAAGAAAATATGATGAAATCATAAGACAGAATAAACCAGATATATGAGGCAGGTGCTGGTGTAACACTCCATACTGTTCTACAGCAAACATTTATAAGCAGAAAGATCAAATAACAATAAAATCATAGTAAATATGCAAACCAGTAACATCATCATTTATTATCATTATCAAGTATGATGTACTGTCCATAATTGTATATGCTATACTTTTACAAAACTTGCAACACAGCAGGTTTCTCTACACTGCATCACCACAAACATGTGAGTAATATGTTGCACTGTAGGATTAGGACTACAATATCACTAGATGACAGGAATGTTTCAGCTCCATTATAATCTTATGGAAATACTGTTTTATATGCAGTCTATTGTTGACTAAAATGTTATTACGTAGCACATGACTACCTAATTATGTGGCTTTGAAATATATAAAGCAATAATTGACAGATCTAGAAAAGGAATAGACAAATTCAAAACCACTGGGACATATAACATACTTCTCTCATAACTGATAGAAAATATAGACAAAAACAATCAGAAGGAGATAGGACATTTGAACAACACTTAAAAATTAAACTAAGGGACATATATAGAATTATATTTCCAATATCTGCAGAATCACATCCTTTTTAAGGTTATACTTAACATTTATAAACGATTGACCACATAATAAGTCATAAAGCATAAACATAAAGTGTTTGCCACAAATGTCATATAATTTGAATAATCAGGATGTTTTTTATACTATAATAAAATTATGGTAGAATACAATAACATGATTATCTTTATATATTGAAATAAAGAAATACACTTCTATATGTCATGGGTCATAAAAATTATCATAGTGGAAATAGTACCATATTTTCTTATCTTTTGTAAGGTCTGCCAATGCACTAAGATAAGAAAAAAAAATGATACTTATAAAGATTTGAAAGCAAGAGATAATTTCATTATTTGCAGACTGACTATATAGGAAATCCATAGACAGAAATACATTGTTATAATGAAGTATGTGGTTCAGTAAGGTGTCTGGAGGCTTTGAGAAAACAGAAGATGATTGCATATATATATATTTTTTAAGTATAACATCAAAAATCACCAGAGGAATGTGGCAGGACTCCCAAACAATAGCGATTTTGCAGTTTGCAGTCAAGATTTTGAAGTGTAATCAGTTGTGTTATTTTCTCCTTCAAAAAAAAAAAAAAAACAGCTTCTCTATTGCAGATTTAGAAAAGACAGATACTTTGAGTGAACTTGGTTGGCAATTGGTCAAGCAACTGGGACAGAAGTATTTTTAATAATGGAACTAAACTCAGTAAGGAAGACTGAAAGAGGAATTTCAGGAAAGATGTATGATTAAATTGTACTGTGTTTAACACAACATATATACACATATACACATACATATGGTCAAGTCTTGAAGAGGAGAAGAAAAAATAAATATTTCTGTCTAAGTATTCTTTTATGTTCCATAGTTTTCTGTTTAATCCACATCATTGCCTACACTTACCCACACACTTCTATTGTGTTCTTTAAGAAATACAAGGGAGGCTTATGAAAAACCCAAGAGGAACAACCAGGTCTGTTAAAATTTGAGAATGACTTAATAAAAGAATGACTTAATAAAAATTTGAGAAAAGAAAAATATTCTTTTCTATTTTTTTACCCTTTTTATTTCAACTACTTAAAGCAGCTTTTATTTACATTTATAGTTTTCATAATACTAAATTTAAATTTATCAAACTAAAATTTCTTTCTTGTACACAAATGGAACACTAGAAATAAAGCGATGAACAGAAAATGCATTTATTCGCCATCCACAGATGGTTACTATAGACAGTCAATGCAGCTACAAAGGCAAAAGAATTTTGCATAAGGTTCAACACAGTAGAATGTACATTTTAAATTAATGTGTGGAAAGTAATGCCTCTGTATTTTGAATGTTCATAATTTTCTTTTAAAATACATCCATATTCCAAAACAATAATTGATTTCAAGATGCTTCCTGTTTGGTTTCTGTATCTAGAATTCCTATTACTTTTCTGTTTTCTCTTCTAAGAGAATGCTCTTTTCTGAAGCTACTCAATAGCCATCAACTTTAAATCAGTTACTTCTAGATTTACTATCTTTCTCCTAAGTCCTTTTTTTTTCAGCTTTTATTCGCATGGTTGCAATGAAAATCAAAGAATGCACTATACATATATCATCTAAAAAGACTTGTATTTAGAGTCCATAAAAGAACAGTATTAGGAAAACAACTCACCCAAAACAGGAATCTGAAAAGAGATTTAACAAAAGATGATATACAATAAGTACTTAAAATGCAGAACATTATTAGTCATCAGGGAAATACAAATTAAAATCACATAATAAATAACTACACATCTATTAAAATGAAAAAAAAAAACTGACCAAGTGTCGGCAAGGATGTGGAGTAACTAGAATACTGATGCATCGCTGGGCAGGAAAACAAAATGATAACTACCGTTTTGGATAGTGTTTTGTTGGTTTCATAGTAAGTTAATTTATGCCATCCGGCTATTATACTTCGGTATGCACCCAGGATTAAAGAAAACATATATCCATAGAAAGATTTGTACACAAACATTCATAGCAATTTAGCCCCAAACTAGAAACAGCTTAATGTCTTCCAATAAGTGAGTAGAGAAACAAACTGTGGTATATCTACAATGACATACCACATACGGCTTACCACTTAGTTGCAAAAAGGAATACATTATTGATATATACAATAACATGAATAAGTCTCAAAGTCCTGCTGAGTGAAAGCAACAAGGCAAAAATGAGTGTATAATGTATGACACTTTTATGCAAAATTAAAAAAAAAAATAGAAACTACTCCATAGTGACAGTATAGAAATCATGGTGCCTGGGGAGGGAGTATAGAGGGAATGTCAGATTGCCAAGGTGCATGGGGAAACCATCGTGGATAATGGAACTGTTCATTACCTTGCTGTAGTGATAGGAATATATCAAAACTGATCATATGGAAGACTTGAAATACGTGAAACGTATTTTATGTATGTTAGATCTCTTTATGTGAAAAAAAGGTCAAAGAATGCCTTTCTTGCCTCGTTTGTGTTGTAAATGCTATCATCTCTATGAAGACTCATCTCTAAATGTCCCAAATGCTTTTTGTCACTTTCTCCTCTGCAACTGCATGCCTACATTCACCTATATCATGGAAATAATCAGATAAAATGTAATTAATTTCAGGGGAAAATAGCTTTAAAGTCATCTAAAACTCTTACATGAATATTATCTAAAGAAATATAGTACCTATTCCTAAGTCGATATTTGTAATTATGTTAATGTATCTGTTCCCCAGTCCCTACTAGGTGGTAGAATCCTTGAGAAAAAATCATATCTGATTAGCCATTTGATCCAGCACCTAGCACACTGATAGCCGCACAGTAGGTATGCAATCAACACCTGCAGGGTGAATAGGTAATGTTTATGCCATTTACTCTACTGTATGGAGGTTTTCTGATATGTTTCTGGGCTCTTGACTCTGTCCTCTACTGCTGAGATTGCTTTATAATTGAGGTGTTGGTTTTGACAATTTTCATGACCCATAAAATTTATAATTCCCTAGGAAACATTAGACGAAATGATATGGGGAAATTATTTCATCCAGCACCTTCAGTGTTTACATGATAGGTTTTATCTGCTGTGATACCTATCTTCCATGAAAAAAATATATATATTTCTTAAGTTTTTTGTTTACAAAAAACATCCTACTTCTGTTGTCCTGAATTGCAGTTATTTCTGATGCGCCTTCTGAACTGCAGTATTTACACACATAATCTCTATTCAAAAGAATATAGCACACTTTTTAAGCCATTATCAACACTGGTGTTGTGTTTGTTATTGCTTTCTGTGCCTCTATTGTCTTCTCAACTAGGAATCTATAACACAGAAGCCTGCAAAGCTTTTGTCAGAAATGTCATAAAAGAATATGTTACTATAGGAGATGTGAAAATTCCATTTGAGCTTATTTACCAATTGAGAGAGATAGTCAAGGTAGGCACATTATTATCTGCGAAGACTACACTGCAAATAGTAATAGGGATTTTTTATTAGCTCTTTCTTCGAGAAGAGAGAAATCTAATAGAAAACATTTTTGCAAGATAAGTGCATAAATAACCAGTTTTGTGCTAGGTTTGCTACTGCTATTATTACAATGTTGCCCATTAAGTGTATTTATGAAGTACTTAGTGACAAGAAAATTGTTTGATGGACATATCCCACATAATGAGATTTTTCTGAAATTGTAGTTTTACTTTAAGTACAAGTCTGGAAATGTCCACAACAGTATTTCCAGACAAAAGGAGTGAACCTAAGGGAATTAACATAGACTTATTTAACCTTTAGCATCCCAGGAAGTAACAGCATTTTTGAGAAAAAAAAAACTAAACCCCAAACTGATAACATTTTTATTCAGAAAAATACATCTATAGGATATTGACGAATCGAGCTTCTATGGGTTATTATGTTACCCTGTTAAGATACTTAAAACTCCTTGTTTCATGGTATTTTTGCATGAAAGCTTGAACGTCAATACCTGTCCATCTCCTAAATCCTCACTGAAATGACCGAGACACATAAAAATATAGAAAATCTGCATTACATATTCAGTCAACTACAGTTGGAATATGCTTCTACCTCTCAAATGAAATAGATCTTGTCAAGGACATAAAGGACATGACTTTCATAATCCTAGGCTAAAGATCACTTTCTTTTCTAATATTTCTGCATCTTTAGACATAGCTGACTCCTCCTCTCCTCTCTTGCCTTTCCCAGTGTTTCTTTCTCAGTCTTCTTGGAGCTACTTCTTTTCTTTAAAAATCCACAGTTGAAGTTTGGGGGATACAGACATTTAGTCCACAGCAGAAACTGGACCTGCTGCAGACTAAATGTTTGTATCCCCGCCAAAAATCATATGTTGAAACCTAATCCCCAATGAATAGTATTTGCAGGCGCAACCTTGGGAGGGGATTGGATCATTGGTGCCCCTTATGACTGGGATTGTTATCCTAACAAAAGAGAAACCCCCAGAAAGTTCTCTCATATCTTCCACCCTGTGAGGGCACAGTGAAAGGAAAACAATCCATGAACTAGGAAGCAAGTTCTCACCAGACACCAAATCTGCCTGTGCCTTGATCTTGGACTTCCCAGCCTCTAGAACTGGGAGAAATAAATCTCTGTTTATTAGCACCCCAGTCTGTGGTATTCTGTTATAGCAACTTCAACTGATTAAAGCAGTTTCTCGTCTACTCGTTTCTCCGTATATACACAAATATGTGGTGATTTCACCTAATTCCTTGGCTTTAAATCTATTTGCTGAAGAACTTTCAAATTTATATCTCCAAGTGTGACCTCTTCCATAAGACTCAAACTTGTGTCTCCAACCACCTACACAAGATATCTACTGAGATATGTGGTTTAGGCTAAATTATGAGATAGTAACAAACAACCCCCAAAATTTCAGCATATGATACCAAAGGTTTGTGTGCCCCCTCATTAAATGTTGCCTCTTTCTTAGCTGAAGAGCTCTGATTAATGTGTAATTTTCATCCTTGAATCAAGGCTGGAGGATAATGTCTATCTGGGGTATGCTGCTCTCATGACAGAAGGAGAAGAAGGATGGTGACACCACAGAATAATTTTTAAAGCCATTTGTGAGGAACCGTACATGTCCTTCGACTCACATTTTATCAGTTAGTGCAAATCATATGACAAGCCTGATATCATTGAGGCCGGAGAACATAACTTTCCCATAGCAACAGCTAGCAAATAATTGAGATCAATCAATACAATCTGGCACAAATGTCTGATAAGAATCTCAAAGTTCACATGAGCATAATTTAAATATTTATCCTTCTTCAGAAGACATGCTCTTCTCTAATCCTTTTCACTTTACCAAATGATTTCTCTATCTATCTACTTAGCCCAGCAAGAGATTTAGGAAAAAACAGTAACTTTTTCCTTTCCTTCTGTACATCATTCAAGCCATCACCAACTCTTATTCCTTTTTTTTTTTTTTTTTTTTAGGTGAGGCAACCCTTGGTTGACCTCACAGATTTTAAGGACCTTGTCAGCTTACAATCCCTTATTTTTATTATTTAATTTTTTTTTATTTTTTATGCCTACAGCACCTGGTTTTCTTCCTAGGCGGTCTCTCATCCAAGTACTAACCAGGCCCAACTCTGCTTAACTTCTGAGATCAGACGGGATTGGGCTTGTTCAGGATAGCATGGCCGTAGACTTGTTATTGATTCTATACACATATCAAAAATCCATTTCTCTCCTGCTGTTATCATACTAGCCTAAAACACCATCCTTCTCTTCTAGACTAAGATTGTAGATGCCCAAACATGTCCTCTTGTCACCAGTTCACTGTACAGCAGCCACATTATCTCTTTGAAATATAAATTAGATATCATGTCAATATTTAAAATCCTTCAGTAACTTCCTATTACAATCATTAAAAATGTCCAACTCCTTATGGTCACTACAAGGCCCTATGTGACTTGATTTATCATCCTTGCTAACCTCAAGTGGGGACATTCTCCTATTTGCCCACTGTGCTATGTTCACACTGAAACTGAGAGTCCTTATGACTTTGATTAAATTTAGTTTAAAAACTCCAGCTCTGGAAATCATCTCTCTCTCTTTCAGAAACCAAGCCTCTCCCCCAGATAATCAGCAGTCCCTGAGGCAACAGAAGACAGTAGCCCAGACCTAATGGTCATAAGGCCCAGAGCTCTGGCAGGCTAAAGGGAACATCTTGACCTAACTTATATTTCAGTTCCTCATTCTAAAGTAGAACAACCCTCTGGCTACTTTCTCATGAGACCAGACAGCAGAACTCCAGGAAAGAACTCAGAATTGTCCTCAAAATCTGAAGAAATAATTCATTACTTTTACCTTAATTCTGACCAATCAGCTCTCAAACATGATCCCGAACTCCTAACTCATAGTGTCTTATGACTTTTCTTTGTATAATCTGAAACCTACAAGCCACCAGGGAGCCAGGTCTTAAGAGCACTAGCTTACCTGTGTCTCCAGGCTTAGTGCTATTTCCTTAAATAAATCTCTACTTTCTTTGCTACGAACTCCTGTTCATGCGTCTTTTGGCTTTGATGTATGCAGGCAAAATGAACTCCTTGAGTTTGGTAAGAATACCAGTCTTGGATCCTCCAGCACGCAGAACGCCTTCCCTTCTCAGGCAATGTGCAAGTGCTGATGGTCTGTGCTTACAACCTAGACCACCCTCCTGCCCTACAGGTCTCCAGTGAAATTTCACCTCCTTAAGGAGGCTTTCTCTGACCATCTTAGCCCAATTAAGAAATTCAAAAACTTTTGCCCTTGAATCAACCCATCATCTATCATAGCAAAGTTGTTATGTTACTCATACAATAATTCATTTCATATTTATATAGTTTCATATTTATTAGTTTATTGTTTGTCTCTGATACTGTAGTGTAAGCTCCATGAGGACCATATGGTAGATACTCAATAAGTATTTGTTAAATAAATGACATATTTTCCAAAAATCTTTGAGGAATTTCTGCAGATGCAACCAAAGTGAAGAAAGAAACCACAGACTAATTTACAATTCGTATTGGGGAAAAAAATAAGCATTCCCTTAGGAAGTAAAGAAGTCAGCAGAAACCCAATAATAGCACTGAGAAATGCAGGTGAAGGTGAGAGATACCATAGAGGAAAAAAGAAACTGCATATAAATGACTTCTTTCATCTCTATATTATAGTCATTCAGAGGAATCCAGAAGAAAAGTAAAGCCACTGAGAGCACTCTATCATAATTTTAGTGGAAAAAATAATAAGGTGTTAATTAACTTTTTAGGAGAACTTAGTGTTTTAAGTGCTTAACTTAATCTAAACATTAAATTACTCTATGTTACCTCTATTTATACCCTGTGTTACTTTCATTTTAGATTAAAAATCAATAGTAGAGAAATGTAGAGCAATATTTATAAGATTGCACACATCTAGTAAGTGGTAGTGCTGTGATTGGAAACAAAATCTTCTTGAACCTGCATCTTAACCTGCATCACTGTTTTCATCTCTATCATATGTGTGCTTCAACATTGCCCTGTCTTATTATTTCAAGTTGAGTCTGTTTAGTAATCTGGAAAAACAGATGCCGGTGAGAGTGGAGTAAGCTTTCCCTTCTACACCATAAATAACCCTCTAAATTGGCTTAGAAAACTTTGTAGCATCCTAAAACCGCTCAGGTTATGTTTGTCCACAAGACACGGGTCTAGGCCAATTTATTGGAAAGTCATTGGATAGCATGCTAGCTGCTGTTGATAGGTCCTCATTTAATATCAGGGGGCAGATGACTAACATTACTTCACATCCTTAGTGATATAAGAGGCTCTTTCAAATGGTGAATGAAGTCAGTAGGTGCAGATATGAACCTTTGGTGTAGAATACCATCACTCATCAAATGTATGCACGGTGCACGGATGTACACACACACACACACACACACACACACACACACACACACACGAAATAAGAGAGACAGAAAGCAGGGAAAAAAGGGGGGGTAGAGAGAGGGAAATACAGACACTACTTTCCCCTCACTGTCCAATCGATGTGCGTAGAGGACCATAAGCTTAAGATTGGGAGCATCCTTGCCTAAGAGAGATACTGGGGAAAGAATAACATATCTTTTAAGTGTTCTTTTAATTTTTATTTCTCTTTAAATGCTAAGAACCTAAGATTTTATTTGGAAAAGCTGCCTTTACGTACAATAGTAAGACAAATATTTACTCTTACACGTTTATGAAATTTTTTTTAGAATTTGGTATTTAGATTATGCAATTTTCATGAAATGGATTAAAAAGCTTTTCATTTTTTTTCAAAGTCCGGTAACCTTTTATAAAACATGGAAACTATGTGTTTCCTAAAAGTTCAAAAGAGAGGCTACTCTAAGATCTCAGCTCAATTCCTGTTATTGAGAAAATTTTTAATAAAAGTTTGGCATTTTTATCCTTCTACTTCTTTTTTGGTGATTGATATTTTTATTACTCTTTACATCTAGATTTTAATACTATCAATTAAGAGCTGATGTTAGTTTTCACTTACATGTTTAAAATCTGATCCCCAATTATCCAACAATGATTGATTTAGGGCTGTTGCAAACTAGGACAGATCTCAATTCTGGATCTAGGACAGTGAATGAAACAGACAACAAGCCTCACACATAGAGCACAAATTTCAATATAATGTAGTGTCTCCTTTCTAATATTCACAATTTTGCTATTTTATTTTTAATTAGTTTTAACAAAGATTTGTCAATTTTATTAAGATATTGATGCTAGGAACCTCAGAATGTGTATTATTGGTAGAGTCTTTCTGTTTCTAATTGATCAAGGTGAAATTGTTACTGATAGGAATACATTTGCTTGCTCCCTTGGGGTTGCACCATTGTTTCCTATTTTGCTGAAACAAAAAGCCAGTCCTTCCTCCTGCCCTCCTTTTTTTTTTCTTCCTCTCTCACTTCTTCCTTTTTCCTGTCTTTCTTTTATAAAGGGAAAATAAAACAAAGCCATAGTGTGCTTTTAAGTACAAATGTAGATTCATTATAAACATTTTGACACGTTTTCTCCATTAACATGATTTTTTAGACAATTTGTAATTTAAAATGTATTTCCCTTTTACCCAAGAATTTTGTTTTGTTTTGCCTTATTTTTATGGGGACATATTTACAAATTTGGGAGTAAATGGATTTTTAAATTGTTGAAAACAGTGTCGTTCTTTATATTTTATGTGCATTTTTTCCAATATGGGTCTGTACTATTTTGACTTTTAGAATTTACTAAAGGTATAGTATTTACTATAAATAAACATGGATGTACAAAAAATACCAGTTAAAAATTAGCAGTATTAATTATATTATTTCAAATAACTAAATACTTAATTTTTCGTCCTTTGGGTATTTTTAAGATTGAGTGTTCATTGTAAACTATGCAATTTTTCTGTCTCTATCAGCATTTATTTTCATTTTATATGCATTTTGTTTTAAATAACAGCTAAAATGCATAAAACAGATTATATCTCCAAAATTCTGTCTCTGCCATCATTCTGAATTAATAGTTGTTCATCTTTGCATCTTTGCAGCAAATCTTTTTTAAAGAAGTAAAACATTTCAGAAAAAGCTAAATCCCTCCTTATCCACCCACCTTTGCTTCCGCCCTCTCACCACCTGCATGGTCCCTCCTCCAGCGGCCCTTCGCTACCCAGTCAGTCAATCACTGCCATCATGCTGGCATGCATTCTGCAACAGGTTTTTTAAATATATTTTTTCATATATATATATTCCTATAAACATGGATGGGTGTTTTAAATTTACATAAATAATATACTTTGTTTTATTCTGCATCTTGCATCATTCACCTGATTTTATGTCTGAGTTCTGATTATGTTTTACTATATGGAAGTCATATTCATTATTTTAGCTTCTGTAACATTCCCACTATTAAACTCAATTACCTGATACTATTTTCTTCTCAAACATTTAATACTTTTTCTTTTTTTCTCATTTATTGAAATTGAAACAATGAGAAAGTCTCTATAAGCTTCCCCACAATTCCCTACCTCTCAATACCTGTAACTCTGTTCAGTCTGCCTCTTGTGCAATGACTAGACTGCTCACGAGCCCATGGAAGCCCAACTCCTCCACACATACACTAGGTTGCATCTCCTTTTGTCCTGCATCATGCCCCACCAATCTTTTCCACTGGAGCATCTGCATAAGCCCTCTCTTAATTCCTCTTTACCCACTGCCACTACCATAATTCCTCTAATCCTATTTATGGCAGCATTCTTAAAATAGTTATGGACATTTTTGTATTCATTCCAAGACATTTCTTCTGTGACATAACACTAGGTAGAAGTCCGTTAGTCACTGTTGTCTTTCCTATAACATGTTTTGCATACATTCTAACAATTTCTGGCACACAAACAATATACTTCTTTATCTGCTTCTCAGGATGAAAGTCCCTTATTATTTTTCTATTTCTTTGGGTCATCTTCAATGCTCAATCTATTACTAATGAAAAGTTAAATGTTATTTTGAGAAACACAAGGTGTATAAAATGAAGCTTACACAAGCGAATAACCTTGAAGAATTGAAATGAAAATGTTTTGCACCGTGTGACGTAAATGCTTAGAATTTACTAGCAAAATTCAAAGCATCAGTAGCAATGAATATAATGTGTTAGATGAAAGAGATATTTGGTTAAGGGAAATGGATATTATTTACCATGACTGCCCACTTATTATAAGTCAGAACGAAGCAAATGCCACTCAGTGTTCTTTCATCTCAGCTATTTGCTACAGTGTCCAAATCCCCAGAATAATTTGCCTAAAGCATAGTTTTCATTAAACATCGCTCTAACTAGAAAGTCTACTTCTAGTAGAGAAAAATTACTTCTGAGGGTAAATTATATTCATAGAACTTCAAATAGTATGCCTACTCTTTATTTTTTCCTCTTTTGTCTGACCTCCTCCATAACCAGTTTTCACCAAGAGTCCTACAACTTGGGGTAATTGTTTCGGAGGTCTCAAAGTGTTCAAGTTATTTTTTTTTTTAATGGCAAAAATAAGGAAGCTGGAACAAGGTTACTAGTTTTAAAAGGAACAGATTTTCATGCAATCAAAAATAAAAAGATTTCACTCACAGTAGCGAGTTGTTGCAACTGCTAACAAAATCTTTCACCCTACCTCTGCTGACAGTGCTCCATTTGCTCACTTACTTTTGCAAGCATCACTACTTCTACCTTTCATTTTTTTTGAATTTTCTTTTGAATATTACTTTTTAAAAGTCACCAGAAACTATGAAGTAAATACTACTTTTGTAACCATCAAATTTGATTTTAATTCTAGTCCTCTCTCTTTCCATTCAAATCAAACGAATCAATCTATTTCTATTCAACAGTGTTTGCTGGATGGTTGCTATACACCAGGCAATGGGATCTAGAGTACACATTAACTTTTTCCTTATGGAATTTATGTTCTAGTATGAAAGAAATCATTAAAAATGGGATGAGGGTTATGAAAGTTCATGTAATATGGAATCCATGTAAGGAGGTCAAGAAATAATTTCCTGACAAAGTGACATTTAAAAGGAGATTTGAAGAACAGGAATTAGCCAAGTTGGAAGGAGCTTCTGGCACCTGCAACAAGTGATCTCTTTTAAAATTTTCTCTCAAGCGTGTGAACACTGCACGCTTTTTCCTGCCTCTGCACAGACACTGAGCAGTATCTGAAGGCTCTGGAGAAGCCCTAAGGCACAAAAAATGAGATCTTAGAAAGACATATATGCATAAAATCAGATGTCAGGAGGAGATGTGCATAAAACATGGAAGTATCTGCTATTGAAATCAACCAAATAATAAAATGTTGGAAATTATAGAGAATTGAGGATTCATGAACCTCAAGTATGAAGTTGAGGGGACATCTTCTGAAATTTCAGAAGCTTAATACATACTTTAATTCCTATGAGTTGCTACAATATAAACCTTTATATGTATCACCACCATTTCTCACACTTATCTATGAGAACATTCAGTAAATTCAATCAGTCATCAGCCACCATCCCCTCCCCATACATACACACATCTTGTAGGTGAAATAGGATATGATACTTGATAGGAATTAAGACTCAATTTTCACATTTGAGTGACCTGAAGTGAGAAAGATAAAGCTCTGGACAGAATTATACCTATAACCCATAGGAAGCTGACAACATACATGCATAGCTGAGCCTGGGGAACTTTCAAAAATCATGGAATCTCTGGACTCCCAGAGGGCATGACATGGTGATATAATCTAATATTCCCTCAATTTGAAAGGGTAAAGACTCTAGGTGTCATCTAGTTTACACATACTAAGAATTTTTAACTAAGAAGAATGTCAAAGTTGTTTAGAGTTTTAAATATAAATTTCACATGATCCCATATGCATTAAAAATAAATCATTCTTACTAAAGGGTTGAAATTGAATTAGAATGGTGACAATGGTAGATTAGGGAGAATAAGTAGCCAACGTGTTACCACAGTCCCACCAAGAATTTTCAAGGTAAAGAGATACATAAATGAAAATGGTCACCACTAGAGGTTTAAACAATTAGAAAACTGTAGGTGAAACTAACCGAAACAGGGAATATTGGGGAATGAAGTAGTTTTAGAAGGAAGATGATATGTTTAATTTGGGGGCATGTTGAATTTGAGTACCCTATGGGGGAAAAATTGGGATATTCAATAAAATTGGCAAATCTGTCATCCAAAATAAGCACTGGGTTAGAGATGGTAATACAGTCTCCATAAACTATCTAAAGTCTCAGGAGTGGATAAGATCCTCTAGAATTAGACTGAGGTAAGGAGGGAGAGAGAGAGAAGAGAGGAAGGAAGAGAAGAGAAGACAGGAGAACCAAAGAAGGGGAAAATTCTAGTCATAAACATTTAAGGGCAAGAAGAAAAGGACTTGTTTTAAAGGAATAAGAAAGCATAGTCAGATATATAGTAAAAGCGAAAGAATGTGCTCCCAAATAAAGGAACTGCCTAATGGTGCAGCAGGTTTAAACACAAAAAAGATTGAAATATGTTCAATTAGTCTAACAACCTGGAGGCTATTGTGATTTTGGTGAGGAATGTTGTAAATGTTCAAATATGATAAAGACTAAGACATAACCATTGACTTTCAACCTGGAGGGCAGGGTGACCTTGGTGGGGAGAGGGTCAGTGTGGAAATGGCGGTGAGATCACTAGGGTGAACGGGAAGTGAGGAACTGTAAACAACAAGGGGCAGCAGCTGAGGGCATTTAGTTCTCACAAAAGGGGAGGGGGGCTATGTATCATTGTTACCGTTATGGAAATAGACAAACAGAGCTTTATAGAGATTAAGTAACTTGTCCAAGATCACACAGTAAATATCAGACCTGGGGTTCAAAATCCTTGCTAAATTCACTTAAATCTATTATACCACTTATTTAAGCATCGCCTCAGTTTAGGAATGGATACTAAAGATGCAGGCATTTTATCATATGTAAATTGTAGCTCAATTAAAAAAATAACGTGATTAACGCTAACAGTAAGATATAGAAACAAACATGCAAAAAAATGTAGCATCTCTAAGTGTCAAAAAGAATCTAACTGGAAAATTAAGAATTTATTTTTTTACATATTATTTCAACAAAGATTTTTTAATGGGCTAGGGAGGGTATCATGGAGAACAGAACTGATAATGTACTTTGGGAATAAATGCACTTATCTCATGAAACTGTAAGCTCCTTTAGGGCAGTTTTCATGTCTTAATCATTGTCATTTTCCCACTGCCTTTTATAGTTGCTGAAATATAACACTGTCTTACAAATATTTATAGAAGATTATTGAATCTTACTGAATCAAATGAATTAAATAAGAAAATGAATTCCCGTTCTAAGATATGAACAATTGTAAAATTATTTAAATGTAGGTAACTATCATTCTGATCATATGTAATTTACTTCTATATTACTTTACTTCTGAAATATTTATTTCTATTACTGAAAATTTTCTGTGTAATATGTGTCTGCAAGTGACTTTATCATTGTATATATGTGTATTTTTGATTAATTGGTCCAGCAAATCGAGAGCCATTTTTCCATGCTCTTCTATAAATAGCATTTGATTATTAACATCTACTCATGTAAAATTTTACTTCTTATTTTCTATTAAAGTTGGCTGGTTATAAACTGAGAAGACAAAAAGTACTCTATAATTTTAAATATAGTGCCTGCTAAGCAACAAAGAGTCACAAAAATCCAGTGGCTTAAGCAAAATAGAAATGTATTTCTCTCTCATGTAAGGAATGGTAGTTAAGGAGGGCAGGTGGTTCTGTTTCATGCGGTCATCCAGAGACCCAAAGCCTTCTATCCTGCTGCTCTGTTATCCACGAAGGAAGTGGTTCTCAAATTTTATATGCTTCAGAATCTCCTGGAAGACATGTCAAAACAGATTGCCGAGCCCACTCCCAGTGATTCTGATTCAGTAGGTCTGGGGCGGGGCCGCGGAATTGGCATTTTTTTCAAGTCCCCTGATGTTAGAGAGAATAAGCTGATGCTGTTGTTGGGGTAACTGGGGATCACATTTTATAAACCACTATCCTTGAGTATTGGCATACTCTGCCTGGTCCAAACTACTCACCAGCATGAAACATCATGTATAAACTCATGGATATGAACAAAAAGAAAGAAAAATGCATCTGCTGAGTTGTTTTAATGAAAAGGCCTAAAATAGAGATGGGAATGGAGATAAAGATAGATGTAGATGTATGTATAGCTATATAGACATAGATATAGATGACTGATATAGACACATATATAGACATACAGATATAGAGGTATAGATATAAATATAGATACAAATTCAGATGCAGATTTAGATATAGATATAGGTATGTTTTTGTGTATATCTCTTATTCAAAAACTTGGTCACATAGCCATACTTAACTGTAGAGAAAGCAGTAAAGGTAGTCTCTAGCTGTGAGGTTGTGTTCCTAAATCAGGAAGTTCTATTGCCAAAAGATAAAGGGGAAACATTACTGGAGGTATCTTAGTGGGCTCTGACACAAAGCCATAGGTAAGAGAGTTATAAAATTGTTAAGACAAAGGGAAAATCATCTATAGAAGTGCATAACGGTAATTATAATAGCCAAGATTTCAATGCTTATTATATTCAAAGCTCTGGGCTTAACACTTTATATGTGGTATATCTTTTAATATCCTCAAAATTCTGTGAAGTAAGATATGCAATACCCTCTATCCCTACAACTTATAGGGATGGACATATTTATCATTGCAAGTTTATCAGTTATTTGATTTTGAAGTTAGTCTGACAATCCCAAAATGCACACACAGGACATCTCAATTCCTTTTTTTATTAGAACTTCTCAATTTCTAAAGCGTAATATTTAAAATTCAGTTCTATTTCAAACCTTTAGTCCAGTCTACTTCATCTATTTGCCAATTTATTTGTGCATAGATATCACTAAAAAAAAATAAATAAAATAAAATAAAAATAAAAAAAACAAAAAACAAAAAGCTTACTGGTTAATATTAATAGTAATTAATATATACAAAGTATTTATTATATGCCAGGTACTTTCCTAGGTTTTTCTTTTAATGTATTACCCTGTTAATTCATTTGACCCCTGAGAGCACACTAGGAGGTAGGCACTATAATTATCTTCACTTATAATGAAAAAACTAAGTCATAAACCTGCTTTCAAGGTCGCAGATACCATAAAAGCTGAGCTGGGATTTGAACACCCACAGTTTGTGCTCTTAATCACTATGAAACCATGTTGCCTCTTAAGATAAATTATTACTGCATTATAAGGAGTACGAAAATAAATATAACAATATGCCGTAACTGGATAGTAGGAACAGGTTACAGGACTTTCCCCTCATTAAAAAATATATATATTTTAACACATTTTCACTTTGGTAAGAATGTCATGAAATGTATATTTTCAGAGATGTTACTAGGGAGTCATAATTGAGCTCAATGGAACTAAAATGGATCTTCAAATGAGTAGAAGGTAGCCATCTGGTCTTTTTCCATTTCTAAAATGTCTGTGCTGTTATTGCACATTAGCATAAGCCCACTAAAATCATTCTCACTGTAGTCATTGAAGTTTTAATGGAAGAACACATGGAATGTACATCTTGTCTATTTTCTCCTTCAATTTCTTACCTCCCATTCTCTCTTAAACTCACTCAAGCAAGTTTTTACCTCACTGCCTTGAAAATGCTCTTGTCAAGGTCACTCATGAATCTACTGGTCAAGCCCCCAGGTCACTGAAGCAACCATCATCAGCATTTGGCATGGGTAACCCTTCCTCCATTCTGACACAGGTCCTTTACTTGGCTTCTGATTTGACACTCTCAATGATCCTGCCTCACTGGCTGCTCCTTCTGAATGTCCTTTCTTGGTTCTTCTTCCTCTCCACACAACCCTGAACTCTTTATATTAACTCAGTTCTTAGACCTCTGCTTTTTTATTCCGAAGTCTTCTCTGTTCTATAAACACTTATGTTCATGATTCTAAACATTATAAGCTTCCAAATTTATATCACTAACTGAGGGTTTTCCCAGGAACTCCAAACTCATTTATCCAATTGCTCTCTGGACAACTGACCTGAACCTCACATTTCATCACAAATCTAACATTTACAAAAAACTAATACCTGATTTTTTTTCTCCAAATATGTTTTCTATGTCACCGCACCCATCTTAGTACATGAAAACCTTATACTTCAGGTTGCTTAGTCTGCCTTACTCCAAAACAAATGCTCTTAACTGTATTCTACTGCATATATAATAGAAAATCTCCCATACAAAGAATAAGTATATAAATAAATATATAAATAATAGGTAGAGATAGGTGGATAGATAGATGATAGATAGATAGGTAGATAGATAGATAGATAGATAGATAGATAGATAGATAGAATATCGAAATGGTACTCTCTACTGAAATCCCTCTATACTCCAAAAACTGACAATTCAAAAATATATTTTCAAAACGGATTCAATGTGCCAGTACAACTCATGATCCAAAAATGATAAATAACTTATTGGAAAAATACAGGCATAACCTGTATTCACTTGCCATTTTACCTTTCAATTTACTCCCATGAGAATGCAAGTTACTTGAAAGTAGAGCCTGTGTTTCCTTCAAAAAAGGATTCTCAGTACATCACACATGGCAGGCACAAATAAATATATTTGTGGATTAAATTTTAAATTATTAAAACAACAAAGAAATAGATTTGAGGTAAAGAATAAACAATGGTGAATATCATATGCTGGATAAATGCACTAAGAAATTCCTTTTTAAAAACAGATATTCAGATATTTTTATTTTTTATTTATTTTTTGAATTTAGTAGAATTTGTATACAGTATTATACTAGCTATATAAATTCCAGGTGTATTATATAGTAATTTAACATTTTTATACCTTATAATGTGATCACTCCACTAATTCTAGTAATCATCTGTCACTGTGTAAATTTATCACAATATTATTGACTATATTTCTCTTAACTTTTTCATTCATCTTCCTACATCTCTCCCCCTGTCAACCATTCCTTTGGGCTCTATTTTTATGAGCCTGTTTTTGTTTTGTTTTCTTTTTCATTTGTTTTGTTTTTGTAGACTCTACTTTAATGTGACCATACAGTATTTATCTTTCTCTGCCTAATATGCACTAGCACAATACCCTTTGGGGCCATCCAAGTTGTTTAAAATGGCAAATTTTCATTCTTTTTTATTGCTATGTAAATATAATATTATATGTATTATCTATAATTTATATCAATTATATATATAGATCTATCACATCTTCTTTATTCATCTATCAATGGATACCTAGGTTGCTTCCATATCTTGACTATTGTAAATAATGCTACAGTGAACATAGGGGTGGATATATTTTTTACAATTAGTGTTTTTGTTTCCTTTGGATAAACACCCAAAAATGGAATTACTGGGTAACATGGTAGATCTATTTTTAATTTTCTGGGAAATCCGCATACTGTTTTTTATAGTACCTCCACCAATTTTCACTCCTATGCCCAGTTCACATGTTCTCCACATCCTTGACAACACATTATTTGTTGACTTTTTGATAATAGCCATTATGACTAGAGTGAGGTGATTTAGAGGTACCACTTTCCGTGATGTCAAACTATACTAAAAAACTATAATCATCAAAACAATATAATACTGGCACAAAAATGAACACAGAACAATAGAATAGAATAGAGAATAGAGAGCCTAATAGCAAACTTTCAATTATATGGTCAACTATTCTATGATAAAGGAGGAAAGTATATTCAATGGAGAAACAACAGTGTCTTCAACATATGGTGTTGGAAAACTGGATTGATACATGCGAGAGAGAGAGAGAGAGAGAGAGAGAGAGAGAGAGAGAGAGAGAGAGAGAGAGAGAGAGAAAGAAAGAAAGAAGAAAGAAGAAAGAAAAAGAAAGAAAGAAAGAAAGAAAAAAGAAAGAAAAGAAAAAAGAAAGAAAAACTGAACCACTCTTTCATAACATATACGAAAATAAACTCAAAATGGATTAAAGGCAAATATAAGGCCTGAAACCATAAAACTATTAAAAAATATAAGCAGTAGCATTTTTTTTTTGGATATGGCTTTTGAGTAAGGGGGAAAGAGCAAAACTAAATAAATGGGACTTCATCAAATTAAAAATCATCTGCACAGAAAAGAAAACTATCAACAAAATAAAACTACAACCTACTAGATGAGAAAATATGTTCTGATATATCCAATAAGGGATTGATATCTAAAATATATAAGGAACTCATACAATTCAATAACAAAAAATAAACAATCTGATCAACAAATGGGCAGATGACATGAAAAGACATTTCTTCAAAGAAGACATATAGATAGCCAATAGACATATGAAAAGATGCTCAATATCAGTAATCATCAGGGAAATGGAATTCAAAATCACAATGAGAAATCACCTTACACCAGATTTTTAAATGTTTCTTTAATAATTCAAGAGAAATAATGGCATCTTTATTTCCAATACCTATTATACCACTTACAAATATTGGGCTAATAATAGTGCTACTCACAAAAGCTAACACGTCCAAGGAAAAGTATTCTAGTGGTAATTCAGGTTATGAGCTGCTGGGCATAACTAAGTACACACCACAATTCAATGTCCTCACATATGAAAATGTCCTCAAATATAAATTGATCACTTAATGTATACATATCTGCTTTCTGAGAGCTGGTGGAATTTCTTTGATCCTATAAAATAATCCAGGGAAAATAGTTTGAACTTATTGTTTGAATATAAAATAATCCAGGGAAGAATAGTTTGAACTTAATGTTATCTTTCTGAATTTTAGATTCATATTCTGTAAAACGATAAAGTAAAAAATAAAAAAAACAACATCTCATGTTATATGTGTGATATTCAATGGACAATACCTATAAAACATCAAATCTACTGCCAGGTTCACTATAAATGCCAATTTTTTAAAACAGTAATTGCTAAGAAGTTGTTATTGAATGACCATGATGAATAAAAAGGATGTTTTTATATTCTTCAATCTTTTTTGTCTGGAATATACTTAAGCAGTTTATCTCAATCAGGAAAAGATTGGAGGGTGAGTGAGGAACAGATCCAAACCACAAATCACAGATGGAACTTCTTCATGTTGATTTTTTTTTATTATAAATTTTTTTCAAATATACTTCTCCCAGCCATTTCACCTCCATCACTATTGATTCTGATTCATCTTAGAGTATTTAGGGGCTCCAGGTGGGCTGTGGAAGGGTATTGCCAGATAAGTGTCCTTATAAAACTCTCTGGGTGTTCTGACTTATGCAGCCCACACCTATCTCTCACCTAACATCTGGTTTTCACTCCTCATCTTCTTTAGAAACACTGCTTTACCAATCATACTATTTATTTGGGGGGTAATACATATTTTAATTTTAACAATTTATTGTTAAACTATGATGTACTTAGGAAGAATTGAAGCTTAATTCTCTTCCAGAAGTTTAATGAGAATTAGTTAGTACCTAGCCAAGGATAAAATCAGGTTGGTGATTCAATAAATAAATTTATCTAATTTTTACAAAAACAATTTCAATTTTGCTTACTGAATTAACTATGCCTAAATTGACAAAATGGAGCTATATAATTTTTTTTATTGTTCCTTTTTTTGTTATTTTTTGGTAGTGTTTAGCCACAGTTTACCTCTACAAACCCCCATCTTCTCCCCAAAAGTAAAAGACTAAGAAAGAATTAAGCTTGAATGAAGGGCAGTTTGTTTAAATAGATGGGAAAAACTATTTTCCTATTTTCATGGCCAAGAATAATTTTTTTACAAACTATGGTCAGTACTTGTAAGTCTGTTATAGTGCACAGTAATTCTTCATCTTTTTTTTCTCAGACCATGTGGTGTTCGACTGAACCCAAATTTAGCTCTTTAAATGTCAAAGCATTTATTTAAGTTATTTGAAAAAGGAATTTTCAAAAGAGCACAGTCTTATTATTAAATTGAGTATATACAAATACACTACACCTCATAACTGATGACTAGGGAACTGGTGGCTAGAAAATTAATATTGGATTTACGTTTAGGGAAGCAGCCTCACTAAAGGTTCAAGGACAAGTTTTAGTTATTTTATTATTTTCATAATTCTCTTGTCCTCTCCTTACTGTCATTGCCACACCCAGGAACAGTCAATGTCAGGCTCAGAAATACCACTCTGACTTTTCCCACTACCAGATTGGGAAGAAAGTGTTCGCTACATGAAGATTTTTCCTACTCTGAGCCATGTCTGTTTCAAAGCTTGTGTGGCTACATTCAATCTGAGTTACAGATAAGGGAAGAGATAATGTTGCTTCTGCTCATCTATCACTGGCATATATTGAATGTATAAGGAGCTTCTTCATTAAGAAGATGATGTCACTTACTGATGTTTTGGTTGATTTATGTGCCACTATAGTGTGGTTTCTTTGATGTCCAATAGCATAAGAACAGGATGTGTTAAACAGGTTACAACTAGCTAGCTACTAATTTAGGTATATGAAATCTTTGCATTTTGTTCAGTGTCACCAAATGGAGAAATCAAGTACAACCCCTTTGTTTTTCCTTGTAGATTAAACGACTCTTAAATATTCGTTTCTCAAAAAGGAGAGAGAAAAAAATATCTTTGTTGTATATGTTAAATACCAGCAGAAGCCACATTTTTAATTTTTTTTAAATCTTAAACTCTAATGTTAATGATCTCTTGTATTAATAAAGGATTGTAGCCAAATAGAGCTAAAACAAAATGTGCATGTGGATTAGTAATCAACTTGATACAATAAAGAAGCAATTCAATCCCAATTAAATAAAGAGCATTTGCCCAATACTTCGTCGAAGTTTGCTCAAATCCTTCATTGTACAATTTGTTCCTGTTAGAAGTATTTTAAATCAGTTTCAAATAATAAACTATAGACCAATGATATAAATTGAATCTGAAACCAATTAAACTATTGTCTTAACTTGATTATTTTTCATAGATTAAGATATATTTAAGTGTTACAGATTTTCACTTTTCTAAATTCAGAAAGGTCTCAGAATCTCATGACCATTTTTGATAGGCTGTGAAGTAAAAATATACCAAACCCTGCAATCTATTTTGAAGCTCTCAAAAGGGATGCAATTTGTGAAATGACAATGAAAATTTTTGGAATATATGCTGTATTTTTAAAATGTTCCTTAAAGCCACAAACCTTACATGAAAGACTACATCAGATATTTATAGTGAACTGGATAAAATTCTAGCTTGATCTTTCACTTTTTTTATCTGCCAGTCCCCCTTCTCTGGGCTGTTATGTGATTTAGAATTTATTTACTTTTCCTATATCTCTTAAAATTCTTTGATGCTAGACTAAATAAATGATACCATATTTGGGGGTTTTATTTTGCCCCCCCCACATGTACTTACCATCATCTCACACCTATGTTACAGTAAGTTAATAAAGAACTCGAATTTAAACTTACAATTGATACCAAGACAAATGAGTATCTCAGAGGAAGGCAATATCAAATCAAGCAAGACAACTCCTACAAGAACTCCTACAAAAGCAGTGAAATAAAGTTTTCTTCATCGGCCTCATTCAAAGTGCTGTTCACAGTGAGGCTGCCAGGTCTCGCTGCTGGCCTCAGTGGCCCAACGGTCTGATACGCTGAACTATGACTTACAAGAAGCACCCAAACATAATTTTGTCTCTTGCTCTTTAATAAATATTATCTGCCATTTGTCTTATCTTCTGAGGTAAACTGGTTAATCTAATTAATTTCCTGATTTCAAAGTAAATTTAGTTTAATATAAATTCAGCAGCACCCACACAAAGAATAACAACCTCTGGTCTTTCAGAGATATCTTTTAAAATACTGTTGGATATATGGAGCAGTAAAACACATCAAAACAAAATTAAACACTGGCGCTTTTATTTTTGAAAAATGTTTATAAATTCTAAAAATAAAAACAAAGAATAATCTGTGAATCACCCACATTTATCATCTAAAATTAACAGGTTAGATTTTTGGCAAATTTAGCTTTTTATATGTGGCTTACCTAATATCATCTATCTATCATCTATGTATGTTTGTATGTATGTATGTATGTATGTATGTATGTATCATCTATTTAACTATGTAAAATAAATGCACTGGTCTTTCTGTGTATTCATTATTTGTTTTTTTTATAAAATGTGAACATTAACAGACAGAGCTAGAGTTTACTTGAATCTACTATAAAAAATTTATGGTCTTTTTTTTTTCTTATATGGATCCATCACAGGTGTTAGTCATAGTTATCAAAAATTAAAAATATTGGAAAGAAAAAAAGAAATATTAAATAATTAGACTACTTTATGGCTATGAATTAATAAACACTCATATAATTAAGTGTCCACTATTGTCAGATCTTAATATAGTTGATGAGAACACATACAACATGGATTTCTATCTACCTATATATATGTGTCCCCTATTTCCCACATTAACCTTAGTCAAAAGCCATTTATCCTCATTTTTCAGATGAGGAAACAGTGGCACACATGGTTAATTGTTCTACAAAGGGCTCAGCTAGTAGAGACATTATTTGAACTCTAATCTGCCTAATGTATAAATCTGTGCTCCTAACTAAGCAATGTTGTTCATTCTGTCACCAAATGTGAGTTAAAATTTGACATATTCCCTACTATACCACCAGCGAGGTATTTTTAACAAATTCAGTACCAGGTAGTAATCATTATTTTAAAAAAATTTTTTTTGAGATACTTCTTATTTTAAGAGGAAGTTGAGATTTGATTTATTTCACTTAATGACCTAAAAAAATTTAAAGCAGTTAGTATCTTTTAACCTTTAAATCAAAGTTTAAAACTTGACTAATATACCAGCTGAGATGGGATTTGGCTGATATGGTGAGTTATCAATGTGGAAAGGAAATATTTTACAAATCAAAATGATTGCTTTAGCCAGATTTGTTTTCATACATATTAAAACCAGTATTTGCTGGCTTGGCTTACTTCTCTCATGGGGCACATCTAAGTTAAAATATTAATTTGGCAAATTAGTTATAATATGGCCTCATTGCCATTTTGGCATATTAAAGCAATTGAAATATTAAAAGTGTTTTCTGATTTTTTTTCCCCCCTTTCTGGAAGACAATAAATATCTTCAGCATCTACAGTCTCTATTGTTTAAAATACATTTCAGTCTAATTTGACTCAGCTAGAATGCAAAGAAGGCTTATGTTGTAGGATATTTATTGGTAAAATTTCTGAGTTGGATTTCTCAGATCTAAACAGTCGGTATCATTTTTCTAAGAATCTGATTTATATTCAATGTGATTTTCCCATAAATTATACATGTAAATTCAGGCAGACAACTAGCTGCAGAGAATTATTTTTTCTCTTTATTTGCCAAAAAATTTAGTAGCACAAATGACATTGTAGGAAGAATTAATAACCAACCTAATAGAAGTAACCTACCTCAAACACTTTTCATATGTCCATTTATATGTATTCAACTACTAACTCGACTTAATACATTTTATGTGTTTTACTCATTTGCTTAAGATGATACAATTATGTAAAGAAAAATACCTATTTTTTTCTTTAAAATCAATTCCTTATGCTGTCTCTCTAAATCTCAGTGAAGCCAAAAGTGTAGTTTCAAAAATATTATTACTTCTCTCTTTTTTTTTTTACTATTGTTTTTCATTGCTATAATAACAAACAAATATGCCTACGTCCTCTAGGCTTCTGGCTCATCTACATCTTTAAAATCCAACTAAATAGCTCAACACCACTCCACTTAAGATTGGAAGTTTGACACATTTCCTAGGATATGTGGGGATGATCCCCAGGTAGGGCACATGAGGGCTTACATTCTCCTAGTGATTTATTGCTCTAGGTTTGGTTCCTCTTGTCTCCTCACCTCCTGAGCCCACTCCACTTCACCTTTTTCTGGGACACTGTCACTCTTCCTTAACTTTTCAAGAAAAGGATCAATAATCCAATGTTGTGGCATTTAGCAGGACTTTGCTTAGGCTTTGGGAATAAACTAGAGGCCTACTCTGCTGCTCAAAGCAGAAAACAGTTCCTAAAACAGAATATTAGATTTCCAAGTTTTTTAAGTTCCTTGGACACCCATCCACAGGGACTTTCTCCCTGCTCATCTTTCTCCTTTTGACTGAGCACAAACCAGTCTCTGGACCACATGCCACCCTCCCCCTCCCCCTGGCTCCTGCATGTGCTCACTCCTACCAGCGGTTCACTTCTCCTGCAGGGTATGCTTGCCTTTATTTATTTATTTTTTTTCACTTTTGTTGTGCTTAGATGAGTTTCTTAAAAATACTTTCATAGGCAAAAGGTTAATTTATAGGTTTATCTAATTTTTTTTTAAAATCCATCTATCTTAAATCTGTAATTTTATCAAAGCAAAAAAAGTATCATTTTATTTCATTTTGCCTTCATTTAGTCATTTGCTTTTACTTAGTTCTATGTACATTTTTTTGGTAATCTGTTTGAAATCCTTTCTGAAGAATGGAGTGTATAAACTGTACTATATAAATTATAGAGACACACACAGATACATATGATGTTTCATCTTCACTTATTTTCCTATTGTTTGATACACCACACATTAAAGGTCAGACAAACATCTGGATCTCAGAGAAAACAATCATTTCAGAGTAGTTAATTTTTTTTTCAATCAAGTAGTGCAAAGATTACAAAATAGCTCTTCAATGTTTTAGAAATTACAATATTTATTAAACTATATAAATGTAGTACCCTTTTCCTAGTGAATTTGCTCTGGAAATATTAACAGAATTTACTTGCAACCACTTCCTTTTTTTTTTAGTACCAGCAGTGTACCCAATGCTGAAGCTAGCACGTGTACAGTACCATTCCTGCCCTAGAACTTTTGCTGTATAAATAGCTGAAAGAAAATGCACTGCAATTACTCCGCATTTGTTTCTAATTGTTCTGAACATTACCTCGCTTCTATAGAAATATTCATCCCTTAGCTTTGATTTCGATGCCCTTGTCGTCTAGAGAGAAAGCATTCTTTTTCTTCTTTCACCATAAATGTATGATTGTTGGGGAATTTCTTCAGTACTGTTATTAAGTAATATTAAGCAGTGCACTTCCCCTAAAGATTATGTTTAAAGTCATCAGAAATGTGACATGGAATCAAAATATGAAAGAAAGATTGTGCATGTGGGTAATGACAGTACTTGCTGCTTTCCTTGAAGCACTTTCCATGATGAATTGATTAAATAGGCCAGGAGCAGAGTTAAACAGATTTCTATGGATCTCATCCAGATAGCATTTTTGAGCCTGTCTTTGCAGTGCCAGGAAACTGTAAATAATAAGTTACTGACCCTTCCTTAGAGCAGATACACCCAGAAAGTTCATTGTTTTTTAGCTTATAATATTTTTTTTAAAAAAGGAACATGTTATATCACCATTACTATTTTTAGCATCTATTAATGATTTTCTGTTAAATTCCAGACAAAGCATGATGCTGAGAATTTTACCAACACTATCTGAAATATTTATACCATTTTGAAAGGCAAACAATGGTATCTTTAATAAGTAAGAAAAAATGAAATTGAACACATCAAATCATGTCCGTAACTCCTTAGAATTGTCTGTTTGCTTCTAAGACCAGTATTCATCTTAACTACACTGACTTGTTTCCATAATATAACATTACTATAATAAACCATGTATTCATTGCAGAAACTTAGGGGAGGCTGAACTGGGAATTTACAGGGTGGACTACAGGAGCCATAGAAGAAATGCTGCTAAGATCCTGAGAGCTAAAAGGTGATGCCAAAGGTGCAGTGTAAAAGAATGTTGGAATGAAAATAAATAAATAAAATAGAAAAACCGTATGATCATGTCAATAAATGATACAAACTCCCAGAAAATTAAGAATGAAAAAAAAATGTTCTCAACATTATAAGATGAATCAGTGAAAAACCTACTGCTACTATTATATTCAACAGTGACTAAACATTTTTCTACTAATATTGGGAATCATGCAATCTATGTTCACTTTCACCAATTCCGTTAAACATTGCATTGAATCCTAACCTGTGTGGTGAGATGGCAAATAAAAAGTAAAAACACATAAAGTTTGAAAAAGAAAAAGCAAAGCTGTCATTATTTACATAGAAATCTTTAAGGAATCTACAAAAGATATTATGTGGATTTAACAAGATGACAGGATATAAAGTCAATATATTAAATCAATTATGTTTCCATATACTAGCAACAAACAATTGGAAAATAAATTTTAGAAAGAAAAGTCTTATACTAACATCCAAAACACCACATTCTAGGGCAAAAACATATAAAATATCTATATTTAAATTTATAAAACATGACTGAAGAAATTAAAGAGCTAAAACTATTTTCATGGATTGGAAGACTCAGTATTGTTAAAATGTCCAACCTCCCTAAATCAGTACACAGAGTCAATACAACCACTCTCAATATTCCACTAGACTTTCTTGAAGAAAAAGATAACTGATTCTAAAATTGATGTAGAAATTCAAGAATATAGAATAGTCAGATGATCTTTAAAAAGAAACATTTTTTATTACTCAAAAGACAAATAGAACACACACATCCATTTAAAAATGAGCTAACGATACATACAGCATCAATAAGTCTTTAAACATTTTGTTGAGCAAACAAGATAAACACAAAAGTGCAGATTGCATGCTTTCATTTGTATGAAATCTGCAATCAGACAAAGCCTATCTATTGTTATCGAAATCAAACATCTGATGCCTTTTGGTGATGGGAATTGATGAGAGAAATATAGGAGAAAACTCTCTGGAGAGATTGAAATGTTGTATACCATGATTGGGATATTGGTTATATAGGTGCATGTATTTGTTAAAACTTACAAAATTGTATACATAACAACTATAACTATGCATTTTACTGTATATAAGTTTTACTTCAACAAAAAGTATGAGAAGAAAATTTGTATGATAAAGTTATATAGCTAGTTCTTGATACTAAAGTATAAAGGACATTAACGATTGAAAAATGTGACAGTAAAATGCTAATATCTTTATCTCTTTTAGAGTATCTAATATGGCCAAAAATCACACTGAAAATGCTGGTAAGTGTTAAACTCTATAGCAAGGTGCCAGGCAAGAATTGGTAAAGGTTGTGCTTTCCTCCTCTTATGACCACATTCAACATACAATAAACTACAGAGCAACCATCATGTAGAATTGCCTGAAGTCTAGCTGAACAGAAGTCCTATAACTAAAGATATAATGAAGAAGCCACCTTGAGACTGGTGGAAAAGGCAGAGACATGAAACAAGCTGGTCCAATACCCACATATGATGATTAAAAATTGGGAAGAACATCTTGACTGAGAAGGTTCCCCCTGAGGAGCAAGGGGTCCCAGTCCCACACCAGGTTACCTAGCCCATGGTTCTGGTGCCAGGATGAGAAGTTCCCACAACTTCTGCTGTAAAAATCAGCGAAGATTGTGACTGAGTGAGATGGGGGCTGTGCAGTCTCAGGCAATCCTCTTAAAAGATCCACACACAGACTTACTCGTTGATGGACTCATTGACTCTGAGATCCAGTGCTGGGGTGGCAGATTAAAGGCACCAAGGACAAATGGGAAGAACTGAATTATCTGGTTCAGGGTGAAGAGCTAGAGGAGCAGCTTTCTCCAGAAAAAAGTGCTGGTAGAATCCACTGTTCTTTTGTTGAGACTGTCCCACTCCTGGCATGCAGAAACAGACAGGTACCAAGTCTGAGTCTCCATCAACCTGGCTAACATAGGTCGTGTGTCCTGATGATTCTTTGAGACCTTACTCCTCTCAGCTTGCAGGCCTACGCAGGCTGGCGATTTTTCCATTCAAATAGTCTGTTTTGCTTGTGCTTTGGACTTCTCTAAAATTTCTCAAAGGTTCACAAAACCTAAATAAGCAGCATCTGCCTTGCCATGCCCTATACCTCTTGCTGAGCAGCCCCAACCCCGGAAATAGTGGTAACTGGCCTAGGTTTGTGGTTTGGCCTCTCAAGGCACCTCCAAGACAAATACAGGTGGCAGCCATCTGCAGATTCCTTGGTGGCTCATGCCAGGTGGAACCTGGCAGGGCACAGGCTGTAGCTAAACTTGGCCTGCAGTGAGGCCCCTCAGGAGGCACCAGGGCAGCACTCCCTGTGGCTGGGTTTACACTAAGCCAGAGCACCACCTGGGACTGCATCTGAAGATGACACACGCAAAGGGCAGACTGGGCAGACACAAAAGCTGCACTAAAGTGGATTCTACTCCATAAGGTCAGCCCCTTCACAACAGCTTCTACACTGTAGTCATGCCAGTCCCCACAACCAATCAGCCTGTGAGTCAATTTTTCCCATTGATGTGCAAAGAGCAGCCAAGACTCAAATACAACAGGGCACAAACAACCCACACAAGGGACACACATGAATCATCCAGCTAACATGACCAGAGAGACTGACTGCATCACTGTGCTCCATAGTGTACCTAATACATAAGGGACTCTACTACGAATGGAGACATTGCAGCTCTACATAATACATATAACAGGCAGGGAGGCAGCCAAAATAAGGAGACGAACATATCCTAACTAAAAGAACAAAACAAAGCTCCAGAAAAAGAACTGAAAGAAATGAAGAAAAGCAATCTACCAGATGTAGAATTCAAAATACTGGTTATATGGATGTTCAATGAGAACTTACATCAGCAAAGAACTAGAAAATATAAAAATGAAGATAGAAAAACATTATAAAGAACCATTCAGAAATGAAGAATGCAATAACTGAAATGAAGAATACATTCTTAAAAATCAACATTAGATTACATAAAGCAGACAATTGATTCAATATTTGGAAAATTAGATAGCAGAAAACACCCAATTAGAGCAGCAATAAGAAAATAAAATCCCCCAAAATGAGGATATTTTAGAGGGCTCTGAAACATCATCAAGTGTATCAACATTCATATTACAGGGGTTCCAGAAGGAAAAGAGAGAACAAGGACCTAAAAACATACTTGAAAAATAATGATGGAAAACTTCCCCCTGGCTAGGGAAATACACATACAAGCCAAGGATGCACAAAAAGTCTCAAACAAGATGAACCCAAAGAGGCCCACACCAAGACACATCATAATTAAAATGTGAAAGGTTAAAGAGAAAGACAAAGAATCCTAAAAGCAGTAAGAGAAAAGGAACTAGTTACCTACAAAGAAGTTTCCATAAAACTGTCATCTGATTTCTCAATAGAAACTTTGAAGGCCAGAAGGAATTGGCATGAAATATTCCAAGTGATGAAAAGCAAAGACCTACAACCAAAATTACTCTAATTAGCAAAGCTATCATTTAGAACTGAAGAACAGATAAAGAGCTTCCCAGATAAGAAAAAGCTAAAGGGATTCATCAACACAAAACCAGTATTACAGGAAATGTTAGAAGAACTTCTTTAAAAAGAAGAAAGAAAGAAAATTAAAACTATGAATAACAAAATGGCAGTAACTACATATCTATCAACAATTACTTAAATGTAAATGGATAATCTGCTCCAATCAAAAGACATGAGTTGGTCCAACAGGATAAGAAAATAAGTCCATTTCATATGCTGCCTACAAGAGACTCCAGATTAAAAGACACACACAGACTGAAAGTAAAGGGATAGGAAAAGATATTTTTTGAAAAGGGAAAGAAACAAAAAAATGGGATAGCAATGCTTTCACACAAAAATACAAACTTTAAAACAAATTCTATAACAAGAGACAAAAAGGAACCACTAATTCCACTTCTGGTTTATATCCAAAGAAACCAAAAAAACTACTTTGAAGGGATGTGTGGATTTTATAGGTTCACTGCAGCATTATTTACAATAGCTAAGATATGGAGGCAACCTCAGTGTCCATTAAATGGACAAAGAAGAGGTGGTATATATATATATATACAAGAGAATATTACTCAGCCATTAAAAACAATGAAATCTTGCCATCTGCAACAACATGAATGGACCTAGAAAGTATTTGCTGAGTAAAGTAAGTTAGACAGAGAAGGACAAATGCCACATAATTTCACCTACATGTGGAATCTAAAGAACAAAACAAAGAAAACAGAAACAAACTCATAGATACAGAGAACATTCTGATAAATGCCAGATGGGAGGGGAGTGGGTGAAAAGGGGAAGGGATTAAAAAGTACAAATTGTTAATTATAAAATATTCATGGCATAAATATAGCATAAGGAAGAGAGTCAATAATATTGTAATAAGTATAAATGGTGTCAGATAAGTACTGGATTTATCAAGGTGATCACTTCATAAGTCACGTAAATGTCTAATCACTGTGTCATACACCTGAAACTAATATAATAATGATGCCAACTATAACTGAATTTTTAAAAATTCAAAACATAAACTCAAGTTTACGCCATAGCAAGGTAATACATTTAATTCCCTTTCTACGTATGTCTCAAATTATTGAGTCTGTCAATTTTCTTTTTCTAAAGTAAAAAAAAAAAAAAAAGACATTTTTAAATGTTTAATTAGTCATAAAATTCTTCAGATATAAATTTTGGCAACAAATGCACTATTTTTCAAATATCTAGCTGGAGAAAACATATTTCAAAAAGTGAAAGTCCGTAAGGGCAGATAAAAGGGAGAATTGAATAGAAGTAATGATGTGATCTTAATTATAGTGATGAGATTAAACTACTGTGTGAAATGTTTTCTATAACATAACTTTTGATTATTATTTCAATTAGCCAAAAGTTCTTGCTTTCATATTTAGCATCAACTTACAATTTAAAAAAAAAAAATTGTATTTTATATCCAGAAAGACATAAAGCATGTTTATTAATTTTTTACTGAGAGATAAGATGATACTTCATTTATATCCAAAAATTTTAAATAGAAAAAACATTTGTGTACTATTCAATTAATAGTTATTGAGGATTCACCATAACCTGAGGACTGGGCACTGTCCGGAAATATAAAGGTGATAGTAATAAAGTCACAATCTAGGACACAACCTAGTATGAAGATATACATTATAAATAATGTAAATACTGTTGACCCTTGACAAACACAGGGGTGAGGGGCACTGAACCCCAGGCAATCAAAAGTCCAGGTATAATTTTTGACTCTATAATCAGCCCTTAGCATGGCAGATTCACCCAACGGAGGGTCAAACACAGCACTCTGAGAAACTGCTCTTGGGAACGAAAATGCTGTGTTTGATCCTCGGTTGGTTGAATCACAATGTGAAACCCTTGATACAAAGGGCCAACTGTACTTATTGGAAAAAAGTCCACATATAAGTGAACTGTGCAGTTGGAACCTGTGTTGTTCAAGAGTCAACTGTACTTTGAAAGGTCTGTGCTCAAACTATTGAAAAATGGCTTAGAATTTTTTTTTGAATTTAAAATTTTTTCTAGGAAAACATTTTTTAAAAACAATAAAAAATAGCGCCTGCAACATTCATTCATATGTAAGAATCTAACAAGAAATTGAAAATAAAGTGTAAGTATTCAAACATAGTGACTGGTTATATAGTCTTGACACATCTAAACTGTGGAGTAACATGTAACAATTAAACAATACATCTAAAATAGGTTACAATATCCCAAACTTGGGGCAAACAGTTCATCTTTTTCTATGTCTCAGTTTTTCTGTCCAAAATAGCATAGAAATATTTTCCTCACCAATTTTCAGGATCTTGGGGATAAATAAAAACTAGAATATAAATATAAGCACTTAAAACATTAAATATTTTAAACCTGCTATTCAAATAAAATGGGAAATTAATAGGTAAGAGCACTTCTCCTTTATTACAAAATTCTACGTTCCTAGGTTAAGAATAAACCTATTGCTTTTATGATTAGAAAACTGGTAAAAACAATGTCGTAAAAAGAAAAGTCTACTTTATTTCTGTGGGTTTTTCTTGTGCTGACTTTTCCAACTGAGGAGGTTTCCATAAGCACTCTCAGTCACACCAAACAAATGCCTAAAGAAGGGAGCTGTGTTATCCATTGCCCTGGTTTGCATGTAATGATCCTACATTTTTCCCGTGAGAACACTTCAGACTCCATTTTCATTATCACGTCCATTTCATAATTCTTGTTTCAGCTTATATTATGGAAAAAGCAGACTATACAAACCTATTTCAATCTTACTTTAGTTTATAGAACAAAGCACCCGAAGAAGCATAAATACATAACGTACAGTGCTGGCACAGTTTCTCTCTACACGATCCTTGTTACCTCTTAATAAAATGGTAAAAGCAGGATTTATTGAGTCTTCAGATAGCAGAAAATAAAAAGAATATCCTTAGACTGCAGTGGAGTCTCCAATGTACTCAGATGGTTATTTAATTAGACAGTTTCCCCTTTCAACTTTAGCTCATTATTGCTATTACTGTTCCATGTTTCTGCCTTTTCCAAATGAATTAGATTACTTTTTATTAGTCAATGAGTGAAAAGTTCATGATAGTAAGAGACAGATCTAACTAAAAAGAAAGAAAGAAAAAAAGATGTTCCAGAAAGGTCTATTCAAGATCCATAAAATAATATTGTGTATTAATCAAATGTGATCACACCCAGCCGATTAGGTCCAGGCAGTCATCTGAATAAAAACCACAGTCTCTGCCTGACCTTAGATTAGACTGACAAAAAAAGTTTGTAGCAAATGGCAGTATTTCATGGACCTCGAGATAATCATGCTAAGCAAAATACGCCAGATAGAAAAAGTTGAAAATCACATGATATCACGTATATGTGGGATATAAACCTAAAAGCAACAAATGAACAGGACAAACAAACAGAGACTCATGGACATGGGCTATAGACTAGTGGTTACCAGAGGGTAGGGAGTGGGGGAGGAGGGGGAAAGTAGATGGGGTAAAGTGGTCAAATATAAGGGGGTAGGGAGAGGGTGAAGTAGGTAAAGGGGATCAAATATATGGTAGCTGAAGGAAACTGGACTTTGGTGGTAAGCACACAATAGAATATGCAGATGTCAAATTATAATGTATGCCTGAAATTATATGATTGTATTAACCAAGGTTATCCCAATAAACTTAATAATGAAAAAAAAGGCCAAAATACAAGTTACTAAAAAAAAAAAAAAAAAAAAAAAAAATTTGTCTCCAGGCATGCCCTGTGAACCTGATCTGATTCACTGCCTTTTTCCTTCTTTTATATCTAGGTGACTGATAGAGATGATATTCAATTACAACTTGTTCTTTCCTTTTGGGGATTCTGAAAAATGGGCTTTCATTTATTATCTAATGGAAATATTATAAAATAAGAAGCAAAAAGCAAATAAAATTTCTCACCAAATACAAAATTTAGAATAAATACTATCTTTTTCTTGATCCCTTCTTTTGTAGCTCAAGACATAATCTCTTGGGAGGAGAGTCATCTAAGCTTCACTTGTCAGTTAAATATATCTATATGACAAATAAAACAAATATTGCAATAGGTTAAATCAGAGAAAAGCTTCCTAGGCCTGCTTCTGCAGGATTCCCTGAGTCCTATGACCTTTTAGATTCATGTGACCTACTGTCCTGAAAGCATGGTCTGTCACAGGAAAGAGAGTTTAAAGATAATCCAGTCACAGTACTCTAATCTGGAAATTGAATGTGAATAAGTACTTTCAAAACTCTGCCATCTTGAATTAAATAGTAGTTCCCATCTATATTTTTCTGGAAAGGCCATGGTCTTGGGAATACTCAACTTCTCCCTCTCCTTAGCCTACAAATCAAATTAATCATTAGATCCTTTATCTCTTCTCAAGTGCCTCCATCATTATTCCTATTCAGGCTCTGATCACTACACTGGCTATGGAGGTAACAGATCTCTTACTTAATTAACCTCAACATCTTCTAAACCACTGTCCATGCAATCATCACAGTAAATGTCAGAGTCTTACCATACCACAGACACCCTTGAAACCTACCAAAGTCTCCATATTTCTTTTGGAACAAAGTCCGTGTGCTTCAACGTGGTGCAACCACAAATTCAGAGACCAAAGCAATCCCTGGGGATAAGGCAGGACCCTGGTCAGAAAGACTATTCTAGTTCATGCCCTGCCACTTACTTGGGGAAAATATTTATCCTCTCCAAGGTCTGGGAAGTGTAGGCAGTCTCTACATCATATGATTGATAGGAAGATTTAACCACTTTACTTAGGGTAATTTTCATAGTAGCCAGGAACAAAGTAAACTTTTAAGAAATATTAGCTCTTGTTATCGTTATTATTAACACTATGATAAAACAATCCACATGTTGTTGTTTTTTTTCTTCCTACCATTATTTGTTTTCCTTTATTTCTCTCTATTCAAGGGACTTGCAAATTATTTCTTCTCAGCCTACCACATTTCTCCCTTGAAGTCATAGCTCTTAGCCTATTTCCCCAGGGCAGGTAGGTATATGTTGATATAATAAGTAGAATTAAGTGGCCAATCCCTAAACGTAAGTCTAAAACCTTAGGAAATTTATGTGTTGTTGAACAACACATAGAACAACACATAAACATGCAAAAGTGTTCCTTATAGTCTAAATAGAGATTCCAACTGTGGTAGTATTGAGGAAAGAGGAGAGAGTTTTGCAGGACCCTATGGCAGCAAGGACTTGGCTCTGCTTTCAGTTTACCCCCTGGAAAGAGGTAAGACCCAGTGGGAAACGGCTTCCTACAGTGGTGAGGGAGACAAGTGCCCCAGAGCCCACTGGGTGCTTAGCTCCTTGCACGTAATCAATAGCTATTGACAGAAACATAAACAAAATGAGTCATTTGCAGTTGGTGATGAATAAATTAGATACAGAACTGGACCTCAGTTCTGTGACAATTCATTTCCTAGGGACCCTTTCTCTTAGTTTTTGAATTAGATGTTTCACTCTTTATATCCATATCTTTCTCTCCAGCTCACAGCCTTCATGGATATTAGAGCAGTGAGGTAAAAATTGTCACTGTGGAACAGGTGTTCCCATATTCTTAAATCACACTTACTTGGGACAAGATGAGTTACCAAAAAAAGATTGCTATTTTAATGACGCTCATCACACAGTCATGACTGGCTCAGGGCTTTCAAATCTCCTCCCTCAACTGCAGCAAAATTAGAAAGCCTGCATTTTTTTAAAAGCATTCTAAAAGATCTAACAGTTTTTTCCATGTAATCAGAGACACTAATTATCGAGCCTATTTGAGATAAAGTAGTAGTTAATGCCAATTTATCAAGATGGGAAATGAATCTGATTTTATTTCTATTGAGACTGCCCAAAGGCAGGTGGCTTAAGGCGAGTATATTTAGTTTAATGAGACTCTAGGGGATAAACATTCTAAGTTTGAGCACCCTCATTATGCATCAGCAAATACAGTGACCTGCCTGCTGCATGAATTCAATTTATATTTACTCCAAACATGGCCAGAACTAGTCCACTGACATAAGTGGAAGATATTAGAGTTCCCTCCTCCAGATGGAATTCGTGCATTCCCACTCCAATAATTGTCTCTCAAGCTTAATTTGGAAGTAATTTCTCATCTAAATGCTTCTTCCTTTACCTCTTCAGGCCATTTCACAAAGCTATTATTTTCCAATTTTCAGGTATAAAGAGGAGTGTAGAGTGACTCAGTTTCTAAGTACTTTATACTTTTTTCATCAATATGTTCTCATCATAAAATTGTCAAGGGTTTATTATCGTGCATATTCATGGTTGCTCAAACCAGGCCCCCAGTTTCCTAGGAAGTACATATAAATACAAAATATACATATACATTAACCAATAATTTCAGTGCAGAGTAATCATTGGTAATATTTTGGTGAGTTGGTCATCTATTGTTCACTGGACTTATACCATTAGACTGAGGTTAATTAAGAAGAAATGACCAGAATAAATAAACACATATGAAATATTTGGAACATATTTTTTCGAGGATTGTGTCTAAAAGAAAAGATATTATGGTTTGTCTACTTGAGCTGAATTCAGGGACCAAAGTCCTGCATGCTTGGTGCTCCCTTTCTGCTTTGACTTGGCAGAACACAGATGGGAAAACACTGCCAAATAAAATATTAAATCAAATAAGTATACATAAGTTAATGGTATACAGATTAAAGGTAGGGGTGCAGAGAAAGAGAGACAGAGAAAAAAGGAGAGGATGAATTTGAGAACGCCAATTCTGTTCTCAGACACATGGATTTACTTCACTTCCTCACCCCCTTGAAATTACGTGCAGCCATGTAATTTGCTTTGAGCAGTGGAATGATGGGTGGTTACTTTTCTTTGTGTTTTTCTGGCTGTAAGTTTAAGAGCCAGTGTAAATATGTCATGCTCTCTCTCTTTCCTCTTTCATGACAATTAAAAACACTTTGATCAGGGTTACCCAGCAACTTGAGTGAAGAAATGAGGACAATGCAAAGGAGAGCCCCTAGCTGACCTGTGGTTGAACATATAGTATGAGCAAGAAATAAACCCCTTTTAGTTTAGACCATCAAAGCTCTTTCTTACCACAGCATAACCTACTCTATCTTTACTGGTATAAATGAGTAACATAGTAGGGTATAGCTGCAGTCAAAATCATTTACCCTTGGGGCATTGCATTAGGGCTCAGGGGGTAAGAAGTAAGGAAACTGATACTGGAGATTGAGAAAATGGTGGCCCATATTACACAGAGATTGAACATCTGATAAATCGGCACCTGTAGTTTAGCTTTTCTGTCTCTCAGTTTCCTTGGAAGGCCAAACCTGTTCCTAACTTGTGGCTCTAGGGGTAGAGATAGAAAACAAAATGTTGGTCATATATATGCTGGTTGTTGCAGTCTCTATTTGGAAAGTTAGCATAAGTAAAAACTAATTTCAGAAAATAATCAGTTTGTTAGCAGAGAATTAATGGGAATATAATGTTTACAGATTCAAAGATATACAGAGTTTAAAGAGGCAAGTTTCTCTCAACCTACAATTTATGGTAGTGGAGGATGAGGAGGTAAGAATGTTCTAAGGGAGAAATCCTATTAAAACTCATGGGCAAGCCAAGGGAACAGCTACTATACCCTCATTCAAATCTCTCAGTCATTAAGTTCTCTCAATGTAAAAGTCTAACAAAGCATGTAGCACCAGTAAGTCCTTTAATTTGACAAAGTGTTAAGAGAGAAGTGACTAAGAGTAGCTTTCTCTCTGAAGTTCAGTAAACTTAAGATACCCACAATGAATTTACAAAAGACACAGAGGATTGAGAGTAAGAACGTAAAGATGTGATTCATAAATTTATAAGATTGTATGTCTGAAAAAGAACTATAACTATCTGTGGGGTCTCTAGGTCAAAAGGAAGTAGCTCTAGACATGAGAAACTGCTGTGGTCTGAATGTGTACTACAAAATTCCCTAATCTTCATTGTGATGGTGTTTGCAGGTACGGGCCTTTGAGAGGTGATTAGGTTTAGATGAGGTCAGGAGGATGGAGCTCTCGTGGTGAGATAGTGTCCTTATAAGAAGGGACAAGAAAGCTTGCTTTGTCTCTCTGCCATATGATGATACAGCAAATAGTGTCTGTCTGTTAACCAGGAAGACAGTCCTCACCAGACACCCTGATCTTGGACTTTCCAGCCTCAGGACTTTAAGAAATAAATGTTGTTTAAGCCACCCAGTCTATGGCTTTCTTGTTATAGCAGCACAAAATGACTAAGACAGGTACAGCCTGGTCTACATTACCCAGACATTCTAAACTTTGAGCTAAATAAATGCAATGGGATACGACTTTTGAGTTCTGTCCTTGAGGAGGGAATTCAGATAAAGCAGAGCAGAGATCCCAGCTGATGTGAGATTGACATGAAGTGACAGGATGAAATAAACCATTGTGCTTTAAACCCCCAAGTTTTGGGGATTTTTTTTTTTAACTTCAGAATAACCTAACTCATCCTAACCAATATAAAAATACACATAAATGTTTCTTAAATGTGGAATATGAAAAACATGCTTTCACCTCATATGCATTTTGTGTTTGTTAAAATGAACATGTTTTATTCATGTAATAAAATAATACAAGGTTTAAAAATCACTTTTATAACATCAAATATAAATTAACAGAATTAGCATAAATAAAAAAGTTAACAGAAATAAATTTTGAATAAACGTTACTTGGATCATAGTTAATAATTTGGATGCAAGAAAAATAAAACAAAATTTGATCTCTCAGCCGCACAAAATATTCTGAGGTCCTGACATCAACCTGAGGTCCTGACATCAACCAAAGTAACTTCACTTTATTTTGGGTAATCACTGGAATTTGGCTAATGCTGATAATATACAACCCTATTCTCTTGTTATCAGCAGAGTGCTATTCTCAGTGCCTGACATATATTAACTCATTAATTTCAACAATAGCCCTATGGGGCAAATTATTAACATTATCATTCCTGTTTTACATGTGAGGAAACTGAGAGACAGAAAGGCTAAATAAATTATTAAAATTCACAAAGTGAAAGATGCAAACTGTCTCCAGGATCCGTAATCTTAACCACTATTATTATCTGTACTGCTTCTCAATATCATTTTAGTTAATGATTCATTAGGATAATATTTATTTTAAAATGTTTTCTATGTTTAAAATTATTTGAGAATTCTATTGTGTAATATTCTGCTCTTATTTACTATTTTCATAAGCAAAACAGAAAAACGAATATGCTGATAGTAGTGAAAAGAAGCACATGAATTTAATGCAGCTGAGAAAAACATGGAATTCATTATGTTAAATCTGAATCCTTAACTGAAGGCTATTTGGACAATTGACTTTAAGCCAACCATCTTGAGTGTTTACTAATAAACAAAAATGATAGAATAAAAGAACCTCTTGAAAATACAAGAGATATTTTATTGTTGGTTGGAACTCAAAAGAGAGATGTTAAAACTTCTGAAAAGATAGCAGGGGGCATATGAATTTGCATAACTCCTTCCCAAATATGCTGACATTAATAAAAGGATTCAAAAAAGGGGAAGGAGAAAACTGTGATGAAATTAAGAAATGTCTACAGCCTATATTACAGCTTGAAAGAATCTGTTTAGTAGGTATAAGAGGGCCCTTCATCTCTGTCATATTAAACTTCTGTGTAAAGTGTCAGACCTGCCTGATGTCTATCTTGTGGCCAGTTGTGTAACTGGCTCTTTCATTGTTGTAGTCTTTTATTTCTGTGAACACCAACTCCCATGTCTCTCTCTCACGCACACAGCATTCTAGTTCTACCTGGTTTCCTAAGTGCTACTGCTGCTGCAGGGAATATCTAATAATACTTGAGAACTTCTTTCCAATTCAGCCCCAGTTACTCCCTGATTTATGCAGCTAGTCTTGCCCCAAGTTTTCTAGTGCAGCCTCCATTCAATTCATCCTTTAACCTTCCCAGGCATAGCTGGCTGCTATTCAAGAAGAGATGCACCTTTCTGCTATTTTAGAAGAGATACTCGTCACAGTGCAGAGATATCTCCAGGGACATCTGCTACCATTAGAAATGTTATTCTACAAGCCACCATTCTGTCTACTTGCCTACCATTGCACTTTTCAAACTACAGTTTGTTTTTCTATAATGCATAATCTCTTCTACGCAATTCCTAGACCAAACTCCTTTGTTAGGAGCTAAATTAACAATGACAATAATAACAGTAACAACAGTGCTGATAAAGACAATATTTGTCTGGATTCCACCAATTAATGAAAGATGCAGATTGGGACTCAGACACTATGGATCATGAATCTACTATGTATTATCTCTATTGGTTAGCAGGCCCCAGCCGAGCCAGGCAGAAATTCCTGAGTGTTTTGTGTTTATATAGCAGCCTCCTCAGATCCTAGAAATGGTACAAATTCTGCCTTATTTCCAATGTTTCCTACATCAGAATTTGGGTAGAGTGAGGGGCTGGGTAGGGAAGACTGGTACCCAGCTGCTATCTTGTTCCCTGGGAGATTTCACTGTACACTATTGATTTTGATGCCAAAATACATTTTTTTTTTTAGCTCTGTCTAGATACCAATAAATCAAGAGCAACATCTACTCTAAATCTACAATCATTCAAATGGTATCTACTCTTTTCAGCCATCAATCTTCTACTTGTAATGTTTCTAAAATCTGTCACTTCTGTAAAAAAATAATTGCTCTCCAGAGGACAAATAAAGCAGAAAAAGAACTCCTCAGAGCTGTTTGCCTTTCAAGATTAAATACATGAAGCCTGAGGTCAGAGTTGGAGGTGTTTATTTTTAAAATAATCTTATTGAATTAAAACTATACCCTGAATGAGTTCATGTTTATCATAGGAAACAGGTTTGGAAATGATGCCATGCCAGGATCTGCAAAATGGTCAAGGCAGTGTTATAATATATGAATGTGAATGAATAATCTACAATACCTGAGGTTTTCAGGTTCTTTGGTAATCGGGTCCACGTTAGGGTACGGAACACAGCTCTTGCTTAGCTTTCCACAACAGTTGAGTTACTTTCTCATTTTGTCCATGCCCTATGAAGTAATTACCGAATTTTGATATGCCATGGTGAGATAATCATATTCAGGAAATGATAGTAAGGTTTTTCTTTAAAATGCACATAGAATGTATACTGTACTTTCTATTTCTTGTTCACTAAGCTTTTCTTTCTTCTAATGTTATACCAAGCTGACTTATCCCTTCTCCCATTCACTATTAATTAGCTACCATTTGGCACAGAGCTGTTAAAACACAAATATCTCTATAAAGCTTATCTAAATGTGGTTCCTTAGCAAACACATTGTCAAACATTTTTTCTCAATACCTGTCCAAAATAAACTGATAAATAATTGGAAGCAAACAGGTCGGCTGTGGTCAACACTTGTGTAGGAAGGGGACTGGTTATTGGAGAGTTCAACAGTGAAAACTATTATGGCAGCCAATAAACAAATTATTTCTCTTATAGTATTTACAATCACGAATATCTATTCCAAAATGTTTCCTTAGTATATTAAAATGCAGAAAATTAGTAAGATGTAGGAGTTTTCTGTTTGGCTCAGATTAGCCATTACTGTTTTATAGGGATATTAGCATAGACTTTTGTGTTTTTCGTCCTTTTTCAAATAATAATATTTTAAGAGGTTTTTTTTAAAAAAAAATCCTCAAGAAATAAAGCAAAATATATAAATTGAAGTTGCTATTATCAAAGGTGTTCTCATTTCAGACCAGTTTGTCAAGGGACCATTGTTTGTGGCCAAAAGCTGCAGATCTATGAGGTGCTGTCTGGGGCGTTTAGTTTTACAGTGAGAGAATTTCCATGGTTGGATTTGCCACTGAAGCTGAAAGGTTAATGGTATTGACTGAATAAGATGAGAAGGATTTCACGTGATGGAGGGGCAATAAATGAGTTACTATTTCATGTAACAGTTTAGTTAGAAATAAGATACTTTCTCCTATAATATTTTTTTAAAAAGAGAAAGAGAGAGAGAGAGAGAGAAACAAGAAGAGAAAGAAAAGAAAGAAAAGAAAGAAAGAAAGAAAGAAAGAAGAAAGAAAGAAAGAAAGAAAGAAAGAAAGAGAGAGAGAGAGAGAGAGAGAGAAGAGAGCGAGAGAGAAAGAAAGAAAGAAAGAAAGAAAGAAAGAAAAAAAGAAAGAAAGAAAGAAAGAAAGAAAGAAAGAAAGAAAGAAAGAGAGAAAGAAAAGAGAGAGGAGAGAGGGAGGGAGGGAGGGAGGGATGAAAGGAAAGAAGGAATGTAGGAAGGAAGGAAGGAAGGAAGGAAGGAAGGAAGGAAGGAAGGAAGGAAGGAAGGAAGGAAGGAAGAAAGAAAGAAAAGAAAGAAAGAAAGAAAGAAAAAGAAAGAAAGAAAGAAAGAAAGAAAGAAAGAAAGAAGAAAGAAAGAAAAAACAAACGAATGAAAGAAAGGAAAAGAAAGAACGAAAGAAAAGAAGGGAGAGGAAAAAAGAAACATGCCTGCAAGTTTAAAGATACCTCACTCTTTGAAGAATTACAATTTGCATGTTTAACTTTATTTTAAAATAAAATGTTGACATAGCAAAGATTATAAATGAATTTTGCCATATTGAAGCTATACTAAATAGTTTTTTTTTAAAATTATAATAATTATTTGCAATTGCTTCCAAACATGTCATCTTACTAATTTATTGAGAGGACTAATATGACCCCGACAGATTTAAGAACTTTTAAACCACTTTTAGAAGGAGCAAAGGTAAGATTAAGAAATAAAACTTAATGTTTGTATTTATTTGCATGCACTCATTAGCATTCTCTGAACCCCTTCACTCCAAATCTATTTGCATGCAGTAAATATTTATAGGAAGCCTTTTCTCTGGGCAGCTTTTTCTCTCCTATGGGTGGTACATAAACTACTACGGAAGGAATTGAAATAGGATGTGAAAATATAAAACAGATGCCTAACTGAGCAGAGCAGACTACAAAAAGACAAAATGATTGACAGACCCTCAGGGTGCTTCTGTAACTACATCCAATGAAAAGGGACAATCCGAATGTAGCCTGGTAAATACATAGCTTACCTTTGGTCTTCTGCTATCTTCTGCTTTTTATTCTTAGGTTTCCTTGTTCCTTATCTTCTCTCTTTGACTTTGCCTTTATTTTGTACTCTAATTTTTTTGTGCTTAAACACACACACAAAAATAATAAAATAAAATAACTTTTGCATGATGACAGTAGAGAAGAATTGGGAATACTCTGTAAGGTATCTCACTACTCAATAAACAGTATAGTGTAATTTGAAAGTGGATGGGTTAGTTTTAAATGTATATTGCAAACTCTGGAGCAACCACTAAATATTTTTTAAAAAGTAGTGTAACTGTCGTGATAAGAGAGGAGAGTAAATGGAATTATATAAAACATTCAAAACCAGAGAAGAAAAAGAAAAGTGGAAGACAAAATAGGAAACAAAGAACGAAGATAATACGTAAAAAAGTTTATAAATATGTATATATTTTGAGTCCAATTACTGGGAAAATCACAGGAGTCTATCTGAGAAGATGCCACATAGCAAGAAAACATTATCTCTGCCCCCTGCACCAACTCTTTAGCATCTGGAATTCATCAGTGAAGTTTCTCCACATATACTCTATTAAAATGACAGCTCTGAGGGGATGTCACAGATGGACGCTTGGTGCAGGACATGGAGGCAGCTTTGGAAGTTTTTTGATCAATAAACATCTTGCCTTGCTGCATGCTCACAATAAGGAGACATATCTCCTTTTTCTATTTAAGAATTCAAAGTAAGTTCTTAAGCTTATCAAACATACAATTTCCAAATTTCCACATTTCTTTTTAAATGTGTTGCTTCATATAAAATTTGATATAAAATCTACCTAAGGCTTACACATCCATTGCTTGTTTATGTGTCTTAAATTTCTTTTAATCTATGCCCTTCCCCTCCTTTCTGTACCCTTGCAATTTATTTGCTGAGAAAACCGGATTCATATATCCTATCAAGATTCCCAGATGTTGGATTTTGTCGCTCATATCTCCATGTTATTTTTTAACATGTTCCTCTGTCTTCTTAATTTTCTATTCATGCGTAGATAGATCGAGAAGCTGGATTAGACTCTGGTTCTGTTTTTAGCAAGAGCCCTTCCTAGGTGTCCATTGGAGGTATATTTTATGCTGCATTACTGGTGCAAAGCCATGAATCCACCTCCTTTGTCCTTCGTTCTCAAGTTGGGCATGTAGGTGTCTTTACTTATTATCTTACCTTGAGTTTGTTTTATCCTTGACACTGAAGCCGAGACTTTCTTCCTGGGCCTGAGAGAATGTCTAAAGCTAAGAGTGCTCATCCCCAGAAATGCCCTCTCTCACTGCTTGCTCAGAACAGATGATATTATTACATCGTCACCCAACTCTGACGCACACAAAAGGGAAGGAGCTGCGTCCACTCTGATATTAAGAGCCTGGAGTCCTCGGGGGGCTAGAAATTCTGAAACATTAAGAACTAGACCTTGAGTGAGGGTGATATGAAAATTTGGGTTCACTTGGGTTCTTTTCCGATATCATCTCCCTAGATGAATCGAGAAGCACACAGGTGAGGCAGTGGCCATCCTGAAAAATCAAATGGGTCTATTACCAAGCCAGGATTGTTTTTTTCTCAATTCTACTTTCCTACTGTCTGACCTTGGAAAACTCAAGTAACCTTATTGAGTCTTATTTCCTTTACCTATATAATGGGAGTGGCATTATATTCTCAGAATTGTTTTAATTACATACTATGCTAATTAAAACATAAAGTCACCCTTAAAACTGCAGAGCAAAACACAAGCAGAAGGCTGCTATTTTATATTCCTGTAACTATACATCTGATATCAATAGTGGATTAGCATAAGGGGCATCCGGCCTACATGAGGCATGAAGGTAGAAAAGGAAAAAACATTCTTCGCTTATAAGTCAAGCACTTTATACAAGAAGAAAAAGAATATTTCGTGAAATGTGCATATCTGAGATTTTCACTAGCTACCTTAACTAAAATCAGGTTCAAATAACTGCAAACACTTTTATAAAATACTCCAATATAGTATTTTATCTTGTTTAAGACTCAAAAACATCCTATAAGGTTATCATTACCCTCATTACGAAGAAAAAGAAACAAATTCAGAGGCATTATGAAACTTGGTTGATATTAGTTTATACTTCTCAGGAAAGACTGTGTTCTATAACTATAAGAGCAAAGTTAAGTGTAGGCCAAGATTATAGAAATTGGTGGTAAAAGAAAAAAAAAAAACATTTGAATAAGCGGGTCTCCAAAAATCACCAATTACCATATGTTGAAAAGAGATGCAGTGAGATTAGTCAGAGGTGATGAGGTGACATGGGAACAGTATTAGGTACTTGGCTACCCACAGACAAGGTTAATAGAAAAGTAATTGCTAGATGTAAGCACTATAGGCAATTGTCTACCTGTAATTCAAATCAACAAATAGTTATTAAACCTCTCTGAACTCCTTAAATACTTGCCGTTCATGCTGCTTATGTGGTACTTACCTTATGTTGTATTGCACTGTTAACTTCAAACATGTATCTGTCGTTGCTCCAAAGAGTCAGCCCCCTCACCACCAACCCCCCCCCCACACACACACACACACATATAGCCAGCTTCTGCTCTCCCCAGAGTAGGACTAGCTCCTCAGGTAAGACGTGGTATCCTCCTTCCCTAAGGACATTGCTCATCAGAAACCCCCAAATCATCAGTTAGCAAGTTTCCTGAATACAAACAGTTTTCCGCTGGCTCTTTAAATTCACCTTTGCTTTATTGGGAAAGAAGAAGGCAAGTTACCTTAGTAAAGAAACTAAGTATCAAACGCAGCCTACTCTCCCACATTCTAGTAAATAAGAGACCCTGAGCCTCAACATCAAAGAGCCTGAGGACTTAAAAGGCAGTGACTGCCTCTTCTGTTACTTCAACTGGGAAATAGACATTGTAACATCCCTTTAGAATTCTTTGTCTGTCTCTCTCTCTTCTCTCTCTCTCTCTCTCTCTCTCTCTCTCTCTCTCTCTCTCTCTCTCCCCCCCCACCCCCACCCTCTCTCTCTCTCTCAGCTTCCTGAAAAGTGAGTACTGAGCATCCAAGAAAACAGCTGCAGTTCTATTAGGCCCACCTGTGTCTGGAAGAGCAACTCAGGTCATCTGAACCATTTCTGCTATACCTAACATAGATCATATATTATTTACCACACTTGCCATCAGGCAACATTTAGTGATAGTTATAAAAATAAATAGATGACATCTTTAGAAAGAAATCAACATCAAGTATTTAAAAATGTAGAAGTCATCCCTTACAAGATATAACAGTGAGTAATCTCGTAAACTTTACAGTTAAGTCTAACTACTTAACTATTTTAATAAGGTTATGAAAGTAAATTTTAAAAATTGCTAAAAATTTAAATATATTAAAAAACAGTAGGAAGAAATTTTTTTAAAGTTATTTTTGGAAAAAGGGGAAGGAAAAAAGTGGAAATAGGCAGAGGAAGAAGTAAATCTAATGTCACTTTGAAAACGGCTCCACATGACCCTATATGGTGTTCTGAAGCTGAGATAACCACTCAGATTTGTTGCTGGTTGGGTTCAGGGGGCTGGGACTTCACATCCCACAGTGATCAGGGGTTGGACACGGGCTTCCTTAGGAAGAAAGCATGGGCTCTCTCGTTAGCCAAGGCAAAGAGGGTTAACTGAGGGCTACTGCTGCCCTAGTCCCGGGGGCTGAGGACATTAAAGTCTTTCCTATCCCAAGAGGATTAAAGCAGCTCGTCACAACATCCACTGACCAGTTCTTAACAATCCCACTAAGGAATTTTACCATTTTAGTACTGATTTTCTAAAAAAAAATAATAATTATCAAAATTTACTCAGTAAAAACACAGAAAAACTAAGATATTATAACAATGTTAAGCATTACAAATAAAATAAATTAGAAACCCCTCCCAAACTTTTTATTAAACTAAGATTTTAGTGATCATTTCTATTGAGATTGCAAAGAATAAACAAATTATAAACCAATTTCATTTATGAGCAGTTGCCAAAGTGTAAACATTGACAGATATAACCCAGCTCTGTGCTATAACACCATCATGCCCAAAAGGATTTAATTTAAGAAATGAAGATATAATGTGACAGGAAGTACAAACAGCTTGATAGATGCCCCTAAAAGGTCATTTAAATTTTTTGTGTGTAATTCATTTCTATTTTTTTTTTAAAGTTTGTATTCAGTATACTATGATTCAAAGAACTCTGTTTGTTTTTAGCAATCTACAGTTTATTAAAAGAGCAATTGACATCATATTTTATAAATGTGAAATGCTTTAGGACATTACTTATTAAAGTGAAAAATAATACGGATGCCTACTTTCACTGCCATTAGTCAACACTGTTTCCTATGTGCTAGTTAATGCAAATAGCAACTAGTTGGGTCAACTAGTCCCCAACTCAGGCATCTTAGACCAATTCTTAACCTGGCAAAATCGACAGAAAATGGAGTTTTACTCCCAATATTCTGCTATACCACAACAAATAATATCTATATGGATATTCCTACCCGAATTGAGTCCCAGTTCTGTTGCCTGGTATTTTGTCTTTATTTTATTTCAAGATCCAGATGAAATTATAAAATCCAATCACAAAGATTCTATTTCTAGCTTTATTATTAACTCCATCTTTCTGTCCTTCCAGGGAATAAATTCAGCATTGCTGCAATTATGGAAAAGATGGTGGATAGGTTCCTGAACCCCGCCAAGTAGCTTTACCTCTGGTACATGCTGTTTTCGTAACAAATGTCAACTGCTTGCTCACCAGTCTGGATTTCTAAATATCCGTTGGTCTTGCATTTTATTTCCTGGAGCCCCACCTGCCTAATAGTGTTGCCCCCACATCTTCTTATGAGCCCCAGCTGCTATCTGTCTGCCTGTACCCTTAACAGTTGTCTGTTTTCTAGACTTTCTTTCTAGACTCTCTTTCTAGAACTGTTTAACTCTAAAGCAATTTGACTCATTCCTTGGGGAGATATTTGTCCAGGTGGCAGAAGCTACTTTACTTAGGCTGGCCTTGCTCAGTATTGTTGAATAGTTAAAAATAAAATCCACTAGAATATTTAATCTAGGAGAGCCAAAGACTTGTCTGTTTTCTTCACTGCCATATTCCTGGTGCCTAATAAAGTAGCAAACAGAAGACACTGAAAGATTGTTTGTTGCGTATACAATAGTTAAATCTCAATTTAAAATCAGTTTATGGTTATGTTTTCAATAATGCTAATATGAGTGTTGTCAAGTTCAGAAATGCTAGGTGAAATAATGAAGATGAGAAAGCAAGAATAATTGCTTTTGGCAGATGCTATCATGGAGAAGTCTGTGAACGCACACGGGTTTGGATATTACATAATATAAAGGTATAAAGGTGTCTGGAGGACTTCGCAGATATGAAAGACAAGGTTCATGAAACAAAGGAACTCAGTATGTGGGGTAATTTAAATATGTGTAAGTATTTAGGATTAAAGAAAAATCCCTCCTTTCCCACTGGTAATTGCACAAAGCTTCGGAGAATCTCTTGTTTGTAAGAGTCTTGTATTTAGGTCCTGGTATATCATTAAAAATCTAATATGTGATATTATTCAAGTTACTTTGCCCCCTTTTTGCTTGAGATGTTTCTCATTTGTGCTATCCTCAATGTAATTATGTTCTTTGTATTCTCTGATGTTTAGTTATTCTATAAATCTATAAGCAGAGGCTCTGTTTTCAAGAACAAGGGCAGTGCTCCGCAGACACAGGCAATACTCTGGGATGTTTATCCTAATAAATGCAATATATGGGATGAATATTGAGCTATATGGGGCGATTCTGGCTCCTATTGGTGAGACATATGCTGGCTCGATCCAGATCATGGCATCATCTGCCAGGCAGAGAAGTTATCAAAGGCCTTTATTGGGCAAATAATGTTGGAAACAGCTGGCCTTGACCTGAAAGAGCCTCAGGATGTGGAGTCAGGTGACATCCTAGCCACTTAGATATTTATTTTATTGACCTGATTAAACTGGACTTAGGGGCCTCTTAGAGACAAAGACATTAATCCTATCGCAAATGGAGGTTTGGGTCTAAGAGATGTGAGCAAGAGGGCATGGTGGAGGCCAGAATGCAAGAAGGAACAATAGGGCCCGCGAGAGAATCTGTAATAAAAGTGGAAGCAATCTAGAATAATAATTTTAAAAATAATAATAAATTTTTAAAAACTTGGAAAGTAGGACCAAGAATTGCAGGGACATGGCTCTTCTGAATGAGGTGTTTGGTGTGATGCTGTGCCATGTTCCAACCCAGTCACACAGACGGTGTTATTTGTCTACAGGGAGAAAAATGACTGCATTTGTAACAGAGTTCTAAATTCCGAAAGTACCAGAGTCCAAGTGATCTGACCCTGAGGCCTCTCCCATGCCCCTAATTTAGAAAATATATAAAGAAGGGAAATTTTCCTTCTAGTTTTGTAAGTTTGGGTGTGGAAGCCATAGTGTCTGTACTCTAGCCTGCTGGTTACTCAGGAGTCACCTAAAGACATTTCCTAAAAATAAAAATTTCTTGTTTCTTAGTCCCAGAAATCAGAAATACTGATTGAACAGTTGGAGAGTAGAACATCGAATTATTGTAAATAAAGTTTAAAATTGGTCATTAAGAGTTTAGGGTTTCTTATACGTGAAGTCTTTTCCCTCTCTATTATTTAATATGAAAACAAATAATGACATATAAGGTTTATTTAAGCTCAAAACCAAAAAATATTGATTTTTTTTTTTTAAATGCTAAAGCTGGTTGCCCTCTTTATGCATAACTTCAGCTGAAAAGATCTGGAATACTCACATGGGCCCTTGTTATCACTAAATCATGACCAGCTGTTCTCCATTTACTTATTTAAACACTGTTGCTTGTTTGTAGCTGCTGAGGTTATTTACAAAGTCTGTCACTTTCCGTGACTTTTCATTATCTGCTTAATTTCTACCAAAAAAAAAAAAAAAGAAAATGCTGCCAGAAATCATGCCATGCCAGATGCCTCTATCTATCTCTCATGTTTCAGAGTCGCCAGGACATTGGGCAACATTTCATGCAACCATCCATCCATCTATGCAACAAGTTTTTCCTTTTCTGTTATTTTGCTTTCCCTATTTCCCCTCTCCATTCTACTTCACTTCATTTATAGTCCTCTTCCACTATTATTTTTTATTCATGAATCATTTATGTATTTAAGCAGGGGACACAAGTCAATTCCCTAAGAACCAAGTAAATAGTACCATCTTCTATGCAAATTGACTAGAATAGCACCTGGCAGGTATAGGCGTTTCATAAATGCTGGGCATTAACCAGATATTTTTGATAGCTGGCTATGTAGATAGCATGTTGCTATGGAAAGTATAGGATATAAAATATAATGCAGAGTTATTGTCATTTCTCTCTAGAACTGGCTACACAATTTGCTGGGCTCAGTGCAAATTGAAAATGTAGACCTCTGGTTCAAAAAATATTAAGAATTCCTACTTGGCGACAGCAGAGTGGGACCTTTCTGAGTGTGGGCACAAGCCACATACCCATAAAGCTGTGAAGATTACTATAACTTTAGTCAGAAAAGTATTTTTTGAATTATCAGGCTCCACTGAAAGTTTCGGAAAAAACTTTTAGCAAAACATACTCCACTTTTTTTTCTTAAAATATATCATGTTCTATTTTCACTGCTGGTAGAAAAAAAGGTAATACATGAAAAGAAGAAGAATATAATAGCAGAATTAAATATCACAAAGAAATTATCCTGATCACTAAATAATATTAACTTAAAAATATTTTGTAATTATTTTTAATGAGTCTACTCATCAGTATTAGAGGCGCATATCAAAAAACGGCATCTTTTTCCTCTCGCCCTTTTTCTTCCCCTCTTCCAATTCAGAGGATGCACATTCCTGCAGAGAAGATGTCAGTGATGAGCAATTAATACAGATTGAAATGCCATAATTTTTTAAAACATCAGGGAGAGAAAATAGGTTGAAATTTACATTAATTTGTATTGCATGGGTGCAGAGACTACCCTGATGATATTTGTTCACTTGGGCATAGAACACACATTTACACACTATTCCAATGGTTTACATATGTCTGCTTTGTATATGACCCAGGAACTAAAAATGATTTTCACTTTTAAAAAAAAAATTAAAAAATCAAAAGAAAAATAATAATTCATGACCTATGAAAATTATATAAAATTCGAATTTCAGAGTTCATAAATATTTATTGGAACACGGCCACGCCTATTCCTTTATGCATTGTTTGTGGTTGCTTTGGCCCTACCGCAGGCAGAGTTGAGTAGTTGTGACAGAGACCATATGGCCCATGAAGCCTAAAATATTTTCCATCTGAATCTTTACAGAAAAAGTTTGCTGACTTTTACTTCTATGTGAGAACTGTATCTTCATTAATGAATCTAGAATGATAACTGATTTGCGTTATATGTTTATTTGTTTGTTTGATATTGAAAACATAGGGAATAAAAAAGGAAAAACAGAGGGAGAGGGAAGGTGGGTTCCTTTTTTATGCAACATTGTCCTGGAGGCTGATCCATCTTCACAGATTCTCTTCTGAACAGACTCTCATTAGCCCATCTACATTACTCTTTTGTTTTTGTTTTTTGTTTGTTTGTTTGCTTTTGGGGATTTTTTTCTTTTTTTTTTTTTTTTTTTTGCTGAAAACATTTAAATTTTACTCTCTTGGCAAATTTCAGTTATACAGTAGTGTAACAACTATAGTCATCATACCATACATTATATCCTCAGACCTTATTCATCTCATAACTAAACATTTATACTCTTTACCAACCTCTCCCTATTTTCTCTACCCTCAGCCCCTGGCAACCACCTTTCTACTTTTTCTTTTTTTAAATTCCATATATAAGTGAGATCTTACAGTATTTGTCTTTCTCTGTCTGGCTTATTTCACTTAGCATAACGCCCTCCAGTTTCTTCCATGTTGTCGCAAATGACAGAATTTCTTTATTTTTAAGGCAGATCAGTATTCCATTTTGTGTGTATGTGTGTGTGTTTGCGCGCATGCGTGCACACACACACACACACACATATATATATATGTATATATATATATACATATATATCTCACATTTTTTAAACCTATTTATCCACTGACAGAAACTTAGGTAGTTATATTGCTCTTATATTATAAAAACTAACAGTAACACAAAAGAACACATCCCTTGTTCTAGACTGTATTAATTACATAATCTTACAGAATGTTGTGATGTTGGCCACATCACACTTATCATTGACTAATGTTGACTAAAATATCTAATGAAATTTAATGTCAGCTACTAACATCATAGTTCTCCCAACAGTAACTACACACACACACACACACACACACACACACACACACACACACACACACGACAATTGCAGCAATTTGCTTCTTGTTCAACTACATAAATACCTGTTATTTATTTTTTCTTACATAATGTTTCATATTTTTTGGTTGCAGTTGGCATACAATATTATATTAGTTTTAGGTGTGCAACAGTGTGATTAGACATTTATATAACTTATGAAATGATCACTCTGATGAATCCAGTACCCATCTGACACCATACATAGTTATTACAATAGTATTACTCTATTCCTTTTGCTGTATTTACATCCTCATGAATATTTTGTAACTATAGATTGGTACTTTTTGATCCCTTCTCCTTTTTCACCCATGCCTCTCCCATCTGACATCCGTCAGAATGTTCTCTGGAGAAACTTCCTTCTGACGAATGTTTCACAGAAACGTCTTTGATAAATACCGCTGTGGATGATCCCACTGGGCAAGAATAGGATGGTTCCTTCTAGAACTTACTAAACAGTGTCTTCTCTCAAGGAGCAAATTATGAGAGCAATGACTATAGATCTGGCTTGGGTAGATGAACCAGAATCTATGCTCATCAATAATATCTTTAAATGATTTCTAATTTTTCTTTTACACAAACCTTTTCTTTTCTATTTTATTCTTTTTTTGAAAAAATTTGCTCCCTCTCTGTCAACTAGACATTCTGCTAAAAGTTAAAAAGTTGACCCCAAATGACCTCAAGAGCAAGCAATAAAATATTTTGCAAGCTATTACTAAGAATGTTCAGAAAATCAATACAAGCCATTGTATTCTACCCTCATCAATACAAAGCCATTGTATTCTACCCTCATACTTTGTATCTCAAAAGGGCAAAACAAATTTGAATATCTAGCACTTTTGTTAGAGCCATACAACATCATTAGACTACACCTGAATAAAGCAAGTCTGAGAAGAAGCATTACTTAGAAACACCATTTAAAAAAAACAAAACAAAACAAAAACCCATTTCATGGAGTATTCTCTTCCAAAGTAGCACACAAACTCATTCTGGCATTTTGGAAATGAATCACTTCTTCTGATTGTCTCATCCAGGAAGAATAAATCATCCAATCTCAGAGAAGATGTCAAAATAAATACAAGAAGAAAACAAACTGTCTGGCATACTTACTCAAATGCCTCTCTACCTGCTTTAGATTTGGTTAGGGATTTCTTTTCCTGAGGAGAGCTTAGAGATTTTATTCCGTTGTTAAAGATAGTTGAGCACAAATGATTAGGACCATCTCAGGGTCTTACAAAAACTTTATTTGGGTTGCGTCATACTCATTTATCTGTCAAGTCATGGCTTTTTCAAGATATGATACAGTCCTTAAAGTTAAATTTCTATCACCTGACACAAAAATGCATATTCAAGGATGATTTATCAGTGTTCGTTTGAATGTCAGTCTTCCTCTTACCCCAATATTACAAAAGTGAGAGAGCATTGCTGGGGTGTCCAACCTTGCTGAGAAAAATGTCTTTGGCACTAACATCTCTCTATATGATCTACCAGGACATTGGATAAAATACCAAGAAGCTGTGATCTTAAAGTAATTTAAAAATAGTTTAATTAAAATGGCGTATAAACTGTGCCTAAGAGGGAGGAAATGTAATTTAACTAAACAAATATATGCTGAAAAATTGCACTTAAAAATCTACTTGAGAAATAATCAATTTTAAATAAATTTGCCACCTCAAAAAGTGAACTAGTTGAAAAAAAAATTTATTTTTATGTTAAAGAAATAGTATTCCAATAAAGTAGGAAATTACATATGTGTGTCTATTTTAAATGAGTTCTAATGTCTGTAGTTAAAGGGAAGTGCCAATAAAATCTGGGAATAGTTCATTTTTCCCAGCAAAGAAAATTGGGATATAGTAATCCTTACCTATACAGGCTTGGTTAATTAATGTTTGCACAGGGCTCTGAGTTCCTGCAATAATAATCTCCATATAAAGATGAAACAGACTGTTATGAACATCCAAGTAAGTCACTTGGAAAGGTTGTCTTAAAAACAAGGGTTTCAACCACTAAACAAAAAAAGTGATACTTTCATGTGGGTTACCATCAAAGACACTTCCAACTCACCAGTTCCAAAGAAAAATAGGAACATTAAAAAAAAAAAAGGGATAAAGAAAATATTCACTTCAGCACCGCCTCACACCCTCCCAAAGCAGCAGGCCCCTATACCAGCTGTTTATTGTTTGATTCCTTTCAGTGAGGCTCTGAGTTCAGACAGGTGTTATAGGATTAGTTACTGTTAACTGGTTAATATTCAAGGATGGACTTTCCCCAAAATATATGAGTTTAATAAGAAAGCTATTTGAGATGCTTATAAAACAAACTTCAATATTCCTTTTTAAATAAAGGTACTCCTCTCTAATGCTATCATTCTAGGCACATAGACAGTCTTGCCTTATTGTTGCCTGGCTATTACTGCCTGATTATTATGAGTGTTGGATAAAATAATTCCTGATCTAAATGACAGGTTTGGGAGAGAGAAGATTTGCTGATCTTTGACAATATCTAAAAAATAGGCGCATTTTTTTTCTAAGTCAAATTCTCCTACCCAATGTCATTACACTAATTCCAACTTCCTTTTTAAATCAAATTCTTTCTACATGAAGAGAATATTTTGATAGACAGAGCTCATAGTGCATAGGACTTAAAAATAGGCAACTGATTCAAGGAGCAGAGCCCTCCCTGATTGCTTTTCAGATCTAGCTAAAGTCACCAATTACTGGATTCTCGAGAGACTAGACCTTACAATGAGTTTCCTGACCCCAAGAGGATTTAGATAAGCTCTGGATAAGTTCTGTTCTGTGACATGGGCACCAAGCTGCTTAGCAGCAAAATGTTTCCCCTCTCTAACACATCAACCAACATTTCCCCAAGATTTATGAAGATGCAACAGGACGAAGGTGCTGAGTGTCTCAGTGTGAGAGCAGTTTTCACTAACCTTATATTACGTTTAAGAACCTTAGGTCATTTGCAACCTCTTCGGAGTTCTTTCCTTCCTAAGTTCAAGGATGGAAGGGACCCTGCAGGTGGTTCTGTTCTTCCCTCCCCCAGTGGTGGGCAGCACCAGCCAGACAGGGCTTAGGAAAGGTGTTTGCTTAATTGTCACGATGGGGGTATGGCATCTATAAGAAGAAAGCCAGCAACATCTCTGAGTGTTGGTTACACACCAAATGTCTGAGGAGAGGCAGTGTTGGGACTGCCTGGTTCAGGTCCCAGCTCTGCCAAATCCTGATCACCTCTCTGAACTTCTGTTCCCTGTTTATGATAAAGAATGTATTAAAGAAAGAATCAGATTGGATATTGTGATGGGTGAATAGGAGAACATCTCAGAAGTTTAGAAGAAGACCAGGTACACTGGAAGCTCTTAATAAATCTTAGCAAGTATGCAAAACAAACAAACAAAAAGGTACTGTTATTCCCATTTTACATTTGAAGAAATTGAATATCAGAAATGTAAAAAATTTCTGGTAACTAGGATCATACTAGTTAATAAATGGAAGACTTGAGTTGTGAGTCTAGGACTGTTCCTTTGAAAAGCCCCTTCTTCCTGTGCCCTTGGGACCAGTCCATGCTAATATTGTTGGCGGACTGTTACTGAGCACAGGGTGGGATCCAAGGGGCGGGAGATAGGTCATGGTGCCCAGGAAGCTACAAAGAGAAGTTAATGCTCCAGAAGAAAGAATTGAGTTTCCCCTCAGTCCTCTTTTACAAAGCAGTTTCTCCAGAAAAGAATGTCACAGTTAAGGGAAAAATGAGGAAATTGGCATCAGGCTGAGCATATGCCACATACTGGTTTCTGAGACACAAACTTTATGTGCTTCTTCTTATCTACCTTGCGCAACAGCATCCACTGTTGGTGTTATTATCCTCATTTTATAGATGAAGAAATGGAAGCTCAGAAAAGTAAAGCATTGGTCTCAAGGTTAAGGGCTGATTGGTGAAACTGAGGCACTCCCACAGACATCCCTGTCTACTTTCCACTCCCACACTGCTTTCTGCGCAGTATCCTACCTAAATGTACTAATTCCTGAATGGAACTTAGAACAAATGGCTTCATTAACAATCGGGAAGTTACAATTCTAGCCAGACCTTGGGCTATGGCAAAGACGGGACAGGCACCAAGGGCTGTGGCAATGCAGGGAAGGGGGTGGAGAGATTTATGGAGCGAAAAAACACCAGCTCTCATTGTTACTTGCAGGCAGTTAGAATACAACAGGCCACTCACCATGCTGGATGTCAGAGAGGATTTAGAGTAACAAGCAGTTAAAAATAGATTTTGCCATTAATGCATTTCTGATTAATGCCTTCTGCTCCATTCAGAAGTAAAATAAGTTCATTTTCTTTTCAGAAGATCCACACCTTGGAGATTCTATAAATAAAGCTCCTAATTTAACTTCTGTGAAGGAATGGTAACATCTCTTTGAGTGAAATTACTACCTTTTAGAGGCACTATCGCTCCCTGTTTGCCTCTGCTTCCCTGAACACTCATTAGCCTTCCTCTGGATAGAAAAGTTTTGTACAGGCCCCAAAATGCTGAGCGTCCTTAGGTTGAAGGGTGTTTGTTCACTGAGCCCATCTGACTCAGCAGTGACATTTGTGCAGAGGAAATCTCTCTTGCCTGTCTTACTTAGCTTTGCTCTCCTTCCTCTTTCAATTGAAGAAGTATGATTTTTCTTTTCTGCTCAAGTTATATTCAGAAAGCAAAGGAAGTACATAATTATTTGGTTATCCTTTGCATCCTTCTGCTGCATATTTCACAGGAAATCTTATTATTAAAATAAGAATATTATTCGTGATCTACTAAAATAGATTTAGGTTGATCAAAAGCCACTGTGGGAAGGGTGAAATAAAAACTGCACCCTGCAGCAAAAAGGTCAATTTTGTTGAGTTATAGCACAGAACACATTGTCAATTGAATGATGACCAGAGCAGTAAATTCTAGGGATTCTTGGGAGAAAGTATTTCTTACTCTCTTGGTTGAAAAAACTCATGGTGTTCCAGAGTTTTCTTCAGTTGCCTTGAACAATTAAAATATCAAAGAATGTTGGGGACAGGTGCCAAATCCTGCCACTAAGGCAATCCAGCATATGCTTGATGGGCCTTGACGTGGGGGGCTATCACAGGAAAGGTGCCCAGCACTTTGAAACTTCTTTTTCTTAGCCCTTTAGAAGAAGGAGAAACGAGGACTCCATCAGCATCCCATCACATATAGTATGACAGAATACGGGCTCAGAAAGCCTCTGGGCTTCTTTTCATATCTTGCACCAAAATAATTAAATCCATCATCGATCGCCATCTGCCTCTGTGCTGACCTAAAAGTGAGAGTTGAGCAACACTCAGTACCAGTTCCTTAATTACCCAATGTCATGGCGTCATGAAATAATGGTAATTACAAAGTTTTTGATTTTCCACAGTGAGGAAGAAAATTATCCAAGGACCCTTACAGCTACCGCTGTGGAAGCCAGACACAGTCGCTCACAGATGAGACTTAATTTTATCTCCAGATTCCCCTGGTAGAGATTTGCCTGATTTAAAACAAAATAGAACCAAATAAACAAAAATATCTTCCCAACATAAGAGAGAGCTCTCTGTTTACTCACTGTGTGACTGTAGGTAAATTGTTCCACTTTGGTTTTCTTATCATACAGTGGAGTTAGGAAGATACCTACATCATAGGACAGTTTTAAGAATGAGATGAGTACTTAGAACAGTGCCGGGCAACTAGCTATTCAGGTGTTACCTGTTATCTTTAATCTTTTAGATCGAGGCATGTCTATACTGTAGATACACACGGGAATGACAGCCTGAGTGTACATTCATCCCTGACTCACCCAACCCCTCTCTAACACCGCAATACGAATAACTATCTGAGCTTGATTTTCTCCACTTTTTTTAAACTGACCACACTTGCCTCTACCACAAGGATATGGTAAAAACCACCTACTGGCTGTTCCCACAAGGTTCTTTTGCTCTATGGAGTGACTGATATGAAAATGAATTTGCTAAATTCAAAATCCAATGTGACAGCCATGCAGACCACAGCTCTACCTGAAAATATTAAAGCTGAAGCATGAAGTAATGTTTCAATATCATATTTTCATTGAGCTGAGATTTCATAGATTAAAATTTTAAGTAACAATGCCTGACAATTCAGTATTTTGTTGTTGTTTACCATTTTTGTTCTTTTAAGTTTTTCTGAGGATTTTTCTGTGCAGCAGGCTAAACAAATGTTAGCTTAGCTCCATGTGCAATTGCCTATCAGGGGATTCTGTGAATGAGTTAGTGCCTTAGGCACAATAAACATCTATTTATGAGTTTTCCAGGGATCTACTATAGCCAAATAAAGCTATGCATGAGAGGGTCCTATTTAAAGCTAAGTTAATCAGCCAATGAACAGTGCTAGAAGGAAAGAAAGTGACAAAAGGAAGGGATGGGGAAGGTCCATGCCTGGATGGGCAAGCAGCAGCAGGTCAATGCCTGAGGACCAGGCAGAAGGGAACACGTTCGCACTAAAGACACTCTTCTTTGTATTAATCACGCCAGTGTGGATGAAATGAAAGGTGAGCCATGGGAAGCTAACCCAGCATGAGTCAGTGTTCCACAGCTCCCAGAGCTACAGAACCCAGTCAACAGCACTGGACTGTGGGCCAGAAGAGCTTAACATCACCTCAGAAGGGTTCCCTCCAGACATTCTTTGTGTCGAAAGTCATTAGACATTTCCAGCAAGCAGGCTGATCGATTTTAAAATACCTCATATCTCATTCTTTAAAATGCCAAAAGCTGTTGTCTTCTAGTTTAAAAAGAGATAATAGCATGTAACACACTATTAAATATAGGTATGTTATTTACATGTTATTTATGTTACCCATACAGCCTTACTAATTGCCATGTTCTTTATCTTTAAGAGTTATGGGTTGGAGCTTGGTGCACGAGGCTTAAGGTACAACGTCTAACCTCACACACATACTGAAGGAGTGTAAATAACAGTCCAATGCTACTAAAACTAAAGACTTGATAGGCACTACAGTAAATGCAATATTTAATTGCTCCTTCTTTTCTCTCTTTACTTGTTTTCATTTAATGAGAAGTGCTTTCACCTGGACATGTTATGGCAGTTGTGTTCATGCCGTGGGACTGGGGAAGGCTGACTGAGTAAGGCCAGACGCGGAAAAAATTGGGATGCCCATCAATTGTCATTACCACTTATCATCTTTGCCGTCTTCTCTATCTCCTTGTTCTTTGTGATTCTTTGCCTCCCACCTCACTGCTACACAGCACCCTTGTCCCCTCACCTTTCTCCCCTTATCAAAACCTATTCTCAAAAAATAATGATACCCTTTCACATTTGGAATGACAAACAAAAAACTTCTACTTCTCAGCTATCCTTTAAGAATCAGCATTTTGACAGATATCAAAGCTTTAATATAGAGAAGAAAGGTCTAAGGTAAGGATATACTTTGAAGAGTTCATTATTTCAACAGCAAAATGCCTTCAATGTGTTTGAATCTATTCTATATATTATTGGAACTAGAGCAACATGGAGTTTGCCCTCACACTATTCACAGCCTAACAACAGAGACATAAATATGAATACCGTGTGGCACTGAGATATGAAAAATGACACAGGAGAGGTACAGAAAAGGCTCTGAAGAGAAAAGAATTCACTCTCCCTAGGGACGTGGCAGAATGTCAGATTCTTGGTCTTAAAGAAATGTAGGCACTTTGCCATGGAGGGGTAGGAAAAGGGCCAACCCTACAAAAGCCAGAGAATGTGAAAGTGGTTATGGGGGGGGGGGGCAAGGGGAATAGAGGCTTGAATAAAACACTGTTTGAGAATTGGCCAGTGGAAGATTCCCTGTGAACTTAAAGTCACACACCCTTAGGTGACTCTGGACGAACAAGATCAGGCCTGTGAATATGAACATCACTTGCAGGTAAGGGTTATATTTATAAAAGAAACTGTGGTGGACTGTCTTGCCCATCGCTCTGTCACTTTGCAGAACTTCACTGCCACGGTCAAAACTGGTGATCTCATCTTGAAGATTTTCAAGGGAAAGAGTTTCTATTTTTCCTGGTTAGAAGGTCTAGCATCTACCAAACCTTATTCTTGAGAGCTGAGGAGTCTTAAAAAAGAGGACACGGGTGTGAGAATTAAGCAAGCAGTAGGCAAATGTCCATAGCTGAACATAAGCCTTCCTCCGCAGTCTACCTTATAGTCTAGATGGTATCTGCCATTACCTTTGTCTCATTAGTTTCCCACTATTTATCACTTAGGTCCACTAATCAATATGTTCCCCCAAACATTGGGTTTTTGTTTGGATACTGTTAGAATTCTCCCAGGATGGTTGGAGAGAAATTTCAATTACAACTCATTTCCTCAGCAGCTTGGGGGTGTTGGGGGGGGGGGGGAGGGTAGAGGTGATCCCTACCAAAAGAAGTTTCATTTTTTTTTCTCTGAATTTGGTGAAATTTTCGCTTTAGAGCACTTTTTATCTTCACTTCCTTCCTCTCTCCTTCCCTCTTCCTGCCTCTGTCACCACTGCTGCCTTCCTCTTCTCCCCTGCCCTCTTCCTCTCCTCTCTCTTCTCCTCTTCCCCATTCCTTCCTTTCCCCTGTCTCCCCCTCCCCTCCTCTTCCCTTCCTTCCTTCCTTCCTCCTCCTCCTCCTCCTTCTCCTTTTTCTTCTTATTTCTATTCTGTTTTTAGTTTGGCTTCTTTGAGAAAGACATGGAAGTTTCCTTATAAAGAGATGCACTGCCTACTTAGTTAATGTGGTTTAATGTTTGCTTTTGAGTCTCCTAGAGCAGTTCTGAATGATACCACTTCGCAGTTACCAAAGAGGTACTAAGTATAATGTTCCCTGTATTATTCCCAGGGCACCAGCACTACACATATGACCCTCTGGTCATTTTAGTTACCACCATAGGTGTGGGCAGTAACATATTTGTGCTTAATCATTGTTGTACTCAGAATCCTGTCAGTGGACATGTTGCTTTTTCTGCCTAGCCATTTTGCTGGTGGTTTAAACTCCATGCCCCCAAACCAGTTTTCTTTTATTTTTGCCAGCAATGGCCTAGTAAACCTTTTTGAAAATTAAATTTATTGAGGTGACATTGGTTAATAAAATTATATAGGTTTCAAGTGTACACTTCTATAGTGCATCATCTGTATATTGCATTGTGTTCACTATCTAAAGTCAAATCTCCTTCCATCACCTTGACCTCTTTTACCCTTTTTTATCTTCCCCACCTCCCCGCTTTCTTCTGGTAATCACCATACTCTGCTCTGTGTCTATGAGTTTTTGTATGTTTGTCTTGTTCATTTGCTGCTTCCAGTTTTATTTCCCACATATGAGTGAAATCATATGGTTCTTGACTTTCTGACTTATTTTGCTTAACATAATACTCTCAAGATCCATCTATGTTGTCACAAATGTCAGTATTTCATTTCTATATATATATATATATATTACAACTTCTTTATCCAATCATCCATTGAAAGACACTTCAGTTGTCTCCATGGCAGCCAAAGCAGCCAACATACATTCTTTCATCTAGACCTTACCTCATAACAAGAGTGGAAGATAAGGGAACTCAGCTCTCAGGAGGTCAGAAACAGAGGATTGCTATTGCCCAAGCCCTCATCAGACGACCTCAAATCCTGCTCCTGGATGAAGCTACATCAGCTCTGGATACTGAAAGTGAAAAAATTGTTCAAGAAGCCGTGGATAAAGCCATAGAAGGCCACACCTGCCTTGTGATCGCTCGCCGCCTGTCTACCATCCAGAATACAGACTTAATAGTGGTATTTCGGAATGGCAAAATCAAAGGGCACAGCGCACATCAACAGCTGCTTGTGCAGAAAGGCATCTATTTTTCCATGGTTACTGTCCAGGTTGGCATACAGAACTTATGAACTCTTATTATAGTGTGTCTTAAAAATAAACTTAAAGCATTCTACAAAAAAAAAAAAAAAGAAAGAAAGAAAGAAAGAAAAGAAAAAGAAAAGAAAGAAAGAAAGAGAAAAAGAAAAAGAAAAAGAAAAACCGCATTGCATGATGGGAACTGCAGTGTGACATGCCTTGCTGCAATGAACATAGGGGTACATATGTCTTTTCAAATAAATATTTTCAAATTTTTCAGGTAGACATGCAGAAGAGGGATTGCTGGGTCATATAACCTCGGACATGGAAGTTAAAAACTTTAGTTTAACAAAGGAATTCTAAGAAGAACAGAGGACTGGAATAGTCACAGTAGAGAAGAGAAGAGGAGAAACCAGGGGTATGCGCTTGATCTTAGCCAAAAGGCCGAGAAATGATAAACTAGGGTATACAAATGTGGCCACGCAAGACTCATTTATGCCTAGATAAATAAAGCATCCTCATCTTCTCACTATATATCCAAGAGAATAGCTTTATGGTGTGAAATGTTGTGGCAAGTTCTGAGCTCATACTGACCAGTTCTCAATGGGAGTTCTTGGAAAGGTGATAGGGTGAAATTGATTTAAGGAAGATAAATGATATTTTGAACCCATTCCTCCCTCTCACCGAAGTTCAGGCCAAAGAAAATGGCTTTACCCATTTTTCCAGTGGTTTAGCGCTTCCATTTGCTCCAAGGAATAAAGCTAATTCCTGCTTGGGATTCACCTCTTCACTCTTTTCAAATACACTCAGGATGGCTTAGTAACTAAAAGAAATAACTTAGTTTTTGGAATTTGATTTGATTTCAAGTATTCTATAAAACACAATTCTCGACTGACTCTTTTGTATTCAGAAAACAAATGTATCAGTTTCTTTTTCCAACAATCATTTATTCCTCCCAAGTGAACTGAATTATAATTAAGCAAAATAATTCATTTGAAAGCATCTATTCATTTCATACTGCGGAGGATATACAAAAGCTTGAGAGATATGGCCACTGTGGTCTCAATCTTGGTGGCACGAGAGGCTGTCAATGTTTACACAACTTGATCAAAGAAAGAGCCAGTGAGTGCCCATATGGTACGGACATAGGTGATGCTAGAGCGCAGACATTGCTAATTCTGAGTGATTAATACGCCTGCGATGGTTAGCCTTTCCCAAATAATGAAGGCATAGAATAGTGTTCACTTCTAAGATTCTTTCCATTCTCATTCGCAGGAAGGTTACATGAGAAGCACTGTGACATCTGGGGATGGGGCAGTATTTGGGCCAGAGAGCAGTTGCATCCTGGGCAGACCACTTGAGAAATGTTGGCATTAGCACATCAGCATCTGCCTCTGAAGCCCAGCAAAGGTGCCAGATGTTGTTTGTGAGATAATCACTCTTAACGTGCTTGGAATTTCTTTCCTGCACAATAGCACTGCAAATATCCAGTCAGAAGAGCAGAGCCCACTACTGAAAATGAAGTAAGAGGGAAAAAGGAGAGAGGCCCAGAAAACCGTTTTATTGTTATGACTTAAGCCTGTTTTTTTTTTTTTTTGGAATATTTTTTCTTTTAATATGCCAAAATAAGCATTAAGTATTTCATTAGAACAGCATTATATTTATTTAATAAATAATATGTCTTGTGGGGTGGAGGTTAAGTACAAAGACTCATTCTAATAGTAATACTTAGTGTCTACATAACATTTGAATTACAGAGTTATTTTGCACTTATTAATTTATTTAATCTAATAGGTGTCTATGTAAAGGCAAGATGTAAGAAGATCTTGATTCATAAAGATCAAGGGAGTAGGGACAAGAGCAGTGACAAGGCAAAGCCTCAAGCCTCTTCTATGAGTTGATATCCTGCCAGTAACATAATAGTAGTAGTTGTTGGTCCTAGTTCAGCCTCTTTCTAACTTTAAAAGTGGAGCTGTTACCTAATGTATAATGCCAGGCTCTGAGATAAGGTTTTCTTTTCCATTTATTATGTGGCCAAATGAAATGACAAATAGTTTTCCAATCAAAAAGAAGAATGCAAACCCAGCAAGCCACATAGACATAATAAAATGTAGTGCAAGCATACAATACTGGCTCAGGGAAGTTCTGCCTGGCTCCTTTGTGCTTTTGGCATCCTGCATTCTCCATCACAAGAATAATTATTTTGGAAATTCTCGCAGCCTGTGGTCAATGTTAGCTCCTATGGCAGAGTCTGGGCATCACCCTGCCAGTTAGTCAATACTGATTTTGGAAAGTTCCTACTGAGTGCTCAGCAGCATGTTCAATTCCAAGGGAAATACAGTATAAATCGAAAACTTTAAGGGCTTACAGACTAGTTGCGGAAAGATTTACCTCGATGGAAAGGGGAAATATTAAAATGGCATTTGATGAGGAGAACCAGGAACTCTTAAATCCGACCCTCAGGTTATAGTTATTGACTGCCATGTAACACACTTTCTTGAAATGAAGTGGAGGAAAACAATAAGCGTTTTATAATTCTCACACATTTTGTTAGAAATTTACATAGGGCCTTGCTTATGCTCCATAATGCCTGGGGCCTTAGCACCAAATGCTGGGGAGGACTCAAATAGTTGGGGACTGCCAATATCTGGAGATTTTTTCACTCACATATCTCATATATCTAGGTTGGCTCAAAGGCTGGGCTCAACTGGGGCTATTGACCAGGCACCTACATGCATGCATGCACGCACGCATGCATGCACACACGCTCTCACACACATAATGTAAATCGAGCACCATTGCATGCCACGCTTTTTCTAGACACAATAATGCCTATTCCAGCTTACATTCTTCCTAGATGAGAAACCCAAAGCACATAGGAACAAAATAAGGAATTTTCCAGGTTCTTTTCTAATAGAGAGGAACTAATATATTTGAAACAGAGAGAACTCAGAGATACTTATACCAGTAAAAAGTTTAGTCAAGAGTGCAGAAACCTCTCTAGGACAAGATTTAATGCAGATGACTAAGAGTCTAAGACAGCCTTTGGAAAGGGGGGGGGGGCAAGAAATATATGGGAGGGTGCTATTGGCTCAGGAAATCAAAAGCATTTGAATGTCAAGGGTGCCACCATCAATGATGGGGTAGGCTGAGAACCTGGTTCTCTCCAGAGGGATCTAGAAAGACAAGCACTATTTGCAGCAAAAAGAGAAAGTAATTTTGGTCCCAGCCCCTTTCTTGCTTCTTGGAGTTTAAGGCTAGAATGCTTGGGGCTGTGACAGTCATCTCATAGCCTAGAGAAGAGACACCATTCATATGTGAGGATGAAGAAGCCAAGGGCTGATGTACCAATTCTTTAATCTTCCATTTTTAAATTTATTGTTATGTGAGATGAATTCACTCCTGCTCTTACTGAAGCTTCCTCTAATTTGTAGCTGAATATATCTAAACTGAAACATACACAGTAGAGAAGCAGACACTGACAGATTTCTGTGATGGTGGCAAGTAATCTTGGCTTGAAATCATAGATTGAGAGCTGTGTTACAGAGGGAAGCGACCTTGTCTGATCTCAGGAAGCTTAGTACCACCATTTTGTGTCATAACCATCGTGAATCCTACTCCTGTCAATGGGCAATAACTACAAGAACATGGGGAATCCAAGACCTAGATTGCAAAGCCTGCAAAGTTAGGTAGATACATCCATTCTGCTCTTGAATGTTGGCGAACTACAATAAAGCCAACGGAAAATAAAAAACTGGTTTTCTTTATTCTCCAGTCTACATGGTATAAACGGTGAACACCGTGGATTTTCATTTTACCAGTCCAGCCACGCATAGAAACACAGGTTTCTCAGATTTCTTGACCTCTTTCAATCTTCAAATTCCTGGGGGAGGGTCACTGGTCTGGCCGTCTCTGTAACAATGTGACATGTGACAGGGAGAGGGGCAGCAGGTCAGTGGCGAGTGCCAGAAAACGAGGATAGGAGGGTGAGCAGCCAACCACCCAGGGCCTCCGTGCTGGAAGCTGTCTGGGTTAGGCCCAAGGTCATCTGGAAATGGAGTGCCACTGCCATTCAACACACGTAATGAGAAGCAGTGCAGATAAGCAAGCCGGGCGTCTTGTCCTGTGGAATCCCAGAATGAAATACGGCACAAGAAGTTCAAGAAGAGCGGGGATAGTGAGAGTGCTCCTGGAACACGGAGGGCAAACTAGAAACTGTTTTCTGCTCTCCAATGGCATTTAACACCTTGAACACATCTACAGGGAGCATGAATACTTCATTTATGATAATCGGGTGTGATTTAGAATACCTCCATGTCCTGTGACAAATTACCCCTCTGCCTTCTGGCAGACACTGTATTTCTTCAGCTTAAATCTTTATTTCCAGGTTCAAATTCACTGGAGAAAGCAAGTACTTTATGTCACCATAACAGCATGCATATAGCTATATAACTTGTTTTTACAAATTCAAATATCCAGGCCTCTCCACTTGATTAAGTGAAGGTGAGCTGAGGCCGAGGAATCCAGCTGATTCTAGATACAAATGGTCTGAGCAACATGGCTTTGTTTTCTTCAGTGTGAATGCAAGTCCCACGGGCAAGTCTTAAGAAAGAAAGCCCTCCAAAGTGGTACAGTTCTGAAGAGAAAGATATGGAATGGTAGAATGGGGTGGTTGGAATGACGGCGGGGGCGGGGGGGCGGTGAATAATGCAAAATTAAATTGAGTTGCCCAGTAAAGTTCATATGGCTAAATCCACCACACAGATTTCCTAAGGGGAGTCAGAAAGGCTAGGGTATAACTTCCAGAGAAATTTTCTGTCGCAAGTGGATTTGAAAACTGGGGGCTAAGTGAAGGCCGATGTTTATTATTTATCCAATACCTGACCTTCTCTGTCACTTCTGCTATGAATTAAGAGATTGGCAGAAACTCCAGTATAGTCCTCTGCCCTGTGCCCCGCCCTGAGGAATGCTTTCAAGTAAAAAGTGGAGAACGAACACTCAAAGGGGAGATGGGGAACAGCTGGGATTTATTTCAGTGTGTCAGCTTGACACAAACATGGGTGAAGGCCAGATATGGATTGGTGACTCACCCACATTTAGATGCAGTTTGTGTAAAATGTTTTCATTTCCGCATCATGGAAGCAAATCTGAAAGCTTTCACTCAAACTGTGGAATTTAATTTCTTGCAACAAAAAGTGACCTACCCCCAAGCACAGCTTTAAAAAGTCCCACTTTGACTCCTGCTTAGTTTCCAAATCTAGTTTAACTAGTTTGTATTTAATTCCAGCATAGAAAAAAACAAAATGCCTCTTGGTAATCCTCTGCCCCTGCATGCATTGTTTTTAAACAGGAATGAATTAAAGTTTGATTAATCTTTAGTACTACATAATCCTTTCAAAATAGACTATCCTTTTGAAAGGCGCTAATATTACAGCCTGAATGTCTGCACTTTGTGTGTATGTGTGTATGTGGTGGAGTGTCAAGAGAGATCAGGAGAGTCTGTTAGCCAGTGTCTGTAGCCATCTGCTCCTTGAATATTTATTTTGTAAAGGAGTCTTACCACTTTTTGAAGGCTTTCAGAAGAGGCAAGAATTAAAATAGTAAGGATTTATATACTGCCTCCAGATTTTTTGTCCATCATCATTTTTTAATGTTTGTGATAAAACCAGTCTTTAGGAAACTTCTACCTGAGCTTGGATGTAATGGGCACTGTCTCGTGCATCTTATCACACATACAAAAAGGCTATGAAGATCGAAAAAACTCCTGACCATTATCAGAGTGCCTGAAAGACAGACCTTTTGTGGCAGACAGTTCAAAATTATTTCTTAACAGCTTTACTGAGGTATCATTTACATATAAAAAAAATGTATATATTTAAAATGTGCAACTGGATATGTTAATATACACATACATTGTGAAAAATATCACCATAATCAAGCTAATTAACATATTCATCACTTCTACACAGTTATCATTGTGCACGTGTGTATCATGTTTTCTTCTTTCATTCATTTGAATAACTGAAACTTTGTACCCTTAAACCAGCAGCACCATTTCTCAGGCGCCCAGTGCTGGCAGCCACCATCCTACTTCTAACTCTGTAGACTCTGAATGTGAGATCATGTGGTATTTCTCTTTCTGTGTCTGGCTTCTTTTGCATAGCCCCATGTTCTCCAGCTTCATCCATGTTGTCAAAATGGCAGGATTTCCTTCTCTTTCTAAGTGTGTGTGTGTGTGTGTGTGTGTGTGTGTGTGTGTGTGTGTGTGTTACATTTTCTTTATTTATTCATCTGTTGAAGAACTCTTTGGTTTTTTTCCATGTCTTTGTGATTGTGAACAATGCTGCAATAAATATGGGAGTCGAAATCTCTTAGAGACTCTGATTTCCATTCTTTTGGATATATACCCAGAAGTGAAATTACTGGATCATATAGTTTTATTTTTATTTTTTGAGCAAGTTCAATACCATAAATTAGCACAGCTATTATGACAATCAGTATAGAGGTTCAAAATTATTTATTGAGCAATTACTCTGTATCAGGCTTGAGATATATCAGTGGGACCAATATCTACCTCCTGACCTTTGGTAACCCATCTTTTTAATCTTGTTTTCCCATTAAGAAAAATTGACAGAATTGAACTAGACATCACAGCATGGCTCTAACATTCAATAGAATCAAAGAGCTTGTAATTCTTGTGTACTGGCAATAATCACATGTTAGTGGGTACTGGTTATAAGAAGGAATTTGACTAAAGTAAGACTTCAAAGGATGAAAATGATTTTTTCTGTGTCAATAGATGATTGCCTCATTCTTCATAGCATGGAACAAAGTCACACATGAGCTCCTTCAAATTCCTTCCATCAGATCTAAGAAGCTGCATACATCCTCCGCTCTGCACCCTCTTGTGCACAAAGGCCAGTATGTTTCCTGCAGCACTCTGTCACCTCTCAGGGACCTCACTCAGCTGTCATTCCATCCTCTGATACTCTCTTGGACCCTTCCTATTAGATATCAAGTACCCTCTGCCTTTCCCATGTTAAAAAAGTCTCTTTTTTTTTTTTTTGAATCCTACAATCTCTTTAAACTACTGATCCACTATCTGGACTCTATTTCAAGGTAAAACATCTCAAAGAATATCTACGTATTCTGGTTACATATCCTCACTGACCATATACTCCTCCATCTGCTTTGAACCTGCCAAGACTGATCTTACTAGAATCATCAACAACTTCTATATTACTAGAGATAAGGGGCCCTTGTTAGTCTCTATCCTATATTTTGTCTTTTCTCAGAAGTCTACTTGGTTGACCATGTCACGCTTAAGGAGTTTTTTCTCTTTGTACCCATAATCACACACTCTCCTGCTTTCCTCTTCTGGTCATGCCTGTCTCAAGACTCTTTAGTCCTAGGCTGTTCCCATTCTATACTTGTTCTACACTCTCTTACAGTTACGCCTACTCACTACAAGCCATTTAAGCATCTCCCCTCTGATGCATGACACTTATAGTCCACATATACGTCATATCTTAATATCTCTATTCAAATGTCCCTAAAGCTTCTCAAATGATCATATCCAAAACTGAATCACTATCTATTCCTCTTCAAATTCTCTTTTTCCCATATATTTCCTATATTAAAAGTTGGTACCATTATCTATTTGCTCAGGTCATTACCATGAAGAAATACTTTTGACATGCCACTTTATTTCACAAATTCAATAGTTTATCACCAAGTGTTTTGATTCTACATCCAAAGTATATTTAAATCTATTAACTTCTCTCCATCTCTATTTCTACTACCCTAGTACAAGCCATCATATTCTTTTTTCTGATTCATCCACTCAGTTCCTACCAACTAGTTTTATATCTTCTGCATCCAATTCTTTTTCCTTATAACTGTTACATTCATGTTTTTTAGAGTGCAAGTATCGTGACAAAATGTTTCTGCTTAGACCGTTTCAAAAGCGTCTTTTACCTGTAAAAGTCTGAAATATTTAGACTGAGCATAAATCCTGTGTGATCTGGTCCCTGCATGCTTCTGCAAGCTCGCTGCATATCCATTTCCCCTCCCTCGCTCCATTTATGCAGCATCATGGATCCTCTTTCATATCCTTCTTCCTTGTGACTTCTTTATTTGATGTTCTCTTTGCCCAGAATTCATTCTTCACCTGTTTGCCAGTCAATCCCCTATGCGTTCTTCAGTCTGCCTCAGCTAAAGTGCCATTCCTTCATGGGAAACTTGCCTGACCTTCTTTCACAAATTTGGGCCCCAGTAATGTGCTTTTAGACAAATCATACTTATCACTATTTTATTCCAGCAACTAGCATGTTGCCAGGAGCTTAAAAGGCACTCTAAAAATATTTGTTAAACAAATGCTATTGAGGAGAGGAGATTTATGATTTTCTAAAAGATCTACATTTAAAGGGTGAAAACATTGAATAAGAAGGGTTTGGACTCTGAATTGAGGTTTATCAATGATCGGTCAACAAGTGATTTTGACAACTGGTACCCTCTATCTCTAACTTAAGCTAGAACACCCCAGAAACAATGCAGCTAAATTAGTTCAATTATTCCTTACAGCATGTAAATGGTTTGACATAAAGCACTTTTGGAGAAACGCCAGCAACCTAGAGAGAATTGGCCCAACAGAGAGCCCAGGCTTTGAAGTTAGGCACAGCTTGTAATCCTGACCTTTCTAGTTAATAAGTGATAGCTTCTGAAACCTTATTGTATGTCCTGCAGGGTACATTTGAAAAAGGATTGTATGTTGTTTTCCTCATGAAGCTCCACTCTATGTTGGAGAAGAAGAAACAGAAAACTCTCATTTTAGGAATATTTCTATAGCTCCTGAATAACTGATTTGTTCAGAAGCCTTACAAATGTAGTAATTTATTATAGCTTCCTCTTCATGATGCACTCTAGAAGTTTAAAATCAAATTATTCACCTACTTCTAGGACATGTGTATAAATTTTCAGCCTGTGATTTGATACTGATATTCATTATGATTTTATCCTTCTTCATACTGTAATTTTCTATTTGACTCACTTCTTTTCATTATCTTAAATTTATTTATAATACATATAGAAATATATATAGGAATACGTATAGTACTTATATGTATTATATACATCTTCCTTCAGTGCAAGATTCAAAGTTATTTTTTAAATAATTAAGCATAACTGAGCATATGATTATAAAAGATCAAGAATGTAGACTTTGCATGTTGAAGATAAATAAGCTAGCAATAAAACAGAAATTTCAAATTAAGAATAAAGTCTCAAGAGGCAACAAAAATAAAGAAAGTAATCAATAGGATATATTTGATAAAGCCACAAAAAGAAATAAAGAGGTAATATCAGAGGAGGGAAATGCACAGACTTCTAATTTTAAAAAATTTAAACAAAATAAGCAAAGGGTTTTTCACCTTAATTGGCAATGGTGCTTTTAAATTCTAAGACACAGTACTTAAGATATACAAAACAAGGCACTCTCATATGCTACTCACAGGTGAGTGAGGTGGTGCAGAAATCACAAGGAATTACTTATAAGACATATCGATAGCTTTAAAAAAATTCCATACTTATTTATCCAGCAACTTTCTTTCTGGTAATTTATCCAAAACATATTCACAAAGGTTTAAAATATTGAACTTCAAAATTATTCTTTGAATTGTTTATTATAATAAAAATCTTACATATCTAAGTAATTAACAAGTTATTATATCTAAGTGTAATGGAATTCTATATAACCTTTACAAATAATTTTTAAAATAATGTTGTCATCAAATGAAAATTATTATTATATATTAAGTTAAAATTAAGTTACAAAATAATAGATACTAAATAATTTATGTTAAATACATTACTAAATATACATTTTACCTACATTTGTGTATAAATTATGTACAGATGAAAGAGCATTAAAATTATCTTTGGATTTTTGGTATAACATGAAATTTTATTTTCTTTTTTCTGTATCAATATTAAAGATACATATTTTAAGCAGTTGAAGAAGCTATAGGAAAAAAAATTAGAATTAAATATGTTTAAAGATATTAACCTAACAGCTATTTAATGGAATATCCAGGTACTATTTTAGGCATTAGAAACAGAGCAATGAATAAAACACACTCTCTATATCAAGAGCCTAATTCTAGTGTAAGCTCATTTCATTTGCAATCTTATATAGTCTACCTTCTACTTAAAATGACAATTTCTATTCACCAAAATTAACCTCAGCTAAATTAATAATGAATTAAAATGTTTAAAGGTTTGAGGTGAGACAACACAGGTGGGAACAATGGAGCAATCTTGGTGGCAGCTAAAGCCAGCCTCGCTAGCCTCCCCTACTGCCTCAGTGGAGATAGCTCCAGTCTGTGGAGTACCATGCCTAATATCTGAGCCCCACCTATGCTTGACCTAAGTAGGAGTCAGGATACTCTTGACCCAACATCTGTACCCAGGAGCACCACTGCCCAGCCAAGGCTGAATGTCATTTTCAAAACTCTGACTTCCCAGTTGGGTTCGCCCATTAACAGTTCAAGAACTAGAGCCAGATGGGGGAAGAAGACCAGACCTACATTCCTGTTTATGTCCAACTCACTTGTGACCCTGCATCTGCTTATTTTAACAAACTTGGCCCAGTCATATTCTGAAAGCAGTTAGCAGTTGAACCCAATGGGTTTGACCTGGGGGTACCATGGTGCCAAGGAGCTGAGCTTCATTGAACCATCCTTATTGAGTACCTCTTTCCCAGCCTTGGGGGTTTCTCTGAGCTCCTCATCCTGCTCAGCATGCACATGATGCCTCCTAGATCCCAAATGATTCTTCCTTATGGTGCTTGCCAAGCCATTTAATGCCTGTCTAGCCCATGAAAAGATGACACACCACATTCTGCTTTATGTTATTCTGAAAGTGGTGGGAAAGTGAGCTTCCTGAATCCATGCCACAGAGTCTGAATCAGTCAGTGGTCAATCAGGAGACAGATCCATCTAATTATTTAACAAATAGCATTTAGTATAATAGCTATAAGATGCAGCTTTTATATCTACAAATTGTGGAACAAAGAGAAGAGGTTGGAATTATTAAAACTTAAAAGCTTGACAATGAGGCCCTGTGAATCTGAGACCCAGACCTCTGAGAAGAGAACGCTTTTTGGTAGGCAATGGTGTCTCTAAAGGGGGAACAGTGAGGTTGGTTCTGCAAGATCATGGGAAAATTGCAAATTGAAATCACTGGTATTATAGGGATAAACCACTGCTGCAAGGGGGTGAAGAAGCATTGCTAGATGATCTCAGAGGAACAGAAAGTAGACAGGAAGTTGTGAGATTCTTTTTTAGGCTTTCCAGTCTCCCTGTACTGCCTCCTATTAGCAGAGCGCAACAGGGAACAGTTGAAAAAGCAGAAATGTGGTTGCAGAAAAACCATCCCAGTATCTCAAATCAGAGTATAAAAGAGTAGGTTGGGAGCTGAAAGAAAATATCTTATTAACTGGCAGAGTTGGAGCAGCCTTCAGCCCCTACTGGACTTCTTGTCAGCAGGAGGTGCCTGGAAAGGCAGTAACTAAAGGGCTCAATCAGCCTTTTTGATCACAGTCTTTGTAGCTCTCTGACACCTGCAAGACTGTGAATCCTGCCTATTTCCAAGCTGTCTTCCAGGAATCCATCCCTTCTCTGCAAAAAGCGGAGAGGCTGCCTAAATTTTCAAAGATCTTCTTAGACAGCTACAACTAGAAATCAACCAATGAGAGGACTACTACTAGGTTCCCAAAATCCTGTCCTAGGGTCCAACCCAATTTCCAGGTACCAAAGAGAGACTAAGTCCTGATGACTTGAGTCAACATTAATATGAAACAAGAGGACATCAAGAACATGAACATGTTCACACATCCTTTGCAAAGTTGTCTATACTGCCAAGCCAATTGGTATCCCTCTTCAATCTTGAGGACTTTTTTTTTTTTTTTTTTAATAGCTGGTCCCTGCCATCTCCAGGAAAAAAATTTGTTTGGGGAAGGTGTCTCTGTGGGATTGTTTCATCTTTTCACCAAGGTAAATGGTTTGAGGCAGAGGGTGCCTTAAGTATGACTGATGGTGGCAAAGACATGAAGCTCTAAAGTTGACATTGATAAAGATTGCTCAAAATCCTCATGTCCAGTGAATCAGATTCTGCTTCTCATGGCTCCACTGAGGAAATTTGATAAGATGTAGACTTCTGCTTCACCAAACAAGCCTAGAGGGCATTGACAATAATGAGGCTACAGACTAATGAGTTAACTGTATGATTTTTACAACCACAGAGCAATCTTTGCTATGACTATTGCATAGTTCCTTGCTGGTGCTGGACAGGTGGACATGCCTACAATTCTTGTTTCTCCTTTTTCAGGGAAAACAAAGTGACATCCAGTGAGGATAGGCGCTATTTTGCCAGCTGATTTAAGAAACATCCAAGTGCCATGACACCTTCATGAAATCTTGGCACCTATAAAACTCTTGAAATGTCCTTCAGCCCCATGCTCCCCACTTATTGTCTATGTTTTTGCCTTTTTAACTACAGATGGAAGAAAGAATATGTATATTTCAAAGACATTCTTCTACCTGAATGATCCTTTCTTTTTTAGCTCTCTTAGTATTGTGTTCTAGTGAAAGTCAAAGAATAGCAATAATTTCTTCCCTTTCTAAATATGCACTTGCCCACATGTGTTTTAAATTGATAGTGCTAAAAATAAAAAAGATTGACCATGGTGACTGTTAGTGGTGTTTGTATTTGTTAGGATAAGCTAGACTATTTGTTACAACTTTTTTGCTAACTTCATTTGCATGACATTTAGGAATAAAAAATACGTTGCTAAATGAAGTCATATAGCTAGCTAATCTGCTATGAAAATGTCAAATTATTGATTTTTCTAGCTTACTAGCATGTTCTGTTTATAAAAGGCCTAGTTTTTAGACTTCAATGCATTGCATTACTACATTCCTTTTTTTTAAATGATGGATTAGAACTCTTAACTTTATTATTCCCAAAAGCAATTTTACAAAGTATTTGCATAGGAAAACTTACTTTCCTATCAGGCCCTAGAGCAGGATGATTCTTTTTCACTACCCACATAAATAGCATTTTACTCATGTAGACAGTATCTCCCCAAATGGTACCATTACCAGATCTTACAATCCCAAAATGCGCGCACACACACACTTAAATATATACATTTAGTTACACTTATGCATGGGCTAATTCTTTTCTAATTAGCTTAATTTCGAGCAGAGGAACAGCATATAAAGAGAATGAGAGTTGGATAAAAAAAGTGCCATAATCACCTAAAATCTGAGTGATGTAGATGCAGAATCATTGAGACAAAATTTTAATATTTATATTGTCAATTCTATCGAGCCTCCTACTTATTTCTGAAGTTGTCTATTTCTTGACTCAAAGTAAAAGAATATCTTATGCCTAGCCTTTAAGGATCTTTCCTTACTACTGTTCCATCTACTTTATAATTAGTCACAATTCCTCCCAGATTCTGGCATCAGGCTGTCAGTCTTTGTTCCCCATGTTGCTATGAGTTATTGCCTTTTTCTGTTACTTCAGGCATATTTTAATGAGAATTTCAGAATAGTCATTTCAGTGGCTCCTATCAAACTCTATTTTGGCTTAGCAACTTAATGGAAAACCAACTCAATCAAAAGAGCATTGATCCCTTTTAAACCCAGGTAAAAAATATAATTATAAATAACAAAACAAGAAATAATTAAAGGAAAGTAAAACAAAACAAAATATTACTAAGGGGATTTGAATAAATGGAGAAGTAAACTATGTTCCTTGATGGGAAAACTTTATACTATATTGTATAATATAATACATATAATCAAATATATTCTATTTTTCTACAAATAATTGATAAATTGTTTCCAACCAAATACTCATGAGGATTATCTTTTGGAACTAGACACAATAAATCTAGTCATCTGGACATATGATTAAAAAGAAAATTTAAAAAATAAAGATAGTCAAAACACTAAAATATGAAGAGTTGTATAATTCAAAATTCTTAAAGAGTAATAAAGGTAGAATAAAAGGCAGAAAATGTTACAGAATATAGAGTTCAGAAGAAATGCATCATCTGAAAAAGATAAAATTCAAACCAATAGGGAAGTGTTACATTATTTCAAAAATTGCATTGAACTCCAGCTACCACAGAAATTAAATAACATTATATTTCTTCATTAAGTTATACAGCAAGAAAAAATTTTAAATGAATTGAAGGATTAATGGTTTATAGTAACAATAATACTAAATGTGATAAAATTAAATATAGTTAACCATTTATATAATTTTCAAAAAAGAATTTATTTCTAAACATTTAAACAAAAACAAATGCAATGAAACAGTTAATTATATAAAAATAACATTGTTCTGCAGCATGAAATATCATGTACAAATGAAGAAGAAAGAAAACTGAGGGAATTTTGTAAAACATGATAGACAAATGGTTCATAACCTTTCTCTAGAGATACGCAAAGTGACTTAATCTGAGCAGAAATAAATGCAAAACTGTTCTGGAGAAATACTTTCAAAACCCTGAGTGCAAAGTGTGGCCACAGAGAAAACAAAAATAATTAAATTTATAAAAAGACACACACACAAACCACAGAAAGAAATGATTCATTATGAAATTTCATTGTGCCACCAATACAAAAGAGAATTAGCACATCTAGAATGGACAATGTAAAAATCTAGAACTATAATATATTTAAATAATTTAATAAATAAAGTAACGGGTCATTATGAAACAAGAACAGACAAATTTAAAAATAGACAAACAACTTTTCAGAAATAAAAAATATTGTCATTAACCTTAAATGTTTAGTGGATAGTTTACATCATGCATCATACACAAGTAGTGTAACATAGTGTTTGGAAGATAAATCTGGAGAAATTACCAGGAAGCAGTGCAAAGAGATAATAAGATTAAAGTATAAAAGTAAATTTGAAAGATACGGATACTAAAAACAAAGATTTAACAAATATTTGATAATATTTCCAAAAGACAACATAAAGAAAGTTTTAAAAAAAGCAATATTTTAAAAGGTAATGCCAGAAGTTTCTGGAACTTATGAAGATACAAGGCCTCATATCATTAAAGCACTCTGAGCAGGATAATAAAAATAACCCACATCTAGATATATTATACCAAAATTGTTGACCATCAAATCCAAAGAGAACATCTGTAAAACATTTATAGAAAAAGTCGGATTTCCCACAGATAAAAATTAGACTGAAGTCACATTTCTTTTATACTTCAATAGAGAACAAAGGAATATGGGAAAATAGGGATATTAGGAAAAACTAATTACCAACCTAGGCAGTTTGAAGGGACTTGAAGGAAAAATAAAATGTAATTTTCAAAGTCTCATTTCACAGCTGAAGATGAAAGAAATTCGAAAACAGTGTAATAAGAAGGAGATAAGGGACAGAGGAAGAAAGTGAGAAAAGTAATTTTTGTCTAACTTGAATAAGCATTAACTTAAAAACAATATTTATTAAATTGAAGAGGGTAAATACACAAGTTCGAACTAAAATATTAGACACCAACAGCATGTTGGAGAGGGCAATGAGAATCAAACTTTTTATGTGTTTTTGTATTGTACAAAAGGAAGATATTGGTTAACTTTGAATTTAAGTCAAAATGTGCATACTAACTTCTAAAATAGAACTGTAATTGATAATTTCTAAATTAGCAGAGGGCATGAGGAGTACAAAGAAAGTTTGATTTAAGTACCAGAAATATAAACACAAGAAGGGGAAGAATATGCAACGTTGGAAAAACATAAAACCACTGATCAGAAAGCTTCATGCCAATATAAGAGTCTCTATGTCTCCTACGTTGAATGAGAGAGAAAAAAGTGGGGTCTAAAGTGGAGTCTAAAGTGAAGAGAGTGTTAGTCTACCTGAAGCATGCTTTGTTCTAAAACTATGAAGTGAATGTAACAGAAAGTTAACTTTTGTTAAATCCGGGTTACAAGGAAATGGAAAGCCATCATTTTATTTTCTGGACTATTTCATTTGTTTGATATTTCATAATAAAAATAAGAGCAAAGAGAAGAGGTTTCTAAATTGTTGTTAATTAAAAAAACATTACATATAACATGCTATTATCTCATTATTAAACATAATGCATTTCTATTTGTGTCTATTTGTATGTATGCATTCTATTATTGTTCTGTAGCTGTTTTTAAAGATATGCTTATTTAAAGAAAAAATAAAGAAAAAATAGCTGTTTGCAACCCTGAGTAACAAAATCAGGTGATTTCTCTTTAACAGTTCTCTGAACAGGATCTACTGGTAGTATTTATGAACATAGCGAAGAAGGCACATTTAAAAACCAATACAATAAAATGCATTGAATACAGAAGTAAACTCCCTATAGTAAAAGGTTTCATGAAGTTATCTGAGACCTTGAACAAGCAACCCATTGTTGGAGACATATTTTTAAAGAATGCCATTCATTGGTTTTGCCATCTGCTCAAGGCCACATACCTAGCTAGCTGCAGAATTGAGATTATTAACTGTATCACCAAATTCAACTGCCTTTCTTTCCATTATATCACAGTTCATAGAGAAAAATTGTCTAGCTATCATCAAAGGCAAAAATTAGACTAGATTGATTTTATTCGGGCTATTGAAATAGAATCCTAGGTCCACAGATTAGGTTTTGCCTTATAGGGGGAGAATTTTTATAGTGGGGGAGAATACAGGTGGAGTGATTCACAATTAAGATTGTTCTGCCTTTAGGGAAAGTTTCAGTTAGAAATGTTTATATCTAGCTAGTTTCAGGGAAAACTGGTTCTAATTTTACTCTTGGGAGTTGGATTCAGAGTTTGGAAGAGTTTTTGGCCTTGTTGGCCAGTTCAGACAAAGAAAGGTTGTATTTGGCCTTGTCAATGTGAAGGTGTAAGTCACATACATGTTTAACTATAGTGTCACAGTTAACCATGCGTACTTGAACCCAGACTTCTTGGATTAAACTCTTAATTCTGCTAACTGGTCATATAATCGTAGGAAAGTTATTTAGCCTCCTAGGCCTTAGGTTGCCCACTTGTAAAACCAGAATGATTATATTACTTATTTTCTCTTTTAAAAATTAAAAGCACAGAGTAAGAATTCAGCAAATGTTAAAAATAAGTACAAATACACAAATTTATACCTCATGTTGAAAGACGAACTAAGTGCATACCCAAAGTATCTTAATGTGAAAAATATTATGGTGTGTGTTTTCATTCCAGACTCTCCTTGTCAGTCAACAAATATATATTAAACAATTAAAGGTGTCTATATTACCTTCTACTTTTCTCAATATCTTATTATAAAAATTTTCAAACTTACATAAAAATTAATATAATTATATAGTGAATACTCACATACCCTCCCCTAGATTCTGCAATTAATATACCATTATATATGATTTATCACATGTCTACATGGCTTTGCATTCATCAGTGCATATTACTTATTAAATGCATTTCAAAGTGTTTCGGACATCAGTATATTTGAGTCTTGACTATTTCTGCACATACATCATTAACTAGAATTCATTATTTTTTATAGTTCTTTTATTAGCTTACTTTTAACATATAATAGCTTACTTGATTTTTTGTTAAGATTTGTAGGTGTTGGACCCTCACAAATTCGTGCTTGTTTTGATTTTCGTTTAATGAATAATGTTTAAATTTCCCGCCCACATCCACAATGTATCATATTCTAAAATGACAATAACTCAGACATGTAAACCACTGTTGTCTGCCTTTCAGCCCTGTCAGAAAGAGAGAGAACATAATTTTTCATCAAAAAAAAACATTCAGAGAATTAAGTAACACACCTCTAAGCTAATTCAATCCCAAATCCCAGTTTGACTTTCCTCAAATTAGATTTAGTTTAGGTTGGGGCTGATTGAGAACTTTTTCCTAGGGGCATCTTAAAAACTGTCAGATTCTAGTGCTTTTCAGCTGGTGAAGCATAAGATGACACAGTTGTATTATAACTGGATTTTCTGTGTGTAGGTTAAATAATTCATTCATTCTTAACAATTTAGTGTCATTGAATTGCTAATTTATTCATTTATATATTTTGCTTTTAATGTTTACTTTTTTAAAAATTAAATAATAGACACTCACTGTGGAATTAATTGAAAATACACAAAAGCACCCATAATCCAGCTGACCAGACATAGCTAATAATATTTTGATATTCTTCCCAATTTTATGTATACATATAGTATAGTTTATTTTTGTCTTTTTGACAATTGTCACATCAAGTAAAAATTGCTACATGAATTGTCATTCAATTTGAAGGACACGTTAGAGATAGTCAGACTTAATATATAGACTATGTATATTGCAGACACAAATTTTACTTGGAAATACCTTAAGAACTACCTGAAAGATATGGTAAACTATTTTCAAAGCCTATGAAACAGAAGAACATCAAGTAATTCACGAGAGAACAGCACAGATAACTCATTCTATGCATACTAAAATACTCTGGACAGAGGAAACAGCATTGCTTCATATGTGAGCTCCAAGAAAAAAAAAAATGGAAGGTAGGCAACTGATTTGAAACTGAACTATTATTCACAAGGACTATCCTATGTACCTGTCTCAGGGTAAGTAGTAGTAGGAACTTACTTTAACTATGTTTGATAATTATTTGGAGTATTTCCTGGAAAGCCTAGCAATGTTGTATGTGTATTTAAATTTGTATATTATAAAAATGTTTTATAAACAAAAAGATATAAGTGATGTTTCTGTGAAAGTTATTACATTAGTTAGGATTATTCATAGCTGTATGCTAGAGAAAAATGAAAATGACCTCAGTAAAATTCACAATGTTTTATTCTCTCAAGTAAATAACTTCAAGGTCAAGAGTCTAAGGCCTGGTATACAGTAGCTGCAGAAGCTCCAGCTATCACATCAGCATTCTAGCTTATAGGGAAAAGAAAAGGATGAGATAGTAGCTCCTGCATTTAAAGACAACTCAAATAATTTTCACACTACTACTTCTCATATCTTGCTATTGTCTATATCTATTGAAAACAAGTCTGAATAATGTGGTATTTATTCTGCTCTCTCTTACTGAGAAAGAAGAAAAGATTGGATATTAGAGAACAGTAAAAATCCACCACAGTCCACTTAGATTCTCATGCATACTTCTGTATTCAATCTGCTGCCCTGCATTGTTTTGGTTGAGGAATGTAAAATCTCAAGCTTCACACACATATGTAGTTGGAAAATAAAAAATTATTTGAATAGCTTTTTCAGATAACTGTAACAAGTGATAGTTTCTTAAAGGGCAGTTGTAATGTTCAATGTGAATGTATTTTTTCGTTCATCACACATTTGTGAGACAATGAGAGTGACAAAAGCAAATGATGTCTTCCTATTATTATGAAAATAGTTTTTACTTTGCACACCCTCCAAAACTCCCAGAATTCACCAGGGTGTTCGGAGCCATTCACATAGAGATAATCTTAATTTTGTCTTTATCTCAAGTCTGAATTTTAATCAGTCTCTATCACTCAAAAGCTTCATCAGTTCTATTTCTTACTCTTTAGAATATGCAACCAGTTGACATTTGCAACAGTATAAGTTTTCAACTTTCTGGAATACCTTCATTCCATCTTATATCCATTTGTAAAACTGTCAATTCCCTACTTGGCTCTGATATTTTTTTGTAACATAATGCCAAATATCATCAATACTGACCAGCACCTATTACCATTTTACAACCTCTTTCTCTATAGACACACCACTAATAAAAAATATCGTCATCGTATGTTATTGTGTTGACTGAGTGTAAATAAACCAGAACATTCTGGCTAGAAATAAATGATAAAGATTTATCTAAGGGTCCTAGGTTTGCAAACCAGAAACACAGCTAAGAAATACCCAAAGTGTTCTGCAGAAGAAAGAAAAGCTGAGGGTTCTGTGTACATTCTTGAGAGAATCATTCCTGCATTTTTAGCCTCTGGATTGGTCTGAGATGGCCATCCCTAGATGACTAATGGTCTAAATGATGAATGTCAGGTGGTCTGGATATGTGAACATTCTTCCCTTAGTTTTTCAGAGGGTAATCAGATGTCTGGTATGCGTCCAGGTGTATATCCAGGCATTGACACAGACTAGAAATTTTAAAAAGTTTAAGTTCCCAGGTAAGTAAAAATGAAAATAAAATTGTTTCCTCATACTTAACATACTTAATTTTAATAATTTAGCAGTTTGCCTATAGAGACTCTATTTCTTGACTCCATTCTTCAATTAACTGTTAAAGTCTAATGTATACTATTAATCTTTTTATTCAGTGTTGCTATTCTGAAAAATTTGGGGACAGCACCATAGTGTATAAATTACTGAAAATTGAGCAATGTTTCACTATCTGGTATGTAAGCATATTTAATTTCCCTTCAAAATATTTTATAATTCTAGGCATTATTTTACGGCTTTAAATAATTTTGTCAACCTTCTCTTCCCATCATCTTTCAAAAACTGTTAAGATTTTAATTACAATTGCATTAACATTTGTATTAACTTGGGAAAATCAGTTTCATTTCTTACAGCTTGTTATTTTTGTTATTTACTTCCATGGCTCTAAATAACATGTTAAATAACACTGCTTTTTGATTGCTTAGTTTTAAATGTCATCCATTCACTTTCTATTAGGAAAAAATCTGCTCTGGGATTCCACCCCACCACATTCATTGATCTTTCTCATTTCATTTCGTAATATAGCAATAATAATTTGATATTTATATATTTTTTTATTTTTCAATTGCAGTTGACATACAATATATTAGTTTAGGGTGTACAACACAGAGCTTAGACATTTATATAATTTACAAGAGATCATTTGGATAAATCTAGTACTCATCTGACACCATACATAGTTATTGCAAAGTTGACTGTATTTCCTATGCTGTACTTTACACCCTCATGACTGTTTTCTTAAGTAACAATTTACATATCTTAATCACTTCCCTTTTTCACTCATCCCTCAATCATCCTTCCATTTGACAATCATAAAAATGTATCTATGAGTTTGTTCTCTTTTGTTTGTTCTTTTACTTTGTTTTTTAGATTACACATATAAGTAAAATCATATGGCATTTGTCTGTCTCTGTCTGACTTATTTCACTTAGCTTAATACCCTCTAGGTCCATTTTATTATTCAAAGTCTTTATTTTTTTTCCCCTTCTTTTTCTTAACGAAGTCCCTCTAACATGTCTTGTAATACTAATTTGGTGGTGTTGAACTTCTTTAGTTTTTTCTTGTCTCAATCTTGATCTGCCCTTCAGTTCTAAATGACAGCCTTGCTAGGTAGAGTAATTTTGGTTGTAGGTCCTTGCTTTTCATACTTAAACGTTTCATGATACTCTCTTCTTGCCTGCAATTTTCTGTTGAGAAATCAGCTAATGGTCTTAAAGGAGGTCTCTTGGGGGTGAATAACTGCTTTTCTCTTGCTGCTTTTAAAATTCTCTCTTTGTCTTGAACCTTTGGCATTTTAACTATGACGTGTCTTGGTGTGGGGCTCTTTGGGTTCAACTTGTTTGGAACTCTGCACTTCTTGGATTTGTATGTGTATTTCCTTAGCCAGATTAGGAAAGTTTTCTATAATTATTTCTTCAAATAAGTTTTCAATTCCTTTCTTTCTCTCTTCTCCTCTGATACCCCTATGATGTAAATGTTGGTAGACTCGGTGCCATCCTAGAGGCCCTTTAAACTAGCCTCAATTTTTTTTAGATTCTTCTCTCAACCATTCCTTTTTATTTTAGCTAATTTTGATTTTTGAATTGTCTATTGCTATCTTACTTGCCTTGAATTTATTTGTCTTGAGTGAGCTAGATTACATATTACTTTTTCATCGCTTTTTAACTTCCAATTTTGTTACTTTTATCTTCTCTTTTGTTCTGCCCTGTTTTGAATATATTTAATTAAAAATAAAGTTCTGTCCTAATAGTTCAGCTGAATTTCAGAAGGTAGTAAAATTAAATGTTTGTGTTCAAGGTAGCATCTTAGCTAAAAGTCCATAATACATTCTTCATCCACTGACCTACGAGGTCATCTTTACTATATAGTAAGTTAATTTATATGACCTAATCTCTAAACTTTCTGCACCATTACCAGCATTTTATTTATTTTGGCTTTTTAATATGTCTTAATGTATGATAAAATAAAAGACTTCTACTTTTTCAAATCAACTTGCCCCTTATGAAATTTTTTAAAGTAATATTTATAAGCAGTTTTTAAAACTTTTAAAACTGTGTTTTTAATTGAAGTTTATTTATTTATAAATGAGGACAATTGATGTGTTAATGCTGTTTAAGGGTCCTTTCCCTAACTTGGTATACATGTCCCTTTTGTTTAGGTCTTTAAAATTGTCTTTGTTAGACATACACTGTGTTCCTTTTGTGGATGACTCTAGATACTGCATATTTTTGGTTATTAACATAAATAGTGTCTTATTTTCTATAATATTTTATAATTTGGCTATTATCAGTTTAGAAGAACAGAGCCGAGTGTTTATAAGATCTCATAACTTACCTCCTACTGTGTTTTTGCATTTTTGTTCTAATATTGTCTATTGATTTTCTTGAGTTCTCTATTAAATGACATATCTTAATTGTATCAATTTAAAATATTTAAACATCATTTTTTTTGCATATTTTACAAATTTGCCATCAATTTTTAGCCAGGTATATTTAAATTTGTATATACTTCTATTTTAATTGATTTTAATGATTTATACTATTGTGCTTCTAATTTTATATTACCACACATTCAGTTGAAATCATTTTTATGTAACTTTTATGTGTACATTTAAGAACTAAGGTGGCTTAGTAAAAAATTCTTGGATTACAATTTTTTTTTTTACTCAGGATTCTATAGGCTTGCTATTTTGTCTTTTGACTTTTATTTTTTTAAAATAATAATTTATGACCAATTCTTTTTAGTCCTTTCTAGGTAGAGTTTTAAAAATGTAATATGGACTATTTCATAACAAGTAATATTAGAACAACATCCAGAGAATTGACAATGAATATTTTCATGTATACAATGTAAATTAAGAAATGAAATACTCTTAAAACATGGAGTCTTTGTGTATTTTGATTCTCTGCTTTTGTACTCCCAGAGTTAGAGGTAACCGTTAATCTGTATCATATGCTTATTTCTTTTCTGTTATGAATTTTAGTTTTATAAAATGTATCTGGTTCTAGAGTATTTAATAAGAAACTCGCCCCCTCCAATTTTTTCATGCCTTCCTAAATTCACATTCTTGTATAATCCCTTTCTACACTGACTCTGTTCCTTACCTGTAATACTTGTTTTGATCAATAACCACACAAGTCTGCTGGATTCTGAAAGGCATGTGTCTAGTTACTCTCAATACTCGAATTCAAAAAGATATTGTCTGTATTTTTCTCCCATGTTTTAGAATTATGCTTTTTATATTTAGGGCTTTAGCTAATCTAGAATTGATTTTTCTAAGTGTTGTAAGGTAGAGATAGAACATCATATTTTTTCTATATAAATAACTTCCATATTACACTACTATTAAATTAAATATTCATCTTTACCCAAGGAGCTATCATGACATTTCTTTCATATATTGTCTCCATGTATTTTTTTATTCCCTTTATTATTCTATTAGCTACCTCTGTGTCAATAAAATATTGTATTAATTATTGGAGCTTAATAATAAATATTGGTCTCTGGTAAGACAGATCCCCTAATCCTGATCTCAATTGTTTTGCTTTCCAAATAAGTTTTAGAATCAGAATGCCAAATTCCAATGAAAGCTTCAATAAGAGTAACATTGGGAATTTGTTTACTACATACATTAACTGTGACTAGTCTTTATAACTTTGAGACACTAAATATAAATATAACACCTCTTTCTTCATGTTTAGGTCTTCATTAATATTCTTCAGTAAAGTTTCATAAGTTGCCCCATCAAAGTCATGCATCTATTTTATATACTACAAATACTTTTACAAGTACTTTTATTGATGTTTCAAATGGTATATTTTAAAATTTGTATCATATAAGTCATCTATTGCTTGTGTATAGAAATGCTACTCATTTTTATATTTGATTTTACATCCACAGTCTTGTTCAACTTACTTGTTACTTCTAATAATTTGTACCATTTTGGTTGCTCTATACAGATAATCATGACCCCTACAAAGAAAAACAATGTGATTCCTTCCTTCACATTTCTTAGACCTCTTGTTTCTTTTTATTGTGCCCCTGGGCTGAACAATACTCCTAGTATTGAAAAGAACTGATAACAGCAGGCATTCTCCTGTTTTGTTCATTTTAAAGGGAATACTCCTACTATTTCACCCCTATATATGATGTTCACTGTGACTTTTTTTTTTTAAAGATATTCATTATCAGGTTATTAAGTATCTTTTTATTCTTCTTAATAAAAATGTTTAAAAAATAACGTGCTGCATTTTATTGGCAAATATGTTGCACCTGTGAAGGTGATAATTTTTTTTTGTATTTAATATGCTTATGTGTTAAATTACATTATTAAATTTTATAATGTTAAACTACTGTTGAACTCCTGGGATAAGCCCAAATTGGTCATGAACCAATATTTCTTTTATACATTGTTAGATTTGATTCTGTAGTACTTTATTTGGGATTTTACATCTATATTAATGATTAAGATTAGCTTATATATATATCTTATTCTAGTTTTATCTGGTTTCAATATCAAGGTTATTATGGATTCATAAAACAAACTGGAAAGACATGCTTCATACTTTCTATTCTTTTAATAAAATTTTTAAAAATAGAGGAATATTTTTTTTTCTTTGAATGTTTGGTATAATTCATCTTTACAATTACTGGGCCTGTTATTTGCAAAATGGGTAATTGAATGTTATTTACTGGTTAGCTTACTTAATGGTTATAGGGATATTTAAAACTTCTATCTCTCTTTGAGTAAGTATGCTAATGATTTTTTCTAGGAAAATGTTCATTTTCTCTATTTTTCCAAATTTGGCATAATGTTTTTAAATAATTTTATTCTTTTTACCTTTTACTGTGCTTTATCCATAGTTTTATCCCATTTATATTTCTGATACTATTGATTTGTGCCTCTCCTTCTCTTTTTTTTGACCAGATATTTGCCAATTACATTACTCTTTTAAAAATGCATTGTTGCCATTGTTAATCCTTTTTATTTTTATTTGTTCTTTTTGTTCTTCTTAGTAGTTTTATTTTATTTGGTTTATTTGTTCTTTTCTAACTTCTTAAACTAATGATTAGCTTATTAATTTTTAGACTTTCCTTTCTGAAATGCCTCTAAGTATATAAATTCCCCTCCAAGTACTATTTAGCTACAATAAACAAATTGCCATTCAGTTCTAAACATTTTCTACTCTTTTATGGTTTATTTCTTAACCGATGAATTATTAAGTTTGTGAGTAAATTTATATGTGCTTCTTTGTTTATGTGCTTCCAAATAGCTTTTCTTTTAGACTTAGTTTTTTGTTGTTGTTTCAGTTTCTAACTTAATTACATCATTATTAGAGAATAGATATTTATGATGATACTGATTCTCTTAAAATTAGCCATTCTTTTGTGGCATAGTTTATGGTCAGTTTTCTCTGTATTCCACATATACTTGAGAGAAATGTAGATTTTCTAAATTCTGGTTCTTGGTTCTAAATACAGTCATTAGATCAATTAGCAATTGCAAATTCCAAATCTAGAATAGTTTTATGGATGTTTTGCCTTAGCTACTCTTTACTATGAGATGGCTGTTCAAATCTCTCAAAATACGGTGGCTTGTCAAATCCTCCTTACAGTTGTGTTAATTCTGTTTCGTATATTTTGAAATAATGCTCTTAGGTGCATATTGTCAAATCTTAGGTCAATATATCCTAATATAGCTGATATAAACTGGTGATTCACATCATCCAATAAAATATCAGTTAACTTTAATCATCACTGATTAGGAAAAATAGAGGAAGGTTTCAAAATAGACTGAAATGGTGGAGAGCTACCTTGAATCCAATCAAGTAGTGTGGCTGACTGGATGAGGGTTAAAGATTTTAATCTAATAGAAAAGTTAACTGATGACTCAAATCTCAAAATATGGGTTAGGTAATCACTGCCAGGTTTTTGCTCTGGAGTCACTGTTACAGATATTCAACTAGGGCATTTTATTTGTACCAGAGATGTGAATCTGGTTGGTTACTCAGCAGGTATTTCAGATAATTAAAACACTGCTTCAAGCCAAGAAGGCAAAAACAAGAATGTTTGAAAGGTAATTTTAAAGTCTGAGGTGAGATATTTGTTGTTTTAGAGAATTAGCATTTTTTAGTCCAGAGAAGATTTGGAATTATTTCTAATTATTTTCTAATATTTTTGTATTATACCCAGAAAACCATTTTTAATCTTGTTTAACAGAATTAAACCTATTAGAATTATAGATTAACCTTGTATTATCATTGTCAACTATTTGATTAGGTAATTGATTTAGATGCTGATTTTAAAATGAAATATTATTATTTTATTTACAGAGTTAGAATACCTAATAGATTTTAAGAATTGCCATAATGATAAAAGTTTAATTCATTATATTTGTAAAACTTGCTGATGTGTTCTTTGTAGTTTGTCAAATAGATAACTGAATTAATCAAAAATGAACTTAAATATATTAAATTTATGAACAGATTAAGTTTTTAAAGTGTTTAAATTAGCTTTGTAAGTTAGAACAAATGTTAGATAATGTCCTCTAGTCTCCCTTACAGCCAGTTTTCCTCTTATTCCAACACATGGCATGCTTATACTTTTGAACCTTCTAGCAGTTGGTGGGAACGCATGATCAATTCTGGCCAATGGGTGCCATTTCTGGGCTGAAGCTTTCAATCGTCAGTGTGAGGCACTCTAGTGCTCTCCTCTCTCACTGTACCACACTCAAAACTTTCTCACTGAGATGGCAGCAATAAAAGTGGAGATTCCACTAGCCCAGGTCTTTGAGGGACTATACAGAAGCCCTTTGGTGATTTAAGTTTGACTTGTGAGGGAAAAAAATGATCCCTTATTTATTTAAGCACATGAGATATTTTTTTTTCCTTTGTTATTGCAGCATAATTTATCTGGTCTTGATTGATTAAGCTATTGGTCCTGAGGAAGGCAGGGGCTGGAAGATGTGGCTTTTCTTTAGTGGTTAGGAAATGGTGGTGAGACAAATTATATTGAGGCTGGAAAAATTGGTAATATTTATTTTTCGGTGGTAAAACATTTTCTAAAACTTTCAACTGATAATAGTTTAAGAGGCATATTGTGTGCTTAACACATGTGAGGGGGTAAAATATACATAATGTTAAGTAAGCCATCCTAACCATTTTTAAGTGCACAGTTTAGTGGTGTTAATTACACCCTCGATGTTGTACAACCATTACCAGTATCCACCCCGGAAACCCTTTACCATTCCATACCAAAACCCCATAACCATTAATCCTCACTCTCTCTTCCACAGCCCATGGTAACCTCTAGTCTACTTTTTAACTCTATGAATCTAAGTATTTCATATAAGTGAAATCATATAATATTTGTCCCTTTGTATCTGGCTCATTTCACTTAGCATAATATCTTTAAGTTTCATTGATGTTGTAGCATGTATCAAAATTTCATTTCTTTTTAAAGTGGGATAATATTCCATATATATATATCATATTTGACTTTTCTCACTTATCTGTTGATGGATACTGGTTGTCTCCTCTTAAACAGTAAGTCTTCAAGCAGCCTCCTAACTATTTTAGTTCCATAGTTATTTTAATTGTAAATGTTTGAAATTTTAATATATTGTAATCTACTGTTACAGTGAGCATAATAGTACTGATTCTAACCTCTTGAGTTTATTAAAAGTATAAATATTTTTATTAACCTCTACTTGCCAAAAAAAGTATCAGTTAGAACTTTCTGAATATAAATGTTATAGTTAGGGAATTTTGTTTATGTGGAGATGAAAATTCCAAAATTTAAAGCAACAAAACTGCTTTGCATGATATCAGTATATTATATGAAATGTAAACTTTAAAATGAATCATATAATATTATTAAAATAAAGTACTATTCTTATAGACAGCAACATTTTGTGAGCATATACAATGGAAATGAACTGTTTATTCTCTTATTACATGAAGAATCACAACTACTAAAGAAACAATATTTCAAAAATGCCAAGCTAAATTTTTGTTTTTCTTGCAGTAGAAAAGCTCTGTATATGTTACAATTGAAGTCCTAATTTATTTCCTATTAAAAAATTTTTGCAAACAGTGCTAAATGTATCAAAAGAATAAAATGGAATGTAAATATGCAATTGTCACTCAAATTAATGATATAATTTAAGTTACAATAATGTTTATTATATATGGAAAATTTTTGCTAAAAATGTAGACTGAGGGGAATGGGGATATAAAACAGAATTAATCCTGCTGCTTAAATTAAGTATTCTGGTCATACTTTTTCTAAATGTATTTATGAAAAGTGACTTCAGATCTTGCTAAAAAGATCTTTTTCTTATTTTCATTTGACTAAAACTGTAGGTCATTAAGACTTTAGTTATTGGTAGTTTATAATGAAACATATTTGATACAAATGTTTAATAAGTATTTTGTCAAACAGTTCGAAATTATTTTTTCTTTGACCTCATCAGCACTTCCTGTTTCTCAATTCTTTAAATTTCTAAATTTCTTCAGATCTGTCAGCAATGGTCTATTTTATCATCTCTTTCTACCATGTTCTATAGGTTAGTCTATTATTTCAGTAGTTTTCGTAATGCTGCTGTCAGCAGGAAAAAAAAAAGATTTGTTGTAAAAAGAATAAAAACATTAATTTGAGCTAAAAAATTGCAATTTCAGAGATGCAGATTCAGGTAGCAACTGAAACTGTGCTCTGGAAAAGACAAAGCCAGAACTTATAAAGTCAAAACCACTGCATTACTTTATTTTGGCTAGATTTGTTTCTGTTTTTTTTTTTTTTTTCTATATTTTTTGCTTAATGGCTTTACAATCTATTTACATACAATTAACTTCCACATCTTTTCCTCAGTTGTGACTCCTAAAAGGTGTCTTATATAAGGTAAAAACTCAATAAATATTTATCAAATGGAGTATACACACAGTAAAATAAGTAATATACATTATTTAATAAACTATATACACAGTATAATAAGCAAAATATATTATATAAGTACATGTTTATATGCATATAAATTATATAAATAACATACAGCATGAATTTTTTTCAAATTTATTTCTATTTAGCAACATATTTTGAAAATCCTGTCAGTATATATTGATCTTATCTTACTTGTTATATTTAACTATGCATAGTATTCCATGTTTTGAATAGTTCCTCTTGTTAGATACTTCATGGCTTTTACTTTTTGCTATTACAACTGATTCTGCAGTGGCTATCCTTGTACATATGGTCTTGTAGTCATATGTTCTTGTATATGTATTTTTCCAGAGGAAATACTGAGAGGTTAAACAACTGAAAAAGAAAGTGTTTGATTTTCTATAGAAATTTTCATGTCATTATAACACAAGCTTGTAACTTTAAAATTGTTGTGTTGTACACCTGGAATGCTGAGGATATAAACTCTCTAGACTCATGCACCTGCAGCATGTATATTTATGATAAAATTTTATAAAATATACTACTAAAATTATCTTGAAATTGAGAAGACTCTTCTTTTATATCTAATAAAAATTTGTAATGAAAACAAACTGGAAGAAGCGGGCCAAACCCACCAGTAAGTTGATGTGTTACATATTGTTCCTGAATAACAATTTTTTAAAGTTCTAGATGCTGAAATGTCAACATGGATAGATGAAAAAGAAGATAATTAAATAATAGGGAAAAAAATAAGATGGTTCATCTACTTCCAAGGCTTACTTATTAAAATAGGGATCACAGTGTTAGGTAGTTAGGTAGCCATGAGCGAAGGGAGGGCAGGCCCAGCTCTGTAACCTCAGAAATGACAACGCTAACGGCCCAACCCAAAAGGTCGCCCCTAGGGCCTCCCAGGAAAAAACTCATTTTTAAAATAACAATACCTTACATCCTGGAGTACAAGGAAATAAACGATCATAGCAAAGTAACCAGTTTAGGCCAGCCACGAACGCTTGAGCAGTAAGGAGTACTCTGACCTCTTTACCTCAACTTCATTATGCCATCTAATTATAACACCATATATATGCCTGGAAGTTCATGAATCTAACTATAGCGAACTGAATTGTGGCCAGGACATGCACAGTTAACAATAGGTTATATAACAGCCAATCCTCAATTGGAATGACCTCATAGATCAATCAGGTAGCACCACCCTTATAACCTCCCACCATTGCCCAGATATAAGACAGACCTCCCCACCTCTACAAGACTACAGCCCTGTTAGGTGTAGCCTGTTTTTCTCTTAAAATTAACTTTAATAAGTCTTGCTTTTCCTAAACTTCGCTGATCTGTAATTCTTTTCTGCATCTGCAGAAAGGACTGAGGTCCCTCAGTGCCACTGAGACAATGACAGGCTTAGATCACCCCCAACAGTAACAATAAAGTTTCTTATAATTTATAATATGAAGTGAAGAGACAGGAAATAAAGATTATTCAAAATCCCAAAGTCTTGGATATGCTGCACATCTTTCATCCTGTGATTTATAGATTAATAATAGACATGAATACTTGTTTTAAGTTAACAGTGCAACCACTTTCACATGTAGTAATGAAAAATTATATTGAGTAAATCTAATTTATTAAGGTAAGAAAATAATCTATTCATTTAGAAAGCTTTTCAGCATGAGTGACTAAATAAGAATAGAGTGTTGAATGCTCCAATATCAGTTATTCCAAATCACTTCTTATTTCTGCATGGTTAAAGCAGCCTATCATGAAGAGTAAATGCTGACCAGGCAGTGGTGAGACCATGAATGGCCTGAAACAAATCTTGGGTGGGGCCATGGAAAAGATAGAAGAGTAACAACTAATCCAGGTGTAATGTTTGGACCCAGAGGTCAGTGTACAAAAGCAGATTAAAAATTAAGAACAAGAACAAGAACAAGAACAACAACAACAACAACAACAACACAACAACAAACACTGATAGATCCTTAACATCTACAGATATGGAAAGGCAAGAAATACAGTAAACTTGTGTAATAAAATATTAATTTGGGAATCAGGAAAATTAACATACAGTTGTTAAGCAATAGCACTCATAGAGAGCTATCAGCACTAATTCAAATTAAAGTATCCATGTGACCTTGTGCAAGTCTCTTCACCTTCTCTCTAAACTTCTTAATTTGTTAAGAAAAGAGGAACACTCTGATCCCCAAGATACTCTCTAGTCTTGTATTCTGTACCTCTATGTTTGCAATAATCAAAAGAAGGCTGATGACTGGCCAACTTTTCTGCAACCTGACTGCATTGAACATCCTCTTCCTTGACAGGAACAAATGCCTAAATGTGACTGTCTGGGAATCTATAAATTAAAGTAAATTAGAGCAACTGCTAGAAATGGGAAAGTGGAAAGAGTATCAACAACTCCTTTTTTCAATTATTCTAGCTAACCGAGAATGCTGTTGCTATAGTTGATCTTATTCAATGCTTTAGATTTATGTCCCTTCCCAAGTTTTCATTAAAGATTTAATCTCACTGAAAGAAGTGGGATAAACCTTAATGTTTAAAAGCCAATAGAATTTGGACTTCAGTCACAACTGTGTCCATACGTATTGCTTGCTAAATTCTATTTGGGGGGGGGGGGTGTTCTATAATATATCTGGTTTTCAGTATGTCAGGGAAAATGAACTTTTCTACTTCTCTAGGAAATATTATTTATGTCCATTTAATATATTTTTCTTATGAAATCGGCAGCACTTTGAAAATGTAGAAAGACTATGTTATTTCCTATCCCACAAGAGTTCAAAGCACTTCCTTTAACTCTGAACTCGTACCTCAGATTCTTTTGTTATTGTTGTAACCCAAGAAACTGGGTTTGTCAGGTACATTGTACAATTTACTTCATGAGTTCATGTTTAAAATGCATCCTTAAAAGTGTATTAATCCTAACATCATTACTAAAGGTATCACAAATTAATTATTGACTTTTAAAAGGAAAAAAATATTTAATAATCCATTTTAAATATGTATCATTGCCCATAACAGTGTCTGGAAAGAATATATATATATATATATTATAATATAATATATATATATATATATATATATATAATATATATTTTAATAGACTGAAAAAATATATAAACTAGAATTCTGGAGCCAGTAAGTCTTATAACCTTGCTAAAGATGTAAATTAAGCATGAGACATAATTTTTTCATGTTGAAAATAAGAAAAGAGATTTATTCCTTCTTTTTCTAAGAGTATTTACTTAGTAAGTTTGTAAGTGTTTTCTCTCTTCAAAATGCATATACATCATTTTAAACACCAGATAGGGCTTTTTGTCAGCTGAGGGACCCAGGAATGAATTTCTCAAGGACATGAGATCCATCTCTTTTAAATGTAAATATATAGAGAGATAGTGCCTTTATTTCCCAGTTTCTATAAAAAGGTGTGAACCTAACTTCAGTAGGCTCCTTGTCCCAAATTGTAAAACTACCTGTTCATAAAGAGATCAGTTTGAGTTTGTTTATTGTTTTTAACTCTGAATAAAGTTAAATAGTTAATGCAGATGGTCACTGCAATGACCAGGCAGTTAGGATAAATTTTGTGTTACCAGTGATACCGTCAAGTCCTCTTACTTAAGGACTAGTTATTGTTTATCTTGAGAACATTTATGCACCATAGCTCTTCTTTATTTGTGGGGGATATATTCCAAGAACCCCAGTGGATATCTGAAACCACAGGCCCTATATATACTATGTTTTTCCTATGCATATATACCTATGTACTGACAATAAAGTTTCATTTGTAAATTAGGCACAGTAAAAGATTAACAACAATAACTAATAGTAAAATAGAACAATTATAAAAATGTCCTATAATAAAATTTATGTGAATGTGGTCTCTCTCTTGTTCTGTCATAATATCTTATTTTATTGTCTGCAAAGCATGGATACACTGAACAAAGGATGATTTAGATCCAAGGCAAGGCAGAGCAGGATGGTGTGAGATTTCATCATGCTACTCAGAAAGGTGAGCAATTTAAAACTTATGAGTGGTTTATTTCTGAGATTTTCTATTTAATGCTGTGAAAAACAATATAAACAGAACTACTTTAAAATGGAATCAGAGTTGCCATCACAGAGAGAGCTGCCTGGCATGTGTTACTCCTAGAACCTTTGGAATGTTAAAACTGAGCAAAATAACTTCTGGACTGGAGCTAAAGCCACTTTGTATCCCAAACAACTGTTTGTCAATACTACAAGAAAGCAGATATTCTGACTACCAGATTGAAGATTAAAAACATTCTTTAGAATTAGCAACACTCATGTTAGCTTAGATGCTCCTATAGAAATGACCTCCCTCTACTGATATAATTGTTCACTTTTTCTTTTTCATAAGTACCCCTAGCCTTCCTCTTGTGGACAAAAAAAAGAGGCCACATACTAAACCTGAGAAACACACGGGAGTCTAACATGGTGGAGCGTACAAACTCAGAGACTGGAATTTACCACAATAGGATGGTTCGAACATAAAAATTCCTAACTAAAAGCAGGTCATGGCAGGTAGCGACATCCTGGGCCTGTAGCTTTCTGGACAATGATCAATCTTTACTTTAGTAAGCTTATCTGTTGTCTTTTTGCAAGGTAACATACCCTTGGATGTCAGAGTTATCTCTTTTTTCCAGACCTCTCAAGGCATAGCTCACTGCTCCAGAGCACAAGAGACCACAGAAGCCCTCGCGTTACCTTGTTCCCTGCACACCATCTCTTGTGAGCTATAATTGTTAGTTATTAACCATCCTGTAGCCACCAATGTACAAGAAGCACATGTCCCTCCAATCCCAGAGATCTCCCTGCTTTGTTTCCTCCCATCCCCTTAATCGACCACCACTGAACTTCATGTAACCTCCTTGCACCTCTATTGATTCTAATGTATAAAATAACTGGCACCTCTGCCATTCTCTGGAGCATTTTCTTATTCTGCTGAGATTTTCCTTCCTGGCAATTGTCATCTGTTTGGCTCAAATAGACTCATTAAAATTCTCTACAAGCTTGGACATTTCTTACGTTAACACTTTTCTAATGGGAACACTATTTGGGTTTCTGCCTGAATCAGTGCTTCCCAAATAGCTATTCTTTTAGATCTCTAACAAATGCCTGTTGCTCTTTATATTGGACTTATTTTTAGGTGAACAATGTCTCCATTCCAGTTGATCATAGGGCAACTGGAAACCTGTGGAGAGTGGAACCACGAATAACGGGGTGCTACTACAGTAGGTTGTATCTGCCGGGCTATAGAAAAAGACTTCTTTCTGTCATTAAAATCTCTTAGTGGAGTACCTGTGATGTGCACATGTTCTGGCTTAATGCTCATTCAGTAATAAAACTGTTTTCTGTCTCTACCACATTTGTGGAGAGGTTTTCAGGATTAGAAGAAAATTTATTATTTTTAATTGTATTTCCCTGACACTTTCACCACAATAAAACTTTCCCCTCAGAAATTTTTTTCAAGTAGAATCTGCCATTTGCCGTCCAAACAGTCCCAAGCTCTCATGTGCTTTTTACCCTCTTAAAAGAAATCTATTTTCTTTAGACTATAAAAGGTGAGCCGCCCCCATATTATTTTCCTCCATTTTACATACTGGCTCCTTGTGTGCTTTCACTCATAACAGCCTGCACCCGTGACTACAAGTAGGTTCAGGTTGCCAGAATGGATTGATCTACAACCCTGGAGAGCTAAGCCTGGAAATATACAAACCCCCAGGAGCAGCTATTAACCAGTGATTGGTGAGTATAAAGCATATGAATAATCTAGCTTCCTGGCCCCCTGATCAAGAAAATTCTGAGGTGCGACCCACAGTTTCTGGAGCTCCATCACAGGATCAAATGGATGAAACTTTGTTCAATATGGCATCCTTGGTCGGTCCTTCTGTGTATCGTTCTCAGTCTCACTTCCTACTTCCCTGTCCATATTACTAGGGAACACTCTTAATAATAAACAAATCCTCCTCTTAGGGTCAGAGAACTTAAGAAATATTCTCTACTTTCACTTGTAATTTTAGCACCAAACAGATTTACCCTTGCCACACCCAATGCCCTCAATAACTCCTGAGGGATCACTGCTCCCTGGGAAAACAGAGGGAGCATTATCTTAGGGTCGGGCTCCTATTTCAGCTATGTGATCAAAAAGACCTTCATTCTTCTAGAGATTGTTAAAGAAAGATGAGGTAAGTGGTTAGTGACCTCGAACTCTGAATGGAAACTGGCTTTGGAGAATACTGAAACAAACAAACAAAAAGACTAGTGGACAAAATAGTGAGAATCAAAGTCTCTAGTTTAGTTAACAATATTGTACCATGGTTGATTGTCTTGTTAATTTACTACGGTTATGTAAAATGATAACATCAGAGGACAAAGAAATTCTTTATACTAAAATTAGTTCAAAATTAAAAGTTTAAAAAATATATTTGAATCCTAGAAAGAGACAGTAGGAAAAGATGTTTTTATAGCTATTTCATAGCTTTTAGAAGGGTGGAAACTTGAAAACAACTGTGGGGTACACAGTTTTCAGAAAAACATATTCCCAATATACCTTTCAGTTATGCAAATGTAAGGCAGAGATTAGCATCAGAAAAGATGTCTGAGTGCTGTCTAGAGGAAACTCAATTTCTCAAGGCAATAATGTGAATGGTTGTGGATGTTTTCTGCAGAGTTGCATTTCTGCAGACTATTTTCCTTTTAGAGGAATGTTTCTTTTTAAACCAGCAGTAAGGCTGCACTGTACAAGGAGGTTGAGGTTGTTAAACTGGAGGTGCGTGCGTGCGTGTGTGTGTGTGTGTGTGTGTGTGTGTACCATACACAAGCATGCATGTGCTTATATGGCTTAGTCTAACTAGTTTCTCACAGAAAAAATAGAAGGAGACTGAGAAGACTTAAGAAAAGAAGTACAAGTTTGTCTACACTTTCCTAGAGAAAAGGTTTAAATGAAAGAACTGGACCTGGCAGAATGAAATGAAACCAGGAATGTCCTATGTGTGCAATAATGAGATAACCAATGCTGACTCTGAGAAATATATTGAGGTTAGACTATTTTGTTCTGCTATGTCTATCTTGACAGGCCTGTATTCAAAGGAACAAAACATGCTCAAAGTCACAGTTGCTGATTGAGGTAAATTTCCTAGGGGACATGGATGGGAGTTGACATTCAGGCAAACAGTTTTATGATAAGGAAGGGAAGAATATTATAGATGCCCCAAAAGTACCATAATGCACTTTAAAGTTTAAAGAGGATCTAATGACAAATGTATATTACTTTTTATGTTTATCATACCTATGTATTATTTTCAATTCTTTGCAAAAGTCTCATCAAGGATTACAGCCTGATAACAGTTGTCTTATGGGAAGTGAGGCTACCTGGAGTAGAGATAAAGAGTAGAGCAACCATCCTCTGAGAAGAGTATTTATTGGTCCTTGCGGTGACTTAAGAGAGGTCAGTATACTCACAAGACGAGGAGGTGATCTGCAGCAGAACGACTAGTGGCCGTGAGCAAAATGAGATGGACACCATAGGTAACAGAGGTCCAGGTAGTTACACGTGCTGACATTTGAATTTCTTTGAAACAAAGCTTCCCAAAGATAAGGGGTATAAGGAAGCCTGAAGCATTCTACTTTAAGGGACTCCTTAAGTCATATTTTTTTTTTGATGAGCAATATAAACTGGTAAATTCCAAAGATATTAAATTATATGTGAACATTATGACCTTTTATTCAGGCTTCCTCTCATCTTTGATGTGACTTTGATATCATAGTAGTCTACTTTGGTGCTCATAGTGATGACAAACATTGTTAAATAAAAAATTATTCTGACACTTGTTAAAATGGTCAGGAAGACTTCATTCAGGACTACTGCAAAAAGGGAGAGAGGTAATGCTCAACTCCAAGTACAGCAAAGGCAACTTGGCACTTATACACAAAGGGCAGAATGAAGGAGTCAGTAGTTGAAAGATTACTAAGAAGAACCATCAAGGGTAGTGGTATTCTTGCTAAACTGACTGAGCAGGATTCTCACTACAACTGTGTTATGCAGGTCTGGCAATAAGAGGGGCCAAGGTCAAGGCCTACTCAAGAAGAGGGCTCAGAGAAGTTTGATCAAGGAAAGAGTCTTTTTCACCACACATCGCATCCTTGTAAAAGTTAACTGCCTGTCTAAGCTGCAGATGATTTATCTGATATAAAAGATAAATAATATTGCTTACCTTACCTATAAAATATAGGTAATATTGTTTACCTTACCTTACAAGATTTTTTTTAGATGAAATGAAATAATAACATATGCAATAACTTAGCAAACACACAAATATTCTCTCTCTTTCCCATTCACTGAAGCTCCAAAACAAGTACATGTATTATACTATTCCTAAGCAATCAGCCTTTTCTTTTAATTTTTCTGTCTCCTTGCTTTTAATTAGCATTCTACTATTAACCTAATTCAACAAGAATCTGTTGTGTGTCTGCTATGTGTCTAATGCTAATTAAAAATGCTTATAAGTTTAGCTTTCTAGATCCAGCTGTTTACAATGAATATCAAATTTTCCAAATTGGATATTAGGATACATGATCCCAGAGACAGAAATTAAAAAAAAAAAAAATTTAATCTATTTAAGTGAAGACTCCCCAAAGGTACACAGATTAAATAAAATGTTCTTATCATTTTAGTTAATCATTCTTTACTCACCCATAGAACAAAAATTAACTGAGCAGATGTCATATGCCAGGAATCGAGCACAAGAGAGAAATGAGAAACTGTCACAGCAGACGCAGTGTCCAGCCCATGTCCCTAAGCCACCTTTCCCATTTTTGCGCACTGGCTCCATGGCGCTCTCACTTCTGCATTAATAACCACAAATTCTTTGTTGTCCTTTCCATGAAGAGGAGGAGTCTGTTTATTTATTCCTTAAATCTGGCTTGGTCTTGTGAGTTGTTTTGTCTAACCAAATGTGGCAGATGCTGTGCTATATGTCTCCCAAGTCTAGGCCTCAACAGGTCTTCCGGCTTCTGCTCTCACGCATTTGCTGTCCTGAGACAGCCATGTGAGGAAACCTGAGTTTTCAGAGGAAAAGACCAGGTGAACAGGGACAACAGGAGTACCCAGCTGAACCTAGCCCTAATTGCTGATCCACAGAGCATGGAATAGAAAATATTTGTTTCCAGGTGCTAAGGTATGGGATTGCTTGTTATGCAGAAAACAGATGACTTGTTTAACTAGTATAACTCTTAAGGAAGCTAGCTAGTAACTACTAGATCCTTCTTTACTGTATGAATGAACAGTCAGAAGGGCCTCTTCCAATACAGCCCTTGACCAATGACTGACATGTGAGAGAAGGTGTAGCCTACACCTTTTCCCTAGCACCATTACGAGAAACAGCTAACATCACTTTCTATAGGAATTTGTTATATACCATATTCCTGCTTGGCCTCCATCTCTTCCCAGTTTCCCAGTTCATTCCTCGCTCTCTACTGATTTCATCTGCAAATGTTTCCTAAATAAATATTTTTACAGAAAACTTTGTCTTGGGGTCTGTGTCTGAGAAACTCAATTTAATACTGCTACTGAAGAAGCAGTCCTAGGAAGTAGACCTTCAGGATAAGGTTCTGAGTCGGAGCATTCTCCAGCCAGATGGCAACTCAAATTTAAATCCCATTTTGTTAGTATATAGAGATTGATAACTTGTGGCATGCATTTTATATACGTTAATCTATGTTGAATTGTGATGAAATATAGATCAAAGGAGATTCACCAGCTTGCATAATATATTTGATATATAAGAGCTATGGAGAAAGTAATTACAATGACTGAGGAGTTGGTCGTTTGTTGATAAGTCACATTCATAACTGAAAAATGAAAATGTCGAATTCAGTGCAATCAATTAATTAACAATTCAGAGCATGGTATGAAATTCAGAAGGCATCTAAGATACATTTAAAGAGACTCTCTTACCTATATCTGGAGGGTCACAATGTTTATTATCAGGTCCAGGACTTGATGGTTTATATAACAGAGCTTCAAGGGAGTCTGGATTCTCATCTTCTGCAAGCTTCTTAATTAAGAATCAGGGCCCAAAAAGGGAAGCACAAACCCTGAAAGTTAGGATGGAGATATTTGGGTGGATACACTTGAGAACACTGAGGACTGTTAGAAAATTTGGAATATAAAATTCCTTTAGTTATGCCAAATGATAAAAAGGGCTTAATAGCTCTTTCTGATTGATTAGTGATCAAATCATAAAATTAAGTAATTAGGTAGAAGGTATTCTCACTGTGTTTTATTTTTCCAAGGCTTAATTATACCACTTAATTTTAATGTTTCATAGAAAAAGTTTGTACTATACAGAGATATAAAAAATATTTTAATGTGTTTAACAAGTTCTTTCAAAAACTTTTAATTATAATCTCAATAATTATTTCTCTTTTTTCTTATGTTACTGTAACATATTTCCTTTACCTAACAGTGCAATCATTGAAGGTAGTTTAATGTTCCCTTATTTGACAATAATTATGTCTCCTTTTTCAAGTGTTATAATGGAAATAAATAGATTAGCATATCTGTAGCTTGTGAATAACTAAAGTACATGTTTTATGCATGTTCTTAAATTTTGAGAAACAGCTTGAAGATCAATGTTCTATGTTAAATGTATGCTGTCTGGAAGCCTTTTGTGCCTTAATTAGCTAATTAATCATTCCAAGTCATTATTAAAAAGATTAAATTAGACTTTTATATCTACCTTAATATTCATTGACTTTTTGACATACTTTTTATATATCTAAGGAACCTATTATGTATACTTTTACATATACTTAAGGATATTTAAATTATTTAAAGTATGTTTATAATTTGAATATGATACAATTAAGGTAAAATAAATAGCTATTCTAAAAATTAATTTAAAAACTGATAAAATTTTAATTTAAATTTCAAAAATTTGTATCTATAAATAAAAAAGTCAGAATCACCAAGAAAACTTTTAAAAGATTAATGATGGCGTGAACGTGAGAACTAAATAATCACAAGTCTGAAAACAGTATGCTTCTGGGGCCCAAATAGGTCAATGGGATAGGAAGAAAAAGCTCAGAAAAGATACATGTGTGTAGTCCAATTTCATTGTACTGTAAGATATTAAACAATTTTGTATTTAACTGTGCCATCTTATTCCAGAATTCTTTTTCTAATGACTGTTTACAGTAATCACCTATAGTCCTTTTGACCAGCTTTACCATTCTAGGGGTTCCCTCAGTAATCATTAAATAAATATTTGGAATGTTCTCCCAACACATTTGTATGAGAATCTAGTTGTTAATCCTGAATTTCCTGAAAATTCTATGTTGACATCAGGAGTGTTTGAAGGACAATGAGGAGACTAAGCCAATGGAAGCTCAGAGAGGAGGAAGAAGCAGGAAATGACACCAGAGAGGTATCAGAGGTAGAGTGAGGAATTGATTATGAAAACTTTGTTGGCTTTGAAAGGACTAGGACTTCTACTCTAAGGAAGGAAGTTATGGAGATGTTTTGAACAAAGCTGTGCAAAAATCTGGGTTGGGTTTTATCACAGTCTTTACACACAACAACCCAAAGGCACAAACCATAGAAGAAACATGACATTTTAACTCCATAATAATTAAGATCTTCAGTGAAGCCAAAATGGCATAAGTACTGTTTAAAAGCTAATAAAAAAATCTGGAATCTGGAAGCTAATATTTGCATAAATATGACTGAGAATTAATACTACTTTAGAAAAATTAAAAGCTAATTCTATGAAAGTACTTGGATAAGATCTCAAATTCAAAACAGTTGAATCTCATTCTGTCATTTCTTTCTCTTTTTTATTATCCAGCAATAGTGAATGGTTTCTTAGCAGATATGATACAAAAGAAAATTTAAATATGCTTGTACAGTTTGGCTTACTCATTTGCTTTCCTATGATTGCCATGAGAAGGCACACCCAGGCCTTAGGTTCCAGGTCACAGTGACCCCAGAATGAATGAAGACACGTGGAGCAGATTGGAATCTAACCAGAATAGCCCAGCTATTGTGTCCAGCAGAGCGACAGCAAATTTATAATCTGTGAGTGAGGAAAAGAAATATTTGCTAATTAAAATATCTGAGGTTTTGAAGTTGTTATACAGTTTTATGCATCAAGTCTAACACATGCTAAGGGTCAAAGTTTAAATCAAAAGAAGCATCAACCTGACTCTTTAAAAGCCTCACTCAACTACCAGCCCTCAGTTTCATTGTTACAACAATATGAGTGAAGAGAAGGAGGCAACCTCAAGAGACTGGAATTCCTGAGGGGGGGAGGGGAAAGCCTTATTTCCATAACTATGACCCAATTAATTTCCACTAATAATGATTTGATTAACATTTATTTAGGGCATACCATTTTCCAGAAGTTATTCTCAGCTATTAGTATAGCATTAAAGAGAACAGACTCTAATGTCATGCTATCTAGGATCAAAGTTTAGCTTTCTCTTATTAGTTATATCACATGGACTAGGTAGTTAACCTCTCTGAGTGTCAGCTTCCTCATCTGTAAATTTTGGTGAGAGATTATAGCTCCTATCATGAGACCATTGTGAGGATTCAATGGGTTAATATACATAAGGTACATACAACACTGGCACGAGTGTTTTATTATTGCTAGTGTTATTATTACTACTACTACATGTATACATTCATTTAATCCTTAAAACAAGCTAAGGAGGTTGTTATTATTCCTCTCATTGTAGAAACCTGTTTTGAATACAATTGAAGCTTAACAGAGGGGTTAAAAGCAAGGGTTTTAGTACTAAACTTTCTATCACTTGTGATCTTTTGCAAAATACTTAAACTCTGTGCCTAAGACACTTTAATGTTTAAAATGAGTATAACTATAATGATACCTCTCCTTGGGGATAACAAATTTTTATGTGTTACAGGCAGCTTGGGGGTAGTTTGAGGGTGGATTGGTAGGAAAGACCTTGAAGGAGTTCCATGAGCCCCAAAGCCTTAATCTATCTACATGTATCTTGCAGATAAAATTTTAAATAATAAATATATCGATAGGAAAATAAACAAATGAATGGACTGACAATTAAGAAACCAAGAAAATTATTTGGCCAGTAAATCTTAAAAAAAAAATCTTCATCTCAGTATTTAAAAAATGCAATTTAAAATGGGGATGCCATTTGGTGGTTATCAAACTCATACAGGCTTTAAAAGTGATTCCGTCAGCACAAATGAGCTGTGGCAGAAATATTTTCTCTTATGTACTGACGGGGAAAAAGGAGGGTGAGTTAGAGTGTGTAAATAGAGATAACTTTTCTGCAGGGAAAGTTTGTAATGGGTAACAATAGGCTTAAATCATAGTAGCCAAAAAAGTCTACAACATATGAATGGATAGATAAATTTTGGTATAGTCATAACAGAAATAATATTCAAGAAGAAAAAGAATTTTACTACTGAACACACACACACACACACACACACACACACACACACATACACACACTCTCATCATTCTGCAGAAAGCTCAAAAACACGTTAAGTAAAGAAGCCAGAAAGTGTCACACATCTTGTGTAATTCAATTTATATGAAGATCAGTACAGGCAAGTAAAAGCTATGGAGACAAAGATTAAAACAGGGATTTCCTGTGGCAGATTTGGGGGAACTGTGGAAAGGAGTATGGGAGAAGTGAAATTGGCTAGAAAGGAAAACAGGAGAAGATGCTGGGGTGATGGAATAGCCTTTATTTTGACAAAGGCACTATTAATTTCCCCATTTTATAGATGAGGAAATGTGGTGGTTTTATAGGAATATAGAGTCATCGAATCTCTTTGAATTGTATACTTGAAATATTCTTTCATATTAACTTATCTTGATTTTTAAAAGGAGTGGCAGGGATCTTCATATAGAAGATTCATACAGCATACCTCGACAATTTCAATACTAGGAGTGTATACTACGTTAAAAATGTGTATACTAGACTTTAACAGACACCTGATCAAAGAAGATATATAGATGACAACTAAGAATATAAAAAGGTGTTCCACATCATATATAATCAGTAAAATACCAATACGAGATACCATAACACATCTACCAGAATGGTCAAAACCCAGAACACTGACAACACCAGATGCTAACAAGGATGTGGAGCAACAGAAACTCTTATTCGTTGCTGATGAGAATGCAAAGTAGTACCACCTCTGTGGAAGACAGTTTGGCAGTTTCTTACAAAGCTAAACATACTCAACATATGATCCAGCAAGTGTACTCCTTGATATTTACCCAAAAAAGCTGAAAGCTTATGTCCACACAGAAATCTGCACATGGATATTTATAGCAGTTTTATTGATAATTGCCAAAACCTTGAAGTAACTAAGATGACCTTTAGTAGATGAATGGATAAACTATGGTACATCCAGTTTTATATTTCAGACAATGGAGCATTATTCAATGATAAAAAAAAAGTGAGCTATCAAGCTATGAAAAGACATGAAGATCCTTAAATGCTTTGAATTGCACATTTAAGTGTACACTCAATTATATACTTTCACATACTAAGTAAAAGAAACCAATCCGAAAGGCTATACGTTGTATTATCTTAACTATATGGCGTTTTGGAAAAGGAAAAACTATGGGGCTGGTAAAAGATCAGTGGTTGCCAGTGGTTGGGATGGGAAACAGTCAGAGCACAGAGGATTTTTATGGCAGTGAAAATACTCTGCATGGTATTATCATGATGAAAACATGTCATTATATATTTATCCAAACCCATAGAATGTACAATACTAAGGGTGATCCTTAAGATAAACTATGAACTTTGGGTGATTATGATGTGTTGTTAATTTAGGTTTATCTTGGTAACAAGGGTACCACTCTGTGGGGGATGCTGATAGTCGGGGAGGGTATGCATATATAGGGACAAGGGGTACATAGGAAATCTCTGTACTTTCCTCTCAATTTTTTGTGAACCTAAAACTGCTCTTAAAAAAAGTCATTAAAAATGTATATACTAATAATTATTGAGGATAAATAAGTTACATTTCTAACAACGTTACGTGGTAAACTCTTCAAGAAACCTAGAAACTTGAGAATATCCTTCTTTCATTTCTATACATAGATTTCACAGTACATTAAAATAGTTTGGTTCAAATGATAATGTCCTAAAGATTTTTGGTTTGTATCATTTTAACAAATTATTTTAAAATATCTCTGATGCTTCCCCAACAGTTTCTTGTTTTTCTAAATAACTTTAAGTCCCTTCATTAGAACCCAGACTTCCAAAATGTGTAAACTTAAATAACTTAGACTCTTCTAAATAAAATGCCCAGTGAAACTACTCTGTATGGTACCATAATGGTAGATATTTTTCATTTTATAATTGTCCAAATTCATTGATGTACAAAACCAAGAGTGAATCCTAACATAAACTATGGACTTTGGGTGATAACGATGTGTCAATGCAAGTTTATCGATTATAACTGATGTATTACTCTGGTGGGGGATTTTGATAATGGAGAAACTATGCATATGTGGTTGTACAGTATATATGAGAAATATCTGAATCTTTGGTTGATTTGTCTGTGAACCTAAAACTGCTCTAAAAATACAGCTTATTTTTTTAATTAAAAATATAAAATGCCATCTTAACTCCAAAGAGTTAAGGATAGCTAGTTCAAAATGTTTAAAATTTGAATAGTCAGACTACTTAGAGTTTATATATATATAAAGGCAAGTCTCTGGGAAGATAAAATAGCAAAACTTCTTTGGCTAAATGTGCAGCAGCAAAAGATTTCTGCAACCTCTATACACTATAACCTTAGTGTGCTCTTGGGCAAGCTTTTTCGCTCTCTCTTGTGTTATTGAGAGTCAAAGCTGTTTTTGTTTCCATTTCTCATTGGTTATCTAGGGCTGAAGAGGCAATCATATCTGGGGGAAAGATATTGTACAGTTAAAAATGTGTGAAAATATTTAATCACTATTTATAGCAATTAACATTTTAAAGACTTCTAAGTATCCATAATAGTGTGATACTTTTCTTATTAAATTGTGATCCATAAAATTAAATATCATGGAAACACACACTTGGAAAACAATCTGTTTGTGTCTTTTTACTAATGTGATCTTGAACAAATCTAAGCCTTAGTTTCTTCACCAGTAAAATGGGGACATTCATATGTCAAAGAATCATTGTAAGACTTCAATTAGTTAATATTTATAAAGAAATTAGAACAGTGCCAACAAAGAGAAAATTCTACTTAAGCATTATTTATTATTATTTTAGAAATGTATTTTATAAGAAATACCATATGAATAAAGAGAAAGAGAAATATACAAATGCATACACTAACATTTTTACGTTGCTTTTTTGGAGTAAATGTTTAGTGATCTTCCTCTTATTGAATTCCTTAATTTCCTCTTTATTTTCATTACTATTTTTAAATGTTTTCACCATGAACATATATTTAAGAATATAAAAGGTAAAATTAAAAAATTCTTTGCAGCATCATTTCTTATACTAATCCTATGGCTTTATATGTTTTGTTTTGTTTTGTTTTGTTTTCCTTTTTTTCTGGGAAAGAAAATAAATTCAAATGCTGTAAATTAATCATAGGGCTGGGGCAGCCACTGAAGCATGTGGGCCCGTTCCAAAGTTTATGAAAGTATAAATAGATGTCTGCCATTTTTCTGAAAGCCTTCTGTACTTATGCAGGCACTCTGTATTGTCCAAATCCTCACAGGAAAGAATAGAATAAACAAGGTAAATCTGAAAACCATAAAGAATTGTATTTCAGTTGCTTTAATATATTTTCACTTCAGTCTTCTATGACAATAAAACATATCCAATTACATCATCATCCATCAGGAAGTGACAAGCCTCCAAGACTTTATTGTTGAGAAATAAAATAAAGTACATCGCATCAACTACCTTCACAAGAATGCAGAAGGACAAATAAATATAACAATTTATTTATGTACACATATATTTTTATTTATGTGTCTCTATTAGAAAAAATCACAGCTTTCAAACTCTTGGCATATTTAACAATATGGCTATTAGATTTTAAATATGATATTCTTAAAAAGTATTACTAATTTTTCAGTCTATGTAGAAATATTTTTCAAAGAAAAGATAATATATTCCTTTCAGTTTTAAATAGGTAAGAAAAATGTGGATGAAAATAGTTTGTCTTAAAATTTATAAACATACCATAACATCTTTAATGCTTAATATTTTAATGTTTAATTTCCCTAGTAAATTACTTCAGTAGTTTCTCCAATTTGTAAAAAGTTAGTTTTATACTTCTTTCCTGAAATTTTATCTTATAAAAAGAATCAAGTGCTATTTAAATACATGAAAATATATGTATATTCTTAAAATTTAGAAGGAATTGAGTTAGCACTTAAGATCTATTTTTGCTTTAGACCCCGAATTATCTTTATGATTCTAAATTAAGAATCAATATTAAAATATCATAAATAACCTCAAATAAATACTATTTAAATTTCCTCCATATGCCCACAAATTACATTTCTAGTTCATGAATAATTGGTTTACTAATTTATTTTTGTTCATCAATGTAACTCTCCTTTTCCACCAAATGAAAATTATACAGAACATCTCACACACACACACACACACACACACACACACACACACACACACACATTGCATGGCTAAAACCTATAACCCATTAAGTAAGAGATAATATCTCTTTCCACTTGGTATCCTTTGGTGAGACCCCTTTTCCTGGTGGCTTCTGAGATATTTCCGTATCTTAGGGCACTTCAGAAGACAAAAAAGTGCTTTCATAGATGGATACAGGTGTATGGTTTTCATTATTTCTAGTATCAGCAAATACAACAGTCAAAATTATTTAATTGTTGTTAAGCCATGTAATGCATGTTGAAATATACTTCCAATTCTTTTCCATTAACTATTAGTAACACAGATGCCATTTCACTTCTAATTTATAGCCAGGGGCAGGGGGGGGAAGGGAGGGGAGAACAATTCAGATGTGATTTACAAGACATTTAAAAGCTTTCAGGATGTTGGTCTAATTCCTGTGAAATGCAGCTGAGAACAGGCTCCCAGGAGTACCCTATTTGCCTGTTTGTTTTGTCTTGCATGGTGCCCATAGCCCCCCGTAGCAATGTGCATTTGGGTAACTACATGAAAAAGGAGTTTTCAACACAAATTCTGTGGTTCTCTCTTCTGTCACATTCTGCATTTACTTCTTGAAATTCCACTGCTCAGAATAAAGTCATTGTCACATTTTACATATCTGCAGCCTCAAAGGCAAAAACAGCCCTGAATGAGGGTGATCTGTGACTAGGAAATTCATGTCTTTCCAGTGAAGTTGACACAAGCTCTTTCTTATTTTACTGTTGGTTGGGTAGCCAGGCTACTCCCTTAGTGACATAGTGATCTGCTTAGTGACAAGGTACCTAAATTTCTGGAATTCTAAAAAAAAAAAAAAAAAAAAAAAAAAATCAAAATCAAAATTTTCTAAATTATATAAATAAGTGGATAGCATGATCACATTAATTAGCATTGCTTCTCTAATTCCCTTTTTTATTGATTTTCTAGTAAAAAAATTAGATATTTTATACCTACCAAAATGTATAAGTCTGTTTTTTTCACACATAAATTATTCTAAGAAATTCATGAGACAAGGTCAGGACCAAACTGTTGAGTGAGCCTGTTACATGCCTGTCATCCACCGTGGTCTTTCTCAGGAGGGAGAAAGTAGGTAGTTGATCAGCCCTTGGTCCAAGAGTGAAGAGGCTGAGTAGCATGGTCATTGGCCTACTTCTCTTTCACTCCTTAGTAAAAATCTCTTTTCTAAAATTATAAATTTTATCAGGAAAGGAATATGTATGTGTGTGTGAGTGTGTGTGTGTAGCCATTTATTAAGGTGTGTTTTTTTATCTTTTAAAGTATTAAGATGATAATTTATTCCATGCATTTCCAATGTTTCGATGATTCCTGAATTCTTAGAATAAACCCTAGTTAGTAAAAAACGCATTTAACTTTTGTTCTAATCCTAGATTAAATTAATCAATGCCTGTGGTTGTTCTTGCTGTTGCTGTTGTTATTGTATTTACTCTTTAGGGCAGTTTTCGGGTCACAGCAAAATCGAGGGCAAGGTACAGAGATTCCCAAATCTTTTTTTTTTCTTTTGATCATTAATTAGGCATGTTCTGTTTCTCAGATTTTACTATTGGAATAATGCTAACTTCTTAAAGTCAATTGGGAAGGCTTACTTTATTCTCTATGTTCTAGAAAACTCTACATAGCAAATGAATTACTGACACCTTGTAGCTTTCATTGGCTCACTTGTAATTATGATCTGGTTGCTTTTTAAATTCTATTCCTTAATAATTTCCTAATTTCAACTCTAATATTACTTTTCTTCAGTGAATTTCTATTATATCCATTCCTTCTAGACTTTTAGAGAAGAGGACACAAAGTGACAAACACTAATGTATCGGAGTGTTTCTGATCAGTTCGTAATGTGTGGATTTTTTTTCTCTTGGTGTTTTTTTTAACCCCTTTATAACCTTGCTGGAATTTATCTGTTATGAATCCTGTCAAAGAACCGGATCATGGATTTATCAGGATTCTTTTTTTTTATATATATTATATTTACATTATTTTATGTTTATATTATTTTCTAATTTCTCCTTTTATTTCTATAACTACCTTCTGCCTGTCTTAGGTTTATTTTTAATTTCCTAGCTTCTTTAAGTGAATCATCAGGATTTTAAATAATTTTCTTGTTTATGATTAAGCATTTGAAACTGAATTTCCTTTGAGTGCAGCTTGGTTTCCTTGACATATTTTCATCATCATTATTTTATAGGTAAATCCTAATCATAATTTTGTTGTCTTTAATAGTTTGAGTATTTAGAAGACATCAATAGTCCGAGTCACTTTCTGTTTATTATTTAATTATACATTTCCAGGTTTATTACATTTTCGAAGGCTTCAGAGATACATGTGGAAAGTCACTTTAGAAACACATGTGAAAGTAGAAGTGAAATGGGGACTACCATCTAAATAAGATACTGTAAGCAATGGTGAATGCTGAACAATTTTATTTTAAGGAAGATGCATTCATCAGATTCATTGTCATTAAAAACTCAAACAGCATAAGATTGAAAATATTTGTTCTGTCACTAATAGGAAAAAGATGATAATGTATTATATGACTGAATGAATAAAAAAAAACCTAAAACTAAAATAGTATAAAAGAACACTTTGTAAAGGACAAATGGTGACTGTTAGTGTGCCGAGAATAATTACAAGGCAAAAGATATAGTTCTACTAGGGCCCTCCAGCTATGATCCACTACTCAGACTTATTTAAATTTTCTCTTCTCCTTCATGGTATCCATTGTTACTCTTGATAACTAGCATTAATGTGTTTAATAGATATAGTCAAAGTACATCATTAAGTGCATTTAGAAACAGTACAGAGAATATGAGAGACTTGGGGTTTTTTCAGGCTTCAGAAAATGACTTACACTCTGACTGCATAGGCCAATTCTAATTATATTCTAAGAAGGCTAAATATAAGGTTTAGGCTTTTATAATACTACATGACTCTCATTGTAGATTATACATATTTTTTACTCCACCATCTCTTAGCCTAATTACATTGTCAAGAGTGTCAGTTCTAAAACAGTAAAATGATTTATACTAGTCAATTTTGTCAGACATCTTTCGTTCAACCTTACCTATCAATGTGCACATCTTCAGGCAATTGTATCGTTCTGTCACAGTATGTGGCAGCCATTTTATCCATGACATGGAAGCTTAAAAAGGCTCTGGTTGTCTGATTAAATACAACTTCTCATGTCAAGGGTTTCTAATTTCATTAGAAAAATTAACTTCTGACTAACTCTAGCTAGATGCTCTCAGAATCAAAAAGGCATATCATTTAGGGGTAATTTTTTTTAAATACCTCAATTCTACAAAACTTCAAAATGACCAAAGTTAGGGCAGTAATTCATATAATGGAATTTACAAATTTGCTCTAATTGATGTTCTCTCTGGATCATTTTGTTCAGTCATCCTCCCAGTGATGGAAAATAATATTGCCCAACTCTAACAGGCATTAAATATCAAAGCAGTGTGGAAGAAACAGGAATGGATTCTGGGGAATTCTAAGGAAATGACACACTTTTGGGGTCTGGTAAATGGGATCAAAAAGAACAACAACAAAAAAACAGATCTTCAAAGAAGAAAAGTAATGTCAATCCACAGCTTGTATCTGCACAGATATCAGTATAATATAGATATAAATACCAGTTAAAAATTTAATCACTAAGCATTCAGTTAACTACCTTGGGCAGGGGAGGGTTTACTGTAAGCTAAGTATGATAGTCCTGCTCTCAAGGACATGTGATAAAGCTTTGACCAATCAGATATGATATTGTCTGCTGGAGGGATTCCACAAGAGCTTTTCCTGACTTTGAAAAAGAGAAAGCTAATGGTATCATTTTTTCTGTGAGGCTGGCACCTTCTGGTAACATCTGGAACTGCAGCAAAAACGTTGGAATCCTGAAGGAGCTGACCTAAGAGCAACACACTGAGAGGACTGCAGTGAAAAGAAAAATGGTCCGTGGATCATAATCATATCACCGAGCCATTGAGTTAGCCAGAACCAGCCATAGATATGTGAGCCCAAAATACTGTTCTGTGAAATAATAAATGCCCTTAAGCCAATTAAAATTCTTTTTCCAACTCTGTGTGTGTGTGTGTGTGTGTGTTGATGTGTGTGTGTGTGGTGTGTGTGTGTGTGTGTGAAACAGAGATACAGGATAGTAATGGTAGAAAGATATGGGTTTGAAAGAAGGTATATTAGCTATCCATTGCTGTGTAACAAATTATCCCAACTTAACATCTTAAAACAATGAATATTTATTATCACACACAATTTCTAAGCTTCAGGACTTCAAGAGCTGTTGAGCTGGGTGGTTGTACCTCAGGGTCTCTGATAAGATTACAGTCAATCTGTCTGTTAAAGCTAAAGTCTCTAAAGACTTGACTGGGGCTGATGGTTCACCTTTCAAGCTTAGCCATGTGACATTAGGCAGGAGGCTTCAGCTCCTCACCACAGGGATGCCACCATGAGAATGCTCACAACATGGGCATAGCTTCCTCCAGCAAGTGATCCAAGAAAGGGAGAGAGAGAGAGAGAGAGAGAGAGAGAGAGAGAGAGAGACAGAGAGCACGCACTCAAGTGAGCATGTAAAAGGGAGTGTGCACTCAATATAGAAGATGCAGTCATTTTGTAAATTTATCTTAGAAGTGACATACCATTACTTCTGCCTATTCTATTTGTTAGAAGCAAGTTGCTAATATGGAAGGGAAGGTAATTATACCCTACTCTGAAGGGAAAAGTATCAGAAAAACTTTGTGAACATGTTTTAGTACCACTTGGGCTTTATTTTAAAGAAAAATAGATTTGAAAATATGTAGATATACTAAGAAATACCAAGCGGAGATAAGGTAAAAGACTTTTTTGTGTATTGTCATCTGTTTTTTCTATGAAATAGAAAAAGATGACTTGTTGAATGTGTTTCAACGGGTGATAGATTTAGAACTGTAAGTAAAATAAAAAAAATCAAAATAGCAACTTAGACAAATAATAGAGTACAAACTCTAGAACTATAGATAACAATGTGTTAAAAACTAGAAAATAATTCTATATTATATGAATTATTCTATGTAGCTCTGTATAAATACTTCAATGAAATGGATATGCTTCTTTGAAAACAAAGTTTACCATAGTTGTCTTTAGAGAAATTAGGAACCCTAATTTTAAAGTTTTCGAGGATTGAATCACATGTATGCACACACACACACACACACACACACAGCACTGCATACAAATGATTGACTAAAGAATTTTTTGAAACATTTATAACCATAAAATTCACCTGCTACACAAACTCTTATAGCACTTACAAAAAACTTTTCAGTTGATTTTAGGAAATGTATTTCCATTGTATGAATGCATTATTAATTCAATCACTTAAAACATGAAAACAGAACATTAACCTTTGTATTTCTCTGAGACTTTAATCTAGAAACAAGTTTGGTGTATATCCTTAAGAAGAATTCCTCAACCTTATTTGATTACAGGAACTTTTGTTTAAGAAGCATTGATTATTTTCTAGGACAGTGTGAGAAACGCTACTGAATCAGATGAGCCCTAGCAGTATATAAGAATGTTCAAGCATTCCATTAAAAGAATATAGCCAAAACAAATATCTTCCAGGAAAGTAAGAATGACTTAGTATAAGAAAATATATTAATATCGTGTAACCCATCAACTGATCAAAGATGATACTCAGAAAGCAATTTGATATCGTTCAACCCCACAGCTGTCAAGAACTTCCCTGGCATAACAAAAGTATTTATCTCAAAGAACATCCCACGTTATAATTAATAGCTAAAAAACAATTAGAGGACACATGAAAGTCGGAAGCAAGACAACTATAAACAGAAGAAGAACCCATCTTCCAATTACAGCTCGCATTCCCAGAAGAGACCTGTTTTAGAATCTGATTTAGCCCAAATTAAAGAGAATCTGTCATTTCACTCTTTGGCAGTGCTTTGCATTGCTAATAGTGGAGAAACTGGAAGATGGCCCTTTAGCAAAATTATCTTCTTAATGAATACACAAAGTTTTTTGCATATGTAAAATTATTCCAGTGGCCCAAATTTTTTTTTGACCAAAATTTGAAGTCTTCCTGTGCTCGAAGAGAGAGGCAATACATGTAAGAGTTTTTGAGTGCATTTGTGTGATGACAAAAGGAACTATAGGGGAGCCCTCTATAGGATGGAGTTAGAAGTGCAGCAACCTGGTTATAGACAGCAATCTCCAGAGAGTGAGATGACCTGGGAACCATCCCACGCAGGAAGTTAGAATGATACCTATTAATGAATTTTAAGTTGTTTCCAGATACATTTTTATCATAAACTTCCTTCTTTCTGCTTTGGATCTACCGCACACCAGCATTGTATTGACACTACTTCCAGATAGAGAGAAAGGTAAGGTAGTCAGACAAATAGAGAGTACAGTGTATTCAAACTATACTAGATCCAAAATTTAGAATGAGATGAAATCCCCATGAGACTATAAGCCCAGAATCCTCAGAGGTAGTGCAGTAGGATCTGAAATTAACACAGAACCTGGGACAGGAGCCTTCATTGTTTAATTTGGAAATTAAGGAAAACGGTAACACAAGGATCCCCAGTATCAACAGTATTATTTTACTCTCCTTGTATATTTTTAGTCAATGCAATCATACCAGGAAAAGGAATGCAACCTATAGATATTATAAGAGAGAAGGCAAAAATATTATTTGCCAAAGGTAGGGTTGCATACCTGGAAAACTCAGAGAACTAAAGAGAGGATTCAGTAAGGTAGCTTGGTTAGTATGCAAAATATCAGTGTTTTCTTCTATGAGCAATAAGCAGTTTGGAAGTGTGATGGCAAAATGATACTATTTACTATAGCAACCAGAATAGGCGTGCTATATTTAGCAAATAAAAATCTGGGATGCCTTGTTATGTTTGAATTTTCAAACAAACAATGAATTTTCTTTTTTTTTTCTTTCTTTCTTTTTTTTTTTTTTAGTATAAGTATGCCTCCTGTAATATTTGGAACATGTTCATACTAAAAAAAGAAATTATTGTTTATTTGAAATCCAAATTTACTTGGGCATTCTGAATTTTATCTAGCTACCCTAGACCAGAAGTATAAAATGTCACTTAAAAAAACAGGGTGAAGGTCATAGAGTGGATTACACTTCTGGCTAAGTATTTCTTCAGCTGCCTCAATCATTCAGCAATGATTTCCACTATCCTCTGTATTTTAAACCTTTATAGTCCTTTTAAAATTGCAGCTTAATTGTGGAATATAACTTTTAGTAATTAAAATAAGTTTTAATTCTGTGTGAAAAAAATTGATTCCCAAATTTTTGACCCAGTGAGGTCCTTTGGCATCTGGTTGAATTTCCCAGGCCTCCCATTCAAATGGCCAAGGTTCATCAGCATCCCACTTCCAACAAATACCCACCTGCTCGCTCACACGGCCTTGGCTGCTGTGTGAATCCTCCTCAGCAAATCCCATCTGGTGCTCACATCAGCAGCACATTCCGCTCTCCCATATCGAATTGGAGGGTCCTCGGGGAACCCAGGACATACTACGGAGAAATCTGCTGCAGTGCACTGAACACTGACCATGGCACAGGACGACAAACAGCTGTCGAGCTGGAAGGTCCCAGAAACTGAGTTTGCAAGGTTTTTGAAAAGGGCAGTTGTTACTGGCTGACAAGCTAAGTTTCCCTGAAGGGTGCTGTGTTCTTGGGAGGCAGCCATTGCAGTATTTCAAAGATTAAGTTATAACTGAACAATGTATGAGGATGTATAAAAAGTAATTTACCATTTTATAATTACTTTTAATTAACCATTTCATAATTACTTCCTCCATGGTAATGCCTCTGGGCCTGATTGTGGAAACAATTATCGGCTGGGAATTTGCATACCAGTAATAGGCCTTAACATAAACGCCATAAATGTAGCTATTTCTCGGTGCTTATTTTGGCATATCATGAAATCACAGCTCTAACAATATATTACTCACCCTCAGCCTTTTTCTAAATTAGAAGGAAAAATAAAAAGGAGACTATGTCTCTTTTTAGAAAAATCTTTGAAATAATTATAGATTATTTTATTCTATAGTCACTTATATGTTCTGAAGCTATCTGCTTAATAAAACAAAAAGCTAAATGTCCTCTCTTTGGCCTTCAAAGTGTTCTCCAGACTCTATCTGCACCCAGATACATTTAGCTCTCACCAATGTCAGTGCAGCGTCATCGCGTAGGAACTGTCTGCATTTAAAAACTACACTGCACTCTTTGCCTTATTTTGTAAGTGATGATTAATATCAAAATATGCTCAGTGAGAGTAATTGCATTTTTAAAAAATCAGAGGAAAAAAAGCAGCAGAATCACACAAGGATTCACAAGAAAACTTACTTACAACAAAAAGAATAAGGAAGCAGAATGTCCTTAATTGCTTTGAATCTAGTTTTCTCTTTCTCATTAGCTTCAGCATAGATTATGATCCAATACTTACTTTACCACCTGCATTAGGAAAATTAACTACAGGATGCATGACCCTTGTCTCCATGTGCTGGCCACCAATTAGCACATAAGAAAAAGACTAATAGGAAAATTAATAATAACTGATGGCATTTTATTGTTCTCTATTAGCCAGACACTGATGTAGCAACCCTGACCTAAAATCAAAATAAATATAATAGGAAAAGAGCCAGGGGCTTTGGTCAAGGGAAACTGACATTCAAGGCGTCCTTCATAGTCTAATCCTTACTCCCCCCCACCCCAAGTTGCACTTTGCTCTCACCAATGGGAATAAAGGAAGAGTCATCACCTACAAAATTCCTGCATTTTTAAATCATTCTCCAAACATTACTCGTTATGTAATTTGGTGTTTTTATTACAAATTCCTTTGGGCCAAAGGAAAGGAAAAAGTGTAATTCTCATTTTAACAGAGAAAATATCTTATCATCATTTTTTTTTTTTTTTTTGCTTTCTTTATTTTTCTTAGGCTCTAGGAAGTTCAGAGCTCAATTCTTTTCAGCAAATGATGAATTTTGGGGGTACAAACTCTGCCTCTTTTTCTCTTTTAATGTTGGATTTTGTCTTCTAGTTGTGTTAATAGGTGTTTGTCTCTCACCAAGGTGGGAATTCCTTTTGGGACACACAGATAAGATTGCTTAAGTACAAATTTACATATTTTTTTTCATGTGGTGTTTCATGTCCAACCTCACACAAGCTCCAATAAACTATCGGATAACTGGCTGTACACTCGCTTGCCTTCCAATTTTGATGGAAATCCCTTCACTGTAAATAACCTAAAATCTCATCTTGCAACTATCCTTCGCCTACCTTTGAAACTCAGTAATTACCTCCTCTCAGCCATTGAGCCTTTACTGATAGTTCCAGATCCTACTGATTTTCTGAACCCTAAAACTTTTAACATGGATGCCACTAGGTTGTTTACTTTTTTTTTTCTTTTAAGTTAGTGGTAAGCTCTGTCTCTTTAAAGAGATGATAAGTTTATGAGGTCAATATCCATGATTTTGCATGTAACTAGAGGTTTAGAAATACTTGTTATTGACAAGTGTTTGTCACTTAAAAATATAAATTTATCCAGCTTGAATGTTAATGACACATTTTTACTAGGCTAACCACACAAAACAAATTCAGTCAAATCACATCTAGTGTTTTTCAGATTCTCTTTACCAGTTGTTTGACCAAATATTTATATATTTATTATTATTTTATTTTTATTTTATTATATTAATTTTTGTCTTAGGTCAGGGTTGCTGCCTGCATTTTCAACTATTAGAGAAAAATATTGTTCTCATATTTATTAACAGTCTCTTCCTTAGTCTCTTCCAAGGACCTATATGATATGCTAGGTGTACAGAATATGAAGATAATATTCACACCCTCTTCAGATAATTTCTCTAATAAAGGTATGAACATAATAATTGTCTCCTCTAAGCCACATTGAAGCTAATGAGCAAGAGAAAGTTAAACTCAAAGCAATTAAGGCCATTCTGCTTCCTTTCTTCTTTCCCCTTTTTTTAACTTTGTTGCTTTTTTATTGTGAATCCTTTAAACATTCTACTGGTCTCTAAGCTGACACTTTTAAAAAAAATTAATTGTTTTTATTTTAAATAGCAGAGTTGCTCTGGTTGATAATATTGCAATAAAGCAACTATTACAAAAGAATTCAAAACAGTACATCAAAAATAGTAGTCAAAATATTTAGAGAGTTGGTATACCATAAATGCTGGTTGAGTACTAAACAAAGCTGAATTTATATAAGATATAACATAAGTGGAAGAAAGTGTAAAGTTTTAAGATTATCCAGGATAACAGATTAACATCAAAAAACAAACAATTCTATCAAAACAAAAAGTGAACATCATAGGGTAAATAGTTGGGGGGGGGGGAAGGGTGATAGAGTTATCTAAAAAAAGAAAAACTATCCTGCACAAAAGCTATATATAAATCAGTTAATAGAGATTTGGAAAGTACTGAATATTTAAGAAAGATGACAATATTAGAGGATTGATCTCTTTTTGCAAACTCAAGTGGTTCCATTTCTTTGCAGGTTGGGGCAATCTAGTTCAAGGACATTAGGATTGGGTTTTCTGTGATACAGGGAAGTAAAGTCCCTCTGGGAAGCTCTTGTATTAGAGCAGGAAGATAATTTAACAAAAACTTGAAATTATAAGGCATCCAATTCTGTTAAAGTACTAATATCACAAAGGATAAATTGCAAAAATACCTGTAGGAACAATGGTTTTGTTTTGTAAAATTGCCTATTCTGAAATTTCCATTGTAACTAGTATCTGAGTTACCATGTTTTTGCATTTAGATTTCTCTCTTTAAAAGTGACAAGTTCTCGTTGTTTAAAAATCTTGAAGTTTTAAAAATATATAACAAAAATATGCATGATCTCATTTCCAATCAAAATAATTATAATATTTTATCATAAACTCTTTGAAAATTATTTTTCTATTCATAACACAAACATTTTAAGTTGAATCATATTGTATATGATGTTTTATTTTATATTTTCCCAAGTAATAGAACATTGTGCATACTTTTAATACTCACTGTGGAAGGCAGAATATGACCAGAATGATGTCCTCTTCCCCAAGATGTTTCACATCCTACTCCCTTGAAATCTGTGAATATATTAGGTTACATGGCAGAGAGGAATTGAGTTTGCAAATAGAATGCGGGTTGCTCATCAGTTGACCTTGAGAAGGAGAGATCATGTTGGATTGCTCAAGGGAGCCCAGTGTAATCACAAAAGTCTGTATCAGCGAAAGGAGAGGGCAGAAAAGAGAAATCAGAAGGGTGGCAGCATGAGACACACCATACTCACTATCGCAAGCTTTGAAAGTAGAAGAAAAGGACCACAGGCAAGGAAAGTAGTGTCCTCTAAAAACTAGAAAAGACAAAGAAACAGATTTTTCTAGAGCCACCTGCTGACATTGTTTTTTTCAGTCCAATGAGACCTTTCTTGGTCTTCTGATCTCCAGAACTATAAAATAATAAATTTGTATTGTTTTAAGGCATTCTATATTTGATATTTTTTCAGCAGCAATGGGAAACTAATATACTCATATATATGTATGCCTATTGTTTTTGATACTGCATAGTGTTTTATTGTTAGATGAATTATAATTTATATAATCAATCCAGATAGTAATATTTTTCTCTCTGCTTGCCTTATCATCTTTATAATAGCTACTCAACTTTGCCATAGCAGTACAAAAACAGCCATCTATGTAGGTGAATGGGCTTGCCTTACTTCCAATAAAATTTATTTATGAAAATGGACTGCAATTTGTTGACCCCTGAACCAATCCCTAATTGATGAATATTTTATTTATAATGTTTTATATTATATTTTTCTGATTAAATATATAGCAAAAGAAAAATAGTATAAAGTACTATTTCTCACTCTGACACATTTTCTTAAGAATCCTCAATCTTTAAAGTTGGTTTTAAAATTCAGAACAAATTTAAAGCACTTATTTACCTATTCTCAAAGGCATAAGTTTGAACATGAAATGTTAAATGTTGAATTTTTCTTAGTCAACTACAGTTCCATTCTTAAAGAAAAAATGAATCTTTAATGCAAAAAATTAAATTTCTGAGCCTTAAGCAGAGGTGACAAATGTGGCATTGATCCGTACATCTACTTTCACTTACGTGGGAATTTTAAATTATGCAATATATCCCATAAGAGGCAAGAGAGGCAAAAGACAGGAAAGAAAGGGCACATAGACTCCGAAGTAAACTCCCCACTGCCCTGTCCCACACACTTTCAAGGTCGGGTCATGTCTTAATAGTAAGAAGTAGAGAAAATTCTACGGTTTTGACTTTTCCAATGTATGAAAACATAATTGTTTTGTGGATTTTCAGGATTTATGAGGCCACTAAAAGAAAAAAGAAAAAAGAATTCTAACTACAGAGGTGAAGAACAAATTAAGGTTTGGGGGCAAAATATTGGCAAATATACAAGGAAACAAACAATCCCGGGATTACTCTCCTCATAAAACTCACAGGAAGTGAACTGGTGTTGATGAGCGGCTTTGACAAATGTGTATCATCGTCCTTCCAATGTCACATTGGCATCTTAGAGACTCATGGACGCTCATTTCTCAGATAATGTACTGACCCAAACTGAAGGGAAGATGCAGGTGGCAGAGAGAATCAAGCAACGGATATTGTATTATTCGCATCTGTGATTTCCCAAAGAAAATTCAACAGATTTGCTGCATGCTGCAAAAGCACATATTTCATTTTAGCTGCTGTAAATTCATCACCCTGCATTTTCATTGAATGTTTCCTTGTCCTTGGTGCTGATTAAATCAGAGTGCATTATGTGCTTCTCACTAGTGACTTTCTATTTTGTGTACAGACAGTCTAAAATTGTCTTCTACTTTCCTTTGCAAATATTCTCTAAAACTTTGATAACTAAAGTTGGGGAGGGGATGCTACAAAGCACCCTAGAACTTCTGGTGATGCTAGATAATAAAAGTAGGACGAAGGGATGAACCTACCAAATACTAGCTGTGTTTTTAGTGTATTTCAGTCACCCTAAAGAAATACGAGAAGTCAAAGAGAAAAAACACTGTATGGCCTCCTGGCAAATATAGGTCACTCACTGATTTTATACTCCTTCACCGAATATATAGAAATTCTGGTGAAACTATGTATTTTTAAAACAATAAATACAAACAAAAGAAGAAACCCACTATGCTGAAAAGAATCGGAGAGCAAGACTTGGGCCGCCACAAGTGCTGAAGACGAGTCCACAGAACAGGATTTTGGCTGACAACCTCACTAGGATCCTGCTTACAGCTAAGGTTTGGAAATACTGCGCTTGCCTGCAAAATGTGAACTGTGAACTTTCCCTGCCAGTCCTGTTTCTGGAGACAGTTCTTGTTTCAGAGCCAACTCCTTGTTCCAGGCTGCTAGTGAAAGCTGACTCACCATTGGAAACTGAGACTGCATAGCTAGCACTGAAGATGGATTTCTCATGACTAGCCTATGAGAAAATCCGAAACGTAGGCACTCACATACAAACAGGCTCAGAGTTGGGAACTATGTAGAAGATGGACTGATACAAACACAAGCCGGTTAATATAGCCTTCCAAATGTGTCCAATAAAAATCCCATGAAAACTAAATCCCATGTATAATTAACACATGGACAAAATGACAGAACATTCGAAGAAAATTCCTCAAATTTGAGAAAGTTAGTTTACAGAACTCAAAAATGGGCAAATTCACATCAAAGCAATTAAATCTACTGATTAAATCTGAAATGTGTTTAATGTAAAAATCCCTTAAAATTCTCAAAGGAATTTAGAAAATAATATACTCCATAAAATCATGAACAAGAGGATTATATATGCACGTGCGTCTATATTGTCAAGTTTATTCTGTTCACAGACTTCTTTGTAGTCTTATCCTTTTCATCTGTTGTCTATATTTGATGTTAAATGTTTAATTTTCTTTCTATTATACGTAGTTCATTTATTTTTTGTCTTATTGCATCACCTAAAAGTTCCAGGATATAACTTGATTAACATGAACATTTATCAGCATTATTGCCTTTTTATCATTTTAATTAGAATGTTTCCATTATTCTATCACTGAGTGTGATGTTGGATCCTCTATTTTATATTTTCAATAACAATGTTTTCCCTTTAAAGAAAATATTATTTAGGTTAGAAAACATATGCCTATTCAACAAAAAAGAATCTACATTGCCCTTACCTTTGAGGGTCATTTCATTGGGTTAAAAAGATACCCTTTAATAATATTAAAGTTCTTTTAACAATAAAGAAAATTTTCATTTTCATTATATTAGGAAATTCTGAATAGTAAAGTCTACTTGTATTTCAGGTATATATCTTAATTAGTGATATATACATATAATTTTATAATATTTGCTATATCTGCAGCTCTGGAAACTTTTCAATTATATTATTAATAACTGATCTGGTTATGCTTGTTGTGAAGTCTTCTTTAAAGTTAACAAATGTTTATGTATAAATCTGTGTTCTTTTCTATACAGTCTCTTAGTTTTTAATGTTTATTCCATTACTTGTTTTCACTGCATTTTGAGATTGTCAAATTTTCCCTAGATATCATGATTCCATGTTCCACAATGTGGATGAAAGAAAAGGATTTTATGGAAAGTAACACCACAGGGTGATCTGATCATAAATTCCTAACTGGGCAGGTCATGGTGGGCAGCCATATCCCAGACCTATAACTTCTTTAGTGAGAAGTTTGTAAGCCAGCCCTGACCACTGTTTTTGTGCATCTGGGTTAACACACTTTCAAAACAAACCATAACCGCTCTTAAGAAATCACATAACCTTGTTTACTATCCTGTAATCTGCTCCCCACCTTGCTTTCTCATACCTCTATGGAATTTCCCCTGTGTTCTTATTCCCTCCTTAATCTCAAATGCATAAAAGAAGCTGCAAAACCGTTATTCTCGGGAGCATTTGAAGATTTTGTTCCCCAGCGTATGTCATCAGCTTGGCTCAAACTCTTACAAAAATTCTTCATGGATTTGGACATTTCTTACATTCTTAACAGCATTAAGTTTTTAATTTTCCATATTGGGATTAATGATTTTTAATTTTTTTTGCAATGCTCTTTTGTCTCATCATCTCCCATTTTATCTTCTATTGTTTTCTTCTCTCAAACCATTGCCTTTTTATTTTAAAAGATTCCTACTTTAGAATGTGCTTTCTTCTTGCATTTTATTAACCTTTGCAAAAAAATGTCTGGAAATTTTGTTCTGACCCTGTAATCAACGTTTCTCAGAAGTGTATTCTTCTGTCTGAGTCTTGCAAGTACTATTTCCTTTTCATGTTTTGATTTAGTTTTTTGCAAGTCTTCTGTTTTTCTTTTTTCTAGTTTTTGAAAGTATTACTCATTAACAATTAGATGGGTCAAGTGTTTATCAACAAAAAAGAATCTACATTGCTCTTACCTTTGAGGGTTATTTCATTGGCTTAAGGTCACTCTCCTCAGACTATTTTCCATTTTTGAGTGTTATCAAGATATAACAGACTTATCCCTGACATGCTGCTTTAGAGTCTTCTCCTATCCTCACTGCCTGTTTAAAAAATTATCTGAACTGGTAAATCACTAAATAATAAAAACACACTCCCAGGATTATGCTTCTTTCAAAGTTCTTCAGCTAGCTCATCATTCCAACCCCAGAGCTTTCCAGATGGGTACTTTAACTTACATGAAAATAAATAAATACACCTCCAGAGGACAAGCTGGCAAATAACACCAGGGGAATTAAGCCAGGTTACAAATAGCTTTCAAAAAGGAATATGGTGTAGTGAATGCTAGAAATTAAAATGTGGAGGAAAAGAAATATTTGGGAGAAACAAAAATGACAGTAGACATCCAGAATCTTGTATGACTACTAAGATAAGGGTTTTAAGAAGCAAAAATTGTGATAACCTTTGATTAAAAAGCTTTGAGATTTCTTAAATTCTGATAATATCGATGTAAAATATGTCAAACCTATACAGAAGAGTTTATTTGAACCAAATGACAATATATGCTGGGAAGCAAGATCTCATATGTTTCAGAGAATAACAGTTTCACAGCTTCTTTTATGCGTTGAAATTAAGGAGGGGATATAAGAAATATTGGAGAAACAAGGTAGGGATTGGATTATGGGAAAGTTAACAAGATTATATGTTCTCTTAGGATTAGTAGCCCCTTTGAGGGGTATTACTTTGGTTTTACAAATGTGTGTTAACCTAGATGTGCAAGCACAATGGGCAGGGCTGGCTTAAAACCTTTCACTAAGGAAGTTATAGGCCTCCGGCATGACTACCCTCTGTAACCTGCCCAATTAGAAATTTATAATCTATTATAGCATCCCCTTTTCCTTCACAAAAATTACAAAAAAAAAAAAAAACTAAATAAGAAATGAGACTGTGAGAATACTAAATTACACAGATTTCTGGGTGCCACTCTAGCTTTTGATTCAGTAAATCTGGTGTAGGCCAAAGAATTTGTATTTCTAAAACATTCTTAGGTGATATTGATAATGAAGGTCCAGGGACCACACACTGAGAACCAGTGATCCAGTTTCAGTTCCAGCATTCCTTTTCATTTTACTATTCCCAGAAATGATCTTAAAGAAATAACTGGACAATTGTATGTGGAAGATTTATCCCAACCATGAACATTAAAACAAAACAAAACAAAAGCACTTTGAAAATATTATGTGCGTATGAAAAATTTATGTTTGCTTGGGGAGACTGTAGAAAGTTATATACCCAAATATTAATAGTTTTATCTCTCAATTGTAGGATCAAGGTAGCAGATTATGTGCATTTTCTTTTTGCTTTTTGGTGGCTCCAAATGTTCATACATTGAACCAGTATTACTTGTGTAACAAGTATGTCATATTTTTAAAAGCCATGGCCCAACTTTTATGTGTCCTCCAAACATATTGGAAGCTGAATGTCTCAAGTCCACCATATGCACATACCATCTACTCAATAAGTGAGTGCACTTACATATGCTAACACACACTCTCTGCTTCATATACATATTACAATTAACTATGGACTTGGATACCAGTTAAAATTAAAATACTCAGAGTTTGAGAAGAAAAGGAGAAACCTATGTACCAAAAAAGTGCTTGAAAAATTTTACATTGATTTTTAACCTTATGATCGGTGTAGACTCATTTTAATTGAATGATGCCTGACAGCTAAATTCTGAATCTGCCTGCTTTACGCCTCATAATTTCATTTTATCTAACCATGTTCTTCTTCACCAAGCTCTGCAGAATAACTTTCTTTTCCCTTTGACCCATGTGAAATAGGTTTCTAAATATAATACATCTAGCTTCCTTACAATCTTTCTTTTTAAATAAAAGTATAAAATACTCCAATGCTTTGCTTTTCTTATTGAAGAATGAAGAAGAGATCTGTTGACTGAAAATAAGATTTGACCTAGGGAATTCTGTTTGACTACCTATGAGGATAAATAAATAATGACTTAAAAAGAAAAGTCAGATCACGTTCTTTGTTTCCTTACTTCTTTAGTACTAGAGCAGAAATTATTGCACACATCCAATCACATCTCGAATAGTTAGGCAACATGAGCCAAGACAAGGGAGATATTATATATCAAATGTTTGCAGTGTAATACTATTTCAATTGGGTCATTAATTTCCTATTTCTATACATAGTTATGCTAGTGTAAACTAATAAGGGATATACAGAATAATACTTTAATACTGTAGAATTGTCACAAACTGTCATTCCCAACTAGTGCAATTCAGATACCTGGGAAGGTTCAAAATCCAAATGAATTTAAGCATTGTCTAGAGAATGAATGTCTTGTGAGTACACACACACACACACACACACACACACACACACACACACAGGCATACACGCACATGCATACTACTTTTCTGTCAAATTATTACAGATATCATTGTGATTAATAAAATATAAATTATTCTAAAAATAGTAGTTACTTCTGCCCATATTTAATTTCTTTACTCACTAAAATTAACGTTAAACTCTTAATAAGTAGTATTTTGCAATTTTTTTTTTAGTTGAGAAAAGCTATATTCTTTTTTAAAAAGTCAGGGCACTATCAATCTAAGTTTTAGACTTTAATCAGTGAGAGATATGGTAAAGTGATGGGAAACTGATGAATATAAATATAGGGAAATAAAGAATATGGAAAAATGAAACAAGTTTGCCTGAGTTCGTATCATGATCTCATCATTTACAAGCTTTCTGCATTGGGTAAGTCACATAAATGCTCTGCTCCTCAATTTACTCCTTAGTAAAAATGAGGGAAAGTAATGTACAGTACCCACCTCTTGGGTTTATTGTGAATACAAAATAAATGCTTATGTGTAAAACAGAATAAAGCCTGATGCTTAATGAGACAGGTTAGATGATTATACAAAAATCCTCTCCCCCTTACAACCCGTAAAGAGTGTATATCTGCCTCATTGATGTGGATCTTGGTTATGAGATCATTTTGGAACACAGTGTCACAAAGTTGCAATGGAACATAGGTAGAAGTAGCAGTGTGCCTCTCTGATCTGAGACCTGTTTCCACTTGATTCTCTTGCACTTCTGGTTCTTTTGCATGAAAATAATAATAATAATAATATGCCCTAGAGTGTGGCTGGCCTTTATTCTGATATTGGAGGTTTGATAGAAGGCAATTCTTCTTATGGATCAGTCAAACTTTGTTAAAATATCCACCCTCATAACTTACAAACCAGTAATGTACTAAATGAGCTTTTAGCTCTAGGCGAAGAAATTTAAAATCAGAAACCTACTATAATCTATTGGGTATAATTAACTGCATTTGATAAGATATTAAAAGAGATATAAGAACAGAAGTAAGCTATATGTATGTAGAAATAAAAGGGAACATAGAGTACAAAAATTGGAGAACTGTAATCAACTGGATTGTGTCCCTCCAAAATTCATATATTGAAATCCTAACCCCCAGTGTTAAGTATTTGAAGATGCAGCCTTTGGGAGGTAACTGGGATTAGAAGAGCTCATGATGGGATTATCGTCCTTGCAAGAAGAAACACCAGAGAGCCGGCTCACTGGCTCTCTTTTTGTCATATGAGGACATAGTGAGAAGGCAGCTATTTACAAGCCAGGAAGAGAGTCTTCACCAAGAACTGAACCAGCTGGCACCTTGATCTTGGACTTCTCAGACTCCTGAACTGTGAGAAATAAATTTTTGTCATTTAAGCCAACTAGTCTATGGTATTTTGTTATGGTAGTCTGAGCTAAAACAAGGAACCGTAGGGTTGACAAGGTACATGCTTCTCAACAGCAAGCAGTGCAAAAGAAAATGAGAAAGATTTGTGGTGACAATGAATGCATAAAACTTAGTCTTTTTAAATGCATCAAATGAAAGCTATAATCCTCACACTCATCAAAATTTCTAAATGGATTAACTAAGACTAAAATAATGCCAAAAATTCCTGTGAGTCAATATAGCAACAATTAGTGTGAAAATAAAAAATAAAAAAAAAATTGGAAAAAACTGTGAGTTTGGCTTTAGGCACTGCAGTTGCCTTGAACCTGGCTCCATTTTTGATAGTTGTACTAGTTTGAATAGTGCCCTCAACCTCCAAATTCACATCCACCTAGAATATGCAAATGTGACCTTATTTGTAAATGGATTTTTTTTTTTTGCAGATGTCATCAAGTTAAGATGAAGTCATACTGATTTAGAACACCTAACCCAATTCTTATAAGAACGTCTAACTCAACGACTGGTGTCCTTAATTAGAAGAGAGAAGTATAGATAGACATAGATACAGACACACAGAAGAGAACACCATGAGAAACAGAGGCAGAAATTGGAATTACACATCTACAAGCCAAGAAATTCCAAGAATTACCAGCAACAACCAGAAACAAGAAGAAATATAGGGAACAGATTTTCTCTCAGAGCCTCCAGAATATACCACCACTGCCAACACCTAATTTCAAACATTAGCCTGTGAGAGAATAAATTTCTCTTGTTTTAAGCCACTTGGTTTGTGGTAACTTGTTATGGCAGCCCAGGAAATTAATATAATAGTTAGACTGCCCAAACTCCTCTAGCTTGAAGTAAAAGAGACTAACTTTTCAAACATTAAACGATTGGTCCTCTAACTTTTATAAACAGGAAGCAGACTGAGAAATTTCTTCTGGACCCAAGAGGTCATTTTCCTCAGCATCCTCTTCAAACGTAGCCGAAAGGATATTGGAATAGGGAGTATCTTCCAAAGAAGAAAGCCCAAAGCTACTGAGGGCAAAGTTTTAGACAGTCACTGCCATTGCCAGAGGAAGAATCAGGGTCTTACCAAGGAACATTGACTAAGGTCAGAGCTGGCTTCATGGTTGTGTGATCTGTGCAATTGCACAGGACTCCAAATTCAGAAGGACCTCATACATGTTCTAATGCCTTTATTTAAATTTTTTAAACAAGCAGTCCTCCATTTTAATTTTACACAGGGCCCTGCAAGTTACAGAGCCAGTGCTGGGTAGAGTCACCTCAAAACTTCAGAATTTGTTATGAATCATGACTATTCTATCTCTCCCACTCTTTTAAGGATAGTATTTGTTGATCTTGCCCTGTCTCTAGTCCTCCATTGAAAACTGAGTATGTGGTGGGGAAGAAAATGTGTCTTTTTCATGCACTGGTCCCTGAACAAATGGAGCTTCATTCAAATCAGATGAGAAGAATGCCAGGTTTCACACAGAGAACCTGGACTTGGAGCTTGTTTCTGTAGCTAAAGCCTTGGGGATGGGATTCTATTCCTTGTGGAAGGGATGATGTATTTTCTGTGTATAGAAGAGAGTAAACAAAATTTTTAGTGTTAAGAGATATGGGTTGGGTAGTTGAGTGAGCATCCCCACCAATACCTGGTTCTCTCTGGCAGGTTTAAGCTTCTCTGCCCTATGGAACTAAAGCACAGGCATTTGTCTTTCTTTAGTTAATGAAATTTGAGCACAAGTCATGTGTCATACTTTCAATTAGAAGTTTTAGCATGAACCTGCCATGTTGCTTTTTCATTCTGTCACAATTCCAGATAGTGGTTGCTCTAACAGCCAGGTCCAGATGTGTGGACAATGGTGATTCAGACCAGAGTGTCAGCTGATTTTCAATGAACACGTGATATTGTGAGAAAAAACACAGGTGTTTAAAGCTACTGACTTTAAGCTTCCTTGTTACCACTGCATAATTTGCCTATGTTGCTTGATTGCAGATAAATATTCCTAAAAGTTCAGCTACCTCCAGGGTAAAAGTTGATCATCTTTATAAAGAATATTCACCAAACTTGATTAGGTACCACCATACAGGCACACACATGCAAACATGCATGCACACGCGCACATACGGAATGTAAATGAGGATATTTTGATTTAGCCACATAATACTTGCCTTGTAACAAGACTTGTTGCATGTTAAAACAATTCATTTGGGAAGCTGTAGATGCCATTTCTCTGGAGGACTTTAAATAAAAAGGATAACCCTCATTTGAATGAAGTGGTATGACTATGCTTCAACTCTGCCTGAAATTATGGGATAAAGTTTTAGAAAGAGAAGTGTTAGGATATGTTTATACCTTTCTATTATGAAACTGTGACAGATCGGACACACACGCACATGCACACGCACACGCGCACAACACACACACACATAGAGGAGATTTTGGCAAAGGATGATCTTGAAGATTTAAATGAGCCTGTCTAACATTAGGAATGTCACCACTTTCTGTGTGGGAATACTACAACCAAACAACCCTAAATATATATACATATAGAGAATCTTGAGAAACAAAATAGCTGTTTCTCAAGATTAAGCAGCTTATTTACTACACTTTCTAAGATTATCCAAATGGAAGCTATGGTTTTCTTGCCATATTCTAATGGCACAGCTGTCAAGGAGTGGCCCATAATGGTATAAAATAAAGCCATCTGCTCCCAGCTAGAAACCAATTATTCAGGAAGTATGGTGCTTTCACATCATTTATAGACCCACATGGTGTTTAGCTGCATAGGAACATAGATAAATGGGACATTCTTTAGAGAACAGGTGTCATCCAGAATGGTTTGAAAGAACGTGAAATTGATCCAAACTTCACACTTCTGGAGCATGTGCTATTTTTCTCCCTGTGGGAGTTGGTCTCTCAGTAGAAGCATGTAGAATAAAATATCCTATGAGAAAAAGCTTAAGAGTGCCACCAAAAAATTAGATACCCCTAATTAAAATGAATGTGGACCATAATAACAAAAATTAAATTTCATAATTCTATTTTGAGTTAAAAATCTAAGCTAAAATTTGCAGATTTCCTGTAAGGCCCTGGTCAAGCGATTTAATCTTTTTGGTCTTCAGTTTCCCCTTAGGCCTAACTAGGTTATGGTATCTTTCCTACCAGACTCATATTTTAATAGAATTCAAATGGAATAATATTAAAACATTTCCAAGAGATTAGACATAAAAGGTCAGGTGCAGTTATTATGATGAATCCTTATCAACTGCTCAAACACCTTCCCTTACCTGAACAGAATTTATTCCTGGCACTAATGTATTGTCTTATGATGATGAAAAACAGGATAGAGACTGCTGGTTCTCTACATAATATTCATTTTTCTTCTTTCCTACTACGAAAGGGTCCATTTTCTTCTAATTCTCTGCTAAGTAAAATCCCAGTTCCAATTTTGGTTGTGGTGAAAAAGTACCAAGCTATAAACCACATGTCCCACCCCCTCCTGCACATGTGTCTTGTGGAACAGTCCTTGACATTGAAACAGAATCAGAAGATATTGACTAGTCTACAAAAAAGCCTTTGATAAAAAGACAAACTTTGTTGGCCTTTCCCTTTTGTCTTTGCCCATCACCATTCCCTTCATCTTCCTGAAACATAGACAGATTTCATCTTGTGACAAAAGGATCGAGATCACAGACTAAGGTGTCAGAGTAGAAAGCTAGGAGGTGCCTTGGTCCCCGGCAGCTGTGGAGTAGCTGCACCAGCGCTGGCCTGACTAACTCTGCACTTCTTTTAAGTGTGAGAAAAATAATACCAGCCCAATTAATCCCCGAGTGATAGAAGAATTTTGTGTTTAGATACTAGACACCACATATTTTTTAATAGTATACATATTATGTTTTGTTCAGTTATCATATAGATAGACTTATATAAAACTTACTAAGAAAAATTTAACTATTAAACAAATTACACAATACATTTTATTGTACAGGAAAAACATTATAATTTATGGTTACACATACAGAGCTATACTTTGAACTAATTTGTCAAGAAGCATAAATAGAAGCCTTTCTAATCTAATATAAAATACAATGATCTTTATCCTTTGCAAGAATACTGGTCTGACTTTTTAATTTTGTTAAAGAATTTGTGATCTTGGCACAGGAAGTAGCCTGGAGCTATGGTAAGATGGAGTTAGGAGTTCTGATAACAAGTTAAGTCCATATTTACATCATGGAATTCCTCCTATTGGCTCCCCTATTACCCTGTGGAATGTCAGTCTAGGGTGGTTGAATCTGTGTTAACTGGTACAAGGTTATCAAAGGAAATTTGGACTTGAATTAGGAGAATATCTCAGCACTACACAGCTAAAGGTAAAGCTGCCCAGGTGGCCATCCCTACATACCTGCCCACTTCCAACACTGCTCTCAACTATTAACTGGTACTTATAAAAAGATCACTGAATTTGCTAGAACATAGTGTTGCCTTGGTTGAGAGATACCAATACCATTATCAAACTAGATCAATATACTGTATGACAGATATCATTATTGTTTAGTCAACAATAAGGACGTACTTGATGCTGATAACCAGTAATCAAAAAAAGGAAAGCTTCTAGGTGCACCTGGTGAAGTCTCAGAGGTGAATCAGATTTAGCAAATAGTTATCTCTTTAAGATACAGAAGTAACCAAAATTGACTTGGGTCAAAGGCAAGTGTTTTTATGTAAGCCCTTTAAAATTTTTTATTTTTATAAAAGACATGACCCCAAAGTAATGTAAGTACATTAAAATTCAAATACTTCTCAGGAATACAGAAAAAAATGTAAAAACTGTTCATCTCAACTGACCTCATTCCATTCCTAGGAATAACCAAATACTAATATTTGGTGGGTGTACATTAATCCTTCCAAAGTATTTATGCCTACATGCCCATATAAACACACACACACAATTTACTATACTTATTTTTTGAAGAGCATTTTGTTTGTTTCTGCTTATAAAATTAGGTTTATAATATATCTATTTCTCTGAAACTAAAATTGTTTTTACTTAATATTACATTATAGACATCTTTTCATGTCAATACATATAGGTCAACATATACAGGGTTAATATAGTGTGTGTGTGTTGTTTTAAAACCATTACAGAGGATGGATCGATGGTATTACAATCTATTTAGCCATCTCCCTTTTCACAAAAGAACATTTAGGTTATATCCAATACTTTATTACATATAATGTTTGAAACTTTTTTCTGTTTCCAGCAAAGGCAGACAAGCTTGTTTCAGGCTAACCTTTTACCGAGAAAAACTAGAAAACCTGGAGTTCTATCAATTAATCATTTGATTGATTAGTAGATATAGATCAAAAGATAATATATATCAAAATCTAAAGGTTGGTAGGTAGAGAGAAAGATGTTTAAAAACATCAAAAAAGATTCTGAGGCACTGAGGACTTCCAGAGGCCAAGTATCTGAGGTAAGCCAAGACCAATGAGATTAGCCTGACATTTGTTACTTCCTTTTCCTTTCAGAATAATTGATGATTCAAAGGAAGAGTAATTAAGAAACTGGGAAGCTGAGTAGAAAGCAGAAGCTGAGAGACTAAGAAGTTAAACAGAGCTTTTGAGAGCTGGTAGGGTAGGTAGAATCAAAACATTGAGTCCCGTTTTTCTAAAGAGTAGAAAATTTGACAAGTATCAGAGGATTTTTTAATAGAGATTTCTGAGGAGCTACTCTTTAAGAATTATGAGGTCATCTCTCACAGATACACCACGTGCACACACACACACACACACACAAATTTTAAAAGATTAATCTTCAAGGGATTAATAACAATAATGGCAAATGACTTCTTCACACAACTAATGAAATGTTAAAACAATAGAGTAATATCTTTACAGTGCTAGGAAAAAACTGTTAAAATAGATTTCTACATTCAGCAAATAAAAATATTCAACAATAAAGAAAAATAAAGCATTTTATCTAAACAAAATTTAAAGAATTAATCATTAGTAATGTTTACTAAAAGAAACATGAAAAATAGGAGGATATTTTTAGGCAAAAGGAAAACTACACAAAATAGATACAAAGAAGGAATATTTTGGCTATATCTAAATGAATTTTCACTTCATAAAACTTTATTAATGTTTTGCATGGTTTAAATATTGAGAAAATTAAAATACAAGATAAAACTAACACATAAGACAAGAAGTTGGTAAATGGAATTAAAGGTTCTAAGTTTTTACACTATGTGGGAAAAAGTGGGATGCTTTATTTTAGAGGTCAATAATCTACTCTGAAACTTCTGAAAAAAATTAAAATTTGTATATTTAGCAAACTGAGAGAGGAGAAAATGGAATAAAAACGTTACTCTGGAAGTAGGCAAGAAAAAAGAAAAGGCACATAACATGTAAGAATAATTGAAACTAAATTAGAAAGAGCAGAATTGGACTCAAAGTGTATCAGAAATTACATTAAATACAAATTAAATAATCCAGGTAAAAACTAAGATTGTCCAGTAAGAGATTATATATATACTCTTTTAGTTTTCTATTGATGGGTAACAAATTATCACAAACTTTGTGGCTTAAAATAAGACCCATTTATTAGCTCACAGTCCTGCATGCCAAAAGTCTATGCAGGTTAAACAGAATTCTGTTTAGGGTCTCACAAGGCTGAAATCAAGGTGTCAACCAACCTGCATTCTTACCTGGGGCATCTGAGAAAGACTCTGCTTCCAAGCTCATTGATACTATTGGTAAAAACCAGTATCCTGCCAGTGAAAAACTGAAGTCCCAATTTCTTACTCTATGTTACCTGGGGTTTGCTATTAACTCCTTGAGGATGCTTGCAAATCCTTTCCAGGTGGTCCCTCTGTCCTCAGAGCCACTAATGAAATATCTCTTTTGTTCTGATCCTTCTCATGCTTTGATTCTCCATGTTTTCCCTTCTGCTACTCACTTGTAAACTCTTTGTTCTTAAAGGGGGCACATCATAGATTAGACCCACCTGACTTTTGATTAACCCAAAGACAATTGATGAGTAACTCTAATTAAATTTGCAAAATCCCTTTTGTCACATAACATAATTAGGAGAGTGAGAACTCATTATATTCAAGCTTGTACAAAGGTGAGAGTCAGGTCATTGAAGATCATGTTAGAATTCTGTCTACCATACTGCTTGCAAGATAGAAACTTTAATTTCTTAAATGTATAAAAGCAAAAGGAAGGGAAAATATACCATGTGAACACCAACCAAGATAAAAATGTGTGTATCTATACAAATATCAAACAAAAATGCTTAATTAAAAGTAAAATTTTTATTAAAATTCAAAATAAAAAAGACATTTTATAAGGACAAAAAGATCAATCCACCAAGAAGATATAACAATATTAAATTTGTAGGCACTAAAAATTTAGTTACAAAATAAAAATAGAACTAAAAGGATCGATAAATCCACAATCATGGTGGGAGATTTTAATATACCTTTCTCAATAATAGAAAAAAAATGAGGAAAAAATCAGTAAATGTATATAAAATTTGAGTGACATCGTTAACAAAATCTAATTGATATATCTAGAATAGTGAACCTAATAACTACATTACACATTTTCTTTTCAAGTGTATATGAAACATTGAACAAAATTAACTGTATGCTGGGTCTCAAACTAAGTATCAATGAATTTCAAGGACTAAAAGGAAAAACAAAAAAATTATTTTTAACCACAGTGGCATTTAGCTAGAAATTGATAACGATGATGATGATAATATTAAATATGTGACTTTTACACATAAAACTATAGCTCATTAATAAAAGAAATTAGAAGACACTTAAATAAAGGGAAGGGTTTGATATAAAATATTATGGATTAAAAGATTCTGTATTGTAAAGATATCTACTTCCCTAAACTAATCTGTAGATACCATGTAATCCTAACTAAAAAAAAATTATAGCATTTTTTGATGAAAGGTGACAAGCTGATTTAAAATTTACATGGAGCTACCAAGTACCTACTGTTGCCAAGACAATCCTTGAAGAAGAATAGAGTTGGAGTAATATTGAGATATATCATAAAGTTATTTATTCTGATAATACACTTGCCTCATTGGCCCTGGATTTTTTGTACAATAAATGCCTGATATCTGCTTGCTCTCTTGAATTAACCTAGGAAAAACATTCTACATTTCTCTAGTCAACTATGCACTATTTTAGGTGACATTTGTTAATTCAGTAGACACACACACACACACACACACATATTATATATATATATTCAAATTCAATACATATATTGAATGTCAGGCACTGTGAATTAAAGTGGCAAGAGCAGACAAATAGACCAAAATTGCCAGATAGTGTGAATTATGAAGTAGATCATTTATATATGGTCACTTGATTTGTAGCAAAGGTGACACTGAAACAGTAAAATAGAACAATCTTTTCATTAAATTGTTCTGCATCTACTGGATATTTGGTTACTAAGAAAAAAAATTTCAACCTCTGTCTCAGAATATAGGCATACAACTAAATTTTAGGCTAAGTGAGATAAAATTTTAAAGTAAAACAATAAGTTTCTAGAAGATAATAGGAAAATATATTCATAAATTTTAGATAAGAAAAGATGTTTCAAGAAGCATTAACCACTATGGAAAAGATTGACTAACAAAAATACATTGAAAACTAAGAGCCCGTTAAGAAAGTCAAGAGGCAAAGCATCAAGTGGAAGAAGATATTGGCAATAAACATAGCTGGCAAAGGCTTCAAACCAGAATTTATAAAGAACACTTACAAATCAACTGAAGAAAAACAGTAATCCAATAGAAAAAAACAATGAGTGAAGAGACTTTTGTTAGTTATGTCACAAAAGAACAAATTCAAAAGACTGTTAAATACAAAAGGATGCTCAACCTCATTAGTCATTATGGAAATGCAATGTAAAAATGATGATGAGATGTCACTACCCACTTAGAAGCTACAATTAAAAAAGGCATAAGATCGTAATATCACAACTCTCATAACTGCGGATAAGAATATTTAACGGCACAAGCACTGTGGAAAACTGGCAGTAGCCACTTAAGTTGTACATAACCCAACCATGCAATTCCACTTATGCAGGTTTTTAAAGAAATGCATATTACACAAATTAAAAGCTATGTATGATAACAGACATAGCAGCATTATTTATTATTTATAATAGCCAAAATCCAGAAAAAATGTCTTTCAGTAGTATAATGAATATTTTTTTCTATTTATGCAGTAGAAAACTCTATAACTAGAACTTAAATAAACTACTGTTAGATACAATACAGCAGCATCTCACAACACAGAATACAAAAATCTTGTCACATGAATCTCAAACACAATGCTGAATGAAAGAAGCCAGACACAAAGAAATGATTTCCAGATGAAGTTTAAAATTAAGCAAAAAGATCTGGGTTAGGGTTAAATATGTGTGTTATCTTTGTAATAATTCAACTAGCTAAACATTTATTAGTTGTTGTATTGTTTTGTGTGCCTAGTTTACTTTATTAAAATGTTTATTAAATGTACAAAAGGAATAAAAAGTAATGCTTGAAGAGTAATATTTTTATGCATATATTGAATACTTTTATTAGTATTTTGGTATAGTACTTGGATAATGTATTGCTGGCCCAAGGGCATGCTATACTCTTGAAATCTCAATTATTTTTCTCATTGTGTTAAAAATGAATACTATCTTCAAAGAAAGCAAGTGTATGTTCTTCGATACCTACTATTACATACTCCATGTAACCTTCACCCGATTCTGTGCGGTACATAGGTAGCTCTTATTACATTTTACTGATGAGAAAACTGAGCTGCTAAAAAAGTTAAATATTTTGCTGAAGATCTCAAATCTATTATACGCTGGAGTAGGAGACCAGTATCAGGTCAGTCTGAGTCCAAAGCCAATTTCTTATTCCTTGATCAAAATAAATACAAGATGCTGTACTTAAAAAAAAAAAAGGAATTAGCATAAGATTTTATTACTTCATGAATAGTGGATTTACACACAAAAAGTTCCAAGCTGTAGATCCAGGATTTGGATTATTTCTTCATCTTTGTAACATCACTAAAAAATAGAACACTCATATAAATTGAGGAGACCAATGGAACTATTGAAATGAGGGAAGAATTTTTCAACTTATTCCCAAAACTGACAGACAATGAGTAAACATCCCCAAATATTTTATTAAATCTGGTGCCTAAGGGTTTTTAGAGTTCACGTGTCCAGTAATAAAGTCACCTTTGTCTCTGAATTTTATTTCCACTGTAAACGCCTGACATTTGTACCTAATGTTTAATTAAAATAATTCAGCAGAAACATTGCACCTCTTTCCAGGCAGCTATGCTTTGCTGCAGCTGACATGTATATATTACTTCATTCGACATAAATAATTTGAGTCTCCACTATGTGCCAGGTACTATGATAAGCAATACACATCAGACAAGCAACAGGCCCTGCCTTCAGAGAACATTCTAATAGAAGAGGTGAGATAAGTCACCAGGCACTTACAACCCATTCTAGAGCTTCTGTGAGCTTCTTCTCTTCTAGAGCTTCTATGAAAATGGTAAGTATGGTATTTAGTGCAGAATAAAAGGAAGTCAGAGAAGGTTAGAAAAGAAATATGAATGTATCAGAAAGAGTGTCTAAATGGAGCCAGGCGAAGGCAGTTCGGGAGAGCGCCCAGAAAGCAGTCCCTGCCAGAGAAAGAATCCTGGGCATGAAAATGTAGAATGTGTTCACAAAAGCCAACTGAATTTAGTAGAATCTGAGTATTGAATATAAGAAGGGTGTGTGTCAAGAAATAAGTTAGAATAGATTGGTAGGAAGCATATTAAAAAGGTCTTTGGACGTCCTTTCAAGAAATTTGAACTCCACATGAGGGCAATGAAAAGCTATTAAAGAATTCTCCACAAAAAAAAAAAAATCAATTTTGGCTTTAAAAAGGTCAATTCGGGTGCAATGTGGAGTATGGACAGGAACTAGACAAAATGTGAAGAATAGGGAGATATTAAGAAAGGAGGATGGATTGCCAGAAAGAAAGGAGTCGAGCATGACACCCAGCTTTCTGACTTGAGAAACTATGTGGTAGCACTTCCCAGCGACAGAGTGGCTAAAGGAGGAGAAGCATATTTAGAAGGAAGGTATTAGGTTAAGTTTTGTATATGCTGAGTTTTCAGTGCCAGTGGGATAGCCAGGCAGGTAGTCCAGTAGGAAACTGAGTTCATGGGTTTAGAGCGCAGAAGAGGGATCTGGCTGGGAGGTGGAATGTTGGGGTTATCAAGGCATGATTATCAAAGCCAGAGTGAGGACTAGATTACAGGAGAGGATGCTGACTGCTTATAGGCCAATTGACATCATTGGTAACTGGGATTTTAGGGAACAAGATACTCTCTCCGATCTCTCCCCACACCTCCTTTTTTTTTTTTTTTTTTCCGGTTCCCTCATATGCTGACAGCTGTGTTGGAGCATCCAACAAGCAATTTTCAAAGTGAGTTAAGAACTGCAGAAGACTTACTTCAGAGAAGAAAGCAAGACCCATTTTGCTGACACCCGGGTCCCACTACTGCACTAGATGCTGCCATAGATTTTAACAACCACGTCTATCTTCTACCTTCATCTAGGAAAGCCAAAGAATGAGTTTCTTGTTTGAAGTTAGCCCTTTCCGGCATCAGAGTAGACTGAATTTATTACATCCACAAAGATTTCTTTCTCACAGAATTCGTTATTAAGGATTTGTCTATTTAGTGTCTCATATTTCCAAAGTCCTTTATAGTTTTCAAAACACTTTCATAGGTGCTTCATTTGCAACTGACCATTCCATAAGGTCCACCATTATTCCCATTTTATTAACAAGAAAAATAGAGAAGTGAACTCTTACAACTCATTATTTATGGATGCATGTTACCTAGTTTTCTAATGCTAGTTCTATAAAGTTAATATACTGGTTGGTCTGATGTAAACTCTTAAAATTTGCTAATTCTTACTATTCCTTGTCCATTTTGGCCTGAGTTCTCATTTTGTTTGAAGAAAGGCAGCATTTTTGTGATCAAAAGCACAGTTGAGAGTGGGCTGGAAGGCCTGCATGCCAGTCCCAGCCCCGTCCAGCCCACTCGCTTTTCTGTGACATAACCCTCATTTTTACAAAACGAGGTTATCAGTGCCTATCTCTCAGGCTTGTGTTGCCATAGGAATGAATGGGGCAGTGAATAAAGGCAGCGGAGTGTGGACCGCAACACGTCATGCACACGGGGAAGCAGTGACTCTCACATTTTCACATTCATCAAAATCACCTGGGAGCTTTTTAAAAATGCTCAAGTCCGGGTCCCATCCCAGATAGTTCGAATCATAATTTCTGGGAGTGGTTTCAGTATATCTACATATGTTTAAAATACAGTTGAAAAAATTAGTTTAGATACCATTAATTTTATAACTCTGGTGAGGCAGCAGAGCGAGACTGCAGAGTGTGGGCTCCGGACTGAGACATTTGTGAGCAAAACTACATCTTTGCCACTCAAGATCTGTGCCATCGGAGCAAATGGCTTCACCTCTGTAAACTTTAGTTACTTCATTTTTAAAATGAGCATAGTGGAGCACTGTACTAATTAAAAGCTTATAAAATCTTTACCAATTTAAAAATTTAACCTTCAATTGTAGGAAACTAGAAAATGGAGAGAAAATTTAATCTAAAATAACTAGAAATATAGAAATAAGAATTAGATCAGAAATTATCGAAATTGAAAATATGAAGTCATTAGAAAAGTTAAAGCAAAAGTTGGTTAAATAAAAAAATAATAAAGTTAATAAACCCCTAGACACAATAACTAAGAAAAAGAGCATCTACAAATTATTAATATCAGAAATGAAAAAGCTGTGATCATGAAAAGGATAACAAAGAAATATTACAATGCTACACTCACAGCTTTAGATGAAATGGACCAATTTGTTTAAAAAAAACCAAACAAACAAACAAACAAAAAAACCACTTTACCATAGCAGCTTATAAAGAAAACTTTCAAAATGGTAGCTGTTGTTACACATATTAATGCAACTTTTCATGCCTCACGAACTGGGTGTGTCACTGAAATCCTGGCCATGTAGCTTCAGCACTGTGACCTTGTCCCCTGTCTTCAAGGTCCGCTTTCAATTTGGTCAAGTGCTTCTCAGATCAGAGTCTGGGAAGGCAGGGGAGCTGCTCCTTGAAACTAGACTCTGCCAACACAGACTCTGAAACCTCCCTTCTTTCTGCAAACACTTTTGGGTTCCCAGAAAAGTGCAAGAAGAGTTTAACTAGGAAACGGAGACTTGCTGGAGACAGGTTGGCTGAAAATCATGAAACAACTTAAAAATATGTCCCAGAATGTCCTAACTCTTGATTTCGGTTTGCTCTCCAGCACTCCCCGCCCCTCAGTCTCACCTGTGGTTTCACTCACCAGGTTCCCATCTGAGATGGAGACACTGGGTTGGAAGTGTTCAGCCCCAGTGCTGCCAATTCATTCATGGGGCTGTCTCATGGTTGTTCTCACTGACTCCTCATTCATACCCCGCTTATGAGATAGGGATAGAGTCCTCACTTACAGATGAGGACAATGAACCTTGGAGAGACAGATACCTTGAGCCAAGTGAGCATACTTAAGATTATTCACCTTACTGATTTGGGCAGGATGATTGAATGTCTCCCAGCTTTCCTTCTTTAATATGTGACAATAAGCTCTGTAGTCTAGTTACTCACCATTCAAAATGTGCCCAGATACTAGAAGCATTGTCATCACCTAGAAACCTGCTAGAAACGCTACATCTCAGGCCCCATCGCAGACCAATTGAATAAAAATCTGCAACTTAGTGAGATCCCCAGGTAAGTTGAATGCATACTAAATTTTGAGAACCACCAGTGTGGTGGTTCAACATGCAGACTTGACCAAAGACCTAGGCTATGTTTGCATTCCTATTGTGTTCTTCTCTAGTTGGATAATCATGACCAATTCAATTAATCAACCCAGGATCATTTTCATCACCTGTAAAATCGTCATGGGAATAGCACTTATTTCAGATGCTTGTATGTAAAATGCTTATTCTGTAGGAAGCATTATATGAAAGATTTCTTCTTATCATTGTTGCCACATCACTACTCAAGAGGGCAAACCATTCTCTGTCGATATTTCGGTTCAGAAGTTCTGTGTCTGGAGCATTGATTTCTCTATCCAGACAGGTACTTACAGTAGTATTAATTTCACATTACTTTTAGTACCTCTTCTATAGAACTACATTCAAGGAAAAGTTCCTGGCAAAGACATGGATCTTTTAGTCTTCTCGAAGAAAAAGAGAACCCCAATTCAACCCAGGAAGACTGTTCATCAGTGCAGTGATTGTGCATGTGACACTAGGTAATCAACCTGAATGTTTATTGCCCTCCCACTTGAGAGTTTAGTGTTATTAGCTAATTAAAGAGAGGATCTGTCCTCTTTTATATATTGTATTTAAAGAATTAGATAATCCCAGGATAGTTAGCATGGTATACTATTTACAAAGACCTGCCATTTGGTTGTAGTTCTTCAACTGATCAGAGTTTAATTTCTCTTGTTAACTGCCTAAAGTAACAAATACACCATAGCAGGGTGTCTATGTTTATGGGGAAGTAAAATTGATCTGTTTGGCCTTTGTTGCTTCTGAAGTAAACACAGCACCTGGGCTTGCATAGCCTTCATATCTGGATCCATCCAAGAAAGAAAGACACAGAGAAATTGATTGTAATAGAAATTAGAATACATAACTATAATAAAAGAGACTATAATAAAAAAGTGGTTTTTCCTTTAAATATATTATGTTCTCTTGTTGCCTTATTTGTCTCTTTCTGGAATGACAAGACATTTCATTTGTATAAAAATAAAGGGGAGACCTTCTACCTGAGCATATTTGAATGATTTATTTTTTATCCAAAGTCTTTAAATATACCAAATCATATTATGTTCTTCTTCTCTCTCCCTCTGCCTCTACCACCCTCTGTCTCAAATGTATGTACCTCATTACAACAAACGTCACTCATTTTTAGACTCCAATTTGCCACCCTCCCACACAGACCTGCTGTTCCATCTCTACATGTTAATTCCCATAAATAACTGATATCAAAATGCAGAATTTTGGAGGTACACTTCAGAAAACTTCATGTGAAGAGAAACCAGAAATGAGAAGGCTATTTAAGGCTTTGGAAGTTGCTAGAGATTTGTGTAATCCTTATCTGAGGTTTCAGCAACACATTAATGGCAAAGGGTTAGCGTGTCCGTCATAAAATTGGAGTAACATATACAGTATGTCAAATGTACCTTAAAAATGTTTTTCATAGCAATTTCCAAGTAACCCATATGTTCATAGGCTGCTTATACAGATCCAGGATAATTTATGTACCAAACACACACGTGATTCCTAAGACATATTTAGGAGTGTACAATGTTTAATTTTTTTTTATTGAGATCTTCATCTACTTGATGATGAGCGTCTGCACTCAAGTCACCCCACTACCTAAATTCACCACAGCTGAGGATTGCCTAAGTGTTCTGGAAACTTGATACCTAACTTGTAAAACCCATAAAACATAAATTTAGAAGCAATAGGGTTTTTTCCCCCTTAGGAAGGGTTTCTCAGAAAGAATTTTAAGATTCAGTACACAGTTAAGAGCAAGCAAGATTCAGAGAGTGCAATGACCTGCCCAAGATGAGGCCAGGATGAGTCATAGTCAGGATTAGTTGCCCTACCTGTCAAATCTTTATGACATTGATAGCTATAACCAAAAAGTACTGACTTTTTACAACTACATTTTCAATGAAACTTAAAAGACTGCAGTATGTTCTTATTATGAAAAATTTTATTCATTTCTCTAGAGCTTTTCTGTAATGCAGCTCATGACACCCATGTCTTGGCATCTTGTACTAGTGAGAACCATTGGATGCTCAAATGCTATGAATACTATTTGAGAGAAGCACACTTATTTTGAATAATTTTTATATAATTCAATAGGTTTTGAATTGTGCTCCTCAGAATCCTAGAGATTTTATGGAGGTGGATCGAGACCACTAAGAAGAGAAGAAGGAGAGGCTGAGCATTAAGGCTTCTTGTCCCTTGTCCCTTCTACAACCATATCATCTCCATCTCATGAGTCTTAAGTAATAGTTTTCTATACCAGGCTTCATTTTAAGGAAGGGTTTTACTAATAGTAATAACTTGGAAGACTGCTATTCTAATATATTGGAACAATCAAAGATCACTAAGGAATCAGATAATTCTAAGAGAGATATGATATGGCATCCAGGTATAATGACCAAATATCCCATTTTATAAATTGCTGAAGCAACAGTTGTATAGGGGAGAGAATTTAACTGGATTTTTTTTTTTAAAAAATTTTATTATGATAACATTGCTTAATGAAATCCAGTAAGTTTCAGGTGTACAATTCAATAGTAAGCCTGGATTTTTGACAAATATATGTTCCAGGGATCAGAATACTATCTCAGCTTATACTCATGTTCATTTCAAAACAGTCTCAGTTGGAATTACAAATTATATAGTCACCCTACATAAGACATATATAGCATTAGTATATTATTAAATAAATTTCCTCTTTCATAGCTCACTTTTGACTAATAGGCGTAATGTTTAAAAGAAGAATAAGTAGCATAACACACAATTCAATTCTGTACAAGGCAATTCTGAGGCTTAGTCTAATGATAGCTCAGCATGAAGAGAAAGACTTAAGTTTCCTTCCAACAAAATTCAGTCCAGAAGCACATCATAGGTAATGTGGCCCCCAAATAAAATAATTTTGCCTGACCAATTAGAAATGTTTATTTAACACCTTCCTATAATAGTCTATTAAATAGGTTACTTTTTCTTCAAAATATCAGATAGTAATCTTTATATATAGTTTGTGAATCATACAATCTTTGCCACAATTTCTCAGCTCTGCCATTGTGACAGAAAACCAGTCATAGACAATATATAAATGAATGAGTGTGGCAGTATTCCAATAAAACTTTATTTACAAAAACAAGTGGTAGGCCAGATTGGACCTGTAGGCCTGTTGGCCTATGGCCTGTGTAATCAGTTAGTCGTTTAGCTCTAGAATATAGTAGACAGAGTCCAGTTAAATATCACTTCTCTGTACTTGATACTTCAGTACTTTATCAAGTAAAGATGTAAAAAATAACTAAGTTACCAAATCCAAAGATAAATAATAGATTATCATCAACAACAAAATTTCTTCATAAAAGTGTAATGTGCTATCCAAATCTTCTGCTAAGTTTTAATTAAGATGACTTATTAACAGTAGATTTTTAAAAATCTATTGTCTTAAATATTCCAAATTCATATTATGGCCATTCAAATGAATTACCTGCTACACATATTTTGTTTTGTGTATGAAAAACCTTGACACAGTATATGGTCTAACCAAGACTGTAATAAACCCAATTAAGCAGTAACAGCATGGAAACATGAACACTCTTAGTTAAATTAATATTTCTTTCTTAAGGAGTCATGAAAAAAATGTGGGTTTACAAAGACATCCGAACCATGAAAAACACATTTATTTACTTCCTGAATGGGAGATGGTCACTGGTGTCCTTCTACTAAATGAAATACCCACATATAAGTAAACATGCTGAACGCTGCCCAGAGGCATATCTGAGCAGGGTCACACAGATAAGTAGATACCACAGTTATACAAATTAATGGCTTCTCTAATGATAAAATGTGACCTCCAATGTTTGAAAGACAGTGACAGAGTTTCATAGACATGAAATCTATATGCCAATTCTGACTAGCTCCTCATGGCTTCATTTTGAAAAATCACTTCACTGTCTGAGTCTTATTTTTTTCTATATATAAAATGAAGTATTTGAATTAAATAACATGGCCTCCTTCATCCTATGGATGGAGACAATACAAACTGAGGAAATGGAAGCCTACATTCAATTCTAGCTCCACTAGTTTGGGGACCATTAATAGTCACTTAACTTCTGAAAGCTTATAAAGTGGACTTGAAATAATAGCACCTATTTCGTAGGACTATTGTAGATAGTGATAAGCTAATGTGCATAAAACTCTTAGTTTTATATACTTGGCATATAGTAAATATTAATTGCTTTTGATATTTTTGTAGAAAGAAGTTCTAGTAAAGAGTTGAAAGCAGTCATCCTTGAAACCCTGCAATATCAAAATCTGGATACATAAAAATAAATTCCAGCATAAGAGCCTCTTTGAATGATAGATAGACATAAAAATACATATGCTGTATTCTCTCCTCTTTATGGGTATATGAATGAAAAATTTTAAGTAACATTTAATTTTTAAAAAATTCTTTCAAAGGGATAGTGAGAAAACTGAAAAATAATCCACCCATTCTAATAGTGTGGAAACATAGGAACTGGTTAGACAGGCATCTTCTTGTTGATCTTGAAAACAATTGATTTCCCAAAGAAGAGATTTTTAAAAATTAAATAAATAATATATGAAAAATTACTGAATACAAGAAAGATTAAAGATCTTAATGAACAACAATGCTCCAATAAGGAGACTGGCAGCTGCCAGAGGCAAGAGGAAGAGGAAAAAATAAAAAGTCCAACTCTAGAGAAAGACAATCTGTGGATGGACTGTCCAAAAGAATAACCTGCAACAAACAGAAAAAAACCTCCAGAGCCCACCATGACAGAAGTTGACCTAGATCAGGGATTTGCAAACTTTTTCTATAAAGGATTAGATAATAAATATTTTAGCTTTTATGCACCATACAATGCCTATCATAAATACTCAACTCTGACATTTTTAGTGTGAAAACAGCCATAGATAATGCAGAAACTAATGAGTATAGCTGTGTTCCAATACAACTTTATTTGCAAAACCAACAGAAGGCAAGTTTAGCCCACTGGCTATTATTTGTCAGCCCCTGCTTTACATCAAGTCTCCCATATCTGAGTTTTTTAACTTTATCAATTTCTTAGTCAGATAGAAAACATCTTTCAGTAATAGCTTCAGAAAGAACTTCTAGATGTTATTATTTCTAGAGTGTTGCCCATCTTAGGATATTCTTCTGTGACCTTCACACAAAGATCACAGCTTAGCTAACTATAGGGTTATATAAGTTAATTGGATTTTGTCCCATTGCTCCACTGTCTCTGGTAGTATGTGGATGATTACAGAGCTATTTCTGATATTTCTTCTTCTGAGCTGCCTCAAGACCATAAGTTTCCCAGTATTAAATGTTAACTAGCAGAGAATTTATTAGCAAATGATTTTTGAAAGTTGCAACAAAATTATTGATAAAAGACAGATAGAATAGCAATCAATATGAGACCAGAAATTCCTATGCTGTACAACCCCAAAGAGCATGTAACTTTGAGCAGATGAACATCTGTGCTTCCAAACATGTTCTTAGTTAGATAGATACAGAGAGAGATTGAGAAAGAAGATAAAAGAAAGACTTTAAGGTCTTTTTATTTCTCTCATATTTTCATATTAGATATATTAGCATCTTAGATGTGTGAAAATTTAGAAAATAAATTCTCTAGAACATTGTACAGTTTCTTATGTCTTTATAAGAAATATCAAACCTGTAGAGAATTTTTATGACTTTATTTAAGCCAAACTAATGACAATTGCCATGAAGCAAAAAATCTCAATGAATTGAGAAAATGCTCTGGAGAATGGCAGTTTTGCAGTTTATTTTAAACATTGAATCAAAGGAGACATAGGAGAGTTACATGAAATCCATTGCTGGTAAATTAGGGGGCGAGAGAAAGCAAAGCAGGGAAATCTCAGAGATTGGATAAAGAGTAAAACAGAGACATATACTTCTTTTACACTGTTGAATACAGGAGAGTTAATAATTAGTATTTACAACACATAGGATGGTATTTGGGGAACAAAATAACAGTGAGGGATTCTGTGCTTTCATTCTCTGTTTTGGTGGGTGTGCCTTAAGGGGTATGGAAAAGGGGGATCACCCTAACATTCCAAGGATATGTTATCTTAGATGCAAAAAGGCAATATATAGGCTCAATTAAGGTAATGATTGACCCTTGTCCAGAAAGCTGCAGGCCTAGAATATAACAAATACCATGACCACTTTTAGTTAGGAATTTTTATGTTCAGAACATCCTATATGGTTAATTTCGGTCTCTGAGTTTGTAAGGCCCTCCATGTTGGCCTGCCCTGAGCTTGGCCCCTTTTTCATCCATACTTATAACTAGCCGGTATCATACGGGGCATTCATAAACCAGCCACCTGTTTGAACTATTGAAACATTTCATGTATCTGGTGCTTTACCTCTATTATCTCACATGATGAAGAACATTCTGATAGATTCTGACAGAGATGGATTCTGGTCACCATTATGGGAATTGGAAGTTTTCATATTTTCTGTCACTTATTTCCCCAGATAAGAGTCCAGTTATTCATGAGTGACTGGTAACTTCATCTACACACAGGGATATATCAGGAAATTCATTTGCTGTGCCAGATGAGTACATGATGAGCACAGCCTTGCCATCAAATATAACCTGAGATTTAGAATTGCAATTTCATGCCATGTGTGTTAATATATATTCTACTTCCAGATTTTCGTACTGTTTATGAAGTGCTGAAGAGGATGTTGCAACTCTGGATCCAATTTTCTATTATATGCAAGAGATGATGTAGGAGAATAAAATTCTCTCTCTTAGTTCTTCTGACTAGTCTAGTAATCAAATTGACATAAGACGGATTAACAGAAAAAATAAACAAATTTAATTATGTATATATACAAGGGTTCTCTAAGAATACAAGATGCTGGACAAATGAAGCAGCTGAGGTTTATATGCCACATTTAGCTAAAAAGGAAGTGGTTTAAGAGTTCATTGAGGAAGAAGGGAATTCACAGGTCGATGAAAAGGGCAAACATTTGGTAAACAAATTCTTGCTGGGCCACCCAGGAACAATAGGACCCAGAAGAGAGTTCAACAGACTTTGCTACTTTCTCCCTGTCTGTTACACTTGGTTCATGTTATGCTAAGGTGATAATTCCTTTCCTGGAACAGGTTTTTCTACCTGAGTTCCTTTAGGCAGGGAAGGGGGAGGGAGGTAAAAGGCTCTTATTGAGTCTTTTTATTTTTAAAACATAACCAGCTTAAAATAATTGATATCCCAAAAAAGGGGCATATTTTGGGGTGGCAAACTCTGCTTCCCGTCAGTAGCATAAAGTCAACCCTCTTCTCAGTCTATCTTATCTGCAATAGAGCACGTATGTTTCCGTTTTCAATGTTAATAAGAAATCTCTTTTAATTAATGTGTTTTTTTTAACTTAGATTATCTAGTAGAAATTGTGGCTCAATTTTACAAACAAAAAAATCATTAATACTGAAAGATTGAGTCCTCTGTCAATTATATTAGAGCCTTTCCATCATGGGGAGAACAATTTTCTGTTTTCAAGATATAAGATTTGCCTTTCTTGCTGACAGTGTTTCTGCCACACCACTACCTATGGCCTAACAGAAAGTCATCTTCACCCCAGAGATTTCCATCAACATTGCCTCTAAGCAAGAACCCATTTTACAATGAAAGATGTGCTGTAATGGGCTTAGCCCCCCAGAATTCACTGGTCTTACCATACCCTGCATTGCCTAGAAGTAATTGGCCTGACAAAAGAATGGATTGGCTTACTGAAGGCCAATTTCTATATTAGTAATATATTGCTGCATAACAATCACCCTAGAACTTTGGATAAAACAACAATGATTTATTATTTCTCACGATGCTGGTTATGAAATGTTCAATGTGGATTGAATGGGCAGTTCTCCTGGTTTTGCTTGGGTTCACTTGTTTGGCCTAATGCTCAGTTATGACTAGATGGTCGAATTTGACATCACACAAATGTCTAGGATTTCCATTGAGGTAGATGGAATGGTTGGGCTAGATAGATCTCTCTTCCATCCCAGGCTGCTTCACACCATGATGGAACCATTCCAAGAGAGCAAGGTATGAAGTGTAAGCACTTGTCAAGACTCTGCTTGTATCAATGCATGCTGGTATCCCACTGGGTAAAGCACTCACATGGTTAAAGCCATAGCCAATATGAGAAAAAGCATTGAGGAAATAATTACAATTTACCACACTGAGCTTTTTGAGCAAAGGGCTAAAAAACAAAGGGCATTTCCATGACAAAGTTTATTAGGCATCCATATCAGGTGGTAGTCACTTTCAAGTGGCTAAGCAGATGCCCCCCAAACAGGACAGGGAAATGGAAGCAGAATATGTACTGTTGCATTCTGACTTTGAAAAGTAAAAGTGAAAAACTACCTTTCAAATATGTGTTATATAAGGATAACCTTATCTTTACAGTCTTTTGAAATTAGATTTTAGTTTCTATTGATAGACTTAATAGTGAGAGTTTATGATAAACTTTAGTTGATAGTACTTTCAAATTGTAGTTGATAGTACTTTGAAGTTCCTAAAATTTTTAAAAATAAGCTTACATAAAAGATTCCTTTGAATGATGTGAATTTCTTCTTTTTGGCCTCATTTTGAAGCTATTTTAAGATGATTTTGTAAATTATTCATGTTTACTGCATGATAGTGATACATAGCAAATGTTACCTGAAAAGTTATCAGGATTTATTAGGAATTTTTATGGTGAATCCTTAAAATAAGATGAAAGTAATTTCCAAACCTGCTTTTGATAAATGTAATCATTTCTCCTGATAATAATAATCATGGCTATAATTCACCATTTATTACCTGTCACCAATGAGCAAATAGCAAAGAAAAAAATTAACCTTTGAACAGAATTCAATGAACATAAAAACAGTAAATGTTATAGGAGTAAAAATATTTATACAAATGCTTATTTAGTATTTGGCATTTAAATTAAAAGACATAAAAATTTTTTTCAGGCAAAGATGGAAAAATACCATGAAAGCCATACTCACAATTTTTTATGTAGACTAAGTATTAAAGGGACTAAATTTATAAAAGATTTTTTATTAAGGTTGCAGCTATGAATGAAGTTTATGTCTCAGTGCCTTCATTTATATATGACTATACACACACCAATTTTACAATATTGGCTGTCAAAAATACTCAATAATATGTTCAGCCAAAATATTCATATTATTACTCCTGAAGTATGTTTGAATAATACAACCCTGATTCATTTTTTAAATGCCAATATGGTTCTTTTAAATAAAAACCCAGTTGAAAATATTTTCAATCATTTCTACTGGCATTCCATAGAAATTGCTAAACTGAAAATTATGTTCATATGACTGATTGGGAGTACAAACAAAATATTAAAATCCATTTTTTAAACAAAGTAACCCTTCTCAGTATAGGTAATAGATTTTGAAGGGAACCAAAATTTTGCTACTTTAAAGCTACTTTCAGGGATATTGATTTTAAGCTGTTTATTAAGAAACAGAAGACTCAGGAAGAACCTTTGAGCCACCAACCTCTTTCATGCCAAAAATATTCAGAGAAAACTGCTTCAGGAAGTAAAGTATGGTAAATAAGAGGACATCAGGCAGGCATCTGTTAGTTAGATACCCAAGTGTATCCCATTTGTCTGAGTTGCCCAGCAAGAATTTGCTTGCCATGTATGTTCCTCTCTTCCTCAACTACCTGTAAACCACCCATTCTCACTTCTGAAATCAATATTTCTTTCCCTCTCTTTCTTCTTTCTCTAAAAATGTCTGACATATCCTATGTTATCTCACTGTCTTTGAAATTTGTATGCCTATGTGGATTCTCCATGTGCATGTATTAAAACTTTGGTTTTATCCTGTTAATCTGTCTCTATTAATTTGATTATTAGTGCAGCTAGAAAAACTTAGAAGATGGGAGAAAAAGTACTAATTTTTTGTTTAGCCTCCACAGTTAACATATAAATACATGAGGTTGTAAGCTTTGGAGAGAAGGCTGAGTGTGGGTATCAATTAGAGCTAGGCTCAGATGCAAGTAACAAAGATCCAAAAACCTGGGCTAAATAAAATAGAACCAGTCATGGTTCTAATACTGGTATAGTCGGTCCATGAAAGATATAGTGGCTCTGTGTACCTCTGAATTCAATCTACTTCCAGATTTTGGTTTCCCTCTCCCTAGAGTGTGGCCTTTATCCTCATGGTCCAAGATGGAGATCTAGACGTCACTCTACAATCTAAACTGCTATTTAGAGAAATAAGGGAGGAAGGAGCAAAAAAATACCTTCAAGCTTTCTTATAAAATAGTTTCTTGGAATCTGTCACCCATCATTTTAATGTACTTTGCATTGAGCAGACATAGTCAAATAACCACATTTAGCTGCAAAGGAGGCTGGGAAATGTAATTTTTATTTACATTTGCTCAGTTACAAATGCTCTACTTCTATGGAAGATTAGAGAACAGATGTTTAGGGGCAACTAGCTGTCTAAGCCACAGATTTTTTCTTGTTCTCTTCTTGTTTTTCATCTCCTCTGCACCCTTCCAACTGCTTAACAAAATAGATTTTCACTAATCCTACTTGAATAAATAAATAAATTGAATATGGCTGAAATAAAGTAAGATATACAAGTTTCAATATTTAAACTCATTTTTAAGGTTTTAAGAAAATAAATTTCTATTGGAGTGTTAACTAATATAGTTGAAGCTTCCAAAAGAACATCATCCTAATTAATTTCTCAGATGTTTCTAGAAAATATGTTGAAAGAGAAGTCAACTCTGAAATTTTAAAATAAATTTAAAATAAATATGAGTTTACCTATGATAATTATAGTGTAGATGAATTAACTCACCAACGAATAGTAAATGAATTAAATGTCATATGCTAGCTATCAAAAATAGTAATTTGAACAATGAGTAGATCCCATTTTTTAAGAGCTAAACACGTACCTGGAACTTTGTGGATTATACTTCCTATATTGTCTCATTTGATCTTCGAAACTACTTGACAATGGGCAAAACCACCCTAGATATGAGAAACTAAAATCCACAGAAATTAGATAAATTTCTCATGTCATAGGAAGTAAGAAGCTGAATACAAATTGTATCTTGCTGGCTCCCAAACACTTGCTTCTTCCTTGTGAGAACTTTATATACACAATTAGGAATGAGACTGGATCGGCAGCCCGGATTCAGATTATGGATGGCCTTGAATTTGGGCCAGCGAAATTCTGTTTTATTCTGACTCAAATTGGAAATTGTTTTAGATGTTGAAGAAAGTGATAAATATGAGGTCTTAAGGATGTTATCCTGAAAATGTTGTACAGGATGCGTGGAAGGAGAAAGAGGAGCAAAGAGGCTGATTCAGCACTTGCAGTTCTCCAGGAGAAAATTGATGTCTAGACTAGAATTGTAGCTCCAGAATTTAAAGCATGGTTACAGACATAAATACATTTCAAAGAAAAAAACAAAGATGAATTGGGAGGACAAAAGGTCTATTATAGTTCTACATGGCTCCCAGGTTTCAAGTGAGGGTTAAGAGGCTGTATACCCGCAGCCAGAATTCTGTTCTCCCCACTTAGTTTCCCATAGCCCCGTCTGCCCGGAGGCTCGGTTTCATCCTTGTTGCCGATCATCTCTATAACAGAGCAAGAGATGCATACACACTTCGGACCAACATCCAGACCAAGAACTTTCCAATTATTCGAGCCTACATTCTTCCCTTAATACCACATTATTACGTAAAATTCCCAAAGACCAATCAATCGTTAGAATATAATCATGATCTGGTCAAAAGTAGAAAATGCATTGCAGCTGAAATATACCAATATCAAACATCATATTGAGAGAATGCAAATTCCTTTTACTAACACTTCCTTATGAATTATCACCAGTGCTGCAATTCTTTGATGACAGCCTCTTAAAGTGTCTGTTTCCATCTTTAATGGTGATTTCACTTCATGTGTTATTGATTAAACAAAAAGACTACAGTCCTAACCTTCCCATACCTCTACATCTATCTTCTTCATCTCTGTATAGTGGAGAAAGTGTTATTCCTCCTCTTAGAATTTGTACCTGGGTTCTGCCTTCCTTCTCTCATTGCCTTCTAAAGATTTAAATTCTAAGTTTTCCTTTTCTCATGTATCCACTTTTGTTTCTCTTCTCCTGCTGGATTATTCCCAAGGGCATACAAGCGTACTCCAATATTTTCATCCATATTTAAATATATATTTTCCTTTGATATCACTTCCTCCTCCAGTTAACATTTCAAGTCCACACTCTCTCTCATAGACAAATTCCTAGACAGAGTTGCTGCACACACGACTTCCATTTTTCTTCAGATCTCCTCTGCACGCTAGTATGACTTCTCTTTTCTTTATGCTGACGTTACTGTAGACACTAGTGATCACCCTACTGACAAATCCAAGGCCACATTTCTTTCTTATGTAATATATAAGAAATATTCAAAAGAATTTTGAATGCTCCTCCTTGAAATACTCTTTTTTCTTAGTTTCTAGAACCCTCACCCAAGTGCTCTTCTACCTAATTTGCTGCTGTTTTTATGTCTCTTCTGCTCTCTCTTTTCCTTTATTGTACCTCTAAATGTTGCATTTTTCAGAACTTACTTGTTATCTCTTTTTCTTTTTACATTTTCTTCTTGAGTGATCCCATTTATCTCAGTGGATTTACATTCCAGAAAAGTGTCAATGTCTCAAATACATCTCTATCACTGTCATCTACAACTTCCTTTGAGAGCAGTATAGTACATTGAATAATTGGTTAGTTTTGAAACAGTGCCATCATTTTCTAGCTGGGGTGCTTGTTTACACTGATTAACTTCTCAGTGCCTCATTTTTCTCAATTATAAAATAACAATAATAATAATAAAATTAGCTACCTTAAAAGCATATTGTGAAAAGAGTTATTGAAGTAAGAGTTATGAAGTTATTAGAACCATGACTGGTACACAGTAAACTGATAAAAGCTAGCTATTGTTACCCTGAACGTGCCTGATCTCATCTGATCTCAGAAGCTAAGCAGAGTTGAGTCTGGTTAGTACTAGGATGAGAGACCACCATGGAATACCAGGTGTTGAAGGCATTTAAAAAAAAAAAGAAAACAATAGCCCCATCTCCTTACATAACTGAGTGTGCCTCTTCCTTGCCACCTAAAAGAGCCTAACATTGTTTATAGCATTTCCATCTGTTAAATTATTTAGTTGGAATACATTCCCAGAAGTATAATTATAGGTCAATAAGAATAAACACTTTTACTTTTCTTGACAGAATATTTATATATGTTTTCTTTAAGTACTAAACCAATGTATGTTGCTTCCAGCAAACTGTGTGCATCCGTAATGTTGTCCACATTGTATGTTAGCAAAGCTAAAATATTTATTGTATGTTTTTTGTTCCTTCCTAGAAGGCTATATACTGTGGTCACTATTGCGGGGACTGAGTAAGGGAAGAACTCTGTGTCTTAGGTCCTAGATTTATTCTGCCAGGACCCTGCCAGGACTTGCACCGCCTTTCACAAGAAGAATTTAGAAAATCTATTAAATTCAAAGGTCCTGAGTTTTAGTAGTATAGATAAACATTCTTGATTAAATAATTATGCTCACTAATCTTTAGTGGTATAAATATTTTACATATGTGACAACCTTTTTCTGAATTTATAGATTTACTCTGAAATGATATAAAGGGGTTTTCTTTTAAATATGGTTCTGTCAATAGAAAGGATTTACTAATGCTTTAGTAGAAAGAACATGGCTTTGATTTCAGATAGACTCTAAATGAAGAGTAACTTTATCCAGTAGCTTGAATAATTTTCTAACCTTAAAAGTAGAATAATAATGCCTATATCTACAGTGTAATATGATAAATAAAATAATATATATGCAAGTGTTTGATACATGCTTGTTCACTGATGGCTTTTGGAGATTTTCTATCTTGGTACACGTCTTAAAACCACTGCTAGCTATTTCCTTATGTGCATAGCCTGACTTTATTTCTGGGCAGATAAGAAAATAAAAATTATAAACTTTTTCTATTTTAAATTAGCAAAGCAAAACACTGTCCTTATATTTGCATGTAGAGGGTTGTCAGCTATGCATTTTGTCAGCAAACTTCCTGTGATCCAGTATCCTAGGTTAAGTATATTTATTCAGCTGAAACAGACTTATAGACCATGAAATATCCATCAATGATAATTTTTTTTCAGACAGAAGAAAAAATGCAAATGTAAATGTCTTAGGAATAATACTTCCCAAACAATCTTAGGCAAAAATAAGAAAAGGAACTACAAAATCATTAAATATGTTTTCTGCCCTCTCTCATTCAATAAAATTTAATTCATCTTAGATCATACCTACTTTATAAATTTTTTTCTGCCCTTACAATGACTAATGCTCTTTTTTCCGTTGAATATTCCCATTCTTATAATATGTATGATTCAGCAAGTTCTGAAGAAAAGCTAGTATACACTATTTTCTAATCTATGTTTATTTCTCCAAACATGTTGTCTGAAGAACAAAGATTACTTTATGTATTTTGTAGCTCCTGCAGCAACTAACATTGCTCACAGTAGATATGCAAGCTTTATTGATCATCAGGACTGTGACTCAAACCTAACATTTCATGAATATTTCTTACAGTTGGAGAATGTTAATCCTATTAATTATTTTTAGTAGTTGAGCAAAGAGCTCAATATTGAAGAAATAGTTGATTCATGGCTTATCTATGTTATGCAATTACTTCAGCTATTTAAAAATATGTTTCTGTGGTCAAGTTGGAAGATTAAGTAAACTGTGCTTGCCTCCCCTCACTACCACACCAAAACTAGAGAACCATCATCATTGATAATTGTCTGAAGTCTAGGTGAACAGAAGTCCTACAACTAAAGATATACAGAAAAGCCTCCTTGAGACTGGTAGGAGGGACAGAGGCACTGAACTGGCTGGACCTACACCACATGTGGCAGTTAAAAATCAAGAGGGTTATCTCAGTGGTGTTCGTCCCCGGTGAAGTGAGGAGTTCCAGCCGCAAAGGACGCTTCCCAGCCCAGGGTTCCAGGGCTGAGAAGAGAAATCTCCACAATTTCTGTCTATGAAAATCAGCAGAAGTTGTGGCTGAGTGAGACTGAGGGTTGCTGGATTTCCAGACACTCTTCTTAAAGGCTCGCAAACAAACTCACTGATGAACTTACTTGCTCTGAGCTCCAGTGTTGGCAGCAGCTTGAAAGGCACCAGAGACATATGGGAAGGACCTGAATTGTCTGGCTTCAATGAAAGAGCTGGGGGTGGGGGTGGGGAGCAGCTTTCTCCTAGACAGAAGTGCTGGCAGAATTCACTGTCTTTTTTAGTTGTTGTTGCGCCTTCCCCATCCCAGTGTACAGAAGCAGAAAACATCCATTAAAATAGTAACAAGAAGAAAATAACTTCCCCAAATGAGAATAGTTTAAGAGGCTTCTGTGAAAACATCAAACATACCAATATTTGCATCATAGGGGTACAAGAAGGAGAAGGGAGAGAGCAAATAATTTAAAACTTATTAGAAGAAATTATGACATAAAACTTTCCTAACCTAGAGAAGGAAATAGACATGCAAGTCCAGGAAGTAAAGAGAATCTCAAACAAGACGAATCCAAGAAACTCACATCAAGATACAACATATTTAAGATGCCAAAGTTTAAAGACAGAAAGAGAATCTTAAAAGCAGCAAGAGAAAATGTTAGCTACCAACAAAGGAGCTCACATAAGACTAGCAGCTGATTTCTCAACAAAATCTTAGCAGACCACAAGGGATTAGTACAAAATATTCAAAGTTTTGAAAAGTAAGGACTTACAATCAAGATTACTTTACCCAGTAGGGCTATCATTTAGAATCAAAGGACAAATAAAGGATTTCCCATACAAGAAAAAGCTGAAGGAATTCATCAACACCAAACCAATTTAAGAAATGTTAGAGGGACTTCTTTAAGAAAAAAAAAAGAAAAATATATTAATAATAAAATGATAATAACTATATATCTATCAACAATATCTTTAAATGTAGATAATTCTAATCAAAAGATAGCATGACTGAATAAATAAAACAAGACCCTTACATATGCTGTCTACAAAAAACTCACTTCAGATCAAAAGACACACATGGACTGAAAGTAAAGAAATGGAAAAATATATTTCATAATAAAAATGAAAACAAACAACCAAAAAACAACTGGACAATGATACTTATAAGGCAAAATAGACTTTAAAACAAAGGCTATGTCAAGAGACAAAGAAGAACCCAACAATTCCACTTCTGGGTATTTATCCAAAGAAATCCAAAAAACTACTTTGAAGAGACATGTGTATCTATATGTTTATTATATCATTATTAACAATAGTCAAAATATGGAGCCAACGTTGGTGTCCATCAATGGCTAAATGTATTAAAAAGAGGTAGTACATATATACAATGAAATATTACTGAACCATAAAAAACGATGAAATCTTGCCATCTGCAATAAAATACCTAGAGAGTATTATGCTGAGTGGAGTAAGTCAGACAGAGAAGGACAAATGGAATATGATTTTTGTCACACGTGGAATCTAAAGACAACAACAGCAACAACAACAAAACAAGCAAATAAAACAGAAACAAACTTGTTGGTACAAACGACATTTTAATGGTTGTCAGGAGGGAGGGGGTTTCAGATGGTGGGTGAAAAAGAGGAAGGGATAAAGGAGTACAAATTAGTAGTTACAAAATAGTCATGGGGATGTAGAGTATAGCATTGTGAATACAGTCAGTAATATTATAATAAATATGTCAGACAAATAAATGTGGTGTCAGATTGGTTCTAGATTTATCAGGTTGATCAGTTCAGGGTCTTCCTACACCATCATCTTTAACTTATCTAATTGCATTTATTTTTATTTACTGCTGCAAATTTTTAAATAATTTTTTTTTGCCCACAACTACTTATAGTAAATTTGTACATTAGTTCTGTGTTAAAAATAAATTAATAAGAAGTAATATGAAGACTAATAACAATACTGTGCCCTTGTAAGACAGTGAGTGCAGAGCTTTGAGATTGAGAGCAAGCCATACATTGGCTTCATAAACTAACTCCATAAATCCAACCAATAAGCAATTTGATGGAAAGATATTGTGTCAAATGGAATAATGCATTCAGAGTACTATCATTCTCCTTTGGCACTAAAATAAATAATGTACAGCAATCATACATTTACTGAGCAGATAAATTATATCATTGGATTTTAAAAGGATTCTTGTTAGGCTAGCAGAGTATTGTTAAGATAGAGAAGCCTCTCAGGACTCATTTCCATGAGCGTAAAAGGGCATCAGGTGTAAGAATCTCCATCCCCTGTGGCTCTGTACTATGCAAGCCACAAAAAAAGCTGTCTCTGCGATGAAATTTATAAATACTCACTATGCACATGCCTAAATGAGTAAGAGAACAAGAAAAAAATTGCTATTATGAAGCTGTTCTCATCTCTTATGTGGGCTGGTCAAGATACTGAATGGGACACACTCTCTTAGATACACTTTGCTTTTCTTCCAATTGATTTTTCACTATTACTAACACATCTTTTTATGATTAAGACAAGAAAAATGGGCTGCTACAAAGCACTTTTAATAGCACAAATTAACCTTGCCTTTGTTAATTTACTTGATAAAATTTCTCTTCATTAAGGTGATTCTTTATACTTGAGCTTTGAGATTTATCACACTGTAATAGTGTACTAAACTCACAACTTTCATCTCTTCGCTATTCATGTGCACTCCATCCCAGGCTCTACCTAGAGCGCTTTTATTCTTTAAGATGTAGGACAAATTATCAAGCTCTTTGTGTAGTCGTATGAAGACCCTTTCAAAACATCAGTGACTCCCTTCAATGGCCTCCCATATTTTAGTGCGTATTACATTATATTTTATCTGTATGTTAGTTTTTAGTATGATTTGTATTATATTATATTTTATTAAGCATTACATTATATTTTGTTGATTGATTTACATTTCTATCTTCTGTGAGTTCCTTGCAAGCAAGCAAAGCCATCATTTTCATTTCAGTCCCTGTTGCCTGAAAAGAGCTCAATATATGTTTATTGGTGAAATGAAGAAATAAAAAAATGATATACAATCCCAGAAGGTGCTAAATCTCAAAACATTAACCCTATATCTTGGTTCCCTTTGCTTTTTAAAATGGAGTATCTATACGGAAACTTAAATAGTATCATAGTCTAGGGGGCATGCTCCCTAAAGCAATAAGGATTAATTTGCTCCAATAGGCAATGTTTCTCAGGCAAAGAGAGAGGTATCTACATTCTACTTTAAATGCACTTTATTCTGTACTCTACTCCTGGGTAGCACTGAAGGGGAACAATGCTTCTTAACCCAACCCAGTATTAAATTCACTTTTAATTTTTTCACTTCAGTCATTTTCTATTTATTTTCTTTGAGTTTTCATTCTTCTTTCCCTTCTTCTATTCATTTTTTTTCATCTTTTCTTTCATAACCTTACTTGTGGAAAAGAAAATAAAAATGCTTTGTAATGGGGGTAGGAGGAGGCAGATTGTAAAGCACATAATTCACATTTCTTTTTCTCATAACCCCATAAGCTTTACTTCAAAAACATTATAAATTTTTAACCTTAAAAATTTTATCCAAAAATACACACACACACAAAAGTTGAAATCAAGAACATATGTAGTTTGGCTTCAAATTTATCTCTGTCACAAAGGAGAAAATGATCATTTCATGCTTAAGAGAAAAAAAGGCACACCAGTTCACTGATGCGGTACTTCTTTAAATTTTTCTTTTCCTAGAGATGAGTTACCAAATTCTCATTCTCCTGTGGGCATTGTAAGAACATTAGTTGTTACAACACTCAAGGTCCACCCTCTTCTCACATCACCACCCTCCAAATCAGGGAGGGTGTGGGGCTCCATGTTAGGTAGAATCCTGAGAGGGCCCCCAAGTTAACTCCCCATTGGTGTATGGACCCTGTAAAATTCTCTCTCTTTGAATGTAGGCATGGCCTGTGAATATAAATAAGGGGATAACACTCCCATGATTAGGTTACATTATATGACAAAGATGATGGGAGAATCACTCCCATCATTAAGTTACATTGTATAAGACTCTAGTTTGCCTCATTAGAAAGAGACTTTCTCTCTGGCTTTGAAAATGTGAGCTGCCATGTTTGAGAAGGCCATGTGGTAAAATGTGAGGACATTCTAAGCTGAGAATAACCCCTGGTTGCTGGCCAGCAAGAAGGAGGGACCTCAGTCCTATAACCACCAAACAAAATGAAACAAAACAAACAAACAAAAAATTAATCCTGCTAACAACTCGAATGAGATTAGAAAACTATGAGCTTTGGATGAGATGGCAGCTTTAGCCAACACTTTGATTTTATCCTGGTGAGACACTGAGCAAAGGACCTAATACATGTTCAGACTCGTAACCCATAGAAATTTTGAGACAATAAATTTAGGTTAAGCTACTACATCTGTGGTAATTTTTTAGACAGCAATAAAATACAGGCCCTGGTAGGGTCCTCTCACACTTGTGGCTAAAGCTTCTTTTCCTTAGCTGGCAGAGGCTAAGTCAGCCCTGGTCTAACTAAAGTCTAGTCCCAATTGTAGTACGTACAAAGTGACTTCCAGGGCTCTAGTATATGTAGGATGAGCATTCCTGGCTTTCAGCAATGGTGTAAGTCTTTCATCTCTGTTTGTGTGTGTGCCATTTTATTTTATACTGTTGAATTTCCTTCTATTATGCTGAATGAGGATCTGGGAGAGGGAAACCTAGAACTGAAGCTCCTGCTGTCATTATACTTAAAGTCCTGAGTTTATTTTCTAAAAGTAATCACTTCAGTGTTTAAACTAGACAATGAGCTATCATTCTAGGGGAGAAAGTAGACCCTTTTACAGAGTATGTAATTCTGTTACATTTTATAAGTATCATAATTGGAAATATTAATATGATGAATAAGTCAAATTAGAATGTAGATTATCTAGCTATCAGCCAATAATATTTTTTTAAGAATTAAAATCACAGTGTTTGAAAAATTAGAGCAGAATTAAATGAAATAGAGAACAAAAAGACTATAGAAAAAATTAATGCAATGAAGACTTGGTTCCCTGAAAAGATTAATTGAATTGACAAACCTCTGGCTAAACTCAGAAGGAAAAAAAGAAAAGCTTCAAATTAACAAAATCAGAAGTAAAAAAGAAATTACAATGGACATCACAGAAACACAAAGGCAATACAAAAAACTATCGGCCACCAAATTAGATAACCTCGAAGAAATGGATAAGTTCTTAGAAATATATAACCTTTTTAGACTGAAGAACTGGAAAATCTAAATAGACCAATCAACAATAAAGAAATGGAAACAATCATCAAAAAACTCTCAGAAAGTACAGCTCCAGGATCAGTTGGCTTCACTATGAATCCCTACAAAATATTCAAAGAAGATTTAATACTTATCCTTCTCAAACACTTCCAAAAACTTAAAGAAGATAAAATACCTCCTAACTCTTTAATGAGGCCAACATTAATTACTCCTCCAATACCAAAACCTGGCAAGGACAATACAAAAAAGAAAATTACAGATCAATATTGCTGATGAGTTTATAGACACAAAAATCCTAAATAAAATACTAGCAAACTGAATATGACAATACATTAAAAAGATAATCCATCACAATCAAGTAGAGTTCATTCCAGGGGCACAAGGATGGTTCAACATATGAAAATTGATCAATATGATATTGCATTAACAAATAAAGAATAAAAATTATGAGATATAATAATAGATGCAGAAAAAAACATTTGGCAGGATACAACATTCATTTATGATTTAAACACTAAATAAACTGGGTATAGAAGGAAAGTATCACAACATAATAAAGGCCATATATGACAAATTGCCAGCTAATATCATTCTCAATGGTAAAAAATTGAAAGCTTTTCCTCTAAGATTAGAAACAAGACAAGGATGACGACTCTCACCACTATTATTCAACATAATACTGAAAGTCATAGCCAGAGCAATGAGGCAAAAGAGAAATAAAAAGTTATCCAAACTGGGAACAAAGAAGTAAAGTTGTCACTTTTTGCAAATGACATGATTTTTATATAGAAACCCCCCAAAACTCTATTAGAAACAATAAACAAATTCAGTTAAGTTGCAGGATACAAAATCAATGTACCAAAAAAAAAAAATTATTATGTTCCTAGGATATACTAATAATGAAATTTCAGAAAAAAAATTAAAAACAATTTAATTAGTAACTGCAAAAATAGAATAAAATATCTAGGGATAAACTTAACAAGAATGTGAAGGACTTACTTATACAATGAAAACTATAAGCCATTGTTGAAAGAAATTGAAGAAGACACAAAGAAATGGAAAGATATTCTGTGTTCATGGATTGAAAAATTAACATAGCTGAAATGGCCATATTACCCAAAGCAATATACAGATTTAATGCAATCCCCATCAACATCTCAATGGCATTTCTCAAAAAAATAGAACAAAATTTTTATGGAACCATAAAAGACACCAGATAGCCAAAGCAATCCTGAGAGGGATAAAAAAAGGTAGAGGGATCACACTCCTTGATTTTAAATTATACTACAAAGTTACAATAATCAAAAAAAGTATGCTATTGGTGGAAAAACTGAAACATAGACCAATGGAACAGAATTTAGAGCCTAGATATATATGGACAACATATATATAGACAACTAATTTTCAATAAAGGAGATAAAAATATACAATAAAAAAAAGCCTCTTTGGTAAATGGTACTGAGGAAATTGGAAAGCCACATGCAAAAGAATGAAACTAGACTGCTATTTGACAACTTACACAAAAATTAACTCAAAATGGATCAAAAATATACATATAAGACCTGGAACAATTAAAACCTTAGAAGGCAACTAATGCACTAAATTTATGAACCTTGGTCTGAGAGAATATTTTATGAATCTGACCCCAAAGACAAAAATAAACGAATGAAAACACAGCCAACTATAAAGGTTCTGCACAGCAAAAGACACCAACAACCAAACAAAAAGGCAACCAACCGAATGGAAGAAGATATTTGCAAACAAATTTTGATAAGGAGCCGATATCTAAAGTATGTAAAGAATTTATATAAGTCAACAAAAATAATAATGAAACCCCAAAAAATCCAATTAAAAAATGGGCAGAGGACCTGAATAGATACTATTCCCATGAAGACATACAAATAACCAACAGATACATGAAAGATATTCAACCTCACTAGAAATAATGGAAATGCTAATCAAAATCACAATGACATACCACCTCCTACCTGTTAGAATGTCTATTATCAACAAAACAAGAAATAATAAGTGCTGGAAAGGATGTGGAGAAAAGGAACCCTGATACATTACTGGTGGGAATGTAAATTGGTACAGCCACTATGGAAAACAGTATGGAGGTTCCTCAAAACATTAAGAATAGAGCTACCAAATGACCCAACAATCCTTCTTCTGGGTATCTACCCCAAAAATTTTAAAATATTTATTCATAAATATATATTTGTGCCTTTATGTTCATCACAGCATTATTCACAGTAGACAAACATTGAAACAACCCAAGTGTCCTTCAATGGATGATTGGATAAAGAAAATGTGATACACACACACATATACATGTATATGTATATGTATATGTATATGTATATGTATATGTATATGTATATGTATATATACATATATATATCCATTGTGTGTGTGTATACACATGCACACACAATGGAGTACTAGTCAGCTATAAGAAAGGATGAAATACTGCCATTTGTGACAACATGGATAGATCTTGAGAATATCATGCAAAGTGAAATAAGCAGATGGAAAAGGACAAGAACCATATGATTTCACTCATATGTGAGATATAAAACAAAAAGCAACAAATAAATAAACAAAACAAAAAATAACCTCATTGACACAGACAACAGTATTATGGTTACCAGAGAAGAAGTGGGGAGGTGGGAGAGGTTCAAAAGAGTAAAAGTATCAAATATATAGTGAAGGAAAAAGAATAAACTTTGTGTGATGAGCACACAATGCAATATCCAGATAATGTATATATTCCAACTTATATAATCATATTAACCAATGTAACTCCAATAAATTTAATAATAAAAAAATCAAAGTGTTTTAAATATTCTGGGGAAAAGTTGCTTTTATTCTCATTATATTTTATTTATTATTTTTAACCAAACAAACAATATCATAACAAGAATGAAAAATATTAACAAAATATACAAGGTAGGGAAGAATTTCCTAAAGTATGTTTCTACAAAGCCTGGTTGTGCAGGTTGTTCAAAGATGTGACACACAACACATAACATAGCATTCTAGTCAAATGAGTCTGAGATGCTACCTTAAATAAAGTTTAAAAAATGTCTTCAGGACATTTCAGAGGCTTTGTTATGACAATTTCCATTTGGATATTTCTCAAAGGAGACAGCATTTCTCAAACTTACATGTGTATAAGACATAACTAAAATTAAAACAAAATAGTTTCCAAGACAGAGAGTAAAAAAGTAGTTGCCAAGGGTTGGGGTTGGGGCAAATAGGGAAAAGTTGGTAAAAGAGAACAAACCTTTAGTTATAAGAGGAATAATGTCTGAGAATCTAACAAATGGCATTGTGGCTATAGTTGATAACACTGTATTGCATAATTGAAATTTGCTAAGAGAGTAGAACTTGAATGTCCTCATCAAAAAAAAAAAGTGAATATGTGAGGTGATAGTTGTATTAATTAACTCTATGGATTAATCCTTTCCCAATATACATATTTATCAAATCATCATGTTGTATACTTTAAAATAAATATCTTATAATTTTATTTGTAAATTATACCTCAGTAGAGCTGAAAAAAACTTAATATCCAAGAAAGTAAAAAACCATTTTAATTATATATCAACTAACACCTACATGAGGTCATATTCAATGTTATTTTGGGGTAAAGTGCATGCTCTCAAGTCTCTTCTCTTATTTTTTCATCTTTTTCCAGCAATTAACAAAGTTATTCAAAATAATTTGAATATCAAATATAAATTTCAGACACCATCTCCCCAATAGAAATCATATTCTAGCCATGTAATAATTGTAGATATTTTTGTGGTTTGTTTTTTTGTATATGTAGTTTCTAACAGGCAAGCAGCATTTAACCTAAGATGTATTTGAATCCATGTAATGACTGAGCTCTATTGAGTAAAAGCGAATATAGTTTAAAATACAATATTTTTCTTGAGTCCAAACATCATACTCTCTGGTCTTACACATCATTAATAAATGGTTAAAAATTGTAATAGTCACCATTTCTAATGAAACTGCCTTCTCGTTTTTTCTTGGTGGTCATGAAGGTCTTTTCCAACCCTATCTAAATTAGTTCCTTTATCCCAGTTTTGATCTATTTCTTCCCCAAAATGTCCTTCATAATATTGACTCATTCACCTTGAGTTTTAATTTTACTTCTTTATATATTTGTTATTTAATATCAGTTTTTCCCCCCATTATGTTTTAAGTTTTATGAGGGCAGGAAACAGGCATGTTTTCTTTAACAAACCTCCAGGCACAAAATGGTCAATAAATATCCACTGAGGATTTGAGTTCATTAAATAGTTGATTAAAAAAACATGGAGAATTAATTGTAAAATTTATCCTAAGCTAGTAATGGGCATCTAAGAACACAAAGGAGAAGTAATTATAAGGTTTGATTGTCACCAAAGAGCCACCGTCCTGCTACAAACTATGACCAGAAACTTTGAATTAAAAATACCAGAAGTACACACACACACACACACACACACACACACACACACACACACCCCAAAATATATAGCCTAGCTTGAAACAGAGATAAATCTCTAGGATAATGATATAAAATTAAAAGTTAAGGCAAAACTGAATGTGTGGCAACAAACAGGATTTGGTTATAGATTTAGACCTTGTGAGTTAAAGACTAGAGTTCTACTTCCTTAAGGCTGAAGGGTTTACTAAAACCTACATGAAGCAGGAGAACTATCACTCCTTAATCAAGTGTTGCCCTTAAACTTCTACTTATTCATCTTAAACAGAAAACTTCATTCATTATCCCTGGGGAGCAGCGAAAATGTTTGCAGTCTCACAAGGGCTCTTTAGATGGAAAAACAGTCTGCACCAATCATCAAATCCCAGGCTCTTACCAACTGGGTTCAAATTTATAATTCCAGTATGGTGATGAAACTACAAGCTAAGAACCTGACATAAAAACAATCCAGGATTACTGACACTCATAGGACTCCAATAAATGCAAATGTAGAGCTGCTCTATGGGGTCACTTTCACAGGGGATAATGCCCTAATTGTGGAAGACTTGGTAGCCTATAAAAAAAGTAGAGAAACTTTGTTGAGAATAGACTTTAGAGGGGTAAGAGTGAAGCAAAAGAGTGGAAGTACACTAGGAAAATACAGTAGAGTAGTGGCTGTAACCAGTTAGTTAATAGTGATGGTAGTGGGAAACAATGGAATTCAATACATATTATAAAATTTGATCAGAAAGGACTTGCTGATAGATAAGATGTGATATATGAGAGAAAGAGAGGAATCATGGAAAAAGAACAAATTACTAGAAATAAATAACTATCCTGAAACTGGCTCAATAACAAAGCATCCAACTATGTGTAAGAAAAGTTGAGAGAACCACTAAGAGAGATAATCAAACTACAGTGATAGTAATTTTAACATATCTCCATTAGGAATTGATAGAATTAGCAGGACTAAGTAATTAAAGTTAGTAAGATACAAAATTACAATAAATAAACCTGACCTAATAGGTATGTATTCAATTCCATAACCAATAAATATACAGAGCATTTTTTTCAGACACTCATGGAACATGAAGGAAGCTGACATATACCAGAAGGCAAGTCTCAATAGATCACATTTTCTGACCACAGAGCAATTAATTTTGAAATCAGTCACAAGGAGGTAGTTAAAATGATAGTAGTATGTTCATATATTTGCTTTGTTTTCCTCATCACTAGAAAAATAAATGCTAAACCAGCTGTCAATGTTTCACTCTGGATTTTGGGCAACACATTTTGATGTCATTTTTGCTGTCATCCCTCTCCTCAAATAAAAGATTAGTGTTAGTGTCAATCCCATCAAAAAAATTTAAAAACTTAATGATATTCTCCAAGTGAAACAAGTTCATAATTTATTTTGAAACTCCAGATATATGTACTTGGCCCTCTTCTTCACCTATGTTTAAACTCTGTTGTCTTAGTTAATAAATTATAAATTTATACATTATCACAACAACCTTTTTGCCACAGATATCTTTGTGTAGTTCCTAGTACAGTGTAGCACTGAATCATTTGCAGCTCCGAGAAATTCAAGACAGAGTGGATTGTTTATACTCAGGACTTAAGAAAAGAAAGACCTTTTGACATTAGTTTGAAAAAAAATGTAAGATTGCCTTTTTAGATTTTATTTTGATGGTTGGAACTTCATTCTTCAAAGTATCACAAAATGACATACAGGACACAAGAGGTGTGGAAAGGTGAGGATTCTACTGTGGGATAGTTGTCCCTATGCCTACTGAGCCTTCTGACTTTTGATGCCCTATAGGTATCACAGCTGACTTCTGTTGTCTTCATTGTCCCTTTTGCCTCATTAAAAGAAGAAAAAAAAAACTTCTAGGTAAGTTGTTTATACCTTCACTATATCTAAAGAATTTTTCTCTCATTTCACTTTACACAATTTTGTCCAGAATGATCCACAAGAGATCAGTTAAGAATAGCCTTTTAAATAGCAAACAGGCATTTTTCCTGGAATATTCTCACAGGTGGTAACTTCTTAACCAGAAACAAAAGATAAGAGCTGATAGATTTGAAAACATCTTTTTAGAGACTTAAAACTGATTCCGAAGTTTCAAAACATTGCTAATCATAATCATTTAATAGATTTAAGAAATATTGGATAAAAACATATTAATTTACAGTAGTTTTTAACAATAATACAATTACCTATGCTGACTAACTTTTAAACTATTAAAATATTCTTTGGAAAATAATACATTATAAAAACTAAATGACTGAGACATTTCTATGTTATAGATGCATTACATGAAAGAAATCAGAACTCCAATTTAAATTTTAACTATTATAGAAATGGCAATAAATTTAATACAGAAGTTTTCCAGAGTTAAAACTTTTTCATAATTATTTTGTCTCATATTTTCAGTGTGGCTGTATAGATACCATGGGTCCAAACCCAATATCCTCTCTGCTTTAAATATGGAAAGATGTCTGAATTATGATAGAAATGAAAGAAAAATGACAGAAAATTCTAAAATAGTTTTAAAAAACAAATAACATGCAACAATTCCAACATTTTTTAAAAATCCTTAATGTTTAATTTAAGCAATTTCTTTACCTGATGTATCAGTTAGGGTCCAGAAAGAAAAAATTGGTACACTTAAAAACACTAATGAAAGATAATATAATAAAGGGGCAATTTCTGAAAATATGCACAAGTCCCCTATTAAAGGGCCACTGCAGGATGGCGAGGCACCACCCAGGGTGCAGCAACAGAGAGCTGCTTTCACCATCCCTAGGCCCGAAGAGCAGTGAGCAATGTTGTCAAAGACAGCTTTAGCCATGAAACAAAGAGCCGACCTATGGACACTGATTGTTAAATAGATGTTTCTAGGTTGGCATCACTGTTACCTGAAAATTTATTAAAAATGAAAATGCTTGGGCTCCACTACGCAACAGAAACTCTTAAGGTGGGACCCAGAAATCTATGTTTTAACAACCCCTCCAAGTGATTCACATGCAAGTGTGAAAACTACTATCTAAGGCGAACGACACAGCCACAGACAGAACCACTGTGAAGCAAGGCGAGAAGAATAATAAAAACCCTGAAATATTTCTCTTCTAGAGACCCAATCATCTGCTAGTGCCTCTCATGGGCCAAATTAACTGAGGCCAAAGCAAGGGAGCCAGGTGATGTACTTTCTAAATGTCAGCTTCCAGGACACAGACATGGGCAGGGAAAGGCAGAGAATGCAAGGAGGTGCGGAGATGTAACTGGAGAATATCAGTAGATCCATCAATCAATAGAAGCTTGTTTTTAAAATTATATTATTTCTCTGTGTCAATATTAATATTTTCATTAGCAGTCTATGTTAGTTAGATTTTGAGTGGTTGAATAAGATCGTCAAAAGTATATTTGCTATGCTTTTACACACAGAGAAACCATTACGACAAATCACAATTGTTTGTACCAGAAGCTTTATTTATCATTACTACGTCTGAGTTAATAATTGTAAAAGTATTTTAAGAGTCCCATTTTAAAGATGAAGAAACTAAGACTCATAAGGATTTAACAATTTGTCTGCAACCCCTTCACTGGTAAGCAACAGAATTGAGATTGAAATCTAGATCTTTTTTATCCCCAAAGCCATTCTCATAAGTAATTCTACTTATGCAAAAAATAGCCAAGCTACATTACACTTAATCCATTGATGAACTGTGCTCTGGGACTAGATTTGCTTTCTTCCATATAGAGGGTGACTCTTGATTTTCCCAGTAAAGTCACAATTTATGTATGTTGTCCTGGAATAGGTAAAAGGATCCAGGTTTTGTTAATAAACTATACGGCCACTTTCCCCACACTATAGCTAGATTTGGTTCCTCTTTAAAAATGGAATCCTGAATGTACAGTCAGTTGGACCTCTAGGTGGAGAAGCCCTCCTCATTGCACCTGTCCATTTTACTAGAAAACACAAGTGAGTCTCTAATCTCAAAAGGCATTGACTTCCAGAAAAAAATGTTTTAGAGGGAAGAATTCCCCATGTCCCAGACCTGAGGCCACATCCTGGTAAGGTTGCAGAAATCTGAAATGGCATTCGCTAAAAAAAATTTCAAAAATAAGAAAACCCTCTTGTCATCATTACTTAGGATAGAACATTTATTACCATCCTCTGGTACAGATGATCCATGTGGATGGTATGTAGCATATATAATTAAAAGTCTCTCTGCTCAGAGTTGCTCCATGATTAATGCCTTAGGTAGGCATTTTGATTCCTATACTAATAGAACTTGACTGGCTCTGAAACGCTGGTGTTCTTCAGATACCTCAGGAGTAATAAAAGGTTGTTCTTGGCTTATTGCACAATTCCTTGAGTCATTAATTATAGCTGCCCAAAGTGGAAAGTTTATAATTAAACATATAATTTACTCTTCTACTTTTGGATGAAGTAAATTAAGGCAATTAGATTTCTTTTGATTAAGCATATGGAGCCATTTACAAAGTGCACAGGTGTGTATAAGCAGACGGTAGGCTACAAAAACATCTATGTTTCAAGTGTGTTTTGTCACTTTGTTGTCACTCCCTGGCTGAAGTAATATGTTAATGTATTTGAAGTGTATTTCTTTAGTTTTTCTGGTTTGCAGCAGCTTCGTTTATTCCTTTGCATCTTTAAGTGCTTAAATGGCATCAAATAATAGTCAGGTGTAAGTACCAGCTAAGCACAAAGATACTTTTTGCTAGGGATATCCACACAAGATCATTTTGGTGAATATTGTCTGTGCCATCCAACCCCTGCGTGAGTCTCACAATGCATGCGACATTTGAAAAACTACAATTGGAAAAGAAAATATGCATTTTTCTCAGTTTTATTGCATCAATATTCTGTTGCAGTGTTTGCAATCTTTCAAGAAAATTATATCTATCGTCCCTACTGTTTGTGTTATGTTATGTATATTATAGTTGAAACTCAAAGTATCTCCTTTTTTCTTCAGTATTTATCTTTCTGAGAAGGAATTTCTCTGTTTATCACTAGGGAAATGGCTTTCATGTTGAAGACAACTATCCCCTGAGTATTAACAAAATTATGAGAAATGTTCTCTACAAACCAAATATTCCAGCCATGGTTTGTAAAATTAATAACACTACCTCTTATGTGAGTATGCTTCTATTTTCCAAATGTACATTCTGTTATAAATAATGAAATAGACATCTCTTTTCAAATAAACTACTAACTTTACAGTGACTTTTTGTTCTTGTATATTTTGAAGTTAATAGCTAAGAATTGTGTAACTGCTATTTATATTGAGCCTACACTTAATAATAAATTTAATTGTTAAATTGAGTGAAAGAAACATCTCACTTTTCTGTTAGGCTCACCTTTATCAGTCTTTCTCTCATCATGTGGCTTAACCCGATATTGTCAGCGTTCCATAAAATGGAAACTACTCATCATAGACAAACTTTAAGGTGGCCCCCATAATCTCTGTCTCTTGGTAGTCACATCTTTGTCCTTTACTTAAGTATGAGCAAGACCCGTGACTCATTTTTAAACTATAATATGGCAAAAGTGATAGGATTTCACATCTATGATTATAGTATGTAGATTTATAAGCTCTGGTTTTTAGGTTTTTTGTTTTTGTTTTTGTTTTTTTTTCAAAGATTCTGTCCCCTCTGTCTTTGAAGAAGCAAGTGACCATGTAAGGAGGCCCATACAGCAAAAACCAGGGACCGGCTACAACTGAGAGCCAGCAAGAAACTGAAATCCTCAGTTTGACAATCACAAGGAACCAATTTTGCCAGAACCATAAGCTTGAAAATGGATCCTTCCCAGCTGAGCCTTGAGATGAGACCCCAGAACTGGCCAACACCTTGCCTGCAGCTTTGTGAGACCCTAAACAGAGAATGAAGCTAAATTGTGCTCAGACTCCAGATCTTCAAAACAGAGAGATGATAAATGTGTGTGTGTTTTAAGCCACCAAGTTAGTAGTAATGTTGTTACACAGCTATAGGAAGTTAGTATACCATGTAAAGATGAGTCAACAAAAGAAAGCAATTAATGTTGGAGAAGCAGCCACCTTCCCACCAACCAACCTAGGTCAGTCAGGCTTTAGTTTGGAGTGATAGATATCAGTAAAAATAAATTTCTGTTAAAACCTCCTAGAGTTTATAATCTGGGTCCTTAACCCACTCTATGTAACTTCTTCCTGATGATGATTCAAAGTACCTGTATTGACAAAAGCAACTTGAGCCGTTAGAATAATTTTCCAATAGACTCATGCTACTCTCAGACATCATCAAACAGATCCTGTCTCAATAGGCAAGACTGAGATTGTAGAAAGACCTAATAAGTCCCACCTCTTTGTAGAGCTAGAGCTACATAAACTCATTAGTGATATTCCAGCTGGGACTTCTGCAGGGGCCGTACACACTGCTCCAGATGAGCCTTCCCTATGGCTCCTGTGATACATGACCCAATTATATTCTTAAGATGGGAACCTCCTTGGGGGAATGCATGAATGAAACTTGATGAATCACAAGGGTGAAAATGTATAGCCAAGAAAGTATACTAACCCCTGTGGTGTGTGCCACATTTACCAAAGAAATAGTCATATGAGTAAAATCTCACTGCCAGGGTAAAGTTTGTTATCTAACAAAACATAAATTTCTGACTTCAGTTTTATCCCTGACTATAAGGAGCTTGGAGATCATCACTCCTATCCATACAAAGAGAAAAAAAATAAGAAAAAAATTACATATTTTCTTGCACCCATCAGAGAATCGAGATTGCAGGGTAAATCACCACCCTGAAATCTTCAGAGACACATGAAAATAGTCACAGCAAAGATCTGCTTACCGAAACAGATGCTACTGGGAGCTGTAAACTGGCGATTTTGATGAATTCCTAGAGGATGAGGACAGACTGGCATAGAGTCAAAGATTCTCGAAGGTCAAAATTTACCATCACGATTCTCTCCAGATTGTAACAGAGAACAGTTTAAAAAGGTTCTTTTCAGGCTTAGACAGGGATTGAGGAAAAGTTACCACTGAGAAATACTATGATACGAGGGATTTTCACAACAATGCCTATGCTCTAAGGAAAAAGACTTTATGAGAGTTTTATCCTACCCCGGGGAGGAGTATTTGCCTTACTCAGACTTTCACTAGCTTTTCTGTCCTACCAAAGGAAAGGGAAAAGTGAAACTTACAGTACAGGGAAACAGGCCCACTAAAAGACTGAGAATTAATCATAAGATTATAGAAATTCCCCTCCCACATGTGCCAACAGGCTCCAGGATGATAACAGTGGATTACATCTGAAAGAAATACAGATACGGACTCTATCTATAGAGTTCTTAGGGAAGCTGGATACAGCAAAGAAGAGACAAGGAAGGGCACGAGTGTAGTTTAAAGTCTCTGAAGCCCACAGCTACAGGCAAACAAACACAACCTAGCTCCTAGTCAGATTAATCTAAAAACACACTGTCTTTTACCTCAGTTCCTATCATCTAATACATAATGTGCAGCTTTTAAAGAAAATTAAAAGGCAAGTGAAAAAAACATAGTCTAAAGAGACAAAGCAAATATTATAACTAGACTCACTCATAGCACATGTTTAGGAATTATCAGGCAGGGAATTTAAAATAAGTATGATTAATATGTTAAGGGTTCTAGCGGGAAATTGTAGACAATATGCAAGAACAGGGGAGTAATGCAAGCAGAGAGATTAAACCTAAGGAAAATAAAAGAACACTAGAACTCAAAAACACTGTTGAGGCCATGAAGGGTGCCTTTGACTGACACAGCTGACGGGACAGAGCCAAAGAAAGAACCCCTGAGCTTAAAGTGATGGCAATGGAAACTCCCGAGACAGGATTGAAAAAGGAACAAATGAGAAAAAGAGAATAGTATAATATAAGTGTAATGAAAATATCAAAAAGAGAAAGAAGAGAAAATGGAGAAGATGAAATATTTGAAATAATATTTGCAGAGAATTTAACTACATGACAGCAAAAACAAACAAACAAACAAACAAACAAAAAAGAAGGGTGTTCAAGACCACTAAGCAGGCTAAGTGTCAGAAAATCAAAAAGACGACCGACCTACCTAGGCACATCATATTCAAACTGCAAAAAAATAAAGAAAAAGGAATAAAAAGGGAACTTTTTAAAAGAAGCTATAGGAGAAAAAGATTTTAGCTATAGAGGAAGAAAAGAATGACAGACTTCTTGTCAAAAACATGAAGACAAGAAAAGAATGGAGTAAAAGATTTAAAGCACTGAAAGAATAAAATTTTCAAGCTAGAATTCTATTTCCAGTGGAAAAATGACTCAAAAGTGAAATGGAAGTAAATAATTCTCAGATAATGGGAACTAAGTTACTAATTTTAAGTATATCTGCACTGCAAAAAACAAACAAACAAATTTTTTGTTTTATTCTCTAGCTTTATTGAGACATAACTGACACAATAACATTATGTAAACTTAGGATGTACAACGTGATTATTTGATACACTTACATACTATTAACCGATTACCACAGTAGGGTTTGTTAGCACTCACCACATCACATAATTACCATTTTTTTTCTTGTGGTAAGAATATTTAAGACTTTAGCAACTTTCATGTGTATAATAGAGAATTGTTAACTGTAGTCACCATGTTATTCAGTAGATACCCAGACTTTATTCATCTTTTAACTGAAAGTTTGTACCCTTTAACTGATATCTTCCTATTGCCTCCTTCCAATCCCTGGCACATACATGATATCATTCAGTATTTGTCTTTCTCTGTCTGGTATATTTCATTTAACATAATTCCCTCCAAGTTCACTTATGTTGTTGCAAATCAAAGTATAGCCTTCTAATGGTTCAATAATATTCATATATATTATACACACACACACATATCAAATATTCTTTTTGTTAAATTATATTTTTAATTTTCCAATTATAGCTGACATACCATATTATATTAGTTTCAGGTGTACAACATAGTGATATCACATATTTTTATCCATTTGTCTCCTGATGGACACTTAGGTTGTTTCTATACCTTGACTATTGTTAATAACACTGCTTTGAACATGAAAGTATATATAATTCTTCAAGATAATGGTTTCATTTCCTTTAGATATATACCCGGAAGTGAAATTCCTGGATCATACAGTATTTCTATTTTTAATTAATTGAGAAACATTCCATACTGTTTTCCATAGTGACTGTATCAGTTTACATTCCCACTAAAACACAAAGAATATAAAATTTCTAAAATAACATAGAAGAAAATCTAGGTAATCTTGAATTTGCTGATGAGTTTTTGGATATAATATCAAAGGCACAATCTTTGAAAGAAGAACATGATAAATTAGACTTTATTAAAATTAAAAACATCTGTATTGGGAATAATACTATTAAAAGAATCAATAGATAAGCCATATACTGGGAGAAATTATTTGTAAAACATATCTGTTAAAAGATTTGTATCCAAAATATGCAAAGAACTCTTAAAGCTCAACAATGAGGAAACATATAACCCAATATAAAAATGGTCAAAAGATCTAAATGGATACCTCATCTAAAAAGATACACAGATAGAAAATAGCATACAAAATGATGCACAACAGCTTTCGTCATTAGGATATTGTAAATTAAAACAGATATAAGATTTGCTGGTAAAAATGCAAAATGGTACTACCACTTTGGAAGATAGTTTGGCAGTTTTTGTTATAAAAATGAACATAATTTTACCATATAATCCATCAATGGTAATTTTAGATTTTTAACCAACGGATTTGAAAACTGTCTACACAAAACCTGCATGCAGGTATTTAGCAGTTATTCATAAGTGCCCTAAACTACAAGAAATAGAGATGTAATTCATTCAGTGACTGGGATAAATAAAGTGTGGTTCATCCATATGATGGCATATTGTTCAGTGATAAAAAGAAGTGATTTATCAAGCTATGAAAACATGGATGAAACTTAAATGCATTTTGCTAAGTACAAGAAGCCAGTTGAAAATGTTATATGATATAGATAAAGATATAGGAATATATAATACATCTGAGTATATTGTATATAGTGTATACTATAATGAGTATTGTATGTGTAATATGATATTATTATGTGTCAAGTTATATGATGTTCTTGAAAAGCATATCTACAGAGACAGTAGAAATATTAATGGTTGCCAAGAGTTCAAGAGAGAGGAGGTTCAGGGTTAAATAAGTGACACAGAATTTTTAGGGTTGTGAAACTTCTCTGTGATACTATAATTGTAAATATATGATGCTATTCTTTGCAACCCCCTGCTCCCAGATGTATAGCACAAAAAATAAAACTGAATAAACACAAATTTAATAAAAAGACATTTAGATGGTCATGGAACTCCCAGGATGGAATGCAGAATGTGACGAAGTAATATAGCTATATTACAAATATATGAAACAATCTCACCAAAGGGGGACAGGAAAAAAGTGCTGACCTAAATGACTCTGTAAATGAGTGGAATCTATAAAACCAAAGACAAGACAAACTGATCATTAACACTGTATTCTAGCTGATTAAGTTGATTCCCATGGAGATATAAGTTAACAATTATTATGTTGCTATGCATATATATCATAGTTGAACAATTAAATAAGTGGATGACAAATAGTGGGAGCTATGGTTGGAGCAGAAACTTACAGATAAGGGAAGAGAGAAAGAATAGTACATGTGATAACACGTTAGAATTAGAGACATCAGTTAAATGTATGTTTAGTTTAATACAGACAGATTGTTACATATTAGAAATATTTATAGATAGGTGTATATATATATAAGAGTTGGAATACACTCATATATATCCTTGCTCTGCCAGCTGAGAGCCTAGAAACAATCACACCCTAAAAGCACACATAGTATCCAGATCTTGTTTTTAATATCATTCTCCGAGAAATGGCTGATTTCAGGACAGGGACATAAAACATTCAACATGAGCCTGAGAAAGAAAGGTGCTTTTAAAAAAAACCTCACAATAATTGTGTATGTCAAAGGGACATTGGTCAACTGAAAGAGGTCACAATAGTCACAGCTGGAACAATTTGAGCAAATAAAATTAAGTAGCATTGTTTCACAATTGAAATTATAAGATAAATATCCATGAGGCCACACCGATATAAATAAATTTGGGAGAACAGACAAATCTCCCATGCAGAACAATTCCAAATTATTTATATAGATACTTTGTTCTCAAGGAGATGGAGCATAACAGCCTACTCCTAAATGTAGGTTGTGTATAGAGCCTTTTTTCCCCAAAGAACACAAGCTGGAAAGAAGGAAATAAGAGTAACTTTATAATGGATAAATTTGACAAGCACTGCTGTGGCTTGTTGATCAAGATCAATATCAGCAGCTGATGTTATCCTATCAAAATAAGTCATGTTGAGAGTATACCCTTGATACAATGTGATGAAAATGGCACTTTACCTCTGTGGTCATTTACCCCGATCCCATAATCTTTATCATGAGAAAAACATCAGATAAATCTCAATAGAGAAACATTCTACCAAGTATCTGATGAGTACTCCACAAAACTCTCAAGATCAATAAAAAATAAGAAAAGCCTAAGAAATTACCACAGTCAGGAGAAATCAATAATGGTTCATTAATTGTAACAAATAACCACACTAATGTAAGATGTAAGTAATAGGGGAAACTGGGTACAGGGCACATGGAAACTCTCTGTGCTATCTTTGTAATTTTTATGTAAATCTGAAACTGTTCTAAAATAAAATTTATTTAAAAATTTAAGCATAATTGCTCTATTCCAACAGAAGTTAAAACTTCATTTAACTCCAGAATTTTTGGCAGCTCCTGAAAGTGGAAGTGTATTATGGTATAGGTTTGCCTTAAAATGAAAGGGCTCAATACTCTGAAGTGTCTTATATTTGGGATGGGAACAAATATCTTATCCACTTACTCCTCATTCCAATTTTTACCTCAGGTCTTTCTGATGAGGAAAGGTGGAAGAAGCGAGTCAGGATTAATAGTGATCATAGCAATAGCTGAGCAAGAGAGATTTAACATTCTTACTCTCATTGCATCCTTTTTTCTTGTCCTTCCATCTCAGAACTCTTTATATTGCCTCTTTGTATGGATACAAGAGAAAAAAATCTATGCATAACTTATATAACTACCAGGATTTTTACTTATAGGCTCTACTAATAGGTATTAAACTGGATCTGAAGAGCATCTAAATAAAATAGTGACATCTTGAAAGGGTATTTGAAGGCATGAAAATTACATCTTTGAAGGAAATTATTAGCTGACACCCAATATCTCGTCTCTCTTCTTCCTTTGTATCCAATCTTAAGTTTATTCTGGGTGGCCATGTGCCTAGTCTTAAGCAATTGTTCAGCCTTCCTTTGCAGCTAATAGTTATCTTCTCAAATATTTTCCAATTTTTATTCCTTTTTAAAATTTATATTAGTTTTGGATATACAGCACAATGGCTGACATTTATATAAGTTATGAAGTGATCTCCTCGATTACTCTATCCATCTGGCACTACACACAGCCATTATAATAATATTGAATATATTCCTTATGCTGCACTCTACATCCTCATGACTGTTTTGTAACTACTAATGTGTACTTTTTCATCCCTTTACCTTTTTCATCCAGCTCCCCAGCCCCCAGCTAATGGTTGTCTTATGGCAAAGTCACAGTTCTATCCAATGAAATGTAAATAATACGAAGTGTTTTAAAAGAGAGTCAGACTGAGCTGGGATGGGCCATTTCCCTCACACCATTTCCCTTTCTCTTTCCTGGATCTGGCCTTTAGAGTCAGCAGTGAGGAAAAGACCAGGAGTGGAGATGAGGGGGTCCTTGTGATTAAAGCATGTGATTAAAGCACCTTTTCTAGTGACTTTTAGCAAAACCACATAGGCATGCCAGCAGTAGTTATATTTTGGAGTTGATGTTTTATTTTCTGTTAATCCATTTTCTTTCTGAATGGCTGAAAGAATCTGGGTAAATATTGATTACCTAAGACAGTGCTAATGACATTGTTTCTCCTCAAAATCATCCTTGGCAGATAAGTAATAAAGCCTTTTTTCTTAATGAGCTTTCCAAGCTGCATCAATTTTTTCAATTTTTTTCTTCCCCCTCCAAAACTTCCCTTCTCTTTATTTTTATAACATAAAAAAGAAAATGTCAGTGACTAAAGGCTTATTGTAAGAGCATCATAAAGGCACATGTATTGACCTTCAAGGCTATGCAAGTTGGTTAATGACAACTGTATAGAGAAAAAAGGTTTCTGTTTGCTTATTCAGTATCCCACTCCCCAAATAGCTGAAAGTTTTTTTTTCCTCAATATAATTTAGTATAATAATTAATGACAAAATGAATAAAAGCATTGAACACAGGTTTTCCACCCTGGCTCTGAGTTCCTCACTCTCTGGTATTCGGTAATTGATCAAATCAGTGTTATTTGGGGGGAAACGAATTATTGGCCAAAGTGGGAGAATATAGGTATGGTTATTGCTTACATCATGGCTCAACAAAGAAGAATAAGAATTGCTATGAGGAATGAATGTTAGTTCCGTCTGCTATGATTATACCAGTTCTGATAAAGATAATATAAACAATTCATTTATATGCTTCCTAAAATATTAGAAAGATAATTGACAGCTCCTTTATCATATATTAAGGCGAATATCTTAGCTGCAAAATCTAACAAGCCATAAGCATTTCTGATATTAACTCCACTCCTTTTTTTCCCCAAGAAAATGTAGAATTTCATTCTTAATGCTATTATCAAGAAATAGCTCACTGCATTTACAGAAGGTATAATTTGACCCATGGAGTTACGATATCAGAGGCATAGTAAATTTTCCTCAATAATATTCATAATCCTTAGAATTTGCCTGTAGTGACTATTTTTTAATAGCTGTAAAAGTGTTTCAAATTCTTTGTTCTGTTTTCTCAAAACAGTTTTAAGGGTTGACCATTTCATTTTTATACTTAATTGACAGAGAATCAAAGGACAACTAGGCAAACAAGATGACAGACTGTTCAAAGCATGAATCTCAGCAACTTTCTTTTTGCCTTCTTTTTTTCTTTTCCTCATTAAGTATACTGACTGTTCTTCAAAAGTTATAATGCCTATATCTTCTGTTGATGACTTCTGAATCTAAATCCTTTGTCACTATCTTGCATTCAAATTAAAATCCAATTTTCAGCATCTCATTAGACATTTTTTGGAGTTAATCTGTTACCTCAAAATCAAAATGTAAATGATTGAGTTCTCCTAAACTGGTTCTCTCTCCATCACCCTCTGCCAAAAACACCACAATTTTCAAAGTTGCCTAGGTTTAAAATCCATAAATTGCCTTAAAGTATTCAAAGTGTAAGTATCTTACTTCCTTCAAACATTATAGCCTATAAACCTTAAAGCAGATTTTTGTTTGGGAGTTTTGGAGAAACTATTTTCTCACAATCCCTTTCATATTAATTGCTTTCCCTTCAACCCCACTGGTACCACTTTACACTAAAACAGAGTCCAGCAAACTTTTTCTGTAAAGAATCATAGAGCAAATATTTTAGTCTTTGCAGCCTATTTGGTCTCTGTTACAAGACTCAATTCTGCATCATAGCACAAAAACAGTCATAGAAAATATGTGACAAATGGGCATGGCTGTGTCCAATAAAACTTTATTTACAAAAACAAATGGCTTGTAGGCTTTTGCCCACAGGCTGTAGTTTGCCAACTTCTGCACTATCCTTGCCAACACAATTGGATCACCAGACATCTCACCGCCTTGCCTGAAAAATATCCTTTCTCATGCATATCTGTCTACGAACAGCTGTTTGATTGATGTTCTTTAAGGATTGTTCATCTCCATGATATTGTTCACTTACTAATTTTTTTTCAAGTGGTCCTTGAACAGAGGCTGGCATAACTCTGGGGCATGGAGATGGGGTAGGCACACTAAAGGAAAAGAAAACGTAGTGCATATTTCTGAAATATTTTTATTCAAGGGCTTGGGAGCAATAAATATTCTTCCATCAAAACTAGAATGGATAAATTCTGAGGTAGAATGCAAATATCACATACAATTTTAAGATAAAACAGAAGACCGTGGAAATTGGGGGTTTATCATTATCCCTCCAGGTTTTGTCCTGGGACTACAGAAGCTGGCTGCTTCCCTCTGTCAATAGAAATGCTTCACAGAAAAATTCAGAGGCACTCTCAACACGTCAAATATATAATCCTGGTTCTTTTGACCTTCCATTTCTTGCAAACTTTTCACCTCATGTGGGAAACATTAATATTTCATCATCTTGTGAAAGTATATCTTCTTTACTCTCTCACATTCTATACCTCTTCTTTGTCCTCAGTTTCAATCCATTTATTGCCCAGTTCAACACCCATTTTTCTCATGAACATTTCTGAGTATAAAATTGGACCACTTTTGATTCAACAAGTAATTGATCTTTAATTTTGTACTCATCGCAGAGCATGGTTACAGAGAAAAAAAATAGTCCTTGCCTTAGAGTTCAATGACTAGCCCAAGTTGAAAAATCTCCTTAGTGTCGAGTTAAGGTCAAGTTAAGGCTTCTTGTCTCTCATTTCAATTCTCTTTCAACCACAACACATGGCCTAATCCTTTAAGTCCTCCAAATTTGTGCTCTATATGATGGATATCACATAGGAATGTACATATTAATATACATGTAAATATTAAATATTCAAATGTATTTCCTATATATTCATAAACAAATATATCAAATATATTATTGCTTTGTGGCTTGCTATTATTTTATGTGTATTAGTAGTCTCCCTAACCCTTTCATCTTATCTGCATATCGTTGCGTTATGTCCTGCCATCAAAAGAATCTTTAAATCTTACAAAACACCCCAATCAGATACTCTGTCAAGGAGGTGTTCTTCCTTACTACAATAGACTTAACATAACTTGACTTTGCTAATCAACAGTTTATTCCAATGGCTTTTTCAGGAGTTGCCAGCCAACATCTCTGTCCTCCAAATAATGTTGCCTGAGGCTGAAGACTCCATTAATTGACTGATAGTAGATTGTATTTTCTCTCAGCTTCTTTATTCTTCTATTCTACATCTAAAAAGATGCAACTTTTTTCTCCCATACATTAGACATGTCCTGAATTTCTGAGCCACTTGATCCCTAATGTAACTAGATCATTAATCACAAACCTAGGTTTTTAGAAAATAGTGTTTTATTATATTTAAGATACTGTTGAAATGTTTTATAAATTTAGAAATTTAAAAGACAAGGACCAAAGCACTGAGAACATTTATTTGCCAATCTGTGGGTGAAGAGGGAGAGGAAGAAAAGAAAAAAGGAAAAAAAAAAAAAACCAAACATTCATTTAGTGCCTACAATGAACCAGACCGTGTGAGACATTTTAATATGTTCTATTGATCTAATCCTCACTACACCAGAGAATAGGGTCATTATACCCGATTTACAGTGAAAAGTTTGTGGCTTTTTATTCATCTGAGCAGGTCTTAACTTTTCTTATTAACATGCAAAATCCTTTCCTTTTATTGAGTACCACTCTGTATCAGCACTGTGATCAACACTTTACATGAGAACAGTGCAAGATAGATATTTTTCTCTCTTGTTCACAGTGGAGAAACTAACTTTCCAGGTAAGTAAGTGAGTAAGTCATGGATCTTAACAATCTAATGGATTCTAAAGCCTTTTCTTAATCTGCCCCCCCATCATTCTTGGCATTTATTTAAAAGCTTCTTCCTTCAACCTCATGCTGCCTGATTGAAAGAACCAAAACATCTCATATTGTTTGACCATCTTCAGCCCAAGAGCTCAAAAAATTCTGTTTCACCAGCATCTATTTTCCAATTTACAGTAGTCCTCCATTATCCACAGGAGGGTACATACCAAGACTCACAGTGGATGTCTGAAACCCCAGATAGTACTGAACCCTATGTTTCCATGTTTTTTCCTAGACTATATAGTAAGTGTTTTCCTGTATACATATACCTATGATAAATTTTAATTCATTAATTAGGCACCAGAAGAAATTAACAATAACTAGTAAAATAGAACAGTTATAACAGTAGACTGTAATATAAGTTACATGAATATGGTCTCTCTTTCTCTCTCTGTCTTTCTGATAACCAATCCGATAACTAAAAAAGCTATTAAGTGACTAAGGAACAGAGAGAGTTTATAGCTTGGATACTTTGGACAAAGGGATGATTCACACTCCAGATAGGACAGAACAGGGTAGTACAAGATTTCATCACACTACTCAGAACAGTTGACAATTTAAAAGTTGTCAATTATTTATTTCCGGAATTTTTTATTTAATATTTTTGGACCACTGTTGACCCATGGGTAACTGAAACCTTGGAAAGCAAAACCGTGATAAGGAAGGGCTACTTCATAACTCAAGAGTTCTTTTTGTTTTGTTTGCAACCTTACTTTTTCCTTTTTCCATTTAAAGAGCTAAATCTATTTCTCTACCTGAGATTTAACTTCAAACCCTGGTTCTGTTTGTCCCCCGGGTATGAAACAGGAAGTAATAACGACGTATAAACTTAGCCACTTAGAGAAATTATCTTATATTTTCAAAGCTTGAACTATTTTGAAATACCACATCTTACTTGTTAGGAGCAACATATAAGAGTGAAAAAGACACACAAAAAAAGCAAATGACATCAGTTGCTTCAATGCCTTTAGTCACTGACCATCTAAAACTCACCTTCATCTGTGATCATAATATAAGAACATCAAATTGGCTGCACAGTCAGTAATTGAAATTCACCCATGTGTGATGATAATACTTTCAGAGATTCGGGAGTTCTTGTACAAACGTTGACAATGTTCCCATTAAAATGTGACTAATACTTACAGAGAAATGAGGTCATTTTTCAGTACTAAGCAAGAAACCTTGTTCAGTCAAAGGGGCACATTTCTACACTTAGGGAACAATAAATACAAAAATACAAATCAATAACACATACTGACATCTTCACATTAAAGAAAGAATAACATTTTTGGAAACTCTCACTTGAGAAAACATCTCTCTCTCTCTTTTTTTTTTTAAAGCATTGCTAATAAGTGACCCCTGTCTATCACCATCACATTTTGCAAATTTTAAAGGTTTATTCAACTAAAGTCATTAAGATTAGACTGGGGATCATTTAATATATTTTAAGTGAGGTTTATCAGAACAATTCATACCACAATGAACTGTCTCTTCTCTAAAACCACAGTTTTACCATCTGCATGACTTATTTGGCTATCAGCTACCATTGGGACACCTAGTACATCATAATCTTGTCTTTTTAAAAATGTTTTCAGGGTGTTTATTCTTCTCTCACCTACCAATATGAATTCTTTTATACCATTGAGATAGTAATATTAATGCCCAAGGAAAAATATTTTTTATTTTTGTAATTTTTAATATTATAATTCAATTATATAAAGTTACAAATTTTAAAAACATAATTTTTCCTTAAGCTGTAAAATACCCCCTAAACATCTTATTCTTTTTGTAAATCTACTAAATTTTGAAAATCACTTTTTAGAGGTCATTAAACTTAGATAAATAATTCCTTCAAATATTTTCAATTAAATTTATAAGTATAATCAACCTTTTTTGTTAGGTATTTCTCTTGCCTACCTAACAAATAAAACTTTCCCCAAATACTTAAATAATTTTTATAGGTATCACTAATTAAACTTATAAAAATAATGATTTCATTCCTCTTCACTCATCAACATTATTTACATTAGTAAAAGTGCCTATATATTTTAATTTAAAATTTACTAGTTGGGTGGCTCCATAGTGTAGTGGTTAGTGCATCTGCTTTACACACAGAAGGTCCTGGGTTTGTCTCCCAGGTGGAGCCATGAACAAGGCCCGGGGTGTGCAGGGCCTGGGTGCATGCTGCGAGCGTGTGGGAGGAGACACCCTGCCTTCAGAGATCCAGATCTTAAGGGGAAATGGCAATATCCATACGTCAGGGATGGAAGTGGGGGAGGAGGGAATTAAAGAGGGAAAAAATAAATAAATAAAAATAAAATAAAATTGACTAAGTCAACCACTCAAGCATACATTTTAGATTGGTGTCAAAAGTTAGTTTTATAGGTAGTGTGGTATACAAAACTTTTCACAACCATTACATTTTAAGCACTAAATATATACCAATTACCTAAAGTTAAGAGAAAATATTAATACTAAGTTTTTTATTGCCATCACTAGTTCTATACTTAGTTACAATGATCTCAAAGTTAAAAGCATTTACCCACACTGATCCATGATACCTAGTAATCTGAGGTAAACTTCTCAATGCTCAAAGTCTGCAGGTCTGAAGAATATTTTTTTCTCAGCCCCCAAAAGGATATTTCAGCACTTTATGTAGTTGCTTTGACCACAAAGACACCATGCAGTCTTTATAAGTTTACCTAATCTTCCATTTACTCACAGCATGAGCACAAAAATCAGCAAAATACAAAGGAAGACAAGAGAGGAAAAGACAGACAAAAGAACTATAAAACTAACAGAAAACAACTTCCAAAAAACAATAGTAGTCTTCTCTATCAATAATTACTTTAAATATAAATGAATTAAATGCAATGCAATTAATTAAAGGTAAATGAATTACATTCCTCAATCAAAAGACATCACTAACCATCAGGGAAATACAAATCAAACCACGAGATATCACTTCACACCATTAGGATAGTTATTTTCAAAAACACAAGAGATAAGTTGGCAAGATGCGGAGAACTGGAACAATTTTATACTATGTGTGAGAATAAAAAATGGTACCACTCCTATGAAAACAGTATGAAGGTTATTCAAAATTGAAAACAACTACTAAATGATTTAGCAATTCTACTTCTGAGTGGAATTTCAAAGGAATTGAAATTAGGATCCCAAGATATATCACCACTATCACATTTATCCCAGCACTCACTATTCGAATTAGCCAAGGTGTGGAAACAACATAAATATCTATCAACGGATGAACAGATTTAAAAAATGTGGTGTATACATATAATGGAATACTATTTGGCCATAAAAAAGAAGAAAATTTTACAACAACCAATGACATAGAAGAAACTTGAGGATATCATGTTAAATGAAATAATCTAGTCACAAAAAGGACAAATCTACATAATACCACTTACATGAGCCATTTAAAATATTCAAATTCAAAGAATCAAAGAGTGGAATGGTGGTTGGCAGAGGCTGGGAGAAGAAAGAAATGAGGACTTACTAAACAACAGGCATAAAATGTTAGTTAAGATAAATAAATTCAAGGACTCAGCTGTACAATACCGTACTACAGTTAATACTGTATTTTATACTTACAATTATATAAGGAGAGTAGATCTCGTGTTAAGTGTTCTTCCCACAATAAAATAACATTTTAAAAAATTGGATGAAATGACAGATATATGGCTCTTATATCTTTTCAGTTACTTTTTGCCTATTTATCAAGATTTAGAAGTGGGGCTAGTAACAATCTTCCCCAGCTTTCAATGGTGACTTTGTCAAATTTCAGACATCATTTTTTATTTATAGATTTTAAAAATTATCTAAAAGGAAATAACTTATATGAACCTTAGGTGACAGCATAATTTCAAACCTTTTCAGCATTAATGTTTATTTTTCAGAATTTTATTTTCTAGTTTGTTTTTAGCCAAAAGGTCCTGTTCTGCTTATTTAACCACATAATATGTATAATTATTTCTCTGATGACACAATTTTTCTGAAGTTGAATTGTCCAAAATTAAATATTTAAACCATTAGCTTGCTTACTAATAATCTTTTGGCATCATAGATTGATTTTATAACTTATTACATGCATCTTAAAGCAATTTTTTTAACAAATTATTTTTCTTAGGAAAAATAATTTTCTTAGTCTCAAAGTAAATGTAAAACATATCTTCACCCCCAATTTCTAATGCTTCCTGGCTCAGCTTGGAAGGGATCCTCAGTAATTTACTTAGTGGAAATTTCCTTTGGGGTCTATCTTCTACCAGGAATACTATATTTTCGGAACCTTCACTATGAAAATATTTCAATGCAAATTTCTTGTTTCACATTTCCAAAGTTTCCACAATGTCAACCTCAGCATAGCATATCTTTCCCACATCTTCAACAATTTTTCTAAAACATGTAAATGTCCCATTGCCATGTTAGAATGGCTGAATAAATATATAATCTGCTCTAGCATTAGAAATGAATCCCAATCTTTGCCTATACCAATTCCTAGTCACTTCACAAGAGATGTTTTCAACTAGACTTGCAGCCTCATTTGTAATTCAAAGTTCTGGGTACACCTGTCCTGGCTCTTATAATAAATCCAACCCCCCACTAATACCAGGTTTCTTCTCTCACAACCACAATTTGAGAGCTTTGCCAACTTGTGGAATTTTGGAGCACATAAGCCAGATGCTCCCACAGAAGTTGCTGAATACGCTAGCTTTCCCTGTAGAGAGGAAATGTATCTGCATTAATATGATATCCTGCTGACAAAATAGAACCTAGTTAAGCAGTCCTACAGTTGCACTTGCAGTTGGAATAAAACCACTAGAGGCTTACCCTGTAACCTGGGTCCTGCTCGCCCCATCCCTTTCCATTCCTCTGTGTATGTGTGTGTATCTAAGTTTTGGTGTGCCAAATATATCAAAATTTAGCTCTTTCCCAAGTGAAAAGAGACTTAAAGATGGCTAAAATTCAAGATCATTAAAATTCAGACTCCATTCTATACCCCCCCATCCTCTGCAAGTTTCCCAAGTTCCTCCTAGAGAATTATGTGGAAGACCAATGAATACCTCATATTTTCCCCAAATGCTAATGTAATATCTCAGTTAATGTGATCATACATTCCAGGTTACCTGGGACTCTCTCTGTCTTGGAGAATTAGAAAACCTGTACTTTTGATGTTATATTGCATGACTCCCTTTCTCTTCATAGGTGTGTTGGTCCACATTGGCATGCAGTGTCAACTTGGCCTGATAAAGAAACCTATGGGTCATATATAAATACTATCAGCTTCCCCATTGGCCACTTTCTCTCTTGACCACACCCAATCATTATGGAGGCAATAAAGGTGAGCGCAAGGGGAAGTACTTCCACTTTGGTAGTTTAGTGATGGATTGAGAAATAGAGATGTCTTTCCAGGATAAAAGAGTAGTGAGTAGTTCCAATGGGTAAAATAACCCTCTTACTTAATATGTACTCAGCAATCAGCCAGTTGGTTAACCAGATTTGTCAGCATAATTGGCAAAAGAAAGAAAATGAACAAATAGTTCATATACAAATTTCTTTTCTAAATTTCTTCTTGGTCTATAATATTTGTCTTTCCACTGAATTGATCACAATATAACTCTATGAAATAATTAACATATGAAATAGAAATAAAGGTATATCGTTCTGCAGGCTTGTGTATATTCCATGGATAGTTTCTTTGTAAATATTTCACAGGATACTTTCATACTTTTCTAATAGCTAATGCCATAACTTGCTTAGTTAGTGATAATACTTTGCCATTGCCCTTTTCTGGCAACTAAGTTGCATGCTTAATAGATGAGCGGCTGGCCTTAGACTAAAAAAAATCTATAGCTGTTCTTCTCTTGACATCATGTGGAATGGCATCCAAAGTTCTGTAAATAAAAATTCATATAAATTAGAACTAATTCTAGACTAATTCTTTGGTAATATCATATCACAGGTGCCAGCCCTCAATTAGCTAAAAAACTAAGCAGCCAATCCCCTAACATTTAGCAAATCATTTGTATTTTTCTGCAATATGACCTCAATGTGATTATCATATTTTACCTTGATTTAAGATGACAACTTTTGCATTCCCTAAACATTAATTATGGCAGGATTTTCCTCTTCTCTGCAGTAGCAAATAGGTAATTAAATGATCAATTCCAGCATCCTGCCACTTATCTCATTGGAGGCATTTAAAACAATTAGCTCATCTATTTGTTCCCTTTAAAGAATACCAAGCATGGCTCCCTGTGTCTTTTTGGAGGAATTATCACTTTAAGTGCCAAATGTGGAAAATAAAGTGCAGTGTAGCACATAATGGGGTATAATTCACAGCCAACAAAATGTTAGATTTGAGGAAATCCCCAAATGGTTCAAACATTTTGTCAAAAATCTCCCTCACAGGTACAGGATTCAGGGAGACTGAAGAGATACAAAATGGTACAGGTAAATTTTATCAGTAACTTGGCATTGATCTTTGTTTAGCATTTAAGGCTACAGATTTTTACTATAGAGTTTTGGCAAGATAATGAAATAAACGTGTGTGTTGTAAAAACTAAGAACTTTTATAATTAAATCAAAATAAAATTACACGATTGGAGTGGAGGAGTCCAAGATGGCATTACAAGAAGACTCTGAACTCACCTCCTCCCATGGACATACCGATTATACACCTACTATACAGCAATTCTTTCTGAAAAAGGACTCAAAGCTGATTAAACAGCTTTTGCACAACAAACAGCAGAGAGACCACATAGAGAAGGATAGGAGAGATGAAGACACAGTAACAGTGGGAAACCCATCTCAATGCCCTGACCTGTAGTAGTAAGAGATATCACTGGAGAACTCATGTAGATTTACCCACCCTGAGGCACTGTAATAACACAGTGGTTTAAAGGGAATCTAGACTACATGTGAAGGAAATTCACTTAATAACCTTAGAGTGTCTGCCAAATAGGCAGAAAACTGCTGTAACTCTGAGCTTAAACACACTGGCAAGTGCCATTTTTCTCATTCTCCATTTCATCTTCATAATGTGGGCAAGAGCATGGTCCAGGCATACTAGCCAGTCTGCCAAAGCAGCCCAGCACAACACCCTAGGCCCCTAGCCCACATCGGCTCCAGCCACTTTCCAAAGGCAGCCACAACCTATATCTGCCCCACTTCATCCACTTCACAAAGTGGCTGCAGCACAACACAACCAGTTCTGCTCCAGGTGTCCCACCAAGGTGGCACTGGAGTAAAAAACCCCAGGACTCACAGCCTGTACCTGCTTCAGCCATACCACCAGGACGACCCCAGAAAACCTAGCCCACCCTCACTTTCTCTCCAGCCAGCCTGCCAAAGACATTCAGCACACTTAGTATACACGCAGGTTGCTCCTACACAAGGCCAATCCTTGTGTTCAGGAAGCATAGAGAGTTCCAAACAAGAGGAACAAAACAAGATACACACCAAGACATATTGTAATTAAAATGGTAAAGTTAAAGAGAGACTCTTGAAGGCAGCAAGAGAAAAACAACTAATTACATTACAAGGGCAACTCTCATAAGACTATTGGCTGATTTCTCAATATAGATCTAATAGTCCAGAGGAAGGGGTGAAATATATTTAAAGCACTGAAAGGAAGGAACTGACAATTCAGAATACTCTACCAGCAAGATTATCATTTAAATTGAAGGAGAGACAGATAATTGAAGGAGTTTCCCAGATAAGCAAAAAACTAAAGATCATCACCATTAAACTAGCTTTACAAAAAATGTTAAAGCGTCTTTTTTAATTTAAATAAATAAATAAATGGCCATAACCAGAAATTATAAAATCTATGAGAGAAAAGGTCTCATGGATCAAAGCAAATGTATTGTTGACCCTTGAACAATGCAGAGGTTAGGAGCATCAATCTCCCATTCAGCCAAAAATCTACATATAACTCAAGTTGGCCCTTCACATACTCAGATTCCCAACTGCCAGTTGACCCTTCTGCAATGTGGATTATAACTGTATGGATCAATTAAACTGTGTGGTTGCATTGAAAAAAAAATTTACATATAAGTGAACTGACACAGTTAAATCCCTCATTGTTCAAGGGTCAACTGTATAGTAAAGGCAGTCGATCAGCTAGTTAAAAGCTAGTATGAAATTAAAAGACAAAAGTAAGAAAATCATATATAAATACAATAAGTAGCTAGGTGACACATAAAACAAACAAACAAAAAATCTAAATTACAACATCAAAAACATAGAGTGTTGGAGAGGGGAGTAAAAGTGCAATGTTTTTAGAATGTATTTGAATTTAAATGCATGTCATCTTAAAATAAAATGCTATAGATGTAGGTTGATGTACATGAAACTAACGGTAACCATGAACAAAACGTCTACAAAAGATACACAAAAATATTAAAGAGAAAGGAACCCTAAAATAACACAAAAGAAAACCAGCAAACCATGAAGAAAGTAGCCAAAAAGAAAAAAGAAAAAAAAAGAAAGAAAGAGCGAAAGAAAACAGAGGAATCATAAAACCAACTAAAAAATAATTAACAAAATGACAATAAGTACATATCTGTCAATAATTTTTGAACGTAAATAGACTAATGATCCAATCAAAAGATAGGTAGCCGCATGAATAAAAAAAATAAGACCCATCTATATGTTGCCACCAAAGACTTATTTAGATTGAGAGACACATGCAAAATAAACGTGACTGGGTGGGAAAAGATATTCCATGCAAATATAAATGAAAAGAAATTTCAGTTAACAATACTCATATCAGATAAACTAGACTTTAAAACAAAGTCTGTAAAAAGAGACTAAGAATTACATTATATAATGATGAAGGGGTAAATCCAAGAAGATGATATAATATTCATAAACATAAGCACATCTAAATATATAAAGCAAATATAAACAAACATAAAGGGAGAAACTGATAGTATTACAATAATAAGAGAGAACTTTAATATACCACTTACATCAATATATAAAACATACAGACAGAAAATAAATTAGGAACCATTGACCTTAAATGACACTTTGGACTAGATAGAATAAATAGAATATTTCATCCAAAAAGAGCAGAATGTACATTATTTTCAAGTGGGCATGTAACATTCTCCAGGATAGTTCACACGTTAGGCAACAAAACAAGTCTTAATATTATCAAGAAGATTCATATCAAGCATCATTTTTTATCACATTATAAACTAGAAATCAATTATAAGAAGAAAACAGGAAAACCACAAACACACAGAGACTGAACAACATACTTCTAAACAACCAAAGGGATCAATGGATAAATCAAAGAGGAAATCAAAAATCACCTTGAGAAAAATAAAAATGAAAATACAATATTTCAAAATCTATAAGATGCAGCAAAATCAGTTCCAAGAGGGAAGTTCACAGTGATAATGGCTTACATCAAGAAATGAAAAAGATACCAAGTAAACAATTTATCTTTATGCCTAAGGGAACTAGAAAAAGAATAACAAACAAGCCCAAAGTTAGTAGAAAAAAGGACATAATAAAGATTGGAGCAAAAATAAATAAAATAAAGACTAAAAATCAATAGAAAAGAACAATTAAACTAAAAGCTGGTTCTTTGAAAAGATAAACAACATTGATAGAACTTTATCCTGACTAATCAAAGACAGACAGAGAGACAGAGTCAGAGACAGAGACAGACAGACAGAGACAGAGATACAGAGACAGAGAGATAGACAAAATAAATTAAACTAGAAATGAAAAAGACAACTGCCACAGAAATTCAAAGGATTATTAGAGAATACTATAAATGATTATATCCCAACAAATTGGAAAGTCTAGAAGAAATGTATAGATTTCTAGAAACACACAACCTTTCAAGACACATTTCAAGACACACAACAGATGGAAAACCTGAATAGACAGATTACAAGCAATGAAATTAAATTAATAAATTTAAAACTCCCAAGAAAGAAAAGCCCAAAACTAGAGGAAAATTCTAACAAATATTTAATGAAAAGTTAATACCTACCTTTCTCAATTTATTTTAAAAAATTGAAAAGAAAGGAACACTTTCAAACTCATTCTACAAGGTCAGCATTACCCTGATATCAAAACCAGAAACACCACAGACAATTAATTACAGACCAATATCTCTGATAAATATAAATTTAAAAATCTTCAAAAATACAAGCAAACAATTCAACAATATATTAAAAGGGTAATAAACCATGATCAAATGGAATTTATTTTAAGAATATAAAAATGATTCAAATTCCACAAAAAATCAGCATAATACACCACATTAAGAAAATGAAGGACTAAAATTATATAATCATCTCAATAGATCTAAAAAAACACATTTGACAAAATTCAATGTCCTTTTATGATAAAAATTCTCTACAAAGTGGGCGTAGCAGTAATGTTTCTCAACATAATAGAGGCAATAAGTGATAAACCCACACTAACACACTCCATGGTGAAAAACTGGAAGATTTTCCCTTAAAATCATAAATGAGACAAGGAAGCCCTCTTTCACCATTTCGGTTAAACATAGTATTAAAAGTCCTAGCCACTGTAATTAGGCAAGAAAAAGAAATAAAAGGCATCCACACTGAAAAAGAAGTAAAACTGTCACTTTTTGCAGATTGTCTGATACAATATATAGACACTTAAAAACTCCAGCAAAAAACTATTAAAACTAATAAATGAATTCAACAAAGTCACCACATAAAAATTAAAATACAGAAATCAATAGACTTATAATAGATGTTGATAGACTAACAATGAGCTATCGGAAAGAGAAATTAAGAAACCAATCCCATTTACAACTGCATCAAAAGAATAAAATACCTAAGAATAAACTTAGCCAAGACTTGTATTCTGAAAACCATAAGACGCAAATGAAAGAAATTAAAGATGACACTAATAAAGAAAAGATATACTGTACTCATGGATTGGAAGGATTAATATTATTAAAATGTTTGACTACCCAAAGCAATCTACAAATTCAACATAATCCCAACTGAAACACCAATGGCATTTTTCACAGAACTACAGGAAATGAATTTAAAATGTATATGGAACCCAAAAGACCCCAAAGCAATCTTGAGAAAGAAGAACAAAGCTGGAGGTATCATGCTTCCCACTTTCAAGCTATACTACAAAGCTATAGTAATCAAATCAGTATGACACTAGAACAAAACAGGCACAAAGATCAGTGGGATAAAAGAGAGGCCCAGAATAGTTCAAATACATTGGTAAATCATCTATGATAAAGAAGATAAGAATATGCAATGGGGAAAAGAGAGTCTTTTCAATAAATGGTTCTGGGAAAACTTGACAGCTAAATGCAAAAGAATGAAACTGGACCACTATCTCTTGCCATATACAAAAATAAACTCAAAATAGATTTAATACTTAAATTTAAGACCTGAAATCTTAAAACTCCTAGAACAAACACAGGCAGTAAGTTCTTTGATACTGGACTTAGCAACATTTTTTTTTTTTTTTTTGGACCAGTCTCCTCAGGCAAGGGCAAGAAAACCAAAAATAAATAAATGGATACTATCAAACTGAAATGCTTTTGTCCAACAAAGGAAGCCATTAACAAAAGAAAACTCATTGAATGGGAGAAGATATTTGCAAATCATACATTCGATAAGGAGTTACTATCTAAAATATATAAAGAATTTATATGAGTTAATATTTTTTAAAAAGAAAGAAAATAGCCAATCCATTTTAAATGTGCAGAGGACTTGAACACTTTTTTTTTCCACTGAAGAAATACAGATAGCCAAGCAAACAAATGAAAAGATGTTCAACATCACTAATCATTAGAGAATGCAAATCAAAACCACAATAAGATATCATCTCACATTTGTCAGAATAGCTATTATCAAAATCACACACAAAAAATAACAAGTGTTGGCAAGGATGTGGAGAAAAAGATAACCCTTGCACACTGTTGGGGGAAATGTACAATCTCCCAGCCACTATGGTAAACACAGTATGGAAATTTCTTAAAAAATTAAAAACAGAACTAACACATCATCAATAATATTATAATAGCTTTACATGATAACAGATGATAATTAAACTTATTGTGGTGATCATTTCATAATGTATATGAGTATCAAATCACTATAGTATACACCTGAAACTGACAGAATATTATATGCCAACCATGTCAATAAAAAATTATAGAATCTGTCTCCATCTTATTCATATTTATTCCAAACAAAGATAGTAAATGAATAATTTAGTCATTCAGAAAGAAGAAATCACTGACAGTGGGGACAAATATTCTGGGTGAAGGCTTCAGTATGTTGAAATTTTGTTTTTGTTGCTGCATCTTTATGTAAGCTGGACTATCTATCTGCAAGGGTTTTATGGTGTGGAATTTTATGAGATATAGGTGGAGAGAAAGTAACTTCTTTTTTAAAACTGGCTTTCTTTGACTATCCTTTAATTACTAAGGGACTTATATAGAAACTGTCTTGCTTGGAAAACCTTTCATTTTTCTAGTTTCAGTGATGTAGAAGTTAAAAGCTCTACTTCTTCTCCTGGGTCAGCACATCAGCTGAAAATGGTTTAAAGAGAACATAGACACAATTCATATTTTAAAGTTGTAGAGAGAATGTGCTTTGGGAAAACACACACACTCACAAGGTTTAAAAGATGTTCAAGGATGAAAAAGAGGTACCTTGTGTACAGTCTAAGTACTGAGTCAATGTTGTGTTTACCCAACTGATGGCCTCTGTTATGTTATTTAAGGAATTCTGGAAATACTCCTCTGTCTCAAAACATTCCTTCTTCATAAACCAAGACCTCTCTACCTTGGGCTTCCTCCTTCGGAGTCTTGAATGATTTAGGAGTTGCTATATTTTATAAAGTAAAACATATTGTGTTATTAATGTAACAGCTAAACTCTTGGTTACTTTTTAGCTTAGCAGTTACTAGAGAGAGCAAATTCTTGAGTGTAATCGAGACATAAGATTAGAGGGAGGAAATAAAACCTTTAGCAGAAAAGTAAGGACCTAAACCAATTTGAGGCTACTTTACTGTCTTATTTTAGGTCTCTTCAAGGATCTGATTGCTAAAACTCTTAAAAGTAGAAATTTGGTTTGTTTCTGCTTTTCCCCACATATTAGTATTCCTAATGAACCCTAATTAGAAGATGAGGAGTTTCCCACATTTGCTGTCAATCCTTTACATAACTTAGGTATGGCAATAGAACAAAGTGAGGTGAACAGAACAGTTGCTTCAGCATCCAGCTGAATGGATTTGAATCTCTACTTTGAATTTTCTACCTGTGTGACTCCAAGAAGTCATTTAACCCCTCTAGTGTTTAATTATTTAATTTGTAAATAATTGGTGTAGATTTGACATTTGTATGCAGCTCTAAGCACAAAGTATTCAGGAAAGGTAATTAATAGTCAGGAGTAGCAAATAGGAGTTGGTTGGTAGGAAGAGATTTTAGAAATGTGCCCCTCCTTTAAATCTTTGGGAGTAAAACTATAATAATATTTTTTCTATCAGTCGAAGGTAGTTATCTGAGTCTCAGGCTCAGAGTTAGTGCCAAAGCAACTAATAGTTGGATTAATTATTTGAAATAAATGTGATGGGAGAAGCACTTTATCCAAAAGTTTTACTGGAAACTACCAGTATAACAGAGAAGGGAAAAAAAAATGTTTTGGAAACATTAAATAAATAGGTTAATTGGAGATTTAGAAGTGTTCCCCTACTAAATTCAGGATGTTTCCTCATAACCGTGTTCTTCAAACTCTCCATTTTACTGATTTCAATTTGTAGAATCTGCTGGACTATTCTAGAACTAAGTATTAATTCATCGCTCAATGTTTTATGATTTTCCTATTTCATCATTATCTTCTATCTTCTCATTGTGAATTATCTAGTGATAGATCTCACTAGCTTTTCCTTTTTCTAATCTTTAAAAAATAATTTGAGGAAAATTCTTAATACTGCTTTGTTATCAGCACCTAGTCTACTTCTTTCTGGAAATATTTGTCATTTTTCTGCTAGAAATGTTATTCAGCAAGGATCGTCTTCTCCTGTCATCTGCAAACCTCACTTTCATCTCTTGCTAACATCAACACCACCTTCCAGGGGATGCTTTTCATTTTGTGACTCTCCTCAATCCAATACAACTTATGGATCAATGGCATTCTTTATTATATTAAAGTATATAATAAAAACAGAATTTCCTTACCTACTGTGTCACTGAGTCTGCTTTCTCTGACCTTTAATGAACTTTTTGTATAAGCCCCATGATGCCATTTCTACTATTTTTAATACCAATAAAAACACAATTTTAATTATTTTTCCAAAGATTATTTTATTTTATTATTTTATTTTTTTGTTTCTACATTTTCTTTCCTTGTTTCATATAAGCATTTATGAAATAGTATTAATTTATTAATCACTAATATTTAAACAAGATGAATTAAATATTATAACTACTCTATATTTGTTGTTTTAGTTTACCAACCTGTGCAGTTACTTTAGGCAAGTCAGTCAGTTTTCTAGTAACCGAATAAATCTTTATAGGCATAAAGTAGCAGTCTTGAAATTCATCAGCTTCATAGACTACTACAAGTTTGAAAGATCATCTAAAAATAGTTTCCAAGAATGGTCAGGAAACCACTGATTTTCAACTCAACTCCTCTAAAAACGCCCGTTAGTTTCCAGTATTGTTTTATTCTAATGTGACTATACTTACGCTTTTGATTTGGGGTTAAATGAAGAATTAAGTTAGCCTTTAAATAAATTCCAGATAATCCTCACAATTTCTCACCAATAGCAATGTCGAATTAGTCATTTGGAGGTAGTCAGATTTTTGTCAGGGATAATCAGAAGTGATTGGTGTAAAACTGAATCATTCATCAGAGTTTGGGACTTGAGACCCACATAGGTCTTCAACCATGACTAAACACAATGTGTGACTAAAAGAAAAGTAAATTTTTAAATTACACTACAAACAAGAGACCCTCTAACCTAACCTCTCCAACTCACTCTTATCTAATCAGATTGAATATTAAATTTGCAGAATGCCCTCAAGAAACAGGCTTAGAGATATCATATCATTAAACCTTCATCTCCTGTGGGATAAACTCATTCTAGGCAACTTCGATTTGAAGTAACTAATTCTAAAATGTATGCTTATTACAGAAGAGTAATATTGAGAAAATTCTCAGATTTCATCTATTTAGCTCCATTTAAAACAAAATAAGAGAACACTGAGTCTCATAGAGCATAAGTGATATTTTTTCAAGGTCACAAGCTTCATTAGTGACAGATTTGTAACAAGAATCCAGGCTTTCTGACAACACAGTCTCAAGACTCATTCTCTGCTCAAAATGGAAATAACTACCTTTCTTCTGTAGTTACTATATGGCTAAAGGACCCATCAGGTCTCTATCAACACTGACTGGACCAGCAGGTATAGTTATTTTTAAAGAGTATTTCCAGAAGTTGTAGATTTCTATTCTCACAGTTTTATTTGAAATTCTGACAATGAATTTTCTTATTTTTTTTTTCTATGTGTAGAGACCACGTTCTGACCTCTCTCCAGATAACAGAAGTGTTTTCATTCTCATTTTTGTTTTCCTACAGTACTATGTATATTTTTGCCACTGATGTCTAACCAGTGATTGGAACATGTGGATCAGGAAACCATCCTATTCCTTTTATTTAGCCAATTACAACTCTGCTCTCCCTTTGCTTATCATCATCATACACATAATGAGGCACCACTTACACTAGTTTCAATGTAATATACTGACTCTAGTCAAGCTGCTTGGAAGCATGCTGGGCTGCTGTTCCCTCATCCCCCATTAGACTTCATCTTTCTAGAGCTCCTCTGAAGCTCAACTATTTTCATAGTCATAAAAAAATGGTCTTAATAACAGCGAAACATTTCAACAAGTGCCTATCCACCAAGTCCCAATGCATAGATTAAATTGTTTACACATCTTCCATTTCACCGACTTATTTTTAGAATTGTACTTTTTCAATGTGTTATTGGCCACAAATCTGAGAACAGCAGGGTTAATACAGCACATGGTAGAGTTAGCCCATCTGTTCAGGTTTCCATCCAACCATGTCATTTTATGAGCTCTCTCTAGGAGATTTTTGGTTATCCAATTTGTAGTACTCTCTAATATAAACAGCCTGGTATCACTTGAGAAGCTCAGTGAGCCAAACCAAATGATATGAAATTGCTAGCAGCAAGTACAGTTAAATTAGAAATTCTTTAAAATGTATGCATTATATATAATTTTCTCTTCCTTTCACATTTGGGACACAGGTAATACATATTTATATAGACAAAATTTTAAAATACAAATTAATAAACAGAAAAAAGGCATAAAAATCACCTATTATACCACCTCCCAGAGAAAAGTATTGTTAACTTGATGGTATATATTCTCTAAGATTTTATGAATTCTTATATTTAGAGTGTGTAAACATGAATTTACAGATAACCTCTACTTAATTTTTAAAAATAATTTTGTTCTCTTGTTTTAGTTAAAAGGTGAATATTTCCTCCTGGAAATAGATATTTCTCCCTAAATGTTGATTATATATATTTTATTTATATCAAGATGACATATTTTTTAGATAATTAAACAAATTTAGATTGCTGAGTATTTTGATTAATATGTGCAGGTTACCACTACCCATTTCAGATGAATATTTTCCAAAAAATTTGAGTATAAATGGCTTTTAAAAACTTAAATGTAAGTAGCTCCTGGATAATCTCTAACACTGAAGTAGTTCAGGATTTGTGTTTCTAGCTGATTTTAAAGATGCATGAATGAATTAAGATGTGTATTTCTTAGCATGATTGGTTAGATCAGAGATCCTATACCCTTTTTAACTTTGTCTTGGCACATGATGGGGAGTGTAAACATACCTAACCACAAGAGTAGTAGGTTTTGAGTGTGGGAATGCTGAAGGAAGCCCATATTGGATAAAACAGATTGTGTGCGGGAAGTAAAAACAGACAAGACATATTGGGTTATAAATACATAAGGCATATTCTGTCCTTTAAATTAAGGCTTATTAAAGGTCTCCTTACTTATCGTCGCCAGATACCAACTAAAAGTGCAACAAGACACAAGACCCTGCAGAATCGTATTTTCCACCTCATCTTCAGCAAACCTCTTATGTCCAGACCACACGGTTATAAAATCAGTCCTAAAACAGTAATAAAAGCTTTTTCTTCAGACAAGAAACATTTAATTAGAGCAGTACAGATATAATGCCTCCAGCAATTCCAGCCCTAATCTCCACAGTGGTCCACTTTTGATAGAAATTTTGTGCTGATTTCATGGTGACTTCCTGGAAAAGTTGACATAGTGCATGTTCATTTCATGAACTAAGAAAAATGCACACAACAGTGATTTCATTATCATTTCATAATAAAATCTCAGTTTCCAAAAAGCTATCACTATGTGTCAAGATTGAGGTGGTCTCATCTGTTACGTCACTCTAATTTCCTTTTCCAGTAAACAGTTTCCAATACCAATGCTTAGGACTGCTATCATTCACCCTTCAGAGATACAGCATACCCAACTCAAAAAAATTGAAGAAATACTTCCAAGGACAGTGTAGAAAGGAACTGATATGTCTTTTACTACTTAATGACTTTTACTACTTAAATATGGAATCTGAAACAAACAAACAAACAAACAACCAAGCTTATAGGTACAGAGAACATATTAGTGGTTGTCAGAGGTGAAGGGTGGGGTAAGGGGGTCAAAAGGCATAAAGAAAAATGTATAATAAAAATATATAAATATATGTATAAGTATATATATATATAAGTATATGTATAAGTATTTATACATATATACTCATATATATTATATGTAAATCATTTTCATATGGTATTTGTCTTTGAACTATTTTATTTAGTGTAATGCCCTTAAGGTCTATCCATATTTCAAAAAAAACAAGCTTTCACCCTTTTACATATATGTTTTTGTATATATATTTGTTATATATGTGTATATTATATGTATGTGTATATATTTTTATTCAGCCTTGTTTAGCTGATGACTCAAAGAAAACTAAATAAGTAATAAAATTAAATCATTATTAAATGCAAAAAAGACCCCAAGGTACATAAGAAAAGAAGCATGATCATAATAATATACTACTTGGCTCAGCTATAAATATTTACCTACTTATACTAAATTACCTGTTGAATATGGATTTGATCAAAAATGTAGGGTAATGAAATTGGGAGGGGTAAGTAAGATAGATAAACCTATATCTTTAAAGTAAAAAGTAAATAGATAATGTCTAAAATAGAAAAATTAAGAAATAAGAATATAAACAAAAAAAAGATATGGAATTAAATACGAAGAGAAAGAGCTGATAAGTTGAAAATGGTTATGGTTGAGTGATAAATTCAGGAGGAATTGCTAGGTAGGCAAATGCTGTTTGTTGCTCTGATTTGTCCTTTTTGATTTTTATAATAGATTTATATATTATCATAGTAAAAAATAAAAAATAAATGGCAAGAGTGATGTGATGTTTTAGGTGTAACCTTAACCTCTTCCCTTTACACCAGTACAGTTCCCATGCAAGTGGGGAATTAGTCTTGAGACAATCAGAATTGAGTGCTCAGAGAAAGGGGCTTAGTTAAATGTCTGATCCTAAGGCAGCAAAGGCAGACCCATGGAGTCAAACAGCAAATATCCAAAACTAATGAGGGCCAGACTTACATGCTTTGCTCTGCTCTTTCACTTCTTCTTTCTCATGTGTATGTATCTCATCTCTTTGTGCCACTAGGACTGAGCCTGGTTCTAAGTACTCGAGCCATAGTATCTTTGCTGTAGACATCATTGCTGGAAGTATTTTTGCCACAAACTAATTGGCCTCAAGGCAATTTTGCAGTTAAAAAAAAAAAAGATGGAATAACCAGTTGACCTTTTCTTTCTCTTTTGTATTTCATGTCTGTGCCACTACAACTCAGCCCATCACCCTCATGACACTCTCATCCTTTTCTCCTGAATACACCATATCTTTTTGTCTGCTTTCATCGAAACAACCCTTATTCTAGACTCACATTCAGTGCCATTTCTATGGTATTTCCATGTTTTTCTTTGACCTCCTTGTCCTACACTAGTTGATTTCACATATTATCATGCTCCCCCCACCCTGTTTCTATAATCAAAAAGCCCTCTCTATTATCAAACTTCTCGTCCTTTCATATTCCTTTTCTGTTGCTTCCTTCATCTATCTACCTGTTACAGTTGCCTTTTTGAGTTGTAGGATACTCTACAACCTAAGAAAGATCAATCTCGAGATCTGGTTAGAATTCACTATTTGGAGTGAAGAGTTTCATCCTCAGAAACATGTCTGTAATCTCTGCTTCAAACAATGGAAACAGTACTTAAAGAGAGGGTAAATTTGAACCACTTGCTGAATCACTGTGAGATAAGCCTGAGCAAGCACAATAAAAAACAACATGGTGAAACGATTGCTAACACATAATTTAGACTAATATATGTGAGTTGGTATTAGCAAAGTAGCTTATTTTTATTTTGCATATGAATGCCTTACATTTTTTAAGAGTCAAAAAACTACAAAATGGGAAGTAGTATATAACTGAGGCTGATATTCAGCTGGTATTGCCATCCTGTTTTGTTGCTTTTCTGAACAGCAAACTTCCATTCTCATTAGTCACTGTCTCTGCTATACTGGTTGTTAAAAAATTTATCACCCCTGGATATTTCTATAAGTGTCTCAATGCTAAGAAGCATACGGGTTGAGTTAGCATAACTAAGGACTTTAACAGAAAAGATCAACTTACTATTCTGGTGAACTCCATCTTTCAAAAAGAGTTCACTTACAGCAGGGTTTCTTTAACCTTGGCTTTCCAGTACATTAGATTTTTAAAGCATTTTTAATTAAATTTATTGAGGTGACATTGGTTAATAAAATTATATAGATTTTGAGTATACAATTCAACAATACATCATCTGTATATTGCACATCCTGGCCTGTATCCACTAGATGCCGGCAGCATCTCCTAGTTGTGACAACCAAAAATGTCTCTGAAAATTGCCAAAAATTCCCTTAAGGGCAAAATCGCTCCTGGTTGGGAATCACCAATCTATAGGTATGGTTTGGTCTCAAAACTTTGAATTACATAATATCACTCTGGTTCTTTGCTTTAGAAGCAGATCTTCTGAAGTCTTGCATTCAATCACTTCACATACGTTTACTGAGCATCTATTATGTTACAGGCATTTCTGAGACCCTGAGATATAATAAGAAACAAACAGAAACTGTTCTCATTTCTCATAGAGTTTATGGTCTTATAGCAGAGATATAGAGTTGTGAACATGAACATATAAGTTCAAACTGCAGTAATTTCTATAAGAAAATGACCATATTTTGAAAGGAAATGCTTAAAGCATCTGATAGTCTGAGGATCAAGGAAACTCTAAATGTCATTTGGATGGTAGTTAGAAAATGTGAGGAATCAACTATAAGACAGAGTGAAGGAAGAAATGATGTATCAGGAAAAGAAAGCTGTATTGAAAATATACTGAGATAGAAGTAAATATGGCAGAATAGGAAATCTAAATTCTGTGTGTCTGAAATGCAGGCAATGAGAATGGACAAGGAGCAAGACAAAGTTGCAGAGGAACACAGGAATCAGATTGCATGCAGTCTTAAAGGCAGTATTAAAAATCTTTTTCTTTAAGAGCAACAAGATTTCATTGAAAGGTTTCGTAAAACAGATGGTTGACACAATCGGATTTACATTTTTAAAATATCACTCTAGCTTCAGGATTGGAAACAGATTTGAGAGGGCAAAAGTGCATTCAGAATGAGTTACAAGGCATACCTCAGTGCTATAAGTGAGAGAAAGCGGTAGCCGAAATGCATATAGACTAAATGCATGCTATGGGGAGGTAGAGAGAAAATCCTAAGAATATTTAGGCAGTAAAACTGACAAAACTGTTAATAACGACACCTCATCCTTTGGTTTGCTGAGTTATGCACATTCAGTCCAATGTGATGTGCTCAGTGAAGCAAGCCCCGTACTCTATGATCCCAGGCACAACCATATTCAAGGGGAGACTCTACATTGGCTCAAGTTTTTGTTGAGAGTGTCACTGATACTGTTTTTTATTTAACTAGAACTTATAATAGTGAAAACCAGGATAATTTAAATTTGCGTCAGTTGGTTGTCATGGCTTGTCACATTTTTTGGATGACTACTGACCTACCTGTGGATGTTTTTGAAATGCATGCTCTCATGAAAGAAATCCTTCAAAGTGCCTGCAAAAATGTTATCAGGAACACTAGTGGCATGAGAGAAAAATTTACACACACTTTGCGGATGGAAATTTGACTATATTCATCAAAACATTAACATTCTCATATCTTTGACCCATTAAGCTGCCTTGTAGATATTTAATTTAAAGAAGTAGGTACACATCCAAAGAAGTGGCAGGATGTTCTTAAGAAGATTATAAATATTAGCAAAGTTATAAAAAAATTCACTTTGTGAGCAGTGGTCCCAAGCTGCATCAACAATCTTCTGATCTTGGAAAACTGAGGCCTTTCTTCCTTGAACCTGGAGTAACTTTAATCTACTCCCTGTGGAGTATCAGTTTATCCTTCAGATCTCCATTTTTAATCTAAATGGATTTTAAGATGTTACCTGGGAGAGACAACCAAAACCTACCAAAGCTTTTAATCCACAAGCAAGTATCTAGCGAAGTTAGGTTTTCCAAAACCTCAAATAGTATTCTGGTTTTTTAAAGTTTATTTTTGTGAAGGAAACCCCAACTGGCTTTTCCAATTTTTCACTCCATTGGCAATCTTTCCAATCTTGGGCAAAATTTCACAGCCTTTCAAATTTTTATGCAGTGGCTGCCAGAAGCTTATAACCATAGTTGTTCAAAAATAAGAAAAAGTAGATAGAATTCATCTTTGATTTCCAGTATCCTCATTTTTTTTAACTCTTTCTTTCTTTCTCAGTGGGGGCCAATGCTTCATGATCTTTCCTTCTACTGTTATCAATGGAAATCAGTAAAATATCTGAAACTTCTTTCCTCACACCATACAATGAATCTTCTCAAGGAAAATGTATATTTGAACAAAGGTCAAAGTCATAAATTTGAGTGCTTAATAAAAAATTTTGAACATCAGTGAACTTAACAGGAAAAGTGCCCAGCTACTAAAAAGATCAACACATTTGTTTTCTAATGATTATTTCAGAGACCCTTATGCATCATTCTTTATTCTCAATGGCCTTTCACTTGCTTTAGATAAAATTTTAAGTTAACTTTGGGTGAAATTAACATTTTATAGTGTGCCTCACAACATTTAAAATTAAAGTTGCACCAGATCAAATGAAAGTTTATAGAAGGATTATCCCATTCATTCTCTCAGAGAACTTTCTCTTTTGCCTATTTATATCCAAAGCACATCAGCATTTATTTATTTATCTTATATTCACATAGGTTAACTTCACAAAAGTTGAGATTTAGAGGATAATTTTAGACATATTATGAATATATATCACTACTTCAGCCCTTTCCAGGGGAATTATTAATCATAGCAATTACAAAGAATAATTAGAAAATGTTATTTTTAGATAATATCTAGATAACAGTATTGATAAGTCATAAGATGATCTGATATGTTTGACTATTGATGGATATTAATATGAAATTCCAAAGATAGTCTGGGTATACAAAATTAAATAATAGAAAAAAATATTATACAAACACAGCCCTCACAGAACAGTTAGTTTCCAAAATGAAGCAATTGGATAAGATAAAAAGTGAACTTTTTAAAGCAGCTAAAACAGATGTCAGAAATTTCATTCACTTTACCCTGTAATATATGTTAGAAATCTTTTGATATGATGTGGCAGAAAACCTAATTCAAACTAGATTCCTTAATAATCAAAGCATCAAGTAAATATACAATGAGGGCAGATCTTAGCTCTGGTTCTATTTCCTGGCAGTTTTCCAAGATCTGCCATACTCAGCCACACTTCACCAAGGTTCTGTATTTACTGGTTATCAAGTGACATTGTGGGGTGGGGAGAAGAGTCTCTCTTCCTTTAAATTTCTCTTAAGAAAGAAAAAAACTACTTTCCCAAAACTCTCCACAAGCCTTACCTTGTATATCATTGATCTCAAATGAAGCAAAAAGAAGAGTAACAAAAGAAGAAAAATATGTTTTTAGTGAATAACTAATGAGTACTTACTGACTTCTAAAGTAAACATAAGGGGTTTACATCATTAAGATATTTTCTTTTTATAACAAGGAACAATAGCTATGGAGAAAATGTTAAATCCTATAAAATGTACTCTGTTTAAGAGAACAGTGTAGTAATAATTAAGCTTTAGAAATATTTTCCTAAAAATAACTAAAAAATAACCTGAAACAAAGAAAAAGCTTTTAGAGTAGTTGGCAATGTATGTTTATAGAGTGTATGGAATATTTCACTTTCTGATCATGGCAGATAAATAATGTAATGGAGAATTAAAGAAATATACATTTGTATGCATCTTCCAAAATCAATTGCCATGGATAATCTCAAATTAGTGTTAGTTTTAATCACATTAGCAAAGTGGATAATTAAGAAAATTCACAAATGGGATCAAGATAGAGGCTTTTTAAATTAAGAAATGGCAAACAGAGTGCTAAGAAAAGTACAAGTCAAAAACGTTCTCTTATTTAAAAACAAAAAGTGAAAATCAAGGAAACTTTGGCAGTGGTATAGAGATAGTGGTATTGCTCCAGGCTGAGAGAAAACATTGATATAGTTCTGTTGTTTCTGCTTTGCTTTTATATTGGGAAAATCCTGGTTCTTCCTTCTTTGTTTCTCCTTTACTCTCACACAGCTACCACACTCACAACACTTCTGGCATCAGATATGTTGGGGTTTTTCCCCACCAAAGCAATTTTCTGCAACATCAGCTGGGTGTCCTATGATTAATTCAATTCTGACACTGTCTACCTGGAGAGAGCTTCAGATACCACAGGTTAAATGCTCAGTCCCACGAGACTTCCCTCTACTTCAGAAACCAATTCCAAGTAGTAGATCTCTAGCTTATGATAACTTTCATCCGACTTGGCTACATATATTTAAGGTCCCCACCACTCTCACCTTGGATTCAATTATTTGCTAGAATAGCTCAAAGAACTCAGCGAAACACTTATGTTTGCCAATTTAATAAAGGATGTGATAAAGAACAGAGATAAACAGCCAGATGCGCAGATACATAATGTAAGGTCTGGGATGTTCCTGAGCACAGGAACTTCTGTCCATAAGGAGCTGGGGTGCATCACCCTCCTTGTATATGGATGTGTTTACCCTCCTGAAAGCTCTCTAAACCCAGTAATATGAGATTTTTATGGAGGCTTCATCACATAAGTATGATCAATCATTAACTCCATTTCCATCCCCTTTACCCTCTCTAGAGAATGGGGGATGAGAATGAAAGTTCCAACCTTCTAATTATGGCTTGGTCTTCTGGTACCCAACCTCCATCCATCCAGGAGGCACCCAGAAGTCCACCCAGAGTTGCCTCATTTGAATAAAAGGTGCTCCTAGTGCTCTTATCATTTAGGAATTTGCAAGAGTTTTAGGAGCTCTGTGACAGGAAGTGGGGAGATATATATATATATATATATATATATATATATATATATAATATATAATAATATATATATTATTTCATAGCTTTCATTTGTTTCATATTTCCCCAAAACTGGAAAAAATAATATTTGGCTAAAATAGAGAGTGTGTGAGAGAGAACTAAACCTGGCTAAATTAGATATTTACAGGAAAGGGACTATTTATGAATTCAAGGGGAAAGAGACTTTACCTGAGAAGGACCTACCTACATGGAGGCCAGGGCGGGGGTTGTTGAAACATTTATTAACTGTTTCTTTTGCATAAATAATATGGTTGCCATTTACTGAGTCCTAAACGTATGCTGAGACCTGTGATAAATGATTTAAATTCATTTTTTAGCTCTCAAATGAGCCAATGGTTATTCCCATTTTATAGCTAAGTTTAAAGCTCAGAGAAATTAAATAACTTCATCAGTTTTGCTAAATTAGCAAGAGGTGAAACTGGGTTGCAGCCAAGTTCTACCTGATTCCAAGGCCTGCCTTCATCTATCTCATTACACTGTAAAAGTGTTGGTAAGAAGCACTCTTATGATGAATACTACTTTCTTAGTATTATGCATGAAGGCTAAAGTGAATCATCTGAACACAGAAACATTTCAAATGTTATCATCAGGAGCACTCATAGAATCACAATCTTATAGAAATTGAATTATTATGCAGAAGTGCCATAGGAAGAAAATCTTGAACAATATTAGTCTTTGGGAAGAATTCTTCCCTGGGAAAAGAATGAGTGATCCAAGAGTTAGAAACCTAAAGAATCTACCATACAATGGCCTCTTGGATCTCTAGGAAGAAGTCTCTTGAGATCATTTTTTTTTTCTGCCTAGACATTCAGCCTATAGACAGGCTTCTCATAGCCCTACCTTGTAGAAACTATGCCTGGAGTTCTAAGCTGAATCCTGTTTTAGCTGGTTTGTGCTATCATTACAAAATACCATAAACTGGGTGGCTTAAACAGCATACATTTATGGAGGCTGAGAAGTCCAAGATCAAGGCACCAGCAAGCTAGGTTTCATTTTGAGGTCTTTTCTGTATTCATATGATTTCTTCTTTGCACACATACACAGAGGAATCTCTCACTTCTTCTTCATAAGGCCACCAATCTTATCTGATTAGGGCTTCACCCTTATGACCTCATTTAATCTTACTTACTTCCTATTGGTTTCTATCTACAAATTCAGGCATATTTGGGGTTAAGCTTTCAACATATGAATGGGGAGCACAATTTAGTCCATAGCAGTTCCAAAATTTATTTACATGGCATAGTGATTTCTATTAATACGAGTTTATAAGAAGCAGAACTGCCATGGAGGTATTCAGAAATCTTATAGAAAATTGATATTATTAATTAAAAGTTTATATTCTGTAATGAAAGAATATCTAATGGTTACTTAAGCAGACAAGCCTAAAGTCCTCACTGATTATTACAATTGATAGGATCAAAGAGAAGGAATAACTAGCGCCATTTCCTTCCTCAAAACATAGAGGAGTTTTAACATAGAGCAAGTGGAGACAGAATGAAGAAAAGCACATAAGACAAATTCTCAATTCTACATGAAAAATAATGCGAAAGGGAAACACAGAGAAGAGATATTAGTAAAAGTCATTATCACTTTCTACCAGAGGGAAAGCTAAAGAATGAGGCTTGCTGATAGGACAAATGAATCACAGCAATAGAACATGTACGTTTTCTTTCTTTGCTGTGTTATAGTACTATTCAGAAGAAACTGTGCTGGGGGATCAGGTTATCATTGCCATCGTGTCAAGTCAAATGGCAAGATGACTTTTTACCTTACTGAGGAAGGATTTCTCTCCCATGTACCAGCAGTAGCACCACAAAGGAGTCTGAACAGAGCCAAAAAGTATATCTTGAGTAAAGACTAGTCCAAAATAAAAAGAGAATCAGGCTTAAGGTCGTATTAGTTTCTCATTGCTGCTATAAAGTAATTGCCTCAGACTTAGTGGCTTAAATCAACACATATTTATCATCTTATACTTCTGTATGCTAAAAGTCTGACAGATCTCATTGAACTAAAATCAAGGTGTTGGCAAAGCTACATTCCCTTGTGGAGGCTCTAGGGGAGAATTCATTTCCTTGATTTCCCTGGATTCTAAAAATCACCCACACTTCTTAACTCATGAGCTAATAGATCTAATATATCACTTGAAAATATATTCTCTCATTCAACAGGTCATCTTTTACATTTTGTTGATAGTTTACTGTGCAGAAGCTTTTTAGTTTTATGAAGTCCCATTTGTTTATTTTGCTTTTGTTTCCCTTGCTTGTGGGGATATATCCAAAAAGATATGACTTAGACTGATGTCAAATAGTTTACTACCTATTTTTCTTGTAAGTTTTAAAGTTTCAGGCCTTACATTTAAGCCTTTAACCCATTTTAAGTCCAGTTGTCCCAACACCATGTGTTGAAGAGACAGTCATTACTCTATTATGTATTTTTACCTGCCATTACAGATTAGTTGACCATATAAACAAAGGGTTTTTTTCTGGAATCTCTATTCTGTTCCTTTGATCTATGTGTCTGTTTTTGTGCCATGCTGTTTCTATTATTATAACTATGTAGTATAGTTTGAAATCAGAGAGTGTAATACCTCCAACTTTGCTCTTTCTCAGGATTGCTTTGGCTATTCATGGTCTTTGGTGGTTCCATATATATTTTGAAATTATTTTTTCTAGTTCTGAGAAGGATTTATTTAGTCTTTTGACAAAATTATATTAAATCTATAGATTACTTTGGCAAGTATGGTAATTTTGATAATATTAATCCTTGTAATCCATGAGCACAGTATATCCTTCCATTTAATTATGTTCTCTTTAATCTCTTTCTTCAGTATCTTATAGTTTTCAGAATATAGGTCTTTCACCTTTTTGGTTAAATTCATTCCTAGGTATTTTTTATGTAATTGTAAATGAGATTGTTTTCTTAATTTCTCCTGATTATTTGTTATTAATGTGTAGGAATGCAATGGATTTCTGCATATTACTTTTGTACCCTGCTACTTGCTGAATTATTTCATTAATTCTATTAATTGCTGTGGATTCTTTAAGGTTTTCTATATATAGTATTATGCTGTCTGCAAATGGTAACAGTTTTATTTCTTCCTTTCACTTTGGATGTCTTTTATTTCTTTTTCTTGTCTAATTGCTGTGATTATGACTTCCAAAACTATATCAAATAATAGTGATGTAAGTGAGTATCCTTGTCTTGTTTCTGATCTTAGTGGAAAAGCTTTCAGCTTTTCGTCATTGCTTGTGATGTTAGCTATGAGCTTGTTCTATTAATTTGGAAGTGTTCCTTTCTCTTCAACATTTTGGAATAGTTTAAGAAAAATAGGTACACATTCTTCCTTAAATGTTTGGTATAACACGTGTAAAGTTGTCCTGGCTTTTGTTTTTTGAGTTCCTTCTTCTACCTTCAGAGACAACAATGAGCCTAAATAAATAATCCAGGTTAATCTCCCCATTTTAAAGTCAGTTGCTTAGCAATCTTAATTACATCTGTAATCTTAATTCCCTTTATTCGGGTAACCTAACATATCCACAGGTTTTAAGAATTAGAATGTAAACATCTTTGGGGGGGGTATTATTCTGCCTACTACAGGAGCTAAATTCAACAGAGAATTAACAAAAATTTAAATACTCATATTGTGATGGCCCTCAGCCATAGACTCATACCTACTCCTCTGAATGATTAATAGAAGTTAAACATACTAAAACCCTGCTTACACTGCAGAGAAGGAATTTAGCTGCACCCAGGTGAAAAATAAAGGGGTTCCAGGAAAATTACACACATTATATCAAACAAAAATCAAACCCAGACAGATAAGAAGCAAACAAAAATCAATGTGAAGTCTCTAGAAATAATCAGAAAAAGAAATACATTATTAACATGGTGCTCAGAGTAAGAGAGAAGAGATTTACTACAAAAACCATTTTAAACAGGATCTATTTTTGTCTTTGTGCTCAATAAAATTTTAAATATAAAATAAAAGATGACAGAATAGATAAGAAAGCAAACAGAGATGAAAGGGAGATTGATGTAATACAGGCAAGAATTAGAAAAGTATAAAGTATTACAAATAAGTTAAAAATGCTACCACAAAGTTGTAAAAGTACTAGTAACAATACTAAAAAATGTTTCTGCTCTTTGAAAGAATCAGAACTTTTCTCATAATGCCGATAAATAGGACAAAGTAACCATTTTAGAATATAATGAAAAGCATAAATCTCTTCCCAGGAAAGACTACAACACTTTCAATTTTGAAACTTTGAATAAAATTTCAAAGTTTATGGATTATCAAAAAGAAATTTATGGACCTCAAGTGAAGACTCTCTGTCCCTGTGTGGGGGGGGGGGGGCGGGGATGAGCTACAATTCAGGCTCAGAATTAAACAAGGTCTTTTTATACTAAAAATAACTAAAGAAAAATAAACAATAGAAATACCTAGATATATCTACATAAAACTTTTTAACTTTCCTATTAAATAAAAAAATCTTATATGCATCTAGAAAAACACAATTCCAAAAGAGCCAGAACGGCAAAGCTATGGTACTAATCTCAAACCGAGGACTGAAGTGAGTAACCAGAGATGCCTTTGTTTGTGTGGAAGGCTCTGTTCATTGCCTAGGTTTAAAACTGAGATAAAGTAGAAGAGTTTTTCCTGATTTTAGGGAAGATAGTGACTGTCATATTTTAAAGCTACTTTATTTATCTATGAGTTAAACATCACCTCTCCTTTGTGTGCCCTCTAACTATTCTGATGTCATATGAAGCAATAATGAAGTTGTCTTTATCTCTTTGCCCCTCTAAACTTTAGAATTATCTTCTGGTAAATTCTAGCTCTGATAACAGGCGTGAAATAGCAAAGAAGAGGGAGTGATACACATCTCAGTAATCAACATCTCTGGAGCTAAGGAGAATCTGATTCTAGATGAAGCAGAAGGTGAAGCTTAGAGTAGTAAATAACTGTTGACTTTGTCATCTAGCAACTCTAATTGTTTTTTTTGAAAACCTGCCTCTCTTCCCCTTATTCCATATTATTCCCCCATGTAAATGTCATTTTTAGTGGTTTTTCTCCACCCTTGCTTGGGGAGTTGACATGGAACCTCTGCCCGCCGATCACAGAACTCCAGCAAACTAAGAAAATGATCGGTCCAAGGGTGATCATATGACCCAGGAAGGTTAATCTGAGTCCTGTGTGACTCGGATAAATTAGAGACAGAATTTTGTTTTCCTCCACCAGTGCTAAAGTATAATAATATGAATCTTAATCAGAGATCAAACACCTATTATTTTGGAAACTGCGTGCAAATATATCCAAAGAAACACAAGAGAAGCCAATCATGGCTAGTTACACTATTCATGTGAGCCATTTTAAAAATTTTCTTACGTTATTCTAAGTCTGGTTCCTATCACTTAATGATAATTAAGTCTTGTCTTATAACTATATATAGATTTTTCTCTATTTTGTTTAATTAATTGTAAAATTATGAAAATTCCTCTCAGATTCTGACATAAATTTGGCTATTGGTTTGAGTTTTCCTTTTGCTATAATTATTGATTGTATTTATTCCCTTCTTTATCTTTATGGTTATTCTAGCAGGAGACTAGGGAAAGTTGAAAGGGAGAGTGCTTGCCTAATGACATTTTGATCTGAAAGTTCTCTATTTCCTGTAGCATTTTATGTATCCTAATGGCATCTGGTGATCTTTGTCATGGGGAGAATAGAAGAGGCTGTTGATTCAGGCAGGTATCATCAATTGATGCTCCTGCCCTTATTAAAAGGTTATTCAGGAGCGAGCCACCTGCATGCTGCCAATATTTTGTCACACAAATTACTTACTAATTGCAAAGTGGGTAATATTCTTATGTGATGGGGATATCCAGTGTCCACTCTCTAACTGAATGATAACTCTTGGCATCATTAATAGTGGGACACCTGATATTATGTGTCTCCTGATAGAATTCAATATGAAGTGTACATCACCTATAAAATATTTTTGGCTGAAATATTTAACTTGAATATAAGTTAGCTTCTGGATTTAAGTTAGACTTCACAGAAAAAAAAATAATCAGACAAATCCAGAATGCAGGACTTCTTACAAGAAAACTGGTTTCGCCTCATAAAAAGTCAACATCAAGTGACGTCAGCCTACCGAATGAGAAGAATATTTACAAATGTTATTACTGATATGAGGTTAATATCTACAACATATAAGTAACTCACACAACTCAAAAACAACAATGACAAAAACTAATAATCTGATTTAAAAATGGGCAAAGGACCTGAATATACATTCCTCCAACAAAGACATACAGATGCTCAATAGACACATGAAAAGATGCTTAGCATCAGTAATATCAGAAATATGAAAATCAGAACCACATTGAGATATCACCTCACACATGTCAGAATGGCTTCATCAAAAAGTCAACAAATAACAAATGTTGGTAAGGATGTGGAGAAAAGAGAACCCTCATATCCATTGGTAAAATCATAATTAGTGCACCACTATGCAAAACAGTATGGAGATTCCTCAAAGAAGTAAAAATAGAATTACTATACAACCCTATATTACTATGTAGAATTACTATAGCAGTTCTATTTCTGAATATTTATCTAAAGGAAACATTGATAATTAATATGCACTCCTATGGTCATTACAGCATTATTTATATAACCAAGATATGGAAGGAACCTAGGTGTCCAACAATGAATAAAAGGATTAAGAACATGTGAGATATAGAGATATATATATAATATTCCTTTATATATAAATGGAATATTACCCAGAAGTAAAAAAGAATGAAATCTTGCCATTTACAATATGGATGGACTTAGAGGGTATTATGCCAAGAGAAATAAGTCAAACAAAGAAAAATATCATATGATTTCATTTATATGTAGAATCTAATAAAAGAAAACAAATGAAAAAACTAAACTAGACAGAAACAGATTCATAGATACAAAGAACAACTGATGGTTACCAGAGGAGGGAGGCTAGTGGATAAGTGAAAAGGTGAAGAAGAATAAGAGGTACAAACTTTGTTATAAAATAAATAAGCCACGGGGATGTAGTATACAGCACACAGAATATAGTAAATAATATTGTAATAACTTTGCATGGTGACAGATGGTTACTAGGCTTACAGTGGTGATCACATCTTAAGGAATATAAATGTCAAATCATCATGTTATACACCTGTAACTAATACAATATTGTATGCCAACTGCGCTTTAATAAAAATAGAAGTAAACATCATAATTTTAAAGGTGATAAAATCTAAGGAGATGTAAAAAGCAAATGGAAATCTTAAATTTTAATTAACACTAGTTTTTTAAAAAGCTATGAAAATATTTTAACAACAAATGTGGTTTTTGAATGAAACTAGAAAATAAGTGATAGAACTTAAAAATCAACGATTTGAGTATCTCAAGGACGAGGTCATTTACAGCTAAAACAAGAAAACCTAATTGCAAAAGGTAAAATCTGACCTTAATATTCAATATTGGGTAGGATTTTGATAAATATTTTTTTTAAGTAAAAGTATTATTTCATATTGAGGAGAAAACGAAGCAAAAGAGTGATCGCCTGCAGCATAGCCCTGCTTACTTGGCTGAGCAGTTTAGACGATCTGGTGGGAAATATGATGCCATCTGATGTTTTTAGGCAAATGAAAGACATTTTATGTTTGACTTTATATAACCTTGTCTTACTATAGTTAGCCCTTGAACAGTGTAGAGGTCGAGGTGCTAACCCCTCTCTACTCAACAGGTGGAAAAACTGTTTATAACTTAAGTCGGCCATCCGTTAGCATACGTGGTTTCCCAACTGTGGATCAAAAATAATGTTGTTGATCCACAGTTGGCTAAATCCACTGATGTGAAACTCAGAGATATGGAGTCCAACTATATATTTATTTTAAAAATCTGCATATAAATGGACTGGAGCAGTTCAAATGCATGTTGTTCAAGGGTTAGCTATATCTGCCTACATATATCTGTCCCATAAGCAATATATGGTACTTCGTTTCTGATATTTTAATCTATAAATATATACTATGTATTATATAGATATTTAGTATAATATATTTGTATGAAATTTACACATGTTGTGTGTAAATAATATATAATGTGCATACTATATAGTATACTATGATGTATTTTATATAGTATATAATATGTAATATATACGTTAAAGTAGGATGCTAAACATATAATGTGTACTATACTATTCTGCAACATGATTTTTAGAAATTTAACATTATGCTTTTAAAAATCATTCTTATTGTTATATGTGCTATAATTCATTTATTTTTATTGCAGCTTACTATTCCATTATATAATATACTACAGGGGGCTTCAACTATATCGTTAAGGTTTGACTTGTCAAACTATGTGGATGTACATGGGTATTGCCTGTGTTATTCATTATACCCCTTTGTAAATCATTAATCTTTTCCATAAAGCCAAATGAAAAAAAGTTGATTATCCGATGTCTGATTTCATTCAGGCTTTCATACAGACAAAATCATATATTGTGCAACCTTGTAGAGTCTCTGATTTATTTTGGCAGATATTCTTGTAAAACACTGCTACACGCTCCTGAGATGCTGTGGAGCTGTTCAGATAGTGGAAGCAGGAAAGAGCTAAGAAGGCAAGATAAGGAAACCTGAAGATAAAGCAGATATCACCAAAGGCCGACATTGAATCCTACATAAAAACAAATTTTTTTTTGTTAGAATCTACATTTTCTTCTTGTCCTAAAGTTCAGTTTCATATATGTTTGTCCATCAGAAAAACATTTAATTTTGTTAAATTGACATTTATTTGGTGATTTCTTAAAAGAATATATATATATATATAACCAACCGTGCAGTAGTATAATACTGAAATTTAAATGTTTATAAGATTGCAAAACGTCACTTGTGTGTAGAAAAGCTCTTTATAATATTAAATTCACCAGATTCAGTGAATTTATGTATATATTCAACGAATGTATAATAACAGGGGAGAGGGAAAGAAATAGACCAGGAGCGATAAAGATGAGTGAGAGAGAATTTAACAGTGCTCCCACTGGATCTGTCAAGCTGATATATTTATCTGTTTAGCTCTTGTTGAGGATGTAATACAGCGCATGTGATTTCAGTCATTATTTGTCTGATTATTATTTTGCTTCGCTTTGTTTCCTCAATTTGCTCTCAGATTAAACATTTATTTAAATTTAATTTACATGATGCTCTGTATCTTTCTGAATGTTTCCTGACACTAACATTTGCTTTCACCTGTATTCCCTACTGGTGGCATACCAAAAATATCCACCCACCAAGAGGGACAGTTTTCCCCTTTGCAATGAATGCCTAACCAAAAATAATTTCAAAGAACAGGAAAACATAATTCTCTTCAGATTTTATCTTAATAAATTTCATAACAGAGTCACATCTTGGTGTGATGAAATTTTCAAAATGCTCCTCAGAATGTTTTATGGGTATTAAATGGCACCTACACATTTAATGGCTGTGCGTGTCTGCATGTGCATCTGTGGTGTGTGCAAAAGTTAAATGTTTATGTTTATGCTTTTAAAATGAATCCTAGTATATCATAGAATGAACTTCTAACATTAACAAGAAATTTATTTCAGTGTTTATAAGAAACAATCTCTTTCTTTCCTACAGTGGTGATTGAGTGTGTTCCATGGCGCAGTAAAAATTCTCTAGCTTATCTGCAGCCTTGTTTATGTTCCAAGTTAATGTACATGGCAAAGCAGATGTCTTTTCTTTGTAGGATTTATAATTTACTCCTAACGTTTAATCAAAACTAGACACTACCTCAATGGGATTTCATCACAACCTGTGCTGGTCTTCCCATTAACTTTGACAAGAATTTTTTCAATGGCAAGTGGAAATAGATGTAGTAGACAAAATTTGAGAAACACCATCCTAAATCATGAGGTTTTGTACAAAATTGCAAGTCAAGAAATGATAAATACACAAAGATCAAAAGCCTGATTTGGGGCAATTCTCATCAAAAAAAAAGTCTTAAAATGATGCATATCCGTTCATCCAGCAATTCCACTCCTAGAAATTTATTCTAAAGGCATAATCCTAGATATACAAAAATATAGGTATGGGAATTTTTATCATAGGCTTCTTCGCAGGAGTGAAGGATTTGAAACAACTAATTTCCAACACAAGGAACTTGGTTAAATAATAGTGTCCATCTAACTGGATAATATACAGCCAAAATATATGATGTGTAGAAAGATATTTAATAGTAAATAGAAACAGCAGAGTGTTAATTGCTAGTATCTATGATTTTTTCCTCTCCTGTAATAAAATGTTGATTTTATTTGGGATGGCAAAAAGGTCAGCTAAAATCTAAAAGGGCTGACCAATGACATGTAAGTAAATGTTGTTTGATGAGCTTCCAGGAGAGCTGTTTAGATAACACTGATATAGGTTCTATCTGAAGCTCCTTTTACTTCCTTGTTTTCCTTTAATTCTAGCCCATAAAACTGACTCTGTGGCTGAGTTTCAGTTGCGGCCTAGAGAACAGATTGCCACATGTAAAAGATGGCAAAATGAAAACATAGAAGATAGCTGGAATCCTCAGAGTCTGTGAAGCTATCAATCATTCCAGATGTGAACTATGCATTTCCAAAATTCTTTATGTGAAAGAAAATACCTCCAATTTGTTAAAGCACCTATTATTATAGCTATATTAATATCAATCAAATGAAATGCTGAATTATCATAACGGGCTACCAAAAAATATATAAATTCAATTTTATTTTAAAATGCACATATGTACATCGATGCATATGTCTTTAGTGTATGTATATATACATACACACACACACAACACACACATATATATATATATACATATACAAAAAATGGTGGGATCTGTATCAAACTGTTGATAGTGTTTAAAAAGAGTATAGGTAATATTTTGTGATATTTCATTTATTGAAAGAAATACTAAAATTATAATCACATACATATTTGTGTGTATATATATACACACATAATTTCAATTTTAGTATTTTATATATCTATCCATCTGTCTACATACACACACACACACACACACACACACAAATATGTATGTGATTATAATTTTAAATTTACCAAGTGACCCCATGAAATCCTAGAAATCCTAGAAACCCTACCCTCAAATACAGGCAGATTCCCAGATCTGTGCCTTCGCTCTGTCTTTGGCCTTACCGTATAGCCCTGGACATGCCATGCATACTCTAAAACCTAAGAGTGATAAACCTTGTTTTTTCAAAGTTCTCTAACAGTCATTATTGAGGTGTCTCTGGCAATCATAATAAGAACCACAGGTCTGGTTCAGCCATGACGTTGAAGAAATGTCTTTGGAAACTAGCCACAAGTAGCATGGTTCCAGGTGAGTGCTCCAGGCATTCCAAGCCAACAGTATCACTATTGATAGGCTAGATCAACACAAAACAGAATTATGAAATAGCCAGAAATCAATAAACAGTATGGAAGTTCCTCAAATAATTAAAAATAAAATTACCTTATAACTCATTAATTCCACTTCTGAATGTTTATCTGAAGAAATCAAAAACACTCATTCAAAAAGATATATGCACCCATATGTTCATTGCAGCATTTCAATAGCCAAGATATGGAAGCAACCTAAGTGCCCATTAATAGACAATTGGATAAAGAAGTAGTACATATATACAATGGAATATTACTTAGCTATTAAAAATGAAATATTATTTGCAACAACATGGATATACCCAGAGGGTATTATGCTAAGTGAAATAAGTCAGACAGAGAAAGTCAAATACCATATGATATCACTTATATGTGAAATCTAAAGAACAAAATAAATGAACAAACAAGACAGAAACAGACTCACAGATACAGAGAACAAACTGATGATTGCCAGATGGGAGGAGAGTTTGGGAGCTAAATGAAAAAAAGTGAAAGGATTAAGAAGTAAAAATTAATAGTTACAAAATAGTCATGGGATGTAAAGTACAGCAGAGGGAATATAGTCAGTAATATTGTAATAACTATGTATAGTGCCAAGCAGATACTAAACTAATTGAATGGATCACTTCGTAATTTTTATAAATGTCTAACCACTAAGTGTATACCTAAAACTAATGTAAAATATATTGAATATCAATTTTAATTGAAAAATAAAAATAAAACAGCATGAGGCTAACAGAAATACTGCATTATTCCAAGTTCAATTAAATATTGTAAGATGTGTATTTTGGATCATGAAAAAAATACTTTGAATTATAATTACAAAAACTAATACCAGGAATGGACCAATAGGGAAAAAAACAGAATATAAAGGACTCAGGATAGAAATTGATGAAAAAGCTCATTACTAATATCAGAAATGAAGATTAAAGGAAAAATTACCAAGGGAAAACAGAATGAAATAAAATTTAATAAAGACCATTGTATGAAATAAGTAAAATTACCAGAAGAATAAAAGTTATATTAAAAAAAAGTTAAAATGTCCAGTGAGAAAGTTTTTGAATTGAAAGACTAAAAGGAAGTCCATGTATAATTGTATTCCATAAAATAAATAAATAAAAGTGATATTTAATATTTACAACTACAGTCAAGAAAATTCCTAAATTACAGGAATACCTAACTCCACATATTGAAATGGCACACCATTTCAATTGACCCAGAACAAAAACCCTGGCACCATCTAGAAAAGCAATTAAAGTTTAAAGGCAAAGTCTTCAAGACCTTCAGGCAAAGAGATGGAAATGCAAAAGAATTAGAATGTCACCAGACTTCTCAAAAAGAAATACACAGCAAGGCATAAGCAGAGTGACATTTTCAAGAAAGTTAAAGAACAAAATTGTGAGCCAAAGCTATATTAGGTCAAATCCCTTTTCAAGCATCCAGGTTTTAGAAAAACAGATTTAAATGTGCAAGGACTTGGGGAATATCACACACGTGTACTCTTCCTGAGGCATCTACTAGAGGCGAACTTATTCCAACCAAGACGGAACTGGAAAATCTCTGTAAAGGGGCCGATAATGAGCATCTCATATGTTCACTTTTAAAATTAAGACTCAAATGAGGGTGGTGGACACATGGATAGAAAATATGCATGAAATAAAATTTGTGACAAAGTATTGAAGAGTCTGGCCACTGGCCTAAATTCTGCGTGTGATCTTTCAGGACTGACCTTAGGCAAATACAAAGGTGTTTCTTGGCGAGCCTCAAGGGGGAAAGCTGCCAGCCCCAACCAGACTCAGTGCATGTCAGTGTACTGCAATCTCTAAAGAAATTATCGTCAAGGACCCAGGCTCTACTAGTCAGCCATACTCTTAGAAGAGAATAACATAATATAAATTTTATTAGAAAGAGATACAGAACATATGGTAAAGGAAATGGAGTAAAATGGTTATAAAGGATAAATTTGGTTAAAAGATATATGGGTGTTCTTTGTGATATTTTTATTTTTGCAACTTTTCTGTAAGTTTGAAAATATTTTCTAAAAAATTAAAATATATAAAAGATGAATATATTTCTGCATAAAAATTATAAGGGATGTGCACTGTTTATAAACAAAATTAAAATGCAGGTAAGGGGGAAAAGAGTGCAACATGTATGAAGATTTAAAAGCTTAAAAATGCAATACATTTTTAAAAATTAAAAATGGGGAGTGACATTAGTAAGATGACAGAAGAAGAAGCCCCAGACATCTTCTCTCATGGAGAAACCAATTCAACAATACACACACCAATCCCTTTCTGAGAAATCCAGAAACAAGAGGCTCCTGAACCCCATGTGAACATGAAAACAGCCACATTAGAGCTGGTAGTAATATGCTGTGGACTCTCACAGCTCAATAACAACAAAACAAACAATCTAACTAAAAGATGGGCAAAGGTAGATAGACATTTTCCCAAAGAAATATAAATGGCAAAGAGATACAGAAAAGGTACTCAACATTATGAATCATCAGGGAAATGTAAATCGAAACTGCAATGAGATATCACCTCACATTAAGGAAAAAAAAAACCAGAAAATGACAAGTGTTGGCAAGGATGTGGAGTGGAGAGTTTGGAACACTTGTGCACTATTGATGAGAACACAAAATGGTATAGCTGCTGTGAAAAACAATATGGAGGTTCCTCAAAAAATTATAAATATAACTACCATATGACCTGGTAACCTCGATTCTGGATATTTATACAAAATAATTAAAAACAGAATCTTGAAGATATTTTTACACTTCATGTTCATTGCACCATTATTCACAGTAGCCAAGAAATGTAACTTAAATATCTATTGATCGATAAATGAATAAAGAAAATGTGGTATATACATATAATGAAATATTATTCAGCTATAAAAAGGAAGGAAATCCTGTCATATGGGACAGCATAAATGAACCTTGAGGACATTACACTAACTAAAATAAGCCAGACACAGAAAGATAAGTACTGCATGATTCCACTAATATGACATATCTAAAGTAGTCAAACTCACAGAAGCAGAAAGCCAATCAAATGGTGGTTGCCCGGGTCTGGAGGAGAGGGAAATGGGGAGTCACTGTGCAATGGGTACAGAGTTTCAGTGATGCTAGGTGAAAAAGTTCTGAAGCTCTGTTGTACAACATTGTACGTGTAATTAATAATAGTGAACCGCACACTTAATATTTTATGTAGGTAGGTGTCATGTTAAGCCTTTTTCCATAATGAAAAAAAAATTAAATTTTATTAGAAAATAAGTAAAAGTCATGAATAAATAAAAAATAACTAGTGAGCAGAAAATAAATGTCAGGAAAAATGCTCAGTCAGAAAACTTTTAGCCTCAGTATCAATCAGAGATATTTATATTAAATATTAAAAATATATCTCCCATTTTAAATAATGAAAATTAAGAATAATAGGTAAAGTTAATGGTGGGGTAGAAGAAGGACTAGGTATTCTTTAATTCCGGGGATAGGAGATTAAATTTGCACATACTTCTAGGGGACAATTTTGTATGATGTAACAAAAAACATAATAGCATACAAATATTTTTTTCATAGACTTTATTTTTACTTTTGTTATTTTATTTTATTTTTATGCCTACAGCATTCAGTCTTCCTAAGTGGTCTCCTGAGCTTCTGAGATCAGCTGGGATTGGGTGTATTTAAGATGTTATGGCCTTTTAACAGGGAAACCCAAAACTTATTTCTGATACTACCTTAAAGAAATTCTTTAGCTTAACTTCTGGCATTTTTCTATACAGTTAAAATATTTAAGTTTAAATTTTAAAATAATTTGATTATAACAAAATTGGAAGCTGCCTAAAATACAACACATATTTACTTAACTGTGATGCATCCACACAATGGAATAAAATGTGATGGTTTTAAATGGTTATATAAAAACTATTTTTAAAAAATAGAAGAACATTGAGTTATAAAGCGGTATATAGTATTGCAATTCTATTTGGAATTTAATAACAATTCCAAAATTAATCCTGGTTACTCTGAATGATATTACAAGAGTTTAATTCTCTTTTGGCTTATCTGGTCTTCAAAATTTTATCATTAAAGCACATTACCTTGACCATAATTTTAAAATAAAATAACATAGCAAGAAAAACAAACAAGTGGAAAGTAAATCTTGCGTCTCATTTCTCCACTTTTAACATTCAATTTAGTTTATGGGAGTTAATGGTGTAATTTCTCAAGTTGGCATTAATAAATTTGCACTAAAATTATTGATTATTTTTCTTCAATTTTGATGAATGTCACCTTTTTATCCCCAGTAATAAAAACAACAAGCAATCAACAGTTATATTTCCAAGCTACTTTTATAATATCCAGAAGGATATGTATCCATTTTCTTTGAAAAATGTTGCCTTGCTCCTTTCAATCCTCACGTATAAATCAGTGCTTTCTCAAGCAGAACACAAAAGAAAAGAGAGCACCTTGATGGATACTATTTTACCCAGCAACGCATTTGATTTTAGTTCTCCTCTTTGCATCATTCCATTGTCAACTGTGTGCATTTTTTTCCATGTCTTTCATTACAGAGACATATAAATTACTTTCATCTTCCATAATTTTGCTAGCATTTTAATTATCCCTTGCCATATGCCTACAAGTTCGGAACTGGTTTAAGTCTAGAATGTAATAAAAGAGGAGCTAAGTATAATGCCTACCTCCCCAACACCTTTCTTCTCATTTTTGACAAATCTATGGAGTTCTTTAGATATTATAGTTTGCTTACTTTTGACGGATTTACACACATGAAACCATGTGTATTGTTTCTCATTCTCTAAAGAAATCTTACATTTGAAAATGGAGATTCTACTGCAAATTTCCTTTTGAAGTGATGCAAAATCGAGTAACCCAGGCTGCATTTCAATGCCTTGAAGATAATGAATTCTCATTTTATTCGTCAGTTCAAATGATAATATAGCATCTTCGCAGGGTGTGGTTTTTCTAAAACCATCAAGATATCGTCATCAAATGGTGTAGAAAAACATATTGCAGACAGCCTGGCACAGTTGTGGGGAGTTGTAAGAGGGGTGCGTATCACCATAAAGAAAAAGGATCTCAGAGGTCAAGCAACATTTTCCAAATACAGACCACATATCCACACCTTTAAATCTCATTTATTTATCTTCCTTGCTCCCATTCTTCCAAGTAAAGCATATTAAGGTCCTCTAACCCATATCTCTCTTAATAACTTGCCCAGGGAAATGTTGATCTTTCTGGGAAGTTGCCAAATTAGAGCTCGTTCACAATAATTAGTTCCCTCCCTACGCTCTAGAGGGAAGGAATGGAAGAAAGAAGGGATCTCTTTTTATTTGTTCTGATCTAAACCAGAGGTGTTTGCCTCAGGGATACATTTGATGTGTTTGCTTGGCCTACACTGTGACTTATGTAATATTTAAGTGGTTCCTAATATATAAAAATTACAGGATTCACATAGGTATCACGATGTCTGACTGTTCTTAACTATGGAAGAGCCAGACACATTGGAAATGGCAATAGAGGGAAGGATCCAATTAGCAGCTTTCACCTTCAGAAAGGCATTTGCCTCAGTCTCCATCAGGTTTCTGTCAAAAACCTCTATTGCTTCTCTGGCCGCATAATGTGTTGGACTTTGCGATCTCTGATGCAAGCTTCAGGCACTCTCTTATGGTGGTTTCCTGATTATGCTAATACCGTATAGTGATGTTATTAGACTGGCTGTTTATTTGAGGAAATGTTACTTGGCCAGTTCAAAAAATTTTAGCACTGGCTGGAAAAATAAGAATGGAGAAGGCATAGGGGAGCACATTGTCCAAATTTTAGAAGAGAAAATATTTTTATAACTTTTGAAACCTCAGGAAAACTACCATAAAATCATTAATGCAATTATGATATAAAATTTCTGTAAAAATTACAAAAATTTTACAAGTCAAAATAATAAAAATTATGCATGCTGAATGTATAAGCTGAATTGATAACACTTTATTCAAGCTGTTTCTTACCAGCTGACTTTATTCTTGTCTACCATAAAAAAAAAAAAAAAAGAAAAGAAAAGCTTTTCCTCTTCATGAGTATACAGGAATAGTTTTACATAATTGCTGTACACATTTCTCTTGTGTTTTCTTTCTCAGTAACCAGAATCACTTTAAAAACAAATAGATTAAAATTCTAATTTCCTTAGTCAATAGTTCAAAGTCAGCCTTCCCTTTCCCCTTCCCTCCCTCTCATCTTTTCTTATTTAATTCAGAATACCCAGATACCTGAGCTAGACTGAAGAAGCATCTATGCCCAAAGGAAACTGGGTTCCTAAAACTAGGTATCAGGCAACCTTTTCAGCACATCTGTTAAAATATACATATCTAGGCTCCACCCCAAATCTATTGAATCAGAATCTCGGAGTGCAAGATTGGGCATCTGCCTGCAGTGATTCTCATGCTTATCAGATTTATACCAGAGACCTAAATTACAAGGAAAAGTCAGCACCAAGATCAGAGGCAGAAGCCCTTAAATATTATAGTCACTATTTTAATGACAAGGTGTGTTTCTGGCAACTATATATTACAAAAGTCAGAACTCCTGGAAACTATATATGGTAGGATTCAGAATACAGAAAAAGCATTCAGATAAAGGCACTTGACCCAAGTTCTCAAATCATGTATTTATCCTCCTCTCAGATGCTTTCTCCACAGAAGCGGATAACCACTCAGTACAGCAAATTACATAACTTCTGTGAATTTTTTAAGCTGGCCCTGGCAGATACATGATCTCAGGTCTGCTTACTTTTCTCTTTGATATAAAATTCAATTCAGATTATTAAAAAAGGAAAGCTTGTAAAAAAATTGAAAACTCAGAAAAACATAGAGAAGTAGTTAAAAACCACCCTTAATCTTGATTTTTAAGATATATTTCCTCCTAGTCTATTTAAAAGTCCATAGAAAGGGTAATGTTGTTTGTTCTGTAGTTTTTGGTATTGTTGCTACTTTTCAGTGAACAGAATGGGATAATTGTATAGGCAAGTTCATAACATGCTTTTTTCAATATTTCATTGATACATTTTCTGTCAATAAATGTAAATATATAATATGAATTTATGAAAGTTCCCAAATGTATAAAATAAATTTTGCTTTATACTTATGTTTTCCCATATTTTCTTATTATACATATTGTTGTAATTAACATATTTAGAAATACATTTTATGAATTTGTCTATTTCCTGAGATTAAAATTAGAAATATGAAATTGCCATGAATATGTTTAATTTTTACATGTTACCAATTTGCTTTTTAGAAAATTTTCAATAACACATTCCTATTCCCTTCATCTTTATGAAGACTTGATATGTGAAAAGTACTCTATTGTTTGAATTTACATCTTTTTAATTCCATTGTTGAGAATTTTCCTATGTTAATTGTTTTTTGATTGTTTTTTTAAATTTCATTTTGAATTGAATATGCATATCCTTTGTCTCTTTTTTCCTATGGTGGTACCTGATTTGTTCTTACCGGTTTTTAAAATTCTTTATGAGCTAAATTTTCACTGTGCACATCTATTGTATATTTAACATAATTTTTTGGTGATGTTTGAGATATAGAAGTTTTAATTTTTATATTAGTCTAAAAATCAATCTAGTTTCTGTATGGTTTTTGTTTTGGCATCAGGGTATATCTTTTCACTTCATTATGGATATTTCAATATTTCCATCACTTTGGGAGTCATTTTGGGTAACATATTTTTTCCCAATAAATAATTTATTTCAATCCATGATACTGCTTTAGAGAGACATGACTATTCTTTCTCAATTGGGAAACATTTGACCCCAGGTAGATATCACGCTATCAAAATTGTCTTTGGTAAAAAGCTTCATCAGGCATGTGTGTACTTTGAGGACATAATGAACTTTCTAATAATTCACATGACTTAAAATTCTTTCAGTGCTTAGAAAAGGAGAATCCATGAAGATTGAAAGTAGATTACTAGCTGTCTAGGGCTGAGGAAACAGAGTGACATAGCTAAAGAGCACCAGGTTCCTTTGAGAGGGGTGATAAAAATATTCGGAAACAAGAGAGTTTACTAAAATCTACTGAATTGTACAATTCAAAATGTTGAATTTTGTGGTATGTGAATTAGATCTCAGTAAACGTGGGTTTTTTGTTGTTTGTATTATCTCTGAGATAGCAGGCATAGCTCAAAGAGCTTAGGCCTCCCATTCCAGGTAGAACATTCACTGCTTCCCATGAAGACTGACAGAAAACACGCTCTCTGCTACCAGACAGAAGACAAAAACACATGGCACAGACTAAGCACAGCATGCTCAAGTCTGTCTCCTAAACTCCCATTCAAGAATGTTCAGAAGGATTGAATAAGAGAACCAAGGGACAATGAAACATACCTCTACCTGCAACCTGGAGATTCTGCTCTGTAGAGACATGAGAATTTCCCATCTAAAATCCCAGTTTACAAATTATATAGTGGAATACAACTGATCTCTTATTCTGATGCTCCTTAAATGATAAGGGGCATCAAAATCACTTCAAAAGCTGTTAATGAGTGTACTCCTTGGCGCAGCTACATTAACTTAATTTGAGCAATGATTAGAAATGCATTCCTCAGGCCAATCCCAGATCTGTTAAATCAAAAACTCTGCAGATTGGTCCTAACCATCCATGTATTTATAAGACCTGCAGATGATCTTAATTAGAGTGCTGAATTTGTTGATTTTCATTCCTTAGTAATTTAAATGTTTAAGATTTTGAATTTTTGTCTGATCTTTGTTTTAACTATATAAATATGTACTGTACATGTTGCATTTTCTATTCTAAAAATATAGCTTTGCTTAATATAGAGTTATTGCCCATCCAGGTGGTTGTTATTTTGATTCTTTATTTTAGCTTTATTGAATTGTGTTTAGAAAATATGATCCCCTTTATTCATACTTTTGCAATTTGTTTAAGCTTTCTTTATAGCTTAACATATAATCAATTTGAACTTTTGCAAATGTTTTATCAATAGTTAAGAAAAAGGTATAAACTGTTTTAATGATATATTTGCATATATATATATATATATATATATATATATATATATATATATATATCTCCACTGTCTAAATGTAATGCTATGTAGTTTGGTTCATAAAGATTCATAGTACCATCTTGTAATGAAACTCTAAGCTTTCCTGTTATATGAAGACCTTCTTTATCCTTAAAAGTAATTCTGCCTGAATTCAACTCTCCTTGATATTAATATTTGGACCTGTTTCTTTTTCTGTGTACCAGCAGGTATGTCATCGCCCATCCCTTTACTTGTAATATGTCTAAAGCACTTTGTTTGCATGAATTTTGGGAAAATCCCAAAACGCTAGTTTTGTGTTCTTTTCCAATTCCATTTATCTTTATCCATCAGTCCTATCCCACACACCACTTCAAATTCTCTCATTGCAGCCCCAGGTGCTGCAGTGGTCAGTTCCATTCAGGCTTCCATCACTTTCCTACAACTGCATCATGACAGCACCTTGAACTATTTCTCTCACTTCCAACCTCAAGCCTTCTCTGATGCCAGAGACACTCCTGAGGTTCTAACAATTATGTGACCTGTAAGAGCTAGGAAGTTAAAACCCAATGAGGCAATCCTTGATCAGTGAGGACTGGAACTCATGGATAATATATCCCTTTTCTTCCTGGGACTGATGGTTTCGAGATTTATTTCATAATAAGCAGGCCTCGCAGTGGCCAATCTCATAAAGCTCTCTTGCACTGGCTTTTCTTTCCTTTCCTGTTTCATTCCTCATCGCTCACACCTAGTCCCTGAATCATATTTCTAGATAAGCCACACACACAGGTAAGCAGTCTCAGGCTTCGTTTTTGTTAGAACTCAGGCTAAAACATTCTAAACTAATCTGCTGTCACCAAAATTCCAGGCACACCAACCTCCTGTTGCTCTTAACACACAACACTCATCCTGGGTTTTCATACGTTACATTTGCTCTTCTCTCTACCTCACACACTCTCTGCAGACTCTTGAAGTAGTGTAATTATTTAAGTATAAGTTCAAATGCCAGCTCTCCAAAGACACCTTCCCTAAGCAGTGTAGCTAAAGCAGCCACCTCCCCATCGTTGGATACCCTCTAGCCCACTTTCCTTTTAAATTTCATAAAATTACATGTAGTTTGCTTCTTTCTATTAGAGTATATGCACAATGAAGCAGGGGACTCTGTCTAATTTAATGCTTTATCCAAAGCAGTTGGAAATACTTATACAGAAATATTTGTTCAATGAATAAATTAATCCTCTAAGAAAAAAAAATTTCCTTTGAATAAAAGTTTGTCACTTTCATAGGTATTTATATGATCTTAGGTCATTGTTTCTGTTATGCTTTGTTTCACAGCTCCCTTTGTTTTCTATATCTAGATATTTCGTTTCTATTTTCTTTATTTTATGTATAGTTCAGGTGTTTCTTCCTGATAACTTAGAAAGCTTATTACCCATGTTGTGTTCTTCTGATGATTACTTTGATAACTTTTAGTAATATATCTAAGCCACTATTTCTTGGTTTCTTATATTTATAAATTACCTAGTGACTTTTGGAACAAAATAAGAAAAAAATTAACAACCATACTTCCTTCAGACACTTCTGATTTTAATTTGTTATATGTTCATTTTTTTTCTTTATTGATGTTAGGTTCAAAAAGGTCTTTCTACTATTTGAAATTCATGGCTCATTTTTCCTAAAGGAAAATAGATTTGTGAAAATGTTCTATGTGGTCTGGGGGAAAAAAAGTGTCATTTCTTTAGTATATAAAGTTTGAAGTATATTGAATTAATGAGCCTTTAAATTGTGTTACTGACATCTTCCCATGTTCATTTGTGTTGATTTTTCAAAGACTGAAAGACATGCTTTAAAATCCCCTATTATTTTTTTTCTGTTTCTTCTTGATCTAAGTATATAAAGTACTTTAAAATATTCTTGTTTGTGTTATAATTGCCTTTTACTGAGAGAGAGAGAGAGAGAGAGAAAGAGAGAGAGAGGGAGAGGGAGAGGGAGAGGGAGAGGGAGAGGGAGAGGGAGAGGGAGAGAGAGAAAGACTCAATGGTTTGTAATGCTTTTTGTGCCTTGATTTCATTTTGTCTGCTAAGAATTTGATATTCTTCTTTCTATTAGGTTCATTTCCTTGATATTTTTTTCTCAAATTTTTAACTTCTCTGGTTTTCCAATTTTAGCTTTTATGAAGTAGTTGGGTTAGAGTTTTCTTTCTGGTTTTGTTTAATGCCCTATGTTAATATTTACATTTTCATAATTGATCAATTCTCTAGGTAAATTCAAGATCCCTTTTCTCTTACTCCTCCCACTTCACTAAACACATCTTTGATAATATATTGACAAAGTCCATTTTAACAAAGGTATTTGCAAGAGTAGTTTCCTTTGGGGATTCCACTTCTCTTCTCTCTCCTGTTGTATCTGCATTAACATAAGCCTAGAGTTGCCTCCCACTTAGGAGGAGGCTTCTTATAAACCCACAGGATAGGGAATTTGGAATGAGCAGTTTTGATAAATTGTGCTCTACCTTGAAGGGCAACATTCTTTTTCCTTTGATGTGTTTATCTGTAAGTTATATTTTCATTAAATTGAAAAAGTGTGGTTAAAGCAAATGAATTAATATACCAGGAATATAATGGTGAAGGAGTGAGTTGGGCAAGGGAGGAAATATAGTTTGTTTCTGCTTTAGATCTCAAACTCATTTGCCAGTTTGAGAATGTGTCTTTTCTCTCCATGTGGTCTAGCTCAGCTCAGCATATGACTACTCTGGAATCTGGAGCCCAAATTTCCTTTAGAAGAAAAATCATTTTTTTTTCTTTTGCATCTCTTTTGTAGATCTGGCATGGTGTTAGGTGACTGATCAAGAATTAATTGAATTTTGCTTTTTTTCCTTGGGTGTCTAGCCCTTTTGGAAACTTCATATTTTAAAAGGGTAATTGGACTGGACTAAAGATTTCCAGAGTTCTCTAGCAATTGCTACCAAAATTCATCAAAAGTTTACTCTAATCAACCGTTCTAATATTGTATCAAATTGAAGAACTTTTAGTTTTATGCCTGTCCTTCAAATTTAGTGGGTTTTTGTGTTTCAGAATACTGTGTTCTGGATTCTCTTTTCAGCATTACACAAGTGAAAATAGCATTCTGAAAGCTTTTCCTTACCAGCTTTATTGAGATATAATTGATGTGTAACTGTGTAAGTTTAAGGTTTACAACTGTGTTGATCTGATACATTTATATATTGCAAAATGATTACCACATAAGGCAGCTAATACCTCTATCATGTCACATAATTACCATTTCTTTTTTGTAGCAACAACATTTAAAATCTACTCTCTTAGCAACTTTCAAGTACATAACACAATATTGTACTTGAAACTATAATCACCATGCTGAATATTAGATCCTCAGAACTCACTCACCTTCTAACTGAAAGTTTCTTCCCTTCAACCAATCTCCCAATTTCCCCCACCACCAAGACCCTCGTAACCACAATTCTACTCTGTTTTCACAAATTTGGCTGTTTTAGATTCCATAGATAAGAGATATCATATAATATCGATCTCTCTAACTAATTTCACTTAGCATAATGTCCTCAAGTTTTATTTATGTTGTTGCAGAGGACAGGATTTCCTTCTTTTTCTTAGCTGATTAATAGACTATACACACACACACAGTCTATTAATTTGTTTAGTTTGTATAGTCTATTTATATAGTCTATTATTTTATTTCTTTTCTATTGATTTGTATATGTTCTTATATATATAGTACATCTTTATACATTCTTCCATTGTAGGATGCTTATGAATAGTCATTATGGCCATTATGAATAATGCTTCAATGAACATGTGGATGCAGACTTCTCTACAAAATAGTGATATTATTTTTTCAGATAAGCACCAAGATATGGAATAGCTGAATCATTTTTTGTTGAAAGCCTCTCTTTTGCTTTCTCAAGGTGATGCTACAGCTCAAATTCGTAGTACTTCTTGGCCTGCAGACACTGGCCTGCTTTCTACATGTGCTCCTTAACCTTCTATCAAAGTTCACTCTTGCTGCTGCCCTCAGGACCACTCACAGCAGCAGGCCCCAGAGTGGGGGACTTGTGAGAGAAACACTGGGACATTTTCAGTGCAGAATAGTCAGTCAGGGGAATCGCTGAAGTGAGGCTTTTCCAGGGCCTTATGGATGGGCCTCCTGATGGAGTCGACAACACAGTCATCAGGAACTAAGTCCTTTTAATGCCCTCTGAGAATCTTACATGTCACTTTGCCAGTCTCCTCACTCTCCCTAGACATGGAACATACTCTAGATGATGCAAGAGAGAGATAAGAGAGAGAAACGAGTCTCTTCAGCACTGTCCTGGGGACGTCAGACACTTCACTCATCCACTCTTCTTTTCCCTTGGGGGAGATATTGCTGGCAGAGAAGATGGCTTTTGGTACTAAACTGTACTTAGGGGAGGAGTGATGAGGACAAAATAAAGCTATTTCTCTTACCCACTCCAGTGGATCCAAACTTGTATTATTTTCTTCCAATGGAGTGCTGAAATTTCTCCTCTGGGAACTGGACATTCACAAAGGCTCTCTCATCCATGGGTTATTGCCCAACTCAGTGTTCTCTCAGACCATGGCTGAGAGGAGCTGGAATCACTTCACGGGCTACTACGGAGTACACAAGTGGGCCCAAGGTTTGTATGCCCATTGCTGGATGCACAGGTAGTCAAGACTTCTCCCAGGTCTCCTGATGTATGAGTGCTGGATCCCACAGCTCCCATAAAGGCACTTTCGCTCATGGATGTATATACCAAAGTTTTGTTGTTGGTGAGGGAACCAAAATGAGAGATGTCTTATGCTACTATGATGGAGATATTGTCCCCAAGTGTAATCATGGAAGAAAGAAAAATATAGTTCCAGAATATTTAACAAATAAAAAATCGGGTTTTTATAATAAAGAGACACTAAGTTACTGTTTAAAATCTGTGAGATTCTTAAATGTCATCCATAATACTTGGGTAGCAGCTCTGTGTGTTCTCTACTTTGATGTCATTTATTTGAATGATATCAAAAAGCTCCAGTGCCCTGATATTATTATTCAAGTAAAACTTTATATAATTTAACATTTGATACATTACATTAACTTACATTATTTATAAACAGAAGCTGGTTTGCCTTGCCCTGGCATATATACATAATATACATAGTGAAGTTAACAGCCCATTGCACAAGAAGCATGAGCTGTCCCAATACCCAAGCAAGTCCTCCACAGGCTGACAGTATGAGGTATTTCATAAAATATTTATTTTCCTTCAAAAAACAGCAGAGCTGAACTCATACGGTGACCTAGCTTTGTTTTATAGTACTTTTTCAATCCAGATATTTAGATTTCCCTTTTCTCCACTAACCTTTACTCAGTTTTTTTTTTACAGCTCTTCTGTGTGCATGTGTATGTATGTGTGTAAGCACACATGTACTAGTGCATGAGGTCTTAATCCATCTTCCCTCTGTCTTCATTCGATCTATTCTATATTTTTTTTTAAAAAAAGTACTGTATCTGTCCAGTAAATTCAAGAAGGAAATATTCTCTTGTGTGTTTAGTAAGAATATATTTTTACAACCATGTTAACTGAGTACTAAAAAATTGTAGTTCATAGTGAGGTGGGGATCAAAGTATCTACAGCAACTCTTAATAGATTCTGATAGAAAAAGTAAATTCACTGTGGAGAGAAAGCTATGTTTTTTAAAGAAGGAGTAGATAGTGAAAAAAGAATGTGTCTTTGCTTTTTTATTTAAAAGAAATGTGTCCAAAAATATAATTGATTATAGCACACACTGGAATAAAGTTAGTCAATTATTCTAGGCTTTTTTCTTATTTTTCTATTTCCCAGTAAAATCCCTTTACCATTCTGAAATATATTTAAAATGATATAAGAAATTAAATATAATTTACCAGAATTATCAATTGATATAAAATGGTAAAATTCTGGACCATGAGCTCCCATCAAAAATTTTACAATTATTGGCTTCTGGTCAGGAAGGTGTAGGTAAATTCCATGTTTACCTCCTCTTACAACCACTTTAAAAAAAAAAAAAAAAAACTAAGCTAAAGAAAAACCATCATTGAGAACTGCCTGAAGTCCAGCTGAACAGAAGTCCTATAACTTAAAATACACAGAACGAGCCATGTCAAGATTAGTAGGAGAGGTGGAAACACAGAATGGGCTGCTCGTACCCATCCATATATGGTGGTTAAATATCAGGAGGGATATCTTGGTTGTGGAGGCCTCTCCTGAAGAATGAGAGGTTCCAGCCCCACACCAGGCTCTGGGGTGGTTCCTAGGGATCCAATTCTAGCGAGAGAACGCTCCAAAACTTCTGGCTATGAAAAAGTAAAGATTGTGGCCGAGTGAGATGGAGGGCTGCTGGAGTCCCAGGCACTCCTCTTAAAAGCCCAATGCACTAACTTACTTAGTTATGTACTCACTCTGAACTCCAGTGTTGAGACAGTGGCTCAAATGGCACCAGGGATGTACAGGATGAAACTGAATTATCTGATGTAAGGGTGAGGGCTGAAGGGACAGCTTTCTCCCAGACAGAAATGCTGGAAGAAGCCACTGTTCCTTTGTTGAGCCCTTCCAAACCCAGCATGCAGACACAGGCTAGAATCATATCTGAGTCTCCTTCAACCTGTCCCTGGTGATTTCCTGAGACTCTACCCCACCCAACTTTTAGGTCCACCAAAGCTGGATTTTTCCACCCAGCCTGTCTTGGGTCATGCCGAGGGCTTCCTAAAATCTCTCAAAGGTTCACAAACCCTAAACAAGTAGCATCTTGTCTTGATGTGCTAAGCAACGCTAAGCTAGGTACTAGTGGCAGCAAGCCTCAGCTTACAACGTAGCTTCCCCCAGGCACCTTCAAGCCCATCACAAGGCAACAATCTTCAAATTACTCTGTAGCTCATAGCAGGTGGCCCTGGGTGAGGCATAGGTAGTGACTGATCTTAGACTATAATAGAATACCTCCCAAGAGGCCCTAGAACCAACAGACCAGTGGCCAGCTTCATATTACAGCAAAGCATTACCCAAAGGACAATCTTCATAAGCACCAGAGTCATGCTAAAGCAAATCCTGCTCTGTAGTTTCAGCCCCTGCATAACAGCTCCTCCTCTGTAGTCATAGCCAGTCCACAAAACCAATCATCTCAAGGGTTAAAACCTCTCACTGACATGCCAATAGCAATCAAAGCTCCACTACAACAGGAGAACATATACAATACATACAAGGGACACACCTGGAGCACCCAGTTCAAGTAATCAGGTAGACTTCACCACTGGGCTCCAAAGGACACCCACTACTTAAGTTCAGTCTACTAAGCCAAGAGACATAGCAGCCTTACTTAATATATAAAATCAAAGGAGACAGAGAGACAGCCAAAATGAAGAGACAAAGAAAAATATCCCAAATGAAATAACAGAACAAAACTCTGGGGAAAAAAATAAACAAAATAGAGACAACAATCTACCAGATGCAGAGTTTAAAACACTGGTTATAAGGATTCTCAGTGAACTTAGGGGAAAAGTAGATGAACTCAGTGAGAAGTTTAATAAAGAGATAAAAAATATAAACATGGAAATAAAAAACATAAAAAAGAACCAGTCATAATTGAAGAATACACTCAGTGAAATGAAAAATAGTTAGAATCGACAGTAGATTAGATGAAGCAGAGCAACGAATCAGCGATTTCTAAAACAAGAAAGCAGAAAGAACCCAGTAAGAACAGCAGCAAGAAAAAAAATTTGAAAAATGAGGATAGTTTAAAGGGCCTCTGTGATGATATCAAGCATACCAACATTTACACTTTATAGGCACCGGAAAGAGAAGAGAGTGCAAGGAATTGAAAACCTACTTGAAGAAATGATGGAAAACTTCCCCCACCTAGTGAAGGAAATAGACATACATGCCCAGGAAGTGCAGAGTCCCAGACAAGATGAAGCCAAAGAGGCCCACATTGAGACGCATCATATTTTAAATGCCAAAGGCTAAAGACAAGAAGAGAATCTTAAAAGAAGCAAGAGAAAAACAGCTACCTACAAGGGAGCTTTCATGAGACTGTCAGTTAAATTCTCAAACTTTCCAGGTCAGAAGGGATTGACACAAAATATTCAAAGTAATGAAAAGTAAGGACCTACAGTCAAGATTATTCTATGCAACAAAGCTATCGGAATCAAAGGACAGATAAATTGCTTCTCAGATAAGAAACTAAAAGAGTTTATCACCACCAAGCCAGTATCACAAGAAATGTTAAACAAACTTCTTTAAAAAGAAAAACTTTAAAAGATTAAAACTATCAATAATAAAATGGCAATAACTATACATCTATTGAAAATTTCTTTAAATATAGATTAAATACTCAAATCAAAAGATAAAGTTGCTGAGTGAATAAGAAAACAAGACCCTTACATATGCTTCCTACAAGAGGCTCACTTTAGATCAAAAGACACACACACAGACTAAAAGTTAAGGAATGGAAAAAACATATTTTATAAAAATGGAAACAAAAACAGCTGGGTTAGCAATACTTATACCAGACAAAATAGACTTTAAAACAAAGGCTATAACAAGAGACAAAGAAGGACCCAGCAATTCCACTTCTGGGTACCCAAAGAAATTCAAAACACTACTTTGAAGGGTCATGTGAATCTATATGTTCATTGCAGCATTATTTACAATAGCCAAAATAGTAAGGTAATCTGAGTGTTCATCAGTGGATGAATGGATAAAGAAGTGGTACAAACAATGACATATTACTGAGCCATATAAAAACAATGAAATCTTGCCGTCTGCAACAATATGGATGCATCTAAAGGGTACTGTGCTAAGTGGAGTATGTAAGACAGAGAAAGACAAAGGCCATATGATTTTACTTATATGTGGTATCTAAAAAACAAAATAAAGAAGCACGCAAAAGAGAAACAAACTCATTAATACAGAGAACATTTTGGTAGTTGTCTGATGGGAGAAGGGTTGGGGGAGCTGGGTGGAAAAGGTGAAAGAATTAAGAAGTGCAAATTGGTAGTTACAAAATACTCATGTGGATGGAAAGTATAGCATAAAGAATTAGTTGATAATATTGTAATAACTATATATAATGTTAGATGGGTACTAGATTTATCAGGGTAATCATTTCATAAGTTATGTAAGTGTCTAATCACTATGTTGTACACCTAAAACTAATATAATATTGTACATCAACTATAATTGAGAAATAAAAAAATAATTTTAAAAAAGAAAAAAATTATTCAATCATTTATGAAAATTTCACAAGGGTTTTTCATAATACATTAATAATTTGTAATGATTTGGCCTCTGCTATGTAAAATTTGTTAAACTGTCAGGATGACTGCTTACCTGATTGTTAATTACTCTCTTTATATGAAACACTCAATAAATGTAGTTTTTCAGTGATTTGCTCTCCTTGAAATTATGATAAATGAATTTAGAGTTATTTTATATTGCTAAGAAATTTTCTTTAAATATTTAAAGCTCATTCAATATATTTTCTCTAAAAATTAGAAGACTTATTAAAATATTGAAAATAGAACAAATCAAAATTATCTTGTATTTTTTTTTTTAGTTATACAAAAAGTACATAAAAGTGGAGTTTCCCAATTATTGGGTTTTTCTCCACAGAATTAACTAATGTTAACAGCTTTCAAAAAAATTTCTGTCAATTCTAGAATAATGCTTTTCTGTTTGTATGTATTAGTTAAATAAATGAGATGAATCTCAATCTTAATGGTTATTTTGTGACAATTTTGCTAGGTAATATATTTTAGAAACCTTGGGGATACTTTTGATTGCTATATAGTGTGTTATAATATGGATTAACTTATATTCATTTAATCATTCTCTCACTGATAACCTGAAAGTTACTTTTAGTTTTTCACTATTAAAAATGATGTCACAAATAACATGTTCATGCATATATTTTTCTTTTTACCTGCGAATGTTTCTGCATTATAGAATTGAAAATGTAGACTAGCCGGGACAACAGGTAGGTAAATTATACATTGTGTAAGGTTTTTTCAAATTTCCTTTCGATAAAATTTAGATGATTTCTTTGGGGTCTACTACCTAATCATGGTACTATGGTGTCTCAGGTTCTATGGATGTTTAAAATTATTCTATTTCTTTTTTTTTTATTGACCAAAGAGTCTATCTATTCACTAAGTAAATATGTTACTTATTATTCACATTCTCCTTATCTTTAATTGGGCCTATTTTATACATAAATTTTACTAAGTGTGTTAAAGTCCTTTTACTGTAATTATGGACTCTAGTTTCTACAAATTCTTCTATATTTCATTTTTATTTTTTGTTAAATTATTTTTGTTCTATTTTTCCTCTCCTTTTTTGATAATTATATATTTTATATCTATTCTTTCATCATTATCTCTATAAGTTTTTTTTATTTAACAAATATCCATTGAGCTTTAACTATTGCCAGTTTTCTTGCTTCCAGTAAACAAAAATGACAAAATCCTTATCCTCGTACATTCATATTCTACTAGAAATTCATATTTCTATATCTAAAAAGGCTGTAGATATATATGAATTACATAGTGTGTTAGATAGTGATACATGCCATGCATTAAAGCAAGTGGGAAGTACTGGGATCAAGTGTAAGTAGCATTTTCAAAGAAGGTCCAATGCAGCTACCTGCAGGGAGAACCTTCTAAGGAGAAGAAACCAGTGCAAAATTCCTGAGGTTGGAGCAGGCCTACCTAGCATGTACACGGAATAGCAGTGAGACCAAGAAGAATAGAGAAAAGTAACCAGCAGCAAGTAATAAGAGCTGAGGTATAACTCATAAGATGCCAAAATGCTAAGGACTTCATGTTTTACTGAAGTTGGATACACATTTAAGAACTGAAGGAGTGTAAGATATTTTTAATTAAACACAAACTTTTTTTAAAAAACTGCATTTCACTGTAATCACTGCATTGTATAAGATGCTTGTTGTAGTGTGCATGGCAAGTATACACAAACACACCATGAATCTAGTCAATGTCAACAAATTATCCAGTTTTAATGATTTTTTTTCTGCACACTAACATGACATGGAATGTATTTTTAAAAATAATTTTGAGAGGCTGCATGATTACAGTGATATCTATATAAAATGTAACTGTCAAATAAATTAAAATATTTGTTTCCACAGGACAAGAATAACAAGTGTTGGAGAGGTTATGAGCATAAAGGAACCCCCATACGCTGCTGGTGGGAATGCAAATTGGTACAACTGCTTTGGAAAACAGTATGGAGTTTTCTTCCAAAACTAAGAATTGAATTACCATACAATTCAGCAATCCCTCTCCAGGATATTTACCCCCAAAAAACCTGAAAACATTTATCTGCAAAGATATATGCACCCCAATGTTCATAGCAGCAGTATTCACAGTGACCAGAACATGGAAGCAACCAAAGTGTCCTATAATAGAGGATTGAAAGAAGATATGGTACATATATACTATAGAATATTACTCAGCCATAAGAAAAGATGAAATACTACCCTTTGTAACAACATGGATGGAGCTTGAGATAATCATGCTAAGTGAAATAAGTCAAACAGAAAAAGTTGAAAACCACATGATACCGCTCATATGTGTGATATAAAACTGAAAGCAACAAATAAACATGACAGATTCATGAACATAGACAGTGGGTTAGTGGTTGCCAGAGGGAAGGAGGTGAGTAAAGAGATAGAGATAAAAGGGGTCAAATATTTGGTGACAGGAGGAAACCTAACTCTGGGTGGTAAACACACAATGAAATACATATACAACTTACTGTTGAATGTTACACTTGAAACATTTGATTTTGTTAATCAATGCCACCCCAATAATTTTTAATAAAAATAAATTAATTAAAAAATAAAATAAAATACCTATTTCTGAAATTATGGTATAATTAAATTATGTTTCTGGTTTTAAAAATAAATAAAAATTAGTTTTGTTATTTTCAGCAGAATATTGGTGCAGAACCAAATGAAGATGCAAAAGCTAGTACTATAAGAAGGTAAAGAAAAAAGGATTGTAAAAAGTACATCATAAATGTCACAATAACTGGCAGTTGCAATTTGCTACAACAAAGGAAAATTAAAAAGCTGTTTAGAAAAAACTATGTTTGGAACACCTATGTTATCTGAATCTACTTTTTCAACCATGAATTTTATAAAATATAAATGCATATTAAGTCATTCTAATGAAAATTTAGTATTCAAATTAAGATGTGGGCTTTAACTGTAAAATACTGAATTTCAAAAATTTAGTAAAAATAAAAATGTATAAAATAGTTTATGAATAATTTTTGTATTTATTATCTGCTGAAATGATAGTATTTTAGAAATATTTGCTTATTTAAAATATAAAATAATTTCACTTGTTTAAAATGTAGCTAGAAATATTTAAATTATACGTGTGGCTTGCATTGTATTTTTATTGGAGAGTACTGGTCTAGATCATAGATCATATCACTTTGTGCAGGGGTGTCTTGTGTAGAGCAGGATATTTAGCATTTTGGGAACTTGTTTATTAAATGAGGAAGAACCTTCACCTCATTTCAACAACCAAAAAGCCTTCCACCTCCAACTGAGAACCACTGTTTACATTGTTCTCAAATATAATGTTCTCATTGTTTACAAATGTATGAGAATTCCCACATCTAGCGCCCACAGGCAGAGCATTCATTTAGTTTAGAATAAGGTCTTAAGTCTTAGGAGGTTTAACTTAGATAATTATTATACACTGAGAATGTCATAGTAGAGGAAAAGCTCTGATTGACCAGTTCCTTAATCAATTGCACCAAGAATTTTCCAGTGGTCCCTGCCTGTGAATATTGATTGACATTGAGCTTAAATTTTTCTAGTATTTTGTGACTTAAGATATGCTTTTTTTTTTCCTACTGCTTTCTTTGATATGCTGCATGAAACTACTGCTGCTGGATTTTTTTCTCTATCAATCAAATTCTATTTTTTATCACCAAAAAATTTCTCAAAAGAATTTCTCAGAACTCCTCTAGTAGGTTGTATTATTACTCTCATGGCATTACTCTTTTCGTGGCTTATTTATAAAGGGAAAGTTGATGAATGTGCTTAGTGTAATATATAAATTCTTTTCTAACTACTAATTTTTGGCATGTAGTGAAGTTGTAAAATTTTTGATATTGTTTCGTTGTGGCCACCTTGCTAACTCTTACTTCTGCTATATTTGTCACCTGATTACTCTGGGTTTTCTTGAGAAATAATCACACCAACTACAAACAAAATAATTTTCTCTATTTCTAATAGGGAACTTTCCCCCCTAATATTATTGTACTAGATAGAACTTCCCACGTAGCTGATAACAATGATGACAGAAGGCAACTTTGCCTTCATCCTGGCTTTCAACAGAGGTTGCCTTCTGGATATCTGAAGGCCAGATTCAACTCATGAATGTCTTATTAAGCCTTCTCAACTTTTAAAATTTTAAAGCTAAATCATAGATATGGGCTTTACTCTCCAGTTTGTCACAGTGCTGACCACTCTCTATTGCTTTATACCACCAGATCGATTTCTCTTATTTATGTTATCTATCACCTGAATGAAGATATTGAAAATGTTTTCTTAATTGACTCTTTTAATCACGAAGGATGATGTTGCCTTAAGATCAATTTTATTTTCAAATTAGTTTTATTATCTTATTACAAAAATAAAAGATATAAAAGAATTTTTAAAATATAGACAAGTAAATTCATGATAATTCAAATTGGCACGCTCTCTCTCCTTCTTCCTCCCCTCTCTCACCTTGCACTCTCACTCTCTCCCTCAAACTCTAAAATATTTTTATAAACATAGGTACATCCTCTCTTTCTTTATCCCTTCCTCTATTCTTAGAGTCATCTGTTCATTTACTTATATGGTCAATGAGTACATCTTAAGTCCTAGAAACCATTGTATGTATAAAGGTAAATGATGATAGGGTGGATAAAAAAGGTGGAGCTTAAGGTCAGGAGATGGATATAGAGAAGTAATCAGGCAATTATAACAGATTGTGATAGGTCATGACAGAAGAACTATGTAGCCTTATGTAAGTTAAAAAAAAGTGGCAGACAACATAGTTTAGTTTTGGAAATTAGGAAATGCTATCTATAATATGTAACATTTAAATGAAACCTTAGGTATACAGAAGAAAGCGATGGCAGCATCAAAAATATATGTAATTTTAACACATTAGTGCATAGTGCCAGAATGTACCTTTTAAATCACTAGAGAATGTGCAAGATGATTTAGCCGCTGAGTCAATAGTATTGAGCAACATGTGCCAGTTTCAAGATAAAAATGTTTTCTCTCTTGCTTTGATTTGAATTTTTTGACTACTAAGTAAGATTGGATTTATTTATATTTCTTCATTATCTTTATATTGCTCTTCCCAAATCCTCTGTATCCTCAAAATAAAAATTTTATGGTAAGTAAAATTCTCTCAATATTTAATCTATTCATAAGATATTTTCTCTATATCTTGGCTCTATCAACCTTAAATATATTGGAGTTCAAAGCTGGTGTGTACTTTCTTTGATTTCTAAATGTGTTTTCCAGGCTCCCTCATTCCTACCACAAACTCCTCTGTTCTTTGAAGCTCGTTCCATTCAGCGTCATGAACTCATCACCGCTCTAACTCAATAACCATGCACTTCCTTTATTTGTCTCCAACTCACCTTCTTTCCCTTCTCACCAAGTTTTACTAATATCTTATCTGGTAACTCAAATGGTCTTTGGATGGTCCAAATGACACAACAGCTTCTTAGAACTTAACCCCAATATCATCTCCTTTTTTCCTTTCTCTCTTTTTTGGCTCATTTTGCCTCCAAGTCTTTGGATCTTGTTATTTCCTACAGGTGTCTTTCTCAAAAACAAATGTCTCAAATGCCAATATAATATTTTTCTCTGAGCAAAATTTCCTTTTAGTCAAGTGTTCTCGAGTTAAACCCTGAATTCTCAAGTCCTCTATATAATTTTATTTCATCAAGGACCTCTCACTGAATCCCCATTTCTCTTAATTATTTCATTCTCTCCCTTTACTTTTACATGCCACATTCTATCCTTTAACCACTAGACTATAATCCATTGTTATGTTCCTGGAAGTTAAAATTATATATGTATATAAAGTAAGGTAAGGTATCACAGAAAATGTATTTAATTATTGAGTTGCAAGTGGGTTTTTCCTCCTCAAATTCTGTATATATTGCTGCACTGATATCCTGCCTTCGATGTTGCAGAACTGAAGACTGAAGACATGTTATTTTATTATTTGGGGGGAAAATAGGGTTTCTTCTTAAATCCTTGTAGTTTATCTTTACTTTGTCCTTCAAAATCTAAATGTGTTCTCCATGAAATATCTATACTTGAGTTTCTTTTCGCTGACTCTAGAATATATTGAGCTTACCCAATCCACATATACCAGCCTTCAGAAAAGTATTTTTTTCATTTGAATTCACTGAATTATTTTACTTTCATTAGAATTGATTAAATTACATGTTCCACTCTCCTTCAGGTACCTGTTGTTTATAGTTTATGCCAGCCATCTCAACTTTTTTTAGTTTATTATTTTCCTCTTTATCTTTTTCCTTTTAAATTCTTGATGTTCTTTTCAAGTTATCCTCTACATCCCTGACTTATTTTTCTATAGCTTCAATTCTTTATAGTTTAAAATATGGATTTTATTCCTGTCATTAGATTTTTTTTTTCCCTGAGGCCAGTCTTTGTTTGTCATTATCCTTTCTTATAATTCTTGCTTTTTCATCACCCTTTCTTTTCTAACAAATGTTGGCTTCTCTTTTATAGACATAATGCTTTTTTGTATGCTCTGAAGATCCTAAGCACTTGCCAAAAAAAATGACATCTGGACCTTTCAGTAGATCAACTACAAAAAATCATCTCCTCTTTTGGAGCTTCTGGATACTTTCCCCTTTCCTCTGTTCGGTGGTAGCTTTCCTCATGCACATGGGAGATTTCTACTCACTCTCTTCAAATAAAGCAAAGCCATATCCAGTAAATTGCCTGTCTCTCTCCCTGCATATGCACTTGGATTATTGCAATATCTTTTTCAGGTCACAGATGACTGAAAATTTGATGAGCTTCTCTCTAAGCCCAATGCACAATTTCTAACAGAATTTGGTCCAGCAAACGTCTGTGGGAGTTTTCATTTCTTAGATCCTTGACAATGAAAACTCATAGAAAAAAAAATTAAACTAAAACTTGATTTCTGGTATAAACTGTGAACAGACCTTCTCTGTCACTGTCCTTGTTTCTCTACATAGAGCACTTTTTATTTGGGGGTGGAGGGAGACCAAACTACACCTCTCAAGATGAAATGCACTCCTCCTCAATATCTTTTAATTTACCAGTCTGTTGTGTACTTACAGTTGCTCTGTAGATATTGAAAGCTATACATTAAAGCTCCCCAGAAATAGAAGCTAAAAAAACTTAAAGGTTTCCTAAAAGCTGTGCATTTTGTGCCCTTTTCACAGAAATTGTTGATTAACTCTGTACTCTAAAGGTCACTTAAATCAACTTTTTAAGATGACTGTTCTAAAATATTTTAAAACCAATCAATTTTCTTCCCAGAAAAAAATAGGCTTTCTTTTCTATATCTAATAACAGTCTGTGGCATGTACCAGACAAGAGAAAAATGCAGCTGTGTCCATTTCAAAAATATTTCTGTTGTTGGGTAAAAATAGTAATATTAAATAATAATGATAGTAAAAATACTAGAGATGCACTTATTATCCTTTCCCTATAACTTTCCACAAATAAGTTTATAGAAAACTCCAGTATTTTTAACCTTAAAGGTGGTTTCTAGACCATATGGCCCAATGCACTAATTTTGCAAATGAAGAAACTGAGAAACAGGAAAAATTATTTGTACAAATTTGGACATCAGCAGAATTGACACAGAACTCATTTTTCAGAGTCCCCATTCAGTTCATTTTTCATGAAACCATTCTGCTTCTTGTCTGCTTATTACTACAATGGGCAGGGCTTTTCTTACCTTCCTGTCTTCATGGAGACAGCAGGAGCCCTCAGGCCTGAGTAACAACTGTAAGAATAATGCAACTGTTATCAAGTCTGTCAGTTTCTACTTTTTCAGACTATTATCAAATACACTGCCAGATGAAGTTCTTCGTGGATATCTACTTTCAAATAAAAATTACTTTCTTCAGTGTCTCAGAAATTGCTCAATAAATTATGCCAAAGAAAGTATTTTTCCCTTCTTTTATCTCCAGATTTTTGTTGATGAACATTTGAAATCTGTGATACCTGGCCGATACTAGCCCCTCATTTTGGGTCGTTGGTCAAAGGCACAAGCTCACGATCTTTATGAACTGATGAGAATTTTACAAGAGTGACAAAGTTGTAAAATCATTTAAAGTTCTGAGTTAATTCTTTCTGTCCAAGAGGATAATATAGGAGCTTATAGTGCGTCTAAAATACATAAATCTGTGTAAAGAACATTACAAATCTTATTCATTTTCCATCTTCTTTTCTTACTCATAATAAAGTGGAAAGAGCAAGGAGTAAGGGCACCATGGCCAAAATGATGTGAATTCAAATCCACAAGTCATAGCTATAGTATTTTGAGAGGATTACTTAAACCTTCAGTTGAGGTCTCTCACCTATAAATGAAAGTAATAGCCCCACCTCAAGAGTACTATGATTGCTGTTCATGCTAAATCAAGAAGATATTATATGTAAAGCTCCTAGTCCATGCCTGTAGCATGAGTGTTTGACAAATGTTACTTCCTTTCTACTCTATGAAGAATTCACAAAAGCCAGTCATAAGCAGTGTTAAACACATACTGATGTCCCTTCCAATACATAAGTCTTTGAATTGAATATGCTCCTACCTTTTTAATCACACATGAATTTATTTTCTCTTATCTCTTTATACATGCATTCTTTCAATATTTTTGAATTCTTACTATGTATCAGGACTGTTTCAGGCATATGGATTAAATTAATGAACAAAACAGACAAAATCCCTGATCTCATGAAGGTTACATTCTGTGAAAAAGAGAGATAATAATAAAAATAATAAGCATGATAGAAACCAGTAAATGCTATGTAAAAGAAACCATCACAGATAACAAACATGTGGAGTACACAGAGGCTGTCTTTTCATTTTAAATGCAGAGAGAGAGAGTTAAGCCTCATGTTAAAGGAGATAAGGGATTGAGCCATCCAGGTATTCAGATATCTGGGGAAAGAGTGTTTTAGAAAGAGGGAACAACCAGTGCAAATACCCTATGGTGGGATAAAGAAAAAAAAAAAAGTCGAAGTGGCTGGATCCAAGTAAGCAAGAGGTAGAATAGGAGGAGATGAGGATAAGGGGAAGGAAAGTAGCAAAGCAAGTAGTCAGATTTACATGGTATTTATATTATTTTCTTTAGCTGCGGTATTTGAAACACTAAATCAAAGATAGATTGGCATACTGTGATACAGTAGAAAGAACACATAGGCTTAGCATCTGGTTCTCTCATCATTTACTTATATGAACTAGTCCAAGTCACACATCTGTATCTTAGAGCCTTTGTCCCTAAAATGAGAAGGATCTTAGATTAATGAATCAATAAGTCTAAATTGGTCCAGTCTTGGGAAACCATACAAATTTTAAATCTCTAAAGAAATAAATGAGAAACTAAGTAAATATTCTCAAGTAGGTGGCTTGGAGCACTAAGCCAAAATCTTAAATTTCTATCTCTTTTCTCTTTATCAATCTTGTTTTATCACCCAAAAGTGTGAATCAGAGATGCCAGGGCTTTATTGATTTTAATTTAAAGGTCACATCTTTTTTTGAAAAAGCAATGTGATTGGAACTTTTGGTGTTTTCTTTATATTTATCACAGCTTAAAGGCCTTCACAAAAGTTAGAAAAGTAGTGAAATAAAAAAGCATGTGATTTTAGTCACAATCTTTGAAAAAAAATATTCATTAAGAATGAAGAGAAATGATACATTAAAAGTAACATCTTTTTTTCTTAATTTATTTTTTTTTTTACTTTATTTTAAGGGTACTAGATTGCCCAAGAAAATGGTGTAAGATATTATTTCACATATTATCTCTGAAAATCTAACTCTCAGACAGCTCTGGCCTTTGCCTAAGAAAGTACTAATCACATAATTCGAGATGTTTAAAAATAGTAAATGATCAATGTTTGGCTCCTATTCTAAGTAACAAGAGCAATTATTTTGAGTTTTTTTTTTGTTATTTTACATCTTAACACTTTCAGGGGAAATATTTTTATTTTTTTATCAGTCAGAATGGACTAGATTATATTCTAGTAACAAATAAGTCCAAATTCCTGTGGTTTAACACAAGTTAAATTCTCTTCATAGTTTTTAAATCCCTGATTCACATGAACAAAAGTTTTTTCCCCCTTATTTATGCTAAATGTCCATCATAGGTCAGCAGGTCACTCATATCATAGAGGTCATCAGGCTACTGAATTCTCATTCTTTATAAATGCCCTCCAAATTATCAAGGCAGTAAAAGAGAATGTGTTGGATCATACTCCAACTCTTGAAACTTCCCTTGGAAATAGCACATATAATTTCTATTCACTTTTCATTGGCCAAACGAAGGCACATGGCCAAACCTAACTTCCCCTTCTGGCAGGGGGAGGAAAACTCTGAAAGGCATGTCTCTCAGCCTTTCTCAGGACTACAAAGAGCATTAAGTAATTTTATCTCTGAGATTCCTGCTCTTGGTGTCCATTCTGGCATTCTAGATTCTTTAGCTCTCAGAGAGTCATTTTGCATAAACCTCAAATTTGAGGTGGAATGGAACTAAATGAAAGAAAAAAAAAAAAACAGGAAGCCTGGTGGGAATCAGAGGCTAGAAATCTCTGAATGAATAGTTATTACCCAAGTTAACTCAATGGCCTGACATTCTACAGCAACAAAGTCTCCAAGGCTTCTATACAATTACCACACTCTTGTTCACCATTGATGTTTCCTCTTCCCCCAGGGTAAGCTGTTACTCCATGTCTTCAAATTGTTTTGGGGACGCTACTGTCAATTGTCATTTATCAAACTCAATTATGTAGAAAAACATTTTTTAAAAGGCTTAAAAAGCATTCTCCGATAAGCAGAGTAAATCACACAAAATATTAACACTAAATTTAATCACGGAAGAAACAGTTGCAGCTTCTTCACTCACTGCCTATTTGTCTTCTTTTTCCTTCCCAGTTGTAATAAATGTTATTTGTGAATTCCCAGACAGCATGTTCATTTATAGATTGCCTCTTCACCATTCAGAACCCAATTGTTTAACAACTGAATCCAGGTTTTCTTTTGAGAAACCTCCATTCCAAATTCTCAGCCATGTAGTTTCCGCAAGATCCATCCCAATGCCAGTCCCGAGGTGGACCCTAATTAACTTGAACCAGTCAGTGTGTTATCTCTTTTCCCTGACTGCAGTGACTGTTTTAGGAGGGCATGAGTCACAATTTCTATCAATGATACAATAGGAGACTTAGGGGGAAAAAAGTTTCTCCCTTCTCCTTTAGGAGCCACCATGAGAGATTAGATCCTCCAGATAGTCTGAAGAGAACATGGGAGTTCTGGGAAAGCTTCAGCCATGTTGTTTCTATGAGTCAGCCTGAAAGCAGCCCTGAAAGGGAGGAGGGCACAGTCAGGAGAACCTCAGAGAACTGCGCCTGCAGCCCCTGCCACCTGCAAACCCCTAAATCTATGATTGGACATATCCAGTGTATGAATAAATGAACTTTCTTTATTGTTTAGGTCAATTTTGTTTGCGTTTCTATCATTTGGAACCAAATGTTTCTTGATCATGGCATTATCACATACATAGAGAAGAGGCAGTAAAAAAAGATGCCCACCAGTCCAGTGAGAGGAGTTCATAAGAATATAAACCTTAGCTGAGACCTAAGAGAAGATGTCACAAAGAGAAGAAAAACACAGAACTAAACTAGCAAAGAGAAGAAAAACACAGAACTAAGCTGGGACCTTGGAGACCTCCGTGAGAGTCACAGCTCTTCTGGGTCTCCATGCATAAAAGAGTTTAGCTTCACAGCCCTCAGTATTTTAATCTGTAAAGGAAAGAAACTGTATTTGATAATTTCTTAGATTCTTCACAATTTTTAAAATTATATTAATTTATTAATAGTAGAAAAAATATATATAATAACTAGAAGGGACCATTTCAGGTAATGGTAAATGGTTCCTGATAACCTGAATGTTTATTTCCCTACAGTGCAAGAATCAATATCCACAGACATAATATCAGATCATCAGGTAAATTTCAAATATTCAATAGTCTCTGTTTTATGATGGTAATATATTTTAGAAAGTCTTGGACATAAATGATTATAATAAGAAATGCAACCAGCAGCAATTCCACACATGGTGTGCCCTAAGAGACTGGCATATTTCTATTACAGCATTATTTAAATTTAAAAACAGGAGGAAATGGAAAGTATAAAAGAAGTGGTAAGGTAAACTTTATCACATCATAACTATGAAAGAATAGATAGCAAGGTGTAATGGTGGTGATGTCTGGGAAAAGAAGATGAAAAGGGGAAAAGGGTGAGTATGGCAAAGGAACTATTGGATCACCACAGGTCCTTATTTGCCCAGAAGAGTCTCAGTTATGACAGTGTAACTACTAACAGCTATCTTTCATTCTCAAAAGTATTCTGGTTCGGAAGTTATATTTTACAGTCACCACCTAAAAATTAGAGCTTCCTTTAATCCATTGCATAAGTATATTTGTTGAATATTTTACAATGAAGATTTTTTGTGTAACTTTTTCGATAAAAAAAAAATGAAAATTTATGAGAATTATTTGTAACATCTAGAAGCGTGGTTTTTCAACATGTGTGGGATTATGGAAACTGCAATTAAAAGGATAGCTTACTGGTAAAACTGAAAAACGACACTGTTCTCATTCTCCCTAACAGGAGGTGACTGTGATGATTCATGGACCTCTCTCCACTTGCTCTCACCTTTTCTCACCACGACCTAATGGTGAGAAATGCCTAAAGGCCTCAGAGACCTTTTGAAAGCTATTGTTCCTTAGATTATTTTGGTTAATAGGAAAAGGCATATAAGTAGAGGCAACTATGAGGCAGAGCTAAAGTCATTTATATATAAATTTTAGATAGATTATAGATAAATGGTAAATGACAGACATACAGACAGAAGATAGGCTTACACATTTTACCCTTTAACACTATGAGTTGGAACTCTGTGGGTTTACTTATAGATGGATTCTTTTCAACAATTATTGTAAATGTGATGTCTTATAATTTTCTTAAAAACATTTTCTTTTCTCTAGCTTATTCTATTTTAAGAATACAGTATATAATACAAATAACATACAAAATATGTGTTCATCAACTCTTTATGTTATCAGTAAGGCTTCCAGTCAACAGTAGATTATTAGTTCTTAAGTTTCAGGGGACACAAAAGTTATACACCGATTTTCAATTGTACTGGGAGTTGGCATCCCTAATCCCTGCTTTGTGTAAGGGTCAACTGTATATGTGTGTGTGTGTGTGTGTGTGTGTGTGTGTGTGTATACATATATATGTAATATATAATATTTATATATATATAAATTTAAAAGATTAAATTATATACTAAGCTTCAAAGAAAGAGAGAGGATCGATAAAAATTCCTCATAAAATTCTCTTGCTTGTCATCTTTTACTAAATTTCTATAATCAGATATATTCTTATTCCACATACAAAACTTAGCACAAATAAAAATAAAGATATATTCCTGACAATACACATTACAACCCTCCCCTAGAGTGCTGGTTACAAATACAAAAGGGCTGGCCCCACTCAAGAGTGACTAAATCAGAACCTCTGGAAATACGGCCTAGAATCTGCATTGTTAATAAACTCTCTAGGCTAAAAGTTTTTATCCACTAGTAGAGCCTTTCTTCCCCAGGAGTATGCACACCAGCGAGAGAGAAATACTTTTTTTTTTTTTTCCAGAAAGATTCACCTCATTAGACCTTACCACAAACATTGTATGAACTAAATAAAATAGAATAGTGCTGTACTACTTACCAGTAACGCCAACTGGATTTTAAAGATGAGTTGGTTTTCCCAGAGAAATAACCCACTGTAACACAGCTTAGAAATACTACCAGTCAAATCACGTTTCCTAACACATAAAATCCTGTTCTGATATGTTTAGACTGACACGAAGGCATAAATACCAGACACGACTGTTTTCATAGAATTATGCCATATTTAACAGCTGAGCCAGACCATTTGTTATTTTTTAAAGGTCTATCATCAATCTTATGCTATTTCAAAAAGCTAATCTTATTCTACGATCTCTATCTACTTTAAATATAACAATCATTTATTGACTGCCTTTTGCATGCTTGGTACTCGCTGAGAGGTATGGAAGTGAGGGTGGATGGGATTCACATTTATTGGGAGCCTACTTTGTATTAGGCAACTGGACTTTTATTTTAAATTAAGTTATGATACTTTTTAAGAGAGCACTTTGTTTAAAGGATCCTATGCTAATATGGAAAATGCAAAGTCATTTTCACAAAAAGTTAGTAATTACAAGGGAAAATGCCTCTGCTATAATTTTATAGGAGGTAAAAATCATCTGAATGTAATAATATATTATTAACTGGCCCAATCTTTTCCTTCAAACCATGAGCTTTATGCTCCCAGTATAATATACAAAAGTTAGAAACCTGTCTAATTTGTAGAACATAGGTTTTACTAACCTCATGATTCCTACTAGCATGTGGGAATGAAGTATCCCTTGCCTCAATTCCTCACTCAAAAAATCCAGCACTCATTAAGAAAGAATTTACACGTGAGATCCAGTTTGGGGAATCTTCAGAAAAATTCTCCCTAAAGGCATAAAATTCCTTCAGGTGTCAGCTGTTAGGTTTGTCTCTCTCTTGATAATGAGGGACCATCTTTCGAGTGTTATGCCATAGGTAGCTGTACACTTTCTTGTAAAGATAGCTCCTTGTTTGGTAACAAGAAGGATAAACAGCATATGCAAATCCCATACTTTTATTTAGGAGTCCAGATGCCTATACGTATGAATGTGTATCTCCTGAACCTATGTAGGGAGGAACGTATTGCTTTGTTTAAGATTTAGTAGGATTGCCTGGCAAGAACCCCCACCCCACCCCACCCCAAGTACAATAAAGTTAAGCCCTGGAAAGATGTAGATGTTATCATTGTTTCACTATCTCTGCCCTGTCAGGCTCAGCAATTTGCAGCCCTGCAAACCATAGTACCTCTTTTCTCTTTCATCCCCAATCACCAAGGAAGAACAAACAGAACACAAGACCCTTTAACAGGTCTCCTCCACTTGTAGGTCTGAAAGTACTGTTGGTAACATCTATATGTCCTCTGGGTATTGCATTTACGAGAGAATAAAAGAGCATGCAAATGCTTCTGACCACAGCCAGTTCTTTTAAGAATCTAAAACTTCTCTGTCTGATTTCAATTAAATAATAAAAATACAGCCTTACCTGGAAAGAGCAGTTGCCCCTGATTTGAGGAAATTCCTAGAACAATATATTCTCCAATCCCTCTCATCATTTTCCCCTTCAATCTCTATCTTGTGACAGCCTTAAAAATATATCCTATGACCCACACAACACCAATCAAGCAATTTATACTTTCCTTTATCATGTAAAGTTTTGAGTCCTTTAATTTTCCTTCTACTGGTCAGCATATATACAAAAATTTCTGAGTTACATAGATTTTTTTTTTATAACAGATAAACAAGCATTCTTTACCTCCCTCTTATTTATCACAGTTGTTGTAACCAGTCACAGTCAAAACTTTAATGCATGAAGACTTTCTTTTGATGATAAGGACAAATATAAAATCTGAAGAAACAGCCATGATCAAATAAAAGTTTTTGACTAGTAAAATGAGAAGAGTCATAATGCACACAAATCTACTCAGCTGCAGAGAAGGGGAAATTTTTTATACTAATTCCTGAGTAAGACATAAGAAAAGGAAGTGGGGAAAGATTCTAAGGCCTAATACCGTTTATCACAGCTCTCTTTGATTCTGTCTGAATTAGGTCACTGTAGCATTGGGCCTCTGCTACACTAATGCATATTAAGTTAACAGGGAGTTATTTTTAACTATATTTTCACTCAGGAATTTATCATTCACGCTAAGTTTTGCAAAGTATTCTGAGAGAGAGTACAGATGCAGAAGGAAGGGCAAATGTTAGCTAAATGAATAAAGCTGATGTTAAATTCTCTCAGCCCTATCGGTTTGCTTCTTTTTTCAGAGGACCTAAAGAAATTCCTGCCACAGCAGAATTTTTGCAGAATCCAACTGCAAATACAAAAATAATTTATTAGAAACCACCTTATTTTGTACTCTTTCTTTAGAGTATATTAATTAATTAGTAACCAAGGCTTGTTGAAGAGAGAATAAGAGATGTCTTATTGCAATAGGTAAATTATCAATGGTACTAGCATGAGACATAAATCATATGAATAATACTGTAATGGCTGACATACTAAACTTAAAATTGGTTCAACTCATTCCTCTCCATAACATTTCTCAGGGAATACGATAAAATCAATTCATGAAGACTATCTATCTAGCACCTAATGTGAGCACAGCAATGGCCTAGGTACAGTAAGGAAAAAAAATGCTAGCCAGGTAGACATAAATGAATATAAACAGCATGTTAAAGTGAATAGAAAAGCCTAGAGCTGCAATAGAAGTTTAGTAAATGTGTGAGTAATCAAAAGGAAACTGACAAAGTCATCACCATAAAAAGAGCTTCTGACACAGAGCTCTCGGCTTTGAACAAATTAATGAAAAATAAATAAATAAAGAAAGAATTAGTTGCCTAAATAATAATACTATGAACTAAATTTAATAGAATTATCTACATTAAACTATATGCCCTCTACATATCACATTTACATTCTATTCGAATGGCAACGGAACATTTATAAAAAACAAAAGCTGATAAACTCTGTCATAAAGTGAAGCTCAATACATTCTAAAGTGTAGAAATGTTACAGTTTATATTTGCTTACCTCAATGCAATAAAACCTAAATGACAAGGAAATCACATAAAAATAGCAGATAGATTACAGCACTCTACCAAGAAACACTTTGACCAAAGAGGTTATGTTTTAGAAGTATGAATGGTTCAACATCATGAATACTACCAATATAATTCATTACTTTAATAAGATAAAGAGAAAAATTCAACATTTCCTTCTGGTTTTTTATAGCTTCAGACAACTACAAGTCAAAGAATACATTTGCAACCTGCTGAATAATATCAGTATTTTAAACATTATACTTAAACGTATAACCCATGGCTTTTTCTATTGAAGTCAAAAAGAAACAAAAAAGAGAACCTAAATACAATAGTATTCTTCAACGTCAGTCTGGAATTTAAGATAAGAAATAATAGTCATATATATTGACAAGAAAAACAAGTATTGTTGTTTGCAAATGTGAAAGTCTACCTTGAATATTCAAGAATCACTGGACAAATATTGAAAACAAATAAGTGTGTTTGGGATGATATTCATTTATAAAATATTTAAAAATTATTTTGTGACATTAATTATATTAATAGTCAATAATAATTAGCAATAAGGTGATATATATATAATTACTGATTCTATTGGTCTCTAATCAATGTAGTCCCAGTAAAATCACTATCAAACCAACTCCCACACACTGGAGAGAAAAATGTATCCATTGTTTACAATTCTCAGGCATTTTCTGGTGTGGAAAAAAACTATGAAAAATGTGGAATATGTAGTTTTATGTTTCTAGAGTGTGTAATGGGTAAATCAAAATGTAAATACCATGTCTAAAACGTATTTTAATGGGATCTGATATTATTCAGAACTAATCTTATCTTGCTCTTGAAACCCCAATCTTGATAGAAGAAATAAGTTTGGTAATGTAAAGGAGTCCGGCCTCTTCTAGTCTACCATATGTACTTATTCAAGCTTAGTCTCTTTTGAGAAATCATGCAATTCAAAATTAATCAGGACTGTTTGTCTTCCTTTAAGAAGGTTTCTTCTCCCTATCTTCTTCCCAAGAATAGATATGGATACATGGAAACAAAGCCTTGCTGTTTAAAAAGGAATTCTAAGACAGTTTATTTACCTACGAGTCTCTGCCGACCTATGATGGTTTGGTCTGGTCCTTGATCGTCTAGCACCAGCACTGTTAAGTGCAGCTGTCTCCTTCTGAGTCAGTCTTTCTCTGTCTCTCTCTCTGTCTCTCTCTGTCTCTCTCTGTCTCTCTCTGTCTCTCTCTCTCTCTCTCTCTCTCTCTCTGCTTCCCTCTCTTTCTCTCTCTCTTCTTTCCTCCTCTCTCTCTCATCTCTCCAATCATGCTTGCTTCTCTTTCTTCCCATTGTACACTGAAGAATGATTTAAGTATATCCCCCTTAACTTCCATAATTTCTTTCCACAACAGTATGGAATACTTTTTGTAATGTTATAAACTAATATATTTAAAAAAAAAAAAAAACAGAAAGACTTTTAAACCTGAACTTAATTAAATTTTGCCACTGTAGGGGAAAATGTGTGCTTTTGTGGAAAACTGTACCATCTAGACTCTGGATAATCTGATTCTAATTCTACAAAAGCTACTTTACAATTCTGGAAATTGAGGATAACTGATAGCAAGGTAAACGAATTCTTGTACAAATACATGTAAATATTTTCTATCTGGTAGAGGTTCAGTTAATGCTGACTCAGATGAGCATTGTTTCCTCCTTCGTTCTTTTTTTTGGATGTTAAATCAGCTCTACCACCTCTTTTCTTCAATTTGTTCATCTTTACAGTGCTCACCAATGGGAAATCCGTTTTACCTCCATTTGCACATTCACTTCAATATTCCTGATTTATATTTTTGTCTGTTCCTTGGATTCTCTTTTGAGCCAGTGATAGCATCTGCCTGATATCGTCATTAATTATGAGTTAAATAAAATTTTTAACTTGAGTTCATTTTACATCTATATAAGTTATGATTTTACCTTTTCTTCAAAATTATCTTTTAACACCACTCTAGTGTGTTCCAAGATACTTCATCATTCTCTCCTGTCATCTCAGAACTGAGGCACTGGCACAGTAAGGAACTGCAACTATGGGAATTTTAGACAACTGAAATTGTTGTGCAGAGGGGATCTATAAAGGATGCCATCCTATCCCAGAGAGGCTTTGCACTTTATTAGGGAATAATCTCCACCAAATTTGGGGTTAGCACTAACTATGGAGACCAAGACGCAAAATTGTAATACTTGGCTTATTTTAATAGACATTATTCCTCAATAATGAGAAGTTTCAGAAGAGGCTTGCCCAGATATGCCACTTTAGCCTGTAGATTATTTTGAGCTGAAAACATTCAAGACACTGGGGCTCAAGAGAACCTTTTACTTCTCCCTTAAAGAATTTAATGGGGACCTTGTCCATAACAGTTATTACCACAAATAACTTGTTATGACCTATCTATATGCCAGGGCAAATTTCTAACAACTAAATATCTGTTCTTATCATTCTATGAATGACCTTTCTCCACTCGAAAGCCCTAGGCACCTTACTGCATTCTTTGGCTCAGGATGTCATATATACCTCATTTACCTTTATGTCTCTGAACCTCTCATCTTTTGGGGAGTTCCCATGCATATGTATGTATTTAAAGTTGGTCATTTTTTTTCTCCTGTTAATCTGTCTCATGTTGATTTAATTATTAGACTAACTAAAAGAACCTAGAAAGGTAGAGGAAAATTTTCCTCCTCACGGTAGGTGACTAAATTTTTGGTGAGAAAGACCTGTGAGCCAGGCCCCAAAACAAATCTGTTGCCCAACAAGAGCTCAGTAACAGGAACCTTGTTTCAAAGACAGCATGATGGACTGGTATAATGTAACCCAATGGGTACACTGATTTCCCAACCCTGGGATTAGCTGCTATCCTCAAGATATTTCACCTGTTCCATAGCAATACAACATATCATAATATAACAAGTTTTATTGCCCAAAGAAGTTGATCCTAATCTATATTCAGCAGCATATCAAGAGTACTTCCAAGATTAACAAGAACTCTGGTGTTTATTGTTGACTTGCTAGGAAATTTTAGAAAAACAACCTGACTGCATTCACTGTAAAGAAAGAAATCAAAATGTGTCTGCTGTCAAACATTTATTCTTTACCTTAGGAGGTAATTTGCTATACAAAGCACTGAAAATAGGTGGGTATTAGAGTACATAGTCTGTGATGAGTTAAGGTTTAGGAGAACCAAGAAGAAATCACAGTGGATATCATGCACAATATAGTGGTTACTATACTTGGACTCTTATCATCAAGCCACTAGGAATCCAAACACTGACATCCATAAAAGACAAGTACAAATTTCACTACTGTATATTTACCACTCAAAATGTTGGAAATAAATCTTTACTAAAACATATGTTAGATGGTTTGGTAGTGGTTTAGATCCCTGCAAATCTAAGAAAATTTGGAGGAAATTTTAAATGACATAGTTTAAAAATGTTTTGACAAGGTGTGGTTAGGGAATACTTTGAGGTGATAAATATCCACTTGGATCTAGCAGAACAGAAGTTGGGGATCAAGAAAATGACTCATCAGATGACTACCAGATATGCAGCTTCTGGGTAGCTGTAGTGGGTAAAATTATGTGCCCCCGAAAGATATGTTGAAGTCCCAATTCCCAGCATTACGAATATGACCTTATTTAGAAATAGAGCCTTTGAAAATGTAATCAATTTAAGATGAGGTCATACTAGATTAGGAGGGCCTTAATCCATTGATCAATGTACTTATAAGAAGAAGAAAATTTGAACACACAGATGCACAGAGAGAGCTATGTAAAGATAGAGAGCATGCAGTACATGTAATGAGAGAGGTAGAAATTGGATAAGCCAAGGAATGCCAAGGATTGTCAGCAACCACCAGAAATGAGGAAGAGGCAAGAAAGGATCCTCCCTTAGAGACTTCAAGGAGATGATGGTCCTGCTGACACCTTGATTTTGAACTTCTAGCCTCCAGAACTGTGAGAAAAGAAATTTATGTTTTTTAGGCCACCCAGTTTATGGGTACTTTGTTAAGGCAATCCTAGGAACCTAATACAGTGGTATCATTAGTTCTATGAAATGCATATAATGTGAATACTTTCCAAAGGAAGATGAGTCAGACCCTTCCATTGGGCATCTGTACCTTGGACACCAACGTTGCTGGAAATGAGCTTAGGTTATTATTCTCATTTTGGAGATGAAAAGTCTTTTTTGCACTAAGTAGAAGGAAGAATTACAGTAAATCTAGATAGGGCTGAAAAAGGTGACTCCTTCAGTAAATATACTAGTTTGCCATGTAAGTGTCTTGCCCTGGATGGAATTATTATCATGGCTTTAAAAAAGTGGGGGTGAGAACAGAATAACAGCACTCCAAGCATAGCTTGTGAGGTCTAACTATTCTTTTTAGATATTTTTTCCTTTGTCCTTATGGCATTCTCTGCTTTTAAAGATTCTAAGTCCTCTCAGCAATCATCGATGATACAAATTTAACTTTTTCTATAGTTGTATTTCCTATAGAAACTCTGTTTCAGAGGAAGATGCTGACTCTGATGGGCATCCTTTTATGAACTGCTGTATCTTCTCCAATTTCCATTCTCCTCCATTTGCCAATTTTTACTGAGTAAAATATTTTTGTGTTGTGTTGGAAATTAAGAGAGTCTCTGTCAGAGTTGGGCTGAGGTCATATTAAATTATTTACACCCCAAAAAGGAAAATCAGACAAGTTTTGTTTAGCATGATTTCTCTTGTCTTGGGAAAACGGTTAATAGTCAATGAGCACTGAGGAGGGAGTTACAGCCAGAGGAAGCTGAGGCAGAGAATTGACTTTCTGATGACAACTTCCCCTCCACGTTTATTTCAAGAGGATCCAAGTTAGCAGGGACAATATTCCATTTCTATATAGCAAGTGGCGTGCACTCACAGAAGTGCTGAGCATTCTCCTACTTGCTGTCATCCCCAATAACTATGAAGAAGTGCTCTACCAGGATCACTGTCCCACATGCTAGTTCTCATTTGCTCAAAATGAATGTTTAACAGAGTGAACTGGCAAGTGTGCATAATAGGGGTTCCCAGAGATTGAAAGAATCACCAGCGTCATTTGTGCCAAAAAGGTTAAATAACATGGACATGTCCAACAGCATAACCAAAGCATCCAGGTGCTGAGAAATGTCAGAAGGCTAAGTGAGGAAAGCCATACCAATGGAAATTGACGTATTTTATAACGTTTGATGCAGAATGTTGTCAACAACGAGAAATCTTTTTCTCCATGCCATTCAGCTAATATCTACTGTGAAGGACAAATAAAGAATTCAAGATGAGGACAAATAAGGAAAAAAATATTGCAGCAAAAGATCATGTGATGAAAATCACTTCATTGTATTAAACCAGTCCTGCACCATAAAACTGGGCATTTGGTGAAACTGCTTGAGAAAAACAGTGGTTAAAGATATTAAACTATACCATTAAATAGAGATAAAATTGTCAGAGCCTTAATTTTTGCCTATTAAATGAAAGGGAAATGTTTCTTAAAAAGGATTACTGAAGTTCACAAGAATGTAAAAAGTCTAAAGAAAAGAGAACATAACGAAGTGGAGCAATAAATAACCATTAATTCAACCAATATATTCACACCCCTATGTCAGGAATAGTGTATATTGACGAATAAACCCAGACTCTGCTTTCATAAAGCTCATTTGAGTAAAGAAAAGAGATATGGAACTAGCATTCTCACAAATGCATAGGTTAATAATATAAAAGAAATAACGATGATAGTAACATCTAAAAATATATATATATTTATAGTTACCAAACACCGTTTTAAGGCCTCCATATGCATATTAACTCATTTAATCCTCACAATTGCCTTGGGGAGTAAGCATTACTTTTACCCCTATTTTATAAATGGGGAAACTAAAATACAGAGAGGGTAAGCAACTTGCCCAGGATCATAAGGCTGATAAATGGCAAATCCAGAACTTGAACCCATTGTGCCCCAGGGATCATAAGGTTAACTAGGGTCTTATCTGATAGTATAAGATGGAGACTTGACACAGAGGGACTGAGAGGGCTCAGGAAGCCCTCACTGAGGTGGTAGCATTTTTTAAAGATGTGACCTAAATAATGGGAGGTAAGATTTTGCCAAGTGCAGCAGGGAGCCAAGAACGTTCCAGGCAGAAGGAAGAGCATAAGCTAAGGGTGAAAGGCAGGCAAGAACTTATGTTGTAAAAGAGGAAGGAGAAGTCTGTCTGCCTTGAGCACAGTAAGACTGTGAAACCACATAAGGCCAAAACTGAAATGGGCTGGAAGTTTCGGATTATACAGAACCTTCCTGAAGAGGAAGAATTTTGTCATTTATCCCAAGTTCAATTGGAAGCTTTTGAAGAAAAACAAACAAGAGAATCACATGTTTCTCCTTCTGTTTTGAGTTGCTCTCTTTGACTAGTATCAGGTCAAAAATACTATTCCCAGTTTCTTATTTCACAAAAAGGTTATCCAGATTGAATTATACCTTTAGTTTAACAAAAGAATGGAAATCATATTTTTTTAATTATTGAAATTACACTGAAATGATTTAAACATAAACCACAAAATTAAAAACTGCCATAATAAAATGACAAAATAAAATTGACAGTTTAATAGAAAAAAATACAAATTATTAGAATTGATTCAATTACTGATCTAAATCACAAAATGATAAACATTGGAAAAGATCAAAACTATCATCTAAAAAAAGTATCAGGAAAAGACAGTTTAGAAGAAGATATGAGAGGGAAATTTCTCTCTAGCCTTCAAAAAACAAGTAGTTCCTCTATGATTTAAAATGTGTTGAAGAATACTAAAAGTCCCCAATTCATTTTTGAAAGTAACTCTAAAACTGTTAGGAAATCCTGAAAAACAATACCCACACACACAGAACAGATGATTCAGTTATATATATGGTTGTAAAAACCTGAAGTGGAATATGACAGGGGGTCAAATATATGGTGATGGGAGGAAACTAGACTTTGAGTAGTGAGCATGCAATAGAGGATACATATATCAAATATGATGTACACCTGAAATTATCAATTATCCAATGTTTTCCCAATAAACCTAATTTTTTAAAATGGGAGATTATTCAAACACAGCCAAACAGGTATGACCAGGAATCCCCTCAGTTTAATAACTGGAAATCTATAGCTATACTAAATTTGTCAATAGATAAATTGTTAAAGGGAAAGAATTAATCAACTACACAGTTCCCAAAAAAATCAATTAACAAATTTTAACATCTTCTCAGAAGAAAATAAAAGTGTTCGTAAACTGACGGTAAAATTTTATTTATTGAGATGATAAAGAATATCTGTATTAAGTCAAAATCTAGCATTGTTCTTAATGATACATCACTCAGAAGAATAAGTCAAAAAGAAAAAAAAAGGAAGGGGAAAGAAGGAGGAATATTATAGTGCCTGTTACCTTCAGATTCTAAAATATATTATAAAGCTGACATAATTAAAACTGTATGAAACTTCCACAGGAAGAATAATCAGATTGACAGAACAGATAAAAAATCCAAAGATGAACAGAGATCACTATTTAGTAATAAAAATTTAAATCAGAAAAAAATTTTAAATCAGTAGAAAAAGAATAATTAATAAATAATTATTGGTTTTCACCTCAACCCAATAAGGAGTTAAATTGCAATATATATAAGGAATTCCTTCAATTCAATAAAAATAAATAAATAAATAACCCAATTTAAAAAATGGACAAAGGACTTGAATAGACATTTTTCAAAGAAGACATAAAAATGGCCAAAAGGTATATGAAAATATGCCCACCATAATTATAAAGGAAATTCGAATCAAAACTATAATAAAATATTATCTCACACCTATTGGGATGGCTATTACTAATGTATATTGTGTGTGTGTGTGTGTGTGTGTGTGTGTGTGTGTGTGTGTGTGTGTTGGCAAGGCTGTGGAAAATGTGAAACCCTTCCATGCTATTGGTGAAAATGTAAAATGGTACAGTAGCTATGGAAAACAATATAGAGATTCCTCATAAAATAAAAAATAAAATATTGTATGATCCAGCGATCCCTTTTCTGTGTATAGATACAAAAAATTGAAATCAGGATCTCCAAGAAATTCCTGGTCTCCCATGTTCACTATAGCACCAATCACAAGATCCAAGATCTGGAAACAACTTACGGCTATCAACAGATGAACGGATAAAGAAAATGTGGTATATACATACAATGAAATATGATTCATCCCTAAAAGAGAAAGAAATCCTGCCACTTGTGATGATAGCATGGATGAACCTGGAGGACATTTTGCTAAGTAAAATAAGCCAGTACAGAAGGACAAATACTGGGTAATTCCACTTAAATGAGATATCTAAAATAATCACACTCATAGAAGCACAGAATGGTGATTTCCAGGGTTTTGAGTGCAGGGGAAACAAAGAGTTGTTATGCAGTGGGTATAAAGTTTCAGTTTTGCTAGATGAATAAGCTCTAGAGATCTGTTGCACAGGGTGCCTATATTTGATGGTAGAGTATTGTGCACTTTGAAATTTGTTAAGAGGGCAATATTATGCTAAGTGTTCTAGCCACACACAAAAAAGGAAAAAAAAAAGAGACATGAGAGAACTTGAGGACGTGATAGTTATGTCTATTATTGATTATTGTGATGGTATGGGTGTTTGCGTATGTCCAAACTCATCAAATTGTACACATTAAATATATGCAATTCTCTGTATATCAATTATATCTCATATAAGTGGTTTTAAAAAAATTGGTAAATGCTTGTTTAATACAGCTTTAACCAAGAATTATGCTTTTCACCAATTAAAAAAATCAATGTCTCTCATTTTCTCTTCCTCTGTGTACATGTGCACATGTGTGTCTATGCGTTCTCTGTGTTTACATATGCTTGCTAACAATTTTAGTCATTTCACAACAGAAACTTGTTTTCATATGGTTCTGAGAGATTTTAATTACCTTACAATTTAATTCATTACCTGTCAAAATCTGAGATTTCAAACAAGATGTTTTAGGATTTTTGACATAGTTCAGCATTTTTCATACAGTTTTCTTATCTACTTAATTGAATATTCTTTGTCCAGAAATAGAAATCATCTAAGTAAGGTCTCATAGGAATGAAGTAAAAACTAACTATGGCTGCTCTGGTCTTTTCTAGAACTTTTTCTGATATTATAAGTAACCTCTAACTACTACTTTGACTATACATATTTCACCAACTGAATTGCAGTGGCAAGTGCTTATGGCTAGTCTGCTTTCTCTATTCCCATAAAGAAACACAATTTCAAAACCACATATTCCCCTCTTCAGTCTGAGGGTCCTCGGGCGGTAGTTTACAGAGCTGAGTTTATCCTTTACATTGGAATGAATAATGCATGACAGTAAAACACCACTCAGCCAGCATGACCGTTGAAAGCAGAAAACCGATCGGCTTTGTCTGATGGGAGCACTGTGAACTCAGTACATGTGGAGAGACCCCTTGTCAGGGCAACTTCATTGGCCCTGGTTTTGAGTTCTTACTGCTTCTAAGACACAAGTCAAAGTACTTTAGCTCTTACTTTACTTCTCAAGTCCTCCTGCTGAAATGCAGTCTCTACTGCTCACTTACAATGAAGAACCAAAAAAAAAAGATTGGGCTCACTCATGTCTGTTTTTGTATTAGAGAAGTTTAAATAAGTACAATAATCTCAAGTAACCAAGAGTTGGTATCATCTTGCCCATAATAATTGATTATTTCTGTCAGTTGTTTAACTCCTTAAAATTAGAGTGTATTTTATACTTTTTCCTCACTGTTTCTCTAACTGAAACCCATACTCCGTTTTTACTTTCTAAAAACAATATATGTCTATCTAGTGATCACCTCCAAATGATACATTTAAAAATATTCAAATCCTACAACAAAACTTCTATTCTGACCATCCTCCAGACAAGCTCAGATTGTTTTATGACTTCCTGGATTTGTTGAATATTCTTCTTAATATCCCATGCCTTCTTTTTTTTTTTTCATTTCTTTCCATTTTTGGAATAAAATAGCATATTTTTGTCATCATTCTCTCCATGTAAATCCCAATACAAAAGACATACTTTATTTAAAATAATCGTGAAAAAATACTGTTTAAAAAATTCATATGTGCCACACACATTACATTAAGCAGTACTAATATTTCATTTTGTTAAATTTTCAATATAATTTATATGATTGACACACTAGTATTATCCTCACTTTACTGATGAGAAAACTGAGTTTAATGCAAATAAATAACTTGCCTGGGCTCACATAATGAGGCAGAAGCAGAACTGAGATCCAGATTTGGGGCTGTTCAATTCTAAAACCCACTTCTCTAAGTGCTATGCATAATTGCTTCCTAACTATTTAATCAGGGCAGAAAACAGGGAGGCTGACCTACTAGCTTGCCTCACCACAATATAACATGACAAAAGAGCGAGGATATCATTATAAAGATTAAATCCTGAAGACTGGCTTCTGTCTCGTTTATTCCCTCTCATTGTCTCACTGGATTGCTCTTATGGAAGCCAGCTGCCATGCTGTGAGCTGCCCTTTGGAGTGGTCCATGTGGCAAAAACTAGAGGAGCCCTCTAGCCAACAAATAGTAAGAAATTGAGGCCTTCAGCCAATAGCCGATGAAGAATTAAATCCTATCAACAAACACGTGAATAACTTGGAAGGGAATCCTCCCCTAGTTGAGCCTTCAGATGAAACCATAACTCTAGCTCACAACTTCACTACAACCTTACCACAGACCTTGACCTTGGGAGTCCTAAATACATAGCTAAACCATATCCAGATTATGGCCGCAAAAACTGTGAGACAAAAATTTTTTTAATTCAAAAGTTTTGAGGTAATTTGTTACACAGAAATAGATAACTAATACACCAAGTAGGAGATTTGAAATTCTTCCTTCACAGTCAGTGGGAATGCAAACTTGTGCAGTCATTCTCTAATATAATGTGGCAATACTTAATAAATGTATGAATTACTTACATGCCATTATTCAGCAATTTTATTCCTGGGCATATGCTATGAGGAACTATCACCAACATTGAAAAAAGGCTATATGTAGGGATTATACAGAGTGCTGTTTGTGGCAGCAAGAAACTAGGAGCAGCTTAGGTGCACATCTTTTGGGGAATGAATACGTGAAATGATGGATGCATGTTGTATCACACTGTGCAGTAAGTCTCAGTAATGATACAGCAAATTGGATAGAATGTTGAGCAAAAATGGTGAAAAAAGGCATGAAATGTATAATACAATAAGTCCTCACTTAACCTCTTCAGTAGGTTCTTGGAAACTGAGACTTTAAGAAAAACGACATATAAGAAAATCGATTCCCCCATAGGCTGATTGCTATAAACAAGAGTTAAGTTCCTATGGCATGTTTCTGGTCAAAAAACATCACCAAACTTTTAAATAAAGACCCCAACCACTTCTAATATTAAACATTGAAATAAAAGTGAACTATACATATATTTAAGAAAGATGAATAAAAACAAGAAAGATAATCTTTTGCCAACCTGCCAATTCCAGTTCAAGGTGTGGACAGCAGGAGCCTACCCAGGCAGCTCAGGGTACCAGGGAGGACCCACACTGAACAAGATACTCTTCCACCCCAGGACACACTACACACCCCGCACTCCCACTGGGACAATATAGACATGCCAATTGATCTCATGTGCGCATCTTTGGAATGTGGGAGGAAACCGGAGTCCCCAGAAAAAACCCACACATAGGGAAATTGCACAACCCGTATAAACAGTGGCCCTGGCCAGGAATCTATTTTCATTCTCATCAATGTTATAATAAAGCAACATTAAATGAAACTATTTGAGGAATTGTTGTATAATACTATTTAGAGAGAATTATAACATTTGCTAAAAAAACACAATGTATTTTTCGAGGATGCACATACATCAGCACATTAGACTAGGAGCCTTTGTATAAGGATGGAAGTGTGATAAACAAATTTTAACAGTGTGCTATTACATATGGGATATGACTAATTCAGCTCAGTTTCTAAAACACCAACATTCAAGCAAACAAAGTGTGTGTTACCTCCTTTTACTAAGTTTTCATTAAAATTCAGTTCAGGAATCTTTTCTGGTATACCACATCATGACTCCCCTTCCAGTACATCATTGCAGAATAGAATTCATTCTTTTCTTTAGAGGAACAACTGCACCAATAGCTTCCTTTAGTTGAAGTTGCATTGGAAGGAAATGTAAAGTGTTCCCAGTGCCAGAAGTACCAGATTGAAATTAAGAACGCTTTTGGTGACTACTGAGAAAATTTAGTCAAAAATAGTAGGTAGGAATCAATTGTGGTGAATTAGGGAAAGTGTAAGATTGTTCACTTGGCAGCACATGAAAGGTTGGGGGAATGACAGGTTTGTTAGGTGACACAATGTATTCCCAATCGGCCAGCCTAATTCAGTAAGTATTTACTAAATAATTATCAATCTGTATAGTATTTTTTCCTCAGATACTTGAGAAAATTGACTGAAGTATGTGATAAATATAATCAACACTTAGAGTAACTTATTTTAACTTTTATGTTGGAAAACCAAGAGATTAATAAAATTATGAGACACTATAAGAGATAACGAATTGCAAAACATTATCAAACGTGAGGAAAAACTACTATCCCCACGCCAAAAAAAAAAAAAAAAAAAACCCTCTGAAGATTAAAAAGAATTCTCTAATAGTAAGAAGGTCAGTAATCTATTTCATGCCTTGGCAATACTTTTCAGATGCGATAACTAAACCAAGAGGAGCTTGAGATATATAAAATCTCTGTATGACCACTTACACCAGGAAATTCTAACTCAAGTCTCAGCTTTAACTATTAGACAGAACTTTTTATGAACGTACTTTATCTAGTGCTTACTCTGTCAAAAAATAACAAGTCCTTTGGCCAGTGAGTGGTTTTGAATACAACAGAAACAAATAATTCTGTGCAATGGATCAGAAAAGATGCATTCTTGGGTAATAATATCCTTTTGGAAGATTTGGTCTTTTCAGGCAAAAGCTTTTAAAGACTTAACATGTATGTGTTTCTTATTATTTTCCACTCCATCCACTGACTAAAAGAGTAAGTTATTTCTGACAAATAGCAATTATCAAGTATTTAACTGTCTGGGGATCTTTTCTTAAAAAAAAAAAAGTTGAAAAAACAAGCAAGAAAAATGAGGAGTGTTTTGTAAAAAATTAGCATAAACTGTGACAGAGATCTTTTTCTGAAGGAAATAATTTAGAAAAACTAAAATATGTTTGTTGTTTGTTTGTTTGTTTGTTTTTCATCTTGCAGCATAGAACACAGGATAAATCTTGGAGGATATGTCCTTCCTCTCTTGGCTGAGTGTAATTTCATATGACTCCTGGATTGAAGTTTTGTTTTGATTTCTCTCTCTCTCTTTTTTCTCTCTCTCTCCCTGCACTTCCTCTTTTTATTATGTTGTTAAAACTGACAAAAAGGAAAACTTTTAAACTTGGATTAACAAGGCTAGCTCTTCTAGCCTTAACTGTGATAGAACTACATGACCTCTTCAGAGTCTGGCAGCTGTAGCTAGGACTGCAGAGCATGCAGCAGACAAGACTAAGACTTTAAGGAGAAGTATATATGTCTAAACAGACGGTCTCTTTAAATGGGCTGGAAATAAAATCTAGAGGTAATACAAGATAGAACTGTACTAGCAAAGTTCCCAAATGTCAGAGTTCTCTTAAACTTGAGTACATTGAGACAGTGAACTTAATTGTTTAATAAATCTGATTTAAACTACATGATTTCCTGTTCTAGCTATTCCTTCTATATTTCGGGGGATATTCCCCTATTAAAAGAAGACACTTGGATTATACTCACTGTGAGCAGAGTAATATCAAACATTATGGTCTCAGTTAGATGTGGCATTAAAGTCTGCTTGCCTCTTTTTTGTACTAGGAATTATTTTTAGACTATCACCCATGTAACAGGGCTATTTGTATTTAAACACCATATTTTCACAACTACACAGCTATAGTCAGAGTCAGGATTGTATCCATCTATAAACACTATTTTTTTCTGTATATTTGCATTTATGTGCCATGAAATCTTTGGTGATATTGTAGAGTTATTAATCGAAATATACACCAGCCATGCTTCCACTATGGGTGTATGTATTTGTGTGTGTGAGTATGTACATGTGTATGTGTGTGTCTGATTGTACATGTAGTTTATTCACATACAACTGAGACAATACTTTTTGATCAAGACAACCATCCAACTGCCTATATTTTTTCCTCCAAAGTATATATTTACTGCTGCTATTGAGTCTTTTTATGTTGGAGAGAGCAAACTTGCAATTTATAAGAACACTCCCTGAGGTTGAGAGCATAGAAACAATCTTGAACACCTACTTAATAATTTGTTCTTAAATAAATAGCTATGACTTCAGCTGTGATCTTTTCATTTCTACTGGTTGCTAATTACTATGGTAGATTATTAATTCCAAGCTGAATGTTTCAGGGAGTTATGGCCTGCTGGGGAAAAACAGGCCAATCTAATGGGGGCATCTAGGTCATTAAAGGGTGTGTGCTGCCAACAAGAATGAACATGTAAATTAGCTCAGGGAATGACGCTTGGATAAGTGGGCTGATAATTATATTGTGACTTATTTACATTTCCAGGCTACAAATGGGCTATATTCCAAATGTTCAAAGGCAGGTTGGTTACTGGAACTCAAAATGCATAGAAATGATGCAGTTAAGTGGAGCTTGAAGTCTCAGACTTGCATGTAAAACCTATTTTACCAATAGTGGCTCAATGACTATAGGTTTGCATTTAAAATAACTACAATAAATAAGAAATAGAAGGAAGAATATATATGTATACAAGAATATATATATTCTTATATGTGTGTAAATCATTTAAGGTACATGGCAACCAGTCTCATGATCTGAATCCCATGTGATAAAGTATCATTGTAGTATGAACAAATTTTAACTTGGTTATCTGCATTATCTTGCACTAATTTAATCCTTATATACCATGGATTTGAAAGGATTTGTACAGGAAGACTGGACTTGTAAGCACCATCTCATGAGCAGTAGCACTTCCATATTGGAACCTTACATTTTGGAACATTTATTCCTTAATCCTCTCTTGAACCATTTTTCATTTATTCATCTTGGTGTTAAGTATTTATTTTTACATGATTTAACCTGAAGGTTTCTAGTTTTTCACTGAACCCTGAAATCCAGTTAAAGCAGTCTTCCTGGCATCAAGAGAGAGAGAGAGAGAGAGAGAGAGAGAGAGAGAGAGAGAGAGAGAGAGAGAGAGAGAGACCTTATTTCATATATATAAAACCTTATCATTCTCTTATATATATGAGAATATTATATATTCTCAACCCATATTCTGGAATGGAAAATTACTTCTAGATGATCTTAGAGGTACCATCATGCAAGTCTGTAGATTCTGTACATAAACTACCCTCGTCTTTTGCAGCAATGGAGTTGGAATCTAGGGAATATGACTGCCACATAGCAACAACTGATTCTACTAAAGGAGCCCTAAAGTGATGGTCTCCACCACTTTATCTAGAAGTCTGTTAACTCTGTTCTTCTCCCACTGACCCAGGAAAGAATCTCTGACATTAAAACCAACCCAACCCCCCTTCTTCTAGAATCTAGAATGATGATGGTAATGATGGCGATGTGTGTTAAACTGGGAAGTGTCGATTGTTTTTGCATTTTTGTTCTCATATTTTCCCATGACTTAAAATGAGTCACAGACATTAAAGCTTTGTACACTATAATAACTTCAATACTTGATGTGAAAATTGAGGACACCTTAAAATTGAATACTTAAAAATATGCTCTGCATTATCTTACGTATTCCAAATTAACTTTACTATCTTCTAAAGCCTTTTGGGGCTATGTCAATAGTAATAGTAATAGCTGATGAAAAAAAGGAGTTTAAGCCATGGGCCTATGATCTTTTATAGGAGGGGTGCCCCTAAGGAAAGAAAAAGACAGGTGGGAGAAAAGATAGAAAAGAGACACTTAATCACTTTGTCAACTGGACATTTGAGTAATTTCTAATGATGTTTCCTAAGAGAAAGAGACCTTATCTATACAATGCTCTTATAAGGATGGATCCATGACTAAACGATTACTTATAATAAATAAACCCATTTATTGACAATAAATAAATCTATAAGTCATGGCTCCCTTAAGAATGTCACATTAGCAGATGGTTACTAGACTTACCTTGGTGATAGCTTTATAAGATATTTAAATACTGTATCACCATGTCATACACCTAAAACTAATATAATATTGTACGTTAAGTATAATTTTTAAATTAATTAATTAATTTTTGAAATGTCACATTAGCTATGCAACAGCAGGAGTATAAAATGATAATGTTTCATAATTTACACAGTACCTATTGTGTCAAAACCCCCACAGAACCTCACTTGGAGATCTTATCTATTATTCTAGCCAAAGAGAGTGTTGGAAAAGTGGAAAAGTCCATAAGGAGCCACCCTAATGTCTCGGACCTCTCTTCGCTTTGTGCCTTGTGATCTATGTGCCTGAGTTACCAGCAAAGTTTAATACAGGGTTAGACCTCCAGCTCCAAGGAGTCTGATTTAATGATCTGCTTCTGTATGTTACCTCACTGGGCAGTAAACTCAGCTGTGTAAGAATACAACTTCCTTAATTTTCTTCTACTCAACATGTAATTTGAGCCCCCTTCTCACTGGTTTGGCTAAAATATTTGATCTTTAACCTCAGTCTTTTCAGAGCTCCTCACTTTATTTCTTCTCTAGGATTAGGTGAATTTCTGTTTATTAAGTATCAAAGTGTTGGGGGAAAGAAGTAAGAGATAAGAAATTAGCATCACCTTGTGACATTCTTTGTTCCTTCCTTCTTGGCTTCTTCAAGTCTGACAGCCTTCTGTTGTTTTTATACTATTTTTCAGGCCCTGATTCCATGTATCTAGACTCTTTTTTCAGCTACTTCCCCTCAGGATCTTGCTATCTTCTCTCAGATCTATGCCCTCTTTGTTCTCATAACCTCCATATCTTTCCCAAACTCAGCAACTAGTTTTCCAGTCTAGAGACAATCTCTCTCATTCAATTTCTCTCTCTCCTTCTTTCCCTCCCTCCCTCTCTTCCTCTCTCATATAAAGAGAAATTTTATTAGTTTTATATGTTGCTGTGGCAAATTACCACAAACATATTTATTGGATTAAAATAACACAAATGTATTTACTTACAATTCTATTTGTCAGAAGCCCAACACAGGCTAAAACCAAAGTATGAGCAGTTCTGTGTTCATTTGCAAAGGCTCTAAAGAAAAATCTATTTCCTTATTAATATTATTTTTTTCAGATTCTAGAAGTCTTCCTCCGCTCATGACTCCTTTCTTCATCTTCAAGACCAGCAACATCTCTCTATAAACACAGTAGAGAAAGTTTCTCCACTATAAAGGATTCTTGTGATTACTTTGGGCCCATCCTGATAATTCTGTATAGTTTCCCCATCTCAAGGTTCTTAACCGTAATCACATCTGCAAAGTCCTTTTTGCCCTGTAAGACAACATTATTTACAAATTCTAAGGATTAGGATATGGACTTCTTTGGAGGGCCATTATTCTATCTACCAGAAGAACCTAGCAAGACATCTTTAACAGGCTTAAATTTTTTGTAAAATAAATCTAGGAAGGCTAATATGTTCGTATATTCCAAAATATCCCTTGAATGAGAGATTTTAAATGATTGTATTGAATTTGTCATAATTTATTTAGCAATACATTCTTGTTAGACTTTCAAGAAATTTTCAATATTTCATAATAAATCATAGAGTGATATATCTTCTTACATGTAAATTATTCTGTCCATTTTTAAATAATTGACTTAGAGTAAGTCCTAGAAGTAAAATTACTGAATTATTGATCACATCATTTTAAAGACTTTCAGCTCTATTTGTGGTTCTCTTCCACACACAGAGGGAATCTCACCCTCTGATCTGCCCTGAGGAATGCTGGAATGCATCAAACATTCCTAGAAGTGAAGCACTTGGGAAAACTTAGAATTGGATGTTGGAGGAAATGGCTTTCTTTCTTTGATAAAATTGTTCTTGGAATTCTCTCTTCTCACTGCTTAACTTTTCTGGAAATAACTTTTACTTATTCATATAATATCCACTTTTAATTTTAAATGCAACTTTTAAAATCATTCATAATCTCACCAGCTGCTATTTTATTTGTAATATACAGTTTTCTATATACTGTGTGTATTGTGTGTATATATACATATATCTATATATAAATTTCTGATGTAAATGTATTACATATGTTATTTTATATATGTAGGATTGATTTCTCACAAACAGAAAATAATGCTTCAAAGATAGCTTTATAGTTATATCATTGTGTTTAAAAGTATTTTTAAGACAGATATTCAGTATTATTGCTAGAATATGTATGTTTTAAGAAAATAAATTAGTATTACCCATTTGATTCTGTCAGTTGACCCTCTCCCTAGTAGATAAGAGAATGCCCTTCTTTCTACTGAACACTATTACTTTTAACCACTATCAATTTTATAAATACATACAGTATGTCTTTAAATTTGGCCCTCTCTACATGGCTAACTAGGCTAAACATATTTTCATATGTTTACTTATCTTTTATATTCCCTTGATGTTAATAATTTATATCATTTGACATTTTTTCTAGGCGGGTGGTTAAATTCACTATTTAAAAATATTTCAGGATAACCATAAAAAGAATATACATGTCATTAAGCTTTGCATTTATTTTTTAATTGCATTACTAGTTATTTTTACTAGCAGAACAATTATAAATATTTTGGGCAAATTTAATGAATTTTTAACTTATTCTTTCTACTTTTGTGCTGGTGTTCTGGGAATCCAAGCAAGATATCTTCCAGTTACACTATTCTTTTCTGGAAGCATTTTCACACCCTCTCTGAAAATATTGTTAACCCCTCTGAACCAATCTCAGTAAAATATAATTGACTACCTAATCTGTGGTATTCACTGCAAAATCAAAATTGAACAAAGTCCCTTGTTCAAAAATTATTAAATTTTTCCAGACAGCCAAAGCAGAATATTAAACCAAACCTGGGCCTTTCTAAGCATGGGGCCACATGCTAGGGCACAAGTTACATATCCATGGAGTCTGCCCAGCTCCGGCTACAACTACCTGATCAGAGATACTGGGCCCAAAGGCATAAAATCAAGGCAGTCTTGTCCCTGTAAAGGCTGGTGTAAAGGCTCTATGCAATAAGGTGTCCTATACTAAGTAACAATTGGTGGAATCATTCAGATTCACAGTTTGTGAGAATTAAACTTGAGGTAGAGTAGGAGAGACAGAGAGAGAGAGGACTAGGAATCTACCTCTTTCCCAAAATGTTTACTTGACATATCACCATCACTGCAAAATCATCTTTCCCTCCACCCTCTGACCTTTACCAGACACTAACTTCTCATACTCTAGAGTATTTGTTTGTTTTGGAGGATTTTAAATTCTAACTAGTTTAATAAGAATTTTGTGCCATTTTAGATATTTTCATGATTTTTTGGTATCCTCATCTTGTCAAGAACAAAGCCAAGATTTTTGAATTGAGACACTAAATGCATGGTAATACATTTACTGGGAAGAAGAAGAAAATGAGCAAAAGTTGAAGGCTCTCTTTCAGTGACATCATATTTGACATGTCTACTGGACATTCAAGCAGAGCTATCAAGTGATCTGCCAACCAGGAAGAGGTAAAGGACAGGAGATAAGAGATTTGGAGTCACTTGTATGTGAACATGGTTTATAGCCTGGACAGGATAGATCTACCTAAGAAAAGTAAGAAGAGGCCATAGAAAGAACCAAGAGCGATGTCTGGACACTCAGGATTAAGACTGGTGATTGCTGAGTGGTGAGTTTCTTGGTAATTTTTATTTTCCTATTTGGGTTTTTCCTGTTCCATATATTTTTTTCACAGTAAACAGGTATAATGCTTAAAGGCATAAAAAAGTAATTAAAAATTGAAGGTCATTTATTTTTTTGTTTTTATAGATCTGCCAAAGACCTCGCTCTCAAGATTTCGATTGTTAATTAAAATTTGAACTATGACTACTTAATACTTAAATAATTTATTGTGTGTAAAAGATACTTCAATAAAATGCAAATGTAAAATACAATTGGTAAGATTTGTTATAGTTTTTATAGTTTCTATTTCTTTGAGAACAGGACAGAGTACATTAAATGTGAAAGCACTTAATAACTAATTTATAAGCTGATAGGACTTTACTTTTGTTGTTGTTTCATATTGGTATTTTTTTTTCTTGCCAGAAAGAAAAGTATCCCCAAAATGCTTTCCTTTAGCTTTCTCTACAAAAAAAACAAACAAACAAAACAAAACAAAAAACAAAAACAAAACAAAACACACACACACACACAAAACAAAAACACACAGAAAAAATAAATGAGCTAAAAAAAATGTTACTGCAAATGTCATTATAAATTTAAGCTGCTTAAATAAAACCAAGATGTGCCCTTTTGTAGCAACTGTGAAAATGAATCCCTACATCACCAGGTCATTTATTCAACAATGATAAACTAAACAGGCATGCTCCCTAACCTCTTCTGGTTTAAAGTCTGATGGAGGAGCAAGTGTTAAACTGAAAAGTAACTGAGATGAAATAAAGAGAGAGGGTTTAATGAAAGAGACAACATGAGGGAGCACACAGAGACTGGAGGGTCAGTTTGTCCTCCTGGGGAAAAGACATAAAAACTAATATCTGGAAGATAAATAGTGTAGTAGGCTGAGTAATGTCCCAGAAGTGCGTCCACATCCTAATATCTAGAACTGTGAATGTTATCTTACATGCTGAGGGACTTTGCAGATGTAATTGAGTCAAGGATTTTGAGATGGAGAGATTATCCTGATTATCTGGATGTAATCACCAATTTCCTTATAAGAGGGATGCAGGAGCAGTCAGATCAGAGGAAAAGGTAATATGATGACAGAAACAGATGAGATGATGTGTTTTGAAGATGAAAGAAGGGGCCACAAGCCAAGGAATACAGTTAGCCACTAGACACTGAAAAAGGCAAGGAAACTGATTCTCCCCTTGGATCCTCCAGAAGCAATCAACTTTGTCAACACCTTGACTTAAATCTCATGAAATTGATTTTGGAGTTCTGACATCCAGAACTATAAGAGAATAATTTTGTTATTTTAAACCACACAGGCGATGATAATTTGTTACAGCAGCCATTGAAAACTAACCCCAGCAGGTATTTTCTTAAAAAGACAGTGACAAAGAGGAGATGGCTTCTAGAGAACTGTAGGTGCCGGTTATATCAGAGGAAAATGTTTGACATCCAATGGTCTGAGGGAATAATAAGTGAATGGGGAAAAAAGCATGAGATAAGGGTGGGGAGGGAGGCCAGCACTTTATTTTATTTTATCCTAGAAGCAGTGGGAAAACATAATTTTAAAGAGGTGAGTGATTTTTTTGAAGATCATTCTGGCTTTTCTTTGAAAGATATAAACTTTATGCAGGCAAAAGGGAAGACGAGCTTGAGATTATTTGAGGGAAGGGGCTGTCAGTTAGAAATACATGTTCAAAGGAGGGTCAGGTAAAGTTGTAAGAGCTGGGCTGCTTGGGGCTGGTTCTAAATGTCAATCACTCATAGACTAATGCTGAGGGGCTTTATTTCAGTAACAACAAAGGTCTGTACTTATTTTGTCTAACTGATCTTGATGTTCCCTTTTTTCTAGATGCCCCAATGGTTTAGGATTGCTTTCTGTGGGTTATAAACACGGAATGGAAAAAAAAAATTGGCTTATTTTAGAATCAAATTGATCACCTTTTAGATCTGGGATCAACACTCTATGGCTGATGGGTTAAATCTGTCCACTGCCTCTTTTTGATTTTAGGTGTTTCTTCTTTGTAACACATGCATTCAATCCTATAGCTTTCCCTCTAAACATCGCTTTTGCTGCATCTCAAAAAATTTTGATAAATTGCATTTTCATTTTCATTTAGTTCAAAATATTTTTAAATTTGTCTTGAAACTTCTTTGAACCAAGTGTTCTTTAGAAGTGTGTTGTTTAACCTCCAAATATTTTGACACCTCCCAGCTATCTGTCTGTTATTGATGCCCAGTATAATTCCACTGTGGTCTGAGAAAATGCTTTGTATAATTTCTATTCTTTTAAATGTGCTAAAATGCATTTCATGGCCAAGAATATGGTCAATCTTTGTGAATGTTCCATATGAATGTGAGAAAAATGTGTATTCTGCTGTTGTTGGATAAAATAAACTATAAATATCAATTATATTCAGTGATTGATGGTGCCGTTCAGTTCAACTATGTCATTACTGAATTTCTGCCTGCTGGATGTGTCAATTACTGACAGAGGAGTATTGAATTCTCCAATCGTAATAGAGGATTTGTCCATCTCTCCTTGCAATTCTCTCAGGTTTTGCCTCATATACTTTGATGTTCTGTTTCTAGACACCTGTGCATTAAGGATTGTTAATTGTCTTCTTAGAGAATTGACCTCTTTATAATGATATAATGGCGCTCTTTTATGTTAAGCTTATTGAGGTGACATTGGGTAATAAAATTATATGTTTCAAGTGCACATTTCTATAATACATTATCTGTACATTGCACTATGTGCTCACCACCTGTGATCTAGTCTCCCTTCATCGCCTTACATTTGATCCACTTTCTTCTCTTCATTCTCCTCCCATCCCCCTTCCCCTCTCTAACCACCATTCTGTTGTCTGTGTCTATATGTTTGTTTGTTACTTTCTGTTTTATATCCCGCACATGAGCGAAACCATATGGTTCTTGCCCATTTCCATTTGACTTATTTTTTTTAGCATGTTACTCTCCAGATCCATCCATGTTATTGCAAATGGCAGTATTTCATCCTTTCTAATGGCTGAGTAGATATGTACCACATTTTCTTTATCCACTCACCCATCAAAGCACACTTAGGTTGTTTCCATGTCTTGGCTACCGTGTATAATGCTGCAATGAAACTAGGTATGCATGTATCTTTATGAATAAATGTTTTCAAATTTGGGGGTAGATAGCCAGAGGAAGGATTTCTGGGTCATATGGCAGCTCTATTCTTAATTTTTTGAGGAACTCCCATACTGCTTTCCATAATGGCTGTACCAGTTTACATTCCTATCAGCAGTGTATACGGGTTCCTTTTTCTCCACATTTTCTCCAGCACTTGTTATATTTGTTATATTTTGTCTTATTGATAACAGCCATTGTAACAGGTGTGAAGTGGTATCCCAATGTGGTTTTCAGTTCCATTTTGTAGTGGCCCTCTTAATTTCTATAATTTTTCTTCTTCTGAGGTCTGCTTTGTTTGAAATTAATATAGCAGCTCTCATTTATTTTGATTAGTGTTAGCTCAATATATCTTTCTCCAACCCTTTAATTTTTAATCTATCTGTGTATTTATATTTAAAAAAGATTTCTTATAAACAATAAATAGTTGGGTCTCTTTCTTGTAAACAATAAATAATAAACTTTATTTTTTAATTGGTGTATTTCATTGCCTGTTTTTATAAATAAAATTTTACTGGACTTCAGACACAATTATTTGTTTATGATCGTCTATTGCTGCTTTCATGCTACAGTGACAGAATTGAATAGATGCAAAACAGATCACATGGCCCACAAAGGTGAAAATACTACTCTCTGGTCCTTTATAAAAACTGTTTGCTGACACGTATAAGATCACAGCCCTCTATTACTTGTTTACCTTTTAAGTGATTCCTGATGGTTTGCATTTTGTAAATTCTTTTTCCCCAAAATTGTAACCATGCACACACCAACTGATGCAAATATTAGAGACAATATGAATTGTTTTTACCTGTTACTTAAAAATAGCATCAACATAAAACATGGCATAAGCCACCTCTGAAGTTTGATGTATTAGTACAATTCATTAAATATATTTTTAAAGGAGTTTCTTGGTACTTGAAAGAAAGTTTCTATATAAATGTAGTATACTAATAAAAATGAGTAATATAAAAATAAAAGTACTTCTGGGTTCTGCATCACATTTTCTTCCCACCCACTGCCTAAATAAGTCTCTAAGTTGGCTTAAACCAGCTGAAAAATTCTGAAAAAATCATATGCTGGCAATTTAAATGTATGGACTTTTAAAAGAAATTCATGTTACTTTAGCAAGCCAAATGATGATGATAATTCTTCTGTGGTTAGCAATGACATGCTGACTTCAGCTTTTATGACAGGGCTCATCCGGGCATCCATGTTCCTCCCAACCACAGCTGCGACTTAACAGAGACCTACCATTGCTACCCATTAATGTGCAATTGACCCACAAATATTGATGGCGATGGTATCAGCCACTGTGCCACAATTAAAAGCTTCATTCAAACGAGAAAAGAAAAATCACCCCAAATATAAATTTTAAAGTGGAGCATCAAATATTTATGAGAAATGTCCCCAAGCTGCTGAATTTAGCAATTGCATAATAAAAGTGCCACATATTTTGAAGAAAGATTACTCCCCACTGTTGCACAATCAAGGAATTTTTAAGTGACCTATGGGTGAAAGAAAAGAAAAGGGAGGGGAGAAGGGTGATTACAAATTAATAAAGCATGTAGTACCATTTGATTACCAGCCACTGTAGTGTGAAATGAGTTGGTTTTAGTCCAGCTGTGCTGACTGATGATTATCATCAACTTCCCTCCACAAGAACCGGGTGAATTGGCCCCAACAGGAGGGGTCTGGGGAAGATTTGGAGGAGTGGGCGAGGATAAAGCAGGTCAGAGCACTATGTGGGGAGAACAGCAGAGTTTCCATCAAGGCCATAGTCAGCCTGCTTTGTGGCTCTGAAATACTAAGCGTGACTGATGAGCCCAGCTATCGAATTAAAAAAAACTTTCTGAGAATAAAGTTCATCTTTTAAAAAAAATTGAAACTTCATTTCATAGACTCAAATAAAATGGAGTTGCAAGTGGCCTGAGAAAGTCTCTAATCAATGGTTCTCTGCAATGACTGATCGTCAGAATAGTTAAGCATCTACGTATTTTTAAACTTAGCCAGGAACCTGCTGAATAAAAATCTCTGGCGATGGGGCCCAAAAGTGTGATTTAAATAAGAAAAAAAATTGGTCGAATGATTCTCGATCCATATTCTTGCCAGGATTTCATTGTGCGTAGAATATACTTCTTCGCCCTTTGACTTTGGGCCAGTTCATATGACCTGCTTTGGACCATGACATGCAGATAGGAGTGACATTGTCATTGTGTTAATTTCAAACCAAGGCTGTTAAGAAACGTCACATGTTTACACTTGCACTTTTGTGTCTATACCATTGACTCAGAGAGAGCTTCTATCATTACTTCAGAATAACTACAGAAGGATTATATGTGGAAGAGAACGATCCCAGTGGTCCCATCACATCTGCAGCAGGAGGCAGAGCTGACCCAGATGCTGCAACCCAGATCAGTAACCCAGCTGACCTGAACACACATGGGCAAGTGTGGTTGAGACCAGCAGGATCAACTCAGTGGCATTACAGACATGTGACAAACAACTATTTATTGCCATATGCAACCGAGATGTTTGCTTGTAACTATTGTCACAATATAATGTGATGCCAGGGAGGAGATATCTGATACTGTCACCACAGCACCAGCTCAAAATGATCTTTTCTTATTTAAGGAGATTCTGAGTTGTTTTTCAGAGATAACAGACCAAAACCATGAGTCATGTAGCCAAAGCATTCACAAAAGAGAGAACTCTGACCTCCAGCTTCACCTGAAACAAAAGTCTCCCCCACCTTGCAACACACACAGACCAAGACATAACTGGAACTTAAACACCAGAACCCTTTCAGAAGTGAAGGGTCCATTGTCCAGGAAGATCCAGTGTTGAGGCCTCTTTATCATAAGTGGCCAAGTTCCAAGGTCGTGCAGTTAAAACTTGCTCACCAGTGCTTCCATATACAAGTTCTCCCTAACCCCATTAATCTAGTCCAGAGAGCAAGATGAATATGAGACCCCATTAGGTCTCTCATCTTCCAGTTGGTGCCTTCTCACTCAGTAAACCTTTCCTTACTCCAAACTCAACATTTTGAGTTTTGGCTTTTTGAAGCATTGAGCACACAAACTTGGGTTCAGCAACATATATCCACAAGTGATTCTAAAAATCACTCAGTTTTAGGAACTATTATGTAGTGCACAGGTCAGCACACTACAGACCCTGGGCCAAATCCAGCCAGCCATGGGTTTTGTAAACAAAGTTTAATTACAACACAGCCACACTCATTTATTTTCCTATTGCTCTCAGCTACTTTCTTACTACAAGGGCAGAGCTGAATAGTTGCATCAGAGACAGTATAGATCCCTAAGATGAAAATATTTACTATCTGATCCTTACAAGAAAAGTTTGCTGAGTCCTAATCTAGTCCTAAATTCTGTATTTTAACACAAGAAATGTAGACATAGAAAGAATAAGCACTTTTGCCAAAATTACAAAAGCAGAGATTCCTCTAGAACTCAAGCCTCCAAATTTTAATGCAATTTCTTTTCTTAATGACACAAATTTTTGAGCATTTGAAAATTATAGTTTTAAAAAGAGAGTCTCCGGTAACTTTTATTTTGCTCTTATCTGTGCTCTTTGTCTATATTCAAAACTTGCTCTAAGCTAGTTTTCTGTTGAAAAAAATTTAACAGGTTTATATCAAGGTTATTAATGGAAAAACATTTTATGTACTCTTATATCTAGGTTACTTACATTGTAACAAAAAACTCTATTTAGCCCCTCCCCCCAAAAAAGAACATTTTGTTGTTTTAGTGCGAACAGCTGGCCGATGCTGGAGGTTGGTGGCCATCTGTTGGCAGCACCTCAGTATGTGGCTGACCTTAGCTCCATCCCCTCAGAGAGAAAGAATTGAGACCCATAAATATATTTGAATGGATTTAGAAGGTCTTCCCACCCAGTTAAGAGAACTCCTCAATGGATAATCTTCCCATTCAAAAGGATTTCTTCCAGAAAAATATTTACATAATTAAGTACCAGCTAGGTGCTTTTGTATTCAAAACAGCATGTTTGTTAATTTACAGGATATTAACACAGCCATACACATGAGATCGTGCCATAACTAAGGTCGAAGATCTAAAAGCAACAATCAAGATTTGTTTTAATGTCTTCCAATTGAGACTAGATGACTACAGATCAGGGAAAATTTTAATTTGAGGAGAGAATCGTAGATAGAACAGGGGTCACTCCAAAAGCATACATAAAGATTTTGTGGCCATTTGGTGTTTGGAACTCTCAGAAGGAGGTCCCCATTTGGGTGTTAACTTTTAACACCAACTAATCTCCCTTGAAAGAATTCAGAAGATTTGCCTTAATCAGAGATTGATTTGAAACAATATAAATAATGCCCACCTGCTCCCTAAATTTCTGGTATCCCCTCCACATCTCATTGAACTGCTGAACAAAGGCAAAATAGGAATATCAATTAAACCATCGAAGGGTTCCCAAGCCATACAGATTTTTTTTTTTTTTTTACTCAAATGTTAAATCCAGTCTAACTCCTAAAATGTGTTTTCTGGCAGCTGGGTGGTTCTTTGAAATGATTCCCCAAGCAAAGAAGAACCTTTTCAACCATTTTGACCTAGCAACCAGATCAGAGTGTTTTATAATCAGGCATTATAATTTCTCATTTTTTAGAACCCCAAAGTCATGTGCAAGACTTTCATTCCCACAAGATGGAACCATAATGTACTTGCATTTACAACTTGCTATATCTAGGAGAGGAATGGTATCTCATTTAAACCTAAAAAAAAACAAACAAACAAACAAACAAAAAAACATAAGAGAATAATATACTGTTATGTGGACATTTTGGACTCAGAATGGTGAATTTACTTTGCCCAAGTTTATATATAAGCTAAATGCTAGGGAAATTGAGATCCCAGTAATAAACCAAAGATAAAGACAGTTGTAGGGAATAGTGTGGTTCACTGCACAGATCTTCCTTTAGGGTGGAGGTATTCAAACCTCCAGGTGCTGGGAGTATTGATGACTGACAACTCATACTTGAGCCCTTGGCTAAATGGCACCACCTCCGCTAAGGTTGCTCCCCTAACTCTGGGGTAGCCGAGGGTGGTGGAAGGGGGGAAATACAAAGGTCAAGGAGTTCCAAGTCTCCTGCTGGGACTGACTGAAGCCTCAGTTAGTTTAGCATCTCCCTATATTCAAACTGCTTCTCTAGCTTCTTGGATATTGTCACCAAGAGCATTCACAAATAAACACTGGCTGGAATCTCTCCTCAGAGTCTGTTTCCCAGGGAACTCAACTTAAATGAACTATCTAGTTCAAGTTTCAGATAGACCATGTCTATATAACTAACAGTTAAGAAAATTGTACAAGAATGTCATTAGCTTACAAACTTCTCTAGTTTAAAGCATTAAAGAATTTGAAAACTCCAAGTGAGTTTGAAATTAAATAGGCCATTGGTTTCCACAAAAAAAAAAAAGACTAGTGAATGTTTATATTCTCCTATCTATCTTTAATCATACAATGATGACCAGCTATTATCAAACATCTGTTTATGAAATACTCCTAATAGAAGCCAATATTAGTACATGTTTTACACTTATGAAAAATATTTATATTTATTTTTATTTTTATCATCATAACCATCCTATGAGCAAAACAATCATTTAGCCATTTAATAGTTAATGACCCTGAAGAGGTGAAGTGACTTGGTCTAGGACACACAACTAGAATAGAGGGAATAAGAAAATAAAATCGTCTTTCCAATTCTAATTGTGTTCACTTTCTTGCAATTCACAGTACTCTCTATATAGTCAGAAGCCGGAGTGTGTGGGTGTAACTTAACTTGCAAAGAATTTAAATCTAAGGCTGTTAGGTAGCTAGTCAGACGAGCAACAGGGGACCAAAGGTATGGAGGCCCAGGGGAAAGCCCACATCTGATAGAGAAGTAAAGGAAAGATGCAACCCCAAATGAGGAGCTCTGAAGAATGTATGTTAAAGTTCGGATAAAAATGATTGAAGAAAATCAGTGAGGTGCAATTTGTATTTTGTCCTCCTGAAAAGCTGTGCTATGTGGAGGAAGCTGTCAAGGAAACCAGAAGAGCACAACTAAAGCTTTCTAGCTCGAAAGATTGTGCATTGAGAACATTAACCTTGATAGAGAAAGGAATGGCTTAGCTTAGAATTTACCTCTGCACTGCATAAAACAAGTAGGTAGCAGCTTATTAACAGCATTCAAAGAAGCTCAAAGGCCCCAGATTAATAAAAACTACACTGGCAGCTGAAAGACTGAAGAAATCATCAGAAATGAGGCAACAAACTAATACAGCCTAATGTGTTAACCCCAGAGAGAAAGAAACCAAGAAAGGTGGTCGCTTCTGATGAACTTCCTCAAAAAGAAAGATAAAACTACACTGAAAAGAATAAATTATTCAAAACTTGGTGATGAGATGGATGCTAAGAATCTATTACTGGAACAAAGGGGTCCATCTGTCTCCGCACATCTAAGCCGATGAAATACATGCGGGTTTTGTAGCAAATAAAGTTAAGGGTTTATTTTAGAGAGTTGCAAGTCCTGGAGACATAGGCGAGCTATCACCCTTAAAAACCTGGCTCTCTGGGTTTCTCAAGGGGATAGATTAAATAGGGGAAAATCATCAGTCATGGAAATGAAGGGAGTTGGGGGTCTTGGGTGCTACTGATTGTATGGGGCTGGGATAATTGGTCATCTTTTCCAGTTCTGGAATCAGCAATGGCATCACCCTGTTTGGTCCCATGGTCTGTGGAGGCTGTTTTGCCTTGAAGGGTCTAGGGTTGAAACACATCTACAGCCAAAATGTTATCCTTAGTGCAACCGAAACTTACTGCCCTCCTTGTCGACTTCATTTGACACTGACCAGAACCTTATGTCTTAAGGTTAAATAATTAAGGGAGTAGGCATACAAAGGTGGAAGGATAAGGTTAGGGGCGGGGGGGAAAGAACAAGTCACAATAATGCCATTATCTGGGCAAAACCAACTTGAATCAAAGATAAAGCTGTAAGTGAAATCTGGGTGAGGTTACAAATCCACAGTGAAAATCGTAGTGACTTCTACTTCATTCATTATATAAAAAATTAGTACTATCAGGAATAATTATTCATTGTTTTAGATGTGACAATAGTGTTTTTGTTATATTATTTTAGAGAGCCCTTACTTTTCATAGATACCTAAGAAATATTTTCAGATGAATAAGATGTTGTTCTCTCCTCAGAATAAGAGGAGAGGAGTAGGTAGAGGTGTAAATGTAACAAGATTGACCATGGATTTATAATTGCAAATCTGGGTTATAATGTGCATAAGAACTCATTATAGTACTCTTCCACATTTCATAACAAGTTTATGAAATAATTCTGGGAGAGTTAAAGTTTAAATATAAACAACAAACATAAAATGCTGGGGAAAATGTTGGTAAATGTCTAAGTCTTTCTAATGCATAATAATATACATGGAATCCATCAAGGAAAAATTATTTTATTTGACTGCATAAAATGGAAAACATCTACATCTATATCTACCTATAGTTCATATATAGATATAGATATATAGTATTTAGTTTCAGAAAATATTTAGTAAGAAGGGAAACTGCTCATAATACATTAATTTTAAAACAGATTATAAAACCAATAAAACATCATTTGATATTTTATATGCTTATATTTATTTCTCCTTTTGCTTATTGCTGGGCTACCACAGCAAACAACTCAGAGTCTGTGCCTCAGATAGAGATAGATTATACATAATCCATTACAACTAAAGTGCTTATATGTTATATGAATGAGAAGCAAAGATGATTATAACATATAACAGGAGACATAATACAATTGGGTCAAGAAAAGGCAATAAAGAAGAATCCTTTTATTTTTTTTTTTTTAGCAGGCAATTCTGAGGGATAGCTGGGTATTAACTACAAAAAGAAAATAAATCTTTAAAAAGAGTGTACTTTTTCCTTTAATGGATAATTTTTATTTTAGTCAATATACTTTTCCATAATTCTGAACAATATGTTACATTACATTTATAATCTGAAAAAAAGTGTTTTAAAAATAAAATACAAAAATGAACAACTAGAAAATACTTTTTTTCATATCCTTGCTTCTTTTTCAGTAACACAAACATATTTTGTTTGAAAGAACTTCAATCCTTAAAATAAAAAGGTGATTTTTTTTCTTTCTTTAGTTTATCTAAGAAGGCTCTGACATAATTAGAAAAATGTCAACTGAATCAAGATTTTTGTCGAAATTGATACCATTACTATCTCTTATTTGCCAAGGTCTTGCAAAGTGACTAGATATATATGCATCTTGAAAGGAAGTGAGGGTGTTTATAGTGGGCACAACGCTCATTGAATATAGGTGGATATTGATAAAGGGTTGAGTAAGAAAACTGAAAATATAATGCAAGGCAGAGTGAGAAATGGAAGAAAAAAGAGAGAAGAAGGACAGGACAGGAGGAGTGTGGATGAAAGGAGGGAAACAAGTATATTGGTGCACAAGTAGTAGGTATACAAATGCCTGGTCATACATAAGCTAAGATTTGCAGATTGCCAATGTCTCAAATTAATGGAACATTATAAAATAAAAACAAAATAAATAATAAATTTAATTTAATTTTAAAATAAGAATAACAAACAAAAAGAATTCAAAATCTCCCCACTTCTTTTGGTTTAGGTAGCATTGCCCTTATTCATCAAAATAAAAAGAAACTAATAAGCACCTGGGTTTGCCAATATAACTCAAAGCACATAAAGTGTTTAAGCTTACAAATGCTTCTAAGGAATATAATTTTCTCATTAATTTCCTGTGCGAGAAATGGAAAATATTTCATTTGCCAAAAATCACCTTTTGCCTTTGATGCAAAGGAAATCTAGCAATAACTCCTTTTTGTTAGAAATTAAGAAAATTTAAATTTTTCTGTCACTTTAATCTAATAGGTGGAGATTTATGTTCATATTTGGCTTCACCAAAGACCATAATTTCTGTTTCTAATGTGATGAGAGTCATAAGAAGAATAACAAAGTAAAAAGGGCATTATTTTAGAGTTTGACTAGTAGGACTGTTTCTAATATTAAGGAAATTTATTTAGCCTTCCAGAGCATCTGTTTACATCAGGAAAATCAGCTGTGTCAAAATGACATGTGAATGTAAAGTCAGTTTTTGGTAAATAACATATAAACCGATAAAAGATAATCCATTCATGTATTAATAAACACCCAGTTCAGTACAAACATGTTTTAACCAAACCGCTTTTGCTATCTGTTTCATCATTCTGTTCTTTGATTAAAACTCAAGAAATTGCTTATTTTTTTTCTGTGTTCAAAGTTCTTATCTCCGTATTCTAAGGTTTTCCTTACACTTCCATCCTTTATGTTTTGATGTAAGATCACAATATTTCTATTCATAATTATAAAGAATAATCTTCAAGTAAAAAATAATTCTAAGCTATGTGTCTGTTGTCTTAAATAGTGCCTCAAAAAATAAAAATTAAAAACCACAATCTACCTAAAACCAGTAAAAAAAACTATGACTTTTGATAGGCAATTTCTTTGCAATGAAGTACACTATGGATGAACTACAGAACAGCTTGGATGGGAAAGGCATTGATATTAACTAAGGAAGCCCAGAACCAATTATAGAGTACTTAATAAACTCACTCAGGCAAAGTCATGGCACCTGGGGGAGATTTGAAAGAGGACAATAACTGTGAAAAGTTCATGGGATGCCAGTTCATACCAGCAACTATAATAAAAACAGCCAGAAGAAGCAGGCCTGGGATTGTGGTTCAGATAAATTTTCTAAGGCAAAACAGCACTAAAAAGGGATTAAACACAAAGAGAATTTTCTTTCATGATTCACAGCATTAGAAGCTTTCAGGAAACAAATAACCTAGCAATTCAGTGGATAATGATGTGTTTACTACTGGAAAGCAAAGGAAATAAGGAGCTGAAGATGGAAGGCTTGGAATAAACTAGATAGGACTGAAGTGCTATGTGCTCTGATATTCACCAATCAAAATAAGAAATTTAGACTCTGGGTGGAGACGTTAAGGGCTACACAAAAAGATATCGATTGCTCCACCTTACTTGTTGGATTATGTAGAGCAGAACAGATTCTTGCTTCAATGGTGTGCTGTATGTTCATCTATTTGGGGACAGAATGTGAGCATTCTAAGCTGAAAAAATTCATCCTATCTTCGTGGCATGTCTGATGTAATATTTATAACCTATTATAGTAAATGTAACTTCTGTGTCCTTTGTCCTCAATCTTCCAGGGTTAGGCAAATCCTTAAACCAGAGTTCACTTGACTCTCCTATTAGAGTGTTTCTATATATTTAGGAACCACCTGGAGCCCTCTTAAAAATGAAGGTTCCTAGTCTCCACCCTCACTACTCTGATTCAGTAGATCTGAGGTGGGGCATAGTTAAGAAACACCAGAAGCGACTCCAAAAGCAGGTGGTCCATAAGATGAAGCCATATCTTAGAGAATAATAAACTTTTCACCCACTCATTTTTTAAAGAGAAAAATTAGAAATTTGTTTGGAACCTAATTGTTCAGCTTTTTTCCTACTCCCCATCCTTCAATTAAATAATAAATTAAAAATAAGACTCATCAGTGGATGCTAAAACCAGTGGGTGAAAGTTTGATAGAGAACAGTATATTTTCATCATCTCAAAGTATATCTCCAAGATATACATATTATTATGGCGCTTACTTAATAAGTAAAAAATTCATTTAAATTGATGACCTTACAGTGATAAAACCTGGCAGATGCTATTTTAGTTATGTGATAAAAGTGAATATCAACAGTAGTGAGACAGATCAACCTCATATTAAACAGTATACCAAACCTTCATATATCTGCCAAAATTGTATAACCTGAATTGAATCATGAGGAAATATCTAACAAATATGGAATTAAATTAACTAGTCTCTACATTGTAAAAGTATTAAGCCATGAGTCAAGGAAGGACTGAAAATTTGCTATAAAGTAAAGGGGACTAAGGAGACTTGACAACAAAATCCTATAAAGGTACCAGATTGAATGCTGGACTAGAAGGGAAAAAGAAAAAACAAAGTGGATCTTGTATTTTTCTGTGATTTTTGCTATAAACGATATCACTGAGATAGTGGAAATAAATGTGCATGAAGTTTGAGGGTAAATGGTTATATTGTACCAATGTTAATTATCTGATTTTGATGGATTTACTGTGATTATGTAGGAGACTAGCCTTGTTTTAGAAAAATACACATTTCAACAATTTAAAGGTAATGGGGCATCATGTCTGAGACTTATTCTTAAGTGGTATAGAAAATATAGAAAAAGCTAAACAGACAGACAAAGACAAAGAGAACGATAAAGCAAATGTCAAATGTTACAACAGTGGAATCTAGTGAAGAATATGTAGGTGTTGTACTGCTCTTGCAACTTTTCTGTGATTTTGAAATTCCTTTGAAATAAAAAGTAAAAAATGAGAGCAATCGCAAATTCATCATTATAAAATGGCAACATGAATTCTTGGTGCAAGCAACAAGTATAAGGTTTTATATTTATCCAACTACATGTCATTTACAAGGGACACATCTAATATATAAAGTCACAGAAATGTTGAAGGTCAAAAAAAGTGTCTGGCAAATACTAACCAAAACCAAACTGGTATAGGCATATGTATATGAAATAAAGCATTAGGTAAAAAAGCATTACAAAAAATAAGGGAGGTGTGTAATAGATGTTTGATTCATCAGTTATAAATTTATACATATTTACCTAATTGCATAGCATCAAAACATGATATAAAGCAAAAACTGACAGAACCATAAGTGTAAATAGACAACTTTCCACGTGAATTTCAGAAAGATTTTAATATATTACTCTGAAACTGATACATCGGGCAGACGAAAGTCAATAAGAAAATGGGAACATGTACATTAGCAAGCTTGATCTAGGAGCTTCCATAAAATACTGTACTCCAAAACTGCAGAATACATATCATTTTGAAGCATGTATGAAATGGAATACTTACAAAAATTTCCCAAATATTGTACCACACCTATAACAAGTCTCATTACATTTGAAAGGATTGGTATCACACACATACACATTACATTCTCTAATCAAAATTTAAATAACCAAGAATCAATAACTGAAGATAACTAGATAAATCATTTATGCTTGGAATCCCCCTTTATGTGGGAATTCCACATCTAGTTTACTACAGTTTCCGTTACTCCCTAATGAGCCAGAAACTGAGACCAGAATGAAGTGGTTATTATCATTATGCCACTGGTTCTACTGGTTTGTAAACAGCTTTTCTTGACATTCATGCCATTAAAACAGGGTGAAGAGAAACAAGCCAATGGAAAATTTCAAGAAAATGTGTATATGATATGTTCACTATGTAAAGAAAATGAGTGGAGAATAGGACTTAATACACTATTATGAGACGAACCATTTTAAGAACTATGATACGTATACAGGAAAAAAATGAGCACTGAAAAATAAACAAACTTTATAGAAAAGACTAAAATTTCTAAACTTTCTAAAGTAAATAAAATAAGTATTGCTACAGTGCAATGCCACTATAAATCGTGATAATTTTTTCAGACTTTAAAACCTTTTGCCAGTGATGAACTGATTTTTTTTAAACGAAGCGTCTACAGAATGCACCAGAAATTATGTGCATTAAGCAGAAATAATCAATTGCAAAAATCTGTCTAGCCAGAAATATTGTGGTTCAATGTACTGTAGACTTGGCTAAGCACTTATAGGACACAATGCATGAAAAAATTAAATCTTTTGTGGCATATTCTATTGCAGCTGATGAAAGTACAGCTATAAATAACACCACACAGTTAGCTATATTTATTCATGCTGTCAAAGGGAATTTTGATGTGGCCAAAGGACTTCTAGGCAGAATGCCCATGATAGGAATAACATCAGGAAATGACATTTTGTATATGTTAGGAAAATGTTCATGTTAGACAAATTCAAAATTAGTATTGCAGTCAAGACGACAGATAGTGGTCCTATCATGGTCAGTGCTATAAGAGTTTAACTAAGTTATAGAATATTGTTCCTAAGGTATAGAACTTAGAACATCATTCACCAGGGGGATCTTTTTGCTAAAAGTTAAAAGTGAAACTCATTGTTAAAGTAGCCATTACCACATAGACTGAATTTCAGACAATTCAGTACTTGGCTTAATGAATTAGATACTGTACTGCTTGACAGTATCTGGCTTAGTGGTGATAAGGAACTGAGGATATGTTTTAAACAATTCATAGTAATCTTGCTTAATCCATCAAAGAAAAACACCCGGGCTAGTTTATCAGTCAAAACTATATCAGATTTGATCTTCCGGGTTGACATTATAGTTTATCAAAGCCCTGAATATTTCTTTGAATGGGTGTTCATATGTACTAACACAAAAATGTATGATTCCATACATGTGGCTTTGGGAAACTCTTGAACAAAGAATAACAACTCTCCCACCTCCCTACTCTGAAACTTGGTTTCTAGAAATAAAATTATTACCTTAACTACTTTCTCAAGAATGTGGAGATGGGGACTGAATTCCAAAAAAATTAATCTGACTTTACATTTTATAAAAATGACCTAACATTTCCAGTTAACTGTTTGAGTGAAGACCCAAACAGAAGATACTAAGCTGGAGTGCAGCAAAGAACTAAAAACCAAATATGATGATATTAAAATATCAAAATTCTACAACATTTTCAGATGAAGCTAAACTAAACTATACTACTATACTATCCATATTCAGAATTACCTATATTAGTTATTTTTAAATTATGAAAATGAATAAAATTAAACATTGCCCTCACTTGAAGTATTATGGTTGAATGTTTACTGTACATTAAAATCCAAACACAAGATGGACATCAATGTTTTTAGGTGTCTATGGCACATAAAACTCAATACTTCTAAGACTAAATTTAGAAGACTTGTCTCAGGAATTCAGGTTCATTAGACAGCACCTTTAACAATCCATTCATGCTGATTTCAAATCTGCATTTCACCTAAACTGTCTCTTTCTCTAACACCCAATGTATCCAACTTTTTTCACAAAAGCTTTCATATTTATCTTCTCCTTTCTGGTCACCCTCATGTTGAATGTTTGCGGTGTCCTCTTTGAAAGACTTCCTGCTTTTAAATTCTCCAATCTCAATTCATCCTACATAATATTTCGGAGTAAATATTTTTAATACACTAATGATCAGATCCCTATTTTGCTCCCACGCTATTATTGACCTTACACTGCTTTTGACCCCTCAAAGTGAACAGGTCATGCTCCTTAGCCTGGCAAAGAGTTACTGTGGTCTGCTCCCACCCTAATTCTCATAGTCCTAATGCTGACTACTCCTCACCATGCATATTTTTAAGTAGCCAACTGATTATATGATTCACTGCAGTGGTATTTACTTTTCCTCCATATTGTCATCTTAGCTCATGACTAGAATGCCCTTCTGCCCCAATACACTTGTTGAAATGTTAGTCTTCTTCAAGGTCCATCTCAAAAGCCCTTCTCTGTTAAGCCTACACAGCTATCTTTCTCTTAGATGGTCCTAGTATAACTTACCACAACTTTAAAAATTACTACCACTTTACTGCATATGTTTCCTCTTGTCTCTACCAGACTAGAAATTTCTTAGAGACAGGAGCTACATCTGACTCGACTTTGAGTCCTAGTGCTTCACTCTTCATAGATGTTTAGCAGCTTGGCTGAATTGTGGTTGTATGTTAAAGAAGGAGAAAATGGACTTTTGAAGGATCCATGGGTAGTTTTTGGTCTATAAATTACTAAAAAGGTTTCCAGAATTTTATCAATATTGTAGGTATGTAAATACAGGGAACATTTGTCATTATTTGGCTCCTCTGTATCTTCCCCATCCTACTACTACCTTAATTCTGTTTGCAGGAATCATACCCTCACCATCACCAACACCACCATTATATGCAGTCTTCATAGATGGATAATTCATGATTTTGGTTTTCCTGCTCCTTCCGGCAGGGTCTAAGCAAGAGCAAATGGCCTAATGTTAGTCGAATGGATGCTTCTTCCTGAGGCTTAAATCTTGATCCAGTGATGAAAATATGAGGAAAAAAGTTGTAAGTTATTCATTTCAATGGTGGCTGCAGACGCAATAAAGCAATGAGAGTAATAGTGGCATCCTACCCAGAGGGCTCAGCCCCAAGGCCATTGCTATGCTTCTGACATCCTTCCTGGCTCTCCAGGGTCCCCTAAGTTTATGCCTGTTTTCTCAGGTGCCCCTGGCTTCCATTATCCTGCAAACATCCTGCCAACAAATTCCTTTTTTTTTTTTTTCATTATTTAGGGTTGGTGTCTATAGTTTACAACTAAAAGTCTTTCCTAATACACCATGTATATTTTCTGGGAAAGGATTTATAGAAATTAAACAGATCCTTGAAAGGATACAGCAGCTCCTCAAAAAACATTGTTTTTTAAATGTGGTTTCATTATAACATTGATGAAATGCTAGTAACTTAACTCTTGCTTCTATCAATTTGTCTATGGTAAAATTAGTTTTCTTTTCACATGAAGTCACAGAACCAATCAATGACGTTGAGGAGTTACTGTATGTGCTTGCCTCCAAATACTGAGAACTATTATGTTAACATTTCTAGGCTGTAGCTTGTAAAGAAAAGAATCTAATGGTGTCATGATTTCACGTACATGGCAGCTATTCAGTAGTTAAGTTTTTATCATATCCTAGGTACTCATTAGAGAAGCTTTATGGAAAGCTGTCAGTAAAATCCAAAAAAAGTAAGATGATTTTAAATAAAATAATGTCTCTATTTCTTTATTATTGTATAGACTAATTCTTCCTTTACAAAATAAGTAGAATTTGCTGCTAACTCTATCTGGTGACCTGGAGCAGCAAGGAAATATAAAAGCACCAACATCTTTCTTAATCTGTCTCTTTTCCTTCTATAGATGGCCATAAAAAAGTAAATAAGAAATCATTCTTTGGAACAGAATTTCTTTGGTTTCTCATTGAATTTTTAATTCATTCCTCCTTCTTATATACCTTGTCATGTTACAACATAGCTTCTAGCTCATAGAAATCTAAACTATTGGGACATTAAGTTCAAGGTGGATTCTACAGGATCCACTAGAACTTAAAATCCTACTATTTTTAACATTTTTTAAATTTCAGGTTTAGGGAATATTATATCTGATTTATTTAAGTTTTTTCATACTCCTTTTTGGCAGGAGAAAAAAATGGGTTTAGAAAAAAAATTAATGAATTGAACTTCACAGTTATAAAACATGTTTGACAAATCTTAAGAATTTAATTTCCTATACATTTTTGGAAATTCTTGTTTTTTTTTCACAATATATGTGAGATTTTCATTTAATATGATTTTGTTTCTTAGCCCTTCAGTATACTCCCACTTTTTTTTCAAAGTGTAACACAAGCTGGAGACTGATTAATTGATTTATTGACATCTTGATTGTGATATGAGGTCCTGTATTTCTGGCTTGGCAAAGACTTTAAAAAGGACCTGAATATTTTTCAAAACTGTAATAAAATGAAAGAGTGTACCTAGTTGCATCTTCTATATTTCAACCTAAGACAGGGGATTGTAACCGTTAGCTCATGGGCTAAAATTGGCCTGCCATCTGTTCCAATAAAGTTTTATTGGAACACAGCCACACTCATTCTCTTATTTATTGTCTGTGGCTGTTTTTGCACTAAAATGGCAGAATTGAGTAGTTGTGACAAAGACCATGAGATCCACAAAGCCAAAAATATGTATAACCTGGCTCTTTACAGAAAATTCTTTCTGTACTTTGGCCTAGAACATTCTCTCTCCATTAGAAATGGTATGAACAATGGAATATTATTCAGGCTTAAAAAAAAAAGAAGAAATCCTACTATTTGAGATAACATGGATGAACTTGAGTGATATAATGTTAAGTGAAATAAGCCAAACACTAAAAGACAAATACTGCATGATATCACCTACATATGAAATATAAGAAAGTTGTACTCATAATAACAATGAGTAGAATGGTGGTTACTAGGGTCTGGGAGTTTGGGAAAATGGGAGATGTTTATCAAAGGGTACAAACTTTCTGTTGAAAGATGAATAACTCTGGAGACCTAATGTACAGCATGGTAACCATAGTTAATAATGCATTATATACTTGAAATTTGCAAACAGTAAATCTCAAGTGTTCTTATCACACACACAAAAAGGTAACTATGTGCGATGATGAGTAATGTTAATTAGCTTGATCGTTGCAATCATTTTACAATACTAAAACATCACATTATACACCTTAAATGATGCCATTTTTATTTGTTAAAAAACTGTTTCTCATCACTAGAATATAAGCAGGAGATGGATTTCTGTGTCAGTTTTGTTCATTGATGTATATACAGTATCTAATCTAGTGCATGGCCTGTAATAGCACTCAAACAATCAATATTTGTTTAATGAAAAAAAAAAATAACTTACAGAAGACCTTCTGGCAAATGTTTCCTAATAATCTAGAGAAGACCATTAATTCACCCAACAAACATTTATTGTGTTTCAGTGATCATTTAGGGGCTATGCTAGACTGAGTATATCTTGTGGGAATAAAGCAAACATGCTGATATAATCTTTACCCTCATGTAGCTTATAGTCTGGTGTGGAGTCACTGACAAACAACCAAACAAAAATTAAATGTACACAGAGGCAGTGATGAGCAAGAAGCTGTTCAGAGAACACATAGACTTCCAAGGTCATATCTACAGATCTCAATTGGTCTGCAGTGATGCCTACTATGTTACCCTAAAGGTGAAAGATTAAAGAAGGGTGGGATGGACCCAGCCAGCATCAGTTCTTCTTCCTTCTGAATTAAGTTAGTGGGTTGGCAGTAGCTAGGAGGCACAAGTAAAGTATTTTCCTGGAGAATGGTAGAGTTTAGATTCAGGCACCGGCAGGAAGGCAGTTTTTCTAAAGTAGTCCCATAGCTGCTTTCAGTCAGGTGCTCATTAGCCTTGATGTGGGTTTCCCTTGATGGTGCCCTTTGCCAGGACTTGGAGAGACTGCAGCTTTTAAAGAGGCAATTCAGTCCTTACTGTGGCTCAGTCTTTGGCCTAATTTAGGTAGTACAATAATGCTATCCAACTGTGAGGATGATGAGATGATTTTCCTGTGATTTCCTGTTTGAGAATCGGTGACCAAAATCTACAAGGAAACTACCCAGCCCATGAGTCTTTTGGACTCTGCTGCAGCTAAGCTGGTGTCCTGTTGATATAACAGCTTCATAATGGAGCTAGTCCAGTAGCAAAATGTTCCTGTCACTCCCATAACTACCCATTTCAGATAGTCACAGACTTTAGAATTTGAAGTATCTGATAGGATCATCTGACCTAATCCCAGCACTGAAGAAAGAAAATTAGAAAACTGAGACACAAAAAGGCTAAGATGTTTCTATTTGACAAACATAATTTAATGGGGGATGAAAATACCTGGGATCTTAATGCAATTTGATTCATTAATGGATAAAACTTGTTTAAAAGTCTAGAATCTTTCTTACATGAAGTGTGATATTTTAAAGTAGGCAGAAGAGTACTTTCTGAGGTTAGGCGTTATCTTTCATAGCCTTAATTCCATGAAGGTCACGGCATTACACATCACTTCATAAATATCCTTTGCACCCAGGCAAAGAGTTCTTTACCCATGGCCCTGGGCTGTCTCACTGAGAGGACACACTTGCAAAGTTTTCACACTGAACACAATAATGAAGCAATACTGAAAAAAAAAATCTATCCTAGTATCAGATCTATACTGCTGCCTTAATAATAGGACTATTAGAGCTTAAGAATTATTTGCTTCCTTAAACTTTAAGTATGCCTTTTAAAGAGTAGTATAACAAGAATAATATATAGTCATTGTTCTTTTGTTCCCCAACAAATATCTACAGAAAATAATTAATGAAAAATAAGGTATCTGTCATTCAATCACTAGTAGAAATGGAAATTCTTGTATGGCATGTTTTTCCACCTCTGGCCATCAGTTTTTAGAGGCAGAGATCACATGAGACAGATAAATGATGATAGGTAGATGATAGATAGTTGATAGATAGATAGATAGATAGATAGATAGATAGATAGATAGTAATAGATGATGGATGATAGAGGAATGATAGATAGTAGATAGATAGGTGATAGATAAATAGATAAATAGATAATAGATGATAGATATTTAGATAGATTAGATAGATAATAGATAGATAGATAGATAGATAGATAGATAGATAGACAGACAGACAGACAGACACAGACAAACAGATAAAAGAGAGAAAGAAAGAGAGGGGAAGAGAGGGAAGGAAGGAGGGAAGGAAAGCAATCTCTGATTTGGGAGATAAAAATATAAATTTTATTTTAAGTCACAAATTTCACTGACTCTATGCTGGTTTACCTTTTCATTTTTTATGACATCTTAGATTCTATATATCTCCATTTGTATTTAGTTATAGAATGTGTCCACTTCCATTTAAAAGTTTAGTTTCCTATTCATTACAAAGCGCTTCCTATTCTCCAAAGTAGAATAGGCATATGGCTGGAAAAGCCTGAGATGAGATGAGAACATGAGTGTTCACAGCACACTTCAACAACCTTGGGTAAGCCATGTCCCTCAGTGGTAAAAAAGGGGCAATGAGAGGAAATAGGACAGAACAGGGCAGTCATGTGTGATGCATGATAATGTAGGATGGTGCTGGCCTCCCTCTGGTTACATCTATTTCCATCTGTTGCTAGTAGCCCAGGGTGATATGGTGGCCTCTGTATGAATGTGGATGTTTTTCTTGAAGTGATGTTCAATATCACCCCAAACTTCCTTCTTCTTTGGGGATGTTTTCAAAAAGAGCAGCTGCATCTTCCATCAGTCCTGCCAGAGGTGCACACTAATAAATCTTATCTGGGACTAAGAGCACCACCTCTTCCCTGAGCAGCCATCCAGACTCTCCTGTTTTCAGGGCCCTTCTCTAACCTTCAGTTTCCTTTATATGAACCCACTGGAACTGCTGGAATCTCCTTCTTCACCTTCTGAGAGGCACATGGGTTGGCCACAGTACACCACCATATTTTTAAGTCCTGCTCTTTGAGTTACTCAGCACAGATCTTTCCTCCAGAGCTATTTAGATCAGAAGCAGATATGAGCATCAATCTTTATGATCACGTTGATCTCTAGTTTTAGGAGATTCATGTCAGGTTTTCAGGAACCTTGCCCCTCATGCTACAAAGGCTAATACAGCACTGAGTAGGCTGTAAATCACCTGCAAAGAAGCATTTGTTTGGGGTAGTTTCCAATCTCTGCATCTGGCATCACCTTCAACCTTTATGATTGACTTTTTGGGAACTTCTCTTGCCTGTTTCAGGGAGTAGAGAGTTCTCCCACTATAGCATTGCATCTATGTAAGGCTATATTTCCTTCACTGCTGCACACCCCTAACTGCTTCTCAGACCTCTCCTTATGTGGACTGGGGAAGAGTGGTGGGATGGTAGTAATAATACTAGACTCACATCTAACATCTCAGTATGTCCTACAACAGAAGTGTCTAGGAGCTTGGCAGGGTAGTACTAGCGCATTTTTTTTTTTTTTTGGAAATTTTGTAGTGGAGAGAAGATCCCCAAATCTCATGTTCAAAAATTCACCAGAAGGACCCCTAGAAAAGCTGTTATACTCGTTGTATGGTTTACTACAACAAAAGAATATAGATTAAAATCAGCAATGGGAAGAGATATCAAGAGCTGAATCTAGAAGGGTTACAGGCATGAGCTTCCAGTTGTCCTCTTCCATAGAGCTGTGCATACAGAGCTCACTTCTCCTGACTGAGTTGTGTAGCAGCATGCACAGAGTATTGACAACCAAGGAAGCTCACTTGAGCCTTGGTGTTTAAATTTGTTGTTAGGGGTTGGTCAGGTACACATAGCTAACCTTAATCTTCAATTCTTCCAGAGATCAAGTTGATACCCTGTGGCCCAAAGCTTCTACCATATATCATATCCTTAGCATAGACTCTGGCATGGCCCATGGCCCCCAGATAAATAAAGACACTCTTATCAGGTAAGCTATTTCAAGGACTTGGTGATTATCTCCAAGGAGCTGAGGGCAAAGTCCAAATCTTTGTTTGGGCAAGATTAATTCTATACTGTACACTGCCTTAGCTGTTATTTTCAGATATAGAAAAATTTCACATGAAGTCCTACTACATGTAGAATTCTTATTATCAGACTTTGGAGAAATTTGAAGATGTTCAATTTTAAAATGTTTCTTAGCACATTAGGAGAAAAGGATGAGGGGATTCCATAGCCACCAAATAATCCAAAATTATACATAAAAATTGATACAAAAAGAAAGATAAGATGGGCTACAGTACTGATTGGGGCAGAATCAGAGTAGAACACAAATGTCCTAATATCCAGACTTCATTTAAATCACCACAGAAAAAGTTTATGTTTTCTCATGAGAAAGATGGCTTAAGTACCTATCATGTGCCTAACATTGAAATAGGTGATAAATGGATGCAAACGGCAGATGTAAGTTATAGTTTTTGCCTTTGGAGTGCTCTTTGGATTAGTAAGCACCAAACAGATAATGAGAATAGGAAACTATATGTTTTAGACAAATTTTCAAAAAATAAATTAGAGACAGGAAATGCTACCAAAGGCAGTGGTTTCCCAAAGGAAATGACACTTTTACCTGCTCTTTCCATCTCTCTGCAAAGGAGAATAACCATAAACTTTTTTTCTCCACCTTTCAAAGCTGACAAATGCACATAATCTTCTAATAACTAAACCTTTTTCTATTTCAATCTCACTTAACTCCACAGCATCTCTTTTTAAGCTTTTCCAATTTTTTGATCTCATATCTTCTGCACATTTCTTATAATTTTATGACAATATTTATTACTACTGACTTCCAATTATATTTTCTTCAGCTGATATTTCTCATGGAATTCATCATAAACTGCATTTAGCTCACTTTGGGCCCGCTACCTTTTCAAAAATATTAATTTGTTCAGCATTCCTATTCAGAAGACTCAACCTGGAATGTCAACGTTCTAAATTAAACCGTTGAAGATGTAAAGAGAACAATTAATTAAGCAATGTACTGGGCTGTCAAAAGGGGAATGATATTTGTCACTGATGATCCATAATATTCCTGCAGCAAACCAATATTCATTTATTCAATAAATATTTACTGAGGCCCATTAGACTTAAGATATTACTCTGAATACTGGATGTATGGTAGAAACATGACTAAGGCAAATACAGTCTCAGCTCTCATAGAGCTTACCTTCTCTTTGAAGTACTCAGAAAATAAACATGTAAAAAAATAAATAAACAAATAAATAAATAAGACAATTTCAGTTTGAATAAGTCCTAATAAAGAACATAAAACAGGGTGACTGAGAAATAGGAGAGCTAATATAGATTTGACCTTCAAAGGAACACCTTATTTAGGAGATGACACTGAACTTAGCCTTGAATGATGAGAAAACAGGCATGGGGAAATCAAATCTGGGGACAAAACAGTTAAAGCAAAAGCAGCAGCAGATGCAAGACGTGTAATGGAAGAATCTGTGACTCAGGGAAACAGAAAAAGGCCAGTGTGTCCAGAATGTGTTGAGCAAGGGAGAGAAAGTGGTCACTGAGGTGAAGAAACAAAAGTAGGCAAAGATCAGCTTAGTCAGAACTTCGCAGTCAATGACTAGGAGTTTGAATTTCATCTTAAGTGAAAAGGGAAGTCCCTGGAGAGTTCTATTTTTAAAAGTAATGACTGCTTTTAATGAATAAATTGAATAGAAAGAAAAGTGGAAGTAGGTGGCTAGTTGGAAGTGTATTGCAATTATCTAAGTGTCTTAAATTGGACTGATAGCAATGGAGATGCAGAGACAGCTTAATGAAAATGATGGGGATAGGACAACAGAACTTGCCAATGGGTAAATAAGGGAGGAATTGAGAATGGCCTCTAGGTTTAGAGCTTGAACAACTGGGCATGTGGTTGATGGCATTAACTGAGGTAGAGAAGACTTGAGGAAAAAACAGTTTGGGCAGGAAGCGAAAGCAATAAAGTTGTCTTTTGTTTGTTTCACCTTCTGATGGTTTCATTTTTTTGATTTTTTGGTCATTATAAAGGTGAAATGCTAACGAGATACCAAATGAAGATATCAACAGATTTATGCATTGGAATTGGCTCAAGAGAGGAGACAGATTGGAACATAATAAACATAAAAATTATATTTAATGCCATAAAATAGTAAAGCTTGCCTAACTTGTGGATAAACGGAGTAAAGTCCATTAAGTAAAATTATAAGTTGTTTTTACTTTGGTGGTAGTAGATCTTGCATTCACATATTCCGATCCCCTCTAAATGTTTATTGAGCTGATCGGTACACAATCATAAGTCAATTCCCCTGGGTTAAAAGTGTAAGTGAGGCCATATACCAGAGCAAAATGACCAGTGGCCATCCCATAGAATCTGTGATTTTGGCTTCATTAACAATGTCCTCTAGCCAACTGGCAATGCTAAACTCAGGCAAATTATCTGAGGAAAATATTTGTCTTCTTTAGCCTTTTAATATTCAGAATTCAGCAGAACAGTTGTTATTAGATAGGATTTTCAAATAAGTAGAGACCAAAAAAACACTATTGATTTCTGAATTTATAGCAAAACTCTGCTTTTTAATAGAAGTGACGTGATTTCCAATAAAGTACAAATGCTGTTCAAACCTTGATAACAAGACCCATACTTGCTTTACTCTATTTTAAATCTTGGCTCGCTGCTTTAAATTATAGATGACATTTCAGTTAGAAAAAGCAACAGAATTGGACTCCTGCAGACTAAGCTGTACTAAAAAGGTTTACAAGTTTGCAATAGGCAAAAAGGAAAAATTTTTAGTAGTAAAATTGCCATATTTTAACTGTGACTGCCTGAACTTTATCCACGATACTTCACTCATTAAAGCAATGTTTGTGTTTCAGAGCAAAATTAAGTTGTATATTAGTCTTAAGGTTTGAGAGGATCTATAAGCAACAGTTGTCTTTTACCTGCAAATACATAACAAAATGGGAGATGAAAACAGGAAGAGGTAGAGAGGTAAGGTATGCTGCTCTAGAAATTCCACCATATTAAACATGAGGCAATGAGAAAGAGACTTCTTTTCATAATAAGAAAAAAAAGTAGTAAATATAGAGGATGCAGTAAAAAGAATATGGATAATCGAGTATGTCCTGAAAAGACCAAAATAGTGCTGTTTAGGAATGAGGGATGTGATATGAAGAGATAGATGTAAAATGTATAGAAAAACAAGAATATGATATAGAGAGTTACCATATCTGGCCAACAAGTATGCGTACTGTGTACTCCAAGGAAGAACACACCGAATAGGATGTGAGCAGCACCCTTGGAGTCATGAACATGAACATAACTATGGATATCTCACAAGAATATCCTAGAAACATGACACCTCAAAAGAAGGAGTACCTAATTCCTTCTAGAGAAGTTAAATTAAACTTCATAGAGGATTAAAATTTGCACTGATTCTTGAAGATGGATAGATTTTTTTCAGAGATTAAAAAAATATACAAAAAGGTTTAGAGCTCTCATGAAAGAGGAATGAAATAAACAAAGTAGAGGAGACCTGAGAGAGTGTCAGGTTTATAGCCAGTAAACTAACTTTTTCAAAGTATCCAGAGGAGTTTGAGATGGGTAGAATAAAAAAGAAAGGAAGGAAGGAAGGAAGGAAGGAAGGAAGGAAGGAAGGAAGGAAGGAAGGAAGGAAGGAAGGAAGGAAAAAGAAAAAAAGTTCTAGTTCATAAGGGACTTTGTGTGTGATGTATCAAGATACAAACTTTATTCTTTAAGAGCAAGGAATGATGACACAAAGGTTTTAACCAACATGCAAACTGAAGAAGCCCACAAGCAGGATACCTTAGTTTAAATTAACCTATTAAACAAGGAAGAAAAGTCCTGTTATCAAATGTTTAAGCATGTCTTGTGGCTAACCCTTCATCTCACAGTGTTCTAAAGGAACCAAGATCACAGAGTACATGAAGCCTTACAAATCATCAGGCTCAACCCCGGCCCAGTCCCATGCTACAAACCAATGCACAGCACACTTGTACTGACAAGATATATATACAACTGAAAAAATTAACATTAATCCTTTAGAGTTAATTAAAGTTCTTGAGTTTTTTCCACATAATTTTTTACTTTTCTTGTAGATATAATTGGACATATGAAAAAGACAGTTGCTAGGCATAAATATGTACAGGAGGTAAGAATTTTCTCCTAACCAACCTAGTCTGTACAGGCTTCCTGTATGAGAAAGAATTTGTGAAGATTTATGAATGAGGCCAAAAAGGTGGCTTGGAAGATAGAAGGATGGAAATAGTCTTAGGCCTATCATTTACTATAGAAAAAAATGGGGTAAAAATGCCTTGCTTTAATATTTTAATATTTTCCAAAAGATATTTGACCTACATAATTTCATTTGACCCTTAAATTAACTTTATATAAGCTTTTTTCCTTATTCATTATTTAATTCCTTAATGAATATTTATAGAATGACTACTATGTTCAGAAACTGAGCCAGGCACTTGGAAGGAAACAGTAAGAAGAAAACCACATTCCTGCCTCAGGAAACATAGATACTGGAGGGGAAAGGACATCCAAAATAGGTTATAATGGGCCAAGAAATAATTATAAAACAATCTTAGTAACTCCCATGAAGGAAAAAAGAAATACTGAGACAAAGATGAGGACAGAAATATATCAGTTGAATTTAGCAATATGAATGTTGTAAATTAAATGATTCATTGCTTTCAAGAGAAGAAAGTAAAAAGAAGATGATAACAAATTTAGGAAGATTTGTAGGATTCCTGGTGGGAAAATATGAGTTTGTTTCTAAAGACTCCTATTCTTTACATAAAGTTTGAGGCAAGGTCTTCAGCTGAATGTGAGAGTAAAATATGGGTTTTGGAGATTTGAACAGATACATACTCCTTATAAAGTAGAGAAATGAACCTATTAGAGAAACACAGTTGAAGTTGGGGTGTATATTAGGTGCCAAAGTGAGAACTGTGATGATTAATTTATAGTGAAGGATTAATCATATGATTTTTCTCCCAGTAATGTTCAATTTGCTTAGGTATAGACATGAAGAAGACATACAGCAATGTTTATCCAAGGTTTGAGTTTTTCCTCAAAAAAAAAAAAAATAAAGGGAGAAAAGATTTTAAAAAGTACTATGATTACCTGCAAGAGAGTGATTCTAATGGCACAGTGGCATTTGATCTGAGCAAGGAGAAAAATAAATCCAGGAGAATATGGATACATAGGGGGAAACAGTGTGATCAAAGGGTTGGAGAACTTGCAGATTATAGAGGGAATAGAGGAGGAGATTTGGGGACTCAGAGCGGAGAGATTGGGGGAAGTGAAGAGGAGCATAGGAATGAGGGTCAGAATGATGATAGATGACAGAAGAGGCCTGGGCCCTGGTAGTGACTGCCTGAGGTAAGCACAGATATGATGCATGGCAGAGTTAGTTCTTACTTCCCTTTAAGGAAATCCCATAATCATCAGGGATGGAACACTTCTTTGGTGATACAACAGATAATAAACAGCGGCTCCTCAAAGCCTAGTGACGGCCAATAGGACGCAACGACAAATTAAGAAATATGTCTTGAAGCAGCTCCATGACTAGGCCAAGGTGGCGTGGCCAAGTCAATGATAAAACCAGAACAAATTTGAGACTTCTCTAATCCTCATCTGTTATTTTTTCCACCATGCTAAACTGTGCTGAGTGAAGTACAGCCAGCCTCCAATAGGAAAAGGAGATAAAGAAAGTGCAATGTGTATAAGTTTTCTTAATGAGAGTAACAGTTTATTTAGACTGTAAGTGAAGAACCTGTTCACTTAAATTTCTCATCTTTTTTTTTATTTTTGAAATTTAATGGTAAACAACTCATTTTGCCAAAAGGGAAACTGAGGCATAGAAAATAAAATAATTTGCTTTCCATTGTTCAGCGATTTAATTTTAGAAGCAGGAATAATGATTGCTTCTTAGACCTACATCATAAGCACTTACTCCCAAATAAGTGGGCTAAATAAAGGCAAGGAAAATTAGTTTTGCGCTCTGTACCCTTGCCTGGTAATGAAATATTCAATTAAAAGAAATTATGAGCCTTTAAGGATGATTGCTCTTGCACAAAGTGAGGTGGAATGGAAATTCATAACTACAATTCCATATCCATCATATAAGACTATTAATTGGAACAATTTTCATAAAAGCTTAGGCTGAACACTCTCATTAAGAAGGCATACCTTGTGAGGTAATACTCAGCTTCAAGTTTGGAAAATGTCCCAAGGCTTCCTGCCCTTTGAGCCACAGAATTCGGAATTGCTTTAGAGATGTTGTTTGTAGCAGTGTTTATTGCTTGGTACAGCTGAGAGCTTGCCCAGGCCTTGCTAGGTAACATTTCCACAGTTTTACCTGGTAAACACAACATTTTTAAAAACCTTCAAAGAAGGTAAATAGATGATGCTCTTGTACTTGATTTATGAGCATGTTATTTTTTTGTAGGACATTTTTTATGTAGTGTAATACATTATTAGGGGACAGTAAAAGTCCACATCCAATTATCTAAATTTTGAATAAATTTGGAACTTCTGACCCTGAAATTCCTCTTAATTGCAAATTTATAAAATATTTTTGAATCAAAGTTTGATAACATAAATTACAAATATGTTATGAAATTTCATTTGGAAGCTCTAATATTTTTCTTCAATTCAGTGAATACTCAATCTGTGCTTTTGTCAAATGCATAAGGATATTCAGAGTAGGAGGGAGATCTTAAGCTCACTAAACACACTGACATTTAATTTTTTCTTTAGTATTTCCTGTGCACTTTTTCCACACAGAAATATTGTTTTATAATTAACTATTTATTCAGATGTTTATGTTTTTTTGCCAGGATTTTGATGTACTCCCATAGAGCCAGTGCTAACAAAGAATAGAGCGTGAATTTGACTGTGAGTCTGTATCTGCTTGCTGGAGGTTGCTCCTGTGGAGAACTATATTTTGGTATTCACACACCAAAATTCAAAACGAATGGCTACAAGGAAGGAAGAAAATAATTAATATCCATATTTGGCACCAATCATAGAATATGATTGTAGCAGATTATTATTATGATAATAGTAGCTAATATTTCTTGAGCTCTTAATTATATTCCAGGCTCTTTTCTTTGCTCAGTATGTATATTTAAAAAATCTCCCCAACTATTCCATAAGGATACATTCTTATAGTATTCTTAGGCCATCCAAAAAAACTCTGTAATAGTTTCTGAAACCCATTAAGCCAATAGGAAAATTATTATAGAATCTGTCAGTTCTATTTACTAATATTATATGAGCTTGAGTTTATAGGTAGAAACTGGCAATATGCAGGCGACTCTTAACCCTAACTGTAAACAGTGAAAAGAGTGGTTGCATTTTCCCCCTAGAGAGAAATTTTCTAGGTGTAAGTCAAGGAAATGTTCTACTAAGGTATTATGTAACAGGCAGGCTTAAGATGATCCACTATGCTTACTGGACAATTGTTGTGCAATTAAATGTGATAAAGACAAGGAAGTCTGCATGCATCACGAGAACCATTTTGGGGGCATTGTTAGGATAAATGTAGACTTAAGTTTGGGTAAGATGATTTCTCTTCTGGACTGTGTCTATATAGTTTTCTACTCTGATTATTCCCAGCTATAGTTTACTAATTCTGAACCCAGTAGCCACTTCTAAATCAGGACTAATAAGTTGGCATCACAAACAATGAGAGTACCCTAAAACACCTTTCTCAGGAGAGTGGTTCCTGAGAAAGTAATCACATTCAATCCACTTGATCTAGAGTTGGTGATAGAAGAATAGATCACAAATATGGAAACAAGAACAGAGATAGAAAACATTATGACTGGGTAGAGCTTTTCTTCATCTCTTTAGAAAAAGGAAATGCAAATCCTGGGGCCTGGGATGAGAAGCTCAGAGTGAGTGGGAAGATCTTAACAGACTGTGGGGTGAGAAAAATTATACAAGCAAATTTTATGAAGCCAAGTGGAAAGACATGATCCCTCTGGCCATAATGAGTAGAAGCTTGTGGGTTATGGTTGAGACTTAAAGATGGTGGTTTAACATAAAGGATTAACCACAGAGAAGTTACATTGTCCACAACTGTGAAATTGGATGACACTAAATTAGAAAAGGCAGCATGACGACTTCAGATTGGTTGGCCTTCTTACATAACTTCTGGTTTTCCTGAGAACATACATTTGAAGAACCCAAGTGGAAACTACAAAGCTTTTAATGACCTTGGCTTGGAAGTCCATGTACCTACACAGAGAAACCATATGGAAAAAGAATGATGTGCAGCTATCGAGCACAGGTGTCAGATATGTGGGTGAGGAAGCCAACTGGATATTTTTGTCTCCGCAGACATATAATACGGGAGAGCTGAGGCCCAGTCTGATGGCCCTGTTGAGCCGTCTCAGCCCCCTGCAGCTGCTTCAATCTCCCCAGCTCATTATGGAGCAGAGACAAGCCAACTCCCTTATAAACTTCACAAATTTCTGACCCACGAATTAATGAGCATAATAAGATGACTGTTTTATAATAAAACGGGCAGAAGACATGAATAGGTATTTCTCCAAAGAGAAAATACAGATGGCCAATAGACATATAAAAAGATGTTCAAGGTCACTAATCATCGGAGAAATGTACATTAAAACCACAATGAGATATCACTTCATACCTCTCAGAATGACTATTATTAATCAAGTGATAAACAATAAGTTTGGGCAAGATTGTGGAGAAAAGGGAACCCTCGTATACTGTTCATGGGATTGCAAATGGGTGAAGCCACTATAAAAAACAGTTTGGAGGTTCCGCAAAAGATTAAAAACAGAACTACCTTTTGACCCAGCAATTGTACTTCTGAGTATTTTTCAAAAAAAAAAAAAACTGAAACACTAGTTTGTAAGGATCTATGCACCCCTATGTTCATGGCAGTGCTATTGACAATAGCCAATATATGGAAGCAACCTAAGTGCCCATCGATAAATGATTGGATAAAGAAGAAGTAGTACATATACAACAGAATATTACTCAGCCATAAAAAGAATGAAATCTGCCATTTGCAACAACATGGATGGACCTAGCGTGTATTATAATGACTGAATGAAATAAGTCAGACAGACAGAGAAATAAACACCATATGATTTCACTTATATGTGGGATCTAAGGAACAAAAGAAATAAACTAAATGAAAACAGACTCACAGATACAGAGAACAAACTGGTGAATGCCAGAGGGGTAGGAAATTGGGGGTCTGGGTGAAAAAGGTGAAGGAATGAAGAAGTACAAATTAGTAGCTACAAAACAGTCACAAGGATGTATAGGATACAGGATAAGGAATATAGTCAGTATTATTGTAATGGCTGTGTGTAGTGCCTGATGGGTGCTAGAGTAATTGGGGAGTTAGCTTTATAAATTATATAAATGTCTAAGCATCATACTGTATACTTAAAACTAACATAAAATAATTGTCAAAAATTGAAAAAAATAATAAAATGTCTACTGCTATACACTAAGTTTTGGGAATGGTAGAACAAATGTATACATGTGCGCGCGTGCGTGCGCACGCGCACGCACACACACACACACACACACACACACACACACACATTTCCTGAGGTACGTCCATGATTAGCATTCAGATTTTGGGAATGACTCAGCTGGGCAGTTCACCTCTTGCTCCTCTATTACTCTCAGCACCCATTTCCTCCAAAAAAATACAATGATATTAGCAGAGTTTCAGACGTCTGTATATTAATCCATAATTATATTTTAGTCTAAGTGACCTTACCCTCACCTACCCAAAAGGACAGGAAAAAAACCTTCCTATGAATGTCACAAGAGGATCAGAACAAGCCCTCAACTGATATAAATCATTTAACGACGAGAGTGTGAAGGCTGAGATGGAGGCTGCGAATGGCTGGGACCTCCACTAGCAGAGATCTAAATTGAGGGAGAGAAAAAACCCCTACATTTCCCAAAGCCATAACTAAAGGAAATTGGCAGAGCATAATAGGTGGTTTGAGACCTAGCTATTTCCTGAGATTTTTCTCTGTGCTTAGTGAAGAGCAAAAAAATAGCAATCTACTTTCTTTGACCTGTTTGCCCAGTAAGTGGGTGTTTCTTCCCTAGAGGGTTAAGGTGGTAGCTAAATGCTATCAAAAAGTGACAAGGAGGAGGATGCTTCTTTAAAGCATAGTAAAAACTGAAATTGCATATTGGAAATTGAAGGCTAATTGTCGCATACTTTTTGAGTGACTGTTTAAAACTGAAACTGCTCTGTGAGGCAGAAAAACGTGTGAGACAATAGAAGGAATAGAGCAATAAAATTGGGAGTTTTAAATTGGGTAACATTTAAATAATTGCTCTCTTTTTTCCTTTTTTAGGGATTTCTTTGTTGATGACCTTAAGGGCAGTCGTGCATTTACCCTAGACTCTAAGCCTCGAGATGTCAGCATAGCACGCTAGCCATATCACTATGCGCACACAGATTGAAGTGAACTTGATTAAGAAATGCTAAATAATGGCTGGGCTGCAACTTTGGCATTTGATTTTGCTTGGCCAGTATTTCTGGGATTTTGCCAAGCCTGACTAGGAATTATTCACTGCGGTCTTGGGTGATATCTAAACATAATGTGCGTTTGGATCAGGAGTGCAAATATGCTGGCTCAGCACACTGCCCCAGTCTGGATTGCAGCTGCATCTGTGATCTTCTCTGAAGGACAAGATTACCAGGCGAGGCTTTAACTAAATTTGGTGCTTTGATCCTTAGTGATCTGCGTAATAGGATTTAAAAATGCATGAGTTTGTACAAATTGTCCAACTTTCTACATTTAGTTCAGTGCATTAAATATCTATTTAGGCTTTTAAAAAAAATGTTTGATTTGGTTACTGTTTTAGTTTGTTGTATATCAATAACTACAACAAAACTTGCAGTGGTTTAACACAGACTTTTTATCTTTGGTCACAGTTTTGCAGTTCAGGATTTTGGGAATGACTCAGCTGGGCAGTTCATCTCTGATTCATGTGGCATTGATTGGGGCAACTGAGGCTAGAAGATGCACTTGTGATCTTTCTGAGGTCTTGGAGCCCCTTGGCCACTCTGTCTCAACATGATGTTTCATCTTCCTAGGGCCTCCCTATTTGGCTCTGGCTTCTCCATTTGACTCTGGCTTCTCACAACCTTGGGTTTCAAGAGAGTGACACTCCCAGTGGAACACCTGTCTTTCGGGATACTGTGCTGAACTGTAAGGCTTTTGAAGACTCAACCCCAGAAATTCCAGAACAGCATCTCTGTCACGTTCTATTGCCCAAGCAAGTCACTAAGGCCAGCCCACATTCAAGGAGAAGGAAATCTCACTCCACTTCTCAAAGAGAATGTGTAGAAAAGTATTTGCAACCATCTTTAATTTACCAAAGTTGCATTTTATAATGTGTACCATTTTAGCTTTCAAAGTATTTACTAGAGTGCTAAATTGAGATGTGTATTTTTCCCAAACCCCTCTAAGAAATTACAGTCTTAGTAGAAATTCATCTGTAGACACTTGATATCCACAATACATTCCTGTGTCCTTCATCTGATCAACACTGTTTAGTCATTCTGAAAAGGACCATTGCAAGGACTCCTCAGAGTGGTCTCTGGCTATTACCAGTTGTGTCCCATTCCGATTCCTAAAAACCTCTACAGTAAAAAAAAAAATGGTCTGAGATATGTTTCTGAGATATGGATTTGAACTTTCAACAGAATTCTTTCCTTCAAAGAACCAGAGACCCAGGAAAAAGAAAATATTTAATCATAAAACACAAGGAGAAAAAATACTAAGTCCAGGAATAGCTTAGCTCTACTGAATGCAGTTTGCTTTTAAAAAAAGAATTAAATGAGAAATGTTCAAAGATTCTCTAAGAAAATTTCCAAAGGAGAAATGGGGTCAGTAACAGAACACCCTATTACAGAAGAGTAAAAAGTGCCACCAGTGAAGAAAAAAACAAACAGTAGAATATAAATGCAAAGTTCCAGTAGGAGGGGCTCAGTTTGTACAACTCTGAGAAGAGTGAGAGCAGAATTTTGGCAAGTCCCCAAAGTTTATATTTTTCTCCAGACTATTTTGGGGGTTTCTTTGTATCCTTGGAAACTTTGTGTGTTCTTTGGGGAGAAGTCTGGTTTTCTTTTCTTTTTGCAGACTGCTATTTATGCTATTTTGTTTGCTGGATGCTTCATGAACATGAACACCAACTGAATCACTCCTGAGACACTTTGCAAGGTTTATTAAACACTAATTTATAATCACCTGACAGTGCTCCCATTCAGCATATACCTGAGGATACGTTAATTCTCATCTATAAACCACATCAGTCTTTCCTGAAGGCAAAAAGAGATTGAGGAATCTAATGTGCTTATAATTTAATGGGCTTTAATATAAAGAAAAATTATCCAAAGTGTTGTAATAAGTCAGAGTACACATTCTCAAAGAGAAAGAAACAGAAAATTAAGATAATGCTAACTCTAAATCCAGCCCTGAAACCACAGTAGAGGAGAAAAGTGACAGATAGTATACTTACCTAGAGTGGGACTAACTCAAAGAAACATAACAATTCTGTGCCTGCATGTGTTTCTGCTAAGCTTCTGCTCTGTATGTGATAGAATATGCATACCGAATTTAGAAATTGACATTTCATCTACTGAGGGTGTATGAGGAAATCAATTACCACACTAGGTGCCCATCTAAAAGCATAATTAAAAGCAACATATGGTGGAGCACATATCTGCTCCAATTCCATGAATCATAACAACCTTGAAAGCTTTATTACCATGACTTAGCCACATGAGTGTTGGAGAAAGATATCTAGTATCCATTAATATTACAACATAGTAAATGAAAAGATGAATTGTGATCAAGTATTAGGAATTCTACAAGTGCCTTCAAAGTCAGGGCCTTAGAAGATTTGAGCAAACAAAAGTGGACTTGATCTGAAGCCTCAGAATTTTTCTTCCAGAATGGACTGCAGTAGTATAGGCTGTTGTTAGAAAGACTTTTTCACTTGAGCTCATTGTATTTAGATATGAAAAGAAATAAGTTACCTAGGATTCCTTTCCAGATTCTAGAGCACAGGGTGCACTTTTATGTATCACAAAGTTGCTAATTCTGTGCTTACAAATGAAAATGATTATTTGAGAGATGAGTTTAGTGTCTCTGGTTTAAGATAATAATGTGGGCCTTGAGTTTAACATTACTCAAAAAATAAAATTGAGGAAAAAAGAAATAAAAGCAGAAAATAATCTGCAGTATCCTTAGAAACTGGAGAAAGATCCATATATTCTCAAGAGATTTTAAAATTTTGATAAAAATAAAAGAAAAAAACAGGAACTAATGTGATAAAGAGGGTGGTCAAACCACAATTTACTGCAGGAGAAAAATATCTGCTTAGAAATCAAGCTCAAGTGATTTCCTGTAAGAGAGTGAAAGGGAGAAAATTTGGGGTGGCCTTGCTAGGCAGTAAAACTCCATTATATTTAAATGCAATGTGATGTTCTGGATTAGATTCTAGAACAGAAAAAAACATTAGTGGGAAAACTGATGAAATCCAAATAAAATCTGTAGTTTAGTTAATAATATTATACTAATGTTGATTATTTCACCATAACAAATATACCTTGGTTGCATAAAATGTTTATATTAAGGAAAACTATGTGAAGAGTACACAGGAACTCACTACTATTTTTACAACTTTTGAAAATCTAAAGATATTCCAAAATTTAAAATCTGTACGAATGTGTGTGTGTGTGTGTGTGTGTGTGTGTGTGTGTGTGTGTGTGTGTTTTAAACCTAAGTCATATAGGAACGTCTAAGGAGAGTTACAGTTATCCAAAACACCATGAGGTCAAGATTCATCCTTGACACTTACTCTTGAATATGACTTGGCCAGAAAGCAGAGGTAGGTAACGTGGAGGCACCACAGATGCTGACTTCTAATAAGTACTGGCTGCCATTCCAGTTAGAGAATCATAATCATTGGGGCAGCTACCTCACTTCAGGTAGCCACAACAATCACAGAAATGTAACCATCAAACACAGAGGTGATGCTCTCTGTCACTGCAACTGCCATCTGCAGTTCAATTACCCTCTCTCCTTTCCTAATCGGATCATCTGATCGGGCTAAGGATATCTGAGGTACATCTCAGCATCACTTGTCTCTCTTCTTCTGGACCTGCAATACTCTAAGTACATCCACACAATTGTCAATATATTCAAACTGAAAACCAAATCCTAAACTGTGTTGGAATGAGGAAAAAGGAAAGAAAATTATTGTATCTATGATAAGAATAAATAGTTCCAATGAAAAAGATCATTTTTAGAAATTAGAACAGTCTTCCTCATAAACAGAGCTGTTTTAAGAAACAGGAGAAAATTTTAGGAAATGTCTAATTCATATTTTTATACACATTCCAAACAACTTTCTATCTATAGAATAAGAGCAAGTACTCGTGGAGGCAGGAAAATTGGATATCAATTGCGATTGTTTGGAAATAAATAGCATAAATGCAGAACTTAACATTTCAGAAGAGTTGGTGAATAGAAGATTCAATATTACAGAAATTGGCTCAGTAAATTAGAAAATAAGCACAAGAAATTATCTGAGAATTTGAAAGAATAGTGCTAGTAGAATGTTTTAGAGTTTGAAGACAGTGGGGCAAATAAAATATCCAGAAAAAATATAGTTGTAGATATACAGATGTATGTATATACATATATACATAAACATACATGTATACGTACATACTTATTTCTTTATATTACTAATTATAGTAATTTTTGTTAATTTGATGATATTTGATCACTGGTGACTTTTTTCCTTTGCTTATACATTCATAGGACTTTTCAATATATCTTTGAAATTTAATTTTTATTAAACTATATATTTCTTATAACTTGGTTATGTTTCTTCTTTTATTGGAGATAGAAAAGTTTAAAAAGTGTACTTCCATAGATAGATGACAGAATAGATGATGGATGATAGATAGATAGATAGATAGATGGATAGATAGATAGATAGATAGATGATAGATAAATAGTTAGATTATAGATATATCATCAAAGAAGAGATTAGAGAGAGAGACCCAGTGTATATGTATGTGTATATTATAAATATAAATGTATGGTTACATAAATCATTGCTTTTCCTCTGCTGATTTCATATGTGTTAATATATATATATGCATACCCATGTGTGTATATATTAGAATTTCCAAAAGAAGAGAATGAGGTCAATAACAAAGATAAACTGTTAAAACTTTAAATATCAAAGATAAAATTTTAAATCTTATGAATATATAGGTAAAAAGAAAGATATAATTTTTCACCCATCAATTCACTTCTAGAAATTTATCATGTGAAAATAAGGGTATTCATTATAACATTAATAATGATGAAAAACTTGAGACCAATTAAACATCTAAAAAGAGTATTTCTTATACATATTATAGTCCATTTATATGATGGAATACTATGCAACCATTAAAAAGGACATAGTATACACATACACATGACATAAAAAATGCATTTATAACATGTTTTATAAAACAGATTGTGAAACAGCATAAATTATTTTTATTTAATGCATTGCATATATGTATTATGCATACATATGTACATAGAATAAAATATTAAAAATATAGAACATTTTAACCATCCTTCTCTCTAAGAAGTTGGTCTAGATGTATTTGTATATTTTCTTCTGTGTTTACCAATTCACTGCAATGAATATATGTATGTATTAATTAAGAACATATGTATTTTCCATAGGAAAATAATATTTCAAAATATATCATCTACAGAGGGACAGAATCTCTAGAATCCTGCCATATTTGTTTATTATAGCCAGATCCTACTTTTCTTGGCCTAAAGGATAGAGGGGACCAGTTGCACGTTTCTATGTCCCTTTCAAAGTGTAGCTTATGTTGCTGTCTAAAACTAAGTAAATATTTTTATTCTTTTCTATTTCTATTACAATTTCATCTTTTCTTTTCACTTCAGGATTCACATGAACATTTAAGAGCTGCTGCATGTCATTTTTTTCTTCCAGTCTTGACTATTCAGATTATATCCAACAGCGCATCTCAAAGAAGCCTTATATAATTTAAAACCCTTATGTGAATCAAATGTCAACACAGTTTCTCTCTAAGCTCTCAGCAAACCAGTGTCAAACATGTTGGCGCTGTTGGATAGAGAGTAAATGATTTTTACACGTTGTGTGCTTTTATTCTTTAACAAAGGCTAGGCGAGGACACTGTTTTCTTCCCCTCCCCTTTTCTCTTCCCCCGACATTTTTCTCTTTCGTCTGCTTCCAGTGCCCTTGAAGCCTGTATTGAATCTGACAAAGGATAAAGTGGCAGGGAGTGGGAGAAACTAAAGATATCAAGGGGCTCCAACTGCCTGTCGAAAATCTGTTTATACAGCACCTGGGTCACTATCATCTGATAGGATTTTCTCTGTATGTTATTGTGTTATGTCAAGGAAAAAAAATGCCAGCATCCCTTGTTGCTGAGCGCTGCTCTATAGAATTCTGCCGCCTTCATTTTTCCACTTAGTACCTCATTTTGTTTGAAAGAGGCTGCCTTTCCAGCTTCATCTGTGATCACCAAAAACACACAGTCTCCCTGTTGTTCAACGGGTGACCTTTATATTTGACTAAGGGTGAAACGTGTCTTGAAACCTAAACCAATTTTGGCAAAGAGGTCTTTTTTAAAAATGGAACTGAGACCGCCCCACACGGAAATAAATGCTGCTGGCTTCTTTTTATTCATCAAGTGTTTGTGCATTTTGTTTGGGGATTTTGAAGTACAATGGCAGTGTTCAAAATGAATGCTACATCACAGACAGGCTCTTCCCTGGGGTACGGTGAGCTGGTGGCAGCCCAAACACCACGGTGTTATTTTTATTTCTCAAAAGGGCCATGGGTTGAGTGGGAGTCCCGCATTCCTGCCCAAAACGAGTGGCTTCAGGAATCAGGCAGCTGGATAGTCACCCGGGGAAGGCAAAGATGGGGAGAATGTTGGCACTCAGATCTGATACAGAAAATAATATGAAGTTTATATACAGAGTCCAGAAGCCCCAATAACCTCTGTTACCTAGGAATATCAAGCTAATTGTCTTTTACATGTACACCCTGCCCTGCAGGACTATAGTTTGGAGCAGACCCACCACCAAAGAGTGAAGACAAGGCCTTCCTACCCGATCTAGATTCTCTTTCCTTCCGGGGTGCTTCCCCTGCGCTCTTTCCATATCCTACATGCCACAGCACCTAAGAGACCAGCGCTCTCAATGCTTTCCAAAACGAGGTCCTGAGAGTCCTGACGCCACATTCCTGATGCTCATTTCACCTAGAAGAGCTTCCCCTATATCAGTTTTAGTTACTTAGACTTCTTTTGAAGATAAGTTTCCATGGCTCTAAAAATGAAGAATAAAAATCACATGATGATCATCTCAATAAATGCAGAAAAGGCGCTTAACAAAATTCAACATCCATTTATGATTTAAAAAACTCTCAATAAAGTGGGTGTACAGGAACATACTTCATCATAAGAAAGGCCATTTATACACAACTAACATCATAGTTTTAAAAACTATTATTTTCCCATTGGAACCATGGCCCAAAAGATGAAAGAATACAACCGAAATGATAAAAAGGCTAGGACACTCTAAACAATAATGATATCAATTTTCATAGTTTTTTTTTAATTAGGCAAATCCTACCTGCACATTGGAGTCAAAGTGGAATATTCAGATACACAAAAAGGATATTCAAGTTACCTATAATCTCATAGCCCAGTGGTAACCACAATTATCACCATGCATATTTGCTAACATTTGTGTGCAAACAATAGCAGACTGTACATACTGCTTTGTAAATCCTTTTATTTATGTAACATCCCCTGTAACTGAATATATTTTCAAGTTATAATTTTGGTGAACAATAGTCCACCATATAAATGCACCATAATTTAAGTAATTAACCTCTTAATATTGAACAGGGAAATATATTCTAATTTTTCACACTTATAAGTATAAATGTTGTGATTCCTTCATTCATTTATTTATTCATTCAACAACATTTGTTTATTCTAGGTGCTAGGGATACTACAATTAGTAAACCAAGGGGAAAAGGATGAAAACCTGCCCTTGAAGTACTTATGTTCCAGTGAAAGAAACAGACTAGAAATAAGATAAATGAATAAAATATGTGGTACATTCAATAATGATAAGAAAAACAATAAAAGAGGCAAGGAAATGAGAGAAGAAATAAACTTGAGTACAGAAAGGGAGGCTAGAGAAGGTCTTGCTGAGAAAGCAACACTTTTTAAAAGGCCTGAAAGAAGTAAGGAAGCAAATGTAAATATTTAAGGAAATTTTTAAGAAGAATGAATAGCAAGTACAAAGGCCCTGGGGCAGAGTATGTTTGGCAGGATAGAAGAGCCAGAGTGGCTTCCACTGAATAGAACAAAAGAGGAAGGGGAATAGTAGAAGTTAAGTCAGAGGGGTTACAGGGTAAAGGGACAGTTTGCACTTATTTTCCTGGCAAGATTACTGATTGAGAATAAATGAAGGGAGAAGTATGAAAGCAAGAAAACCTGTTAGGAGGTTATTGCATTAAGCCAGAATGGAACTGTTGATGAGTTGGATTCACATGGTACCAGTAGAGAACATGAACTGTGTAGGATTCCTGTTATATATGTACTGTACAGCCTACCAGACTTTCTGACAGATTGGATACAAAATGAGAAGAAGACAAAGGAGTAGTAAAGAACAACTTCACCATTTTCAGCCTGAAAACTGCAGTTGCCATGTACTGAAATGCACCAAAGTGCATATAGAGCAGGTTTGGGGAATGAGATGTTAGAAGTGAAGTTGGGACACGTTGGGTGTCTATCAGATATCTGTATTAATCAATTCAGGCTGCTATAACAAATATATCATTGACTGGGTGACTGGTACAAAACATTTATTTCTTACAGTTCTGGAGGCTGGGAATTTCAAAATCAAAGTGCTGAAAGTTCTGGTGTTTGGTGACAGCCCACTCCTAGTTTGCAGGATCTTGAGGTTATCCTGAATTATGCAATAGGATTCAGCCAAAGAACAAAGGCATGGGTGATCTATAATAAAGATTTATTGCAAGGAATTGGTTTATGTCATAGTGAGAACTGGCAAAGAGGGTCTAAAATCCACAGGCAGGCAGCCATCGGGAAGACCAAGCTGGACTCTGCACACAAGGTGAAGGCTTCTGTCCAAAGATGCCATTTCTCTTTGTTAGGAAAATCTCAGTTCTGCTTGCAAGGGCTTTCAATTGATTAAATCTGGCTCATCCAGATTATCTAGGCTAATCTCTTTTACTTAAAGTTAACTGATTACGGACTTTAAGCACAACTACAAAATGCCTTCAGAGCAACACCTAGATTAGTGTTTGATTGAATAGCTGAGAATAGCCTAGCCCAGTTGACACAGAAAACTAACCATCAAAATCCGGAAGGTACAATGTAATCACAAAGATCCTTATAAGGGAGAGGAAAGGTCATTAGATGAGGGTCAGAGAAGGTAGTGTGATGACAGAAGCAAAGTGAGGAAGAAAATGTAACAATGAAACAGAGGTCAGTGGAAAAGACATATTCAAGGATGTTATGCGTTTGCTGTGAAGATAAAGGGAGGAAGCATGAGCCAAGGAATGCAATGGACTCTAACAGGTTTTGTAAAAGGCAGGACATCGATTTTCTCCTAGAATCTCTGGAAAGAATGGAGCTCCCTTGACCCATGTTAAATTCTGGCCTCCAGAATTGCAAGGTAATAAATTTGTATTGTTTTAAGCCACCAAATTTGTTTGGCAGTTCTGATAGTTTGTTAGGGCAGCAATAGGAAACTAAAATGTGTATGGATGTAGGTTTGTGTGTGTCATCTGTTTCTAGATTTCCATTTGGTTTCATTAAGATTGACCCATTCCTGCCTCAGTATACATTTTTTAATTGTTTTTGAATTTTAAGATAAATTTTAATATGTAGTAGAGAAAGTACCCTCTAATAATCTTTTTTCAAATTGCTTTGGCTATTTTCATTTGTTTAATTTTTTAGACTAAATTAGGAAAACAATTGCCAAGTTCCCATGTGATGAGCTCCCCTCCAAAAAATATACCCAAATATTCTAATTCTGACCACATAAAATATATGTGTTTGGATAGTATAAATTTTCACACATTATTTTTCTTTCTAGTCAAGTATTCAACTAAGTTAAAAAAAAGTGCAAAGCATATATGTGTGTCTATATATGTTTAACAGTGGGTATCTGAGTTTCAGTATATTCTGGATATATTATAGTTTCTTTAAAATTTTGTGTATTTCCTAACTTTTTCACAGTAGGTTTGTGTATAGGTTGTATGGTAGATTTGTGTATAGTCACTGCTAGAAGATATCAAATCCTAATCCTCAAATTTATAAATGTTACTTATTTGGAAAAAAGAATCTTTGCAAATATAATTAGGTTAAGAATCTTGAGATGAGGAGAATACCTTTAATAATCTAGGTGGGCTCTAAAACCATCACAAGTATATTTATGAGAGAAACACACTGAGAAAGAAGAAAATGTGACCACAAAAGCAGAGATTCGAAGGATGAGACCATAAGCCAAATAACATCTAGACCAACAAGTAAGAAAACATCCCTACAGCCTTCAGAAGTGAAACCCTACAGATACCTTGATTTCAGACATCAGGCCTCCAGAACTGTGAGAGAATAAATACTTGATGCTTTTGAGCCACCTAGTTTGTAATAATTTGTCACAGTAGCCCTAGAAAAGTAAAACAATATCCTTCACCTTTATTCCTGGATCCTCCTATGACAACTGGCAAAAGTGTACTGAAGCCAAAGCTTTGAGAACTGCTGTTTTAAGTCACTGTATTCTGCTTTGTGTTTGTTGTCACACACAACCAGACCCAACACTCCAGAAAAAGTTAGATCTCTTTAAATAATTCCTCCATGTTTAAGTTTATTAAGTATTTTTTATTTTGCTACTGTAATTAGGATATTCTACATTCATTATAATTTCTAATTAATTTTATTGGTATAAAAGTTTTTAGCTTTTGTATATTTATTTTATACCAAATCATATTTATAAACTGTATTAGAAATTCTAATAGCTTTTCAATTTATTTTCATGTTTTCCATGTAGATAAACATGTAATTAGTAGATAAAGTAATTTGCTACCTTCTCAATATTTACACCACTTGTGTCTTTGCCTTATTGTTTTGCTCAAAATGTCCAGAACAGAAAATAATTATAGTCATTTTTTGCCAATTCTAGTTACTCCTTCTATTGTGTCATTGTTATGTATGATGTTGAGTGATTATTTCAGATGTTCTTGTCATATCAGTAAAATATTCTTTCCTGGTATAACAAGATTTTCTTTCTAATTAACAATGAAACTTAATTTTACCCAGTGTCTAATAAGAACAGCCTGTGATGTTTGTTCTTTTTCATAAAGTTAATCCTTCTTTGCTTCCTAACTAAAGTCAGCTTGTTCATTGTTTATTATTATATTAAGAATTTTATTTGTTACTATTTTACTTAGGACTCTCACATTTATAGCTGAGATTTATGTACACTTTTCTATCTTGCATTCCCATCTTTACGATTTTAATGGAAAGGTTACCTTCACGAAATGAATTTAGGAGGTTTCTCCTTCTTCAGTGCTCTAAAACATGTATTCATTTTCCTCTTTCAAGTTATTTTTTAATCATCAAATAATGCATATATACAATTGAAATATAGAAAAAAGTTACTAAAAGACTTCTAAAGAAATAAAGCAGTCTCCTGATCAACCATTTTGCTTAGTCCCATTCCTACTTTCTTAGCTTTTATGCAGCTGTTTATCTCCACATTTCTATACAATTTTTATACTGTTGTTTCTTGATTTACCAAAGTGTAGACATTTATAAAATTCTAGGTATGAATTATATTTTACATTTTCCAACTTTCCCTTCACCTAAGTTCTCAACACAACTTCAGCAAAATTAGTTGGTTAAATAAATTATTTATGGTTATATGTAATTTACAGATGAGACAGAGTGGTCTGTGATTATTCTTCTAATAGATTTTTTTCTGGTATCGGAAACTGTCTCTTTTTTTTTCTCACTAGTATAGATTTCTCTGTGCTTTTCACTAATTTTGAAAAATATACCCATCAATCTGCCGATAATTTTACCAAATGCTTAAATACAGACCCACGACTCACTTCTTTATATGCCTGGTACACCGTTGTCATCTGTGGACATCCTTCATTCCTCCTCTGTGATTAATGCCCTGTTTCTTACCTTGTGTCTTCCTCTGTCTTGTTTTTCCCCATTATTTTGCTAAAGAACAATTTAATAGCTTCTGAAAAAGAATACATGAGTGATAAGCATTTTTTGTACTCTCAAGTTTTACCATTGGATTGTTAGGTTGTCTGGGTATATACAATTATCACTTAAAAATATTTTTCACTCAAATGTGAAGAAGGCTTTGCTTGAGAGTCTTCTAGCATCCAGTTTTATTTTTGAAAATCCCAGTATTATCTGATGATCACCATTTATACGTGACTTTTTTCTTTTCAGAAGTTGCCTCAGACTTTGCTCTTTACCAGAGCAAGTGTCACAATGAGATGGCTTAGGATGAGCTTCTTTCATTCATCGAACTGGACAGACACATGGGTCCTTACTGTTCGAAGACTTGTTATCCTTCAGTTCTGGGATCTTTCCTCTTATTTTTGCTTCTCTGTTTCCTCAGCTGTCTTTTCTTAAACTGTCTATTATTTGGATGTTGGACTTCATGCATTGATTCACAAATTGTATTTTTCTGCCTTGTCAATGTGTGTCCTCAATTCTAAGAGAGTTCTTCATTTTATCTTTCAACCATTCAATTAAATTGGTGGGGTTTTGCTATTTGAAATTTCTAAGACTTCCCTCTGTTCTAATGATTTTTTTCATGTAATGTCTTCCATTAGCTCATGAATGCAATATTTTATTACATAATTTTCTCTCTGAACTCTCCAAGCATATTAATGACCATTTTGTATTTTGAGAAGGCAGCATAGTTTTCAAATTGTGCTTTCTGATTTGCTTTTTGTTTCCTCCGAGGTCATTTTCCCTAATTGATTTTGGATTGTTTTTCCGTTTTGTTTTGTTTTGTTTTTCTCCCTTTTTAATGTTAAAAGCACTCCTCAAAGATCTGGTTCTCTTCGGCTATATCTTCATTTATGAATGAATATGTAACAAGTTGATTGGAAGCTCTATGGGTACAAGCAGGTTTATTGAGTCACGGTCACTGTAATGTAATGAGCCAACATTTCTGATTTTTTTATTGACAGATTCTCGGGCCCTTTCTCTGGGGCAGTTTAGTTTCTATGAAGGATGATTCTTCACTTCTCTTGCATGAGGAGTGAAGGGCAGCCTTAACCCTGACCATGTACGCTTTGGAGACTGGGGTTGGAACAGAAAGATGATGAAGAGAGAAGAAGAATGTGGCATAACTCACCACAGCACACCTTTCCTGTTTTCAGTATAGTACCTGTCTTCTGTTCATCCTTCTTAGTGTCCTTGAGTACAGAGTTTTTCTGGTTCTATTTCTTCTTAGAATAAGATTTATTGTCTTGAGGAAGTAACCAGGTAGTTAGTGGCTACTGGCTATTATATGAGCATGAAACCACTATAATTATTCTATAGACTTTCAGTCAGTCAACAGGTACTCATTACTAAACTTTCTACCCACTTGCAGAATGCTGAGCCTTTCCTGAGTTTTCTGTACAAATCATTGAGCATCTCTTCATTTTCCTCTTTAGCCAAGTCTTAAAATTTCAGCTTCCCTCTCCTATGCCCAATTTACCCTCTATTGCCATATTCCATCTTATAAATACAAGTTCACATTTCTTATCCATTTCACTACCATCCTTTCTGCAATTCTCTTTACCTTCATAGGTTTTTTATCTTTTTAAATTTTTATTATTATTCCTTAATGTATTTTCTTGGAATTTGGAAAGGGAGTAGATAATATGAATAGTTGTGTTCAACTAAGTTTAGTCTGAAATCTCTTGGAACATTTTTAAATACTACGAGAAATAACGTTTCTTTGAACATTTACCAGAAATTGTCTGTTATGTCATTTATACCAATGCCTTTATGAGGCTGCATACATTGACAATTTTTTTTACTCTATTTTGTTTATGTATTTAGATTTTATATTTTTGATTCAATCTTATTTATGAATATTTCCTGAAAAAAATTTCCATTTCTTCAATAATTTTGAATTTTATTATAGTACTATTTATAGCTTTATGTTATAGTTTTTGAAATTTCATTGTTCTTACATATTACACTCTTGTTTTATATGCCTAGTATACCTTTATCTGCCATTTTTAATTAACTCTGTCAGTGGCCTATATTTTATTGGATGTTTTAAGTAACTAAGTCTTATATTAAATACATATAAATATTTTTGTTTTTTTCATTTTGATGGTATCTTTAGCTTAAAGTTATTTTTCTTACTTTCCTTAAGATTTTTTAATTGGTATTTTAATAACGTCTTTAGTAAAATGTCTGGTTTATTTATTTTCATTCTCACTTATTTAATAATAAAAGCACATAAGGCTACATGTATTATTGTGTCATTTATTTCTAAGTAGTCTGTAAATGAAGTTTAATTCTCTTTGACCTGAAAATTATTTATGAAAGTTTTGTTTGTATTTTAAATTTAAAAAATGTTTAAATTCTTTAATTAACACTTCCTTAATTACTTGTAGTTCTATTATATTACGGTCAGAAAATGTGGATTTTATGATTTCTGATTTGGGAATATTTTTAAGACTTTCTTTGTGACCCCAAAATAGGGGCTCTTTTCTTAAATATGCCATAAGAGCTCAAAAAGTATCTCCTCTCTTTCTAGAGTCTACAGTTAGAAGAATGAATTTAAGTTGATTCTATTTTGGATTTCCCTGTCATTTTGCAGAAACATATATACATTAGTAATTTCTTGAGAAAGAAAAAACCCTGAAAGGAAAATGTGTCAAAAGTTTTGAGGTTCTGAAAATTACCTTATTTTGCCATTTGATTGGTGGTTTGGCTGGATAGGCAATTATATATTAGAAATAATTTGAAAGCATTGTTCCATTGTATTCTGGCATCCAGTGTTATTTATATACTCTACATCCAGATTTTATCATTCTCTACCTTATTTTTTAATGATTCAGAAAGAGGCTTTCGAGTATCCCCAGTTATTGCATTTCTGTCAAATTATTTTTGGATGCACATTTTTTGCTTTCCCTGTTTCAGTATGATCTTATTTGGGTAATGAACATTCCTGTGCTTCATTTATTATGAATTTTACTTTTTACTCTAAAATAATAGTCACTATCCTGTTTAATACTTTTTCTGCAAATTTTATCTTATATATTTAAATTATTTTGCTTGCATTTACAAAACTTACTTTTGGCAAGCATTTATTATAAACAATCTGTGTCATTTGTTTCAAAAATTTTCTGTTTTGTGAAGGAGACATAATTACATTTTGGTTTATGAGCAAAGAGATTTGTCTTTTAATTGATGAGCATTTCTTTTTTTCTTTTTACTTATCATTATATTTTGTCTTACCTCTGAAATTTTAATACTTCCTTGCTATTTTCTATCTTGTATTTATTTAATTTTCTTGCATTTTTCCCATTAATGTAGAATGTCTATATCATCTCCATATTTAATTCAAAAGTAAATTTAAATACTATTTACTTTTAAGGCTTTATTTCAGTAGTTCTTTAACATATATTCATTTATTTGATGTTTAATCAAAGGTACAATGAATCCATTACTCTCTTAGGCAGTTGTGTGTTTCTACTTTAAGATATTGGATAATAATTTTTTTAGCCATAGCCATCAACCCACAAATTCATTCTCTGGCTCATGCCTAATCACTGAGCACTTGCTAATGCTTGCTGAAACAATCTTCATTGGATCTCTGTTAAAGCAATCACTAAGTGAAAAGTTGTTGAGTTTTTCCCTCTTTTTCCACAGAATAAAAGATGCAGAACAGTGGCCATTTTTATAATGAAAGTACTAGAATAAGTTTTTCTGCTTATTTAAAAGTAATTAATCCTGATTCATTATGGATACTTTTAACTGGAAAATTACTGATAATGTTTATCCTGTAACATTTCATACCTTTTCCCATTAAAAACTATTAATTTGTGTCAAACGTGTTTTAAAATATGTATATAGGGTATAATTTTAACAATAAAAGAATATAGAGATTTATACTAACATGTTAACATTAGCTATCTCTGGTAGAGATGTTCTTTGTGAAATCTTTTTCTTCCTTAATTTGTATGTTTCATACATTTTTTACATAGTATATATCACTTTACTATAAGAAATTTGCACATACTACATTATAATAACATGTTTAGTGCATCATAAATCCAAATAACATAACTTTGAGGCAGGAAAAAGATGGACATTTTTTATTTAATCTCAATTTAACCTAGCAGTTTTCCTAGTTCTTCAATCCAAATTCCAACCTCTTGCTGGTAAATGAGACAAAATGTAAAGGAAGCATTTATTTCTCGTTTTGTCTGTGGTGGAATTCCAAGAGGTAAACCTATTTTCCTGTTGAGAAAAGCTGGGTAAAAATTTTTAATGTTTAAAAAAATCTATTTGATGATATTAGAGAGCTGTTGAGTTAATCAGATCATAAAAAGCCAAAATCACAAAGAAAAGGACCTTAGAGAGTGTATGGACTTTTGCAGATTCTAGGTAACAAAAAAATAAAAAGAAAAAAAGAAAAAAAAAAGAAAAGAAAAGAAAAAGGAGAATCAATGAATAAGGCTATGGTTATAAACCATAGAATCTTTCAGAATTTTTGTTGCCTTTATAGAACTGGAAAGCAAAATTAAAGGTAATGTAAATATAACAAGAGAAGTAACAGCTTGTCAATATTTCTTACAGAAATGTACAGAAAAATGTTTTGTAGGTAGTTTTGTAGGTTACTCAGTTATGACTGACAAGATAATCAAGATTTCAGAGGCTAAGATTCTAATGCAAAAGTCTCTGAGCAGTCGCCCTAACATTTGGTGGCTTTCTCTTCCAACGTTACCAGAATTCTTCAAATGAACATCAAAGCAGCTAAGAAGAAAGCTGTTTAAGAGAAGATATTAGTTTTTGAAAATTGCATGCCAGATCTAAAGAATTAAAAACTGGAGTTCAGAACCCACCAAAGGGTAAGAGTACAACTGCAATTTCTGGAGGATGAGAGAATACAAACAGAAGCAAACTGGCAATAAATGAAGACTTAAAAAACCTGAAACTCAGCCTTGAGTCAGCTCAATACCTCAAAAGACTTGTATAATTTGTCCTCTTTCCATTTACCTGTGAAAGGAAAGAGAGAACCTGCTCTGGAGGAAGATATTATCATTCAGAGCTTTACAATTTTTCATAGACAATGCCTGACATTCAACCCAAAATTACAAGTATGAAAAAATAGATAATAGAAACAGATTTATGAATGACTCAATTATTGGCATAAAAGGTACTTAAAAGTAATTTTGATTAATGTGTTCAATAATAGAGAAAAGTTGACAAGATCAAGAATTTAAATTGAAAACCAAATTAAAAATCTATAACTAAGAAGAAATTGAGAACTTAATAAATAGGTATGAAAGCATATAAGACTCATTAGAAGAAAAGACCAAAAAAATACATGAATGAGAAAATAGCCATTTAATAGTATATATTTACATATATACAAAATCTCTAAGCTAAAGTGCAGAAAAAAATACAAAAAGAAAATATAACACATGAAATACAGTGAAAAGGTCTAACATGTAGAATTATAGCCTTGGAAAGAAGAGCTAAAATGGGCAAGAAGCAAGATTTAATGTGTGAAGAAATAATGACTTAGAATTTTCCAAACCTGATGAAGAACATTACAGTATATAATTGCACTGTAAAATTCAACTAGTTTATTGAAACCCTGTGTTTATTTCCAGAGCCATCTAGAGTCATGCTACTGATCCTTGGCCAAACAGAATAGAATAGACTAGGACAAGAGAGGAGATGAGAGAAAAATGAGGTAAGGTAAGGCAGAATAGAAGGAATGGAAGGGAAAGGGAAGGGAAGGGAAGGGAAGGGAAGGGAAGGGAAGGGAAGGGAAGGGAAGGGGAAGGGAGAGGAAGGGAAGGAAGGGAAGGAGGAAGAAAGAAGGAAGAGAAGAAGAAGCGAAGAGAAGAAGAAGAGAGAAAAAATAATACAATAGAATACAATAAAATAGAATAATAGAATCAATACCTAGGAATTAATTTGGTTTTGTGCTAATGCAATTTACCAAAACGTAACAGAAGAGAAGTCCGTGATAGCTATATTTTTTTAGAAATATTTTTTAGAAAATGTACAGATAAATGTTTTGTAGGTGATTTCTGTTATGCTGTCTTAGTTTCTGCTGTTGAGTCTGGTCACATAGCATGCTTTAAGCTATGGCACCAGAGTAACATAAAAGATTCCTACTTGAATGAGACTATGGCTTCCCTGAGATCAAAATGTTTTGTGGTTTGTGAGCTAGGGATGAAGTACAACATCGAGACTGAGAGAAGGTTCTGGAATCTGTGTATGGATATTCTAGACTTCTCTAATGTAAAGTTATCCTATCTTGCCCCTACTGCTTTGTATCTTCTATCTACAATAAATCTCTCATGAATGTATGTGTGTGTGTGTGCACGCACGTATCTGTTATGAATCCTTTAGGTTGCTGAAAACTAAAAAAAAGAGCATACAAAATAAGGTTTCCATTAGCAGGCCAGTCTGCAGAGAAGTAGAGAAATGGTAAGTAATTCAAAGTCTGTGCCACATTGTATTACAAATTGTCTCTAATAAACTCAGAGCATTTGTACATTTTAATTAAAAATAATTAAATAATTATAAAAATTTATTTCTTTTTCCTTATAATCCCTAGGAAGAACAAATTTAATCCCTGCCTCTCTCTCCTCTTTACTTCAACCCCAAACACATATGTCACACATTTCTGTCTTCATTAATAGGACCTGGAATCGAGGCCTGTTTTTATAGCTATGAAAATGTTCACATTTTACCCTTCCCATTTTTCTTTCCCAAGATGAAGTCTGAATATTGTAATAAGCAAATTAAAAAGTCCTCAGAGCAGAGGGGGGATGGTGAAAAAGATGACTCAGATGCACTTAGTGTCTTATTTCCTGTATCATCACGGCTGCCAAGTTCACGGACTGACACTCACTCTTATAGGTGACTACAAAGAGATAACTGGACCTATCTGGTCATTAAGGCTGAAAGTCTGTGATCTGAACATTTGTCTCCAGTCTCAAATTTCCTGCACGTAGCGGATTCTTTATTTTGATTCCGTGTTTTGATGGGCTACCAGAACTGTCAGCAACCTTCCACTGAGCATGATGCATTACCATCCAGCACCATGGTGGAAATGTCTGTGAGCCTGGCTTCTTACAAAAGCTTACAGCCTTTACCTATACCCATTATACATGCTTCATAACTTTCTGAAATTTTCTAAAGTTGTTTCCTGCCACATTTTAAGCCCCAAATGAGGAAATAAAATAAAAGGTTGACTTTAATTCTATATCTACTGCTCTCCCTCCAATTTTAAGCTTTCTACTTTCTCTGTGACATATATTTGCCATCTTCCTGGCTCTAGACTCATAGATAAGCCTTAATAGAGACAAAATACAAAAAAGATTTGATTACTTATCATAGGACCTAAATTGGGAGGTATTTCGAAAATATTCTACCCATTCCACATAGAACACAGGCTTCTTTCATGTTTCCATAGTAATCCTATAGTGATGCATATGTGTATATAAGACATTCACCGAAAGGTAGAAAAGAATTACAACACTATACATGTAGAAGCTCAACAATGGAAAAAAAAAATGTGCCCAGGGTCAGAAAGAGAACATTCCCTCTTTCACTGATCCATCAAAATATTTTCTCCAATTTCCTCAAAAGAAGTTCTGCACCACCTTTTCCATATCAAATATTTTCCTACTATTATAGCTTAAATTCTAAGCTTGAGTATTATACAGAGCAGATACTCAACATGTATTAAATGACAACATAAATGAATAAGAGAGACTGCTTCTCAGTAGAATCTAAAAATACCTTAGTGCTGTGTTAATAGAAGAAAACCAAAAAAAAAAAAAAAAGTTTCAATAAGTTGAAAAAGGCAAAAGTATTTTGAATTTCTTTAAAAAAATATTGCCTATATCAGAAATAGAAAGTTGATGGCCATTAGACCAAATTTGACCAACATGCAGATTTGGTTGTCCTACAATATTTAAAAAATAATTTAGTTGGAGCGTTAACTCTATAATCTGACATGCTTTTCACTATTCCCTAACATTTTTCAACTTGCCAATTTTATTAATTTAGGTTGATGATTAGAGTTTGTGGTCCTGAAAGTTTATTTTAAAATGGAATTTGACACATGGAGGTATGCTTAAACTTTCTAATTGATATGATCAACAATTAACTTTATAAAATTGATATGATCAACAATCGATTTTGTAAGCATTTTTGACTATTAAGATATATTGACTGATCATTTAAAGACATCTGCTAAATAATATATATATGTATGTATGTATATGGATAGATAGATACATACACACTACATACATATATACATATATATATACATATGTTTTGGACTATTTTAACATAACACTAGGTTTTAAAACCAAGCTGGTTGTGAAAAACATTTTACAAAGGTAAGTTTTACTGCATGTAACTTATACCTCAATAAATATAAGAATTATGAGGAAAATGAATGTTTTGAATATTATCTGAATAATTTTAACTTTAGCCAAATACCTGTTCCCTTCTTTAGCCATCCAAACAGGAAACAACTGATTCATTCGTCTCAAAAAATATTAGTGAATAATAAGCCACATCCAGCTGAATAGGAATATTACTATTTTAACCCTGGAAATCATTAAAAATTAGAAAACCACGTTATGTGTGTAGAATGATTCAGGTCAAGGGGAAGGAGGTATGGTTCCACAAAGAGCATTTCTCTTGAAAGCAGGATGCATCAGAAGTTCCTCCTGGAGGTCATCTGAAGAATCTCCACAAATACACTCCACAAAACTAAAGAACCTTGAGGGCATGCTGCTAAGTGAAGTACATCAGACAGGAAAAAAAAAAATGCTATATGATCTCTCTCGCGGAAACAAACAAACAAACCAAATTCACAGAAACAGAGAAGAGATTGGTGGTTACCAAAGATGTGGGGACGGGGGTGTGAGAAATGAGTAATGGTGGTCACAAACTTCCAGTTATAAGATAAATCAGTTCTGGGAATGTAATGCACAGCATGGTGACAATAGTTAACAATCTGTGTTGTATAATTGAAAGTTGCTAAGAGAGTACATCTTAAAAGTTCCCATTACAAAAAAAAAATTTTTAACTGTGTAAGGTGATGAATGTTAGCTAAATTTATTGTAGTAATCATTTTAGGGTATATACATATATCAAAACATTATGTGTGCACCTAAAACTAATACAATATTATATAGTAATTATGTCTCAATAAAACTAAGGAAAATGAAAGCAAATCAAACTAAAGAGGCTGTATGTGGACTTTGAACATGATAGGGAGAAGCAATTTCCAGATTCCAATAATGCTTGTCATATGAAAATTTGTCTCTTAAATTCTTAAACATGTAACAGTATATATAGAAGACAAACATATATAGTGAAATTGTAAACAAATGCCTGACAATTATAAACTCCTAATTCAGGGACATAGACATCACTGGTAGAAGCAAAGGGAAAGATGATCAGGAAAGGATTAATAGTGTTTTTGTTATATAGATCCATAGCCCCCTAATGCAATTGCAAAATCCCAAAATCATTTGGAGGAAAAAAATACTTGACCTAATCTAACTGGCCTGACATGAGAATTTATAGTCTAAAGTTATCTCATTTAGGCTCAGTAGCCAAACATTTAAGTTGCAGAAATATGAGTGTATTTAACAAGAGGTACGGCCCCAGACCTTGCTGGAAGTGTTGCATAATATATGGAACATACACAGCATTAGCCTTTCTAAAATTTGAATTATTTTGAAATTTAAAACACATTTAACCCCAGGGTTTCAAATAAGGGCTTGTGGGTCTATATTGGTAGTGCTATATTTCTTAATCTGGGTAGTTGGTACACGGATGTTATAATTTTTTTCGTGACTTTTTTTCATTATGTAATAAATGGCTAAAACATTAAAATCTCTGCCAATTTACCTAGAATTACTTGATCCCCTACTCCTACCTAGAAAATAAAAAGAGGAACAACTGATAAGGGTAAAAACTGACCAATATTTACCCCTGCCCTCCGCCTTGCCCCCACCACCTCAAGTTCCCAAGGTCACGGGTCAGGTCGAGCTGAGAAAAATCTTTGAATTAGATATGGACTGGACTTTTCACACCCTTACTAATGACTGGAAAACTAAAACTTCTACTAGAGATTTTTTTCCAAGAGAAGAGGAGGGAAATTTATCAAAGAATATCTGGAGGCAGTGATTGGAGGAAAAAAAAACGATTCCTGATTATTCCTTCACTGACTTCAGATAAAATGGAAATATGCTCAGAATCAAAACAAATGCATGTTTCATTAACCTTGTCAATAGTCTCAGTGTTAGGGCTGATTTCATTATCGAATTATGATCATTGAAGGCAATCACCATAAATTTATGGACTTCTGAGAGACTGATTTCTGTAGACAATATTGTGGTCATGGCTTTCTTTTCTCTTTCAAATCGAGTGAATGAAAGGCACCTGCTTAATTAACTCTCTAAATTCCCATCTCCTGTATCTTTGCTAACTGATTAAGAAAATATTTCTTGCACAGACAGAATATAGTATTTTTCTAGAAAATAATATTCATTTACTCTAATTTATATTGATTAACTGGTTTGAAGCCATCAACATAGCTGGACAGCTGTGGAATAAGGCAGTGTCCTTTGGGGCCCTGGTCCTAAACTTGGTCGAGTATGAGAATCACTAGATATGTTAAAAAATAAAAATGAAACAAAACAAAAAAACCTTGACATTCTGATTCACTAGAAATGAGGCTTAAGGATCTGTATTTTCAAAAATCTCTCCAGACATTTTTACTGTGCAGCCAAGGTTTAACGACCAGTACTCTAAAGTACTCTTCTTTTTAACTATGACCTTGACATAGCAGGCCAAGAAAACAAAAACGTTTTATTTACTGTGCTGATCCATTCTTGTTCACTCAGCTAAGACTTTCAGCAGGTTCTATGTATGTTATCACTTTGCTTGATGAAATTCTTAAGATATCAGACGATCAATAAAAATTAAATGAACTCTTCCTCTAGGGTTTTTTTCTCCCTCATTATTATTGGCAATGTATGTGGTAGAACTACCCAGCATGCAAGCAACCTGAAGCTAATATATAACACTTTGTGTTCAAAAAATCAGCCCATCTAGGCCTCTTAAAATACATGATAAAAGAAAGCATACACATTTTGCTGCTCGAAAGTAAAAATGCCAATTTGTACAAAAATGAAACACTGCATGAGAAAATTATATGCTATACCCCAGCTATCTGTGTGTTACAAAAATCACTAAAACCTCTCACAACTCTGTGACTTTTCACCTGCTTTTTCTTCTATATGAAAATGTCTTCTTCACTTTCTTTGTCCAGACACCACTCCTTATACTTTAAAAACTCTTAGAATAAAACATAATATAAATCTTTGTGATGGAGATTAGACAATGATTTTTTAGATATAACACCTAAAGCACAAGCAACAAAAGAAAAAATAGATAAATGGGACTTTATCAAAATTAGGGTCTTTTGTGCTTCAAAGGACACTATCTAGAAAGTGAAAAGACAACCCACAGAAAGAGAGAAAAGAAACAATTGCAAATTATGTATCTGATAAGGTTCTAGTAATCAGACACAAAAGACATAGCTTATACGATTTCATCATCACTGGTTCCCAACCTCAGGAGTTTTCCAGGTGAAATTTGATAACAGCCCCCACACACAGAGTGCAAAGACAGACAAAAACTGTGGCAGGCCCCTCCAGAGTGGTAGGTGGCAGATTTAATAAGCAAGGGAACCTACTTATGAGGCTTCTCTTGGTCGGCCACAAGACAGGTAGATTTCCTCATTCACCTGCCGGAATCTCAGAAGTTTATGTAGAGGCCTTAACTGGGCTGGATCACATGTATAGTGCAGATGGTCTCAGCAACACATTAATCTCTCAAGGCTTCATCCTTGGGGCACTTTCAGTGAGGGGTAGGCAAACGAACACACATTTTAAGGACAGAGAGGAGTGAGGAGGTTCTGATTGCCGTGTTCCAGCTCAGAGGCAGTCACATTCTCTTGATGACCACTTCCAACATCCATTTACCTGAAATGTGCAGGATAGATAAGTCCATGGAACCAGAAAGCAGACTAGTGGTTACCAGAGTTTGGGGCGAGCAGGGAATGGAGAGTGACCTAGTGGCTATAGCGTTTCTCTTGAGTTGAAGAAAATGTTCTGGAATTACATAGCAGTGACGGTTGTGCAACAATTTGAAAATTTTAAAATACTGAATTATACATTTTAAAAGAGTGGATTTTATGGTGTGTTAATTATATCTTAGTTTAAAAAATAAAAATTAGTTGAATACCTACAATATTTTTCAGGCATAGTTACAGACAAATCCAGTAATGCCCTTACTACTTTTTATGTATTTTGTGAAAAAGTTAAATTCTGGTGATTCTCATATAATTTTTACAAATCATGTAAGGCAACACTTCCACAGATAGCGGGGAGTTCTCTTCATGGAGAGTCAGTTACTCTAGAAAGAAACAAAGCCTGGGACAGAAGATCAGAACCTGTAAAACACATTTGCAATGGGAGGAGATGGGACTTCTATTCCTTTAATAAGTGTCTTGCTGTTGCTGTTTTAGCCTAGTACTTCATGAAGTTTAGGCGGGTGTGAAGGTACCCTCAGAGGCATGGAAGAAAGCTACTGCCAACTACCATGGAGGGCTGGGAGCCAGGTGGAGTGACACCTTGTAGCTAGGCAGGAAAGCATCCTTTTCAAGAATAGGGTGAGAATGAGTCAGGGTCTAGGTACATTAAACAGCGGAGTTTTCTATTGCATGTTACTTTCTATTTTGAATCTCTTGTTTTGTCTTTCCCTGACCTTAAATTGAGTAAAGTGTTTATTAAACATTAAACCATAGTCTTCTCAACTGTTCAGAAAGGAATTAAGGGAAGTATTCCTGTGCGTACTTTCCAGAATGGGGAAAAGGAAATCAGCATCCCCCTGAAATCAACTTTGTTGAGAGAAATTCCCCAAAAGGGATGAGGATCAGCTGGAGAGCCCTTCTCCACGAAAGGGTTCTCCTATTGTTACAAGAACCAAAGATTCAGGCTATTTTTTTTATATTTATTTATTTATTTATTTATTTATTTATTTATTTATTATTTAGTATTTATTTATTGCTAAACTTGCTAGTAAGTTTCCCTATAGAATTTATCAAAAGAAAGAAATCTAGGAGTGTCAAGATAAATGCTAATCTCAGAAAGTAAAAATTCCCTTGGAAAAAAACATCCTCTATCCCTCTTTACTCTTGCCATCTCATACACATTTTTAAAAACATTTTGGTCATTTCGTTATTATGAAAAAAAGTTTGTTATATTCATCTCTTCCCACCACATCACAAGGTAGAACACCAGCCTGTTTCACCCTCTTCATGACACTTAATATCTGGATCTATGTTTTTCATTGATTTGTTTACCACCTCCCCTCTCCAGAATGCAAGCTCACTGAGGCAGGACCTTCTCTTTCCCCTTCATTTTGTATCTGCTGTACCTAACACATAGTAGGTATTCAACAAATAGTTATGAACTAAATAAATAAACTTTTTTTGTCTAATATTTTTAGATTTACATTGACCTAAAGAATACATGCAATCTTACAAATCAGTAAGATCTGATCTTTGTGTTGTCTATTGTCATTGTCTTTTAATAAGATCCCATTTTGGTGATAAGTATATAGTAGTGTCATGAATTATTTGCTTTGCCATTCTGTCACACACTGTATCTTTGTTCTACATTCTTAATATCCAACACATGGCAAGAAATCAATAAATGTTAATAGAATAGCTGACTAAATTACAGAAATGAGAATAATATTTTTATAAAATATTAAGTTGCTGTTCTTTGACATTTCCGGGTATGTAATATCCCCCTTGTTATGCCAGAGGCTCCAGGGAGATGATGATTATCACAGCAGGAATTTTTTTTAAAAAAAATGTTTAAGTTTCAAGTTTTGACATATAGAATAGGATTATTTTTAAACTCCGATTACACTGTAAGGGAAAGCATTTGCTATAATAAAAGGGTGCTAGCCCAGCTTTCCAGACCAGGAGACACAGAAAGGAGAAAGGGAAATGGTAGAGAATTATGATCAACCACAAACCCTCATAGGGTTTATCCTCAAGAGAGTACCTCGGGTTATGATAGGAGCATTGAAATAAGTGTGGGGAAATCAGATACAGTGGTCTGCTTCTCTGGGTGTAGCTCAGAATAGCTTTAAGCCTTCAGAGGAAGCACCGGGTGCAGTTTGTTGCCCCATCCCATGGCAAGGGTGAAGGGAGGGGCCCTACATAGACTGTCTGAGATAATTCTTTGGTTCTCCATGGCTTTTAAGTGGACTGCCTTGGATCTAGAAGTTCCCATAAGCCCCAGTACAGGGACACAAACGTTCAGAGAGTGTGTTGGGTGTCAGGAAAAGCTGCCTCTGTGATAAGAGGCAAATGACTGATAACTGTGAGCTTCACTCAGTAGCTGGTGTCCAAGTAATACCAGCAAAAGCTGGATGGTAACAGCGGACCTCAGGCAGACCTCAAAGGAGGAACAAGGACAGACCTGCCTCTGCTGCAAAGGTGGTAGCCTAAAGGCTCCTGAGGCTCCCTGTCCCAGCCACCTAAGCTCAGGTAAGTCCCCCTCCACCCTCCTCCCTGAAAGCCACATGCTTCACTGGTGAGAAGCAGGGAGAGGAGAAAGAAATCTGAAAGGCTGAACATTTACCTGAAAGAGATTGGAGTTCTTTAAAAAGACAAAATCAGAAGAATCAAAATAAGATCATTAACAAATTTGTTTTCCTTCTTTATTCAACAGAGTCAAAATCTCTTTTAGAGTAGATTTCGTTCAACTATTTTTTAAAAAAAGCATTTTTAAAAATCACAGGGTGTGCAACCCACCCTATGGATAAAGGAGTCCTTAGTTCTACTCCCAAAAAAAGCAAAGCAAGCTGCAGAACCTGGTCAAGGGAGCACCGAGTACCTCCAGTCTTTAGTGTCTCTTTGTTATCTATAAAACGAGGTGTTATGAAGAGGTGGCATAAGGGAATCTGTAAAGAACCAGCCAGTTCTGACACTCTAGGATTCTTGAGAACACTCACATTTGTGAAATATCATTTTCATGAAGCCCTGTTGTGAGGGAGGTGACTACTTGTTTGTATAGCAGGAGTTGACACTCCTTTTGATTCACAAATAAGTTAAACCTCAAACCTCAACTTTATTATTATGCTACCTGATGGAATTAACTATATGTCTACTCACGTTAAGAGATTTGTTTACTATCCTTCACCTGTTAAAGAAATTAAACAACATTTGATTTCAATAATAGCCTCTTGTCTACTCACTGTGGGAAATATAGCAAATCTTGTTTTCTGGGTAGAACAGCATGAAATGCTGTCTAAATAATATAGGGATTGCCTATAAGTGAATTGTTTTAATAGATCTCCTAGGAAATGCTTCCTCTATAATGAATATCACTTTGGATCAAGAAATGTGATTTCACCTCATGTTAATTACCAAATTCTCTCAATTAAAAAAAATGTTGGTGACTGCTCACCATATTATCTAAATGAGCTTAAGTGGGGGAGAAACAAGAATGGTGAGAGCAAGAGATAGAGAGGACAGAGAAAGAGAAAAGAATATAAACTCATTCTAGAAGGGGTCTTTACCACATGCGAAACATACTGGAATGGAGATCCACAGAAATATATTCAGAGACAAAAAGATTCTATAAGGAAAGATAAAATGAGAGCACACACCTTTCACAAACATGACACTAACCATCTGCTTTGCTTTAGAGTATGTCAGCATGCCTTTAGGGCTTTTCTCTCTCAGATTCAAATGAGCACCAGCATTGGAAAACAGAAAAACTTATAAGTAGCTGAGAAAGGAGGGCACCCAGTTGACATTATCTGTTGCCAAAGAATCAATTGAAGAGTAATTGGATATAAAGTCAAATAGATGGAAAAGCTATGATATTATTGATTAAATTTGATTGCAATTTAATGCACATTATCAAGGAGAGAGCATTTTAGTTTTACAATATATTGTGTTGTAGTATCAATCTAGTGTGAAAGATTAAAACAACCGTGTGTGTGTGTGTGTGTGTGTGTGTGTGTGTGTGTGTGTGTGTGATGGGGAGATTACGTGGGCATGCAGACTTTTGCAGCTGGACTCTCTAACCAAATGCAAAACTAGTCACGGAAGTTTACTCCTGGCTAATTCCAATAAAAAAAATTGCAACCTCTCTATCCAGAAACACAAGCTCTCTCCAACTAACATATTTCTCAGCATTTCCACTTAGCATTCATCTTATATATTTCTTTTGAGGAATTCAAGAATATAATTAGCAATGCCTGGAAACTTACATAACCATCAAAAGATCTTGCACTTTTGTTTTCAGTGCCTTTTAAGCCAGGCTTTTTTTTCCCTCTTAAATTAACTACAGTGTTATTGTTGTATATACTTGTTACAAAAATAATCCATGTATCCTCATGTGCTCAAACTGCCGTAACAAAACTATAGGCTGGATAACTTAAACAACAAAATGTATTTTCTCACAGTTCTGGAGACTGGAAAGTTCAGCATGAGGTCCCTCAGGGTTCAGTTTCTGGTGAGAGCTCTCTGCTGCCTCGCAGATGTCAACCTTCGCATTCTGTCCTCACATGCTGGAAAGAAGAGAACAAGCAAGCTCCCTGGAGTCTCTTCTTATCAGGACACTGATAGGGTTTATCAGTGCAGGTCTCTAACCTCTTGGCTTATTTAACCTTAACTTCTTTAGAGGCCGCATCTCCAAATACAGTCACACTGGGTATTCAGGCTTCAACATATGAATTTGGGGGGACACAAACAGTCAGTCCATAACATATCCTCTAAAGAAAATTTAGAAAGTCCCAGTAAGCAAAAAGAAAAAAGTTTAGCCATAATCTTAGCAGCCAGCAATGTCCACTATCAACATTCTGGTGTATTTACTTTCAAGTTTCTTTTTAACCTACACATTGTAAAAACATTCTTGATAGTATTATAGTGAAGGTAATGTTTTCCAAATACTTATTTTATATAATAATATCAATGAAATTTAACAAGTAGTAGAGACATGGCCTAAGACACAGGTGCCAATGGAAGGAAATCAGCAGCCATTAGGAAGATTTGAGCACATCATGTATGTTTTCAAGCTGAAATAACGAAGCTTCTTAGAAAATCCATCAGCAACTGAAATTGCCTTCCCTGATCACTCTGTCAATCTGCTCAAGAGCAAACTGCTCTCCTGATGGCTTTCAGCTGCTCATTTTACCCAATGGGAGAAAAAGTTTTGTCTCACAGGTCATCTGTGATTCTGATTTTCAACAAAACTGCAAGACCATAAATTTAAGACCCAAAACCATAAAACTTCTAGAAGAAAATACAGGCAGTGAACTCTCTGATATTACTAACAGGAATTTCTTTTCAGATATCTCTTCAGGCAAGGGAAACAAAAGAAAAAATAAACAAATGGGACTACATCAAACTAAAAAATTTTTGTACAGCAAAGGAAACCATCAACAAAACAAAAAGACAACTGATGGTTTAGGAGAAGTATTCGCTAATGATACATTTGATAAGGGGTTAATATCCAAAATATATAAAGAACATATGCAACTCAACAACAACAAAAAAAACAAACAATCTAAGTAAAAAATTAACAGAAGACATGAACAGATATTTCCCAAAGAAGAGATACAGATGACTAATAGACATATGAAAAGATGCTCAAGGTCGCTAATCATCAGAGAAATGCAAATTAAAACCACAATGAGATATCACCTCACTCCTGTCAGAATGGCTATCATCAATAAATCAAAAACAAGTGTTAGTGAGGATAGAGAGAAAAGGGAACCCTCATACATTGTTGGTGGGATTGCAAATTGGTACAGCCTATGGAAAACGGTCTAGAGATTTCTCAAAAAATTTAAAATGGGTACACCTTATGATCCAGCAATTGTACTTCTGGGTTTTTATCCAAAGAAAACAAAAACAATAATTTGTAAAAATCTATGTATCCAAATATTTGTGGAAGCATAATTTACAATAGCCAAGATAGAGAAGCAACCTAAATATCCATCAACAGACAAGTGGAATATAGAAATTATGGTTTACATTTACAATGGAATATTAGCCATTAAAAAAATGAAATGTTACCATTTGCAATGACATGGCTGGACCTAGAGGTTTTTATGCTGAGTGAAATAAGTCAGATAAAGATAAATACCATATGATTTCATTTATATGTGTAATCTAAGGAAAAAAGAACAAAATAATCAAAAACAGACTTACAAATACAGTGGACAATTTGGTGACAGACAGAGGGGAGGGAGGTTGGGGGGCTGGGAGTAGTGGGTAAAGGGTTAAAGAACTATAAATTAGTAGCTGGTGGTTGGTCATGGGGATGGGGAGCATGCAGAGGGAAGGCAGTTAGCATTAATATGATGGCTAGGTGGAGGGCCAGGGGAGGAAGGGAGCAATCGGGGGCATGGTTTTATGAACTATATAAATCTCTAACCAATGTACTGTATACTTGAAACTAGTTTAAATTAAAAATAAAATTAGTATATCAAAAAAAAAAAGTGCAAGGCCAATTTAATGGAAAAAAGAATACCTATATTATTCAGGGTTCATCCAGAGAAGCAGAACCAGGACAAGGAATTGTCTTCTATAAAAGCAACCCTGAAGTCCATGGGCAGATAGGAAGAAAAGATCACATGCCATCCAGAACCTCATGAGCATGAGTGAGAACCCTACTAGGATGGACTGAAACCAGTGTTCATTCTTGTTGCCTGCGACCTTAATGATGAGAGTATCCTGCAAAGTAAGAGCCCTTCATCGTGGAGCTGAATACACACACCTAGCCCAAAGTCAGAGAAGCTTAAAAAAGAACCAGGACAAGAGACAGAGACTGTAGGCCCAGCTGCTGCTTCATACCAGTAAGGTAAATCAGCAGATCAGCAACGCAAAGTGATTGTGAGGGTCCCAGAATGCAGAACGATTCTACAGTTTTTTTTTCCCTCTGCATTCTGGAGTCCCTGAATCTCCTGTGAAGGGCTTTAGAATCCCTCTTTAAAAGGCTACCAGTAAATTAAGTCGAGCCCATCCATGATATTCTTCCTTTTTATTAACTCACAATCAACTGATTAGGAATTTTAATTACATCTGCAAAATTTTTTCACAGCTGCAGCTGAATTAGTCCTTCATTGAATAAGTAGGTGCATATATGCTCATACTTTATACGAATATTGACTCAAACTGGGTCATAGATCTAAAGTAAAACTGGAAGCTATAAAGCTTTTAGAAGAAAACATAGGAGAAAATCTTTGTGACCTCGGGTTAGGTGAAGTGTTCTTCCATGATGCCAAAAGCACAATCCATTAAAGACAACGTTGATAAGTTGGACTTCACCAAAAATAAAAACTTCTGTGCTTCGAAAGACCCTATTAAGAAGATGAAAACAAGCTACAGATAGGGAGAATATATTTCTAAATTACATATCTTACAAAGGACTTGCTGTCTAAATAATTAAACAATTCTCAAGATCCAACAATATAAAAACAAACAAACAAAAACTCAATTTGACTATTGGCAAAGAAATTGAACAGATACTTCACCAAGGAAGATTTAAGGATAAACACATGAAAAGGTGTTCCACATAATTAGCTATTAGAGAAATACAAATTAAAACCATGATAAAACACCAGAATAAAGCAGCTACTAGAATGGCTAAATTTTAAAAATTCTGACAAGGCCAAGTGCCTATAAGAAAACATAGAAACTGGACTCTAGTACAGTGTTGCTGGGAAAGAAAATGGCACAACCACTCTGGAAAACAGTATGGGAGTTTCTCATAAAGTAAAATGTACTCAACTTACAACCAACCAATCTCAATGTGGGCATTTACTCTAGGGTAATGAAAATTTATTGTATGCATTTTCCAGGACTGCCAAAAAATTTTAAAAAAATAAAAATAAACTAGACTGGGTGGCTTAAACAACAGAAATTTATTTTCTCACAGTTCTAGAGGCTGGAAGTATGAGATCAAGGTGTCACCAGGGTTGGTTTCTTTCAGAAACCTCTTCTTGGCTTGTAGATGACTATTTCTTCCTGTGTCTTCACATGGTCCTCCCTCCAAACCTGTCTGTCTAAATCTTCTATTGAAAGGACACCATTTATATGGGATTGGGGCCCACCCTAAGGATCTCATCTTAACTTAAATACCTCTTTAAGGACCCTGTCTCCAAATACAGTCATATTCTGTGCTATTAGAGATTTGGACTTCAATATATAAATTTGGGGAGGGGCATAATTTAGGCTATAACACTTCATTTTTTGCTCCCCCCAAATTCATCTCCTCATATGCAAAATGTATTCACCCTATCTTAAGAAACTTAAGAGTCTTAAACCATTCTAGCATCAACTCTTAGTCAAAGATCTAAACTAAAGTGTGAGTGAGAAATGAGGTATAATTCATTCTGAGGCAAAATTCTTCTCCAGCTGTAAACATGTAAAGCTAGAAAACAAATTATCTGCCTCTAATACACCATGATGACTCATTCCCCAAATGAGAAATCAGAGAAAAGAAGGGATCACAAGTCCCAAGTGAGTCTAAAACCTAGAAGGGCAAATCATTAGATTTCAAGGCTTGAGAATAATTCTCTTCAGTCCAATGCTCTGTCTTCCAGGCCCACTGGGGTGGCCCTGACTTCTGGGAGCACAAGCATGGTGGCCCTGCCCCCTCAATCCTGAACAGTGGTTAGAGAGACAGCCCTCATTCTCTAAAACCTAAGAGGTGACCCTGCCCTCTGGAACCAAGAGGAGGCAGCCTCACCCCCTGGGCCTGTGCCCAGTGCACCCATGGAGGCAGTACCCACCCTGATGACCTCTAAACCACCTTCAGAGACATTCTTCTCTTTTCTTGAAGGATAATTCAAGTTCATAGCTAAATAGTTCTATTGGCCTATCCTGTAGAATTCCAGAAATCTAGTAGCCTTTCTTCATTTCATCCTGTCTCTATCCCTTCAGTCTAAACTGGCTGCATTTCTACCAGCATGAAATTCTCAAAACCATTGTTAGTCTTCAATGAAATTCAAGGGGATCCAAGGCATCAGAAAAAAATGGGTCCTCTACAGATTCATTCCTAGATAACCAAATCTTTGTTCCTGGCTTCTGCTCAGATGGTTGATTGAATCCATGAGTCACACGTGTAATCTCTTTAACATATGGTTGTCTACCACACCCTTGATGTTTGCCCCTAGAACATGCTTTCCTATGTTTTTGCAATATGGATAAACTGATTATTTTCTAAATCTTAAAGTTCTGATTCCTTTTGTTTAACAATTTCTTCTTCAATTTATCTCAATTTTACTATAAGCAGCGAGGAGAAACTAGGTCATGTCTTCAACAATGCTTAGAAATCTCCTCAGCTAAATATCCAAGTTTATGATTTGCAAGATTTAATTTTCACACAACACAAGAACACAGTTTAGCCAAGTTCTTTGTCACTTTGTAATAAAAATCACCTTTTCTCCAGTTTCCAATAACACAAACCCTATACATAAATTTTATAGCAACTCTATTCATAATTGGTCAAAGCTGGACACAATCCAAATGTCCTTTAACAGGTGAATGGATAAACAAACTTTGATACATTCGTCATGGAATTCTACTCAGCAATAAAAAGGAATGGACTATTAATACACACACAACCATGATGAATCTCAAAAGCACTAAGATAAGGTAAATAAGGCAATTTTAAAGATTACACATGGTATAATTCCATTTATATGACATTCTCAGACAGAACTATAGGGGTTTCTATTGGTTAGGGTGGTCAAAGATGTGACTATAAAAAGATACCACTGAAAGAATTTATTGAGTGGTAAACTGTTCTGCATTCTGATCATGGTGGTGGTTACATGAATCTATACATATATCAAAATTCATAGAGCTATACACTGCAAGAAAAGAAGTCAATTTTACTGTGTGATAATTTTTAAAACACAAACTGTCAAAATTTACCAAAATTTAATCTTTCTTGGCCTACATTTCTAACCTCACCCTAAAGAAAGTGTGATTTACACCATAAAATTCCCTTAAACTTTCACCATACATAATCATTACAGGAAAACAAAAACAAAAACTATGAGACTTAGATTGATTCAATCTCTGACAGATGTTATTTTGCTCAATTCTGACCTTTTGTCATTCTAACAAAAATCAAAATCACAGTCATATGTCAAGAGGTGTAAGCTGCCTTCCAAGTATCCTAAGACATACTTCTGCCTGATACCAAATAAGGAGGGAAATGTATTGAATGAGAAATAAAAGTCTTCCTTAAAGGGACCATTTCAAGTACTTTTAACCACAAATCCTACTCTTAAACTACAGGTCATACAACTGTGGAGTTTTGTTTCTTGATGTAAACACTGCTACAACCTGGATGTCTATTCTCACTGGATATCAAACTCCATGACTCACTAAAAATAGAAGAAATAGAGAGCTGCCACAAGAGTGGGTTGTAGACAGTTTCACCCATTGACTTTTAAATTGAAATATATGCTAAAAACAAAGGATTTTGTCTTCTTTCCTTTCTGATGGTTCGAGTAGAAGGTTATGATTTCCTTCGCCTAGTTTTCTCTACTGGTGTTTAATTAATTGTCTTTGTTCCCATTAGGACGCTGAACTCCCTAATTCACTTTTCCCAGGGTAGTTGCCAACTTTTCTAGTTGCTAGATTTATCATCTAGCCCATGATCTCTCCAGTAAAAAAAATTTTATAATCATACCCAGAGGTCAAAACGGCACTGAACTTCACCCCAAACTAATCAAACACATCCCTTTACACATTTAGCAAAGGAGTATTATTAACCTTGACACATCTTAATTGGACCTTAGCCCCCTCAATTAACTGCTGGTATTGATATCTCCAAGAGCCTCAAACGAACTTAAGAAAAATCAGGGTTAAGAATAATTAAAGTTCAGTTATTCTATCAAGGAGCTATTTAGAAATCAGTACATGACCTATTTAATTTCATCAGAGGTGTTCGTCCTCACAATGAGAAACTAATTAAGCCCAGAGAGTAATTGACACTGACATGTAACATAAACAAACACATTATGTCCCTTCCACTATGTACCCCCAGGAAATATTCTTTCTTTGTACAAATCAGATGACCCTATTAAATTAACTTAGGAAAGCTTAGCACATGCAAATTGAACTACTATTACTACGCAACCACCCATCAATCTACCTCTGTTGCTCATTTTTCTTTAGAGAGCTCAACCTATGAATTCAATAGAAGGGGTCTGAGATTTTTGAATTTCCCCAGATTATAAAAGAATGTCTACCATGAAGAAGAATTTGTATATAAAAATGTATGAGCTGAAGATATTCCCTGATTACCATCCAGATAGCAAATGAAATGGCTCAACTTTAGAAGGCAGACCAGCATAAACTCATTTTGATTCTATGGAAGTCCTGTATAATAGAGGCTGTACTTGACTACTTGTTGGCCAGTCAATGCAGAGTCTGTGTAATTAATAATATACGTTGTTGTGCCTGGGTGAATACTTCAAGGAAAAGAATTCGATCAAACTAAAAGAAAAAATTACCTCATTATCTAAAATGGCCAAACTAACCATGGAAATTGATCTCTGGTTAGTTCTAGACCAACTAGAATACTGAATATAAAGTGGGTTCCAACATTTCTGTTGTTGCCTCTATACTTCTTGCTTCCCTACTTTCTGATACCCAGGTGCTTAAAATGTTATAGTTATTATCTCCAAACATATATCCCTGATAATGGTACATTAAAAAGGAACTGATGTTCATCAGCTTAGCATCACTCTAAGCAAAGATTAACTAAAAAGGAAGAAAGAAAAATCATAACACAGGGTGTGGTATTAGACTGGATGAATTAATTGAGATGATGGAGTCGATGTAAGGACACCCTGCAGCCAAAAGATGCAAATACGTTATGCTTCACATTTGAATCACAAGTTTTCATTAGAAAAGTCACAAATAATTGCAATTACCTTTTCTGATAATCCTGTCAGTTTGCTCAAGGACAAACAGCCCCTTTGATGGCTTTCAGTTGTTTCAACTTTCCAAAGGCACGGGAACAATTCTGTTCTAGAGACATAGGCAAATTTGCCTTTTACAATCTGTCCATAAAAAATCTATATTTGATGTTTTTCCCAAACATATGAGTAAAGTTATGGCACTGCAGCTAAGTATATTATGGTCAGCTTATCATGAAGTGGACATACATATGTGTAACATATATGTGTATATGTGTATACACATACATATATGTATGTATGTATATGTGTATATACATACATATATATGTATATATAGTCTGTTGTACATTACAAAACAATTTTAATCAACTATAGCTTAATGTAATATCAATTTACCTCACTATTGTAAGCAACATTGTAGAGATTTTTTAATATTTTTATTTTCCATGATTATTTCTTTTGAGAAATATTTAGAAATGGATATGCTTGATAATAAATATTTCAAAACGTTAAGAATTTAAAAAGAAATTAGCAATTTGTTTTCCAAGAACAATTCTACCAAATATACTTTCCTGCCAATAATATGTGAAACCCTATTTCACTACAACTTTGCTAGAGACACAGATGCTCATTTTAATCTTTGTTGCTTGAAAATAAGAACAATGCTTATTTTTTCTATTTAATTTGTACTCTATTGATTATTTTTTAGCTTGCAATCCTTTATACAGGTTTTGTATGCCATTGGTCTTTTGATTTCTCATCAGCTAACTTGCCTGGTCTATACTTTGCAAATGTTCCTTTTTTTTAATTATTGATTATAGTAGTTTTGCAATATTAAAGGATTTCAAGTATATTTATTTAATGCAGTATAATTTTATGAAAATATATATGTTTAACATATGTAATCTCACTCAGAATTACAATGGAAATTTCTAAGGACTTGATGACCTGATTATTAAATTTAAACTGGAAGGATATACTTTCCCCCACTAAATATATATTATACAGCAGCATTCAAACTGGAACAAGTGACTATTCCTAAGGGAAAAAGAAAAAAGGTATTTCAGTTCACATGACTACAATAGCAACAAAGAGTCAATCAGGTATATGGTCTCATATCTAAAACTAAAATTCATGACTATAAACATGATCAGTGAAAAGATAAATTTTAAATAGACTTTTTATTCTAGAATAATTTTAACCTCACAGTAAAGTTACAACGTAATACAGAGGACTCCTGTGAACTGTATACCCTCATTCAATTTCTCTTATTAACATCTTGTATTGACATGGTACATCTGTCAAAACTAATTACCAAAATGTTGATTTATTACTATTAACTAATTATCAGACTTTATTCAGATTTTACAAGTTTTCCACTACTGTCCTTCTTCTTACATATGATGGAAATCTTACAAAATTAGGAAAACATCTAAAGAAGACATGAATCAGACTCCATAAAAGAAAAGATGGATAAATTTGGTTACATAAAAATTAAATGTTTCTACATGAAAAACCTTGTGTACATAATAAAAAGCCAATTTAAAATGTGAATGTATATTTATTAACATTTCCACTCATTCCCAAAATATTGAGAGCTTATTCAGCCTTGTAAACAGAGCAGTGAACAAAATAGACAAAATTTTATGTATCCTTGACACTGCCTTCTCATGAGAAGGAGGAGACAAACAAAACTAATAAGAGTACAGTATTTAGGCTATTAGGAGGGTTGAGTGTTATAAAGTTAAAGCAAGGAGGGAATGAGAGTGTGAGGTGGGGAGTTGTGGGCCAGGGAATATATCATTTTAAACAGAGTGGTTCAGCTAACCTTCAGTAAGAAAGTATAGCATTTAAGAAATGACTAGGAGGTGAGAAGGAAGAAAAACTTGCACAAATCTGTGGGACAGTGGCCAGGCAGAGACAAGAGCCAAAAGAAGTACTAGTGCTGTTCCCACATAGCTGGAAAGGGAGAATGTGAAAGAGTCATCCATCCCAGGTGACATCTAAGAGATAACAGAGGCTAGATTCAGAAAGGCCTCAAAGGCCAGTGTTAGGATTTTTTGCTTGGTTTCTGTTTTTGTTTTACCTTGTTTAATGAGTATATAGTGGAAACCAAAATGTAATATTCTAATATATAAAGCACATACAAACAATAACAATAAATTATTCAGCAACTTTGAGGACAAATACAAAATAAAACTAAGAAGCTTAATTCTCCCCATTGGAAATTAGGGAATAGATTTTCCTCCACTCTTTTTTCTTAGAGTATTTACTTTAAAAAACTTGTAATTGTAAGGTATCTTTGCATCTCTTTGAAACTATATAGGACTTTTTTTTAGCTTTATGATCAAAGACTGTTTTTCTCAAGGACCTAGGAACCATCTCTTTGAAATGTCATCCAAGGAAAAAGCACTCCAATCTCTAAATTTCCTTAGGAGACTAACGGCCTAAAATTTGAGGGCATCTTTGCTCCAAGTTTTTCTCCAAGATAAAGCAATTAGCTAACACTTGATGATAATCACCACAATTACCAGAGTGAATCTAGGATAAACAATGTGTGACAAATGGTGCCGTCTAGTCCTCTTACTTGAGAAACACGTATAGAATGGGTTGTATCTGCTTGGCTATGCAAGGAGTGAGATTCTTTTTGTCTTTGCATTCTCTCAGTGGATTGCCTGTGATGTGCATCACATATTGCTTTAATGCTTCTTCAATAAAACTGTTTCTTTCTCGATTACCTTTTTGGAGAGGTTTTCTGGGTTGGGAGAAGATTTTGTTTGTAATTATATTTCCCCAACACAACCCATATGTTAGCACTGCCCTGAGTGTTTAAATGCTTAACACCTCAAATAATCAATAAAGAAATTTAAATTCAATTAAGAAGAATTCAAATAATCCAGTAGGAAATTAGGAAAGATATTTCGCATGCGACTAACACAAGAAAAAAATACAAATAACATAAAAGAATACACATGTTTCGGTGATAAGAAAAAAAATGAAAACAAATTAGAAAGTTTTCTCTATCAGATTGACAAAAAGCAAAAAAAAAAAAAAAAAAAGTAAAGTCTATGGTTTGACAAGACCATGGAAAGAGATACACTCACATAACTACTAAAGGGACTAAAATAGGAAAAGGTTGAGAATGTTTAGGCAGGAACTATCGAAATGAAATCAGAAATGCACACACATATACAAAAATATGGGTACAATTTTTAATGTGCTTTTCTCTTGTCTTTCCAATCAATACGAAGATTTTTGCCTTTTTACTTTCCCTAAGCAATTATCTCCCTAGGAGAACATTCATGTTTGTTTAAGAAGGAAATATAAGGAAATGTAAAGCTTTGTCCAAAACAGAAATATATAACTGACAATAGTTTGGCAAGTCAGAATATTGTCTTCTAAGTATTTCTCAGATTCCTTCATCTCCCTCTTTAGTATAATGATAACCATAGTTGAAGAAACTTTGTTCATAAATTTCTTTTCTAATACAGAGATCTGCCTGAGCTCTAGCAAGGCTCACTAGGAGTCAGAGATGAGGAAGATGTCACGCAGGTAAAATGAAAAGAAACGTGCCCCCTATGTTCAGAAACTTTTGGGAGGAAAAAGAGAGGAGAGAGAGAAAAAGGTGTGGTTAAAATGACCAGATGAGTGGCCTGCTTGCCATTTCTGGGCTCTAGCTCAGAGGAGTGGAGTTATATGTATGATTTGAGGTAATAATGAAGTCTAAAGGGGAGCTATTGCCCCATGCTTGTGGAAAAATCCAGAAAGAACCTCCCGGACTATTTCCAACCCTCCCAGAGTATCATTACATACAATCCTTGGGTACAGCATTATCCAGCAGGATGCTCAGACTTCTCGACCCACTCTCAAGTCAAGGGGGTGTTATTCTACTCTATTTCTCGATTTTTCAATAATCCTTACAATTCATAATAAGAATAATTATTTATCTTCCCTTGTGTATTTTATGAGCTTTCTCACTGCCATTTATATTTTTCTTCTTCTTTGTCATTCATAAGTTTTTCATTTTTTTGTATTTCTCAATTAGTTACAAATATTTTATTGATTTATATTTTCAGAAACAGCACTCTTTCGGCAATTTGCTTACTGATTCTTTCCATCCCTCAGAATGCCTTTTTATTGTTCTTGAACATGGATAATCTTTGGTTGCACATGCATACTTAGGACATAATGTTTTTTGCCTGCAAACAACTCTGACAATGCTGTTTCATTGTCTTCTGAAACTGAATGTTTCCAAGGAAGTTGATTGGCAGCCACCAGAATTTTCTCTCTATACAGAAAATCTCAACAAGATATTCTACTACGGAACATTTTAACTAATTTTTCCCAATTACATAAACTGTTCTGGAGAATTGCATCTCTCTTGGCCTTGGAAATTTTGAAATTTTTTCTTCCATTGTATTTCTTCCAGCATTGACTCCCTTTCTCCCTCTGAAACTCTCATTATATTTTGATCTCCTGAATAAGTTTATCATGTCTCTTTTTTAAATTTATGCTAAACATCTCTATGTCATGCTAATATCTTCTCTGTATTCTAGTGTTCAATTTACCTCTTTTACTATAGCGTGCAATTACTGTATCTGTTCAGTATTATATGTTAGGGAGAAGAAAAATTTTATTTTGATAAAATTCAAAAGCATAGAAAGATCCATTGTTACATTTTTATATTATAAAGCATGAGGCTGTTTTTTAATCATTCTTTACCTTGAAGTATTCCCTTTCACAGATGCAATGGCCTTTTAAGTCTTTCGAAACTACAAAATAAAGTTTATAAAGTTATCTCCAGTTCCATGTATTAAGTTTGCTTCATAGTGAGATTTTTGCTCTGATTCTTTAAATCCCTTTCTGATGAAGGACTGAGATTTTTTTGTATGCCTATTGACTTTTCTCTACTTTTTTCATCCCTAAAATGTGAGTAACTGTTGGTGGTTGGGTAGGAGGAAAGAATAGTCTATTGTCCTGAATTAGGAAAGAAGACTTTCTAAAAAAGATTGTCTTGTTCTCTTTGAAAATTCCTTTAGATGTGATCCATATAAGGGAAAGAGGCAGCCTATAGCTTTATTGTGTCTGTTCTCACAGATCAGACTAGGATTGTCTGTATGGAGGCAGAAGGTGGGAATGGGCAGAGGTGGCCTCAGGTCAGGATCTCTATCTCTGTGGCAAAGAATTTCTTTTCAGTTTGTCCTTGAGTCTCTTAATGAACAAGAGTATGGCCTTCTCTTTTCTAACAGACACGCATTCTCTTATTAGAAGCAAGATATGGGCATACTTACTTCACTCTTATCATATTTAGGTTACGTTTATTAGAGATCATCAGGAAAATACCAAAAGGAGCCTCAAGTTCCCCTTGGCACCATCCAAGGGATGATTTTTCCACTTCACACACACACAAAAAATTATTTTAATTATTTTATGTAAGATGTTTTTATGTTTCATGTAAAAACCATTGTTCCTGGGTATGATAAATTTCTGTAAGAGAACTGCATGAGTGTCCTAAAAAGAATAAATTACCTATGAAGATCCCATGTACGCTATATCTTTGATTAAGAAGTTTGTAGATGTTGATGACTTTCTTAGGGATCATAAGGGAGCTGAAGTTTGTTGAAATCAAATGGGATCCAACCAGGCAGGTGTAACAGATCTTTACCTGAAAAAGAGGCCTTTTGGTATTAAATACTGGAAGACTATGAACAGATGGCAACATCAGCCAAAAACCTCTCTTCTCAGTGCCCTGAGCAAAGGGGTTAATGGTCAGAGCAGTGCTTCCAATGAGCCAGAAGAGAAGCCCAGCCCAGCTCACTGAGACTCAGACATAAGACCTGGACACCCTGCATGCATTGTGTGAGCATGCAGTACTGGGGCAAAGCACCTTCAGACGACTAAAGACTTCCACCTTTAAGTTAAGGACCGAAAGCAGAGGAAATGGTCTAATATTGTGTCGGCATTGCAGTAGTAAGAGATACCAGTGTATGTGAAAATCGTTAGATAGGCTCTGACTTTGAAACCCAGAAATTCCACTCTCAATTCTGTGAAAGGTCCTAGGATGCAGCCCTATTGTCTAGTCCTTTGATGGAAATATTCCCAATGCTGGAAGCTCTCTAACGCTCATCTCTTCTTCATTAAATGTTAGCCATGAATGTATGCAGATGCCTCCCGTTATTTATTGACACTTGCACATCCTCACAGGTTCCAGAAGAACTAAGATTTACTAGCCACTGTAACTCCTCAAGGGCTGATTCCTTCTTTACCCACACGGCATTCAATGCAGCACTCTACTCAAGACCACAGCCACCAGCTCCCTAAGCCAGTGACAGCTCCTTCACAGTCAGTCAGTCACAGTTTGGGCAGAGCCCACTGTTGTCACTTGCAGTGTATCTTACCAAGATTCCTCTGGCACACGGAGGGCATTCTTCCTTGTTTTGCAAATCCTACAGATTTTTTCCTGTTGTTATACTCTTTTGGCCATGTCCGTGTCATTTGGGAAGGAAACAAAAATTGAAATTACAGAATCAGTTTTTCTTCTTGAAGCAGGCTTCGAACCATGTATTTTAAACTGTAGTCTTATGAGTCCTGACAGCCCATTTACAGAGTGTTAGATGAAGGTGTTTGGCAGTTAGTGCTGTGGTAAGGCCACTGGGCCTGATTTACAGAAGAGACTATGAAGCTGAGATGAAGAGAAAATAAAAGCTGGTATTTTACAGGACTGGGAATTAAAAAGCCCTGAGTTCTTGTCTTTGGCACTGATTCAGGCCATAATTCAGAGCCAGTGCACTCATCTCTGCATCGCAGCTTTACCACCTATAAAGTAAACAGAGGAAGGCACAATCCAGTCCCTAATACCCCTGCATGCGAACAGCTGTGGACAGGGAGAGGAGGGGGCAGCCTGTAAATTAACATGGACACTTATATCAGCAAAGGCAACACCAGCATGCAGAATAGTAGACCAAATCAGGAGTGCACAGGAGATTGTTCGCCACCTGACATAAGTGTGGATTCAAAAAAGAAGTGAAAATTTTAAAATGTTTGCTCATCCTCAAAGTTTGGACATGATTAATGTTTTAGTCTGATGAATACAATATATTTTTATTTGTATATTATTTTTTCTATCTTCCTTTCTTTTTATAAAGATATTTAAAACATCCAACTGTATAGAAATGCATCAGTGTAATTAATCACATACTTCAAAACACAAATGAACATTGAAGGGGAAGAATAATTCTGGAATTAGAAATCTGACTCTTTTTCTGGTTCAGGAGCAAAACACCAAACACACATGTATACAGGATCAGTCCTTATTGCACTAAGATCTGAGTGAGTTATAAGCGGCTACAACTGGAAATTGAACCCACATTTCTTCACTGCACAGCATATTAGACTCTAATCACTCAACGTCACATGTTATTTACTATTTTCCTGCTATCCACATTCATGTATATTTATGTGAAGTCCAAAAATATCCAGCAGCATGTACTTCAGATGATTATCTATGTCCTAATCAGAAATACTAATCAGGAAACACATAACATACTCAAAACCAATTGTGTAACACAAACAACATCCAGAATACAAGAAAAAAAAAAATCTTGCTTAAATAAAATGCTCTTCAAAGTTCTTGAAAATGTTCTTTCACTTTTTACAGTAATAAGAAGAGAAAATATATGACATTTGCTCCTTGTTTTTGAAGTTCAAAAGCAACAAAATATGAAAAATGGATCCTTTACAGGATCTTTTAACCAGAGAAGAGCAGATATCAGCACAGTGCTAATTCATACACGTTTTCTCCAGGTATTCAGTCACAGGGAATAAAAGTTAAATACAGAGATCCTCGCATGCTTTCTTCTGTACTTGAATTTAAGATTCAAAACAATATCAGAATCCAGAGAAAGGACTCTAAAATATTTTACTACTGCTGACAATAGCCTTGATAACCTAAGGATTTTCCTAATCTACTTCAAAAAGAAAAACATTCGAGGATCTTTGGAAATATGGTGGAGTGAGAGATGTTCCCAGAAATAACAGAAAGCTGCACATCTAAAACTTAACAAAAAAACACCCAAACTGCACACCAGCATGTCTGAACATAGCATCTGCACATAAGAGCTACCACAGGTCAGAACCCTGGGTGTTGGGCAGTGGACTGGGAGAAATAAAGAAGCTGCCTCTCACAGCCACCAGAACTCCCTGTGGGAGGTGGGGGAGTTCCTGCAGCGAGTCCCCCAAACAGCCCTGCCTGGGAAAGTTGTGAGCTCCCCGTGACCAGCTGGCTGCAGGGCCCAGCTATCAGGGAAGAAAGCAGAGAAGCAGGACAGGACCACAGAGGAACAACAGTTGATCTTTGCAGGCTGCAGTTTCAAACCCGAGACTGAGCGGCAGGCTCCAACTCACAACCCAGAGGGCCCCTCCCCGCATACCCTCTGAGACGGATCACCGCGGAGCCCCAGGGGAATCTGAGCAAACGTTGCCAAGACTGTTTCTGACATTGACAGGGACTGAAATTGTGTAATTAAATATCTACAAGAAAATTTTAAAAGCATTATTTAGACTTTCTATACAGCAGGGATCCAAGAGGCTTAGATGCCACCTACTGGAAACCAAAAGAAAAGCGTTTTCTTTGCAACAGGCTAAAGAGAGACCTTTATATAATAAATCTTTCTGGAAAAGCAGCAGAATACACTACCATTAATGCCTAGGCAGAGAAATAGCCCATTAAACACCATGAACAACCAAGGTGACAAGGCATCTCAGTAAGAAAGAGAAAACTATTCAGAATATAAACTTACAGACACAGAAATATGTGACTTAAATGACAGAAAATGCACGATGGTACTTTTGAAAAAAACTCAGTGAGATTCAAAACAAAGCATATCAACAATTTCAAGAGTTGAAAAACCAACTAGGTTACCAGAGCAAGGAGATCGAAACCCTCAGAAAGAGCCAAATAGAACTTTTGGAGATAAAGAACAGACTGCAAGAGTTGAAAAATCAAATAGAAAGCTTGGGAAATAGAGTTAACTGAATGGAGGGAAAGATCCGTGATATTGAAGACAGAAATCAAGAAATAATCAGAAGTAATTAGAAACCAAAGAATGAAAAATAATGAAAGAAGAAATACAAGAACTAGCTATACTATCAGGAGAGGAAACATAAGAATAATGGGCATTATCAAAGTCAGGGAAAAGGAACAAGGATTAGAAAGCATTTTCAAACAAATAGTTGACAAGAATTTCTGAAATCTAAGGAATGAGCTGGAGCTTATAATTCAAGAAGTCAATAGAACACCCAATTACTCAATCAAAAAAGACCCTCTCCAAGACATATTGTTTTAAAATTATCAAAAATCAATGACAAAGACAGAATTCTCAAGGGAGAAAAAATCCCAGTAATTTATATAGGTAAACCATTAGATTATCCTCGGACTTCTCAGTTAAAACCTTACAAGCCAGAAAGAAATGGAATGAAATATTTAAAATATTTAGTGAGAGGAAACTACCAGCCTAGAATAATGTATCCAGCTAAGCTCTCCTTTAGATATGAAGGAGAAATTAAGACTTTTCCAGGCATACAAAAATTGAGAGAATTCTCCGCTACGAGACCTGCACTACAGGAAATACTGAAAGGGGTCAGTTCACCTAACATGAAAGACAAAAAAAACAAAAACAAAACAAAACAAATAATTAGAAGTAAAGTGACTATCAGGCAAATAGAAGCAGAGGAGTGCAACCTATACTAAGAACAGGGCATTATAAGCTTAAATAATAAGAAGAGAATTGTTATAAGAGACAGTAATAATGTTCAGCATACGTAGACAAATTAAGATAACAATGACTGAAAAGGGGGGATTCAAAGATCCAATTCACAAAGGGAATGGAGATAAGGCACACGCAGAAGAAAATGGATGATTGCATATATATAACTATCCTTTACATATTCATAATGGTAACCACACCAAAGATTCAGAACTGAAGTATATAACATAAAACAAAAGACCAGAGGGAAAACCCACAAAAGCAACCAAAATAAAGAAAACAGAAACACAAGGACAAGGAAGCAATGGAAACACCGAGCTACCAGAAAGCAAAAGATAAAATGGCTATAAGAAGACCTCATATTTCAATAATCACCCTAAATGTAAATGGACTGAACTCCCAATAAAAAGGAACAGAGTTGCAGAATGGATCAAAAACAAAACCCAACCATACGCTGCCCCAGGAGACACATCTCAGCTCCAAAACAAATATAGACTCAAAGTGAAAGGGTAGAATGATTTTCAAGCAAATGGCATTCAGAGAAAAGCGGGAATAGTGGTACTAATATCAGACGAAATGACTTTCAAAATAAAAAAGGTAAAGAAAGATACTGAGGGACACTTCATAATGATAAAGGGAATCATACACCAAGAAACATAATAATTATTAATATCTATGCTCCCAATCAGGAGCCCTGAAATATGTAAAGCAATTACTAACAAACTAAAGGGAAAACAGACCAAAACACTATCATAGTAGGGGACCTAAATACCCCACTGTCAGATATGGACAGATCATCCAAACAGAAAATCAATAAGGAAATAACATCTTAAATGACACATTAGACCAACTGGACATAATTGACATTTACAGAGCCTTCCATCCCAAAAAGCTGCTTATACATTCTTCTCTAGTGCACATGGAACATTCTCAAGAATCAACCACATACTGGGACACAGAGATAGCGTCAACAAATATAAGAGGGTTAAATCATACCAACCATATTTTCTGATCATAATGCTTTGAAACTAGAGATCAACTGCAAAAAGAAATCAGGAAGAAATACGAATACACAGAGATTAAACAACACACTACTAAAGAATAACTGGGTCAGAGAAGAAATAAAAGAATCAAGACATACATAGAAATGAATGAAAATGATAGTAACAATATATCAAAATCTTTGAGACACAGCAAAAGCAGTCATAAGAGAAAGTTCATAACATTATAGGCCTACCCAAAAAAAAGAACGAGCCCAAATGAAACAACCTAATGCTTCATCTTAAAAAACTAGAAAGGAAGAACAAATGAAGCCTAAAGTCAGCAAAGGAAAGAAATAATCAAAATTAGAGCAGAAATAAATGAAATTGAAAACAAACAAACATACAAAAAGAAAAAAAATGCAACAAACTGGTTCTTGAGAAGGCTAATAAAATTTACAAACCCCTGGCTAGACTCACTAAAGAAAAAGAGAAAGGACACAAATAAACAAAATCAGGGATGAAAGAGGGGAAATTACAACTGACATCACAGAAATACAAAGGATCATACAAGAATACTATGAAAAAGTATATAACAAAATTTAATAAGCGAAAGAAATGTAACAGTACTTAGAAAAATACAACCTCCTAGACTGATTCAAGAAGAACTGGAAAATCTAAATAGACTGATCAGCAGTATGGAAATTGAAACAATCATCAAAAACCTACCAAAAAGTAAAAAGTCCAGGACCAGATGGCTTCACCAGTGAATTCCAAATATTCAAAGAAGATTGAATTCTATTCTCCTCACACAACTTCCAAAAAGTTGAAGAGGAGGCAATACTTTCTAACACATTTTATGAGGCCAATATTACTTGATATCAAAATCTGGTAAAGAAATACACAAAAAGAAAACTAAAGACCAATATCTCTGATGAACACATGTAAAAATCCTAAATAAGATACTAGTGAACCAAATACAGCAACATATTAAAAGATCATACACCATGATCAAGTGGGCTTTATCCCAGGGGCACAGGGATAGTTCAATATGCAAATCATACACCACATAAACCAATTAAAATAAGAAATCATATGATCATATCAATAAGATGCAGAAAAAAGCCTTCCAAGATACAGCATCCGTTTATGATCAAAACACTTAAAAAAAACTGGTATAGAGAGGAAAGTACCTTAACATAATAAAGGCTGTCTATGACAAACCCTCAGCCAACATTACACTTAATGATGAAAAACTAAAAACCTTCCCTCTAGAAAGGAACAAAGTAAGGCTGTCCACTATCGTCACTATTATTCAATATAACATTGGAAGTTCTAAGCATGTGCAATCAGAAAAAGAGATAGTTATAAAGGCATCCAAATAGGAAACGAAGAAGTCAAACTGACACTTGTGATGACATGATTCTCTATGTAGAAAATCCTAAAGACTCAACAAGACACTACTAGAAACAATAAGCAAATACAGTAAAAATCTCTCAATACAAAATCAACACTCAAAATCCATCGTTTTCCTATACTCTAATAATGAAAATGTCAGAAAAAGAAGTGGAAAAAATAATACTTTTTTGCAATTGCAACAACAAAAAATAAAATACCAAGGAATTTAATGAAACAAGTGAAGGACCTATTATAAAACTTTAAAGACTCTATTAAAAGAAATCGAGAAGATGCAAAAGAAATGGAAAGCTATTCCATGTTCTTTGAATCGGAAGAAAATTAACATAGTTAAATGACCACATTACCTAAAGCATTAGGTTAAGTCCTGTGTCACATAACCAAATCTGAATCTGCGCTGTACATGGTGAATCTACTAGCTCCACCCAGGTGACTCCTTGGGATTCTGCCTCACTCAACCCAGGCACCACCAGAAGCAGTTTTTGCTGGCAGGCAGCTGACCTTGGAACACAATGTAGTCTTTTAGAACTCCGGTCTCCAGCCCCAGGTGAGTGGCAGTAGCCTTGATGTGTACTGTGTGCCTTTGCTTAGTGGTCCGGCTCATCATTGGTACCAAATCTGAATCTGCATTAACCTGATGAATATCAACTCACCCTACCCTGGCAACTCTCTGAGACCTTGCTTCACCCAACTCATGGATGGCACAAGGCTTTTTCAGAAGCTGAGCCTTACAGGCAGCCGGCATGTGGCAGCAGGCCTCAGGGTGCTCTGTGCCTTTTTCTGAGCAGCCCCAGGGCTGGTCTAGTGGAAATTGGCTTTGGTTCTCAGTGCAGCCTCTCCTACATGCCTCTAGGACCAGCATAGAAAGCTACCAACTGTAGAGTCCTTTGTAGCTCCTACCAGGTATCCACAGGCCAGCCACAGGTAGAGCTGACCTTGGTCTGCACTAGAGCCCCTCCCACAAGGCCCCAGAATCAACACCTGGTAGGCAACTTCAGACCACAAAAGAAGCACCTCTCAATTAATTCCAAAAGTGGCACACAATCTCATTTACAAATGCAATAAAAAAAAAATACAGGTAAATTTCAGAGATAAATTAGAATTTGTCTCAGAAATTATGTCATTGAGGAAAGAACCTGAAGAAGATACAAATAAATGAAAGCATATACCTTGCTCATGGATAGAAGAATGTCCATACTACCCAAAGCAATCTAGATTCAGTACGATCCCCTTTTTAAAATACTAATGGCATTTTTCACAGAACTAAAAAATAATCCTAAAATTTATATGGTACCACAAAGACCCCAAACAGCCACAGCGATCTTGAGAAAAAAACAGAGTTGGAAGTATCATACTATTTGATATCAAACTATAACTACAAGGCTATGGTAATCAAAAACAGCATGGTACGGGCATTAAAAACAGACACATAGCTCATAAAACTGTTATAGAGCTCAAGAAATAAACCCAATCTATATGTCAATTAATCTATGAGAAAAGAGGCGAGAATATTAATGGTTAAAGATAGTTTATTCAATAAATGGTGTTCCAAAACTGGACAGATACACACAAAAAGAGAAACTAGAATGCCTTCTTACACCAAATATAAGAATAAACTCAAAATGTATTAAAAACTTAAATATAAAAAAAAAAAAATCCAAAACTGTAAAATCATAGAAGAAAACATAGGCAGTGAATCTCTCTGACATTGCTGTGTGTGTGTGTGTGTGTGTGTGTTGTGCTAGAGCTCCTTAGGGCAGGAGAACAAAAAAAAATAGATAAACAAGAGACTATGTCAAACTAAAAAGTTTTGCACAACAAAGGACACCATCAACAAAACAAAAGACAACTTATTGAATGGAAGAAGATATTCACCCAATGATACATCTGGTAAAGGGTTAATATCCAAAATTCATATAAAGGACTCATAAAACTTAAAACCAAGAAAAAAAAAACCAATCCAATGCAAAATAGGCAGTGGGCTTGAATAGACATTTCTCCAAAGAAGACATACAGATGGTCAATAAACATATGTAAGATGCTCATGATCACTAATCATCAGAGAAACACAAGTTAAAACCACAAGATATCACCTTACACCTCTCAGAATGGCTATTATTAATAAATCAACATCAAAAGTGTTGGCCAGGATGGGAAGAAAAGGGAAACCCTCGTACACCGTTGGTAGGATTATAAATTGGTGCAGCCACTATGGAAATAGTATGGAGCTTCCTCAAAACATTGAAAATAGAATTTACCTGATGACCCATTAATTCCACTTCTGAATATTTATCTGAAGAATCAAAACACTCATTTCAAAAGATATATGCACCCATATGTTCATTAAGCAGCATTATTTACAATAGCCAAGATATGGAAGCAACCTAAGTGTCCAAGAATAAACAATTGGATAAAGTAGTGCATATATGTAATGGAATATTACTTAGCCATAAGACAAGAATGAAATCTTACTATTTGCAACATCATGGACATATCTAGAGAGTATTATGCTAAGGGAAATGAGTCAGACAGAGAAAGACAAATACTATATGATTTCACTATTACATGGAATCTAAAGAAAAACAAACAAACAAAAAACAAACAAACACAAAACTGAAAGAGACTGAAAAAAATGGCATAGATGATAGAGGCTCTGTTCATTCCTCTGGCAACCAAATCAAAGTTGTGATGAAACAAGGAGCAAGCAGCAAGGAAAAATCACCTGGGATTTAGAGGAACAAGCCATACAACTAGGGAGAAATCCAAGAAATCACCCTAACAACAGCAAAAGGTGGGACAGGGCAAGGACGCAGGGCTGCCCGGTCTCCAGAAGCTGAGTGAGACGGAGGCTGCAGCAGACCCCTCTTAAAAGGGCATGTCTGCAAGAAGGATTTTCGCGGTGACAGACCTGCTCGCTCTGAGCACCGGTGGCCCATTTGGCTGTGCACAGGGACACCAGGGACTTACAGGGAGATATTGTCGGAGTGGGGGCCAAGGTGAGACTCGCTCGTTACAGAAGTGCCAGTGGTATCCGTTGTTCCCTGTTGAGCTCTCCCCACTCCCAGTGTGCAGACACAACACTGCATTAGCCCTGACATCATTACACTGGATAACAGAGGTCGCTTTGCCCAGAGGATTCCCTGAAATCCCGCCTTTCCCATCTCATGGCCCCACCCAAGCCACATCCAGGTGTAGCCTCAGCGAGTCAGGTGCTCCTTGCTGAGCAATGCCTAGACTCACACTGGAGGCAGCTGGCCCCAGTTCCTGGTGTGGCCTTTTGAGGTAACTATAAGCACAGCATCTGTGGATTGCTTGCTGAATCTTAACAGGTGGCCCTGGAGGGGTAGAGGGTTGGGCTAAGTTTGGCCTGCTGCTGAACCCCTCTCAGGACTGTGCCGACTGAACAGACACCTACTTCACAAATCCACACTAATAAGACCGGGACTTAGGTGCTTTGCTTAGTACATAGAAACAGACGCAGAAAGACAGCCAAAATGGGAAGATAAAAGAAGAGAAAACATATGAAAGAATAAACAGAGATCCAGATATAAAGGAGCCAAGTAAATCTAACAGATTGCAGAATTCCAAAAACACTGGTTATAAAGATGCTCAATGAACTTTTGGGAAGTATAGATAAATTCAGCAAAAAAGATTTTTTAAAAAACGTAAAATTGAAATGGAAATTATCAAGAGAACCAGTCTGAAATGAACACATTTCTGAGATGAGAGAAGTATATTAAATGGAATATAACAAAGGAAATAAAGAAAAGGATCAAATGCCCTACTAGAGGATGGGAAAGCCAAGGAACATGCAGCAGAATGTCAAGAGATGAGATGCCAAGACTATAAAAATAATTTAAGGAGCATATAGGACACTATTAAGAGTCCAATATCTGTCTGATCAGCGTAACTGAAGAAAATCAAGATGTTGAACAGTTGTTTGAAGAAATATGATGGAAAAACTCCCCTAACCTGGTGAAAAGAAATGGACATAAAACCCCAGGAAGCTCAGAAAATTCCAAAAATCAGGGATCCAAAGAGGCCCACACCAAAAAACAATCATAATTAATGTCAAAGTTTTAAATACAGAAAAGAATATTAAAAGCAGCAAGAGAAAACAGATAATCACTTATAAAAGAACACCATAAGACTGGCAGCTGATTTCTCAAAAGAAACTATGCAGGACAAGAGGGCTTGGCAAAAAAAAATATTTGACAGGAAGAAGACCCAGGATCTACAACCAAAGGATAATTTATCCACCAAAGCAATCATTTAGAGTTGAAGAACAGATAAAGAACTTCCTAGACAAAATTAAGCTAAAGGAATTTATATCACCACCAAGCCAGAATTACAGGAATGTTGGAGGGACTTCTTTAAGGGAGAAAAAATACAAAAGACTCACTTCAGACTAAGAGACACACAAAGACTAAAGGAAGGGTTTAAAAAAGATATTGCTTTGATGGACCTAGAAGGTATTAAAATCGGACAGAAAAAGATGAACACTACATGATTTCATTTATATGCGGAATCTCAGGAATAAAAAGAACAACTAATCAAAACATACTCACAAATATAGTGGACGATTTGGTGACAGAGGGGAGGGTGGGTTTGAGGGACTGGGAGATAGGGTAAAGAGTTAAAGAAGTACAAATTAAGTAGCCAATGGAGGGGTCAAGGGATGGGGAGCACGGCATAGCATTATGCAGTTAGCATTAATACGTTGGCTAGGTGGAGGTCAGGGGAGGGACAGTGTAATTGTGGGGCATTGTTTTACAATTATATAAGATGTCCAGCCAATGTACTGTATACTGAAACTAATTAAAGTAAATAAATTTTTTTTTTAAAAACTGAAACCACTCACAGATAGAGAGAACAAATTGATGATTGCTGTACAGAAGTGAAGTTCAGGGGCTGGGTAAATAAGGTGAAAGGAGTAAGAACTCAAATTGTTGATAAAAAGAGTCTTAGGGATGTAAAGCACAGCACAGAGAATAAGTCAATAATATTGTCATAACTATGTATGGTGTGTGCATGCCATGTGAGTACTCAACTTCTCAGGGATCACTTCATAATTTAATATAAATATCTACTCACCACTTATATAATGTTGTCGCACTTAAAATAATATAAATAATATTAAACATCAACCATAATTGAAAAATAGGGGCAATTATTTTTGTCAAATAGAAAAAAAAAGTATTAAAAGCTCATAAATTTGAGTAGTTATAATTTTAAAAAAATACCTCCAATGTGATCTAAAAAGAGGGAAAGCTCTGTTTTAAGGCAGCTTACTTCAGTCTACTACTTTCAGCCTTGCCCTTGGCATACCAGGGCTAATGGTGATTTTGGGAAACGTAAGGTGATTAGAGTTAAACCGGGGGAAACACTATGATAATATTAAAAATAAAACAACACAGCAAGAACATTTCAGGTTATGAAAATGAAAGACCCTCATGAACAAGTAATCATGCAAATGTCATCTTTAGGATGGCAACTCAGTGTCATAATCTCACAGACATGCGAAATATAGGTAAAAAGTTGGTGAAATGCAGTCCTGCAGTGACTACTACAGATAATTTGAAAGTAAATTTTGGCCATTCGAGTTTCATTTCCAGATACTTTGATTTCTGATCCTTCAAAGCAGCAACAAAAATCAACCCAATCTTATTGGTACCTTACAGACACTGGACTCCTACGGTGGTTGCAGACGCCTGAAAATACAATCTCCAAGGTGCTGCAAAGGGTTATAGTTTTCGTGTTAATATCATCTGCCAAAAAGTAATCAGAGAAACAAAAAGCCTAAATAAATGCTGCAGTAAAGGTTGCTACTAATCCAGTGATTTCTATAGATAATAGGAGTTTCTTTAAAATTTATAAGGAATATTAGGACTTAAACAATTTTCCTTAGAGTCTACCTAGTTACACCATTAAATTTTTATTTGTTAAAAGATTGACTGAATGAAGATTACTCCTATTTGATATTATATACAGCTGCTTTGTGAAATTGTTAAGAAATAAGAATTTAAATAAAACTATGTATATAGACAAAAAATGAATATTAATGAACCATAACCATTTCTCATTTTTTAGAATTCTTGAAGCTGCTGACTCAGCAAGAAAACCCGACTTTATAGTACTTTAAATAAATTAAGTGTTTCCTTTTACAGTTAACGAGAAGCCTAAAAGTAGATGATTACAACAAACGTTGTCGTCAAGGACCCAAGTTCTTTATGTTCTTCTGCCTTTCTATTTCTTGGTGTTTGTTGATTTTTATTCTACACTTGTCACTCTATGACTATAAGATGTCTACTTAGCTTTGGTCATCACATCGGCATTTGAAGCAGAAAAGCGAGAGGTAGGAGGGAAGACCACACACCTCATCTATCTTCTTGTCACTGTAGCCCTGCTTGGGCTACTATAACCAAATATGTTAGACTCAGTGGCTTGAACGAACTGGCCTGGAGGCTGGGAAGATGCTAGCAGATTCAACGTTCTGGTGCGAGAGCCCCTTCTTGTAGACAGCCACCTTCTTGCTGTGTGCTCACATGGCCTTCTGTTGGTACATGCTCATGGAGAGACAAAGATAGAGAGAGAAAGAGAGGTGTCTCTCTCTTCCTTTTCTTATAAGAGCACTAATCCTGCCATGAGGGTCCCATCCTCATACACCTAATCTAAACCTAATTATCTCCCAAAGGCCCTACATCCAAATACCATCACACTAGCGGCCTCAATGGATAAATTTTAGGGGGACACATTCAGCCCATAATAGTCAGGGAGGCAAAAGTTTACCCAGGAACACCCAACATAAATCTATTTCTCATTGTTTAAGAACTGTTTTCACACAATCTCTTAGTATAGGGCAAGGAAGGTTGAATGTTTAATGGAGCACATTGTTACTTTAAATAATATTAGGGCTACCCCAGCAAGGAAGTAAGAAAAGGAAATGGATATCTTACGGTAACTACCAAGTGTCTGCAATACTTGCCTAGTCCAGTAGAATTTGTAAAAGTTTTAGGAATTTCCTTTTGCTCTGACGAAAGAAGATGCCTATTATTAAAACTTTGCAAGATTTCAAAAAATAGCAGAGAGAAAATAAACTAGGAATAACTTAGAAATCACTCAATAACACAGTGTTTTTTCTCCATATAAAAATGTTTACCATTCTCTTGAACTTCTAAATCTCACCATGCATACTATAAACTATACACACACACGCGCGTGTGTGTGTGTGTGTGTGTGTGCTGTGTGTGTCTTGGGAATTATTAAGCCATTTTAAGGACTTCAACTATGTGTTTATATATTGAATTTATAAAGGTTGAACCATGAGACAGAGGGTAGCATCTAGTAATATTTCTGTGTCTAGAGGAAAAATAATAAAATATTTCTTATTTATACTGAGGTAACAGTGATGAAATAAAACCCCTGCTAGCATTCAGTTCTTCTAACTGGTACTTAAATTCTCTGTTGCAGAGAATCCTCTTTGCAAAGAGAATTTCAGGGTTATTTTTTACCAATGCTAGTGTTGAGGGACAGAACTAACACTAGCCTTCATGGCATATTCTATTGGGGTTTTTTATTTCATGTAGATGCTATATTCAGTAGTTGGAACTAGGCAGGTTTGTATCTCCATTAATGTATGTCTGCTTATCCACAGTGTTCTACTTCATTTTTATTTTTATTTTATATGCCTTAAAAGAAATAAAAATAAATTTCAAAGTGAGGTAGACAAAACAGATCCCATCATGGTTCCTAAAGCAAACTCTAGTACATCATTGTGGCACTGAGTGTCTCATTGAAACGTATATGAATCACCAGTAGCTCAAGATCTTTGGTGGAGCAACAGACACATAACCATCCAAGCCAATAGCCCTAGTTATGGTCACATCTACAGCTTTTCAAATATACAGCCTCTTCTCCTATGCACAACTGTCTGAGGTGCAAAAACACTTTCATGAAGAAACACACCACCCCAATATCCCTGAGAATGTTCTCATTTTGAATCAAGTTTATAATTTTCCTAAATGATATTCAATTACTATTCAGTAGCATTAATAAAATCTACATTGTACTTGTTATTTTTTCAAGTAGGTCACATATTCTACTTTGACATTAAAATCAGAATAGAAGCAAAAAAAATCAAGACCAAATTCCCCCAAAGCTAAAAACTCCTCTTACCTCCCTCACAAGTTTCAATAGAATTGGTATTTTTCTGTGTTTCTCAGAGATTGAGTAATGTCATTTCTTCAATTTCTAAACCTTCGTACATTGATTAGATGGACAAAAAGAGTAGAAAGAGAGACAAGGCCTACCAAAGTGAATTATAATATATATATACATATATATGTATATATATAATATTATATAATTAAGTTAAAAAATTAAGTTATAGGTATTTTTTTCTAAGATGTACCTAAGATAAAAGACAAGGTCTCAATTTTCTACAGCCTATTTATCCAGAGTCTCAATTTTACAGAATAAGGTTAAGAAAATAGAGAAGAAGAAAAATGTCCATGACCAGCTAAAATTAATTGCCTCATAATCACATACTCCTAGATCCTACTCTGATGCTAAAAATAACAGATTTTTGACATAGTTCTAGTAGGCTTGGTTGTCTAGTTTTGTAGTCATCACGATGTTTAGACTTTGGTAATTGGAAATGGGTAGGAGTTGCTTAGCTTTGAGAGAGGGCAGTCACAGAGAGGAATAAGAAGTGACAGCTGAAAGCCTGTTGATGATCACGAAGATGGAAAACTGATTCAAAAATAGACACAACAGCTAAAAAACACTACAGATGGGCTGCGGACAAATATCCTTCATACTTCAAAAGTCCCTGAGGGGCTATGACTCATATGACAACACTGGGTTATCAGAACAGCTTGAAAAGTATTTAATATCCTTTGTTAAAAGAGTTTATGACATACCTATAAATAGGACCACACAAAATAACAAAATTAACAAGAGTTGCATCAGATGATGAAGACAGGCTCAGGCCTGGGTAAAAGTTTGGTCCTTTCCTCCCCTGCAATCTTAGACAAGTTTACTTAACCTCTTCAGAGCTCTAGTGTCTTCTCTCCAAAATTTTTAATTTGTTGTATTAAGACTTATTTCTTATAGTTAATGAGGTTTAAATAAATCAAGGTTTATTATACCATGCCTGGCAAAATAATACTTAATGATGTGGATTGTCTTCATTCCCATAAAAGGGTTAATTTTAGTTATCTGGAAAATTCATTCCTATGAGACAAATTATTCCACTAAAATGCCACATGATCAAAGTTATCTTAGTGTTTAGGAAAAGATTAATATAAGATTACCAATTGAAGCCAAAGTCCAAAATGAGAAAGTGATTTGGCCATTTTACCATGCTCATCTAACTTCCGCTGGAAAGTTGAGTGAATGTGAAATAACTTACAAGCAATAACTTCTGCTTTATACATCAAAAATCCCTGTCTCTTGTGATTTCTCTTAATATTTTATTTGCTGAGCTTTGCATCTGTAGTCCTATAATTATGGGGTTCACTAATGAAAATGGTTGCTACTATTGTTTATTATTATTATTATGGGAAGAGGACAGTGAGGAGAAGAAGCAATTTGAAGACAAGCTAGCCAAGGTGTGACGCTTTTGTTAGAAATTTTGGACTGTCTTTGAAGATTCTAGGCAATTGAGGATCAGAGGTCACCCAAAGGTGGAAGGAGACATAACAGAGCAGAAGTAAAAGCATAAAAGTCTCAACAGAATGCTGTGGGAGTCTGTCGTACCAAAAGATCCCTGTCCACATTCCTGTGTGAAAGACCATTTCTGTTAATTCCTTTAGTGGCAACATTATTTCAGATGTGTTTTGTCCTCATTCAACTCTGTTTATATTTCTTTGGAAACTCTCATGATTGCTTAAACATTTGATTAATGCCAAAAGAAAAAAAAGTTGCCTTGCCAATTTTAGGAAAGTCCTTTTATTCCCCATTCCCCCAAGTTACAACTGCACCAATCAGAGCACATCTAAAACTCTCTTATATATTCTCATAATTTCAAAACATAATGGCTACCTCATTACTATGTGGGTGTGGATATGGAGTGTGTGTGTGATGAGAAAAGAGAATAAATCAGAGGACAGAGAGGGCTACCTTGACCCATCGATTACCAGCATGACTATTCTTATAGTCCACTGTGGTTTTGAAAGGACTTCCGAATTAAACTAAGCCATCCACTTTAAAGAGACATTTTTCCTTCAATTAATTTCTTTGTAAATATGGGATTCATTCATTGTTTATTAATGTCGAACAGGCTCACAATTAGATACCTAGATTATGGGTATTCTTTCTACCCTGACCAAATGTCATATTTACAAATGTTTTATAAATTTTGTAAAAAAAAAAGAAAAAAAGCTTAATTGGAACACAGCTGCACCCATTTGTTTATAAACCGTCCATGGCTACTTGTCACACTACCATGCAAAATGAGTAGTTGCAACACAAACTGTGTGGGCTCACAAAGCTGAAAATATTGCTATCGGGACCTTGAGAGGAAAAGGTCTTGTCTTGACAGGAGATTTGTCAATTTCAGTCCAGCATGATCCATTAGAATGTGAAATAAAATGTGGGTAGGTCTATTTTAATTTTATTTCCCTCCAAATGAATAAAAAATTATACTTTACAATTATTAATGCATAGATTGACCAGGATACCGTCTGCCTGTCCAAGATTAGATGATTAGATCTAGATAATGTGGATTAAGATGTCCTAAAGAAAGAGATGGGATGATCAGGGTCAACAACCTCTTTCACTCGGTCCACTTCCAGCCCGTAGTGACATGGTATGTTTTACGTGTGATTAATTAAGTGAGTTTAAAATCATATTATCTAACCAAATTCAACCATCACAAAATAGACAGTTCACTTTAAAAGATCCTACAGAGAAACCAAAATAGGATTCCAAACTTGCAAGCAGAAGTGACTAACAAGGAAATAAGAGTTGATACCTCCTTCTTCAAGTACATCCTAACTAAAACAATGACAATCTAAAACAGATTTGACAAAAGGTCAGCTCAGATCAGCCAGACAGTCTTAAGAAGACTGAAAACAATGTGCATCCTCCCATCCTTTCTGATTATTTAAAAGTCACCCCATATGTACATTGTGCCATGAATAATTAGAAAGTTATAGTCTAAAACTATTGTGCTTACATAAAATATTTTTTTAAATAAAATTTATTTACTCTTCAATCTTTTAACTTCTGTTTTGGGGCACATTTGTATACTATGTAGTACAGTGCATGCTAATGTTCATACAGAATGTATAAATACACATTAAAAGGATGAAGGCTTATTTTATTTTATGTATTTTTTTTACCGATAGGGTACATAAACTAAAAGTTTTTGTACCACCCACTTTAGAAGATAAAGGGTTATTAAAACTTAACTGAGCATATTAAAAATTTTAAGAGTTTATCTGATCAAAAATCAATTCCAATCAGGCAGCCCGTAAACCCGGAAGTTATTAAGAGCACCCTACTGACCACAGCGAGGGAAAGGCTTTTTATGGAGATGGCATGGAAGCCGAGCAAGGGAAACTATTTGATTGGCTATAGCTTAAGCAATTGCTTCATTTGGAAAGACTGGTTTAATAATTAGTTGTCCTAAGGTTTTAATTTCTTAGCTTGAGGGCATTTATAGGTTTATGTTTGATAAGCTGTTGAAGGCATTAGAACTACTTGGCCTGACGGCCTCCTTGTCTAAGTTTAACAAGAGGTAGAGAGTTGGCTTTCTGTCCAGATCGCTGTCTGCAATTTAATTTTTCAAAAGCATAGAGAATCAGGGAAAGTTATTCAGCAGAAGATTCTACTAAAATCAAGAACACAGAAGCACATGCATTGCTCTCCTTATTCAAACAAAATAATTGGAGGCTTTCAACTTTTTTTAACCAAGGAAAAAATATTGTTTTATTGTTCCAGATTTCATCACTTATTATCTTTGAAAGAGAACTAGATTTTGAAGACCAATTATACTACAGAAGCCAAAAAACCTATGACTGTTCAAACAAAGACTGACTTTAAAGAAATTCTAAAGCATAATAACACTTAGTTAAAGGGCTGATCTCAATTAAGAAAACTGAAAACAGGGATACAAAAGGAAACTATGCTTGGAAAATTAAACAATCTCCTTAGCATCACGTTAGTCTCACTTGGCATATAATTTGATAAGCATTTTTTTTCTGCACAAATCTTTAGGTATTCTTAAGTAATAGATTTTATCAAGAGAGTTGGGAACCAGAGGGCATGCACATATGTTAAGCACCTACATGTACCGTAGTTATACGAAGTTTTGCTCAATTCATGCTCATCATAGTTTACATTTTTGAAGATTTAAAAATTTTAGACCAAGAGAATCTAAGCATTTGGCCACTGTTCACTCAGTTTATAAATGACAGAACTGAGATTTTTAACTTGCCTGTCTAATACCAAAAATGGGCCCTTTCCTATAGAAGCGTGCCTATTATCCCAGAAGCCAAAACAATGCTACATTGAAGGCTTTTCTCCAGCAATTATGAAAAATGATAATGCCTCAAAAGCGATTCAGTAGCCCTAGTTATAATTTTGCCAATGCACTAAAAATTTTATTTGAGAATCATTTGTTCCACTTTTCTACCACTAAAAACAATGCTATTTGTTGTGATTGGGTTCTTCACCTATACAAATTATTTACCTAATTGTATATTTGAATAATAATTGCAAGTGCTTATCATTTTCCAATCCTGGATCTAGAAGTCTTTTATATGCATCAAGTCATTTTACTCTCATAGTAACTTCTATGTACATTCCATATTTGTTATTTTTTTTTACTATTTTGTCTTAATTTGCAATAAATTGGAAGAGGACCAATGTTTTTCATTTAATATTTAAATTCTCACTAAATCCCCAATCTTCAACAATTAAACTGGTTTTGTATAGAAGAGGATCTCCTCTCAAAATCACAAAAAGTCCAAAAAGTTTCTAGATTTGACCAAGAATCTATGCATCAGAGAGACTTAACTGTCCCACAAAAGTTTAACAGGTGAAGAACTTTCTTTCTGGGGCATAGTGAAAATTTCACTGATGAATTCAATAAAAATGCCAGCCCCAAGTTACATGTGTAATTACAACCTTCTTTATTTTTCTTTCTGAAAATGTGATTCTTTGATATTTCCAGCAGGTATTTTTAATTTCCTCTGATCTGTGTAAAATTTCCCAGTACTTCTAAAGAGAACACAATGAGGCAGAATAATAAACAGATTTTTTCTAAATGTCTTAGGTTTTCTCTACTTTCATTTAATGACAATCTCATCATTTGGACAAACTGATGCTTTAGAATTTGCAATTATAATCATGCTTTTAAAAAACTGACAGAGTGAGATTAAGTAAATCAGTGCACTTTTACAGTTGGAACAAATTGAGTAATTTTTTTGGCAATTTAGTTTCCCCCCTTTAAACAGCAAGCCTTAATTCAACACATTCAGTATACCTGGCCTAAGGATACATATGCAGCTCTAGTGGAAACTCTGTGAACTGATAATTAAACCCAAAAGCTCTTTTACAAAATTGTTCACCTTAATATCTTGCACTTAACAGAAATTCAAATTTAAATAAATAGATGAAAAGGAGAAAATGATGTGAGCACTCTAAACAAGATGAAAATACTTTATATTATATAAACTTTTGCTTTCTGAAGACTTGACCTTTAAAGACTTAGAATCCATTTCTTTATCAGAGTCAGAGATGAAAGTTCAAGATACATTATGAAACACACCTACAGCACCCAGCTCAGGTGACCAGAGAAACTGGGCCCACTGGGCCCCAAAGGACATCTACTGCATAAGACCACTCTACCAAAACCAGGTGCCATGGCAGACTCTACCTAACACAGAGAAACAAACACAGGAAAACAGCAAAATGGAGAGTTGAAGAAATATGTCCCAAGTAAAAGAACAGAATAAAATTCCAGAAAAAATAACTAAACAAAATAAAGGTAAGCAATCTACCACATGCAGATTCAAAATACTGATTATAGAGATACTCTACAATCTTAGTGAGAACTTCAATATAAAAATGGAGATAGAAAACATTAAAAAGAAAAAAGTCAGAGATGGAGACTACAATAACTAAATTGAGGAAAACACTATAGGAAATCAAGAGTAAGAATAGGTGAAGCAGAGACTGTGATCAGCAATTTGGAAGGTAAGGTAGGAGAAAAAACACCCAATCAAACCAGCAAACAGAAAAAATGAATCAAAAAATGAAGATAGTTTAAAGCAGGGGTTCCCAACCCTTTTGGCACCAGGGACCAGTGCTCCTGTGAGAATCTAATGCCTGACGACCTGAGATGGAGCTGAGGTAGTAATGCTAGCATTGGGATGCAGCTGCAAAATCAGATGAAGCTTCTCTGACTTGCCCGCCTCTCATCTCCTGTTGTGTGGTCCAGTTCTTAACAGATCATGGACCACTACTGGTCTGAGGTCCAGGAGTGAGAGACCTTTGGTTTAAGGGATCTCTGGGACAACATCAAGTGTACTAATATTTACATCAAAGGGAGTACCAGAAGAAGAGAGAGAGCATGGAATTGAAAACCTATTTCAAAAAATGATGAAATATTTTCCTAACCTGGTGAAGGAAATAGACATACAAGTCCAGGACACAGAAACAAGGTGAACCAACAGAGGCCCTCACCAAGACACATCATAATTAAAATGCCAAAAATTAAATACAAAGAGAAAAATCTTAAAAGCAGCAAGAGAAAAACATCTAGTTACCTACAAGGGAGTTCCCGTAAGACTGTCACCTGATTTCTCAACAGAAACCTTGCAGGCCCAGAAAGGATTGGCATGAAATATTCAAAGTGATGAAAAGGATCTACAAACACTACTACTCTACCCAGCAAAGCTATTGTTTAAAATCAAAGGGACAGATAAAGAGCTTCCCAGATGAAAAAAGCTAAAGGAGTTCATCTCCGCCACATCAGCATAAAGAAGAAAAAATAAAGGTAGAAAATATAAAAGTAAAATGGCAATAACTACATATCTATCAACAAGTATTTTAAATGTAAAAGCAAATTAAATACTCCAATCAAAAGACATAGGGGGTTGAATAGATAAGAAAAACAAGACCTACAAATGCTGCCTACAAAAGACTCATTCAGATCAAAAGACACATATAGACTGAAAGTAAAGAGACAGAAAAAGATATTTTATAAATCTGGAAATGAAAATATAAAGCTGACATAGCAATAGTTATACCAGACAAAATAGACTTAAAATGAAAGTTATAACAAGAGACAAAGAAGGACCCAGCAATTCCATTTCTGAGTTTATCCAAAGAAATTCAAACCACTAATTTGAAAAGACATATACATCTATATATTCATTGCAGCACTATTTATGATAGCCAACCTAAGTGCCCATCAATAGGTGAATCGATAAAGAAGAAGTGGTACATATATTATATATTGGAATATTAATCAGCCATAAAAAGTGGTACATATTATGGAATATTAAATCAGCCATAAAAAAGAATGAAACTTTGTCATCTGCAACAACATGGATGGATCTAGTGGATATTATTGCTAAGTGAAATATGTCAGAGAAAAACAAATACCAAAATGATTTCACTTATCTGTGGAATCTAAAAAAAACAAAATAAAGGAACAAAAAAAATAAAAACAAACATATAGACACAAATAGCATTTTGATAGTTGCTAGGTGAAGGAGGATTAGGAGCATGGGTGAAAGAGGGAAAGGGATTAAGAAGTACAAATTGGTAGTTGTAAAATAATCATGGGGTGTAAAGCATAGCATAAGGAATATAGTCAATAATACTGTTAGTACCTATGTATGGTGCCAGATGGGTACTAGATTTATGGTGCTATATAAATGTAAGTTATATAAATGTCTAATCCTATGTTGTACACCTGAAACTAAATATAATACTCTATGTCAACTATAGTTGAAAAGTTAAAAATATTAAAAGGAGAAAAAGATATGATATGAAATTCAATTTTACTCAGGTCCAGTGAAAAATCATCACACTTCAAATTTGTGTCATCTTTTTGCTATTTGTAGTTTGCACTAGGTCCTTCTGATTCACTAATTTTTGTCAATTAAATTCACTCATGTCCTAACTTTCTCTTTCTCTGCAATTTCTTATTCAATACCTTAAATATAATGTTAATTAATTTACAATTATTTTTGTCCTGAGACCACAGAGAAAAATTTTCAAATTTCTGATGAGAATAACAAGAAACTCATCACTTCTCTTTACTACCAACTTAAAAATGAGGTTTAGAAAGAAAAGCTCCAGAAAATTATATAATTAGATGTACTTTCCCTTTAATGATGAACCATTTATATTGCTTATTCTGGACATTTTTACTTCACACATAAAATAAAGTAGTAAGAAAAAAACTTTTGGAGTGTTTTTAAAGAAGCTCCATCTCTATGTTTCACAGAATTCCTGATTTATCTTCGAAAATCATTTATCTTCAAAAATCATAGAGCATCTTGTCATTTTTTTTAATTCAACAGAAAATGGCTCATATACTTGCATATGCATAAGCACACACAACCAATAAAATACACACAATAAGCTCACTTTGTATTCTCTACTGTTAAATGCCATGCTATCTACACATATACACAGATATATTAAGCCAAAACCAAATGCATATGTGGGTGGAAAACTACTTGCAGTTTTCCTACTCCTCTTGAGTCATAATTAGTTGACTGAATAATTGCTAAAGTTCCTAAAATTTTAGTTGACTCAAACTTTATTGTATTATAAGAATAACCTAGTATGCTTGTTTAAACAGATAGATTCTAGGTCCCACTGGGAAAATTAAAATTTATTTCATCTCTTCTGGATGCCTCAATACTGAAAAGTGTGGTCTGTGGATCACGATTTGAAACATCTCCTCGACAATCCCACACCATTTCCAAAGGCATTTACAGTTTATGGAGGAAATGGCTCCTGCAAATGTTTTCCTATGGAAAAAGAACCTGTAAATACTATTCATTCCTCAAGACCAGCCCAAGTACCACCTCTTTAGTGAAGTTTCCCTGATGGTCCAAGGCATATTCTATTCATGCTCTGGCAGTAGCAGAGATGGTGTTCATGGCACTTTATCAGTCGTCAATGAGGCACTTGTTTAGGTGGGTCCAGAACCAACTGCCAGAGTCTTCAGTAGGGCAATAACAGGCACAGGAGTATGTGCTTCCCCTCAAAGATGGTAGCAGCTTCTGATTTCTGAATGTTACCCCCTTCTTTTTCCCTCTTCTTATTCTCATTCATTGCCTTTTATTCTTTTAGTCCTTCCAACACCTGTATATCCAATGCCTTATTAGAAATATCAAGAGTGGCTCTAACAATTTTCTTGGATAATTGACCAAAATCTGACCTCAACAATGACCTTAAATTCAATGTTTTTGAAAATACTATATCTTCCTTGGCATTAATTTACAGAAAGGATTCCATACTCATGTCAACCAACAGAAATCAGCAGAGTACTCCCTTCTCTAGAGCCGTGAACAATCTATTAGTAACCTAGAATTTTACATTAATGAGGGGAGCCCCAGCATCCTGAAAAGCTCTGTGGCAACTGTCATTGCTAATATGAGGAATGACAGTGGATGATGCTGTCATTATACTGGACTCCTTCTGATTTCAATGGACCCAAGTGGGATTTATTAACGGCTATAAATAAGGTAACTGTAATTACTCTAATGAGCAGCAAGGACAGAAAGGCAATTAGAATGCTTTGTCACACAGGGACCTTTGCGAATGGCTAATTGATCATTGTTTTTCTAGGAATTAAATAAATAATATTTAAATACTATTTGGAGATCAACACACACAAATACATACACACACACACACACACACACACACACACACACACACACACACACACAATGTCTAGGTCTCATGTAGACCTTGAGAAGTCAGGGCCTCTTAGCCTGTCCTCAGTCTTAAACCAATTCAAGACCCAGAGCTCCTTGACTAAATTTGAGGAAAGGCCATGGTGAGCAAGAGACCTACTACAGTGTTACAAAATTGTATCCTGTGACTTTTCTCTAAATCTTTCCCTAGAGGGATTTGTAGCTATTTATCATGGTGACTGTTCACTGGAGGAGAAATAACCTGATCATCTGAAATTACACATATGCTGTCAGTTGATGTTGCTCTCTGGATACCCAAAACATTTCAATTGCCTGCCTGACCTAATAGGTATTTATGGAGGTCAAGTGAAAAAAAATATGGGCCTAACCTGTCTTACTGTGGCCCATTGGGTCTGCAGCCTATCTTACATTTATTTGCTTAGTTCTTAATTATGTGATTGCAACAGTCATATTGAAAGATGACAAACATCTTCCATTGGCTTCCTGATCAATGGAATGATGTTTATAATCATAAAAAAGGACCAATGGTAAGCCCTTTGCATTTTCTTATGCCTATCAGTACAGTAAACCAAAAGCAATTCTGCATCCATAGGGTAAGTGGCACCATCAAAGATTTGAAAGGCTGTGTTTTGTGGTTGCTATTATCTCCTTATTTGACTCCCCTATTTGAACCTGTGCAGAAGATAGATGAGTTTTGGAGAATGACATAAGTGTAATAAAGTGGTATTTGAATTTAAGCTGCTAAAACATACATGACCTGTTTTCTGAAGCGAATCAACACAGTAATACTATATTATCTATATCAGTGGCAAAGGCCACTAAAAGTAGTTTGGTTTATATGACAGAAACATTACACGTTCCCTAACTTACTTCTAGGTCATGTTAAATTTGCAGCTTTCTATCATAATCTAGCACTCAGGGACCTCAATCATTTTGACATCCCACAGACTACTACATAAACCAGCTATGGTCTGTTAAGTCTTTCACATATTACATCTCTCTGATATTGACTTTCTTGCCTCCCTTTCTTTATTTAAGGATCCTTGTGATTACATAAGCCTTAACTGGATGATCCAGGATAATTCCTTATTTTAAGATCAACTAATTAGAAACCTTTGTTCCATCTATTACTTAATTTCCTTTTGCCATGGAAGGTAACATATCCATAGGTTCTGGGATTAGAATATGAACATCTTTGGGAGGCAATTATTCTGCCTGCTCTAGGACCTTATGATCTGGCAGATTCAACAATGCTTGAAGATTTTGTGGGAAATGGGAATGCTTTATGAAGACTCTGGAAGTCCCCAGTTAGAGAATCAGAGCAGAAATTCCTAGGATTTTGGAGTAAAGCCATGTTCTCTTAGGCATAGATCTGCCTTTTGAAATAATATCTCCCAGTTTGCTAGTGAGCCCTGTTACAGACAAATGTCTGATCAAAGGATATTACATGGTAAAAGATCTACTCTACACATCATGAATTGAGTGCTGTCTTATCCACAAAATCATGAAGTTGCCGTGCAGAGAAATATTCCAACATCAAACAGAAATAAAACAGAATCAGTGAGTACCGGAGCATGAAACATTTTGCTGTATTCTTGCTTTCCTCTCAACCCACAAGTACTGCCTTATAGATTTTTCCATATTACTAGTTGGCTAAGGAATAAAAATCTTGGATCTGGTTTATTGATGGAGTGACATGACACGCTGGCACATGCTGGAAGGGGGCTGCTATTCCATGACAGTCCTTAAAAGACAGTGGGGAGGGCCAATCACCCTAGTGGGTAGAACTTCAAGAAGTCTATCTGCTTGTCCACTATATAGGGACAGAGAAAAAGCCCAGTGTTCAGATCGTCACTGATTTATAGTGAATGTCTCTGATTTAAGCAGGTGGTCAGAGATTTGGAAGATATAAGATAACCCGACTAGTGATAAAGAGGTCTCAGGAAGAGACAGGTAAATGTATGGCTCAGAATAAACAAGACTGAAAAAGACATCTGAGTCTCATTGTTAATACCCACTAAAGGATATCCACTACAGAGCAGAGAGGCTCTCGATATTCAAAAGAACAAGATCACACATTTGTAGATGACAACCAGCCCTTTTCCCAGCCACCACAGTGCTTGTTCAGATATAAAGTAAACGTCATAATAAGCAAAGAGGGCCCAACAACATGGACTTCCTGTCACTAAGACTACTCGAATTATTACCACTGGTGAATATTCTACTTACTAACAGTAGAGGACAATGTGGATCCCTCAACACAGGATTGCCAGACACCTGGTTGCAGATTGATGGCAATGGATCCTTTTTACCAGGGCTCATTCATGATGGATGGTATGGTATAATGAGTTGAATAGTGTCCCCCCAAAATTCATATCTACCCAAATAATGTGACTTTATTTGGAAATAGGGCTTTTGCAGTTTTAATTAGTTAAAGATCTCTAGATGAAATTATCCTGGATTTAGGTCAGGCCTTAAATTAAATGACTGGTATTCTTATAAAAGGAGGGAGATATAGGGAAAAAATGGAAATGCGAAAATAGTTACTGGAGTTTGAAGACTGGAGTTACACTACCACAAGCTAAAGAATTCCTGGGCCACCAGAAGCTGAAAGAGGCAAGAAGGATTCTTTCCCAGAGCCGTTGGAAGAGGCATGGCCCTGATGACACCCTGATTTCAGACTTCTAACCTCCAGAACTGTGAGAGTAATTTCTGTTGTTTTAAGCACCCCTCCCCCCACGTGTGATTTTGTTACAGCAGACCTAGGAAATTAATACAGTACCCTATTCACTATCATGTAATCCCATACAATATTGCTTCTCAAGGGACTCATTTGACATCAAAATAGTGCAACAATGGACTCACAGCCAGAGATCCACTCTCATTACCGTGTATAACTACATCCAGAGCAGTTGGTGCAAACTGATAGTAGAGTGGCTTACAGGTGGCTTTTTATATTATCTGCAAGGAGGAGGTGCTGTTCTTCAAGGTATGGCATATGCTTTAAATTGATAACTAGTATATGATGCTGTTCTTGCCATGACCAGAAAATATGGATCACAGAACCAAGTGGTGGAATCGGTAGTGGCTCCTCTATAAATCCTATGAACCCACTCACAGAACGTTTGCCATAACCCCATAATAATGATCTCTGCTATTTTACAGGCCTTTATTCCCAGGAGAGAATTGTTCCACTGAGGTACACAACAATAGCTCAATTGAGCTGAAAGTTGAGACTGCCACCCAGATATTTCGGGCTTCTTGTGGCACAAAATCAAATGGCAAAAAGGGTAGTTAATTATCAAAAGGAAATTGTATGGCCACCACACAGTAGAAACAAGGAGGACTGTGTTTGAAAACTTTGGGATTTCCTAATGCTTCTCTTAGTACTGCCATTCCACTCGTAAAGGCTAAAAGAAGACAATAGCAACCCAAAAAAGAGTATTACTGATTCAGACACTTCAGGAATGAGATGTTAGAACTTTGAAGGGAAAAGAGGTTGGCTCAAAGCAAAGAAAAAAAGTGAAATGTTAGTGGAAGAATAAATTTATAAATATCAACACAGCCTTGCAACAAGCTACAGAAATAAGGACGATATAACTATAATATTTTTCTTCCTTGTTTTTTAGGTAGATATATTTGCATATTGACCCATTTTACTCCCCCTTTCCTCCTTTATTTCTTTATTCAAAGAGGGCTTGTGATAGGTAACTTTATACTTTCATTTGTAAAATATGAAATATTCAAGAGGAATTGTTCAATGAATTCGTGAAGAAATAGCATTACTGTTTTTAAGAGAAATGTGTGCATTATATCAAATAGGTAGAAAATTTTATGGACATTAAATATGAGTAGAAGGGTGCTGAATATCCAAAAGGGTGGGCAATGTCAGTTATTTGTGTCTTTGTTCTCAGTCCCTATCCTCACCCTTCTTTGCTCTGCTGAGTATGATAGAAAGCTTAGAAGCTAAAAACTACAGTTTGTTGTCCACCTTATCAACTGGACTCCAATTAGCTCCTGCCAGGGAGGCAACATGAGATAATGGAAGGAGAAAGACAAAAGTGAATCTGTCTCCAGTTATTAGCAACATCTTTGGCAACAAGAGCAGCATCTACAGCACAGCAATGACAGACAGTATTGATGGAAGGTCCAGCCCTGACTGAGAAAAAGCAGGATTCCTAGAAACCTCCTGCAAATTTGTAACCAATGGCTACCAGTCTCTAACACTAAGCAATATGTGTAGACCGTGGATTCCAGCCAGAAACACCAGCTGCTTTAACCTCTGGGTACCATTTTGATTTGTGTTTTTCTGATCCAGTTCCTTCTTCTTTCCTCTATTTTGCTCTTCCAGTTACCACAACCCTTGTGTATAAATTCTCTATATTAAAGTTCCTGATTAAACTAACACACCACTATGGCTTCTGGAAACCTGCCAGCCCTAACTTGGTTGTAACACTGAACATTTAAAGTTACACATGCAACTTTTCACAGGCAACCTTATCTTGGGTTTTGAGTTTCTAGATTGTGGAAAATGCCAAAGAGGATTAGGCTATTTATCCCCCAGACCTCTCCCTGTGAGAGAGTAACACTCTCTGTCAACTGTACCCAGAAGCCCTTCTGGGCCTTCACTCTTTCTTTATTTCAAAAACTTATTTTCTTAAATTTACTTCATTTTTTCATTAATCATCTTCCCTATATGAAAAAGTGATAAACATTAATTAAGGGGAAAAAAAGAAGAGAAGAAGAAAAACTGTAATATGCATGATCCTAAAGATTTCCACGACACAACCAGATAGCCATTTATGTCTCTGAATCCAGAGTAGGTCATAGTAGATATAAATAAGGATACTGGAATCAGATTGACCTCATTCTGAGCACTGGCCTTGAGTGAATTAACTTTTCTAAGCCTCAGTTACAGTAACTGTGTAACAGGGTTAGTAAAAGTACCTACCTCATTAGGATGTTATAACTAAAGAAGATAATGAACGTGAAACAATTAAGATAGTGTCTGGCAGGTATCATTAAGTATTTTTCAGCATTACCTATAATGCCCGTATACTATTCTATCCCACTGTATAATAAATACTAAGGCCCCATTTACTGGATATTTGGCTTTTTTCTATATTTTTTTCTTTACTAAATAAAGCACTCTTATGATAACCCTTACTGCTACATTTCTGCATACAAAAATTGATTATTTCCTTAGAGTAAATACATCTGTTTAATTAATCACTATTCCCTTCAGGAAGTTGTAACTCTTAAAGAGTTAGTATGTGTAAAGAACTTTATAGCTCAAACATACCAGACACTATGGGTTAGTCAGACATTTTCCTCCATCTTTCAGTGGAACTAGAATTTTGAATAATTTTAAAGTACTGATATTCTATTTTCTAAGCCTTTTGATGTCTAAAAATGACTTTTTTATAGACTTTCCACGTGCAGGTTACCATGATTCAGTAATGATTCTTTAGTTTACAAACTTCTCCATGCCCTCCATACTCTGTGGATGTAACTCCATTGTTTCCAGGATTTTGAGTAGTATTTAATATGTCTAATCCACCTAATTTTTTCACTTTCTTTTTACTATCTGCTTTTTTCTAGTAGGTTAATGCAAAAAGGTCACAAATAGACCATTTGCAAAAAAAAAAAAAAACAGATATACAAATAAAGTTCATAAAACAAATGAGAAAATGTTCATTCTCGCAAGTAAGCACAAAAAATGCAAATGAAAATAGCATATCATTTTTTACCTAGAAAGTTAGCAAATATTAAAATATAATAATGCAATTTTGTGGCGAATTATTTTGAAGGAATTGACACTCTCATTTCCACTGGTGGGAATCCAAATTGATACAGCTCTTCTAGAATACACTTTGGCAATTTTCTATATCCTTTAATCATGAAAAACTACTTTTAGTTATTAATAGTAAATAAATAACTATACTTTTTAAAAATGTTATATGTATAATGATATTTACCACAGATTCATCACAATATAAAATTAAGAGAGAAGGGGGGAAAATGGCGTCAATGATAGAGGCTTTTATTCATCCCTCTTGCAACCACATCAAAAGTGTGACGGAAACACAGAGAAAACAAGTAGAGTGGCCTACGGGTCTAGATGAACAAGTCATATGAATAGGGAGAGAAATAAGAAATCACCCTGCAACAGTAGAAGATAGGAGGAGGAAAAGACACAAGGCTGCCCGTCCCAAGCCGCTGAGCGGACAGAGGCTGCAGCTGCGGCAGCCAGCAGTTGCAGGTGCCTCTTAAAGGGGCCGTGTCTACTAGAGGACTTTTGGGGTGACGGACCTGCATGCCCTAAGCACCAGCTCTGGGTCAGATGCTTGGACTGGGGGTTGGAGGTTAGAGACTTACAGGAGGACACTGAGTCTTCAGAGTGAGGGCCAGAGGCAAGGATCTCTCCGGGGCAGAAGTGCAAGCAGTATCCATTGATTTTCTATTGAGTCCTCCCCGCTCCCAGTGTACGGACCCAGTGCCACCATAGCTGAATGTCATCATACGGGTTACACATTGTTCCTCCCAGAGGATTCTCTGAAACTCCACCTCCCCCAACTTGTGGCCCCACCCAAGCCATATCCAGTTGTGTCCTTTGCAAGTCCAGTGCGCCTTGCTGAGCAAACCAAGATTCACACTGGTGACAGCTGGCCTTGGCTTGACATAGCCTGTAGAGGCAACTATAAGCCCAGAATCTGTGAATTGCTTGTTGAATCTTAACAGGTGTCCTAAAGGGCATGGGGTGGGGCTAAACTTGGCCTGCAGTTGAACCTCTCTTGGGACTGTGCCACTGGACACCTACTACACACAGCTGCACTAATAAGACCAGGAGACTTAGAAGTTTTGCTTAGTTACATAGAAACAGACACAGAAAGGCAGCTAAAATGGGAAGACAAAGAAGCAGAAACCATATGAGAGAACAGAACAGAGATCCAGATAATATGGAGTCAAGTAATCTAACAGATGCAGAGTTCAAAACACTGGTTATAAAGATGCTCAATGAACTTAGGGGAAGTGTAGATGAATTCAGTGAGAACTTTAACAGAGATTTTAAAAAAAAAACATAAAAATGGAAATGGAAATTATAAAAGGGAACCAGTTAGAAATGAAGAATACATTAGCTGAGATGAAGAATATTTAGAGGAAACACAGAGTGGATGAAGAAGCAGATTGAACCACCAATATAGAGGATGGAGAAGCCAAGGACTCAATCAGAACGGCAAGAAAAAAGAAGCCAAGACTATAATAATAATTTAAGAGCCTATGGGACACAATTAAATGTAAAAATATCTGTGTCATAGGGGTATCTGAAGGAAAACAAGACATCAAAGAGCTATTTAAAAAATAATGATGGAAAACTTTCCTCACCAGTGAAATAAATAGATATACAACCCCAGGAAGCTAAAAGAGTCCCAAAAAGGATGAAACCAAAGAGGCCCACACCAAAATGCATTATAATTAACATGCCAAAGGTTAAATACAAAGAGGAATCTTAAAAGCAGCAAGAGAAAAGCGGTTAGTTATCTACAAGGGAGCTCCCATAAGACTGGCAGCTGATTTCTCAAAGAAAATACACAGGACAGAAGGGCTGGGCAAAAAATATTCAACGTGCTAAAAACCCAGACCTACAATCAAGAATACTTTATCCAGCAAAGCTATCATTTAGAGTCAAAGGACAGATAAAGAGCTTCCCAGACAAAAATAAGCTAAAGAAATTTATCACCAAGCCAGTATTACAGGAAATGTTGGAGGGACTCTTTAAGAAGAAAAACATGTATCAAAAACCTAAGTAAAGAATGGTAATAACTACATTTCTATCAACAAGTACCTCAAATGGAAAAGAATTAAGTGCTCCAACCAAAAGATAGAGTGGCTGAATGGATAAGAAAACAAGACCCCTATATATGCTGCCTATAAGAGACTTACTTCAGATTAAAAGACACACACTAAAAGGAAAGGGATGGAAAAAAGACATTGCCTTGATGAACCTAGAAGATATTTGTGCTGAATGGAATAAATCAGATAGAGAAAATAAATATCACATGATTTCACGTACATGTGGAATCTAAAGAACAAAATAAACAACAACAAAATAAACCCGTAGATAAAGAATATTTAAGGCTACTAGATGGAGAGGGGTTGGGAAGGACAGTGGAAAAGGACAAAGAGATTAAGAAGTACAAAAGAACAAAGGGATTAAGAAGTACAAAATAGACATGGAGATATAAAGTGTAGTATAAGGAAAATAGTTAATAACATTGTAATAAACATGTAAGGGGAAAAGGGGTACTAGATTTAGTGGTGTGATCACTTTGTGAGTTATATAGATCTCTAATCACGATGCCATACAACTGAAACAAATATATTATTGTAAGCCAACTATAATTGAAAAAAAACTTCATTGAATTATACAATGTAAATATGAGCAACTAATTTTCTGCTGAATTTCAGTAAAACTGGGAAAAAGTAATAAAATAATAAAAAATTAAAATTAAGGAACCATATAAATGTCTAACAAAAATAAATTTAATATATAAATGATAATACATCTATTCATGAGATTGCTACAGAATGATTAAAATGTAGTAAAATAGATATATTATTCTGAATAAATGTCTCTTTTACATTATGAAGTGAAAAAAGCAGTTTCCAGAGAAAAATTGGTATGATTTCCTCTTTTGAGGAAAGGGGAACATCTTCATCTGGTAGATTCTAAAAAATTAATAATAGTTATCTTGGGTAGGAATGGGAGGTGTTCTTTGTTTTTTGTTTTGGATGTTCTTATTCTTCTAAAGTTAACTTTATTTACTTATGTAATTAAAAATAAAAAACAGCTATCATAGTAAATTAATACCACTTATAATCAGCATATAGTAAGATTCTTTCTCCTTTAATATAGCTTCGATTTATCTGTAAGACTTTATTTCCTAGGGAAAATATGTGCTTTTAAAACAAAACGAACTGCCATAAATTATTTCAAACTTTGGAGCACTACATATTTAACAATTCATACATTGATATGCCATCTCCATAGAACTAAAATGCTTACAAATCTATGTTTACATGACCAAATGAAAAAAGAGACAAAGTAGCCCCATTCTGTTCTCATGACAAATATAATTACGGTAGCAATCATGGACTTTATCTGAGTTGCATTTGCTGCCCAATGTCTTCATATCACAAATTAAAAATGTTTCCTCAAGAAACAGTCACAGAGTAGTTTTCATTATATTTTCATGAAGACAATTTATCCAAATCATTTTGGGGAGAAAAAGATATTAAAATAAAACAAGAATAGAAGAAAGATAAAAAAATGAAAAATTGTACCAAGCAATAGAGGGAAGCAAGGCCAAAGGATATTAAAGTAAAAAAGCATGGGTCTTCACTTGATCTTTGCCAAAAAGTCAATATTTAATAAATCTCTTGTATCTTATAACAGGATCTAAATTATGTAAAGTATCGCTCTAAGTTAGAAGTCCAAATTAATTTATATTCCCACTCCTTATCAGACACTTTAAGAATCTGTATGCTAGTTTAGCCAGTTTTAATAATGCAAGAATTCGGTGACCTACACTGAGAGAGATTTTTTTTTTTGATCGAAGCCAACACTATTAATTTTTCAGCAGCCATTATTATGCTAATGAGCCATTTCTTACCATGTTTAGATGCTCTGGGTATGGATTCTTATAACTTATGATAACAATTTAAATACTAGACTAGGTAAAACAGTCAAAGTGAAATACCATTTCTCACACTTTTGCTTCCTTTCTTCATCCTGTTTGTTTTCTTTAATACTGATACAGTCTAGACCAAGTAAAGTCCACAACTGAGGAAACTATACAGACAGCTCAGTCCCCTAAATATACTATCAGATGCTGAATTTTCTGATTCCAACCCTTTCTTTTAAGGTGAAACCATGCACTAAAATGTTGAATAAAAACGACTCCTCTTATGTTTTGCTTTAAAGATTAAACATTTTAGTATAGCAAAGAAGAATTTCAAGCATGAGTTGTGAATTTCTGGAAAAACGTCATACTTAATTTTTGGTAATGTAATCCTGATTCCTTGTAAGAAGATTACTGAAATGGCAAGATAGATGATCGATAGAGATAGAGAGATGATAAATAGATGAAAGAGAGGAGAGAGAGAGAGAGAGAGACTAGGTTATTTTTAATTAGAACATTCTTAAATCAATGTTGTTATACAGGAGATGATTCAATCTAAGATGAGGGCAACTCACACCATCCTTCATGGCATACTATCCATGTTTCACAGGAAGAGAGAAAGATCCCAGCAGCACACTATGACAAACATCCTTCATTTGAAGAAACTTGGAAGTAAGGACAGGCTTTGGGACAAATAAAGAGCTATATTCTTGAAGCTCACAAACACTCCTACAAAACATACCTAAATATAAAAGAAAAAATTAAAACCCATAAATAGAAAGAATATCTCCTCCTCGACACTAAATTTCAAAATATAACAGTGCAAATTTTTAGAATGCATTACTGTGTCCCAAGATTCTATATCTAGCCTAGTCATTCTTTAAGCAATGCCCCCTCTCATGAATATTATTGATCTTTGTTCCAAAGGTTTCAGTCAATGTTAGAATATAAGGGATATTGGCAAAACCTTAAAAATAAGCTGAAACTGTGCAAGTGGTCTTTGCTCCATGACTTTTAAAAATTTTTGTCAAACATTAAAAACTTGCTTACTATTAGTTATAAATTTATATGAGAATAAAAAATAAAACTAATACTTATTTGATACATTGTAATTTAAAACATTAGAAGAGCTGAAAATTAAAGAGTCTTATTTCTTTGGAAAAACCTTATCAAGTTTTGGCAGTACTTGCTTTCTCATGGTATACATACTATACAGAGAGAACATCTCCTTTATGTTTTTGTAAATTATGTTCCTTTCTGAATTGAATCATCTTCTAACATTTTATTCTTTGCACTTACAATGTCATGAAAAATCTCCGAGTGTTCCTTGAATGGGAAGTTTTTTCTCTGTGTCACCTCCTCTAGGATATCTTCATCCTTTCCATGACAACCACTTTCCTCATTTATGTTAGTAAGCTGGGCTTCATTAACTTGGTCTGGATGCACATCTAGAATCTCTGGAGCAGCAGCAGTGGCTACATTTCACGGTCGATTATTTCTTGTATAATTCCATTTATGTTCAATTCTAATTTTACTTCCACTTTTTCACTGTTGGTTTCTTTGCTGCACTTTCACCTTTGTTGATGAAAGAGGGCCACTTGTTTTTTTCAATTATTCGTTTTTATAAAATGTCACATGGGTTTTTCACTGGTAGACAAGGAGGAAGCACAACTATATGCTCTGCTGTCTGTGCATAAACTAACAGGTGCACGGTGGCCAATCACCAATAGACTGTGAAAGAAGTGATGTGATTGGCTAATGATCATGTTGTGCATCTGTTATAGGTAGTGATTTGTGGGCTGAAGAGCTAGCAGAAAATTTGTACTTTATTCAAGTTCACAGTTAAAATCTCATGGTAACTGAAATGTAAGCATTTAGAGCCATTGGAAAGGAAGATCTGCTTAAATATTGGGATTTTTTCAGGTATTACTATTTGTCAAAATTATGATTTGAAATCATAAGAGGAAATTAAAAATTTATAGAAACTATTAGAAATTTAACAAGGCGCAAGATCACAAGATAATTTTACAAAAATTAATTAGTAGTCTTATATTGTGACGACCACTTTTAAAATTTAAGAGTAAATGATCATTTTCACAAGAGCAGTAAACTATAAAATGTCTAGAATAACAGATGTTATAAACTCGCTTCCTTAACATCAATTTCTACCTCCTTCTAGCTTGCCTCCCGGTATTAGAGAGGCTAGAAGCCTTAAAACTACATGCTCCAGCCTCTGTTGCAGGTAAACTAACATGAAGCCCAGTTTCCACTCAGCAGAAATACTGCACAAAACTTAGGGAAGAAAATAAACCACAGGAGGCAGCAGCTGCAGGCCAGAAAAATCGGATCTTTTGCCAAACTTGGTGGCTGAGGAATTTTGTTCCTCCAGAGCAAACCCATCTGTGGCAAGGTTCCAGGCAACCAGAATTTATCAGAGGTGCTGATGACAGTGAAACATCAGTAGCATGCTTCTGCCAGAACGGCCCCATGATGTGGTTAAGCAGTTTCCACCTGAGCGTTATTCCTGCATATCTGGCATCTCAGCCAGGTTCTCCAACTTTCCCAGAGGTTCTGTAAACTGCTATCTTTTTTTCTGCTGACACTTGCTGACCAATACACTCTATAAACATATAGAATCCATACTATACAACTTTACTAAGGTTTATGAAAGTGAAGACTAATAAATGGAAACTACATTAGATTCCTTTCACTGTATAACAAAGTACCACAAAGTTAGCAGCTTAAAATCATACCTAATTACTATCTCACAGTTCTAAAGGTCAGAAGTTAGGTAGGACATGGCTGGGTTCTCAGCTCAGGATATTACAAAGCTAAAATCAAGGTGTTAGAAAGATGTATTTTCACCTGGATCTCAGAGACCTCTTCCAGGCTCCTTTAGGTTGATGGCAGAACTTAGTTCTTTGCTGGCTGTCAGTCAAAGGTCCTCTCAGCTCCAGAAGGCCACTTCCTGGTCCTTGCCATACAGCCCCCCTCCATCTTCAAAGCCAGCAATGGAGAATCTCCCTCAAAGGGAATCCGTCCTCCATTGAATTTTAAATCTCTCTTTTGGAAAGGGCCCATGACCTTTAAAGGCCTACCTGGTAAGGGCCAGCCCACCTGGATAATCTCCCTTTTGATTAACTCAAAGTCAACTAGTTAGTAACCTAATCATAGGAGTGATATCTCATAACATTCACAGGTCCCACTCACATGCAAGGCCCTACCTAACACAGAAACCATGCTCTGGGGGCCTTAGTAACCCTAAATTACTTCATAAGAATAATGCAAATTCTATCACAATGTTTCAGAGGATTTTTAAAACACATTCATTTTCAAATTAAAAGTAAAAAAACAGGGAGAAACAGGCAATCAATTTAGAAAAGAAAAAATTTAATGTATCTTACAGATGTAAATGTATATTATTTGTACTTATTTGAAATTTTTCATTTCAAAGTCATTATAAGTGAGAGTGCTGCTCTGGAACAGGAATTAAGGGAACAGATAATTGGAAGAACAGGAAAACAACAGAAAGACTAGAAAGAGTGGGAATAGATCCAAATATTTATCAATGGTTACGTACGATAAAGGGTTTATGTCTAATCCATAAGAGAAGAATGGATTGCTCATTAAATGTTGTTGGTAAAACTGATTAAGTATTTGTGTAAAAATAAAATTGTATGCCTACTTTACATCACACACTAAAGCAAATTTCAGCTAGATTATAAATATAATTCAGGAGATCAAACTATAAAAATACAAGAGGGAAAATAGACTAATATCTCATTTCTAAATGGAGAGAAAAAATACAGAAAAGTACATTTTTGGTGACAAATACAAACCACCACTTAATAGGCAAACAACAAAAGCTTGCAAGTTTTATTAGATGCCTTAATAGTTCTTTAAAGATAATATGAAAAAGCAAAACACTCCAAAGGAAAAAATAAACAATAGACAAAAACAGATAATTTACTTAAAGAAAAACTAAAATTGCTAACAAACAATCTTTTGAAAAATGTTTAGTAGAACTATTTAAAAAACTAATGCAGTTAGTTAAATAATAATGAGCTACTTTTTTTTCTTTTGCCTTACAAAATGCAATAAATTTAAAACATGTTGGTAAAGACATTCAGAAACTAACCTCCTTATTCTCTGCCCATGAACATACAAGCCGCTGATGTCTGTGAAAAGCGATATGATATTGCTAAAGGCTTTTTAAAAATGTGCATACTTCATGTCTTAGAAATTCTACTTATGATTTTTCATAGCATGTTATTTTTATTTATGTAGTGTATACTATCTGCCAGGCTGTTCTAAAGGCTTTGCAAATATTGACCCATTCAATCCTCACAACAACCTGATGAGATCGGTACTATTATCTTTACCCCCATTTTATGACTAGGTAAGTAAGGCACAGCCAGGTTAAAAAAACTCATTCAATGTTGTCATAACCTCTGAGGAGAAGAGCAGGGGTTTGAACCCAGGTAACCTGCTCCACAGCACAAGCTTCTAAACTCTGAGCTATAGAGCCTCTCATACAATCCATGGAATTCAAAATGAATATTCTCAAAATTTGTCCCATAGAAATTATCCCATCAATGCTTGAATTATCTTTTTAAGGTTCTCTTCCCAATATTCCCCTTCAGCTAGTACTAAATTTCTGAACTCCTTCATAGGACAACTTTTTGAAAAAGTTGTCTATATACATTGCCTCCTCTTCACCTTCCATTTTTCCTCAGCTCACTCCAATCAGGCTTTCACACCCACTACTTTACCAAAAAGATCTTCAAACTCACTAGAGACTTCTGTTGCAAAACCCACTAGACACTTTAAGGTCTTACCTTATTTGATGTCTTAGTGACACGAAGTTGACCCCTCCATCTTCCTTGCTGTGCTTCCCTTTTGGCTTCCACGGCACTATTCTCCCTTCATTTCCTTTTTACTGCCCTAGCAACTCCTTTATCATCTTGCTTGCTGTACCTTCTCCTTTAGTCCACTTCTCCCAACACCCTCGCCTTTGATGCTTTTAACCAGTTTCTTGCTTTAAATGTCACCTATGTGCATACCAATTCCAAAGTTATTTTCCATCCCAAACCCTTCCTCTGTGTTCCAAACACATTTGTCCAACTATATATTTGGTGTCTGTAATGATCAATTTTATATGTCAACTTGACTGGGCTAAGGGATGCCCAGATAGTTGGTAAAACATTATTTCTGCATGTGTCTCTGAAGGTTTTTCTGGAATAAGTTAACATTTGAATTAGTGAACCGAGTAAAGCAAATGGTCTTTCCCAATGGGGCAGGCAGCATCCAATTCAGTGAGGGCCTGAATAGAATAAAATGATGGAAAAAAGGCAAATTCCCTCTGGACCCTTGAGTTAAGACATCCATCTTCTCCTGCTCTCAGATTTTAGATCTCCTGATTCTCCTGAGGCTTCCAGACTCAGCTCAGGACTTACATCAACAGCCACCCATTTGCTCTGGACTTGGACTGAATTTTACTATTGTTTTTTCTGGTTCTCCAGCTTGTAAAGAGCAGATCATGGGACTTCTAGACTTCCATTACCACATGAGCTAATTCTTGTAATAAATCTCATCTTTATATCTATATTTATAGATAATAGATAGATAGATAGATAGATAGACAGATAGATAGACAGATAATCTATTGGTTCTGTTTCTCTGCAGAACTCCAACTAATAACAGCATCTCTACTTGGATGTCTCACAAGCTTATCAAAGCTAACTTGTCAACATGTAACTCCTGAATCCATCCCACACCCAAACACTGCCACCACTCTCCTTCCAAATCTTTTGCCTCCACTACTGACCTTCATCACAGTAAATGGCACCAACATCTACCCCATTGTTCAAGATTTGAAGTTAGTTGGGAATTCTCTGCTCATTCCCTCCTTCAGCCACAATGTTCTGATTGTTTACCGCCTAAAAAAAAAATTTGTAATCATTCACTTGGCTTCATCTTCACTGCAAACCCCCAGTCCAAACCACCACCATATCTCTCCTGGACGACTAGGATAACTTGCTAACTAATTACCATCTGCCATGCTTGGCCACCACAATACACTCTCTACCTAACAGCGAAAGTGGTCTGATAATGTCAGTCATCTGCTTAAATCATATCAGTAACTTTTCCCATTCAGGAGACAATACAAACTTTCTAAAACCATGCCCTGAAGGATCTAGTCCTTTCCTGCCTCAACAATCTCACCTCAGGGCCCACTCCCTCACTTTCACACTCTTCCTCAGACATAATAAGTTGTAGACTTTGACATGCTATTTCCTTCACAGGCTTCTCCCCCAACTCTTCTCATTCTCAATCTCTGAGTTATATTTCATTCCTCAGACTAGGCCTCCCAGACCACCCCAATCTAAATAAACAAAGAAAAACCTCTAAATTATTGTTTGTCTTCATAGCATTCCTCAGTTTGTAATTGCCTATTGCAATAAAGAGACTGACACCTTTCTTCTTATTGTCACATAATTGACATGTAACATTGTGTAAGTTTAAGATGTACAGCATGTTGGTTTGAAACTATTGTATATTGCTATATAATTACTACCACTCTGTTAGCTAATACTTATCGCATCATATAATTAGCATTTCTTTTCTATGGTGAGAACAATTAATATCCAGTTTGTAATACAGTATTATTGACTACAATCATTATACAATGTGTTAGATCTCTAGCACTATTTACCCAATTGCCCCACTCCCCAACCCCTGGTAACCACCATTCTATTTTCTGTGTTTATGAGTTTGGCTTTTTCAGATTCCACCCATGTATAAAATAGAGAATTTGTCTTTGTCTAACTTACCTCACATAGTATAATATCCTCAAGATCCATCTGTGCTGTCTTACGTGGCAAGATTTCCTTTCTTATGGCTGTATCCATTTATGACATTACATATACATATAAGTATATATATATATATATATATATATATATATATATATATATATATGTACTGCTTTGTGATATTTATTTTAATATCAATATCACATGTGACTCCAATTTTCTTCCAGTTCCACTTCTGTTCCTCACACTAAATGCTTAACTTTGCCTTTGCGCTGGGATCCAGCCTTATCCTCCCTCAGTTTGAGGCTGAATCATACCAGCCTTGACAAAGCTCTGTGACCTCACTGACTATCTGAGAAAAATGGAAAAATGAAAGAAGATGAAACCAAACAGTTAAGTCTAGTGTATTAGATTCTTCTAGTCTTCTGGGGAAGGTTTGGGGGAGGTGAGGAGAAGAGAGGCAAGTCATAGGCTGAATAATAGCCAAACGGGCCAGATCCTACATGAAAACAAACAAACAAACAAACAAACAAACAAACAAACAAATAGAGAGACAGATAGATTAAAAAAAATAAATAAAATCCTTTATATTACAGAATATGAAGTATACATTTTGTTTTTATCAACACCAGTACATATTTGAAACATATTCTTAAACATCGTTGCTCTTTTTCCACACCTGCTTGAACAATAATAGCAATTTGCAGCCAATGCTCACAGTATTCATTTCGCAAACTATCTTTGCTAAGTGCTCTAAATTTCTACTGTACAGGGCGGGCACAGTCTCAGTGAACCATACTCCCAAACTGCGCTATATGATAAGTCCCGAATAAGCACCATTTCTGCAGGGGGATAATGCATGCTCTACCCCATTAACAGTAATAGTGTGAACGACGATAAGCCATTAATTTTGATGAGATCGGGTTCGTATCACCTCAAAGATTCAACGGAAGCCACAGGAGACATTGAAGTGTTCCCACTTTGGTTCCTGTAATGAATAAAAATGTGAAAGTAGTTACAGTCCACCTGACAGCCAGGCACCACAGGCCCAAGGAAAAGTTCACCCTGTCAGCCGCTGCAAGAGAAAAGTGCCAAGGAATTATTGCATTAGCTCAGTACGAGTCTAATAGGCAAAAGATGGGGGTAAAAGGCACTGAACACACCAGGCAGAAATTACCCTGGAGTCCTGAAAGGCTTTTTTTAGGGCGAGCAATTTTATTTCTTAAGAATTCAGCAATATGGAACAAATTATTTGCTCAAGATTCTGCAGTAATCCTGGGAAAATATATCAGGATCCCAGGGCTCACTTAACCACTTCATGGACAGCTATTTTCAAAATGAAGTGGGATGAGAAGGCTTAGATGTTCTCATAACTCATGCGCACATTTCCAACAGGCAACTTTGTTTCCAACTTTCATTACTCATTAATATTCAATTTAGGTTCCTTCTTCTTTAGATGTTGTGACATTTGTGAGCATCTAGTTTAATTTTGGGTGTCTGCACCAGCTTGCTTGGGTATGAGATAAAATGTCTGACCTGCCAAAAGATGAGATTCACTGCCCCCTCTCCTAAAGGAGTGGGGGGAGGGAGAAAGCCATGATTTTGCTTTTCTGACTTGCAAATATCTTATAAAGGGAAAACCATAATTCATAGCCCCATATGTACAAAATGTTTCCAACGGATTTCATTTTGGAGATATAAGCAATGAATTTTCTGCTAAATACAGCAGATCCAGTCACTATACTTATAAAACAAAATGCATTTAGATTCTGAATATGAAATGTAAGCTCTGGGTGCAACTAATTCCAAATTGGCATTAAAAAAAAAAAACTATGTAAGAGTAACAATCGAAAATTATCTACAATTACTAATTATTGTTCTATTTTAGATCCCATTTCTTTTCTTGTAGTTCTTCTCGGATAAATACTGTGAAAATTAGGTACAGAGATGGATCAATAAACATTATCAGTAATTTTTACCTTCAACATTAGATATGCAGTTTCATCATTTTTCATATAACTAGTGTACTAAGCTGAGTAACAACCCTAAAGATAGCCAAATCTGAATTCCTAGTACCTGTGAATGTTACCTTACATGGCAAAAATGGATAAGGATCCTGAGATGTGGAGATTATCTTGGATCATCCAGGTGGGCTCTAAATGTAATCATAAGTGTCCTTATAAGAGACACTCAGAGAGAGATTTGATTAAACAGAAAAAGAAGAGAAAGTGATACAACAAGCAGAGAGAGACCTAAAGATGCTGCATGCTATATTCCTGGCTTTAAAGATGTAGAAAAAGGCCAGGAATCAATACAAAGATACAGCTCTAGAAACTGAGAAAGGCAAAAAATAGATTCTTCCCTTGAGCTACCCAAGAAAGCAAGGCCTCCCCACATCTTGTGTGATAATTTCAATCTGACCTCCAGAACTGTAAGAGAATATATGGGTGTTGTTTTAATTCACCAAGTTTGAAGTGATTTGTTGCCATAGGAAGCTAATATAACCACTTATCAATTTTTTTGTTATGATATTGCTGGTGAGATACATGTTTTCGCTTGCCTGTTTTTATCTTTACCTTTAAGGATGTTAATACAAAAGAATTGGAATCATGAACATTTGGCTATATGATAATAAAGAGAAATCTCTTTCTACCTACTGGTCACATATTTTATGAGATTTTTTTTTTAACTTTATCGAATTAAATGATGAAGTAAATTTAAGAAGATAAGTAAAGGTAGATGAGGATAAAGAAAAAGGAGTGAGACAATAAGGAAGAAGGTGGAGGGGGAAAGAAGGAAGAGAGAGAGACAGAGACATAGAGAGAACAGAGAGAGAGATAGAATGATAGACACTAGACACTTGGGCTGTTCACTAGTATGTCCAATTCATCCTCTCCAGGGCGCTTACCTGCCCCTTAGATTTAGATCTGAATAGTCTATTTGAATAATGTAGCAATGGATTGTGAGCAAAAGGGACATGCATCGCTTCTACGTTGGAGCCTTTAACTTCCAATGCAACACTCTTCAGTGCTCCCTTCACACTGCTGCAGTGACCAGGAGGTGGAAACTCCAAACAACCTGGGTAGATCTTTGGGTAAAAACAGCAAGGCACAGAGCCCTCCCCCATCAAAAATCTGCAGTTTCTATTCAAAAAATTCAAAATAGAATTACCTTATGACCCAGCAATTCCACTTCTGGGTATTTATCCAAAGAAAACAAAAACACTAGTTTGTTAAGACCTAAGCAAACCTATGTTCACAGCAGCACTATTTACAATATTCAGATATGGAAACAACCTAAGTGCCCATCAATAGACGACTGAATGAAGAAGTTATAGTACACATATACAATAGGATATTACTTGGCTATTAAAAAAATAAATTTACCATTTGCAATGACTTGGATGGACCTAGAGGGTTTATGCTTAGTGAAATAAGTCAGACAGAGAACAATAAATACCATATTTTACTCATATGCAGAATCTAAGGAACAAAAGAAACAAACAAACTGAATGAAAACAGACTCACAGATACAGAGCGCAAACTGGTGATTGCCAGAGGGAATGGTTTGGGGTTGGGTGGAAAAAGTAAAGGGAAGAAGCACAAATTAGTAGTTGCAAAATAGTCATGGGGATTTAGGTATAGCATAGGGTATATAGACAATATAATTGTAATGGTTGTGTGTAGTTCCAGATGGGTGGTAGAGTAATCAAGATCACTTCAGGTTTGTATAAATGTCTAACTTTTTAAAATTTAAAATAAAAAAACTTTTTAAAATCTTTAGTTTATCTGAACAAAAAAGTAAATTTCTGTTGGTCAAAGTCACTGATATTGGTTATTGACTACCACAGCATAATTTAGCCAATACTGTTACAGATAGTTGGATGGAATGGATGGATGGATGGATGGATATGGAATGATAGGTGAGTGGATACATACATAAATGAATGTATACATAGATATATAAGTATAGTAAGCTATAGTAATCGATAAGAGAATAACATGATACAATTCCTGCTGAATGTGTGGCAGAGTTTCTTTGGCCATAAAATAGGGAGAAGTAGGGAAAACTTTGCAGACAGAGTGCTTATCTTATTCATATTTATGTTTCTAGTGCTTAGCACAATGTCTTGTTGGACCTAACTCATTGGACATTAAGTGATTTAATAAATAATGTATTTTGGAAAGATGGTATCATACCCAAAGTTTCTGACACAAAAGTCCCCACCATGACCTCAAAAGGTTTGGTTTGACCCAACCAAAATAAAACTCGAGTCACGATTGAACCCAAGTCAGCCCAGGCCAGATTGGAATTTTAAGTTCCTCTGTTTTCATTAGAACCAGAGATTTCCAGGGTCCCTTCTCAGTATCTCATGGATCTTTGGGAGGGAAAAAAAAAAAAAAAAAGCCTCTGTGTTTGTAAACAATTTTACTCAAAACCGATAAACCTGATGCCTGATTTATCCACTAGTCTATTACCAAGTGAAGGAATGGCTGATATTCTGCTGTTCTGCCTAACATGGGTCAACCAGAGTGACAAATACTGTGAACCAGAAACTCTTTCAAAAAAAAAAAAAAATTGAGAGTGTATAAACATACGTGTGACTTGTTTAACCCGCCCTGCATTTTATTTTTACTGTTTTTAAGTGGTCTATGACATAATAGGAAGGTTCTTGTGACATTTGGGGAGACGTCATTTTTTTTTTTAATTTGTGAAAGAAAAAGCATTGTAGTGCCTGGGATACCTGAGGGCAGTTTTGGATTTAGCACATCACATATCAACTCCATGTGGAGAAAATAATACCCAGGTGACTGTATGAATGCTCACCGGATAAACAAAGAATGGGAACATGACAGGTAAAAAATGTATTGTTATAATTTTTTTGGTCCTGTGTTACAGAAACCAATTCCATCTGGCTTAACAAAAAACAAATTAGCCAAAAATAAAATTTGGAAGAGTGATGGTGGAGGAGATAAGCCCAGGGGTGGGGGTATCGTTGCACAGAACCTAAGAAAGAAAAAGCAAAAAGCCCTCAGAAAGACAGAAGTCACTGTGGCTTCAAAACCTCAGCTAGAGAGAACAATAAACCTTCTCTTAAAAATGTCACAGCTCAACATTCCACATTTCTAAGAGAAAGGACCTAACTGGTTCAGCTTGGGTGAGCCTAGCTTTGGATCGAATATTCACCTTTGGCCATCAACGGGCAATCTTACAGACTACCCATGATTAATGTGGCATCCTCTTCTGTTAGGAAAAAAGGAGAAAATTTTCAGTAAAGGTGGAGTCACTATGAGGTGGAATATCAATCAGTACATGAAATATCAACTTTAGGAGAGAAAGGAGAAGTGATGAACCAGAGAGTAATGCTTTGGGTTACAAAATAACAGAAAACACTTAAATAATTATGGTTTGGGGATTTGGTGAGGGTTGATTTTTCTGTTTTGTTTCATTTTGGAGGAGATTTTTTTGCATAATAAGTCCAATCAACTGCTCGGTGTCAGAATTTCCAAAATTCTGTAGATTCCTCCCTAATAGTCAGAAGCTGGCTGCTGCATCACCAACCATAACCTCTGTAATCTAGGTAGGAAGAAGGAGAAAAGGGAGGCGATGGTGCCTGGAACAAGAAAATATAACTGTCAACTGGATATCCACATGCAAAAATATGAAGTTGGTCCCTTACCTTATGCCATATGCAAATACTAATCCAAAATGGATCAGACACTTAGATCTAGAAGCTAAAACTATAAAACTTAGAAGAAAACACTTAAGTATAAATTTTCGTGACCTTGGGTAATTGTTTATTAGATATGGCACCTAAAGCACAAGCAACCAAAGGAAAAAGAAATAGATAAATTGGACTTCATGAAAGTTGAAAACTTGTGCTTCAAAGGAAAAAATTAGGATAGTGAAAAGACAATGCACAGAATGGGAGAAAATATAAGCAATCATATATCTGATAAGACTCTGGTACCTAGATTATATAAATATTATGACTCAACAATATAAAAACAAATAATCCAACTAAAAAGGGGGCAAAATATCAAAATAGATATTGATCCAAAGATATTAAAATGTCTAATAAGCACATGAAAGCAAGCTCAACATTCCATTCCTAAAGGGAAATGCAAATCAAAACTACAATGAGATACCACTTTACACCCACTAGCGTGTCTATAATAAAAAAGACACACAATAACAAGTGTTGGTAAAGAGGTAGAGAAGTCAGAACTCTCATACATTTCTGATTGAGATATAAAATGGTACAGTTGCTTTGGAAAACTGGCAGTTCCTCAAAAAATTATACATAAGGTTAACATATGCCTGAGCAATTCTACCTAGGTCCAAAAGAATTAAAAATAAGTGTTACACAAAATCTTGTATGCAAAAGTTTATAGCATCATAGCAGAAAGTATACACAACCCAAATGTCTATCAACTGATGGCTGGATAAATATAATTTAGTTTATCTTTACAATGTAATATTATTCAGCCATAAAAACATATGAAGTACTAATACACACTACAATGTGGATGAATCTTTTAAAATATTATGCTAAATGAAACAAGCCAGATGCAAAAGACCACATATTATAGATTCCATTTCTATGAAATATTCAGAATAGGCACATGCATAAAGACTGAAAGTAAACTGTCAGGGTCTGAGAGATGAGAAATGGGAAGTGACTGATAATAAATAAGAAAATTCTTTTGGGGGTGATAAAAATGTTCTAAAATTCAATACTGTTGCTGGTTGCAAAACTCTGTAAATATATTAAAAGTCACTGAATTTGCACTTTAAATGGGTGAATTGTGTAGTATTTAAAGCCATTAGTGATAAAATATACATTAAAAACAACAAGTTTTGGTGAGGGTGTGGAGAAAATGGAACTTTTGTACACTGTTGGTGGGATTGCAAATTGATATGGCCACTATGGAAAACAGTTTGGAGGTTCCTAAAAAATTTAAAAAATAGAATTACCTTATAACCCAGCAATTCCACTCCTGGATATTTATCAAAAAAAAAAAAAAAAAAAAAACCTCATTCAAAAGGGTACATGCACCTTTATGTTCACTACACTACTATTTACAATAGCCAAGATATGGAAGCAACCTAAGTGCCCATCAATAGATAATTGGATAAAGAAGAGGTGATACATATATATAATGGAATATTACTCAGCATTAAAAAAAATGAAATCTTACCACATATAACAACATGAATGGACCTAGAGGGTATTATGCTAAGTGAAATAAGTCAGAAAGAGAAAGATAAATACCATATGATGTCATTTATACATGGAATCTAAAGAACAAAACAAACAAAACAGAAACAGACTCATAGGCACAGAGAACAAACTGGTGATTGCCAGATGGAAGTGGGGCAGGCGGGCTAGGTGAAAAAGGTGAAGGGATTAAGAAGTACAAATTAGTGGTTGCAAAATAGTCATGGGGATGTGAAGTACAGCTTAGGGACTATAGTCAATAATATTATAATAATTACGCATGGTGCCAGGTGAGTACTAGACTAATTGGGGGATCACTTTGTAAATTATGTAAATGTTTAACCACTATGCTGTACACCTGAAAACAAATATTAAAAATTAATATTGGCTATCAGCGCCAATCGGAAAATTAAAATTAAAATAAATTAATTAATTAAATAAAAACGAAAAGAAAAACAAAGCAAGCAAGAAAAAAATAATAATAAGCTTCCCTAGGAATCCTAAAGTAGAATTTTTGATCAGTCTTATTGACATAACTGATTTTACAAGTAGATTTTCTGAGATTATGGCTTTGGGGGCCTTGGAAAAGTTTCTATGTCACCAACAATCACTGCCCGGGATAACTCAGCACTACTTATAACAAGAAAGACAAAGACCTGGGCTTTTCAGTGAATTAGACCCTGTTTTTCATTGCAGTTCTGCAGCTTTGGAGAAATTCACATCCTCTCATTAGTCCTCTGAAGATGTTGTCAGGACTCCACCCATTTCCACTCTGAACCTTTTCCATTTTTGCGTAGACTGGCCTATGATATTCTTCCTTCTCAAAGGCCTGCATGACATCTCTTTGTCAGAGAAGTTCTCAGGTTGACAAACCCCAATGTACCTGAGGATATACACAACCTTTGGCCAGTGAATTATGGGTACAGGGGTATAAATGCCATAGTCACCTCGTCCCTCATAAAGATATCTCTGAATTAAGACCCAGAACTTCTTAAGTCTTATTAAGACCCAGAGGATTTTAATTAGGAATTAAGTGCTTCCTGTAGTTTTTTGAATCAAAGCATCTTTGCTTGACTTCTTACCCTTTTCCATCCAAATTTCCCCATCTCACCTAGGAACATTTCCTAGTATCCCTTCCACAGGCATCCTCATCTCGAAGTCTTCTTCTGGGGAACCCAACCTAAGGGAGTCTCAGTTTTCTTTTTCATGAAACAAAAATTATAGGGATAATGAGAAAAAGGCTCTATGATAACAACAAGGCAGCCCCTTGATAAGTAGATATTCTCCTCTGACTTCTAGCATTGTCATCAGTAGAACATTCTTATCCTTGGATAACTTCCTGCAGACCATGAACAGAAAGTCTACAGGATAACTAAGGTAAAGTAGAATGAGAGCTAATATATGGGCAAAAAGGGCAAACAGGAAGTCTTGGAGGCAACATAGCATAGTGGTTGAGAATGTGGACTCAAGAAACCTGACCTACGTTTGGATCTCGAGCTACCTGGCATATTAGTTATTTCTCTAAGTCTCTCTTTCCCCCCCCCTCTGTAAAATGGAAGTAATAACAGTACCTACTCATAAAATTAAATTAGATCATGAATAGACATCACCCGGCATAAGTAAAAATAACTATTATTATTGTTGTGGTATTGGTAGCAGTATTTACTTTTGTTGTAGATATACGTAGCAGTAGTAGTAGAAGTAATCTGGGGACACTAAAAACAAACTTTACTGACTTCATAATTTTCCCACAAATTTAAGTTAGATCCAATCTGACAACTAGGCTAAATTCCAAACACCTTAAAGCAGATGTAGTTTTAAATTTTATTCCAAAGGATGAAAATTCTGTGTGTCTTGTTGAGTGCCAGAAGTGTTTTGCCTGGTGGCAGAGGCACTAGGCTTCTGTTTGAGGCAGGTGACACCAGGCAGAGATTTTAATCAGCCCCCAAGGGAGTCTTCTTAACACCACCCAGGCTTCTGGTACTGGGAGAAGCACCCAGGCTGTCAAACTGACACTTTGCTGAGCAGGAAAGCCTCATAAAATAACATAGAGTCTACGTACACATACTTGTTTTTAATTTTAAAAGGGTGACAAATGCATGGCAGTGGGACTCAGCCAGGCATAAATTATACAGCATGGCATGTCAGTCAGTAAGCACAACGAGACAGAAGTTTGAGGAATAGGTAAACACCTGTCAAGGGCCTCCTCACACACAGCTCAGACAGAGCACACTGAAAGGGCATGCTGTGGGGTGAGGAATACGAAAGGCATCCCAGGGAGTGGTATACACCTCCCTGACCTGAAGCAACTCCCCTGGGAAACCAAAAACAGGTTTCAGCTGTACCTGTGTAAAGACAGTGACTTGATACAGTCGACTCAGGTCTAGTTCAACAAGTGTTCCTACTTCAATCCTACACAGTCTATTTTCCAGCAGATCCCAACATAATCTGGCCTCTGGGTCCTTTGTTTACCCATTTCCTGCCCCTGTCGTCCTCACTCACTTTATTTCAGCCCACTACTCTCTTCTGTCTTTCTCAAATTTACCAAGCACACACCTCACTCTGTTCAGGACCTTTACTTCTATTGTCCTTTCTGCCAGGAATGCTTCATTTTTCTCTCCGCAGGTATTTCTGAGGTTCACTCCTCGTTGCATTCAAATGTCTGCTTAAGTGTTACCTCCTCAAAGTAGCCAGCTACCCAACATATGATGCATTTATTTGCGTGTGTATTTATAGCCTTTCTTACCTTAGATGTAAGTTCCATAAAGACAAGGAATTTGTTTTATCCACAGCTGTAACTCCAGTGCCTGAGCCTGGAATATAGCAGGAACTCAGTATTTTTTAATGAATATACATTGAATAAATAAATTCATCATGTGTATGTTACATACCAGGCAACTGTATTCAACAATAGAATTCCACAGATAAAGGACCTTAGAATCTCGGTCTCCACTGTCTACACTTTCACAGATGGGTGGCTATTGAGCATCTGGAAAGGTGACCGTTCAAACTGAGATGTGCAGTAAGTGAAACACACACTGGAGTTTGAAGATTTAGCATGAAAAAAGGATGTAAATACCCTCAATAATTTTGACATGATAATATTTTTGAGATTTTGGGTTAAATAAAACATGATTAAAATTAATTTTATCTACTTTTCACTTTTTGAAATGTGGCTACTAAAAATTTTTAAATTACATATTTTATTTACATTTAGGACTTACATTGTATTCTTATCAAGCAGAGATGGTTCAAAGGGAGTGGCAGAGATTAAATGAATTATTTCCAAATAGTATGGATTAAGTGAGGGATCACGTGTATGACCTGAAGGTTCAGAGCTTGCCGGAGGAACTGATATAATAGCGTGTCGTAGAAAAATGCTTCTCAATTGAATGTTCACCAGATCACCTGGGATATTATAAACATGCAAATTCTAACTTAATAGGTTGGGAGAGGGGCCTGAGATCCTGTGCTTCTTATAAGATCCCAAGATTTTGTGGACTGCACCTTGAATAGAGAAGTTTCAAAGGTCTGTTTCAAAGGTCGGCCAGGTGAGGAATGATGGGAAAGAATTCCGTTCATTAGAAGCCTCCAGCACCTCCCAGGATGTGTGTGACAGGATCAGATTTCTTAGCCACTAACACTGCATTTTATAAATTCCTCACTGCCCAAGCTGCTGCTGCCCTGCCATGGATCCTAGAAGAAGTGAATCAGAGAAAGTGGATTTGGGAATTCATATGATGTATAATTAACTAAGACATCACCAAGCAGCTACCCAGGGTGAGAATTACACACGTTGAGCTGAAACCTGGACTGCCAAAGGCAGGGCCTCTGCTCAGTAAACCCTGCTCCCTTTCCCCAGGACCACACTCTGGAATCTGGAGTTCTCTGAAGGGGCAAAATGTGGCAGTTACAGGTCTAGTTAACCAATGGCTCAGTCTAAGTGGTTATCTTGCAACTCACCTGCTTTCCCATCAGTTATGAGATTCCGAAGCTTGTAGTGAAGGAACACCTGAAGGCTTAGGAGATTTATATAGACTTGTCCCTGCAAAGAGTATTCAGGGTCACGGGCAGGCATTTACGTTCAAATTGTCACATGTAATATATTTGGAACTCAGTGCATCACATCAAGGCAAAAAAACTATATTTGAAAGAAAGGCTATAAGAAGATTAATGTGAGAGTGGGGGTATGTGTACTAGGGGTGGGCTGCTGGCGGTACGGTCAGCAGATAAGTGAAAGCAGAGAATGATGTGGAGAGTAATGAGGAAAAGGTAATACCAAGGCATAAAACTCACATTAAGGAACATAGACTTTATTTAGCAGGAAAGGGAAATTGATGTCATGAAATAACAAGACAAGAATTGATTTGGTCAGAACCACACTGCAAACTGAATGAAAGGAGCATTACTGGATGCAGGACCAGTAAGCAGGTTCTTACATCATTTAGGCAACAAATTGTATAGACTTGAACTTGAAGGACTTCAAAAAACTCTTAAGAAATTAAGTCAGCAGGACTTGGAGATTGAAAGTGGGAAGGTGTGCAGAGGGAAAAATATGGGCTGATTCTCTGGGTTTTGGCACAGATAAAAAGATAGGTGACAGTGCTATGGAAAGAGGTCACACACACACACACACACACACACACACACACACAGTGTTCTTGGTCTTGTCCTTGGAGAGAAAGATGAGTAGTAGTTCACTTTGGAACATGACAATTTTCAAGTTCCCAGAGAATAACAAAGTGCATTGATGCAGCAAACTTAGATATGTGAATCTGAAGCCCAAGAGAGAAGTCATGCTGGAGACAGGTTTGAGAGTCATTCTGAACCAGGTGGACATTAAAATCATGAGAATAGGCAATATTGACCATGGACAGCATAAAGGAAAAGGAAGGCTATGACCCAAAGACAAATGCTAAGATGAAGAAGGAAGGGTGCCTGGGATGAAGTGAGGTACTAGCACAATCAAGGGAAAATATTGGCAAGGAATGAATAAGGGTTTCAAGAGCCAGTGGTGGCTAACATCATCAAATGTGGGACCCAACAAATAGGAATAGCAGACGTCCATTAGATTAGACTACTAGGTCGTCGGTGACCTGTTCACTAGCTGTTTCAATAGAACATTGGGGTTAGAAGTCAAATTACAGAAAATTGAAGAATAATGAAAAATGAAGGAAGTAGAGAAAGTAAATTTATTCACTTCAAAGAAGCATGGTGAGAGGGAAAGATGGAGCATGACAATTACTCAAGACATGGTTCATGAGAGGATTTGAAGCCTATTTCTGCTTATTTCGGGGTTGTTTTAGAATGAAAGCACATTTTAAACTTCAAAAGGAAAGAAATTTGAGTTTGAAATAATTTTTAAATTCTGGGGCTAGAGTCTGGCATCTAGGAGAGAACTTTTGATTCATAGTTACAACACAAACATACACAGACTACCATAACACATAGTGATAACATGCTCACACACATACAAACACATAGCCTTAAAGTTATCACCGTAGTATATATACATACACATCAAAGTTATGTCATATAGTGATAATACACACACAAACACACACACGATCAAACTTAGTTTTAGACTATAATCTTAAAGTGCATGCATTTATCCCAATTTTGAAGTCCAATAAAATAGATTATTTGATTAGAGCTCAAAGACCCAGGGAATAGTCCTGGTTCTTCTTCCAAACAGTGGCATAATCTTTCAGTCACTTTGTTCATCTGAGATTCAATAACCTGACCTGAAAAATTAGAGGGCTGAACTGAATAGGAATGACCTTCTAACTATCATCTCTGATGGTTGATACAGGCTGCTTGGGCTGATGTGTTTAAAAGATTTCTGAGGCTATATTTAAGATAAGCGAGCAAGACTATTATAATCGACTAGCGATGTGGGCAGGAGAATAGTAGCGCTAAGTGTTTATCACTTCTAAACTCTCAAACTAGAACGTTCCATGCCTCGTTAAGTGCATTATCATTCTTGTCATACATTTTGACTTTGGCCCAGTAAAATGCTATATAGCCATTTTTACCCCTTATTTAATCTAAACCTCTAAGGTTTTTTATTAAGGAAATGAATAGATCTGCGATCACTACCTCTATGGTTTTATTCGGAAACTGAGCCTATTTTTTCCTGTTTATCTTCCTAATGGGCTTCTATAACAGCCATACCACTTAGGGAAGTAAATCATTGGTTATAAAAACTGCCTTGAGATATTTAGAACTGCATTGTTCACTAACTATATGAGGCCCCAGATAGAGTCTAGATATCTTGGACTGTGACAGCCCTTATTTTCAAGCCAGATTGCTTGGTCCTTTCTTGCTAAATTCAAATGTCATTTTTACAGCATTTCTAATCCCCAAGCGAGAGATCCAACGCCCTGTCCCTTACATCAAAGTTCATGGCCCAGGTGTAATTGCAGAAGTGTATGATAACTAGTTCTTACAGCACAATGATGGAAGATTCCCGCCCCCTCCCTCAACCACCCTAGTCTCTCAGGGATATTTATTTTCTAATTGGCTACCATAAATATAGCTCTGCTTACATCTTCAAGTGGGCTCAGACCCTGCCATTAACATGTGACATTTCTATCTGGTGGCCTGTAGTTTCTGATAATACTGCCTATAGCACTATGGGGAAGTTCAAATGAAATATAAAGGAAAGCGTTTTGTCAAGTCCTTGTCATCGTATTCACAAACAGTATTATAACTGTTTCTACTCTCTTCCCTGGCATAGAGTCTCTTAAAAGGGAAAGATGGGCTATTTTATAACTGCATATTTTATAACTGCATATATATTTTTTTATTTTTTTATTTTCGATGCTCTCTCTGAGTACGTAAAATGGGAGGTAAAGAAATTTAACTCCTTTTATTCTCCAGGCTGAAGATTTCCTCAGACCAACTAGGAAGAAAGTCACATGCTAAGAAAGGTAAAAGCCAAAGATTTGTTAATTATATTGAACATATTACTCCTATAACCATTTTAATGTGTTGGCAAAATGAACTCGTGGAGAGAGAGAAACCCACGATTAAAGAAAGTATAACTGCATGTATTTCCTAACTGTAATACTTGGACAAAGAAGCAGAGAGGCAACTCTCTGGGCTTTCAGCAAAATACTCTCTAACTCAGAAGATATGAGTCCGGTGAACTTTGCCATTAATATCCCTCTTTTATTTATATAAATATTTATAAAATGTGAGCACTTTTATTTGTAAGAAAGGTTGATTAAACACAGACCAGGGAGTCCCCTCCTCTCTGCCATGTGCCTGTCCCCTCAGGAGGTAAGTAGACCATCTTCGGCTGTCTCTGAACATCGCTTCCATCCCATTTGTTCTTTTATCTCCTGGAGAAGCTCCACTGACCTGTGCACTTCTCCTCCACTGCTCTCTTTGATATCTCTCTTCTTCTCTCTAGTCATTTCCATCTCATTGCTTTTTTTCAGCATTCAGAGACTCTCTGGAGCGAGTTCTTCGTATTACTGATGCAATTATCCACAGGTCTACTCTACTACTCCTAATATATCACCAGATTCTGCCAACTCATTTTTTTATTTCAAAGCCATTATTCTTGTTTCTGTCTGACTTCTTTTTTGATTTTTGCCTTCCTGTAAGCAAGCTTTCTTTTGATATTTATTGTCTAATCTCATCTTTAATCTCGTGTTTCACAGAAGCCAGGCTTAATTGAATTTTATTGAAAGTACAAGCAGATGCTGCTTTAAATTACTTTTGTTTCCTACGGTAAATCTTTTTTCAAGTACGTCCTTCCTTTACCTCCTGTGAGCTCTGTTCCTCTTTCATACTTCAAAGTCTTTTCATAGTCCCCACATTAATATGTGTAAAGTTTTCTTCCAGTTTATCCATACTCAAAAATGAGAATTGTAAACAGGCCTGAAATCTCCAGAAATGAGTGTGATTAAGATCTAAAAACCAGATGCTTTCTCAGTTTCAGGGAAAGCCCACACTTTAATAGGGGTCTCCAGGACTAACTACATAATTTTCTGGACTGAGTTCAAAGTGTACATGCAGGGCCCCTTGTTCAAAAATTATCAAGAAGTTCAAGATGATGACAGTAGAACATTAATCCAAGCAGAGGGCCCTTCTCAGTGAGGGCCACACACCCATGAAGCCAGATTTGGAGGGCATCACTGGATCACCAAGTAGCACTTATAAGAAAGCCCCTATAAACTGGATTTTCAAACCTTAGCCCCTCGCCCACTTAAAAGGTATAAAGCGTTGAATTACAGCAGCTGAAGAATGAGTTGGAAGTTGGAGGATTTCTCTAGAGCTAAATATCAGTGTGCCATGACAACCCTTCTTCAATAAGCATGGCTTTATGGAGATCCCTTGAAAAGCTGTGTATACAGGGAGGAGATGTAAGCAGGCAGTAAGGGAACAGCCACAACCTCATCCAGAGAAGTACTGTAGAGTGTTCCCACGGAGAAATGTCTGAGAACCTACACAAGTAGCCCTGAGAAAAAGAGTCTCAGCTTTGGATGTCTGCCAAGCCAGGAAAGCACCAGATCATGGGTGTGCCAGCCAAATTTGTCTTTTCCTGCGCCTGTCTCCTGGTCTGGGTGTGGGGGTCCAAGAAACGAGCAGAGCAGAGAGAAGAGGAAAGAAAATCTTTATACTGAGGTTTTGACTATTACCCAGTACTGAAAAGAGACCACGTTGTGACTCTATACAATCAGAACCAGTTCTATTATCTGAGAGCAACTGGACCAGCCAGAGAGTTCACCAAAGGACAAGGGGAAGAACCAATATCGAGGGCTTGCATAGAATTGCTTTCTAACTAGAACCTCATCATGTTCTGCTTGTTTAAATGCACAGGGTTGCGGATCTCATCAAATTCTGCGTATTGTGCCTGAGAGAGACCTCTTGCCAGATGTTTAGATGAGCACCAAGTTGCCTTTTTCATGACCCAGCAACACAGCCGGAGCAGAGTGAGAGGGTCTCTGACAACGTCCGCCAGTTTGGTGTAGCGCAGCTCCAGGCGCCAGGCCTGCTGAGAAATGCCCCTGCTGCCTCAGGACACCCTCCCTGGCCCCTACCACTGCCTTAGCTGGACTGACACACCTCCCTGCCCGCCTGCCCACCACAGGGGAATCCCCACTGACTTTCTTTTTTTTTAATTTTTATGTTATCTACTCATTTAAAAGCCTACAGTATTCCTAAGTGGAATCCCATCCAAGGATTAACCAGACTTGACCCTACTTAGCTTCTGAGATCAGCCAAGATCGGCACGTTCAGGGTGGCATGGCTGTAGACTGACTTGAGCCCTTTCTGTATGGACAAATGTCTGCCACACTCTGTCCATGAGCCTGCCCTTTCCTCCAGCCCCAATCTCTTCTGCACTGAGCTACAGCTCTTTAGCAAGCTGTGATGAGGGCAATGGATCCCCATCCTGACCATACAACGGAATCACATAAAGAGCATTTCAAACACCAGTGCCTGGGCCTCACGCTAGACCAATTGCAACCAAACAACCAGGGTGCACAGCTCAGACATCTGGGCTTTTCATTATTCTCCAGGCAATTCTAATGTGCAGGGCAACTCACAGGCTATTTCATCGTTTTGCTCAATTCAGTCTCATCTTGCAAAAATGTCTCATAGCCCTTGGCATGTGGGTGACAATGTTTCCTATTTTTCAGGGCTGACACAGGTTTTTTTTTTTCATATTATTATATTGAGATCAATTCAGATTTGTCTGTAATACAAGGAAGACTCTCCTAACTGTCAGTGTTAGGAAATAACTGTGTAACCTAAGGGAAATATAAAATCTTCTTCTGCAGAGCTTATAAAAACAAGCCAGAGCCGCCTCATATTCTGCAGCTGTTTAGGTGGGCCGTTGCTAGGCTCAGGTCCTTTCTCAGGCTGTAGATTTGTACTGGGATCCTAATCAACCATAGAAGTAGGGGTTCCTCCATCAATAGAAATTCTCTATGGGCAGTCTTTTCCTAGTGAAAGGGCAGAAGTGAAGGTTCGTCCCTCTGTACAATGAGTAAACAAATTCAGACACATTTATGGTCCAAAGTCCTCATCTCTCCATAATCGCAATATTTTATTGACGTTTGAATTTGAAAAACACATTGTTTACTCTAAAGCTAAATTCAAGACTGCCAGAAAATGTATAACTTCTCCCAGAGGAATAAAATTGATCTTGATGTCTATTCCATGCAAATTTAAATATTAAAATGCAACGATCACAAAATGCATTGAATTACATTTAGCCTCTAACTTGTCTCTGTCCATTACCTTGAGCATCAGCAATTATTGTCACTTTGTGCCTTAATAAGCTTTCACATTTGTCCATTCTTTAGGCAACTGAGCATGAATTTCCTCAAAGATTTTATTCACCTTCATTTACCTTCAGAGCTTGGAATGGAAATTGCACCATCTCGGATATCTGGCTTTCTCATGCAGACCTTTTCTACCTCAAGTACAGCAAGCAGATTGCTTTGTTCCCTTGCCATCCTGAGCACTATCCAGGTGCTGAACACAAGAGGCCGTGAATAAATGATGAAACCAAGTTTTAGCTTAGAGCTTGCTGTGTTCCATTTGCATAGCTATAATGTCAGATTCATTATTCATGAGCATATGCTACAATGGCCCTCCCCTTATAGCTCAATCCTCCACTGCCTCTGACTCTCAGATGTGCAAGATGAACCATCTCTCCTGCAGCTTGGAGCAATTTCTCCTTTCCAAGTGCGCAGTGGAATGATGGCCCTATTTTTTATGCAAGTTTGGATCCTTGGATGCTTAACATTTACAACCGAACATAAAATAAAACTGAAGATTTTGATACTGAAAGTCATAAGCATATTGGGTCAACAGAAAACTAAAGAGCAGGGTCACCCTTTAGAATTCTGGTGGAGATAAGGGTTGGTCTGCCCATAAAGAGGAGTAAATTATGATGGTGTATTATAGGAGGCATACAGGAAGCCTTTCCTAATCAAATATCTCTCCCCTAGACAGTCTCTCATGCCTGGGATTCCACTTTTAAAAGTCGTCAGGAAATATCATAGCTTAGAAGGAAGAGATCCTTGGGAAGAATGGCATTGTGGATTCTGTGGTTTACTTTAGCAGGTCATTATCCCCACTGTTAATAAGACCAGTCCACTCTTATGACACATTTCCTATGTGCCAGGCACTGTTCTGTGTCTTCCACATATTAAGTCATGTGATCCTTAAGAAGCCCTAGGATATAGATATCATCATCATCCTCATCTCCATTTTTCAGGTGAAGAAAGTGAAACATAGAAAGGCTGGGGAACTTGCCCAAGGTCACATGCAAGAGTCAAGATTCGAGCCCACATAGACCGATCATAGAACCTAAACGTATGCACTGTACTATATGGACTTCAGAGGGTGACACACATGTAAAGGGTATCTTTCTCTGTGTCTGGAGATAACAGAGAGAGTGGAAAATATTCTGAAAACAAAAAATGTTAAGAGCATGCTGGATGGGGCAGGGGAAAAAGCATTAAGTTTACTGTTGTATATGATCTCTCTTCCAACTCTATTATCTTCCTCCTCATCTCCTCTCTCCCCTTAACTTCTATTCTCACCACTCTGGCCTCCCTGGAGCAACTTGAATGCCATGAATGTTTCCATTACAAAGTCTTCACTCTCACTGTTCTCTCTTCCTGAAATGCTCAGAGAATCACATGGCTTTAACTCTTTCCCTCTTTTAATTCTTTCAATTGTCACCTCATCAGAGAAGTCTTATCTGATGACAAAATACAAAACAATGCCAACCATCTATCACTCCAATCCATCATCCTCTGTCCCCTTTCCTTCCTGCTTCATCTTCCTTCACAGTACCTATCACCATCTAACATATTAAATATTTCCTTGTTTGTTTGCATATTAACTGCCCCCTACTACCTGTCACTGCCATGTGAACTGCGGGAGAGAAAGAACATTTTGTTTATTTGGTTCACTGGTGTAGTTCCTCCACCTAGAACTGTGCTTTCCACATTAGAAGCTCAATACAGAGTTGCTAAATGAATGGATGAATAACTCTGAACTACTTACTTTACAATTTTTTGAAAGACAACCTCCAACTGAAAGGTAAACCTTGAGATACATTATAGGTCTACCACATTATATTTGGTTATATTATGTCTAGGGCTATAATTTATCATGGCTCATTGATGAATAAAATCACTGATCTTAGCATTGATAAGATTAGACCAGAAAAAATTTTAGATGGAAACCAATATAAATATGGTCACTGCACAAGTAAGATAATTTTTGGCAGAGTTGCCGATATATTCTTCCTAGTACAGTGTTTAGAAGCACTAGGCATGCAATCTTCAGGCGATAAAAATAAAAAGATAGATTGAGCATTGCAAAAATTATCAAAGTCTGCCAGTTAGACATGAGTTCAAGTCTTACCTCTACTGCTCACTGTTATATGCCTTTTGGCAAATGAATTAACCCCACTGGGCTTCATTTTTCTCATCTGTAAAATGGGAATGGGTATGGTAACATTGACCTTTGCAGACCAATTGGGAAGATCAAGTCAGACAATACAGGTTAAAGTATGTAGCAAGTAATCAGTTTCCTATTTTGCCTGAGTCTTAAGCAAAGGTGGCATAATCTGGTGCAAGGTTGAAAGCGTAATCAACAAGACCCTTTATTTAAAAAAGAAAAACAAAAACATAAAATCCACAAGATCTCTGACCAAATGTAATGATCCTTTTCTTTATTTCTGACAGCTCCCATAGTTCCACTTTATTAATTTATTCAAGAAATCATTAACAAAAATTAATTTATTTACTGGACTCTCACCAAGCACCAGGTAGCACCACTTAGTAATGGTGTCTTTTTAGCTCTCTTTTATGATTAATACTTCACTTGTAGAGGATATCTTTACTGTTCTTTCTGGGAACATGAATGAGAAAGCATTGTCAGTACTTAAGATGTTCAGGGTTGAATAAGGAGAATGGAGATACTCTATGTTACTCCTGACATAAACAACTAAAAATACCTCGAGAAATACTGGGTGTTTCAGTATTAGAATAAATCTATGAATAGCAAAGAGTGGATGATGCAGCTGCAGCTTAGAGCAGAAATGAAATGATTAGTTTGGGCCCAGAGTCATTTGCTCTTTTAGTTTATATTTAATCACTGTCTACTTCTCTCATGGGAACATTAACTTCCACATGTATGTGCTCGAGCCTAACAAGAAACATCGCATGTAGTAAAGTCTTATTTTATAATTAATTCACTCTCTCCAGCTCAGGGGATGATCCATATCTTTCTCTTTCTGCTGGGGAACAGGCCATCTCAGGACTGTTGTCTGACAGCCCTTCATTGGCAGAATGGCGTAAACAAAGGACTCTTGTTCATTTCAAGGGTGGGAGCTGCTCTTGCCAACTCCAGGAAGGGATCACTGAAAATCACAGCAGAGGTAATCAGGGACATGACACTGCATTACACAACCCTTAATCACCTTCTGCATACTGTGGGTAGTGTGTCACTTAGGATAGGCAAGTCCAGGCTACATCTTACCTCTCTCTGACCAACTCTAAGTTTGGGAGACATTGAGGGTTGTCTATGAAGTCAAATCCTTATCCCAGGGCTTATAACTAAGTGTGACAGAGGAGGAAATAGAGCTCAATCTTTTAAATTCTTGTCAATTTCTCTTTTTTCACAAGATCCTTCACTCTTTCACTCACATTCTTTGGTCCACATGTGGAGCTTTTGTGATTTCTCTTCTGTCAAAGATAGCCCATAATTTTATAGGCCAGGTTTCTTTAAGTGATCTCTCTTTGAGGTGGTATATTTGTGAATAACACATAGCAAAATTGTTCCTAAGAAAATCTCTGAAGTAGGTAAGAATTATTCATTCTCACAACTATTATGGTTCCCACTTGTATGATGGGAAAAGTGAAACACGGTCTTCAGGAGCTGGTGAAATGTTGGGTTTTTTGTTTTTTGTTTTTTTTTAATAAACTAAGTGCAGAGTCAACAGATTACTGCAAAAGAGTGATCCTTTAGTTTTAGCCAAAAAGCAATATTAATTATTACTTGCGAACATATTTCTTTAATGAAAATTTTGGAACTCATGTTGTTATCGGAAGAGAATGTGAATTAGGGAGTCAGTTGCTTTGATGTAAATAAATGCCTGATGTTTCACAACATCTTTTGAAAAACAACAGAAGGAAATAAAAGAAATAAGAATAACCCATCATTTCCAGTGTATTTTAACTTTATCAAATGAGCAATTTTTTGGCTCTTTTCAGAAAATGTAAACACCACATTTTCATTCCCATCAAGTTTATAACCTTTTTACTGTCCAAAAGAATGTGAACTCTCTCAGAAAGATGACTGTGATTTACAATTACAAAAAAAATTTTTTCTTCTTTAGAGGAAATTAGTCTGAATTATCGATACATCTAAATATGAAATGGTTCTAACTATTATATTATTTCAAATTTATTACTGACAAATTGGAATTACCAACCATATCTTTCTTCATGGTTGGTTTAATGGATGAATGAGTCATTTATAATCAGCAGCACTCTTGGGCATTAAAAACAATTTTGTTTAAGTTTTTTTTAAATTTATTTTCATAGTAAACAGATCCCCTGACTACTACCCCTACTAATGTGAAGAGAAAACATGTTGACAGTTTATATTTCCTTAGCAGTCCTTTCTTTCCAGCACCTATAGACTTATCTCTGAATCTTATTCTAAAGCTTAAGTCAATAAGATTGAGCAGTATGTGAATTTAATTATAAATGTTTCAGTTCTCAGAAAATAAAATTCCTAAGAAATCACCAATAGTCTTAGCACCTATAGACCTATAGTACTGTTACCATTTGGGGAGATTTGAACTTCAGTGTCACCCCAGCGGCCGGGGGGATAACGGTGCAGAAGTGTGGTTAGTATTTTCCCTCAGTTCTTCCTCACGGACACAGTGAAGAATCACAGGTCAATGAGATTGAAAAAAATTTATTAAAAGTATATTTTAGAAAGACAAAGCACACTCCAAGGAGGAACATGGTTTTAGCAGAGAGCTGTAATAACTTAGAAGTTGGAATACCTGAATTATATTTGGGCCGTGATGGGTGGTTCCAAAGGCATTCTTAGGTGATTGGCAAGTGAGGTCATTTTGATTGACACTTGGCTACTTTATAACTCTTTGCCTAGTGCACATGTGCTTACCCAGAATTTAGTCTGTTATAATTAGATTCACGAACTTCCAGGCATAAACATAGCATTATAATGACAGTATAATGAGGCTTAGATTGTGGGCAAATTAGGGTAGTACCTTCCAAGCAGGCGGCTGTGGCCGGATTAAACCAGCTAAGATTCTGGCCATCCTATCTCTGGGGATGCAGGAGGGATTCTCTAACTACCAATGGGTGTTCTTTGGGTGTTCTCTAGGCTGGGCATCTATTCTTTTGTTACTCTGTAGCTCTTGTCTGACTAGCTACCCAACACCATGACTAGAATTTTGGTCCTGCTTTATACCCTTTAGTTTCTTTCTGCTGGTTCTAAAGCAAGTCTCCAAACCTGTTTATTTAACATCAGACAGTTTTCTGATTTCCAACCTGGCTGTTCGCTATATTGTAAGATGCTTGGCAGTATCCTGGCCTCTAACTAGACCCCAGTAGCACCCTTTCAGTTTTGATAACCAAATGTCTCTAGATGTTGTCCAATGTCCACTGATAGGCAAAATCACCCCCAGTTGAAAACCATTGGTCTACTGTTCAGCCTGGGCAACGGAGAAATTTCCAGACTCTCCAGGAAGATTCTAATGAGCAATTAAGGTTGAGCACTGCTGATCTAGAGAGTGATACTTTTTAAATGTAAATATGCTTATGAATCACCTGGGGATTTGTTAAAACGCAGATTCTGAATTAATGGGTCTGGGGTGGGCCCAAGATCTAACATGCTCCCAGGTGGAGGTTCTCAGTCCACTCATTGCATAGCAAAGAAGTGGTCTTTACAATTTGCCTTAGGGCTGTTCTTATACTTTGTACCTTTACCTGGTTACCCCCAAGTAGCTTACCCCATGCCCCCAGAGAAAAATGGTTATTGGTGATTGTTGAAGCTGGGTACCTACAGTCTCCACAGTAAGCAAAGGTGCCTGAATACACGGTCACAGAGAAATTACTTCAAGTGAATTATTCACTTCTTAGGGAATACTGGCCACGGACCACATACTGCATTTCACCAGGGTAGAAGGTGCCAGCAGATTAGAAGAAAACTTCCCTACAGTTTGCAGCTTGCTGTTGCCAAGGAAGAAAGCCAAACAATGCCTTGAGCTGCCAGCCTTATTCAATAATACACTTTACATTGCCAGTCTGCAGAAGGCTGTATGTGCGACAGAGATTTCCCTCTGCTGCCCGAGCTCACCTGCAGCATTCCTTCGGCACTTGAAAGTCCACAGCTTTAACATATGTCACAGGGGTTAAACAAACGAGTCAAGAGAGCAGATTTTTAGTTTGAAGAGAGATTTCAGGAAGTCAATTCTAGTCCCTACAGGACAGAGGTCAAACTACAATCCAGTTAAGACAGACTAGCCTTCTGGAATTTACACAAAACTGTGGAAATATTACGTTGTCCTATGTTCACAATACAGGAGAAGAGGGTTTGTGCAACTCTGTTCTGCTTTGGCTTTTGTCCAAGAAAAATGCTCTCATTTCATTTCGGTGGTACTTATCTGCACTAAAATCATTTCAGAAGTATATCCTCTCTCACCTGTAAATTTTAGCCAGGAACTTGACAAATGCTAGTGGCTAAGGAATCTTCTGAGCATATTATTTAAATCCTACTGGCTCCAAAGAAGAAAATGGCATCTTATTGTTTGGAGATCTATAGTGAAGCATAAAACTATCTATGGATTCTCAGTTTGGCTCAATGCGCGATATGTAATAAGACTGTACTTGTCACCTGAAAAGGGGGTGGGGGGATGTGTATAATCTTGACTACTGACTGTCCAGAGAAACCATTCTAATTAATTTTAGAGAGTGCTTTAAGTATAGATACTGTAAAGATTTCTCATCTTTTGTTTTTTATGTCCCTAAGGGACAATTCTAAACCAATTTAAGTACATGGACACTGCTTCATTCCAAATAGAATTTACCTATCTTTTTCTGGAAACCTTATATCCAGTCAGACTCCTTAAGTGGCTCCCAGCTGCCTTTTCTCTTGACTATATCCTAGCTCTTCTCAGATCAGCCTCCAGGAACATTCAGCAATGTCTGGAGACATTATTGGTTGTCACAGCTGGGGATTTGCTACTAATATGTCATGGATAGGAGCCGGTGATGCTTCTAGATGCTCTGTAATACACAAGACAATCCCCCACAACAAAGGATTATCCAACCTAAAATGTCAGTTGTGCTATTGTTGAGAAACCCTGTCTTAGATTTTTAGAAGTTCAAAGAAGATCCTCAGCTAAAGATTGCTGGAGACTCCAGACCTCATCTTACCCCCCAAAATTCTGCTCTAGGATAGAAGACAGAAAAGGGGAAAGAGAAAGAAAAAGAACTCCTACAAGTGACTCTTACTTCTCCGTGAGGACAGAGTGCTTCTCATTTCTTGTTTCTCTGTTACCCCAGAGGGGAACAGTGACTGAGACATAGTAGGTACTTAATAAATATTGTTTAAGGAATAAATCAATCACACCCTTCAGTTCAAGGATTTCTTCATATAAGAAGGCTATAAAGCAAGCTTTCCTGTGGTCAGCAACCTTTTTTCGGGCTGTGGTACAGCACAGTGCTTCTCAGACTTGAATGTGCATATAAATTACCTGGGGCTCTTGTTAAATGCAGATTATGATTCACTAACTCCGAGATGAAGCCTGAGAATCTGCATTTCCCACAGGCTTCCAGGCAAAGTTGACACGTTTCCGGTCACACTGACCAGCAAGAGCAGGCTACCTCTAGACTTGGAGCTGGGATGTTTTCCATTTTCTCAGCCTTCACGTCCTATTGTAGAAAACAGGGAGGGAACCAAAATTTCTGCTATGCCTACATGAAAAAAATTATTGTGATGACTAAATTAAAAAAATTATGTCCTGACATGATCTAGAAATTTCACGAGGGACTTCAAACATCACATAAACTAAACTCTTCCATTTTTAAATGAGGCGACAGAGGCCCAAGGACCTTAACTTGCCCAAGGTCACACTGGTGATTGATTGGCTGTAGAGTCTGAACCAGATCTCACCCTGATTCCAGATCTGGCCATCTCCCTCCCTCTGTGTGCTGGCTGCACACACTGCCTGGTGCCCAGCACTGTAATTCTGGCTGTCGTTTACTTGTCTCTGCTTTTTTCTTGATAGTGTTACATAATGCCTTGGCCAAAAATGAACCCCGACTGCTCCTCCTGCAAGTCCACCTGCCACTCCATCCATATCCGATTGCCACATCCAGTGAGATTGGTAGGCTGAAATCAATCATAACATTCTGCTGCTCTATTTTCTGCATCACGATGTCCCGATAGTGGGTTTCACTCCCCTGATGTATGAGAGAAACACAAACCAAATTAACCACAGGCAAAAAGAACGGTTAGCCTGGTGCCAAACAACAGAGCAGACACGAGCTGGGATTAAAACCCCACATTTAGATTCCCTGTGCTTGCTCCAAACCTCTTCAGAGAGAACACAGCCCTTCACTGTTTACATCAAACCCTCATTAGTCCTACAGCCTGTTGTCTTAATACGAAAAACCTGCTGCTCATCAATAGTAATTTAGGTGAAGGGAAGTTATATTTAAAGAGAAACATTCTATCATTTATAGGTTCGCTTTAAGAATCCTACTCTCCAATTGTCTCAAAATAATCTTGGGTCTGTTTTTCTTCTCCTGCAAAGTAGATAATACCGTTTTGAGAACTCAAGTCATATTCCTGTCCTGAGTCTTGTGCCTCCCAGTTGAAGCATTCCTCTGAGTCTCGTGGGTTTTAAGTGCCATCTTGTGGTCAATCTTCAAATGTTAAAAACATTGCAATAAAGTAACGAGCAGAGCTGAGTCTCTAGGTGATGGGGTAATTAATCTCTGTACCTGAGAATCACCAGATCTGCCACATATGAATTGTCAATATTTGAAATTTTTAAATATGTTTAAATAATCTGCATATAGGTTTAAGCATCCTTTTTAAAAAACTCTCTTGTAACTCCTCGATCAAAAAGCATTTGCAAGATTCTTGTAATTAGTTTTTCTAATTAGTTGTCTAATATTGGTTGTCTAATATAATAGACAACTGGAACATTCTATATATAAAAAAATTTAATTTGAAAGACAAAGTTTTAAACCATAAACGTAGCTTAGCCTTCGTACTACCTTTCATCAGTGTTTTCTATTTGTTTCGACAACTCTACCCACTTCTTCCACTACAGAGAGCAACTCAGGATTTTATTCTACAGAGAGATTAAAAAGTCTTTCCTTGCTTCTTCTTCCTTGGAAAGGAGAGAGACGAGAAAGATGGCACTTCCCTTCTCTTCCTCCACCCACGTCAGCCCACAGTATCTACTCCTTCCTAGGTCTGAAATCTGGCCCACCACTTGCACTCAGGGAATCTGACTGAATGCTTTAGGATTTGGACTCCTCTGTAATTTTCAGTGTAATGACAGACAAACCAGGGTGGGCAGAAGTTAAGAAATGTGTCTACAGACTGATCACCAGATCATAACAGAGTTGGAGATACTATTTAGATTTCCAGCTCCTGGTCTGATGATTCTTCTAAAGCAAAAGGAATTAGCAGAAATGCACTTATAAAAGTATGTCCCAGGTACTCGGGGAAAATACGTACAAATGAAGGACAGCTAGAGAGATATGAAAAACAAATGGAGAGTGTAAAAGGAATTTTCATTAAAAATGATCAGATATCCTTAAACAGCAACTACTATTAAATGCTGGCTTACTATCATACTTCATTTGGTTTTTAATAACATTTGGTTTTTCTGAATAAAAATGTTAAATATAGAAAAATACAGAAAATAGCATAAAGTGAAAGTCATAGTTATCCCTCATACATCCAATAGAAATAGGCCTATTAAAATCCTTTGATGTTGTTCCCTCTATGTGTCTAGGTATGAATATTGGAATCAAATGTATACGAGCTTTTGTCATTTTTTTTAACATGATAATATATAAACATTTTCCCATGTCATTAAATATATCCAACACATAAAAATATTCCATCAGCAAAGGCACGGTGTTAAATTTAACCAATAAGTACTGGTAAACATTAGATTGTTCCTGAACTCTAGCTCTTATATCTAAATAATTCTAAGATGAAATTTCCTACATACAAATAAGAAAATAAATATTTATTGCAAATTGATTTCTAGAACTTGAATGCTGGGTCAAAGGATGTGAATGTATTTAAGTTTTGTGATACACAACAACAACTGATCACTAGAAATGTAACCATCGATGAACCCTTCACCTGGGCTTTGTAAGAGAATAAGGATGACACTTTCTCTGAGGAGTGAGGCCACTGCATACCACCCTCCCCTCGTCAGAGTGTCTCCATGAACATCTAGTAGGCCCAGTTAAAACACTCAGTCTTTTAATTTCACAGTGCACGCCTGTGGGTCTTCTGGTCTTAAAATTGTAAATACCTCCAGAATTAGCTCAGGGTCTCTCACAGGCTTCTCTGGTCTCTCGGAAATAAGAGAAGTTGTAGTTGTTCTGTCTTCTACTTTCTGTATAAATTTGTATAAAATTCTCTTCAAACTTTGCAGTAACTTTTTTTTCACATAGTGCTACTATATGTGCATGAAAGTCTGATAATTCCTCAATATTAAAATTATATTCTTTCTCTCTCTTTCACATTGGTACAAAAAGGGTCTTTTGTTTGTGAGACTGTTCTATTCCCCTAACAACCTCATTAGAATACCTGTGTCCCACAAACCAGCGTTTCTGTGGACATGGCTGCCTGGTAACTATTGTAAAGGTAAAACTTACAATGTAACTTGGAGACATTCCATCTGAATTCACTTAATAGACTATTTTACAACTGATAAATTTTAAGAATGACACTCAGGTTTCCCTGACTTCTTATACATTATTATTTTCTGGGTAAAGGTGGTATTTATTTATTTTTCTTAAAAAAAAACAAAATATTTTAAAATATGTACCAAAACCATTACTCAAATTTATAAATTATTCCAAATTTAAAGAAAAAAATTCTTTTTGTTGCAGTTTGCTTTTTCATCCCTATTTACGTTCCTTCAAGAAGCAAGAAAAGTTCATTGGTTTGCCTATCATTAAACTAAAGCAGGAGTTAAGGAGTTTTGGTGAAAATTCCCAATTTTTCTCCTCTCCAAAACCATCAGAGGAGGTTTTCGGCTCTGAACTCAAACATAATAACAGGATTGGTTGAAAATTGACTAAATCCACATTAATTAGGTATAATGCTCTGAAATGGCCAATATTTAACCATTTTTATTTAGAAAAAATAAAAAGGTGGCAATTTCATATGGCATGAGCTAATAAGACAATTTATAATCACAAAATCATAAGTAATAATCACTAGAGGTAAACATCCAGACGTGTCCCTACAATGGGTTCTGGTGTTGCTGTCAGTCCCTCATTGGAGATATGCTGCTGACCACTGAGCCAGGAGTGTTGTCTACAGAACTGTGGCCCCAGGACCCTTTTCCTGCCAACATTTTCTCATACGGTTCTGCATAGATTCCAATTTAAGGCCCATGCTGCTCTGGGCTATTCTACACATGCTGGCCATTTTCTAATATAATGAGTGGTTAAGTGGGGAAGACAGGTAAGGACCCTACCATTTATATAGAAAATGAAAATCACTGGGCTGCACACATCTTCAGGCAGATCAAGAGGGTAGCTACACTGACTGACTCATCTATGATCCACCTGCCATACTCACTGACTGTGTCTATTAACAAATGACTAGGTTGAGACCCAAAACAATTATAAGAGTTGGGAGCAGTCCCTCTCAAGTGAGAACTTCAACTTTTCCTCTTCATTGCATAGAATAGTGGAGGAAAATCCCCCTCCCCAAGCTACCAAGGAAAGCATCACTCACTGAGTTGCAAAGGCCTGCAGGAAGGGGAGACACAGCTCATTATAAAGTTAGCTTTTGAAGCAGACTTGCTGATAAGACCTCCTATGCCTATTTGAGCTAGAGGGGTAAGAATCAATGAGAACTGACAGGGCAAAATGGGAGCAACAGGAAGAAAGTCTACAGTCCCACTCCTTGTCATGCCAAAGGTATGTCATTTCCATTGCATCAGGTGGGCAGGTATGCAAAGTAGCTGGGCCAGAGCTGCCTTCTTATTATTCAAGTAGATTCTAGAAACTGTGGGGATAGCTGGGAGGCAGGAAGAGGGAAGTGGGGTTGAAAAGCAGAAGCCAGAATCACAACTCCTATGGAGGCAACTGTGCACTTTGGAGGCCTTCTTGCAAGACCTCAGAAAAATTCATACATAAGTCCCAGGAAAAAAAAAAAAAGCACATCTATGCTTACACAGAGAGATCACCCATCCATTATTGTTGGCTGGGGAAGATTTCAGTGCATAAGAAAGGATTACAGTGTCAAGCCAGTAGGTACAAAGGCCTCTGACCTTCTACCCTGTTTCTTCCCCACCACCCCAACCCAGAGTAGCCAAGAGAAGTGTAGAAGCTGACCATACCACCATACCACCTTCCCACTACAATCCATCCAGCCATAGGACAGGCATCTGTGGGAATTAGGTCAGAGGTGATATTAGAGTTGGACTCAATTGAGTTTTAACATCTACAATGCTCAAGAGGTAGTTAAGAGGCAAGAAAAAGAGATGTAACAGAGCATGATTAAAAGCAATGGATAGAGATAAAGTATTTTCATATTTCTATATCACCACCAAGTTCAGACTGTTCAATAAGCCAGTTACACTAGCATCTGAACTGATGAACTCATTGAAATTTCTAGGTCTCTGTGGTTTCATTTACTAAAAGCTTAGTCTTTACAGTATAACTGAGTTCAAAGACAAGAAATCACCAGTATCAATTAGGAGTGGTCAAGATAAACTTTCATTTGGAGAAAAACTACATCAAATTAAACTAAATAGAATATGTAATTTTGTTTCGGCTCATGCATGTCACATACAATGGCCGAGGAGCAGATAATCAAGTCCAAATAACATTATTAACAGAAAAAAAAAGAGATGAATTTAGTTTATTTAATTAATGGAGTATAGAGAGAAAAATAAAGCTAGTTGCATCTTGTGTTCAAAAAAGTATAGTTAGTTAAATAATTTTTCAGTTTTTAGTTCTCTCAAAAATTCTGATTCATGAATTACAGATCACAATAATACATTTATTCTAACACGGCTGACTTTCAGAATTCGATTTTGTGAAGTCGAGGAAATTGAAGCCTGATATAAAGAGACTACTTCACACAATGCTTTTCCAAGGTTATAAAAGATGTTAACTACTTTACCAATCTTCACCATAGCCCAGCCCCACCACAAGGTAAAATCAAATGTGCATTATTTACTCATTATTAGAGATATGTCTTTTGTTAAAATCATTAAACCCAAATATTATTTTCTCCAGGTCATTAGTTCGGAAATTTCCTTATAAATGTTAATAATATACTTAGCTTCCTGTAAGACCTAAACTGCATTAGTTATTTTACTCTCTTTACCTTGGGCATTTAGGATCTTGAGTTTAATATCTCTGAAATTTACGAAGCTTGTCTAAAGAGATGTCCACGGTGGTTTAACTTATATGATAAATAGCAACTAGATTTTGGTTGATTTCTCATCTGTCCAGAATTCTCGAACTTCAAATTGTCACATTCCTCCCAATTCCTTCTTAAGAAAGATCTCTGTTCTTCAGACACTTGAGACAAGTATGTTTCTTCAAAGCAATTCTAAAGTTCAAATATAGCACATTTTTACCATCTGCTTCTACAAAACTTCAATGAATGTTTCAAACAACAAGTTTTCTATGTCCTATAGCTAGAAGCAACATCTGCATGTCCTTCCCGTAAGAAACGGGGAAGACTTCTATTTATTCGGCAATATATAAGCAATGGCAGTTGAGAGGCATGGAATTGACAAACTATACTGTTTATTGCATAAAAATTTATAATTCTCTTTTCATTGCTTCAAGGTTATCATTGCATTTCATAATTTGTCAAAACTTTGTTTCACGTTCAAGGATCAGAAAACACTTATATCACTAACCTTTGAGTACAACTAACTCTCCATGCTGTTACTGAACAGCACAAACCCAGCATTTTGGGCTCTTGACAGCATTCTGCCTAGAAATGGCATAGACCATGCACTAATTTTGCCTTTCACTATGCAAGCCTCAAATTAATAAGATAGGTTTTTGGGTTTTTTATGAATGAGCTCTAATTATAGTCTTTCATTAATCTAATTTAAATTGGTTGCTCCTATAGTAAATACAAAATAGCTGGATTTTACTCTCCATGAAAAAGTGAGATCCAATCTCTCTTCCAGGTAAGCCAGAGCCAAAGTTGTAAGATCCGACTGACGTGAATGTATTTCAATGGTCAGAGATTGCAGGGTGAGAAACGTGGGGCTATATTCAGGCAAATTTAAAAGCCAAGCAAGGAGTCTACCTGAGGGATGAAAGCAAAAAGGCTGAGCAGAGAACCAGGATCCAGCAATAAGGCAATGGGGACATGGAACAAGAACAAGAATGTACTCGGGATAAATCCCCAGATACTGAATAGCATCTATGGACTCTTTTTATACAGCACCCATGGCCTTAATAGGAAATTTAGAGGCCTCACCAAAATATATTGACATTGTTTTTTAAAGATGAGGCTTAAAATTTTAAGGTAAGTCGGCTAGATTTTCTGGAGGTGGCACAAACCCTAAAATCTTTAGAGTTAACTTTTCTCTTTTGGGGAGTTTCTCTCCTATTATTGATTGAATCATGTCTCTCAAAAATTCATGTTAAAGCCTTAATGCCCAGTGTGACTGTGTTTGGAAATAGGGCCTTTAAAAAGTAAGGTTAAGTAAGGTCATAAAGTTGAGGCCCTAATTCAATATGAATGATCCTTCTAAGAAAAGGAAGGGACACCAGGGCTGTGTACACACAGAGAAAATGCCATGTGAGGACACGGTGAGAAGGCAGTCATCTGCAAGCCAAGAGAGAGGCCTCAGGAGACACCAACATATCAGCACTTGGATCTGGGACTCTCATCCTCCAAAACTGTGAGAAAATAAATTTTTGTTGTTTAAGCCTCACAGTCTGTGATACAGGCACATCTTGGAGATATTGCAGGTTAGTTTCCAGACAACATAATACTCACAATAAAGTGAGCATCACATTAAAGCAAATCTTAATCTTTTTTGCTGTAGAGGGTTTTGCTTCCAAGTTTTAAATATGCAACACCTATAAAGTGCAATAAAGCAAAGTGCAATAAAACAAGTTATGACTCCATTTTATTATGGTAGCCCTAAAAAAACTAAGATATCTGAACCTACCATATAGATATTAAACCAATTTTCATATATCCTAAGAGAATACACTTAAAAATATGTGAGTACTTTCATTTACCATTCTGACATCTAATTTAACAAATATTAGCTCATTTTCAAGAAAGTAGCATTTCTCTAAGTTCTTTTATAAGCAATAAAGAACCATACAAGCAAAGAGTATCATTATTATTTTTAGTTGCTCCTGCATTCTTTGTAACCACTTCTCCTGTTACAAGGTTTAGTCGCTCTAACTGCTAACATCATTTTTAGTGGCATGCAAACTGATAAGTAGATCATCTTCACCTCCAAGCTTACACTTAACTCCTCAAGCTTCCACTCTTAGGCTGCATATGTGATACCTTTTCTTTTTGTACCTTTTTAAAGTTCACTATCACTGTCACTTTTTCTTCTATTCTCTTACTTATGAATTTATTCTACTGTTATTTATTAAGTACCTATTAATGTTTCAGGTGCTGTATTAGACACTGGGTATAGATAGTTTCCTACTCGCATAAATATATACCTAGTGGAGGATACAGAAGAGGGAAACTAACATAAATTCATAAGCATAACTTGTCATATGCACTATGAAAAAAATGCATAAATTGCAGTGATAAAGAATAATGAGGGGTGGGGTATGTTAGGCAAAAAGGTTTCTAGTGCTTGATATGACCGATGCCATTTAAGAAGCAGGTTATTCTCAGTGACTACTAGGGAGAGGTGGGCCCATATCATCTGAAAGGAATGTTCTTACAAATAAGTAGGTCCATTAAGTTGTTTACTGCTTTGGAATATATGGCTCTTAACAAGCATGTGCCACTGGTCTCTAAGCCACCTGTGTTCCCGGAGGCCGTATGTACATGTCAAGCCCCCTCCCCTTTCAGGTACAGAGATCTACCATCTTGCTCTTGCCCAAGACTCTGCTTCTGTCCTTAAGTTCCCTTAATGAACTCTGTTTAATTCTGGACTTGTCAGCCTCTTTCTTTGGTTTCTGGGCCCCGTCCTTCTTTGGAGGTCAGTTCCAGAACACCCCAAGAAATTTTCCCAAATTGGAGCGTGTAGATATCCTACCATAGTGTTTAGAGAAGGCCTCTGGTCTACTTTACGGTAATGCTAGAAGTCTCTGTAACAGATAAGCTGCAAAATGTCAGTGGTTTAACACAATAGATTTTTCTTTCTTACTCACATATAATCCAGTCATTTGTTTAGTAGGCAGCCTTCCACATAGCGATTCAGTGACCCAAGTTCCTCTCTTCCCTCTGTTTCTATCATCTCCTAGAAACTCAGAGTCCTTCCTTTTGTTTCAGCCAATGGACTGAAACAGAGGAGAAAAAAAACAAGGTCACTTTTTAAATCCTGCAGCACAGAAATGGCCACATCACTTCTGCACACACACTATATTCACATGACTCCATCTAGATGCCAGGAGAACTGGGAAATGTGGTCCCTGACTCAGCCACTTCCCAGAGACAACTATACGCTACGGAAAGGGAACACAAATGTTGGTGGGGAATGTGGCCATCTCTGTCATTGCTTCTCTCTGAGGAAAGGACATTACAGAAGAAACATGAAGGATAATAAGATTCCAACCTGTGAAGAGCTGTGGGAGAGTGGGTCTAGCCAGCCTCGAGATATAAAGAGCTTTCTGTGGTTAGAGGTTGGAAAGAAGAAACTGAAGTGAAGTGGGTATGGAAGAAAAAGAATTTACTGATGTTGAAGTAGAAAGAGAACAGACCTGTGAGTGTTATAGGCCATAATGAGGAGTTTGGATGTTTTTATCATTAAAATATCAAAATGTTTTTAGTAGCATAACAGTCTGATCCAAGTTATTTTTGAAAACTATGTATCTAAAAGTGATGAGAAGGTTGGCAAGAGACAAGAGATGAGGTTGAAAGACCAAAACTAAGACTTAAAAATGAGACTCTATTATTGTCTAAGCCAAAGTCTATTGTGGATTGAGTGAATGTAGAGACTGAAAATGGAAAGGACAGGATCTGGCCTCCCCAAGAAAGAGTGGGTCATTTGCTTGACCAATGTGCACATCTTGCTCATCTGATGGGAGGCATATGGCATGTGGGTAGCTGCTGGACCTTGCATTTTGGCAATAGTCAGACATATCCTGAAGTCCTGGGACTCAGGTGGCCAGAAAGGGAGGCCCCAAATGATGCAAGAAGAGACATATAATGGATAGAAAAAAATAGCAGCATCCCCATACTCACATTTAGATAGAAATCCTCAATGGCAGTTTAGAAGATAAATACTAACAAACCAGAATGAAGAAATAGATAGTTAGCTCCTTTTATTACCATGGATATGAACACAGGCAAAAAATAATAACAATCTATGTTTCCAGAGCAGCCGTGTTTATTTGGTGTTTTTCAGGCTTAGGCAGTAGAATGTCTTTTCTTTATCTGGACTTTCAGAATATTGCTGTGGATGAGAATTTTAAATGTTAAGAGACATGCAGCCCTTATTTGATCTAAGACTGGTTTTGAAAAGTAAAACTGTTAGAGCTCCTTTCACACATTGAAATGTCTTACCACATGAGCCGTATCTGAGTACCAAAGGATCTGAGAAAAGAAGGTGAACATAATTTCAAACGTAAAGGATCAGTGAGGATGTTCACCTCTCGGGATTCAGTGTGTTGGTCTCCCAATTTACCTGGAGGATTATCTACCAGCTTAGCTGCCTCTGAGAAATTTTCTGAGGAAAGAAAACTAACCCGCCAGCCTATTTCAGAAATTTATCAAAAGGGGGTTCATTAATGCTCCAATATACTTCTGGCATATTTGAAATAACCCAAGATTCTACATGCTGTGTACATGGTGTTTTGCAGGAGCACAGAAGACTTTCTTTCTGCCTCAAAAGGCTAAGATACATACAGGTGATTTGTCAAAAGACCTGCTTACTTGATACAGGATTCGTGTAAATAGAATGAATGGGAAAAAGGACATTGGAGGGCTTTACCTAAGGCAGGCAACCCACCTGACATAGAAGCTATTCCATTCACAGCACTAGGTATAACAGCAGAAAAAGGAATCCAATGTGAAATTACGATAGTAAGGAAAGAATAATAATTATAATTTCTGGATAAAAAATGCTCACTAAAAAGTGAAGCTTGATAAGTCATTTCTTAGAAACTCTGGATAATTCTACTAGACTTCCACATTTAAATGGTATTAATGATGTGAATACTTAACTAAATACTCTGGCAGTTTTCATTAAAGCTTTTGAAGAGGATCAAAAGAAGAGGACAAATGAAGAGGATCCACACACTGGTGAGTGTGTGGATATGGGCAGATTCGGATTAAAAACAAAAACAAAAAAAAAACCAGTAGTTGTGTGTGTGTGTGTGTGTGTGTGTGTGTGTGTGTGTGTGTGTGGTGTTTACCTAGTTTATTAGCCACAAGGACTCAGTCCCTTTGCAAGAATCTTTGTTAAGCCGTTTTGGAAAAGGCTGACTTGCCAAGTACAATGAACAACTAACTGCAAAGGGTTATAAACCACAGACATGCCTCTCTGCAGGTTCCAAACTCCAAGAATAAGAAAAAGAGATTTTTAAAAAGTAAAGAAAAAGACAACCCTTTTGCCTTCATTTGCAAAGGCAGTCATATGGACTAGGAAGTTTAACCTAGGAACTAGAAAATTTAGATTGTCTTGCCAGTGGGATGACTCTGGCAGAGTTTAACCCCTTTCAAGCCACACCTTCTATTTCTACAAAATGAAGGAGTTGAAATAAATGACCTCTAAACTGACTCTTTTCCCTTCTAATTCGGAGCCTCTCAGACACAGTATGGATTGAAAGCTTCATGTTGAGTGGGCAAAGACAAGAGAAAGCACCATTTAGGAAGGTCTTTGAAGATGCCGGTAGGCTTGGAGGCTTTGTCTGTGCCCTCCTGGATGAGAGAGCTGCATTCGAAGGCTCCATGTTGCAGTGCTGATCTTCCACCTGCAGACTGAACCTTTTATACACTCAGAGCTCCAACCAGCATTAATTAATGACACCGTCTGCACACATTGGTGATGGATCAGTGGCAGTGCTTCAGAAATCCCCAGTATGGAGCCAAAAAGAAAACCACAGCTTTAATTTAAAACTTCCCTTTCAAGCAGACTAAATTTGAGTTTAGAAGGAATAAAATGTCCCATTTTATTGCCTCCCAAAGAATGCTGACAAAATGTAGTTTTAGTGAATTAACTCTCTCAAAATGATGATCTCGAAGAACAAAAGACTCTGCTATGGTCTCCCAGGGCATCTGTTCTCACTATATGGCTTGTCTCATCACATGATAATAATCTGGGATGCATGCAACAGAGGAGAATACAGAACCATTTTAAATCATCTTTTTTATTATTATTATTATTTCACTAGTAGTATTTACAGAATTGGTAGCACTCTGGCACAGAGCTTTGCAAATCTCGGTCAAGAAATCATTTCAATTGCCTTTGCAGTTTTTGATAAAAATTAATTTGATGATCAGCCAGATACCATCAGCACACGAGATGCTCAGTATATAGAATATAGTGTGAAAGGCCAAGGCAGAATGTTAATAGCATTGCAGAGTTTTCTGGGATAAGATGTACTTTTTAAATAAATAGTGAAAAATAGAGGATACATATCATGTAATAAGGTTATGCTAAAGGATATTCCTAGTTTATCTGAATATCTAGAAGGGGTTATTTTCTGTCTACTGCCTTTTAAACATCCTGAATTTCTTCCTTTGAATGCAGCAACAATCAAAACTAACATTTATTAAGTGTTTTTGTTTTGGATGCTGTTTTAAATATTTCATTTACTCATTCAACAAGTAGTTATTGAGCACAGACTGCTTGCCTGGCACAGTATGAGGTACTAGGCACAGAGTGGTAAAATCCTTCCCCGCCTCCACCCTCATGAACCATATACCCTAGAAGAAAAGGCAAATTTTAATAAACACACTCCTCCATATATAATTATAAACTATGGATAGCCTGATTAAAAACATAAATAAATTAAGATGCTCTGGGAAAGTATAACTGGAAGGGAAACAAGGGAAACCCTCTCTAAGAAAGCATCATTCGAGCCGACTTCCTTTAGCAGCTGGTGGAGGGAAGAGCAGTACATACAGACAGAAGGCATCAGCAAAGGTTTTTGGGAGTAAATACTATCTCTATCCTCATTTTAAAAAAAGGGTGAACTGATGCTTAGAGAGATTAACTACTTTTGCCTTAGGAAATGCAGCTAGTTAAGTGACAAGCTAGGAGTCAAATACAAGTGTAATACCAGCGCTCCAGTAATTAAGGAGCCTATGGAAAATAACAGAAAGTTCATTCTTAATTATTACACCGGTAAGTTCATCACATCTCATGCTTCATATCGAATGCCTGTCCAACGAAGGTATCAAAAACAAAACAAAACAAACAAACAAAAAAACTTCCCAAGTCATGTACTGCAACTTATAATGCCTGGGCAGATTATTATTGTCATTAGGGTTTGGCTGCCTCAGAAGATCCAGGCATTGGAGCACTGCCAATGACAGGAGATATGGGGTTCACTGAACCAAAAGAACCAGATCATAAATCCTGATGTCATTTTGAGAACAGTAAAAAGCAAACAACCCATAACACTATAGAGCAAGAAGATGAGCAAATATCACCTTCCCCCTGAATATTAGAATAAAGTGCATTAGACAAATAAAAGGCTGACCATCAAATACAAAGGACACAGAGAACCACTGATGGAAAACAGATGAACAAAACATATTTCATTCTCCAGACTGGAAAAACCAGGTTACACAGTGGTTATCTATGGAGCTGCCAGAGACGTCTGAACAGGCTGTGCTCTGGATCAGTATCCATTTCTACTATTTGTCTTAATTAGCACCTAAAAAGTTAATAAGTTGTTAACACATGGACCTCTCCAAATCCATAAGGTCAAATTTAGAGCTGAGAATGGAACTTGAGAATGCTGACAAAACTGGATTTGTGCCAGATGTTAAAGGGTAATTTTCAAAAATAGGTAAAATCCAGACTCATATAGATATAAAACAAACACATGTTAATGATTTTATCCAACTCATGACTTAATAAGAAAACTAGTAAGGTGGGATCTGATTCAAATAAGAAGCCAAAGAAGAAACATATCTAAAGATCAGGAAAATTAAAATGAATGTGCAAATGGAGGCAAAACTGGACTCTTCCAAAGTAGAGGGGAGGTGACAATTGAACCTCTTTTGGACAAGACAGAATCACACATCTATATACAGGAATTATTTTGCATTGTTGTAAGTTATCTACAACTTATAGTGTGGCAAAATATCACAAAGATGGTGGAAGTCTGGGATTAGACAGCCCAAAAGATGGACTCTAATAAGTGCCTGGCTTTCTGTTGAGATACAAGTTTTCCCCGAGATGAAATAACCACCATGTCACAATTGGTCATTTCAGCCAGATCACCACATGATGTCAAGATAAAGAAAATTTTAAAATAAGAGGCTTCATTCTCCCTGTTGAAGATAGGGAAAGAGTTTCCTCACCTCCCTTTTTCCTTAGAGGACTGACTTTAGGAAATGTAAAATTATAGGTACTTTCTCCTCACTTTGAAACCTGTATAAATCTTTTTGAAAACTAGACAGGCCTTTTGTCAGTTTTATGACCCAGGAATGTCTTTCAAGGACCTAAGAGCCACTCTTCAAAATGCAAACATCAAGGGAGACAGCACCCCTATTTCTGTGGGAGGCTAGGAGCTGAACATTGATAGGTACCTTGTTCCAAGTTGTAAAACTACCCCTCGTCATAAAAGCGTGAGAAGTGTTTTTCCTCTCGATAAAGCTAATTAGCTGATACAGATGATCATCACAATTATAAGATAAAGTTAAGAGAAAACTATGTGTGACCAAGGGTCTGTCAAGTCTTCTCGCTTCAGGATGAGTTATTGTTTATCTTGAGAACACATATATTATGAGATGTATCTGCTTAGCTATATAAGGAGTGAGGTTCCCATCTATCTTTGCAATCTCTTAGCAGATTGCTTGTGATGAGTATCACTTTCTGGTTTAAACCTTATTCAATTATAAAATGATTTCCTTTCTCTAATACCTTTGTGGAGAGGTTTTCTATGTTGGAAAAAAAATTGTTAGTAACTATATTTCCCCAGCAATAATTGACCTATCCAGCTGCACCACAAATCCCAGAAGCATCCAACCAGATAAGAACCCTGTGAACCAAACTGCTTACTTCTGCTGGTCGTTGCCTCCTTGCGTCCAGGCACGATATGGACCTCTTTTGCAATCACCAAAAGAGCATTGAACAAACTGCAACTATGCCAAGCAAACAGTAGGTGGGAAGTAATGTGTATGGGAGGATGCATGTGATCAGGAGGCCTAAGAGCACAAGGTGGCCCTGGGGAAAAGGGAAACGTTGGGAGCAAAGGTGGCATCCCTTAACTGTTTTGTTAAAGAGAAAACTAAAATGATGTCACTTGTACTGAAGCCCAGGATACAAAACCTAGATTTAATACCTGATCTAATTGCAGTTTCAACCTGTCCCAGAAATGCAATCTTAACCAATCAGTCTGGAATTTTCTGGCCAAAGACCAGGAAGGCGACCTGTCACATGGTCCCTCTCCATCCACCCACCCATAGTATGAAGAGGCAACCTGCATCATAAAAACCCTTGCCATTCCAATCCCTTCAAAAAATAAAATAATACTTTTCTCTTGTTAATAGCTCCCTTGCCCTACCATCTTCCTATAAAAGCTTACCATTTTGTACTACTAGATGGGATCCTACCCTATTCATGAATCATTCGATAATATTCAAATTTACTCAGTTGAATTTTGTTTCTTAAGATTCATTACTGTGATCTCCAGTAGGCAAGTTGAGCAAGGAAAGCTGGCTCCCCAAATATCACCAACACAAACTGTTGATATACAAAGCTGAGTTTATTGCTTTCAACAGGAGGAAACCACCTAGTACTGCTTTAGCAGTGTCTGAAAGAGGGGAGGTAAGGTCAGAAGGTTTCAAGAATTAGAAGTTTGATTTAAGGCAGGTCTTTTGAGGGGGATTCAAGGGTGACTTTGGGGCTTGATTAAGGTTGTGTAAGAATTACAATACAATAGTTCAGAACTGGTGGAAAAGGTAAGGTGAAAATTTAGAGAAAAGGAATTTAAAATCTTAGGGCTTAAACAATCTGTTGATGTTTTCATTGAAGAGATGATGAGCCTTTTGGGAAATTCCTTTAATGAACACTCAAACCATTTGTCTGAATTGTATAGTTATGCTAATGAAGACCAAAGACTAGCACAAAGTCATACTAATGTAAACAGTAAGGCATAACTTTAACTCTCAATGTCTACCCTAAATATGGGGGTAGATAGTTTTTACTAGCAGAAATTCAGGCCAAACCTCTTATTTGCAGGAAATATTCTCTTTATTTTTCTCTAACTAAGTTTATTTTCTATTTTAGACTACCCTGAATACACACATGAGGTTTCTGGAGCAGAGCAGGTTATCCACAAACACTGAAAAATAAAGGAAGATTTATTTTCCCACAGGCCCTAGATTACACTGGAAAATTAATTTCGGCCTATTAGAGGCTATCATCTCACTTTCCCAGGGCTACATCTAGGTTTCAGGGGCTTTCAAAGCACACAACAAGGAAGGGAGCCATTTCCGGTTCTCTATGCCAACTGTCTTCCAAGTAGCCCTCCCATCTGGCCATTGGTCATCAGTTCATCGTTTACTTCTGAGGAATCCCTTCATCCTCTCACCTGGCATGGTCACCCTACAACAACTCTCTCTCTCACTTCTGTGCTGAGATAACTGCAGCTTTGAGTTGAGTATGATCATCTCTTAGAAGTTGTCCAACTGTCTCTCTTGATTCAGACTCAACTTTCGGTCCTCCCCATCTAAGTCCTTCTGTTTCCCCAGAGTTCTATCCAGAGAACGTGGCATAGGCCCCTTCACGTACATAAACAGCTTTCTTCTCTTTCCTTCTTTACTCCCCCAACCCAGGAAACTTTAGAAAATAGGAGAAGCTGTTGCTGCTTCAAACTCCTGATATTCCATCTGTGCCTCTCTATTTTTCTATCCCAGGGTTTCCTTAACCTTGGCACTATTGATATTCTGGATAGATAATTCTCTGTTGGTGGAGGCTAGTCTTGTGAATTGTAGGACATTTAATAGCATCCTGCGCATACCCACAAGAAACCCACTAGTTGGGACAATCAGAAATGCAAGATGTTCCCTGAAGAGAGAACAGCCCCATCTTAAGAACCACTACCCTAAATACTTGAATTTTTGTGAAACAAAAACCAAGAGGAAAGTCCTAAGCATCTCCTTTCTGTTTGCCTCATTTATCCTCTGAGATATTGAACTCAGCTCCCTTTGTTGATGGGAAGAAGGCAAAGGGAATAAAATTGGTTGAAGGGAAAACACAGATTAGTATTTCATAATAGTATCCCTTCCTCTCACCACCCCGTCTCAGCACTACTTGAGGTCATCTAGAAGTCTCATTACAAATGGAGAATCATGGGCCCCACCCCATACCTACTGAATTAGAATCTTAGAAGTTATAACTCAGCAATTAATATTTTAACAAGATCTCTGGGTGACTCTTATGCCTAGTAGAAATAAATGAAGACCATCTAAATGAGAATAAACAGAGGCGATTTATTCAGGGCTTGTTATAGCTAGTAAGTCAGCTACCATCAGTTAAATCTGGCAGTGACTCAAAGGCAGTATAAGAGTGCCAAAGCTTTATAGTGCAAAAAAGGGAAGGCTTCAGGTGTGTCCTGATTGGAAGTCATTGATGTGAGGAAGCTGGAGGAAGGTAATTGGTAGTGGGGTGTCCTACGTGATTGGTTGGGAAACATAATTCACTTTCTTGATTGGTCCTGAGTCTGTTTGTACACCCCATCTCTTAGCCACTAAAGCCTGAGAATCATTGCTCTTTCCAAAATACTTGGCTGAGCCAATTGCTGCAGATTCGGAGAAGGTGCCCTTAAGGGGCTGACAGTGGAATAGAGGAGAATGACACTGAAACTACCTGCTGTGCAACCACACTGAGGCAGAGGGCCATAAGGGAGGCCACGAGAATAGGAAGGAAGGAGGCATTCCCTGACAGGGAGATCAGGGAAGCCTCCCAGATGGTATGACATGTGTGTTGAACCTTGAAGGATCAGTGGGATTTCAAAACAAAAAGGAGAACTAAGATAAATCTGCCACTTCTGAAAAAAAATAAAAGATTTTTAATCAAGGGAGGGTTCTGTAGGGCTCAAAAATAAAATCTGGTCTCTTTAGGTTAGAGGCAGGGGATTCGTCATACAATTCTTCTAGCAGCCCGCCTATTGTTCTTTGCTTTATCTGTCTTTTTGTACCAGAAAAGACATAAAGGCCAGAGTCAGTTACAGATTGACATGTGTTCCAAAGCAATCAGCCCGTGCCTTCTGTCTGGCAGGGAGCATCTCTTCCCCTAGCCAACACTTAAAGACTGAAGACACTCAAATAGCAGCACATGTGTAGCAGGGGAGGCCTGGGAAAGTGCCAAATCCTAGAACAGAAAAAAGGGAGGACTGCCATATGAATAACTTGTGCAGAGAGTGGAAAAGGGACGAACAGGAAGGTCAGAAGGGGGAATGGAGCCACCCCAGGGACAAAAGAGAAGATGCAAAATGTGGACGGCTAAATGAGGAAGGAAGAACCTGAGGAGGAATCTTCCTAGGGAACCCATCATAACCCAAAGGTAGAAGGAAGCAGTTTCCATGGGGAAAGTGAAGGGGCAGTGGACTGTTTTATACCATTGGGATTACAGAAGAAGTATAAGAGTGGCAAGTGATCAACTCTCCAGTGCTATATCCCCTCAGCTAGAATGGTCCTACCACTCAAAGCCTACTAACCACCATTCCCACCCATAGCACAGAAGTGGGGAGCCATTGCTCAGAGCTGTTCAGTGAGTCCCAGAGCAGGTGAGAAGAGAGAGCAGCAGCAGGGGCAGTTGGCACAGGGTTTGCCAAGGCTTCCTTCCCAGGGCATAAGAAGAATACAGCAGCCTGTCTGCCCATCTCCACTTCAGAACCAATCACTTCTTTCCCTTTCCCCTTTTTTTGGGGATCCAACTTTCATCTTTACAATATGAGGGAAGCAAGGGGACTATTCTTTTAAACTCTCTTGTCCACCAGGAAATATGTTAAAAGATAGATCCTCTTAGATTTTCATCAAAGTCCAAATATGGATACTCCCTCAAATCCACAAAAACATTTTCCTTAATTCCTGTCTCAACAGAAAATTAATTTTCCCAGGGAATATCCTGAAGCAAAGAGACATGGCACATTGATTCAGCAGGCACAATTGTCACTGAGAAGACCAGCCCTCAGCGAAAGGGTCAATTAAATTAGTCTTTTCATTAGGGAAAATCCAGGAAGGAAATTAATATTTGATAGCAGCAGTTATGTGCCAAGCACTAGGATAAGCATCTTTATATAAATGCATATTTTATTTTAATAACAACCTAGGAAGTCAGCAATATGATCCATTATTTAGCTAAAACACAGTTTATACTAGGTGGTTAACAAACCAAACCACCCATCAGAAAATGGTGAACTGAGGCCCGAACCCTACTATAATGAATCTCAACTTCTACTCTCTTTGCCTTTAGGACAACTTTTCTCTTCCAACCTAGGTGCTTAGCTTTCACAATGTCTCCTTCAACTCCCACAGAACTTTGCTCATTGGAAGGAATTGGTTGCCAGTCATTTAATACTGAGTATACTTTCCCAAATGTGTTCTAGAGAATACTGGTACTATGGACTATGGGTTTCATAGGAAAATAAATTTGGGAAGCATTGGGCTAAGCAAAGTTAAACATTTGACTTCTAAGAGCCTTGATTATGGTTATGCACATCATGGAATAAAAGCAGAAATAGCAACAAGGTGACGTGGGGTAATTGGGAAGGTATATTATGATTCTCCAAAAGAAGATATTGTGAGACAATATAATGCAGTGGTTAAGCTCACAGTCTCTGAGGACAGACGTATTAGGTTCAAACCCCAGATGTGTCACTAGGGTCTTAGACAAGTTACTTAGACTTCTTATGCTTTGTAAAATGGAGATAATAATAGAACTTGCCACCTTCATAGGTATGTCATAAAAGTTAAGTGAAATAATACATAAAAAGTATTTTTAGAATATAGCCTGTGTAATGGCCATAAAAATGTGCCTCTTAGATCCCCTGCTGCAGCGAGCAAAGTTGACTGACTGACAGTCACAGCTGCCAGCCCTCTGCATCCATCACTATGTTTGTGCTGAGGCCACATTTTCTCTCTGGCAATGCATAGTTTGGGTGCCAATGCAAGTTTATGCCCTTGGGCATGGGGCCTTCTAACAGGTGACTTCCGCTCTAGAGCTCCCATCCTCACTGAAACTTTCTCAGCACTGTTCGATAATCAGAATTTCTTCCTACCCAATTCTTTCACCGTCTCCTTTTCTTCCTGTGCCTGCTTCTTCCTCTTTATGCTTCAGGCACTTCCCTAATAAATTTCTTGTGTGCATAATACCATTTTAGGCATTTGCTCCCTGGACAACCTGAACTGACATGGCCTGGTACAGAATGGCTTAGCACACAAAGTTCATTGCCCATGGAGTCCCTTATTCAGGAAACATCTCATGGAACGCATCCCATGTAGCACACTTTGAGGAATGAGTGAATATATCTGTATGTTAAATTTGCCCATAGGTAGAGGTGTTTTAGGCATTTGTTACTAACAGGAGCAAGAGAGGAAACAAAAGCAGAAGAATCTTCAAGTTAATCTAAAATCAAATTGCACACCAACTAACCACCCAACTAAGCACATGTGACTGGCTCTAGCCAGCAGAGTAAACAGACTTGCTGGTATTCAGAGACATGAAATCATCTGTGAAACTTTAAATTCTCTTCCTGCCTTAGGACTTAATGAATCTGAATTCATTCTATAATAATCCGAATTGCCCTGGTGAGGCTAGGAATAAAATAGGAGGGAAAGTCAAGGATTGTTTAACAGCAGTTCACAGTCATTCCATCATTCACTGGCTCATTCATTCATTTAACAAACAGGTATTGAGCTCTCCCTCGGTGCTGATTTCCTTACTAGGTGCTGAAGATAAAGTGATGCAAGAGTCAGATGTAGAAACAACTTCAACAAATGTCATAAAGGCTGTCAGAGAGTAGTAAGTGCTACGAGACCACAGGAAAAAACTTGATTTTGCCTAACACTGAGATGGAGGTGTTTGGGGTGACAAGAAGGTAAAGAGCATTCTAGGCACAAAGAATGCTATGTGAGAAAGATTGAGAGTGTGAAAGGAAAATGCACAGATTGCCCAGAAAGCTGACACTGATGGTATCATCCAGAATTAGAGTTCATGGCCATAAAGACAGGCAGAATTCAGATTGTAATGGGCTTCTTTCTGCACACTAAGGATTTGTGCACTCATTTAGGGGACCCAATGAGCTAGGCGGATCTAGTGAAATGATTGATAAGGGTTCTGAAGATAACGTTAGGGAGGACATGCATACATCGCCATTTGGGGAATCGGTTGGAAGAACAGTGTAAAAAATTATTGGCAATATCTACTAAATTTGTACGTATGCATGCTCCATAATACAACAGTAATTCATGCACCTGTGCATCAAAATAAAAGTAAAGATTTTTCACACACACAGATAGAGAGAGAGAGAGAGAGAGAGAGAGAGAGAGAGAGAGAGAGAGAGATCGTGTGCTAACCATATAGAAAAGAGCTGTACGATCCTACTTGAAAGTGAGCCCCAAACACTGGAAACCTCCCTTGAGTGGGTTGGGCCCAAACCAGTAGTTGTAAGGCCCTATCAGTTCATGGTATGGTGTAATAAAGCAGGAATGGAGCACATGAGAACTTACACGGAAATACGTGTGCATTATTGCTTTGTCCCTCAAAGAAAGTAAGTCCATTCTGTTGAAATCACCTATATAGAACTGATTTAAAGTAATTAGAAGTAATAAAGGCCCATGTTTTCTACTATAACAATAAAATAAATGCTAATAAAATATGACTTCAGAGAGAGTTGAGATTTTAGAGAGGCCTCTGAATTTTTCTCTCTAATAAGTACCAGGGTAACCTGTAGTTAAACAAAAGGAAACAAATTTTCTAAATTTGAAAAAAAAAATAATTCCAGGGTCCTTGTGTCATGTGACTATTCTTTGTGCACTTATTTTACTCTGTGCTCAATTTTTTTTTAATCCCCATTTTAAAAATCCATGAATATTTTATGAGCCTAGCCTAAAAGTCCCATCATCACAGATTCCTGAGACTCTTTCTGCTCTGGAACTGATCATTAATGAATTCATTTTGTATTCTAGTGGTTGTCAAAGGCAGTTCTGAAGGTGTTGCATTGAGTTTTGACATTAATTGATGAACACTTAAACTCATCAAGCTCCACTGGGATTCAGAACAGCAGAAATTAGAAAGATGAATTTCAGGAGATGAATCCACTGAAAAAGAAATGTGACTTCAGAGTCATTACTGAGTTCCATGACATCCACACAGAATGCAATAAGGGCTCCTGGCCGCAATTGAGCATATGGCTCTACTGAGGAAAAAAGGCTTTTTCTGCATGTGTCAAGCACAACTGGACTGAATCAGCAGTCCAGCTTCACAGTCCTAAGTCCTGAGCATGCATGAGAAATAGGTTTGCCTCATTCCGTTAACTGGTTAAAGATGAGTGTGTCTCCACAGGGTGGGGAGAAAACTGTTTAGGTGGAAATAATGAAGAGTTCTTATTTCTATTACTACCAAAGGATTTGTAGAAATGGAAAATGTCAGTCTTGGCCTAGCAGACAGGAATCAGGGCTGTGGAATTCCATCAACTTTGACAAGCAAGTATTAAATAAAATTATGGAGCTAAGAAGGAAATAGAGCAGTTTTCCTTGGGGACAATGGGTACTTGCCTAGCTATGCTATTTGAATAGCTCATTGAGAGCTGGGTAGGTTTCTTAATATTACAGAGTTTTCTGAAAACAGTAAAGATAATGAAATGATAATTAGACACGTGAACATCAGTAAGTATTCAAAATCCATAACTGCCATCTCAATGTGGGTTCAAACTTCTCCGGGGTCCCATTCTTGGAACCAAAAATCTGATAAACACAATGATTTTCCTTCTGTTTGCTTTAATCACCAAAACTCCACAAAGGATTTGTTTTGTTTTGTTTTGCTTGGCTTTCATTTACTCTAATCTAACAGGCTTTCAATTGGTCAAAAGAAAGGCGATGTGCCAAAAGCTATGGAAGAACACAGAGGAACTTAGAAGGTTTTATGAAGATCTTCCACAGTGAGGGCAAGAAACTAATTAGCTAAGCTTTTAGGAAATATTGAATTCATTAAAATAATTAATACCTACACCTCCTCTGGCCCTCTTTATACTTTTAATTCTCATAACCTCTGTGTGAGGAAAAGGATACAATTATGTCTAATTTACAAATGAGTAAGCTCAGGCTTGAAAAGTCTATTGAGTATTTAAAGTCATAAAACTGTTTTATTTTGTACCTAGGTTTCAATCCCAGGGACCTTAAATTCAAGCCTGATATACCATTTTATCTCCCAACTCCTGGCTCAGTTGACTTATTTCTCAGGGGTGTCTAGAGAGCCTTCTCGCTGAAAGCAGAAAAGAATTTGAGATGCAATAATAAGTTTGGGAATGGATTGATATTCTTATAGATTACAATGGCGTTAGTAGTGATCATAGTAATACAAATCATAGCATGGTCAAACAACCTTCTTGAGAATATTGCATTCAACCTTGTCCCACAAAATCATTTATAGATTAGGAAGACAACTAAGTAAACCATCATCATGATTATATTTTCTGGAATTTAGCATGTACCTCACATTCCTGTAAGTTTGTTACCTTTTGTATTCTCTTTAAACATTTTTTCTGATAGTGAAAATAATATTAGCTAACACAAAGAAACATATTGTCAAATCAGATGCACAAGAACTGGAGATTTTTTCCAGTATTGAGTTTTAATAATACTTCAAGAATTCAAGTAATCACAAGGCACGGATAGAGCATGAAAAAGTCCAAAACTGCCAATACCATTGCTGAGGTTCATTTCATTACATTAGGACATGCTCTAGCCCAGATTAAATATACAAGGTCTTATATGACGAGTACGGATAGCATTTATACAAAAGGGAGATAATTTAATCAGGAAATGTCTCTAAGTACTTCAGTAAGTACATAATTTATGTAACATCTCAGCTCCAGAAACCCATAGATTTCAGGTTTATCTACTATAAGCAATTCTAGACAGACCAGATACCTCTTGATAAAATTGTGTCATGAGTATCTCTCACTATTAAATACCACTAATCTGTTTGCTAGACGGTCCATCATTAGCAATTTAAAAGGGACTTGACCAGGCCGTCTTTCTCTTTCCCTAGGCTACACTCCATAAAGAATAAATGCTGCTAACGCTTTCCTTCCCAAATACCAGTCATCTTTGAACACATAGAAAAATGCAAGAAGAAAATAGAAATCACCTAAATTATGAAGCATCGCCAATTCAGAAATATTAACCATTAAAAATTCTTTGCTGTGCATCATTCTAATCGTTTTGCTATACAGACTATATTCCTATGCAAATCGATTACTGAGAATCATGTATTCTCTATATGATGCATTCAAAACAGCTTATTACTCATGATAATTCCTTGAGACTCTATTACCATTTTTCTAAATAATCTTCTAAAATATTTTTAATGGTTGTATACTATTATGGCATTTGGATAAATCATTCATACTTAATAATAACCATTATTGTGCATTTAGACTGTTATATGCTGGTGGAGTTTTCCTCCCATAAAATTTGCAATTTATTCCATTTGAATATCCGGTGAGGTATTCAAATAGTAGAACTGAGCTGTTCCACAAGGCATTTTTTTTTTTTAATTTTACACTCGATCTCTCAGTGCCTACCACTAGTGGGACCCTAGTCTCACACTGGCTATATTACAAAAACAAGAACTAAACTGTTGTGTTAAGTTCTTGATATTTAGAGGCTGCTTGTTACTTCAGTATAACCAAGCTTATTCCTACTGATATATTTGCAAATGTTTTTTTCGAAGTTTATTTTTAATGTAAATTTAGTTAATGGTGTTCTTATTGTATACATTTTTAGTAAAGGTAAATATCTTGTGCTTTAAAAATTATGAATTCTTTTGCTTTTACTAATTGAAAGCTTTCTGCTAAATGGAGATGAAATAAACATTCATGTGTGTCCTCCTAGTTATTTTATGCTTTAGTTTTTAAATTTGTTCTTCTCTTCTAAATAGCATTTACTACATTTTCCTAATCATGGGATTAACACATATTTGAAGCAAAAGATCTTTAAAAATGTAACAATGAACAAATGAAATAAAAACAAAGATCATATATTATGTCAATACCCAAAGATAACCAGTGCTAAATATTAAATTAGTATATTATCAGTAAATCTTTTTCCCATACAAAGACACATATTTAGGTAAATAAATGGAATAATACTTTATGAAAGATTTTCAAGCTCACTTTTCAATTACATAAAACAAATATGTTCTCAGATAATGATAAATGCTTTTTAAAATATTCTGCTTAGCATTTTGTTATGTGCATACCAAATGTAATTTTTTAATTTATTAATTGGAACCTTAAAATTGTTTTCAGTGTTTCACTACTATAAATGACAGTGTGAAGATTATCCTTACACATTTACCAGATAGCAATGATAAGGACACCCACTGAATTCTGGTGTTACAATGGCTGACTGCTCGTTTGAAGGCTCAGCACAATCTTCAGATGCCCTCTCTTTATATCCCTCCTCATTCCCCTTTCCCTGCCCGTGGCATCTTTTACGTATTCTGCGTGTAGGACAAATAGGATCTTGATCTACCTGATTGATTTCATTCTCTCTTCAGTTTTTTTTGGTTTATTCCAGAAATATTATTATGACTTGTGTTTGTCATTTCAGAAGGTCTCTTTTGTGTAAATTTTCATTCTCCCAATCTTATTCTGGTAACATATCTCATATCTAATTAGTTCCATATATTTCAATAGCAGATGATAGTCTGGCTCAGCTTAATTACAGCTATTAATGCAAGATAATGATACAGTGGTAATAAAAAGACCACATTTCTTTTCATATTTTGGAATTTACTATAAGCTCCTCTGCAGCTCATAGAGAATCATGTTTCATTGCTCAGCCCTGAGACTAAAAGCAATGTCAGAAATCACATTTCAGTCAACCATTAATATTTATTTGCCCAACTGGCAGTGTGGGCTTTCAGATTGCAATCTAATTTGTTTTGCAAGCTTTTCTACCTAATTCTTGGCTTTATCCACACAGATTAGACACTGAATATAGTTTTAGCTGCAATTTTCTTGAACAGGCCATCAGTACTACAAAGCAGAGGCAATGTTTCTCTTTGCGATCACTTCTAAAGTTACAGAAATACCTGGTATATTAAAACAGCTAGGAAAATCTATCGATTAATATCCCACTGTTCACAAATCTCTTAAATGTCCAGGGACAGGTGAAGTGAATAATTGAGGGATGGAAAACTGTCTTATAAGAGGCAGAAATGATTGGGGATTCTTTTACATTTGTTTTTAACTTAAAACTGCCAACATAAACAAGATAATATAATTTAAACCTCATAAACAAGATAATATAATTTAAAATCAGAAAACCCATGAATAATAATGTGGCCAAGGACTTGCTGGAGAAATTCCAGAATTTAGTCACATTCAGTTCAAATGGAGGTGAATGAAGAGGAAGAGAGATCATTGATAATCCCAGATTAAAATTTGTCAAAGCACAGTACAAAATGGATTTAAATCCACTTTTCATTCTATACATGATATGCAAATGTGTTTTTTAAAAGACACGAAAGTTTAAAATAGTCTGTTGTTATGGTTTCTCATAAAAAATAGACTAAGAAATGAGAACTGAATTTAGAAAACTAAACATGGAAATTTACCAAGTCTATCAAAAAAGTAAAGCCTAGCCCCTGTTGCCACAAACTGCTCTGGTAGGAAAAAGCTAAAAGTTTTAATAAACAAATTGCTTGAAAACTCGTTCTGTGCCACTGTAACAACTAAAAGTGACTGTAACCTGTCTGCTTCGCCTAATCCCAAATCATTAAATTCTATTCCCAAATTAGTCTAGTTCTAGACCTTGGCTGATAAAGAATAAATAAATAAATAATAAAAAAAAACTCCTCTGTAAATTCTTTTTTCAGAACACCATTGAGACTGTTCTTAACAGTTGTCTCCCTTGTTGGAAGACCCTAAATAAACCACCTTCTGTGGTTTTCATGGGCTTTCCCAGGGATCTTTGAGAGGTCTACAACCCTTATTAGCTGGCCTTTCATTATTTACTGGTTTTGTTGTTCTTCCTTTCTTTGTTTTTGAGGTATTATTAATTTATTTTTATGGTAGTAAGAGCGGCTAACATGAAGTCACCCTCTCAACAAAATTTTAAGTTAATATTACCATATTGGTAACTGTATAACAATGTTGTGCAGAAGCTTTCTAAAACTTCTACATCTTGTAAAACTGAACTCTATACCAGTAGGTCAACAACTTCCCATTTCCTCCTCTCTCCAGCTCTTGGCAGCCACTCTCTGTTTCTGTAAGTTTGACTATCATAGATATCTCATGTAAGTGCAATCACACAGTGTTTGTCCTGTGACTGGCTTATTTCACTTAGCAGAATGTCTCGAAGTCTCATCCACGTTATCACATATTGTGGCAGAATTTCTTTTTTTCTTAAGTCTGAATCATATTCATTATATGCGTATGCCACATTTTCTTTATCCATTCATTGGTTGATGGACATTTAAGTTGTTTCCACATCTCGGCTATTGTGACAGTGCTGCAATGAATATGGCAGTGCGCATATCTCCTCAAGATGCTCATTTTAATTCTTTTGAATAAATACCCATTAGTGGGATTCCTGGATCATATGGCAGTTCTTTTTTAAATTTTTTGAGAAACCTTCATACTGTTTTCCATACAGCTGCATCATTTCACATTGCCATCAACCATATATACGGGTTCCAGTTTCTCTACATCCTAGCCAACACTTGTTGCCTTTGGAACTTTATATATATATATATATATATATATAATATATATATATATATATATATATTATATATATATAATAGCCACTCTGATGGGTATGAGGTGATATCCTCATTGTAGTTTTGATTTGCATTTCCCTGATGATTGGTGATGTTGAGCTTCTTTTCATGTCCCTGGTGACTATTTACATGTCTTCTTGAGAGAAATGTCTGTTTAAATCTTGCCCACTTTTTAATCAGGTATTTTGTATGAGGGGTTTGTTCATTGGGATTTTTTTGTTGTTGTTTGGGTTTTGGTTTGGGGTTTGTGTGTGTGTGTGTCTGCTATTGAATTGAAGGAGCTCCTTAAGTAGTTTAGATATTAAGCCCTTATATATAATTTACAAATATAATCTCTCATTCCATAAGTTGCCTTTTCATTCTTGATTGTTCTATTTGCTGTGCAGAGGCTTTTTAATGTGATATAGTCCTACTTGTCTATTTTTGCTTTTGGTGCTTGTGCTTTTAGTGCCATATCCAAGAAATTATTGCTAAAACCAATATTGTAAAGATTTTACTCTCTGTTTTCTTCTAGAAATTTTATAGACCTGGAGGTTATATTTAAGTTGATTTCAGTGTGTGGGAAAATGATTTAATTTTTTATGGAAATATCCAGTTTTCCCAGCACTATCTGTTGAAGAGATTATCCATTCCCTGATTACCATTCAAAGTAATCTTGAAATAAATGTAAGCATATACAATCAACTGATCTTTGACGGGAGCACCAAGATCATACAAGTTTTTAAATTGAGAATTAAAATAAAATCAATGCAATCTGCTTGCCTTTGTGCAAATTGTCCTCCCACCTAGTAAACACTCTTGCTACTGTCTTAGAAAACAATTGAATGTTCTCACAATGTGTCTTGCCCTTTATTTTTTGCCTCTTCACAAACATCTACCCAATGCTGTGAAACCATGGTTCATTTGCAACATGTTCAAGCCGCTCACTTAAAAGTTTCATTGCCCTGCTCACTGCTGTCAGAGTCTTGCAACATTTTTCTTCTCTTCCTCACAATGTCTCCTGGGTCTAGAAAAGTCGCATAAATACTGTGAAAAAGTGCTGGATCAAAGTTTAAGAGACAAGTTCTAGCCTAAATTCTAACTGTTGTACAGACTCTGTTACTCAATACCGCCATTTCCCCATTTGGACAATTATACTTGTGGAGTAGAGAACGAATAGATATACATAAATTAAGTCACACTCACTCAGGCTTAGATAGGGGCTACCACTCACACTCACACACACACACACACACACACACACACACACACACACACACCCCACATCACCAACAATTACAGCAATGTCGAAATGACTCAAAAACTTTACTTTTGTGTCTTAAAAAACAGGAAGAGCCTAGTACCTAATCCACAGAAAGGTTACTCAGAAATCTTTACTTGCTTCATACTAACAAGTGTTCCTGGGCCTCTCTCTGAAACTCCTCTTCTGCCTCCAAGACCGCCTGATTTAACTGTCTTTTTTTCCTTTCTCAGTGTTTAATTACATAACATGTTCACGTGCATCAGAATCAAGTATTCTGGACTGTCCATAATTGTACGTGCCACACGTTTACAGGCCCAGAACATTCAATTGTTTGCAGGCACAGCATCACCACAAACATGGCAAGCATTATGACGGCTCTGGCATCACTAGGCAATTAGGAATTTTTCTGCTCCGTTTTATCAACATACAGGACCACTGTCATATATGTAGTTTGTTGCTAACCAATATGTCATCACACAGCTCATGACTATAGTCTCATTAATAACAATCGTACTGTGACTTGTAAAAATGTGTAACACCATGGATGAATCTCAAAAACACTATGTTAAGAAAATAAGTCAAACACACAAAAAAAATCAGTGCTGTGTAATTTCATTTACATGAAATCCTGGAAATAAAAATATAGTGACAGAAGATAGATTAATGGTTGCTTCAGGCTGGGGGCCTTGAAGAGGATTGACAACAAAGGGGCACAAGGGAACTTTTAGGAATGATAAATATGTTCTAAATCATGATTATACTAGTGGTTTTATAGATGTACGCAACTGCCAAAACTCATTAAATTGTACAATTAAAAATGAGTGAATTTATCATGTGTAAACTCTGCCTCAGTAAATCGGGGAAAACGTATATACGCATATATACATACAAACACATTTACATACATAAATACCTATCATATATGTATATAATATATGTATAAAATTATACATATATAAAAATTTAAAATATTTACCTCCAAAAATAAAAAGATTCTATTTAAATTTAACCAGTGGATTCTGCAAAATTTTCCTCTAATCTTGAAAATGTTTTCGTTTTGTTTTCTTCTACCCTGTGTGCTAAAGGGCACCTACTCTTGTTATATTACACATAACCTGTGTCTGAATTAATGAAAATAAATGAGGCTCTTTCTCACCTCTCTGGTCTGGATTCAAAGGATGTCTATAGAATTGCATTTGTTAACTAATGGACACTGGCTACATTAGCTTTAGTTTGACCATGGTATACCTGATGAAGGAAATGTGACAAAGTTCAACAAAAGACACAGTGCAGTTTAGGTCAGGTCTTCACATACCTTTCTCTGTGGCAGTGCTTGATGTGATCCCTTCTTTTCAATCTCCCAGAGGAATAATTACACAAGTTCTGCTTTCTGCCTACCTGCCTCCTTATGTCAAATTTGGCATCTCTATTGCAAGATAATTCCTGCCTAGAATATTCAATTAGCTTTTAATTAAATATTGCTCATTATAACTGCAAGACAATAAAACATATGTCATTCGATTAGCCAAAAAATTCAGATATAAATTACATTCATTTTTATGCCAACATGCACTTTACCTAATGAGACATTTGTCGTCCTATTATAAAAAGATTGTATGTGATCTTATTTTCTTCTAGAGATTTTTTTAAATGCCTGCGAGCAAAGTTTAAATAGTATGTGCAACAATTCATATTCATTTCCTTATCTTTACATTTATTATCTAGAACAGAAAGTTACATGCCGTTCTATACAATGAAACTTCATTACAGTAGTTATTTGGATATTAGCTTAATCCCCAATTTTCGACTATGTCATTTTGTATATCAAAATTTATTATTTGTCAGGGGCCAGATGTCTCTGAATTTAACAATATACTTTTTCTGATTGTAGCAGTAATATATAATTACATAAGACACCTTTGAGAATACAGAAGGGAAACCTATTGGTACATGGATGTATTTTCTTCCAGTTCTTTTTTTCTGCAAACTTTTTCCTGTTTCTTATTCTGTTTTTAAAACTTAAAATTATAGCATATATTGTAACATTTAATTTTGCTTTTTTTTCATTTAATATTATATTTTGACCACGTATGTGTCACTAATTCCTGAAAATAAAAAGCTACATAATGTTCTATCACATAGACCAACTGTAATTTTTGGACATTAGGATTATTCTATCATTATTCACTATTAAAAGTAAAAGTAAGGCAAATATACTTATGCATAAATCTTGACCACATATTATTATTTCCTTAGAATCAATTTCCAGAAATGGAATTTTTGGATCAGAAGTATTAGGAGAATACTGTATTCTCAGCTCCTTGTGTCTTCACAGGATATGGACAACCAGGTACAAACATTTCCAGGCCCTGTGTATATCCTGAACTTGATCTTCCCAGAGAAAGAAAGAGTGACCAATATGGTTGGGGAATTAGACCTGATACCTCTGGTATAGGTATGGTTTCTGTGAAGTGCATTTCATTCCTTGACACTTTGGCTCTCTTAGTTCTTGAAGTAAGATCACCAGGGCAGGGACCCCACCACCACCACCCCAAGAGTGACTACTGTTTCAAGCCTCAGGACCTATAAGTGGGATAGGATGGGACTGGGTAGTAAAAAGTCAGAGTTAGCAAATCCCAAAGGCTAGAATTAGAAGGAGGAGAAGAGTCCCCACCAAGTTTTCCAATCCATTTTACTCAATAGGCCTATACTTAGAGCAGTTTATATTCCTTGATTCATTTCAGACTCTGTCTACAAAAACATAAAGGGAATAGGGCTAATTAGCAGGATTCAGGCAACAAACTCTTCACTAAACCTCCAATGAAAAGATATAAAGCAAGAACTCGGGGGAGCTAGAGCAGTAAATTCATACCTAGAAATACTCCTTCTGCTCCAAATACATAGCAATGATAATTATATGCATATATATGCATATATATGTAGAAAGAAAACAAATAATAAAACAAAAAAAGTTCAAAAATAAGAGATAAATGAATCAAACATGAAAAAAGAAATGCAAAATAGGAGCTAGGCCCTGTGTAGATCAAAAAGTAAACAGGAGCAATTAGAAGTTCAGTTCCTGTGAAGTAATGGGGAATAAAAATGATCCACTAGGCAGAGAAGAGAATCAGAGCAAGACCACTGCCAAAGACAGGGTTTGGTGAAGGATCTGCAATTCAAGAAAGCAGGCTGAAGAACACTACTACCACCTCTGCCTAGGCCTGACCATCATAAGAGCTATAGGAAGCCAGAAAACACAGATGAAACAAAACTCCCAGTAACAGGTGATATCTCATGCTAAGAAAGATATTCAATAAACTTAATATGTGCTTGAATTTATTCTAAGTGAAATTAATTTTATAGAATAGTCTATATGATTATTAAATATGTTAGGTCCTTCAATGATATAGTGAAGGAGTAGAGACATAAAAAAAGAAAATTGTCAAATAAGCAAGCAGAAATTTCTAAAAGTAAGGTGGACATAGAAAAGAGACAGTTAGAAATCTTAAAAAAATATATATAAACATTAAAAATTGTTTAAATCAATGAAGAAGACAAATTCTATAAAGAATACAGTTGAAGAGAAATTAGTTACTCAGATAACAGTCTGAATTCATTAAAGCACAACAGTAAAGACAGAAAATATATACACACATATGCATAGATACATATACATATGTACATACATACATGTATGTGTACATGCATACATGCATATACATGCATACCCTGCATATGTCTAGAGCACTAAGGAACATGGAGGGAAAAATTGAGAGATGTCAACATATATCAGATAGAAATATCATAGACTAGAGCAAAGAGTAGAGGAGCAATTTTTGCCAAGTTAATGGCTGGAATTTTTCCAGAATTGAACATATATGTCCTCAAATAAAACATGGACTCCAACTTCTAAGATAAATTAAAAATAAATTCACATTTAACTACAGAGTGTGATTATAAAACATCAAAAAATAGAAAAACTTAAAGATTTTCTACCAGAGAGAAAAGATATATTATTTAAAAGAAACACTAAGATTGATGATAGATTTATCTTTTCAAGAAAAAGATTTCTAAAGATAATGGAGTAAAATCTTAAAAGCACTAAAGGTTAATGATTGTCAGTCTTGCTCTTCATATTTTGGGGTTGTTCTTCATGATCTCTCCAACATTCAAATGTTGGGACATTCCAGGGTTCAATTTTCAGATCTCTTCCTTTATCTCCTCTCACTCCCTCATGAGCTCATATAACCTCATAGCTTTAAACGTCATCTACATGTCAAAAATTCTGTTTTGTTACCATAACAAACTTCCCTAAAACTGAGAGACTTAAAATAACAATTTTTATTATCTATTACTGTTCTGGGGGTAACAGGCTCAGCTGGGCATTCTGAGGCAGGAGGCATATAAGGCATATTCATTACAGATTTGGTGCCTAGACTAGAATGACTCCACAGTTATGAGCCAGTGAGGCATTTCTGTCTCCATGAAGGGCTCTAATTCCTTACAGCACAGTAGTCTCAAAGTCCTAGATACATGGTGGCTAAAGTACGTATTCGAAAGACCCAGGCAGAAGCTATAAGTGCTCTTTTCACTCATCCTTGGAAGTCTTAGAACATCACTTATGCCTTGTTCTATTAGCTAAACAAGTCACTAAGGCTTAGGGTCTATTTCCAACACAATTGCTAGAGTGATTATTTTAAATCTATGGCAGATCAAGTTACTTTTTTACTAAACCCCCTCAATGACTTCCCATATCATTTAGGCAAAAACAAAAAAGGAAAAAAAAAAAAAGCTAAGTCCTTCACCTCGTTCAGACACAATAGACTACTTGATGTTCCTTGAACACATCAGATATTGGATACTCTCCTACCTCAGGGCTTCGCGCTTGTTTCCTCCACTCGGTCCACTCTCCAACCAGATGTCTGTAGGCCTTGCTCCCTCACATCCTCAGAGCTTTTCTCACATTTCACCTTCTTGGTGAGTTTTCCCTTACAAATCTGCCCACCACTCAACCCTCCTTATCGCCTCCTCCACTTTGTCATTGCACCATAGCAGTTATGAATATCGGAAGTACTATTTAACTATTTCATTAATTTTTGCTATCTCCGTCCACTAGAGTATATAAGTCCCTCAATGCAAGAATTTCATTGTTTCCTGATGGATCTCACAACTAAAACAAGGCCTGGTATATTGTGGGTGCTCAATCTACAGTGATGTGCTGGCAAATGTTCAATGATCAGTTCTCAAAACCAAAAGCAGTATGAAACTCTGATTTGTATCATTTGCCAGTTTCCATGATGCATGTATTTCCATCATCAAATTTTAAGGTAAGTGTTACTGAACATTGATTTAGGGAGCAATAAGGACAATTGGTTCTCATGTGCCAGTACGAGTTGGATTCAGCACACCAATGATGTTTGTTAAAAGAATGGGGATGAGGGGGGAGGAAGAAAGAAAAATGTATCTATACTATAATTCCAAATAGAAGTAAATAAAGACTTTTTCAGATAAACCAAGACTACAAGAGTTTATCACCCACGAACACTCATTGAAAGAAGTACTAAAGAATGCTTTATTACAAGAGCAAAATCAGAGAGATTACATGGAATATGAAAAAAATATTGGTAGTATAGAAATTGATAAAAATATATTGATAAATATGATTAACTGTTAGCTGTAAATTTTTTAAAATAAAAACTAATTTTACATTTAAAAATAGGCTCACATACTCTCGACAAAAAGGAGGAGGAGATTCAAAGATAAACAGACTATGGATGTGGCCCTTGTCCTATTTCAGAATTGAATAGAGATATTACACAACTGTGTATTAAATGTTTAAAGATAATCGCTAAAAATCTAAAAAATATGGCCTTTAATTTCCAAACCTTCATAGTGAAAAAATAGGGAAACAATATGGAAAGCTTTATGTTATAGTAGATGAAAGGAAATAGAGCAAGGGGAAAGGATAATAAAGAGAAAACATAAACTAAAATGGTAGAAATAATTCGGAATACATACAAATAGATTAAATGTGTCTGTTTATTAACCAACAGAAGCATTTTTAATTCCAACTTTATATCTAAGACATATACCTAAATGAAAGCAATGCAGAGAGTCTGAAAATGAATGAATAAAAAGGTATACCATGCTTACAGGTAAAAAAAAGGAAAATGACAAATGAAACACATAAATTTACTTATGATCCATTTTGAAATCCCACTAAAAATTTCAGTGAAATTTTTAAGGCTTACATTTTTTTTTTAAAGACAGTGGTGAAAGAAACATTAACTAGAAGATTTTAGAAGCTGTAAAGCAAATGAATTCTTGGTAATTGGCTTAGATCATAGTGAAAAGATAAGAAAGGAACCTTATTTACAAGGCAGACTCAAAATGGTTAGCATTTGGTGGCACCAGGGATCTCTGAAAATGGGGAGAAATAATGAAACTTATACTGTAAATAGAAAGACTGGCTGACAGTGTTTAAAAAGGAGTTCCCCCAGATCCTTTCACAGTGCTGTTTGAGGACTATGTGAGTAATATATGTAAAGCACGTAGAGAAGTGCCTGGCACAAAGTAAGTTTCTAAATATGTTTGTTGTTATCGCTTCATAGTGAGAAGCTAATAAAGAATTCTACCAAAAAAAAAAAAAAGGAGAAGTAGCAAGATTAGCATATTATAGAAAGGGAGGTAAACACTAAAAGACTCATCTAAAAGAATTTAAGGCTGTTTCATCAAGGTGGAGGGATATAAGGTCTTACTAGGTTTTTATTACAAGCCTCATAGAATAGTTGGCTCTATAATGTGTTATAAGTAAAAACTGAAAGGAAATAGGAATAAAAGGCAGGAAAACTGGCTAGCATACTGGCAAATATTCACCAGAAAAAAATCTAGTGTGACAATATTCATACCAGATAAAAATAGAATTCATTTATTTAAGAGGGATAAAGAGGGCATTTCATAATTATAAAAGTATAATACTTTTTAACTTGTACGTTCTTAGCAGCATAGCTTTCTTTATAATAGATAAAGAAAAATTGACAGGATTATAAGAAGAAATGTTTTAAAAACACATACAATCTTATTACCACAGTCAAAAGTTGACATATTAAATGAAGGAAAAAATAAGGTATTGATTATTTGAGAAATAAAATTTATAATCTGTTAGGTATTCACAGAGCCCTGTACCTGACAAGAATTTAAGTACATGAGCTGTCTACAAAAGTTGTCCAGGCTCTGGGTCACCAAGATAGTCTCAACGGTTGAAATAAAATTTAAAAATCCAGATCATACAAAATTCTGTGACCACAGAGAAATTGAATTACTTATCAATAGTGAAAAGAACATTTTTAAAAAGATATATGTTTTAAAACTTTGAAAAATTATCTCTTAAATGACTTGTAGGTTAAAAACAAAATAACAATAAAAATTGTTAAATAGTGGATAATGATGAAATTTCTGTATCAAAACTAGCACATCTAAAGCAATGCTTAGTGTTATATTTATGCCTTTTTATATGTGTGCACATATATATGTATAGAAAAAATAGAAATTAAATGAACCAACTGTTCATCTCAAAAGTCAAGGGAAAAAATTGGCAAAAGGAAATAAAACCTAAAGAAAGTAAAGACTATATCAATGTCAGTATCCTGGTTTTAATGTTGCATTATGGTTTTGCAAGATGTTATCATCGAGGGGAAATGAGTAAAAGATACACAGGATCTGTCTGTATTGTTTCTTAAAACTCCATGTGAATCTATAATTATCTCAAAATAAAAATATACAATTAAAAGAAAAAAGTAAAGACTCAAAAATTAACTCATTAATTTTTAAAAAGGAAAAACTATAGACTCACAAATCTAGCAAAAATGGTCAAGAAAAAATGAGTAAAAAGTATTAGAAACAAAACAATTCACATAGAATTGAGATTTTTATATGAGAGTGGTATAAAAACTTTATCACTCCAAAATTTTATACATGAATAAAACGGACAATTTTCTAGAGAATAAATTAGTAAAATTGATTCCATATGAAATAAAAACTACAGTGAATTAATAACCATTAAATAAATTAATAAGTTATGATGTTTTCCTTACTCTCCCAACAAGTGACAACAGCCTACATAGCTTTATAAATGAACTTCACCAAACCTTAAAAGAGCATATAATCTAGTGTTTTTGCATAGAAATATTATGTCAACCACCTATGTAATTTTATGTTTTCTAAGAGCTGCACTAAAAAGATGACATTATTTTCAATAATATATTTTATTTGTAATAACCAAAATATTTCATTTTGATAAATGGCAATAAACGTTATTTTTAAAATATTAATGAGTGTTTCACATACTGTTTTTTCTGCCAAGTCTTTGAAATCCAGTGGGTATTTTATATTTATAATATATTTCAATTCATACTAGCTACATGTAACCAGAGATTACCATATTGTACAGCACAGCTCTCATCTCTATTTTAGACACACTGATTTATATAACAGAAGAGAAGAATCTATTTAATTTATTTAATGAGTCATAAAAATCTCTTATACCAAACAAGAATAGTATGAGAAAAAACTTATAGACTAATCTCACTTAAAGCATAAAGAAAATTTCTTAAAGATATATATTATATGAAATTCATATGATAAAGCTTGGGGCCAAGAATATCTAAGGTAATTTAAAAACAAACAAGAAAGTAGAACTTGTCCCACTAGATATTAAAGCTTTTTTGAAAGCTAGGGTACTGGATTATGTGATATTGGTGTAGGAGCAGACAAATAGGCTGAAGGAACAGTATAGGGAACATGGTATGTAACAGAAGCAACACTGCAAAGCAGAAAGTAATAATGCCCTGTTCAGTCTACAGTGCTAGAACAATTCATTATCCATAATAAAAAAAAAAAATTAATTAGGTCTCCTTTGACGTCCTACACAAAAATATTAGCTAAATGTTTTAAAGACCTGAACATGAAAAACTGAAAGTTTAAAATCCTAAAAAAAATATGACTTTGTGGTAGGATTTCTTAAACAAAATTTCTTAAACAAGATCCCCAAAAGTATAATTTATTTAGGTAAATATGGATAATTTTACTACATTAATTTAAATCTTCTATAAAACTGAAAACATCACAGAAACAAAATTTAAAAACCATTTTCAGGCTGGAAGAAGATTATTTGTAATGATAAAGCTAAAATAGGAATAGATCTGGAATATATAATCAATACCAAAAAAATCAATAGGGAAAAGATGAAAAACTCAACAGCAAAGTGGACAGAGAATATTAAGTGAAAAGTTACACACCAAAAAGACAAACAAACAAACACAGAAATGCCATTAAACATCTAAATAAATTGAATAAGTGTTCAACCTTACCAGGGATCAAGTAAGTGCAAATTAAAACAATAATAAGATAACATAAATACTCACAAATTAGTAAAATTTAGAGTTTGATGATTCTGAGGATCAGTGAGAATATAGAGCAACAGGAATTCATAACTGCAGATGGGAGTTTGAATTTGAATAGGCACCATAGAAGGCAATTTAACAATACCTAGTAAAGTTGAGCATGTGCAGTTCCATCAATTGTGCTTCTAAATAAACACTCTTAAGAAAGTCTGCTTGTTCATTACGTAGACCAATTTAATTCTCGCTTTTTGCCATGCCTTTACCTCCCAGACTAGGTGCAGAAGAGGCTGCAAGTGTATTATGGTGTTTTCTTATAACACATACAAAAACATTTTCCCTGACATTAGGCCATTGCCGAATAATATGAATGTTGCTACGGTCAATTTTGTTTAAAACAGCAGTTTTCCTTACCATTACAGTTATAAATTCCATCATATTAAGAAAATATTGCCAGAAGTAGCAATAAAAATGGAAGTTATCTTTGAGTCTGGCTTCATTTAGAAAAGTCCAAAATCCTTAGCAGGCAGGTAAGGCCATGTATTCTCTCTCACTAGTCCCCTCTCCAGCATCATGTTGTCCACTGTCCCCCAGCTCTTCCCCACTCCAGCATAGTAAGCATCACACAGCTCCTTAAACTCACCACAATTCTCCCACCAAAGGCATCTTGCCATTCCTTCTACCTGAAAGCTGACTTCTCTATCTCTTTGTTTTGCTAACTCATGCTCATTTATAAGTAGCATTTTTTGGCGAACAATAAATATTTTTGGTCTGACATAGACCAGCTGAATACTCAAATGATTTGTCTTGTTTAACTCTTTGCCTTTCAAAATTTAGTCCAGTATAATGCCCTTCAAAATCAGGTCATGAACTAAGAGCTGCGTTTAAACACAAAAGGAGACAGATACAGGGGTGCTATCGGGATGTCAGTAGGAACATGTGCAGGATTGATAAGGTGTGCCGTCTCTGAGAAAATGTCCATCACTCCCAAAGCATGACACAAATGGGACTATGAAAAGGGATGTCCTGTAAGCCAAAACCATTTCAAGGGCACACAGCCATTCTTTTAAGGTGCAGGGGTCCTTTCACGGTCCCACCAGAAATGTGTTTTTCAAACTTGATCTGTAAAGTTTTGCAACCAACAAAACCTCATTGAGATTACTTTCTGTGGTTTGGCAAACCAAGTGATGTCATGGCATAATCAAAGTACCTCGGTGAGGAACCCCAGAAAGGACAGTCTCCCACTTCTGAGACCAGCTCACCTACCCATTTGCCCCTGTCCAGCCTGGCAGCTCTGAGGCTCTGGTTCTGAGAACAGTGCTGTGTGTGTAGTGATTTCTGCTGCTCTTGCCAAGATGCAAAATTCTCAGGCTAGAGGGTTTCTTAGGGTGTAGCTATCTGCTTGAACCTATAGCAAGCACTCTAGATTCCAGGATCAAATATGCCTGGACAGAAGTTTAGACTGACAGGTAAAAGATAATAAGACATTTAAATAATACCTCTCTAGAGCACTATGAAAGTCCCAGTCTCTCCCAGCTGCCCCAGGCTGCGGTGGTCTACGTGTTTTTTCTGGCATGCCATGGTCTCTTGGAACAGGCTTCAGGCAGCCTAGATGTCAGTAGCAGCTTTCTCCTCATGAGATAACTGATCTCAAATGGGCCCAAGTGCCTGGAAACTTGGCACATGCACCTTGGTCCAAAAGTAAACCAGTGCCTGGGTCCATCATCACTTAAATGCAAAGCAAAGAACCAACCACCTAGAATTCCATGAAACATCCCTTCCTGTAACCAGGACCAAGGATGTGGTACAAAGTTCCAGAATGTTAAATCCAGCAAGATGACCATCAACCCACAGGCCCAGCACTCTTGGAGGAACTGGTCTGCCCACTATAGTGTAGGCTTGCCTCCCAGCTTTGCAGCAATTAGGAGAATGTTGGCGGGAGTACCAGGACAGCAGCCTCAGCAAGTTGTGGACACAGTACCAGATGTCCCCACTATTTCCAGTGAATACATCTATTCAAAAATCCTCAAGGCCTCAGAAACTCTGGCTAGCACTTTACCCAATGACCCTTGAAACTAGCCCGTAGAAAGTTCCAATCACCCAAGCCCTGACAGGGTCCGTGCATGGCATTGTTGGCCATTTATGTCAGGCCACCAAATAGATTGCTTGGCTTCAGTTGGAGGTCCAGGTAGTTTTCAAGCAATAGACAAGAGCTGGAGGAGAAGTACTATCCACTTCTCCTTTCCGGTGACAAAGAACTGCACCATGCTCAGCAATCATGTAAAATGAAGCCTGCCATTTCTAGGTGCAGGAGGGTTGAACAATCAACAAAGGAAACTAAATATCAATGGGCAAGATGTGAAATGTGTTCTTACAGAACCACCAAAACTACAATAGACAGTGCCCTCATGTGGAAAAAAAAAGAAAACAAACCCCTATGGGTGACCCATTGCTGATGAGTAGTTTTCAGAAATAATCAAAAAGCTGCTTATACTCTACAACCAGGAGCCAATAATCCTTCACAGACCAAAATGGTTAAAATTCTGAAGCCAAAGGCTATATGACAAAGCACTGTGCTCAAAGAACGAATGATTAACTTTATCATAAAATTTAAACCCAAAAAGTCATCTGGGGTTCAACAAAATTAGGCAACTTACTTTTGATATAAAGAAAGAACTAAATATAAAATCTGGTTAATAGAAAATCCATTTCTTCTACTCTCACTAAATAAAGGTGATTTTTAAAAAGTTAATTTGAAGAGGTGTCTAATTATTAATCTTTCCCTAGGGACCCATTTATATCCACTGGGCCCTAAGACATATACACCCTCTTGGAGTGGCAGGAGCAATGGTATTGGGGTGCACTGGGCAGTGAGCCAGACCTTTTCTCAGTCCCCTGAACACAGAGCACCTGCAAGGGGGTGGTGGGAAGGATTTCTCTCTGAAAAGAGAAGCAAAGTCTTGCTTTGGTCCACCACAGCTGCATATGGTCTTGCTGGCTAGGTATGTGTAATAATATCTACACCACTTCCATGGAAAGCAGTAACCCCACAAAGCAGGGCTTTTCTCCTGGAGAATTGACTGTTAAAAGTTTCCTACACACAGCTCCTTATTTACTCTACCGTTCTTAAGCTTTATCATGCTCTTGTTTCTGCTACAATTATTCTTTGCCACCTGTAGACTTTCATTCCTTTCACCTATCCTGTTTTCCCTGTTTGGGAGCCCTCTTGGGCCTCTCTTCCTTCCACATCCAGTCTGGACTCCCTGTTCCATCAGACCACTCTGTCCCTTGAACCTTTAACGATACAGCCGTGTCTGTCAAAATTCCCAACCATGACTCCATCAAATCTACTCCATTTCTCCTGCTCATAGCATTCAAGCATTGCTGAAGAAACTGTCATGGCCCTGAGTGTGGACTCATTCACATCTATGGTATACAGCTTCACAGTCTCTCAGGGCTTCTCAGAAATCTATCTACTTGCGCTTGACCAGCTTAGCTGTTCTGAAATTTACCCACTTTCCCGAAATTGATTATTTCTCCTCCACCCTTCCCACACAGACTCTCCATGTAATCTCATCTTCTACTTCAAAGGGAAAATATTAAATAAGAGCCATAGCTCAGGAATTCTCTCATCTTCTTGATGGTTATGAATTTAAATTTAAACTGGTCGATTGGGCTTCCAGAGAAAAAGTTCTGTAATTTACAAGTTTTGCTAGTCTTTGCAGTCTTTGCTTTTTTTTTTCTTCCCCCCAATGTGGGAGACATAGCCGTTATACTATGCATAAAGAGGGAGCTGGTTTTCCTTATAAGAAATTATTCTTGCCTCTTTGTATAGGTTTCTAGTCATTCTTTTCAGAGCATGATTCCTGGCACCTTAAAATTTCTGAAAATCTCTAACAATTATCCTGAAAACACAGGTTAAGTTAATGTGTGACAGACAGATCTATTTAATTTGTTCTACTCTAGGGCACATTATATTAAGTGTAAGTTGATGCAAGAGGAGCAGATGTTGGTTGATTAGGGCACATTCCTTGAATGGAGTTAAACAAGTCCGGCAAAGCAGGTTGATATGTCTCTAAAGAAAATAAACTGAATGTTGCAAGAAGAATGATTCTAATATTAGTTTCATTCCTGAAAGACTAGATTTTGCTAATACAGTGTAATAACTTTAGCAAAAGTATTTTGCTAACACGAGGTCAAGGTTTAATTGTTATAAGACTAAATACAAGTTAGGATTAATAACATGTGGGAATTTAAGTTATGGATAATAAAAGATAATCTACCTTTGAAGCATTTGAAGGAAAAAATTATTAAATTGGTCAGCCAACAGTTAGCTAAACCTGAGAAAAAAATCATAAAGTTTTTTAAGTAGCAAGACCATATAGAGTCAAAGTAATAGAATGAAAATAAAAGAGATCATGTTGAGAAGCCTTTTAGTTAGTTAATAGAGGTAATCAAAATAAAAATGTAATAAGTAAGATTAATATCAAAGTAAAGGAAAAGCAAGTGGGTGTTAAGAATGAGAAAATTAATCTCTTTCCATTGCCTTGATTAGAAGCTGCTTTTTCTGCAGGCAACAATATGTTCTGACATCTTGGGTGGAAGATTTCTATAGTCAGAAGCTTCTGGACAATTCCTAAGATTCCTAAATGTAAAGTCTCTGAATGAGTGGACATCCAATAGCCAGAAGAAAGTGTTGTATATCTTTTAAGTTGAGATCAACAACTTAGAGTTTTAGTAGGATGTCAGTTTTTAACATTACAATGTACAATGTATTCCACTGAGGCTTAAGTTTAGTTTTTTCTCTAATACATTCTTTAGAAAACTCAATATCCAAGTTTCAGAACATGTAGCGTCTACTCAGGTGGGTGTTTTAGAATTTCAGCTTGTTGGTGGAAAAACTGGAGGCATCATATAAATTTCCTATAGTGTTCAGTCATATCAGCTTAAAATAGACCAAAATCTACCATTGGAAAGAACGTTAAAATACATGAGGTGACTGTTTTTAACTCACAAGGAGATAACTGATCTTACTATTATCAAGGCTAATGGCAATGGCAATAAATTGGGCCTTGGAAATTTGAGGTTTCGTAGAGCTTTGATAGTTTTAAAGTGAGAATGGAGTAGATGAAACATCCTGTAGTCTTATAATTCTCTCTCTCTCTCTCTCTGCCTTTCTCCCTCCTTCCCTCCTTAAGTAATATGAATTGGTGTATGTTATTTACTACCGTTGGCTAAAGTTGGGATAACTTGATTATCAATTAGAATAATAATGGCAATAATCCAAAACATCCAACATGTTTAAATCATGAGTACATATAAAACTTTGAAAAAAATACTAATTGGGTACTATTGGAGGATGTTATACAGCACTTATTATTTTGAAAATTGTTAAATAAAAAGAAAGAAAGAAGAATATATACTTCCTTTTCCTACATGAATGATACTACTGAGTATCCAATATTAAATGAGTAATTTCTCTTTTAAAAGTAAGTCACCCAAAGCAATCTACAGATTCAATGAAATCCCTATCAAAATTCCAGTGGTGTTTTTCACAGAAATAGAACAAACAATCCTAAAATTTATATGCAACCACAAAAGATCTCAAATAGCCAAAGGAATCTTGAAAGAAAAGAACAAAGCTGGAGGCATTACACGTCCTGATTTTAAACTACATTACAAAGCCACAGTAACCAAAACAGCATCGTATTGGCATGAAAACAGACACATAGATCAATGGAACAGAATAGAGAGCCCAGAAATAAACCCATGCATATATGGTCAATTAATTTGCAACAAAGGAGTCAAGAATATACAATGGGTAAAAGACAATCTTTTCAATAAATGGTGCTGGGAAAACTGGACAGCCACATGTAAAAGAATGAAATCGTACCACTATCTCACATCATACACAAAAATTAACTCAAAGCAGATTAAAGACTTGAAAGTAAGACCCACATCCATAGAACTTCTATAAGAAAACATAGTTGGTTAAACTCCTTAACATTAGTCTTAGCAATGATTTTTTGGATATTATACCAAAAGGAAAGGAATAAAAGAAACAAACAAGTGGTCCTACCTCAAAACTTTAGCTACTAACCAAGAAAAAAAGAGAAGACTCAAATAAAATCAGAAATAAAAGAAGAGAGATTACACCTCATACTGCAAAATACATAGGATCATTAAAGACTACTACAAACAAATATATGCTAAAAAGTTGGATAACCTAGATTAAATGGATAAATTCCTAGAAAAATACAACTTATCAAGACTGTATCATGAAGAAATAGAAAATCTGAACAGACCTAGAACAAGTAAGGATATTGAATCAGTAATCAAAAACCTCCCAACACAGAAAAGGCCAGGACCAGATGGTTTCACTGGTATATTCTACCAAACATTTAAAGAATAACACCTATCCTTCTCCAACTCTTCCCAAAAATTGAAGAGAAAGGAACACTCCCAAACATTTTAAAATGCTAGCATTACTCTGATGCCAAAGTCAGATAAGGACATCACAAGAAAAGAAAACTACAGGCCAATGTATTTGATTTGACAAAATACAACATCCTTTCATGATAAAAAAATACCAACAAATTGTGATAGAAGGAAAACACCTCAACATGATAAAGGCCATAATGAACTCACAGCTACGCGACAGTGAAAGATCAAAAGATTTTCCTCTAAGATCAGGAACAAGACAAAGATGCCCACTCTCACCATACTACTGAAAATTCTAACTAAAGCAATCAGACAAGACAAAAATAATAATAAAAAGCATCCCAATCAGAAAGTAATAAGTAAAATTGTCATTATGTGCACATTGCACGATCTTATACACAGGAAATCCTAAAGGCTACACATATATACTATTAGAAAGAATACAGAAATTCAATATAATTGCAGAATACAAAACCAACACACAAAAATCCATTGCATTTCTATATACCAACAATAAATGATCAAAAAAAATCAGAGAACAATTCCAAATACAATAGCATCAAAAAGAAAAAGAAAATACCTAGCAATGAATTTAACCAAGGAGGTGAAAGACTTACACACTAAAAACCATAAAACAAGTATGAAAGAAATTAAAGACGCAAATGAATGGATAGACACCTTGTGTTCATGGATTGGAAGGTAATAGTGTTACTATGTGTATACTACCCAAAATGACCTAGGAATTCATTGCAATCCTTATTAAAATCCCAATGGCATTTTTTAAACAAAAATATGAAAAATATTCCTAAATTGCATATGGAACCATCAAGCACCCTGAATAGCCAAAAGAACCTTAAGAACGAACAAAGCTGAAAGCATCACATTCCCTGGTTTTAAAACATATTGCAAAACTACCATAATTAAAATAGTATGGTAATGCCATGAAAACATACATGTTCAACAATCATACAGAATAGAGAGCCCAGAAATAGGCCACACGTGTATAGTCAACTAATCTTCAATGAGGGTGGCAAGAATACTCAATAAGAAAAGGACAGCCTTCTCAACAGATGAGGCTGGGAAAACCAAATATCCACATGCAAAAGAATGAAATTAGACCCTTATCCTACACCATCCACAAAATATCAGTTCAAAATACCTTAAACATTGAAATGTAAGATGTTAAACTTTAAAACTCCTAAAGGAAAATGGGGGGAAATCTTCATTACAATGGTCTTGGCAGTAATTTCTAGGATATAACACCAAAAGCACAGGAAACAACAGAAAATAGGTAAGTTGAACTATCTATGAAGAGAATGACTAAACAGAGTGATAAGACAACCTAGGGAAATGGATAAAATACTTGCAAACCATATATCTGATAAGGAACTGATATCCAAAATATATAAAGTACTATTACAATTCAACAGCAATAATAATCAATCAATCAATCAATAGCCCGATTTTTAAAATATGCAAAGGATTTGAATGAATTTGTTCAAAGAAACCAACAGGTATGTGAAAGACGCTCAATATCACTAGTCATCAAGGAAATGCAAATCAAAACCACAGTGATATTATCACTTCACGCCTGTTGGGATGGTAAATATCAAAAAATAAATAAATAAATAAATAAATAAATAAATAAATAAATAAATAAATAACAAGTGTTAACAAGGTTATGGAGAAACTGGAACCCTTCCTTGCACACTATTGGCGGGAATGCAAAAAGGTGCAGTCGCTATAGACAACAGTATGAATTTCCTCAAAAAATTGAAAAGTAAACTACCATATGATCCAGCAATACCACTTCTGGGTATTTAGCCAAAAGATTTAAAATCAGGATCTTGAAAAGAGGTTTGCCTTGCCATGTTACTGCACCACTATTCACAATAACCAAGATGTGGAAATGTTCTAAATGTCCATTGTTCAGTGAATGGATAAAGGAAATATGTTATACATACAATGAAATGTTATTCAGCTTTATAAAAGAAGGAAACCCTGACATATGCCACAAAAATCCTACATGTGCAGCAACATTGATAAACTTTGAGGACAATATGCTAAGCCACATACTGACAAGTACTGCATGGTTCCACTTACATGAGGTATCTAAAAGGGCCAAATTCATAGAAGCAGAAAGTAGAACGGTGGTTGCCAGGGGCTAGGAGGAGGAGGAATGCAGAGTTGATGTACAATAGGTATAAAGTTTCAGTTAAACACAATGAAAAGTTTCTAGAGATCTGCTGTAAAACATTGTGCTTATAATCAACAGTACTGTACTATACACTTTAAAAATTTCTTAAGATGGTAGATCTCATGTTAAGTGTTTTTACTACAATTTTTTTTTAAATAAAGGAATTTCAATAAGCCAACTTGTAGGGTTAATTTAGCTAATAGCATGTGACCATTGGGAATAGGACCCCACATGTATGGTGACCCTCTTGTCCCAGCACAAGTCTCTCATCATAGTAAATGTTCAAAAAAATAGATGCTGAAAAATTTAAAGCTCAACCAAGTCTATATTTTTATGAATGCATTTCTATGATAATTTTTTTTAATTCCCAAAGGAAAGAGTGATACTTTAGTTATAAACGTGACTTACCAAAATTTTGTACTCTGAGAAAGGTTAACATATGTGGCTTAAAAATGAAAATATGTTCATTACTTATAATAAAAGAGAATGAAAAACTAGTTCTTTAATAAAAAAGGAGAATTCCAAAAGATTTGACACAGTCCATCTGTAAGTAGCATATTTCTCACTAGAGGGAGCTCTGAGCCCACAAATCAATGGCGAGAAAAGTTACTAAAAATGATGATTTTACTTCAGGGGAAACAAATGGTCAGTGAGTAAATATGACATCTATTTCCAGAAGCTGGGGATTTTTCACATGCCAATTTCCTTCAATTATTAACCACTGCAATTTTAAATTACATAAAGGGTGAATAATGCAAAGTGTTGTAATACCCAATTGGTTTAATAAACATACTATAAGGTATGGTGTGGGTCTAATAAGAGATGTGGCATTATCATTGTTCTTTGGTGGAAAAATTAATTTGTATTCATGAGAAAGAGCAAATAATAGGGCTAGTGATGATTATGGGTACCCAGAAAGGCTGTTGGGAACTATAATTCTTGCACTCTGGCTGCTCTTCTCCTGTCCCCATGTATATAACTCTGCGAGGCATTTCCTCCCTTTATAGTTGGGTACACTTGGGGAAAGGGGCTCACTCCTAAGCTAGTGTGCTCAGAGCTCACTTCTCCTCTGTCACCCACTGCATCAACTCTGGCACTATCAGCTCAGAAACTGAAGAGTCATCACCCTTCCTCATTACAAAGGTGCTGACACCACCCTGACGTCAACCGATGAGTGTTTCATTCTCAACAACAGTGTTGACTCTGTGAAGCAAAGTTTTTCTAAAGGCTTGGGCAAAAATGGCACCATATCTTAAAAGTCCCTTTTCCCTCTAACCCCTGCAATCAGGAACTTGTCACTGACCACCTCTACTCCTCAGGTTCCAGAACCACTCCCACCCCCAGGTTGCAAGACCTTACTCTACCTTTTGAAATTTTTCACATTTCGATTTATCTTAGACTAGGGTTCTGATATGTCTATGCAAGTATGTCTCAAATATTATATGGGACATACTTATAGTAAAAAATTATTCCTTGTTTATCTGAAATTCAAATTTTACTAGGCATTCTATATTTTTTCTAAATCTAACAATTCCTCCCTAGAGCCTTTACTCTGCTTTCCCTAGGGCCAGAGGAGGAAACTCAGAGTTCCTTCTTCTTTATTAAATAAGTTCTGTTTCATCCTCTCCCACCCAGGCCATGCCCAGAGAAAATCACTTATCTCATTTCTTTCCCTTGGAACATTTGGTTTATGTCTTAATAGCAGAGTTTTTCTTTCTGTCTCAGTTATACATCTCCTGTCTGTTAACATATTTTCATCTGATAAGTTAAACAGGATAATTTGTGTTCAGGTTTCAGAATCACCTCAACTACACATTTAATTCATTGAATGCATGTTCATTCAGTGTATGCTTCGCATTTGAAACTATACTAAGTGCAGACATAAGGTGCCCTGTCTGTGGAGGCAGTGTAGTCTACAATGAGGAAGTGAGAATTAGCCTTCATCAGTTGATAGCTCTGAACAATAAAGTCACATTTCAGTTGGACATGGTTTATGAGACGGTGACATTTACAGGGAAAGAACAGCCTTCTGGAATACCAACATCACACTTATATTATCCTTAAATAAACTCCTCTCTTGACCAAAGCATATGGAAATTTATCCCTTAAAATAATCTTTTCTATTAACCTCTTGGAAAGTCTTCTTGCACTTGAAGAGTGAATGAAACATGTGGAGCATGGGGCTAACCCCAGCAAGAGAAATGAAATGAACCGAATGTTTATTTGCCCCATGGATATGTTCAGAGGCACCCAAGTGAGAATGGATTGTACCAAGGGAACCAACAACTCAGATTCCATGTTGAAGGCTTCCTCTCTCTCTCTCCACAGTGCTTAATGGCTACAGTTCAAGTTTGCTTCAGCTGTCCTCCTTATCTCTGCATCTCTTTCTAAATAATATTCCCCTTTTTAGATACATTTTTTTCCCTTATGTCCCAAGCATTTAACTGAATTCTACCGAAGCCTAGAAGTGATCATTTGATTTTTCCTTATTGGTGTACCTATTACTTATGCGTAAACTTTACTGTTTTGCAGCAATACACACGCACTCCTTTTGTTTGAATTCTTGATTGGAGAGAGAACTTTACTCTCGCCAGAAAGAAGAAAACAGTGGATCTGGTTCTGGTCCAAGACTCAGGCAATAGCTATTCTCAGACAGGGTCTGCAGCACAAGGAGAGCCTATGAGTGATGTTCTCAGTGGCACTCAGTACGCGAAGTCTGCGAAAAATCTCTCGGCGACCCTCTACACAAGCCAGCCACACAAAGAATACTTGGCATGCTCAGACCCCAGCGCTGTGAACCGGATTGGGTCAACCAGATGCGAGGAGGCAAAGCACGCATGCGCACGGCGACCAGGGCCCGAGCGGGCGCGCGCACGTGGCGGCCGGACGCGAGGCGGGAGCGCGCACCGGAGCGGAAGGCGTTGATCTGGGCTGCTGCGCGCCGAGAAAGAGCGAGCGCGAGGCATTCGGTCCTTTCCATGGCTCACCGGCCGAAAAGGACTTTCCGGCAGCGCCGAGCCGACTCTAGTGACAGCGACGGCGCCGAGGTGCCATCTGCTGAACCGGGGGCGCCGGGGGAGCAGGCGGCCCGGGGCCCTTCGAAGGAAGGTTCGCCTCCTGCAGGAGGCCACGCAGTGGCAGCCGAACCGCGCCTTCGGGGCCGGGACCGGGGCCGGGGCCGGGGCCGGGTCTGGGCGAGTTCCCGGCGCGCTGCGGGAGCGGCTCTTGGCGCGGACGGCGACTCGTGCATCCCAGGTGATGCGGCGCTGCGGGGTGGGCGCCTGAGAAAACGCATTGAGAGGGGTGGGAGGAGGCCCTACGGGTCTTATAGAGATTTCTATACCCAGTGCTGACAATGAGCAACGCTGAATTGCGGTTACTTAGCAAGACAGCCCGCCAGCGGTCACTCGCCCGCTGCCCGCATCTCCACATTGGACTCCTTGAGGGTGTAGAAAGAATCCTGTACGTTGTGGGCGGGGGGGGGGGGGGGGGGGTCGTTTGTGTTTGCATCGACAGATGGGCCCTCACTAATTATAGCTTTCGTGCAGTACTTGATGTTTATGTTAAATAGCTACAAAGGGTTAAAAGTTTTCTAATACTCTTAGCGAAAGTTGCACATATCTTTCGAAATATCCCCAATTATTTTTATAGAAAACTCTTAGCCAGAATAGTACATTACAAGAATGTAGGGAACAAGCTTTGAAATATTTTCTTTTGCTTATTTTCTTTTTCATCAGCTATTTGAAAAAAGATAAAAAATAACATTTCACTGAGTAACAATAGATTGATGACACTGTTGAGTGTATCAACAATGACAAATACAATGTAGTAATTTTGAAATACTTTTGCGTTCTTAAATACAGGATTTAAGTAGCAAAAAGTTGTTTACGTTGAACGTGTTCTAGTTTGAATTGGGGCTTTATAAGAATGCAGTATTGGGTTACTTTCGAGGTAAAATTTCTCCCCAGTACTATTAAGCCCAAGTGTTTTGATGATTTCTTAGTTATTGTCTAAATTTCTGATTACTGTATTTTTCTGTTCTGTGTGATTTATCTGATTAGACTTTAATAGGAAGAATTGAGGCTGAGTTGCCTTTTCTCTTGGTTTCTAAAAAAGTGGTTCTGAAACTTTCATTTTACCACCCTGTTTATATACTCTTAAAAATGATTAAGGATCCCAACAACCTTTAGTTTCTGTAGATTATATCTTTTAATCTGGCATAACCCATATTAATATGGTAAACCATATTAAAATTTTAAGGTAAATTTTTATTCATTTTTAATTACCCCATTACACATAAGAATAACATTTTTGTGAAAAATAACTATTTTCCAAAAAAGAGTGGCATTGTTTTCATTTTGCACATCTAATGTCTTGCTTAATGGAGAACAGCTCAAATCTCAAATGCTTCTGCATTCAGTCTGTTGTGATTTTTTTTTTCACTTGAAGTATGTGAAGAAACCACAAAAATATAATTGAGAGTCATACTTAATAGCCTTTTTTAGATAATTGTAGGTATTCTGCTTTAATATTACAACAAAACTCAAGGAGTAATAGCTTCTTAAAGATTAGATCACAACATGGAAACTAAAACCATCAGTCAATTTTGGTTTTTTTTGGTACTTCATTACAGTAAAATACACTTTTCTGTTTTGTATTTTGGATGGATCTTTTACCCATGTATGGTCGGTAACATCATGCTTTGACTATTTGTAAAGCATTGGTTCACTGAGTTTGCAGATCTTAAAATGTTGATATATTTTATTATACTATATTTTTAAAAATCTCTTAATGTTACTATCGATGTCATCAGTCTTTAAGTACTGGAAATTTATCAAGTTCACAGAGGACATAAGTTTTCCAATATTCCAGTTTTCATTTCATATCTCTAATTCTTGAAGTGAAAGGCACAACTTTGTTCATTTTTGAGAAAATGTCAGCTATCCATATCTGAATAGAGTTTGTCAGTCATTCCAAGAAAAACGATGTACCTCCTGGAAGACCGTGGCTAGTTCAATGTACAGATCATCACACAGGTGCTTTTCATTTAGGCAACCATTGCATTTCAGTATGTCCTAAAAGTGCATTGTGCATGCTTCCATTTTATTCCACGGATTATTAAAAAGATGTACTTTTTGAATACTTAAGGGTCAAGATTTAATAAAATTAATCATTTTTGTTGCTTTATTAAGGACTGTAAGTGAAACTGCCTTTTTTTTTTTACCGTGCATGTGCATGGTGGTGAAGAATACAGTGGTTGCTAGTAATGTACACTTTGTGGCACTGGACATGTTATTTAGTCTTTCCAGTCCTGATGAGGACACTTCATAGAATTGTGAATATTAAATAAAATAAACCTTTTAAAACATTTCAGTGTGCCTAAGATACTAAGTGTACATTAAATTTTTTTCCTATTTATTCATTGCAATATTTTGTTTTCAGTATTCCTTTGCTTTTTCTCAAACATTCCCTTCCCTTTTCTCATTACATCCTTTAAAGAGTATTTAACTAAGTAAGAAGATAGAACAAATATGGTTATCCTTTATACATTTATTAGACCATCCATTGGTTTCAGAAAGAATGGAAGTTGGAAAAAGATCTGTATATCTACTTTAAATATATGGAGTAAAATTGAAACACCATATTGTATATATGCCATGTGTTGCTCAGAATTTTAATTATTGATTCTACTATCTTGTTATATTCAAAAAATGTCCTGTTAGAATCCAGAACCGTTGATCTTTCAACAGATGAAGAGGACGGAATACATCATGCCTCAGAAAGTAAGGATGATCAGAGTTCATCTTCCAACAGCTCTAGTTCTCTGGAAGAAGAATTTTCATCATTAGGTTGGTAATTTGGTAATTTTGTTTAAGAACTTTTTCTAATACAGTATTTTCTATACCAGTGATCTTACTCTTGATAACACAGCAAACTCTAGTGAAGTGTGGGGGCAGGTAAGTCATTACTAATGATTATCAAAGTGCCAAAATTGACTGCTCATTTCCACTGCATAACAGGTGTAAGGTCAGACAGCTTGTAAGAGGCAGAGCTGAGATTCAAACCCAGGCAACTTGCTCCAGAACCTACTTTCTTAACCACTATGCTATATTAGGTGACTCGTGCTAATATTTGAAGGATGGTAAGATTTTGTCAGTGAGGAAGTTTCAGGTACAGGATGTAGCATATATACAACTTTAGGGTATATAACATGGTATAACATAGCTTGTGTAGAGAACTAAAAATAGCTGTTAGACTGAAAACATTTGGAGTTTAAGAAAGAACTAAAAAAAAAAAGTAAGCAGAAGGACAAATTGGAGTCAGATAATGCAGGTCTTGGAGGAACTACTGAAAATTTTATGCATCTAGGTGACATGGTCATTTTTGTGTTTTAGAAAGATCAGTCCAGTTCAGAGGTTAACAGATTATCTCCTGTAGGCCAAATCTGGCTCACCACCAACTTTTATAAATAAAGTTTTATTAAAGCACAGCCACAATCATTTAATTACATATTTTCTGCGGATGCTTTTGCACTACAGTGGCAAAGTAGAGAAGTCGACAGACTTTATAGCCCACAAAGCCATAAATGTTTATCTGGCCTGTTACTCTAGCTCAGAGGTTCATAATTTGTTTTGTGCCGTGAACTCTTTTCAGTCTCATGAAACCTAAGACCCCTTTTGAGAAAATAAAATGAAATACATAGCTTTATAAAGGAAACAATCGATTTGAAATATAATTATCAATATATTTTTAAAAACATAATAAGTAATTTTTAACTCATTAAATAACAGGAACTTTTTTGTAATTTTTCTTCTTTTACAAGTTCACAAGGTACAGGTACTTGATGATGAATTCAGTATTAAGAATTGAAGCCTAGTAGACAAGTGAAGCCTTTCCTGGACATACAGTGCTGTCCGGAAGAACTCTCTGCTATAATGTAAAAATTCTGTGTCTTCACTGTCACAGTAGCCACTCGCCACATGTGACTATAGAGCTCTTGAAATGTGGCAAGTGCAAATAAAAGACGTGATTTTTAATTTGGTTAAATTTAAACAGTCACATATGGCTAGTGGTTACCAAATTGAGCAGAGCTCCTATAGAAAATGGTGACTTAAACAGTGTACAGTGTAAGGCAGTAGTTGTAAAGTGATGGCAGCATTGCACACCTGCGGAAGGAAGGCAGCATTTGGAAGTGTGTTGGGATGGTTTTTAATTATCATAGGTACTAACGTATTGCTGGTATGTACTGCCCTGGAAGCAAGTGATGATAAATATCTTGCGAAGTGCAGGATAGTTCGGCATGGTGAAGAATTCCTCAGGTGCTCCTTTGAGAAACGCTGATTGAAAGTTGAGGAACATTTTTTTCCTTCTCTTTTCTGGAGAAGAAAGATGAAGAAGGAATGTAATAAGTTTAAGGACTGGTATGTGGAAAGAGTGCATTCATTCATTCATTCATTCATTCTTTATTTATTTATTGTTAGATGTTAGAACTATTAGAATGATCCAGTGATAGAATATCTGTCTTGAGATGTTCACTGTTGCAGATACTGCTTGCTACCAATGAGACATCGTATCTAACCTCTTCCCCTTATATAGGATGATGCATGTGAAATTATTTATCGGTTATAAATCTATAAAAAATATGATTTATTATAAAGCAGTGTGCTAACTTTATTAATTAATCCCATGTCTGCCCAACATCTGCCATGAGAGAAACCTTTAAGTTAGGTGTTAGATATAGACAGGACAAGATAGAGTACTCTTCTCTTGAATCTTTACTTTTTTTATTATAGCTTGAGAGGATTAGCTTTATGTAGTACTAGTATCTCAGTAGTGAGTCCATTCCTTGTGATTTATTAATTAAACTCTAACAAGTCATTTGAAGGTGAATCACTTCCAATTCGAGTATTTCTGTTTTTATAATCATACACTTGAGTATTTGAACCAAAGTGTATGGTCTTAAATTGATTGCACATTAAAATCCCCTAGGGGGCTATAAAAACATACTGTTGCTCAGCTGCACCTCAGGTTAATTAACTCTGAATTGCTGGGCTGGGAGCCTGGGTACCAGTAAATTATCAAGTTTCCCAGGTGATTCTAATGTGTAGTCAGGGTCTGTGAGTGGCTTTGGCAGCACATATACTAATGTGTAGTCAGGGTCAAGAAATGACAGTGTAACTGGGGATGGTTTTGAATTTTAATTCTGCTTTGGGTTATATTAGCTATATCTCTCACCTCTAAAGACACGTCTTCTTGTCTTCAGTCACATCACAATAAAATCATTAAAATAGACAAGACAAAATACAGAGCCCTTTTGCAGATTCCTGCATTGCTTCATAATCAACATTTTTTTTGAAGTAGTTATTTAACAAGTTAAGAATCCAGTGCGCTATGTGATTTTCTCCACATGTTTGAACATTATCCACAAGGAAAACCTACAACTGTTAAAATGTTTTGAGAGGATGAAGAGACACCTGACTTGTATCATTTTCCTGATACTAGTCTGTAAGTACCAGTCTATAAAAAGCAAATCACTTGATTTGATATTCCTTGCTTTTAATGAGCATACCTTGCTTTCTAGTGATTACCACCCACTGCTATATGATATTTTTCACCTGGTAAATGAACTTGATTATTTCCTTTATACTTTTTAACCTCTTACATTTATTCACGTGGGACTCACTTCAGGACCTTGAAGGCTGACTTGGCTCTGTGCTGGTCGTAGTCTGTTTCTCACTCTCTATATGCCTGGATGCCCAAAGGAGAGAGGTGGATTGTAGTATAGTGTCCCTCTTACTTTGTATTTGACTAGTCTATCATCATTATGCTAACCTCTGCAGTTCTCACTAACTGAGTGACTGCATGTTCAGGCTTCTCTATACTCTAACCTGGCAATCTCAGAGCTTCTGGAAGTGGGAAATAACCCTCAATAAAAACTAAGCACCAACATTAATCAACGAGAGTTAAAAGATAAATTGGAATGATTTTACTATATTTTCTCACACTTCTGGATTTGGTTCATTTCTCTATATTTAATCTCAATAATTTTCCATTACTGAAACAGATTTTAAGCCACTTAGTTATATTTTTATCAAAAGAGTGAAAAAATTGGCAAAACAGTGTCTTTTCTTTATTGAAATGTGAGGAATATTTATTTCTGTTGGTGCTTGGTTTTCAATGTTCTCCTTTTTGTTTCTTTCAGTAAATATCCCTGATGCAGCTTTTATTCAGGCAGCCCGCAGAAAACGTGAATTGGCCAGGGCCCAAGAGGACTATATTTCTTTGGATGTGAAACATACTTCCACCATCTCTGATATGAGGAAAGACAGTGATGAAGATCCTGAGAGTGAGCCTGATGACCATGAAAAAAGAATACCATTTACCCCAAAGCCTACAACACTTAGGCAAAAAATGGCTGAAGAAACAGGTACATATTTATAATATATGAACAGTAAGGCATTTTTATTCAAATAAAATATTATGATAGAAACTCCATAACAACATAATGTAGTGTCTTATATTCTAAAGAGTGTTAAAGTTGGTTTTTATTTAATACCTATTTGGTCAATGGCATATTGGCCTATAAAAGACATGTCTGTATCAAAATGTTATTATCAAAGGGTATGTATAATAATGTTTACTGTTATCTGCTCTCCACTTAATCTTTTGACAGGTTAAAGAAATTTACACTTATTTGTAATATTGAAAACTTTGTCACCTTTATAAAGATATATTTTTTTTAATGTGGAAGCATCTATAGGGATTTTAGGTTTCATGTATTAAAATCTTCCCTGCTATGATAAACAATTCCCTTAACCAATAATCTTTAGTTCTCACAAGACTATTTTCACATTTCTCATTTATAAACAATAATATGTTTTACCAAAGTGTCAGTGCCTAGCTGATTGAGAAAGGAAAGTTTGGGTGGTGAGCCGCCCAGTTTAAAGAATGGACAGGGGCTGACATGAGACTGAAACGGCAGGCACCAACTCCACTGTGAGGGGTGCAGTTCTGTTGCGAGAGCGCGCTTCTGCTTCCGCTCTTCCGCTGCTCCTTTTCTTGTGCTCCCCTTCTGCTCTCCAGAGCACTGCATAGCTCCACACCTATCAGAGTATAATAGTGGCACATTCAGCCACGCATGCATGATACAATAAGCTGAATTATGTTCATATATTTTAGGCGCAAGCGCCCTACAGTCTAAATGTAACAGTCTAAATCCAGGGTCCTGTTCCTGGCTACAAGCCTGGATCACAGCCAGACCTGGGACCAGCCAGGCCTGGGACCCACGCAAAGCTTTTGTCACTTCAAATAATAATATTTCAGAATAAGGCTTGGTTTCTTATAACCCAGAAATTATTTTTTAAATATTTAGATTCTCAGGTACAGTTGAGAAGCTCTGATGAGGAAAACCAAATGTTTCATCTTTTCCAGGCTTTTTTCCTGAGATTTGAGTGAGACACTTAGGCGATGAATGCAGTTTCTGGAGTCGGATTGTTAGATGCAAGTTCCAGGTTCAGTACAGTCCTCAGACAAGTTATTTAATCATCTAGTATCTGAGTTTCCTCATTTATAAAATGAGGGTGATAATAATGCCTTCTTCCCAGAATTATTCTGAAGAATACGTTAACACACATAAAGGACTGCTAAGCCAGCACATAAGCCCCCCAAAAATGTTAGCTGCTGCTATTAAAATGGAAAAAATATTGAATATTAATACATGAATTTTTTCCTAGCAACCAGAAATGAAGAAACAAGTGAAGAAAGTCAGGAAGATGAAAATCAAGATATTTGGGAACAACAGCAAATGAGAAAAGCAGTTAAAATCACAGAGGTAATAATTTTTTACTCCGTGTGTATGTTTCCTGTGGCTGCTATAACAAAGTACCAAACTTGACACCTTAAAAGAAAAGAAATTTCTTCTCTCACAGTTGTGGAGGCCAGAAGTCTGAAATAAATGTGTTGGCAGGGCTGTGCTTCTTTGGAGGCTCTAGAGGAGAATCCTTTTTTGCCTTTTCCAAGTTCTGGTCACTCCAGGTATTCCTTGCCTTGTGACTGGTTTACTCCTCTGCCTCCTTCACAGGACCTTCTCTGTGCCTTTACTCTGCGTGTATTTTATAAGGACACTTGTTGGATTTAGGGACCATTTCGATAATCCAGGATGATCTTATCTTGATATAGCTCACTTAATTACAACAACAAAGATCCTTTTTCCAAATAAGGTCATATTTGTAAGTTCCAGGGATTAGAACATAGACATATCTTTTGGGAGGCCACCATTCATCCTGCTTCACCATTCATATATGTTCTTATCAGCTTATAAATATCTTCTACATATTGTAAGCCCCTTGAGAGAACCATATCTTTTTATCTTTAATAGTATAATAATTGACATATATATTATATGGTAAATGCATAAGCGTGAAGCTAAAACTAACTCACAAACAAAAAGAATATTGTATTTGGAGTCAAAAGTCCTAGATTTGGGTTCTGGCACTACCACCAAAATACATACTCCATGAAGTCAAGAATTATTAACTATTGTGTTCAGTTTTATATCTCATAGTGCCTAATATTGTGAATGCTCCATAAATATTTGTATGACTTGGTCAAATCATTTAATTTTTCTAAATCTCAGTTTTCTGGGAAATGATGGAATGATTTCCTATTTTTGAGAAATGGGAATAATAATGTTATCTACCTGAGTAGGCTGTAATGCTCAAAATTATAATGATCTAAATTAAAGTTCTTATAAATTGTATAATAGCACACAGATATAAGGTTTTATTTAGTCCTTTCAACAAGAATGCTTTGAAAGATTATTTGCTCTTTTAAGTAAGAAATTATTGTATAATCTCCATGTTCTTAAGACTGAAAAACTAAAGGTAGGCTTTTGATTGTAATTTAGAAATCTCTGAGCAGAGAAATGATTTAGGGGACTATTTTTATGACTGTAACAGGCTTAGATACCCTGCCTTTTAGGAAAATCAGTACAGTAACAGCATTAAAAAAATACTTTAAGAAAAAACATGCCATAGTTCTTACTGTAACTGCTCAAGTTTGCATAATTCCTTTTTAATTGAAATATTTGTTTAATTACAGTCATAGTGTACATTAGAAGTTCCCAAACTTTTTCATTCATGGAGTCCCTAGGCCAAAAGAAGTTCCAAACAATTACATTATTAAATAGTTAGGTCCAAATAATGTAATAAGATTCATGTCCTAATAACTTAGTAGCCATTTGGAAAAAAAATAATAATTAAATTGAAGAAAACAACTTTTAATTTTATTTTTAAGTAACTACAATTAGTTACTAATGAGATCTGTGTACCTTTTGGGTGCTGCATGACCTCTCAGACCTTGGAATCAGATTGGAGTCTGTCATTCTCATCTCCTGCTCCACAACTGATTTTCAACCATTACTTTCTGTTAAATCATCTGCCAAAAATCCAGCTTCACTAATAAGACTTCATCAAAAGGAATGTAGCACAATCTAATGTTGCAACTATGAACTAATTATAATTGAACTAGCAGTCCAACAAATGTTGAGTATTGCCTTGTTTTCCTAAAAAATTTTAAATACCTTATATCACCTCTTTGAGTTCACTAGGATGCCTTGGTATAGTTTGGGACAATATGCATTTGGGACAGTGTGCACATTATGCATACTTTTGTGAATTCTGATTTCTTTGCTTGATATGCTGTAAATGTTTTCCTTTGTTTCTACATAGTTATAATAGTAACTAATTTTAAAAGCTGCATAATATTTATCAGAGTCAATCGTGATTTTCTTAGTCATTCTTTCTTTTGGTGAGCATGTTAGGTTAGTTGAAATCTGAATTTTTTTTCTTATTAATAATAAGAATTGATAAATATTTGCTTTTCTTTTTTTTCCTTCCCTTCTTTTTTTCTTTTATTCAGATGTTTGTTTTTGAATTTTTCTCTTAAGATAACAGCCAAGAGTGGTAATAAAAGAGATAAACATTTTAATGGCACTTACTACATTTTTCTATGTTGCTTTCTAAATTTAGATTGATCTGTAATGTGTGGGACTGTTTCACCACAATCTTGCCAGCTTTAGGTGCAAGTTTAGTTGGTGAAAATGGAATTTCAAATTTATTTAATTTGCATTTTTATTACTAATATGGGTACATTTACTGATTCTTTTATTGAAGATTTACCACATGCCACTGTATTGGTTTTGTGACTGCTGTACCAAATTACCACAAACGTGGTGGCTTAAAACAACAGCAGTTTAGTTTCTCACACTTCTGGAGGCCAGAAATCCAAAGTGAAGGTTTTGGTAGAGCTATACTACTTCTAAAAGCTCTATGGGATAATCTGGTCCTTGACTATTTTAGGTTCTGGTGGCTGATGGCATTCTTTGGCTTTTAGCTATATCTGTCTCTGTTCCATCTTTGTACCACCTCTTTTCATTCCATCCCAAAACTTTCTTTCCCTCTCTCTTATGAGCATATGTGTAATCACATTTAGTAGGGCCCATCTAGATAAGTCAAGATAAGCTCCTCTTCTCCAGATCCTTAATTTAATCACATCTTTTGCCATATAAGGTAATAGTCACAGGTTTGGGGAGGTTAAGACATGCACATATCTTTTTGGGGTCACTATTCAGCCTCTACAGCCACTTAACAGTGATAAGCACTAGAATATACAATCTTTGCAGGGAGAGATAGTGAAATCTTATAGTTTCTATGACAGAACAGTGCCCAAGATGGCTGAAAAGAGCAAACGAGTGGTCAGTTTAACAGGCAGAAAGTTGAATGGGAAGATTTGGAAAGGCCTCTACAGAAAGTAATACTTAAATGGGTCTTTGAAAGATGTTTATGAAGTAAGGAGTCTGGGAGAAAATAAGATATCAGGAGTAAAGACATAGATTTGAAGTAGTCTGATTAGTTTGGGGTTTTGCAGGTATGACTGGAGCTTGATGGAAGGCTTGGTAAGAATTGATATGAGAAATGATAGTGCCTCATGGAAAATATTAAAAGAGATAGTTAAGTCAATGAATTGGCTAAGTATCTGGTCCACTTCACATATCTTTGTCTAAAACAGGTTCTCTAGTACCTTTTCAACACTCTAAGCATGGTGGCAATGAGCTATGATGAGCCAGAAGACAGTAATGTGAAATATACCATGTTTTACAAGATGTATAGTTAAAAATGTATTCCTCTGTACATTATAGAAAACCCAATAGCTTAAACAAAATTAAAAGCTTTACCTAGAAACCCACCAGCAGACTTCCATTTATTTTTTTATTTTTATTTTTTGACTGTTATGTGGCAACTCCGTCATGGAAAATAGGTGTTTAGTTTTCTGAGAGTACATTAGATCATAAAACTAGTAGCTTTAAAAACACCGAGAACTAAGCTTTTGTGAAAAATAAGATTTTATAGTTTTCCTCTTCTATGTAAATTTAAAGTTCTAAATTTTAAAACTGAGAATTTGAAAAACATTTTATTATAACTATGAAAAATGTCAATGGCATGGAATTTTGAACTGGTAAGATCTTGAAATAGCCAGTCTGCTTTTGTGCTATTAATAGTTGTAAGATTAATGAATATTACAACACAAATTTTCATATTATTTTTAGGGACGAGATATCGACCTTTCCCACAATAGAAAGTCTCAAACAATGAAGAAGTTTGATACTTCCATTTCATTTCCACCAGTAAATTTAGAAATTATAAAGAAGCAATTAAATACTAGGTAAGTAATATTCATCTTAAAATTTACATTTGTCCTAGACATTTAATAGTGAAAAAAAATAGCACTATATATATAAAATCTTTTAAATTAGTAAATGTAAATATTAACATTAAACAGATTTATAGGAAAAATAGCATCACACTACCAAAACATTTCCTTTTTTGCGTATGTCTTTTTAATCTTTGTAATAGGTATATATAATATGGTTAAAATCAAATAAATATTAAGTTCCGCTTTTTTTACTTAATGTTTTGATAAGCATTTATCTGTATTTAGCTTTTAATTTAAAAAACATGTTGCAAATGATGGCAGCAAGATGCCAAAACATGAAGCTCATTCCCCCACAGAGACACCAACTAAGCAATAATACATGTTTTAAAAAGCCTTTGTGAGACCTCCAGAAATGAATTGGGCACAGTACCCCTGGCAAGCTCAAAGATAAGAATAGCCACATCGTAATGGGTAAGAAAAAAAATTCATTTCAACTGCATCAGCCCCTTCCACAAGCCAGCACTGCTTATGATAGAAAAAGCCCCTACTTATGGCTTCTCTATTAGAAGAAGAAGGGTGAAACATACATCCAGCATTTTTGCTTTTAGGGGAACTGCCCAAGGGACTCATTTCTGCTTCATCTGTCTCGGCACCAGTGAGGAACCTGGGGCCATGGACAACAAAAGAGAGCTCAGTGGCTTGTTGCAGAGCCAGAAAGTGTGCAGTATTATAGATAGACATCAGAGGGAACAAGAGACTGTAGACTCTCTAGAAAAGAAACCCAAAAGTCTCTAGCTGGGAAATTTCATGTAAAAGCTCAGGAAAGATGCATTCTCCCATAAAAAGTTTGAAAAGACACCCATCCCCCCACCCCTTAAGAATCTCTAGCCAGGCTGATTGGTGAAGTTCCTCCCATGTATGAAGCAATTTCCTTCAAGTGCATTTTTTAAATACGCAAAACAAAAAAAAATAACCAAACACCTGAAGAAACACGGGAACATGGTATAATCAAAGGAACAAAATAAATCTCCAGAACAAATCCTAAAGAAACAGAGATCTGTGAATTACCTAAGAGTTCAGAGTCATCCTCTTAAAGAAGCTCAGTGTGCTACAAGAAAACACAGACAAATAAATGAAATCAGGGAAATAGTACATGAACAAAGTTAGGATATCAACAAATATAGATAGAAACTATTAAAAAGAACCAGAGATTCTGGAGTTGAAGAATATGATAACTGAACTGAAAAATTCACCAGAGGGACCAACAGTAGACTTGATCAAACAAAAGAAAGAAGCAGTGACCTCAAATACTAGTCATTTGAAATAATCTAGTCAGAGAAACATAAAGAAGAATGAAGAAAAGTGAAGAAATCCTAAGGGGTTTATGGGACACCATCAAGCCGAACAACATATACATTATGGGAGTCCAAGGAGAAGAGAGGAAGAATGGATCAGAGAACTTATGTGAAGATATAATGGCCAAAAATTTAACAATCTGAGGAAGAAATTGAATATCTAATTTAATGAAGCTCAAAAGACTCAAAAGAGGATAAACCCTAAGAGGCTTGTACTGAGACACATTATAATCAAATTTTTTAAAGGCAAACAATTTTGAGAGCCTTTAGACAAAAGCACCTCTTATGTACAAGGTGGCCTGTAAGATTACCAGCAGATATCTCAACAGTATTATAGGCTGGAAGGCAATAGGGTGATATAGTCAAAAAATTAGCAAACCTAATTCAACAACACATTAAAAGAATTATATATCATGACCAAGTGGGATTGATTCCTGGAATACAGCGATGTTTCATATGAAAAACAGTGATATACTGTATCAGTATTAAGTATATAAGTATGATGATAAAAGTTAGTTCTTATAGCATTTGATACACGGAGAAAGTTTGTTTCTCCTACGAAAGCAAGTATTTTTAAAGAACATTTTCATTGCCTGTTTTTTCTAGTACCTGAGAATAGGTTCAGAATTTTCCTTCCCTATTTCTTTTGTATAATTCAGCTTTAAAATAGTTTTATGCCTTTATCATATTGCAGCCAAAGTGTATTGGTCATAGTTGTTTGGTTAAATGGTTTGATGTAGAAAACGACATTTTGTAGCATTTTATAGTGAAATAAATATATGAAAATATTTGTATTGGTTTTTAAATATTAGGTTATCTCTGTATTCTAGGGGCTAGGCAGACTTCCAGCCCACTGCCTGTTTTTATAATTAAAGTTTCTGGAATGTAGCCATGCTTGTGCATTTATAGATTATCTATGGCTCCTTTTGTGCTACGACACAATTAAATAGTTGCAACAGCAGGCATCTAGCCTCCAAAGGCTAAAATGTTTACTATCTGGACCTTCATAACATTTTTTTTCAGTAGTGATGTTAAATGATGAGATTTCCTTGATTCAAGATTATTTTTGTAATAACTTTACTATGGTTTACTGTCCTTTTGATATTCCTCCTTTAGTTGAAAGAAAAGAACTAGAATTATAGCTATCGCATCTAATATTGCATATTACTGAGAATTTATGCAAAAGGGAAAGGTTGGAAAGGGCTAAAACCACCCTATAATTAGCTTGAGCACCTAAAATCCTCTAAGTGTCCTTTCCTACCTTTCGCTCTGAGACCTCTTTCATTGAGATGCTCTCCTTTCCTCATCAAGTCTCATAAACCCAGGTTTATGGGATTATCAGTTTCCTTGGTGGTCTACTATGTAAGGCAGTTTCGAAAAAATCTTATCAGAGTAGTACTTACTCCAGTAGAAATAAAAGTTTGAAAATCAATTTTTATTTATTTTTCTTATACAGATTAACATTACTGCAGGATACTCACCGCTCACACCTGAGGGAATACGAAAAATATGTACAAGATGTCGAGAGCTCGAAGAGTACAATCCACAACCTAGAGAATTCATCAAATCAAGCTCTAAATTTTAAATTCTATAAAAGCATGAAAATTTATGTGGAAAATTTAATTGACTGTCTTAATGAAAAGGTACATGGCTATAAATATTTATATCATTTTCTTTCTATGGAGAAATTCTCTTACATAATTTATGAAAAGCCTAAATCTCACAACTACTTTTCCTCTAGTGTTTTTCCTACACATTTTGATATCCTGTGATATTAAGTATTCCCCTAATGTTGGATAGTTAAGGTATTAGCATATAAATTTGAGTTAAAATTTTATGTTTAAGAAAAATTTCTAGAAAGTAAATTATTAAGCCAAAAGGTCTAAATGTTTTTAAGACTTACGAAACATTGCTAAACTATTCCAGAAAGATTGAATATTTTATTTTTAGTTTAGTACATTAAAAAATGGTTTTTGTTTTATATATTTATTTTGATCTCAAACCTGTTTTATTAACATATGTAATTTTTTTATAAATTGTCTTCTTTGCATGGTTTTGTTGTTCATAGTAGGGGTTCTTTTTTTATTTTTTAATTTTTTCCATATATTATGAACAATTCTTTATTACTTAAAATTTTTAGTGCTTTACCCTACTTGATATAGGTAAACTTTCCAGTTTGTTTTGTTTTTTGGTTTTGTTAGCAGCGGTTTTTTGACACCCACATGTTTTGAAATGTTTGTATCAATCATATTTATGAATCATTCATTTCTTACGGTTTCAGTTTTTGTTTTATGCATACTGGGTCCTTACATTGAGGTCTTAAATTGTCCTTTTTAAACCACTTTTAACTTTTTTAAATGTATTCTACTTTCTGCATTTGTTTTTATTTACTATTGTTATTAAGTTGATTGTCTTTTAATACCACTAGGTAGTTACTTTCTGAAGCATTTACTACAATGTAACTTTCTTCTTTCATCCTTGAGAAATTACACTGTTAAAGTCTTGTCAGCCTACAGTTGATCACTCATTTCCATTTTCCAACTTTCTTATCTGTCAAGTTAGGTCTCTTCTGTTCTCCACTTTTTATAATTTTACCAATTTCCTCAAGTGCCCCTCTGCAGTCTGCCCCCTCACCCCATGAAGACTGGCTGCACCCGTCATTTCCTCTTCCTCTTCCGTCTCAAAGAACCCTTATCTGCCCACTCTTATCCGTGTTCCCGACTCTAGTCCATTTGGTTTTATTATTTATATTTATAGCTGTTCTAGTACAGTAAGTTGATATTCTGGTTTTAGTAATATTAAAAGTATTGACAGCTAGATCTGTTCCTCTCAGTGTTTTTTTAATTGGCATGCTATAGATAATGAAAATGTTTCTTTATGTGAGACTTGAGCATATTCATATGCTAATACAGGAATATTACATTTTATTATTATTGATGATCCACAAAATATTATATATGTATTTCAGATTATCAACATCCAAGAAATAGAATCATCCATGCATGCACTCCTTTTAAAACAAGCCATGATCTTTATGAAACGCAGGCAAGATGAATTAAAACATCAATCAACGTATTTACAACAGTTATCACGTTAGTGTTTTTCATGTTCAATGTGATTTATTATTCATTAAGCTAAATTATCAGCTAGAGAATAAAAATATCTTTATTTCTGTATAAAAAATGCCTTTTGTGTATTTCTCCTCTAACCTTTCATCCAGCTCCTTCCCAGAACCTTTAGAGCTAGGGTTTGAAAATGTCTTAGGTCTATGACCAAAAAATAAATATTATAATTCCTAATTACTTAGTATTTGAGACAAAATATTTATATGGCCATTTAATAACTGTTTTGAGAAAAGCTGATATGTCTGTAGACTTTATAAAGTTATAAAGATTGGTTATGAAGGTTAAAGAAATTCTGGTTGATTTCAATGTAGAATCATCTGTAAGACCTCATTGTATAAGATTTGTATGCTACCTTTTAGTTCTCACGCTGGTTTTGTATTTTCAGAGATGTCTCATTTTGATTAAAGTGCTGTTAGGGAACAGTGAAAGTGATGAGACCATCACAAGTAGTCGATAATAACAAAAGCAAAATGACTTAGAAACACATGACATTTAGTTGGCCATGCATTATGGTACATGCTAAAATAGGAAATAACATAAATAACATGGATGATGCAAATATGTCTAGCATTTGGCTACAGGGACAGAAAAAACTGCTAAAAAAGAATATGAAAAGAAACTAATGAAAAGAAATTTTGTTAGTGTTCTGAAGTTGCTGAACTATATTCCCCAGCCAGGGCACATTTTCTTAAGCTTACTAACTCAATGCCTATTAACATTGTGATACAGAATTAACATTGCATGATGAAATACGGAATTTAAGCATATTGTGTGTGTATACACACACACACACACACACACATATGTACATATATTATGTGTATATATATATACATATATATATATACACACACACACATATGTACATACATACCGAAGATATAACTCATTTTCAAAGTGTTTCACCTTATTTCTTTTGAGAACAGGCAAAGCTGAAACATCAACAAATGGAGACTTGGCCATAGATGAAAAAACTCAACGGATTTTAGAAGAGATGGAATCTCGAAGGTAGCTATATAAAGTGGAAGACTTAAAGCATCATTGAGCAAGTATTTTGTACTACTTTAATACAATTAACCATATGGTATAATTAACCATAACCTAACAAATTAGTGCGTGAGGATGATGTAAAACCAGGATGTAGTTAAGCAATCTTAACCAAATTTAAATCTTTAATCCCAGGGTTTAAAAAACACATTGGTGTACTTGGATGAATCAAAAGTAATGGGTAAAATGACATTTATCAGTCTGGGAATTGCTGCTAGGTAGAAGCCAGTCCTAATTATATTGTTAACCTAATCTTCAAAATCTGGATAGCCTATGGGAATGTCTCATAAGAAATTTAACTTAATGAAGCTAAAATGTCAAAAGTATTAACATAAAATTGTGTGCTAATATAATGCTGTATTTCTGGGCATTTTAAATAAATTATGACTTCTACTTTTTGTTTTAAAGCATTTACTTTCAGCGAGAGCTATTTGTTTTTAATTGATTTTTGATTTATTTTAAAATACAGGGCACGAAGAAGAGAAGCAAGAGCACTTTCTGGAAATTGTGATCATCAGGAAGGGACATCTAGTGATGATGAACTATCTTCAGCAGACATGACTGACTTCCAAAAAAGCCAGGGTCAGTCACCACGTTGCTAATGTGTCTTGATTTGAAGTATTGAAATGGTGGGAAATGCTTTGCAGTGATTGCCCTAAAAATACATAAATTATATAAAGTGTTGGGAAAATTCAGGAAAAAGGGAATATATTTTTTATCTCCTTTAAGACTTTTTCCCACCATTGAAACAATGGTATAAAGTGGCAGAGCCCTGAACACTAGTACACATATAGTTTTTTCCCTCAGCCTTTCTCATCTGTTATAAAGGAGCCATGCACATTTTTGGTTTCATTTTTCCACTACATACTTTCTATATTATAATTTTTAATTTAAAATTATTGAATATAGTCATCATTTTAGCATTATGAAATCGTAAAATATGTATAATCGAAAGAGTCGTGGGCTTTACAGTGAGATGGGTTTGAAGAGGGCTCTGTATTGTGTGATCTTGTGCAGATTCCTCAACCTCCCTAAATCTGTAAACCTGATATTAGTTTGTGTCTGTAAGTAGGCTAATAACACCTAAGTTATAAAGAAGAGCATTATGATGAAATGAAATAATGTATTTGTAATGTTTTTGCATATAGCAGGGACTCAACAAATGCTAAATTGTATTAGTTTCAATCATTATTGCTTTTATTACTAAAGTGATTTTAATAAAACAAATTTATATGTTAATATGTAATATATGTAAATTTACATGTTACTATTATGAAATCAAAGGAAAAGTTCAGCTCAATTGATTACATGGTTATACATGACCATGTTTATAATAAGCAAAGTTCACAGTATTAAAACGCATAATATACAAAGATCCATTTGTTCACAGGTGACATTTTACAAGATCACAAGAAGATTTTTGAAGATGTCCATGATGATTTTTGTAATATCCAAAATATTTTGTCAAAATTTCAACAATGGCGAGAGAAGTTTCCTGATTCTTATTATGAAGCTTTCATTGGTTTATGCATACCGAAACTTTTAAATCCCCTAATACGGGTTCAGTTGATTGATTGGAATCCTCTTAAGGTATTTAAGTTTAACACATGAAAAAAACTAATCTTGATCACATTATTTACTTAAATTCCCTTGTTACTAGATTATAAAATACTTCACTTTTAGAGTTGGAATTGATAATTAGTGCTTTGGAATAATAGTCTACGCCCATCTTTTTTGGTTCTCACTTTATTTTTGAGGCTGAGTGGCACTAGACACCAATAAAGGAAACACCTTTTTTTAGCTGTCTCTGTGATAAATTTAAGATCACTCAAAAAAGGTGGTATTATTATACCTTAAGAATTTTATATTCTGAGGACATTCGCTACCAAGAGTTCTGAAGCTGGAGAAGACATATTGGGAACAGTTGGTTAAGAAAGCCTAATTGAGGAGGAATTTAAAATGGAGATTTGAGGGTATATAGGATTTAAATAGGATATTCAGATCTTAAGAGATATGAGCTTGCTTTGGTGAATAATGTGAAGAGTGACGTGATGAAAGTAATGTTTTATGACGTCCTAGCAGTAGGCTAACTTGGAGAGAAGGAAGATAAGAGGTAGAGATAGATAGATGATTGATAGATAGATAAATAGATAGATAGATATGAAGGATTTGCTATAGCCCAAGTCCAAGGTTATGAATTCCTTACATAGGGTTATAGTGACAAAGGGAAGAGAAAAAGAATTGATTACAGGAGCTGTTATGAAATAAGAATCAGTAAAATGCTGAGAATAACCCTAACTTGCCACATCCAAGTATGACCCCATGATTTGGTTTCTGGGTTATTAGAACAATAGTAGTTCCATTAATAGAAATGGGGACTTTTCAGAGAGGGAAAAGTTTTGAAAAAGTTTCACTTTCCAGATAATGAAGTGATAGCGGGACGTCCGTGTGGATATGCCTAATAAGCAAATGGAAATGAGAAAATGAAATTCTAGGAAGAGAGGAGAGCCGAAGGTAAAGATTTAACAAAATGAAGGATAAAGCCATATTCTTTTATCTTTCTCTGCCCTAGTCATGCATGCCTGTTGGTTCTGTGTTAGGTTCAAGGTTGTATAGTCTTCATAATACAGAAACCAAGCCAGCAGCCTAGCTGTTAACCACTCAAGCTGAATAGAGTACTCTGTTATGCCCAGCAGAGATGTGTTTAATCAACAAATAATAATTGGCTATCTGCTATTGCCTAGTAAGCTAAACCACGTGTAAAATACACATTTGTGCCTGTGAGAATTGAGGAAGCCAGAAGGGAATTTTGCCTGAGGTAAATGATTTTTTATAAATAAATTCCATGGTTATTTTAAGTGCTAGTCTAACAAATATATATTTTGCTCCTAATAGCATTTGCAGTGTGGTAGGCTTTGAGCACACTGTCGGCATTTTTAGAGTATTTGTCATAAGAATTAATGTTTGAAATGTATACATATTGCTTAGACATCTTGTCTTATGTGTGTCTTCCTGCCTGGCCTTGGTAGTCTAGTGCTGTATACATGAAGTTAAAATATGTACTTATTTTCTGATCCTTAGAAAGCTCTGGTGATTACTGAACAAATGAACCATTTAAAAATAAATTAATGGCCTACAGCCATGCCACTCTGAACACGCCCAGTCCCGTCTGATCTTGGAAGCCAAGCAGGGTTGGGCTTGGTTAGTAGTGGAACGGGAGACCATCTAGGAAGACTAGGTGCTGTAGGCATTGAAAAAATAAATAAAAATTAATTTAAAAAAAAAAACTAATATTCGAGAATTTATTTATGACTTTGATAATTTTATTTATAAGTTTGATTCCATAGGTTTAAAACAGATGCCGTGGTTCAAAATATAGAAGAATTTATGGATAGTAGTATGGAAGATTCAAAGAAGGAAAATGGTTCTGATAAGAAAATCTTGTCTGCTGTCATCAACAAAACAATTATTCCTCGACTTATAGGTATTGTTTTATAACCTTAATAAAATTAAATTGGGGAAGAGTATAAGATTATTAATTTCTGTTATAGTCACAATTTTTTCTCAGAAGTTTTTGAATAGAAGGAACTGTAATATGCAGTAAAAATCAACAGATCTTTAAAAATGCTCATTTGTTCAAGTGAGTTGCTACCAAGTTGTTGATAATCTCTAGCCTTTAGCATCTGTGACAGGTGTGTCGCTTTTATAACTCCTAGGCCATTTATTAGTGGAACACTTCCATCCCAACGGCAGGTCTTAACTGTCCCCTTATTTTCTTCTCTTTTTTCTTCATTACTTAAAAAACATTACTACTATTCCCTCGCATCTGCCACTGGCAGTCAGAAGCACTTAGCATTGATGCTGTGTTTAAGTCTAAAGACCTTTGTTTTACCAGAAATTGTACTTAGCCAGGATCTCTTGTCACTGAGAATGGCTTCTGGCAGCAAAATCTACATAACTCTTAAAAAATGAATCAGATAGCTTTATATTGCTTCTCAGCCAGCTTTACTAAACGTTAAAGATTTTCTCAGTGTAATTTGCTGTGCAGTGATGAGATATATTAGAAAGTTTCTACTTTTAACTACTAGCTGTATTAATGATAGCATAGAATCTGTGTGCCTCATTTTGAGTACTCTTCTAAAAACTCCAGATACTTCACTAACAATTAAATGGTCCCTCATAAAGTAAGTAACATTATGAGAAATTAACACTGTATATTCTCAAGTCTTACACTGGACCTTCTTCATACTCCCTGGATAATTTCACACTGTCCTTTAGTGCCATCCATATCTGTATGGTAACCACTAATTATATGTAGCTATTAAAATATAAATTTGAACTAAGTAAAATTAAAATTCAGTTCCTCAGTTATACCAGCCACATTTTAAGTGCTCAATAGTCTTATGTAGTTCATGGCTGTCATATGCTGAGCACATCCACTTGGGTGTCCAACAGGCAACTCAGACTCCACGTGCAAAATCATACTTCTCATCTTTGCTGCAGACCTGCTCCTGTGTTCCTTATCTAGAAAATGACATCCACAGATTCAAACCAGAATCTTTAGGTTATCTACTTTCTCTTCTTTGTTACCTCTTTTTAAGCAATTGCGAAGTCTGCCCTTTTTTCCTTTTTCCAACCTACTTTCTATATACCATAACCATACTGCCTCAAATATGAGTCTGATTCTGTCTTACCTCACTTATAACACTTTAATTATTCTTAACTCCCTGACACGTAGTCTAAACTCATTAACATAGCTTTCTAAGCCTTTCAGAATTCCATCTCTGTTTCGTAATTCTCCAGCCCCTTCTCTTGCCAAGCTCTACTCCTTCCCCTCATCCCACCTCTTCTGAACTTCAGCTGTACTCTCTTAGGCATTTGCATTTTTAGTGCTCCATTCCATTTGACAAACCTCCTAGCCCCACCTCTTTCATTTGGCTAACTAGCTCCTCTTCACCTTTCAGGACTCAATGTGGACACTATTCTAGGAACTGATTTAGGCAAACCTCTCTGGGTTCCGATAGCACTCTGGACTTATATGTATGGTGGCATCTTCACACTGAATTCTGTGGTTTATCTAAGCATTTGTATTTGCTGTTAGACAAATTGTTCAAAGGCAGCTACTTAGTCTTATTTATTGCTGTGTCTCCTGTATTTAATGTGAGGCGCATAGTAGGTTCTCAGTATTGGTGGACTGAACATTTCTAAGGTTATTAGAAGCCTAACCTTCTAGATGTTTGAGAAATAGCTGTTTTTGGTTTTGGCTTTTTTTTTTTAACCTGTATAATTTTTTAATATTATTTAACTTGTATTTTACAAGAGTCTACCCTTTATCAGGCACTGTTATTGTTTCAGCATATACAGCAATGAACAAAATAATAATCCCTGCCTGCCCTTGTGGAATTTACTTTCTGTGAAGATTAGAAACAAGATAAAATCTAGAGCCTGTTACAAGGCTAAGAAGAAAAATGAAATAAGAGAAAGGGATACAAATTATCAAAGAGGAATGCGATTTAAAATAAATTGGCATTCCTAAGGTTATAATTGAGCAGATTCCAAAAGGAAGTAAAGGAGTGGGCCATATGAATATCTGAGGGAGCAGCATCCAAGGCAGCAGAAACAGCAAGTGCAAAGGCACTGAGGCAAGAGCCAGCCTGGTTTGCTTAGCACACAGCACTTAGGCCAGTGTAGCTATAGCAAGTAAGAAGAGGTTAGCAAGAATGGCAGGAGCTGCCTCAGATGGGGCTTTATTATCCCTTGTAAGGACTTTATTTTTTAATGTAAATGAAAGCAAGAAGCATTTGGAGGATTTTAAGCAGAGAAGTGATGTGATCACCTTAACATTTAATAGGATTACTCTGGTTACTGTGTTGAGAATGAACTGTAAACAGATTGGTTAAGAAGCTCCGCAGTAACCCAGGCAACAGAAGATAAGGCTCCGGGATAGGGAGTTAAAAGTGGAGGTACCAAAAAGTGGTTGAATTCTGTATATATTTTAAAGGTAGCACTGACAGAATTTGTTAACGCGTTGGACGTGGAACAAGAAAGAAAGATAGGAATCAAGAATGACTCCATGGTTGTGGGCCTGAGCAGCTGGTTTTGTTGCCATTTCCTGAAGCAGAAAAGACTGAGAAGAGCAAGTGGAGTGTAGGAAGTGTATCAGGAGCTCAGTTTGACATGTGTTGAGCTTGAGATGCCTGTCATCCAGGTGGAGATGTCAACGAGGCTGTTGAGTATATAAGTCCAAAGGAGTGGTCCAGATAGAAGATAGAAGTTTGGAACTTATCAAAACATAGATGGTATTTAAAGCCACAAAACTGACTTTAAATAGTAAGGATATAGATACACATAGGAAAATAAAGAGAAAGTGATCTGAGTTCTGAGGTACTGCAACATTTAGAAAGTCATAAAGAGATGGCAAGCAGCCAGCAGAGGAGACCAGAAAGGTAGGTGGGAAACCAGGAATGGTATCCTGGAAGCCAAGTCAAGAAAGTATTTCTAGGAGGAAGGTCAACTGTTGTAATTGTTTCTGATAAATCAGATGGGGACTGGACTCAACTATTAGATTTTACAATGTAAAGTTCATCTGTGACATGATGAGGAGTTAGTTTAGTTAGAACGGTTGGAGGTAAGGCCTAACTGATGTGAAATCAAGAGTTAATGGGAGGAGAGAAATTGGAAATAGGAAGTTCAGATAGATAGCTTTTTGAAGGATTTTGTTGTAAAATGAAAGAAAACATGCAGTACTGGAGGGGAAAGTAGGATCAAGAGAGCAATTATTTTTAATCCAAGAGAAGTAATTATGGGCTGATGGGAACGATCTAGTAGAAGTAATGGCAATACCAGAGTGATAACACACAGTTCCAGAGCAGGATCTTCAAGTAAGCCGAAGATGTTGGAACCTTTTGTATACACAGACAGTTGGTTTCATCCATAGGAATGGGAGACAAGTTAGAGCAACCCCCGGGCCTCAGACTGGTAGACTGGTACTGGTCTGTGGCCTCTTAGGAACCAGGCTTCACAGCAGGAGGTGAGTGGCGGGCATGCAAGTGAAGCTTCATCTGTCTTTGTGGCGGCTCCCCAGCGCTAGCTTCACTGCCTCAGCTCCAGGTCATCAGGCATTATGTTCCCATAGGAGCACCGGTCCCTGGTGCCAAAAAGGTTGGGGAGCGCTGATTTAGGTCATGTGGGCAGAGATGCAGGTTGGTGTGTGGATACTGTGATAGAGCTTGTGGAGCTTCTCTTCTGCTTGATTCTATTTTCTCATTAAATTAGGAAGTAATCATCTAAGAGCAAGGGAGAAGAAGACAAGGTAAACAGTCATCTAGAAGAGTAAAGTCCAAAAGTTAATGGACTTTACTCTTCTTAACTCCATAAGCAAGGAGGAAGGAGAAGATAGGAAATAATCATCTAGGTGAGAATAAGGAATGGGCCAGGGAAACAATATGATTGCTAGGCAGCATTAAGGGCTCATTAGAGTTTCATGCTGTTGAATTTAAAGTGTATTTTTTTCCAGCCACATTTTAGCTGCCTGGTTGCAAGCATAGCTCGTGACAGGTGGATGTACCTAGGGTTGTGGTTTAGCCAGAAAAGTTCAACCAAGCCCAAAAAGGACAAGGAAATTAAGGATGTATACAAATACATAATGGTAATAATCGGTATGGACTGTAAACCACATAAAAATGGAAGTAGTCTTTGCTAAAAGCCTTAGTTATATAGATGTAACAAAGCAATATGGTAAAATAAATTATGAACCACTGAAATTTGTGTTTCAGACTTTGTCGAATTCATCTGGGATCCCTTGTCGACTTCACAGACAACAGGTTTAATAACGCACTGCAGAACAATTCTTGAAGAACAGTCCACTTTTGAGAATGAAGTTAGTAAAGGCAAAAAGGTAATAATTTCCAGAATTATGAATTTCTTTATTTATAAATTGATATAATTTTATTATGAATCTTTGTTTTCAGAAGATACGCAAGAACACTATTTGGGGGGAATATATATAGTTCTGATTTATAGAAACTAGGATTGATCATTTTTTTCTCTTTATAATAGTAAAAGAATATACCTTGATATTTTTGAATATTCTAACAAGAATGGTAATCATCATTAAAGGATACACATACATGTAATAAGACCTAGGTATTATTGTTGTCATTCTTATCAGCTTATGTCTCTCTGTTCAGTGGTCTAATTTGTATTCTTCTGGCCCAGCCAGCCATTGAGGTTTGTGCAGAAATGAATAAGCATTAAATGCATTAGCACAGATTCATTCCTTCTAAAAGGAAAAAAAAAAAAAAACTCATTACCTTTGTTTGCAAAAATCTAGTGGAATTATGGCCTTGCTATAACAACGGGAAAAGAAAGCTTAGCTGTGGTATATAGTTAGATACAAAGAAACTGGTAGAGTTTGCCTAAAGGATACTAACCAGTTGGCATATAACTACTTAGGGAGAATCTTCTAGTATTAGATATCCTCTCAGCTTGAACTGGATGAAGATGTAAAATTCATTCTAATAAAATTTCTCAATGACAAAAAGCTAGGAGATCTGTCATAGACCTATAGATAGCAGAATAAGAATCCAAAAGGATTTCAAAATACTGAGAAAATGAATTGACTCAAAATATAAAAGGAATATACATAAATTCTACCTTTGTGTTCAAAAATTCAAAAATTCCACTGCATAAATAAAAGATGAGAGAGAGACAGCTTTGAAACAGCATAGGTAAAACAGAGAGGAATTATAATTGACAGTAAACCCAATGAATCAACAGTGTCATTTGAGTAACAGAAAGACTGCTGGGAGTTTATCCTACTAGAAATGTGCTGTTTTGAGTAAAAGTATTATATGTGCTCCGCCCACAGATGAGACTTCCCTGGGTATGTTGCATTTAATTCTGGGTATAAGTATGTTAAATGAAGTGTGTTTAAGATGGCATGGGAAAGAGAAGATACAGAAAAGTGAGATATCAATCTTAAAATCTGAAGAATTTTCATATGGAAGGGAGATTAGAAACATCCTGTATAAAAGTAAACTAAGACCATGGAATGGAAGGTGTAAGAGAGAGTTTATTTCTCATTGCTAACTAAAATCTAATAGTCAGAAGCTGCCCAGAGTTATGAGTGGCCTTAGGAAATAGTGATTCCTATTATTTAATGTTTTTAGGCATAGGTTGGTTGACCAGTTAGTGGAAATGTAAAAATGACATTAGTATTTAGATAGATTGGTGGTTTTCAACTTCTTTTTTTACAAATAAAATCTTACATACCCCCTATATACAAACATACCCCCCTATATACATACATGCAAAAGCAAAGATTTTTGTGTTTGTTTTTTTCTGCGGTGAGAACCTGCCTTCATTCTTCCCCTGAGGGCCTCAATGTCCACTCAAATCACCTGGGATTATCTCCATGGGTATAAAGAACAGCGTAAAAACAAATAGCTAGAATTTATAAATACCTTTTCAAAGCTTTTTAAAAGTACATATACAGAGGGTGTGTGTGTGTAAACTTCACTGTTTGTAGTAACAGAAAGACTGAAGTGTTGTTAAAACTTCACTGTTTGTAGAACTTTTTTTCACCAAATAATGTATTTTACTTGGAAAAGTTAATGAGCTGAGTTTTAAAATATATGGATTTAGGTTTTCTTTTTGTTTTAAACAATTTATTTAGAAATAATGTCAAACTTACCAAAAAGTCTCATGAATAAAAATAGCATACTCATAGGCTCTTTACACAGGTTCACCTATCATTAATATTTTTCCCCATTTGCATTATTATTTGCTCTCCCACTGTATATACACTACACACACACACACATAATTTTTTCCTCTGGAACACTTTGAGAGTAAGTTGTGTATTTGCTAAGAATAATGATAGTTGTTATATAACCATAGTACAGTTGTCAGTTAACTTAACAATGCTTAATCTACCATTCATATTCCACTTCTGTCATTTTATTCCATAATACCCTTTATAACATTTTTTAAAGAAATATGTTTAAGAAACAAAAATTTAAACAACATGAAAATATTTGTCAAGGCTGTCATTCAAAATTATTTAAATTAAACAAAAAAAATCTAAGCATAATTATCTTTTCTAGCACTAATTTAATAATTTACGCAAGCTCAGATACTACTTTGAGGGGATATTGCCTAGAAAAATGATCTTTATTCTTTTAAAAGAATATAAAATGTTTAAGAAATAGAATGAAAGAAAATCAAATTTTTGTTTTTAATGTTTATTAAATACTGTTATGTAGCATGAGGAATATGTTACAGTTACTTTAATGGAAAGAGAAATAGGACTTCAGTTAGATAAAACTTTTTATGAAAAAATATATTTAGTTGAATTGTATATAAGTAATTTGGTTAGTATATAGAATATATGACAGCTTAATTTGTGTTACACACATTGTCACTGATTTAAAAATAACTTTCTAGTGTGCAGTGTGCATTATCATTTTTCAAATTTGGATTCCTTTTTAAGAATAAAAATATCTTATAGAAATTTTGATAATAAAAGAAAAAACTTTTTAAACTCCTGTTATATTTTTCATCGTAGTTCAAGGACTGATATGATATCATTATAGGATATTTTCATCCAGCCTTTTATTTCAAAGCTATAATCCTAATGGACATGTGTGTTTGTAACATACTTCTACTTAACATGATCTCATTAAATTTTTAAATTTGTATGTTACTACAGTCTCCATAAACTTTAGCTAAATAATAATTCATGCAGCATAAATGGATATAACTTCATGTTCTTAAACATTCCTGTGATTAAATATTTTGGTTTCCAATTTTTTACATACAAACAATAAAATGAATTTGCTAACTGAATTTACTGCATCAAAGGACATTGACAAAACAGTAAAGAACTCCTAACTAGAATATATAAAAGGCTTCTACAAATCAGTAAGAAAAAAATAGACCTAATACATAAATAGATACATTGACAAGCAGCTTGATTAGGTAGTTAGTAAAAGGGCATGTCCAAATAGCAAATAAGAATATGAGAGAATGCTCAACATCATAGTACTCAACAGAAAAATTAAAATATAATGAAACATGACTAAAACTCCACCAGAATTACAAACATTAAACAAAAATCACGTTTTAATAAGGGTGTAGGTAAACAAGATTTCTCATACACAGCCAGTAGGAATATAAATGGAATACCACTACAGAAAATAATTTGGCGTTCTGTACAAAGTTGAACGTATAGGCATGAACTATATCCCAGCAGTTCCATTCCTATGCATATAGCCATTGGAAATGTATGCCCATGTATACTAGAAGACATGTACAAGAACTTTTACAACAACTTATTTATAATAGCCCCCAAACTGGAAACCATCTTAAATGTCCTGTCAGTATTATTCATGCAACAGAATACTATACAGCAATGAAAATGCATCAGTTACAGTGATATGCAACAATATGGGTGGATGAAGTTCTCTTGTACTTGATTGTTATTTTAACATCTGATTCTGTGAATGTGTACAAATTTGCACTATACTGTTAAAATTACTTCTTTGAGTAAATATATTTCTAACTATGAATATCACTGATATTTTAAAATTTTTAAACAGGATTTACTTAAATCCATTGTTTCAAGAATGAAGAAGGCAATAGATGATGATGTGTTTATTCCTCTGTATCCAGAGAGGTAAGAGCTATTAATTTCTAGATTGTATGAAATAGCTAACTCCATAATACAAATTTGTAATACAAAAGAAACTGTATAGTTTTCAAAACGTAACCATTTATGTACCCATTAAGATGCAAATTAAGATTTCAACAAATATTTCTCAGTCACCTTCTCTATATGCCATGTATGATACTTGGCCCTTGGACATAGGTTTTTTAAAAAAACATTATTCCTAAGAACGTGACAGGTTGCCATACCAGAGTAATTAAAAGGTTCACTATTACTGGACATTAGACCTCGGGCCTTTCTGTGTCCTCAAATGTAAAATAGGGCATTAGATTAACGCCTATCTCAAAGGACATTTTGAAGATGCAGAGTGCTCAGAACAATGCCTGGCACAGAAAAAGCACAGCATAAGGCCTGGACCATCCTTGAGAGACCAGACACTGCATATGTAAATTCTGTATTTACCTTAATTATGAAAGAAGTATGTTTATACATTTGCCAAGAAGGCATCAGTTATAGTATAGATCATGAACTGAAGCTACCCAGCAAGTGTTCATAAGATGGAAGAGCTTTATGGAGAAAAAAAAAAAGGAACTTCTAGGTTTTCTGGTTCATTTGAATCGAGACTATGTGTACATGTAAAAATTCTGCCCTGTTAAGGTTTGTATTTTGATATTGAAGATAAGTAATATATTCACATGGCTTAAAAGTAGGAGTGTATATTTTTTAATTTTATTTATATTTAAAATGAAAAGTCTAACTTCCTCCCACTCCTCCCAATTTTTACCCTTCCTCTTCTGAGCATATGCATTCATGCAATAATGACCACTGTTAGTAATTTTTTTGACCTTTCCAGAATTTCTTTATGCAATTAGATTATATGTTGTAATCTTATTTTCCCCTCCTTTCTATAGCAAAGGAAGTCTGTTGTAAACAGTTGTATATTGTTTTGCACCTTACTTTTTTGACTTAGCACATGTTTGAGACCTTTTTATGTAGTTAACTTATTTTTTTTTTAAATCTGCATAATATGCCATTATATAGATGTACCGTAATTGATGGGCATATAAGTGGTAAACCATCCAACAACATTGTGAATAATTTTATAGACATTCTGTATATGTGCAAGTGTATATACAGAAGGCATTCTCAGAATTGGGTTTGTTGGGTCAAAGTGTGCATGCATTTATAATTTTGGTAGATAACATATCACTTCTATTTATATTCCTTTAAAGCTTAAACTCTGGTTCCTAAAGATTAATAGTCATTTGCATTTTTTCCTTTCTTTCATTTCAAATTAGTGCTGTAGAAAACAAAACATCACCACAATCAAAGTTCCAAGAAAGACAGTTCTGGTCAGGTCTGAAGGTAAGCAGGAAACTGCAAAAATAAAAATATATTTTTTTCTTTTAAATCCAGTGTATTATAAGGTGGAGATCATCAGCAAACTTCTATAAAGGACCAGAAGGTGAATATTTTAGATTTTGTAAGCCATATAGTTCCAGTTGAGTTATTCAGCTCTGCCACCATAGTGCAAAAACAGTCATAGACAGTTTGGAAACAAATAAACATGGCTGTGTTCCAATAAAACTTCACTTATAGACACTGAAATTTCAATATATTACAATTTTTATGTCACAAAATTTTCTCCTATTTTTTTCAATCATTTTAAAAATATAAAAACCATTCTTAGTTCACCAGCTCTACCAAAAAAAAAAAAAAAAAAAAAAAAAAAGGCAGTAAATTGGATTTAACCCACAAGCCATAGTTGGCTAACCCCGGTCTAGAAGATAAAGGATGAAGTCAGTGCTAAGTCTGTGGCAATAGAGATAATAGGGGAAAAGTGGGTTCAAAAGATATTTAGGCTGAACCACTGAAAGAACTTGATGGCTAATCAACTATATGTGAGGAATGTAGAGTGCTCGCAGAGTTTGACTTCAGCAGCCTGGTTACTTTCGATGACATTCTTTGAGGGCATTGGAGGGGATACAGGAAAAACAGATTTCGGAGGAAAGATAAGATCTGTTTTAGACATAGTGAATTGAAGATACCTATGGGACAAATACAGAAATAAAGGTTTAAGAGGCAGTTGGATATACTAGTGTGAATTTCAGGGGACAAATCTGAGCTGGAGATTTAGGCATCAACCACATGTAGGTAATATTTGGAGCTATGACCATGAATGACAACCTCTGAGGAGACTGAGTGAAGCATGAGAAGGTCGCCAAGGACCAGAACCTTGGCAAACACTGGCATAAGTGGTGGGCAGAAAAAGTGGAGTTTTCAAAGAAGCCTTAGAATGAATAATGACACTTAGGATGATCACAAGAGAGTGGCATCAGCATAACTAAGCAAGGGGTTTCCAGGAATGAGGACAAAATGTTAAATGGCACTGAAAAGAATTAGGAGTAAGACTGAAAATGTTTATTGGATTTGACAGTTAGTAGGTCATAGGTGACCTCAGCAAAAATTGTTTCAGTAAGGTGAATTTATATTTCTCATGTGGTTGAGTCAGGAAGAGACTTTCCAGGAAGAGGGAGCAGCGTCTCAATAACAGTATAAAAAAGAATTCCATGCATGCAGTTTAGCTCTTAAAGTAATAAATATAATACAGGAAAGAAATATAATACAGTGGAAAACACTGTAAAATTAATAGAAAGGCCTGGATTTAGAGGAGGAAAAGGTAACCCATGTTAATTTTATTAGAATTTTTTTTGAGTATTTTACCCAAGTTATCCTCAAACTTACAGGTTATTATTAATCTTATATATGAGAGCAATGACTTTCTCAGATTTGATTGATTTCCCAAGGTCACACACATTGGTAACAGTGGCACTAGCTTTAATGGTAGTTGTTTATGAATTCTGGTGTCCTGCGGTCTTGCATCTGCTGCCCACAGACTCTGATAGTATGGATTGGGGAGGAAGATTAATGATCTAGAAGGGTTCCAGCAAATTTATTTGATTTGGATTTAGGGTGATTGTCCTAAAAAATGAAAACAGGATAAGCAAATAAATATAAGGAGGTTGGAAAGATTCAGGTATTTAGAAAGATTTTGTTTTTAAAATGAGCAGTTCCAACAATGCTAATTGTAATAAAAGTTTAAGAGTTTGACCAACTTTTTATATTAGAGACTATTCCAGTTGTCCTTTCGAGAAAAGGTACATAGTCACTTTGCATTTTATTTTATTTTTAGCTCTTCCGCAATATTCTTCTTTGGTATGGACTCCTCCCAGATGACATCTTGCAAGAGCTAGGACTGAGGAAGTTGCTAAATCGTTACCTTATCATAGCTCTTCTTAATGCCATACCTGGGCCAGGTGTTGTTACAAAGTGCAACCAGGTGAGTTGTGTAGGAAATGATTCTAATTTTATCATTTTTAAAAATTCAGTTATTGAATTTTAAAATCTATTTTATAGCAAAATAATTAAAATCGCGATGCTCACATAATAACAAATTTATTTAACAGACTAGAAACCCAGAAGCAACCTTTAGGTATTTAAAAATTTGTATACTGGTTAATTGTTTACAAAAAGAATGTTAGATCCTTACTTCTCACTAAATACTTGTATAAATTTCAAGTGAAATAAAGAATTAAGTGTTAAAAATGAAATTATAAAATATTGTACTAAAAAGACAAATGTCTGTCCTTTTTGAGCTTAAAAGAAGTAATGATAAAAAATAAGATTTAATAAAAATATAACACTGCAGTGGATCAAAAACATTAACATTAGTCATTGTTAAAACTGGAAGATGGGTTCATTGAGCTCTATACTTATTCTTTCTCCTGTTATTCATGTTTGAAATTTCCTGTAATAAAAAGTTTTAGAAAGGGGAGTTGAAAAATAAGTTATACTACATAATAAGGATTAATATTCTCATTTAAAAAGTTCTTTATAAATTCCAATTAAAAATAGCCAAAAGAAGTCTAACAGCCATGCTACCCTGAACAAGCCTGATTCTGCCTGATCTTGGAAGCTAAGCTGGGTTGGGCCTGGTTAGTACCTGAATGGGAGACCACCTAGGAAGACCAGGTGCTGTAGGCGTAAAAAATAAAAAAAATAAAAGATTGTAAACTGACAAGGTCCTTGCAATCTGTGAGGTCAACCAAAGGTTGCCTCACCTAAAAAATTAAATTAAAAAAGAAATGGCCAAAAGACAGTCATTCAACAGGCAGTTCACCAAAAAATATGCAAAAATAACTTCTAAACATGTGGGAATGATTAACAAAACTAGTAATCAGAAAAATGCAAATAATACAGTAAGGATATTATTTTACCTGTTGGCAAATTTTTTACTGTTATTATTTTCATTATAATTCCCAGTAGTGTCGTAAGCACAGGGAAACAACAGCCCCACATCGTAACAGGGGCACCGCTCACCTGGAACGTGTGGTGCAGAGGTTCTGGGAAACAGTCTCTGTGCTGGAGGAAGGAGGGATAACGACGAGGCCTATTATTGCAGCATTATTTATAATAGAAAATAGTTGAAAACAACCTGAATGTCCAAAAACATTATCATCTATCCATAGAAGTCATGTTTTTGAAGAATTTTTAAGAATATGGGAAAATGTTTATTTTATAGTAAGTTAAATAAAAAACAGTATCTAAAACTTTAGGTTGCAGTTCCTAACCATGATTTTTCTCACTATGGTTTTTGTATCGTATAGTTTAAAACTACATTATCTACCAAAAATTTAAATCACCCAACCTGTGTGTTTCAGGTTCCATTTAGTCTCCTTTATCCATAAGAGTCTAGTATGAAGAAATAGAGGACAAATGATGTTCTCTCTACAGCTTGTGGCTACAAAACTAGACCCAGATGGTGCGGTTTTATGTCCGAGGATCATTTATGGAAAACCTAGATGGTTTCATGAGAATATTGAGACCCTTGATACAAAATAAAGCCAAATACAAATAACTTTCAATTACAAGCCAGTAAGAGTTGGTTGGTCTTTAAAAGAGACGGCTTACATAAAACTGGGGGGACTTTCTGCCTTAGTTGGGCAGTATGTCTGCATTTTTTCCGAATTATTGCAAAGGGTAATTAAAGAGTAGGATAAATCTTTTTCCCTATTTGTGTTTTCAGTGCTGACCAATCAGATTTATTTTAGAGTGCATTCCAGAACTTTCACTTAACATATTTTATAATAAATAAGTGCTGCATTTTCCCCCATCTTTTACTTTATGTAAGTACTGATCTTGATCTTACTAACTGTAGCATAACCTGTTTAATTGTCCAAGAATTTCTTTGAAGAGTATGATCTCAGGTTTGTCCTTCCTCCCCTTTTCTCTTCTTTATATTCTTCCTTCAGCTATGAAATTTTTTTATTTTGTTAACATTTTTATATTTTTACCAGAACTTTCCCTCAAATCGTGTATTACCTTTAGCATGATGATGATAGCATTTTTTGTTATTGTTGTTGTTTTTTTTTAAATTGAATGCACATACACTGACTATGCTGCCATGGACCTTTAAAACAATGTATGAAATTAGAAGAAAATCAGAGCCATAATTACTTTTGCTTTTATTCTCTGTATCTTAAAATCACCTACTTGATTCCTTAACTCTGATTTGTATATGTAGATCATAGATCGCCCAGTATCTTAGTGAAATAATACTAAATCTATGTATTTTACAGTTGTCTTAACTAAAAGTATTTTGTATCTAGGAATTTCTGGCATTAGTTGTAAATTATGTTTTTTATGGATTTAATGACTCAGTAATACAAGTATAGAAACAAGTACCACTAAAAAGTATTCATAAAGAGTAGCCTATTTTAACCTCTTGACATTAAAATATAATTATTTAAGTGTCTAACCCTTGACAGAGGGAAAATTCTTAAAATTTATTTAACCATAAACTATAAAATGGGAGAATAATATGCATCATGTACGATCACTATGAGGATCATGTTAGCAAGTCCTTAGATAATACCTGTCATTGTTAAAAATCATGTGTTTTGATTAACAGATAGCAGCATATTTACCAGAAAAATGGTTTGAAGATTCTACCATGAGAACATCTATTCCCCAGCTAGAAAACTTCATCCAGGTTTTATTGCAGTCTGCACTTAAATTATCTAGAAGTGAATTCAGGTAATGCATATTTAATTGTACCTCCATAAACATAGTTCAAGGATTCTATTTTCAGCAATTTTTAGAAAGATTTGTACTTTTATTCTACTTTTATAGTATTCTACTATAGAGTTAGTAGATATTTTCATATGCAAACTTTGGAATCACTATTTTATACTCACACCTCATGCATATTAGTTCATATTTTAAAATGTAAATCCCAAAATAAGCACTTTCAGAAAACTAGATAGCACACGGGAACTTAGAATTAAAAATATAAATCAAATCTTCCTGTTAAGTATGTTTACAATGTGTTTAATTTTCCTGGCTATTTTTAAAGTCAACACCTCAAGTACAGTTAGTTCTGTAGCCTGCTGTTTACCCAGCAGTAGCTGAATATCTGTTTTACATATCTCATTCACAGTATTTGATGTTTAGGGGCGTAAGACAGTGGCGTTCTGGCAAACCGCGTCTCCAAAAAAATAAAAATAAAAACCCCAGATTTGTAGCATTAGATGCCATCTATAGGGTAAAGACCCACACCGAGGTTCCCACCAGAATAGCCCATACAGCTGGTAGCAGCACAGCACAGCTCAGATTTCTGATGGTAGATTTGCTCTGTGCTTCTGCTTTTTAGTCATTCACTTTAGAATTTGCCAGAATATATCCACTAAATAGTCTCTATTCACACTTTACAATTATGTGGAGAAAGTAGCATCTATGCTATATTAGATATTGGTTTAAGGTAAAAAGTGGTTTGTTTCAGATTAACAACTGGTAATTTGCTGTGCTCTCAATATTGCATTTTTAAAGGGGAAAATGTTTTTTGTTGTTTTTCAGGGATGAAGTCAAAGAAGTAATTCTTATTCTGGTGAAAATAAGAGCTTTTAATCAAGCAGAATCCTTCATAGAAGAGTATCACCTAGACCATCTTAAATCAGTAATTAAAGAAGTTTGAGTAAACTTCGTAGGAATGTACTAAAATGAGATTTTAGTATACTTGGCTCCTTTGCTGGGGGTCGGAGGGGACAGGAAACTGGTGCCTCTTCTTTATTCCTGGTCACGGAAGCAAGGATTTGCAAAAATAAAAATAAAAATGTAAAAAGGACTTAGAGCCTCCAGTCTCCCCACCCTCTACCTTCTGGTATCAGGAAAGGCTGATCCCCCAGATTCTGTGGTATTTGCAGGAATTAATCACATGGGGCAGTAAGAGATTAACATGTTTCCCTTTGATTCTTTTGGCTACTTTTCCAGTTGAAGAGAGGAGTTGGGGAAACCTTGATTGTAGCTGCTTTGGCTTTGGTGAGTCTTCTTATCCATAAAAACATCTCAGTTCTCTTCGTTTTAATTATCTCTATGTACAAGTAACTTAAAATGGAAATCTTAACTGTAATAAATCATTTAAGTATTAACTGATTGAGGCATTTTTAGGCTTTGATAACTAATGAGTATCAAATTGTCCTTCAGAAACCTTTACCTGTGTATTATACAAACACAAGTGCAAGAGAGGCCAATGAATCCCCACCAGCAATAGAAATTACCTTTTTTTAATGCAATGCAAATAGGTGAAAAAAACTCTTAATTATTTGTTTTGGCATTTGAGATTGAATGCTTCTTTGTTTTTTGGCCATTTTAAATTCTTTTTGACATGTCTGTTTATCCTTAGAGATTTGTAAGAGCTTCATATTTTAAAGATATCGGTGTTTTGCCTATTCTTTGTTTTGAATAGCTTTCCTCTGCCATTTTTCTTTTAATTCTGTGTATGTCTTTGGTATACTAAGTCATTACTTGTTTGGTAGCTACTACTCCTTTTTGTTACGGTTTTTGTCAGTGGTAAGCTTAGAATAGAAATATGTATTTTAAATATTCAGAACATGTTATTCATTTTTTGATAAAATATTTGTATAATTTAGAAAATCTGAGGCAAGGTAATTGAATCAAAAAAGTTGAAGATATTTTTCAGTTTACTATTAATTTTTTCTTAAGTCTGTTTGAAAAATAAGTCAATGGCAATCCCAAATATATATTTTGCATATTGTTGCCCAAAAGATAATCAGAAAAAAAATTATTGTATATAGGATTTGAGCATGTGGACACTATCACATATAGTTTTGAAGCAATGTATATATTTAATAGATTGATGGTTATTTCTACTTCACTGAAGATTCACTCAAACAATTTTTTAAAGTTTATTTTATTGACAAAAATTATACAGGAATAAAATCTCATCTATAGAATTCAAACCATTGCTAAAGGTATTTAACATTCCCACACAATTATTGTTCCCAGAGGTAACTGCTGTTTTCATTTTGATGTTACCCTTTCAGACTTTTACTTGGAAAAATGTGTGTGTATAGCTTTATGGTTTACATAAATGGCAGATTATATATGAAATTTGTGATTTTTTTACTATTAAAGTGCACATTTGTAAATTTCCTTCTGACTTTTGCATTTTAATTAAAGATGTGTTATATGTGTTCCTTATCACTTTTAACTTTGGCAGAGAAATGTCTCTTGCTTTTCATAGGTTGAAAAATACTAGCTCTATTTTCAGAACTACAAATTGATTTAAACTTCAGAAGCTTTCAACTAAATTTCATTCTGCTTGGAATTTGAACCTCAAGATTTGTATTCATTATATACAATAATTGAAGATATTCAAAAATATTTTTGAAGCTTGCCTAAACCTCAGTGCAGGTTCCCCACTCCTCTCCCTCCACCCCCATTACTGTGAAATGAATAGAATGAACAGGAGAAACTAACTAGCAGAAAACAGAACTTTGACTTAGCAACTCATCACCCATCTCAGTTCTTTCCCTGGGTTTTTTTTCAGTTTTCTGTACTTACAGAGATTGAAATTTTTATAGAATGAGACATGACTTTTTAAAACATTTTTCATGATGCCTATTAGGAAGCAAAAAATAACCATGAAAAACACCTCAAACCAATTGATTTTTGCTTTTCTTAGGCTTGGGACAAAATGATATGACTCCTAAGAAATACCATATGTGATACAAAACCTGAAAAAGATATTACAAGAAAGTAACAGACCAGTATCCCCCCATGAACATAGAAATAAAGGTCCTTAAAATGTTAACAAATTGAAACCAGCAATGTATAAAAAAGGATAATAATATGTCATGCCTAAATAAGGTTTATTCTAGGAAGTCAAGATTATTTTAACAATAGAGAGTCAATCAGTAAAATTCACCCATGAACAGAATAAAAGAGGAAAATCATATGATCGTCTATTTCAATGATTACAGAAAATGTGTTGGACAGTATTCACCACCCTCTCCCCATACAAAAACTATAGGGTTGTAAATTTCTGTCTGATAAAGAGCATCTGCAAAAACATCTACACTAACATCATACTTTATGATAAAATAATAAAGCAAGAACATCTGCTTTCACCATTTCCATTCAACATTGTTCTTTAGATCCTAGCTATACAGTCAAGAAAAAAGCACAAAGATTGAAACAAGAATTAAGACAGTCATTATTTACAAATGACTGTTTACAGAAAACTCTATGCAGTCTATCAAAAATATTAAATTTAGCAAGAGATTACAAAAATCAAAAAAGGCATACTAGTGATTTGATTGGAAACTTAAATTTTAAAAACATTTCAGCAGCAGCGAAAAACAGCAAATGTCTAGGAACAAATCTACAGAAAGATGTGTAAGATTTTTGCACTGAAGACTACAAAACTTAAAAACCTAAATAAAAGAGACAGCATGTTCATGAATCAAGAAATTCAAATTTTGGTTAAGGTCCCTATTCTCCCTAAACTAGTTTATAGTTACTGTAATCCCTATCAAAGTTCCATCAGGCTTTAAAAATATTAGACTGGTTGATTAAAATATATATTAAAATTTACATGGAAATGTAAAGACCTTGAAATAGCCAAACTAATCTTGAAAAAGAACAACAGTTGGACGATCTGATTTCAAGACTTACTGTAAAGCTACTGTAATCAAGTCTATGCTATTAAGGTTAAGAATATATTAATATATCAGTAGAACAGAATCAAGAATCCAGAAATAGACTTAAACATATACAATCAACTTTTGACCAAGGTGCCAAGTTAATTCAGTAAGAAAAGGAAAGTATAACAATATTAATGGAACAACTGAATATCTATGAAACAAAATAAGCCCATACCCTTATTTTATACCCTCCCCTCCAAAAAAAATAGAAGAATGGGTCATAGATCTAAATGTTAAACTCAGAACAAAAGCTTGCTGAAAAAAACTATTTGACCATGGAGTAGGCAAAGATTTCTCAGGACACAAGAAGCACTAACCAAGAAAAAAGTCAAACTTTAACAAATTTTTAAATTTATGCAAAAGTATTCAACACCTTAGATCCTCTGAGAAGTATAAATTAAAACCACAATGATAAACCATTTCATTTCCACTAGGATGACTGAAAAAAACTAACATCAACAAATGCTGCTGGGAATGTAAAGCCACTGGACACTCACATACTGCTGATAGAAGTGTGAAATTGAATAACCACTCGGAGGACTGTTCATCAGTTTCTTATTAAATGTTTACTGACCATACAACTCAGCAATTCCTTCCCTAGAAAGTAAAAATACGTTCACAAAAAAAACCTCGTACAAGAGTGTTTACAGGAGCCTTATTAATAATAGCCCCAAACTAAACAGAATGGATAAACTGGTATATTCATACAGTGGAAAAACTCAGCATTAGAAATGAACTAATGCATGCACTCCAATAAGTAAATCTCAAACACATTGTTAAATGAAAAAAATTAGAAAAGTACATTATGATTCAACGTATTTTAAAGGACAGACAACAAATGATGGAGGAATGAAAAGAAAAGGAAACAGTAGTGATGGAAATGTTCTACATCTTCATTTGCATGGTGGGTACATGGGTGTATTCAGTTAAAAACTCATTGAACAGAAAACCCAAGATCTGTATTTTACTGTACTTTAATTATACATCAATTTTTAAAAATACCTTATAGGTCAGACAAGTGTCTGTAATAGACAACTGAGTGTTACCGATGAGCTGAGCACCACTAAAGACCATGCTAATTACCCTTCATGATGTTTTCAAAGGTCATCAGTGGGTGTTAACTGAAGAAAAGTGATAAGGATGTCGGAGATACCGTTTTTAACAGACATTTAACATACACAGTCCATTAGACCAGTGGTTCTTAACCATTTTCTGCCCAAACTTACACCTAACGAATTTTCCATCAAGAATAGTGTCTTAGAATCAATGCCCTATATTATTTCATGTTAGAGATTCAGACAATCTGCTAACCAGAAATGTTGCAGAAAGATTCTGAAAGACAATCATAAACACTAATTTGTTAATATTCTCTTACACATTCAAATCTTATGGAGTAGTCAAGAGAAATATGGTTTGTTAACATAAAATTAACAGGCAATTAAATGTCAAAAGAGCACTGAAGTTGACTATTCATTTGAATATTTTCATGTAAATTGTTGTGTGACAAAATTAAGTGCCTATAGACTCCTAGTTCCCAGACAGCTGAGAAGCCCTAGGACACATATATACTCTCAGATACATTGTGAGACATTCTAAGTTTTCAAGGGAGACAGCACTATTTGACATCAGAAACCACTGGAAATTATGGCTCAAAGTTGTTCAGTTTCAATGTTAGGTCATGCTATATTGGTTGAGAAGACGATATATGTTTGTGAAGCTGGGCTGTCAGAGGTTGCTGTGATAAAAGTGCCATGTGAAATTCCATGTGGAACAGGAAATGTGTGGTAGTGTCCAGTCTGATTCCAAGGTTTGATAAATTGCATAGTGGCCAACAGGTACATCCCATTAATAATTATGATTTTCAGTTGTAAAAGATTCAATTTCTTTTTTTTAATTTATGTATATTAGTTTTAAATACTTGGACCTAAATGGTTAATAAATGGCAATTTTTCTTTTGGCCTGGGGTAGGGGTGGGGGCACCCTTTAAAAGTTTCAGCAAAACAAGGGTTTATGAGATGAGAAAGTTAGAACCACTGACAGCTTGTTCATTGACAAACAGAATATCCCTTGAATTCAGGCTTCTTAAGGCTAAAGGAATACATAGGAAAATCACTTCCCTAACTGTGCTCTAATTTGCCGGTACACATCTAGGATTTTTAAATCATAAAAGGCTATTACAGATAATTAAATTTCATGAATATCTGGCTGGTAGGGTAACCAGCCATCCCAGTTTGCCAGGAATAAAGGGTTTCCCATGATGCAGGATGTTCAGTGCTAAAATTGGGGAAGTCTCTGGCAAACCAAGAAATGTGGTCTCTCTACGGCCTGCATTGAAAAGAATCTAGGTGTTTTAGTTAGCTGCCTAATTTAGAGCAAAGTGGCCTGCCTCAAGTTTCACCTTTATTCTGCTGTTTCATAGGAGGCAGAATATTAAGTGCAGTGGTTCTCAAAACTAGCTGTACATTAGAATCCCATGGAGAGCTTTTAAAACACTAACATCCATCCTTCACCTTCCCATCATATTCTGAAACAGTTTGGACATATTTTTTAAAACCAATTTTCAAAGAGTTCAAACTCAGACACTTCTGAGTTTTAACATTAATCTCACCACCTATTTCCTGTGCCACTTTAGCCAAGTTGCTTACCTCTCTGGAGCTCTCTCATTTGTAAAATAAAGTAAAAGCACCTATCTCACAAGGTTTGTGTGAATATTAAGATTCATGAAACACCTTGCCGAGTCTGGAACACAGGAGGCCTTCTAAAGGGCGTAGACTAACCTATCCCTGAAAAATGAAAATTTATTTCAATTTTCAATTTCTAATAGGAAATACATGACTGAACTCTGAAGTATACAAGACTCGGATTTAAGCCAGTAATTGACCTACCACAACGCTAGAGAGAGGTTTAAAAACAACGTAAACTTAAGCAAAATGGAGTAGACGAATCCGAGACCTTGTCCTCCCACAGAAATACTGAAGAACAAGCAGGAATGGGCAAAACCAACTTTTTCAAAACTCTACAAAACAGTCAAAAGTTTATAGCAACCAAGCAAATACTGAATCAAGAAAAAGGCAACTTTAAAATGGTAGATGTCACCAAGAGAGAGACAAGTCATACAAGACTTTTCTCCCCCTCGAAAGAACAACTATACTATTGAAGGATAAGACACAACCCAGAAAATCCTAGAACACACGGGATGAAGCTGGAACAACACCCCCCCCCGCCCCCCGCCCAACTCCCCCACCTCTGTACCACAGAGACCAAGACAGGCGGCATTAGCAGGGTAAGGAGCGGCTACACGCTGACCACTGACCGCACTGCCCCTTCCCCGGCCAGGGCAGCACCACCCCGAATTTCCTCCAGTGGGAAACGAGTGCCCGTGCTGGACTCCAGCACCCCCACCACAGTTGGACACTTCTTGGGTGTCCCAATCCAGTCTCACCTCACAGGGAAAGCCCAGTCAAAACACCTGGAAGCTTCATAGCTGAGAAATGCTGGAGCTGAGTGGAGCAGGCAGAGCCGATGGTCTGCAGAGCAAAGTCAGCGACGCTGTTCAGGAAATTTGTGGTGCAGGTGGCTACAGTTAGACCACAAAGTTTTTCTGGGGTTGGAGCTAGTTCTCTTGCTCCATTCGGACGGAGCTGCTAATTCATAGCCCCACCCACTGCTAACTGTAGCTCCCAGCCTCTCCTGACCAGAAAGCCTGACCGGGAACACCTGGGAGGATGCTTGGAGCTGGCTTTACTGACTTGTCCCGGCAGGGAAGCTAATTCATAGCCCAACCCACTGCTAAGTGTTGCTCCCAGACCCACCTAACCCAAAAGTCTAAAGGGGACAACATGGAAAACTGTATGTATAGCCCAGCAACACTCTGACAGAGACTGTAAGGCCTTAAAAAATGCTAAAAGAATTTTCTGAGTGGAAAAGGACACTAATTAACATCATAAAAACATAAGGTAGTGTAAAAGGCACTGGTAATGACAGTCAGATTCTGTAATATGGTAATGATGGTAATTCACATACAACTCTAGTTTAAAAGTTAAAAAGCAAATGTAGTAAAAATAACCATATAAATATAATCTTATTGAACAAACAATATAAAAATGTTTACTATAACATCAACCCTATAATGTGAGAGAAGTCAAGTAAATTTTAGGAATGAGATTGAAGTAAGTTATCAATTTAAAACAGGGTGTTATAATTTTAACATATTTTATGTAAGTCTCATGGTACCTACAAGGGGAAAAGACCTGTAGTAATTACACAGAACATGATAAAGAAGTCAAAGCAAACCAAAAGACATCTGTATGATGAAATAAAGATCTCCAGTAAAGGTAAATAGATGTGAAAATATAAAAGCTAGTATTAGTGTAATTCTGTTTTGTAACTCCACTTTTTATCTCCTACATGATTTAAAAGACAAATGTATAGAAAATACTTATGACTGTTATTGGGCACACAATACATAAAGATGCAGTTTGTGACATCAATAATAAAAAGGGAGAACAGAGCTTTATAGTAGAGATTTTGCATGCTATTGAAGTCAGGTTGGTATCAATTCAAACTAGATTATAAATTTATGATGTTAAATGAAATGCCATGATAACTGCAAAGAAAACACTTAACAAATATACACAAAATGAAATGAGAAGAGAATCTGAACAGTTTGCTACAAAAAAAATCAACAAAGAAGGCAATAATGAGGAAAATTAGAGACAAAATGGTATTATAAGACATAAAGAAAACACATAACAAAATGGCAGAAGCCCTTCGATTACACTAATTACTTTAAATATAGATGGATTAACTCTCCAAACAAAAGGCAAAAATTGGCTAAATAAAAAAAAAAAACACATGATCCAGCTATATGCTGTCTATAAGAAGCTCATTTTAGCTCCAAAGACACAAATATGTTGAAAGTGAAATGATGGAAAAAGATATGGCATGGAAATAGTGACCAAAAGAGAGCAGGGGGGCTAAACTAATATCAGACAAAATAGACTGTAAGCCAAAAATTGTTGCAAAGAAGAAACAAAGAAGGGTGTTATATATTGATGAAAGTCAATTCATCAAACAGATATAATAATGTATGTGACAAATAAACAATAGGGGCCCAAAACATATAAAGCAAACAATGGCAGAATTAAAGAGAGAATCCAATAGCTCTATAATTGTTGGAAACTTCAATATTCTGCTGTCATAAAATGAAAAACATTTAGACAGATCAATAAGTGAATAGAAGAATTGAACAACACTGTAAACCAACTAGACCTAACAGACATATATAAAACATTCTACCCACCACCACAATACGCATTTTTCACAAATGCTCACAGAACACTCTCCAGGATAGACTATGTGTTAGGCCACAAAACAATTTAATCAGTTTTAAAAGACTGAAATTATACTATCTTCTCTGACTGCAATGGAATAAAAGTGGAAATCAGTAATCAGAGTGGAAAATTAACAACACACTCTTTAACAACCACGGGTAAAAGAAGAGATTACAAGGAAAATTTTAAAATATGAAGAGATCCAGCAATTCCACTCCAGGGTATATACGTGGAGTATATTTGAAATGAATACAAAAACAGCAACTCAGAGATACATGTATGTCAATGTTCATTGTAGCACTATTCACAATAACCAAAAGGTACAAATAACCTATGTTCATCAATAGATGGGTACACAAAATATGGTGTATATATACACAATAGAATATTATTTAGCCATAAGTGAAATTCTGATACGTGCTATAACATGGAAGAATCTTGAAAACATATTAAGTGAAACAAGCCAGACACAAAAGTACAAATATGATTCCACTTATAAGAAGTATCTAGAATAGGCAAATTCATAGAAGAGAGATTAGTTTACCAGCTGAGAGGAAAGGAACAGGGAGTTATTACTTAATGTTTAGAGTGATAAAGTTTTGAAAATAGTGGTGATGGCTACGTAATAATGTGAATGTAATTAATTTCACTGTACAAATTATACATTTTAAAATGGCTAAAATGACAAATTTTTCCTATGCATCTTACTATGATAAAAATGTTTAAACTACACACATTTAACGTATTAAGATTTGCTTTGTTTTGGGGGTGGAAATCACAAGAATTTTCAAGATAATCTTACAGAATGAAAACATGACCACGTTACCAGCACAGGTACTTATGAGCTGATCATACATTTACACAGCTTTAAATACTGAAATGTATCATGTATTTGGCCTTCTACAAAGAAGGTTGATGTGTGTTTATCAGTGTAAAGAAAACGGACTTTAATGGTTAAATTCCACCAAGTTAAAGAGAAATACAGAATATAGGCTCTTATTAAAATTTTGAGAGGCTATAATAGCAAGTAATCTAAATATGGTATGTCTATTGCTTTTAGAAAGCAGTTAGAGGGCTGTGTAGCTTCTATTAGTAAAAAAGATCTAAGCAGCACTGAATGTTAAGAACCCCAAAGATTACTATTTGAAATTTTCTTCTAGAGAACTATATTACTGAAAAAAATGACTAAATAGGTTAATTTGTCAGATGAATTATTCAAATGGCATTAAAATGTACCACGGGGAAAAAGACAAACCCACAGGAAGGAGAGAAACAGGACAAGGTACAAGCAATAAAAGTTGAAAAGCATATGGATGAGATCTAAATCCACAGGAGGACAGCACAAGAAACAACCAGAACAAAATTTTGAAAGCTGAAAAAGCCTATGGACAGACTGGCTGACTCAGCAATCAAGCTAGCAGTGGAGAAGGGTGAGAATCAACCCAACTCACCCCTTTGAATTGTCCAGTCAATAGGTCCAGTACCTTGGCAACTGGGGGTGAAGGGCAATGGCTAAAATAAGAACCTAACGAAGACTACTTGGAGGTTATGGCCCTGACACCCCCGCACCCCCATTGTTTGTCCGGCCCTCCCCACACTAGCTGAAGTCCAGAAGTTCATTCTCTAGAGAAGTTTTCTGGACTGCAGATACTGTACTAAACCAAAAGTGGGGAAGAAGGAGGACAGGATAGCCATATACATGTAGAGTGCCAGAAATCTTGTTCTTCTTCCCCCATATGGCTCCCAAAACACTGGCAGACAGAGCCTTACTGCCAGCAAGACTGCAATCCTCTGCTCTGAGAGTCTGACCAAACCAAGACATTCTCATGCAGGAGAGAACTTCTAAAAAAAGAAACAGCCACCCAGATAACCTTAAAGCCAACCCTTTCCTACAAGTCCAAGGTTTCAAACCAGCTTTTTAGTCCAGTGTTCAGCCATAAGAAGACAACAAAGGATTGCCAGATGTCTAGGAAAAGCCTAAAATATAGAAAAAGAAATACCCACAGAAAGAAGACATTTGGAGAAAAGAGACGCTGCAGAAAAGCAATTTCACAAGAAAAAAACACAAACACTGTCATGAATATCCTCAGCGATAAGAACAAATCCATAGACAGGCATAAAAAATCAGGACAGAGTACTATGTAAGAAAGGGAACTTTCAGAAATCAAAGAGATCTTGAGATTTAAAAATATGATAGCAGAGTTGCCAAGATTGAATTAAAGAGCTAAAACACAGAGATGGGGGCAGAGGTAGGAAAAATAGAGATCTAGTCTTAGAAATTCAACATCAAAAAATAAGTTCCAGAAACAGAAGCAGAAGAAAATCATCACTGAACACTGTTTCCCAGAACTGAAAGGCATGTGTTACCACATTGAAAGGGTTCATCAGATTGTCCAATATAAAGAAAATAGATTCACATCAAGGCACATCACTGTGAAATTACCGAGGACAAAGATATTCTACAATCTTTCAAGTCACATACAAGCAGCAGAAATCAAAATGGTTTTGGATTTCTCAATACAAGGCATCAGAGCAATACCTCTGAAATTTGGAAGAAAAATTATCTCCCACCTAGAATTTTATAAAGTATCAAATATGACAGCTATGCAAGGTTTCCAAAAATGTACCTCCACATATACTTCCTCCCGAAGCTAACAAAAGAATGTGCTCTACTGAAACTAGTTTGTAGCCAATAAAATGAAAACAAAGAATCCAGAAAACAGATCAGCGCAGGAGAGAAGTGAATGCAAATCCCAAAGTAACTAGGCACCAGAGTATAGATCTGAGCACTATGATTCAACAGGCAGGTTGAGCATTGCCCTCACCAACACCCATGCTCGTTCTGTACTCTTTTTAACCTGTGGCACAGCATAAGCCTGGCCCAAACTATCTGTAGACTGGTGTTTGCCATGTGTGACTGACTACCTGCCAGCTTTCCATTCCATTCTCAGCAAGACACTCACGTCACCCTGCTGAAGTATTGTTCTGACCTACTCCTACAAGCTGGAGTTTGATTCATCATGAGCCGAGAACCAGAAAATACAGAGCAGTCTACTCTCTCCAACCACATTTCTGCCAGACGTCAATTACTCCATCTACTATAGCCCTGCCAATGCCCTGTGGTGAGCTTTTAGCAGAACTCACTCATGGCCTTAGCCATGAACTTCCTTAAAAGTGTTTTTTTTTTTTGTAAGCTCATGGAAACTGAAGCTAGACTATGACCCAAAGACTGTGCTATGTTCTTCAACTAAATATATTAAGAACGCATATATACGTAACAAACTAAAACGAATGCAAGGGAATGATTAACAGTCAGGATAGTGCCTACAGCTGGGAGAGGGGAGGGATACACTGGCAGACACACAAGTCTTCTTAGATCCCAGTAAATACTCCATTTCTTAACTTTCTTAGATATTACTAAATGTTTTACTTAACTTGATGGTGGGTGCATGAATGCTCATTTTACTATTATTCCTTAAATCTTACACTTTTCTGTATACTTATTTCACAACTTTAAAAATTACCCTACCCACTTCTTGTTCAGATTCCAGGCTTAATGAGAAGCATTCTGGTAAGAGTTTGACTCTATTGTAGCTTTGCCTCCAGTAAGAGAATCGACACCAGACCACTTGGCATGTATATTTCTCTTTTTAAAAAATAAACTGATGTATTCATTTTATTTTTTTAAAAAACGGTACTCATAAAATAATGACTGCTTAGCTGATTTAATGACTATGTCCTTACACAGGAAATTAAATTGGTCTCTAAAAAATCTTCTGTGTTGAGTATATCCTCCGTAAGATGCTAATTCATTCTCAGATCAGGACTTTTTTGATGCTTCAATTTCATCCCATATCATGGCTTCAATTTTTGAAGTATCATATTCTCTCATCATATCGAACTCAAGCCAAGGCTGACTCCACTTCTGAGCTTCTTTCATTTGCTCTTCAGTTAAAGAAAGATCAAATCTGATTCCTTTAATATTAAATTTTGGACGTTCCCAGCGTTTGGACCAGGGCTTAGGTTTCATTTTTACTTTCAGCTATGGAAGATATTTATAAAAAAGAATAAATTAGGCTGATAGCCATAAGCAAAATTCTTCTAAAAGTTTTCATTAAGATAACTCTTTTTATTTTATACTTGAACTTCCAGTTTCAAATGTACAATTTATACCTGATTAACAGGAACTTCTTGGCTAGATTCTTGTACTACTGGCTGCATATTAATATCAAAAGTGCTGTATTCAGGAAGGGCATCTCGTAAGTATAGCAAGCTGTCATCCAACCGTTTCTCTAATTTGACCACTTGGATCTCTTGGATTCTGGGATTATAAAGTTCAAAGCAAATCTCAACACCTAAAAAGAGAAGAAAATGTTTTCTTACAATCTAAATGCAGATTCATGCATAAGCCTTATACCATAGTAAAAGCTATTTCATAAAGGAACTAGCAGAATTTTTCACGAAGGAAACCTGACATAACTTTGTAATCTTTAAAATAAAGATGATTGAAAGAAACAAACTAAAATCTATATGGAGTAATAAAATCTGAATTAGAATGATAAAATTAAAAAAAAAAATCTTCTATAAATATAGTCACATATCTCTTCAATTTTGATAATATAAACTTAGTTGAAGAAAATTTGAATAAACTTTTCAATCTATGTTAATTTATTTCCCAATTACTTAAATAAAACTATCTTCTACATTACAAGCAACAAGACTTAATGATGCAAAAAGAGTAAGTACATTTTTAAGTTCTAACTTTGGTTTAAAAGCTCTCTTAAGGATGGCCTAAGTTTTTAAAACTCTGGAGCCTTCCATATGAAGCAAGCTAAGAACAGCTTTGAGTGCTTCCAAGATGCTACAAGCACTAGTTTAATATATACATCATGTATCATTAAATGCTTAAGGGCAAGAGTGTATTCTGAAGTTTCCTAGAATAAACCCAAGAGAAATACAAATAGTAAAATATATAATGAACATTAACATCTAGTGTTTAATAGCAGGAATTTACTATATGATATTTACTATTCAACTATTTTGGTTCAGGCCCTGACTTAGGAACCCTGTCTAAAGCAAAATCAAAACAGGTTAAGATCCTTTTCCTCTCATAAAGCTTACATTCTAGCGAGTGACAAACAATAAACAAACCAAAAGGGTAATTTCATACAGGGAAAACAATATAGGGTAATGACACTGTGACTGGAGAGAGATTAACTTTAAAGAGTACAGTCAGGGAAAGCCTCTCTGAAAAGATGACATTTGAACTGATACTATAAAGGGCCAAGAATACTCCAAGCAGAAACAATGGCAAATGCAGCGGCCCTGGGATCTTAATGAACTTGCCATGTTGAAAAAGCCAGAAAAAGGCCCATCTGTCCAGAGCAGAGTCACCTGATATACCAAGAAAGTAACCAGTGAAACTGCACCATTGCAGGCCGAGGGTGACGGCAGGGACAAGGACAGACAAAGGCGGGATACGCGTTTTAAAGCTGAGCCATGAAAACTTGCTGACTGACTGGATGTGTGAGACAGAAAAATTAAAAACAACGCCTAAGTTTTTCATTTAAATAAATGGTGGGGAGTGTACCATTTATAGAAACAGAAAACGTGAAAAGAACACATTGTGAGGGGAAATAGTTTTGAACTTGTTTTATGCTTATATAAGACATCCAAATGGAGATGCCAAATCTGGGATTCGGAAAAGGTCAGTGCTCAAGATATATATTTGGGAACTGTCATCATATGGGTGGTATTTAAAGGCACCAGACTAGAAAGAATAAACAAAAAAGGAAGTATCAATGGGAAAGGTACAGGCAGGTTACAAAGTCAGATGGTACTGCAGAGAATGGCAAGAGGGAGCTAATACTTTATTTTGTGTCCAGCACTTCATATATAACCCCACAATCAACTGACCACAACCCTGGTGGGTAGAAACGATTATCACCTCGGCTTCAAAGATCAAACACAGGTTGGTCTGATGTCTATGACAAGTTTCTCTGAGTACGCGAATGGAAAAATCATGATTGGAGGCACAAGCTTCTGTAATCAGTCAATTACTGCTGAGCTCTTACATATATAGCACCCAGGCCATTACAGGATAAAGAAGACATAAATTGCTCTCATATGTTCAATTTCTTTTGAATATAATACTTCACTGCTGGAGATGATAAAGCATACAACATTAAGTATGAAAACTACTATTTCTGCCATTTTGATTCATAATCTTTCTAAAATTTTACCACTTGTTCCGCCTTATTAAGCATAGCAAACAATTTTGCCTTTTTAAAAATTCCTCCAACTTTTATAAAACTGATCCTTGTGGTGACTGCTATAAATAAAAACAAAATGGGGACCATTCATTTTAGGATAAAGTTACATCATAAGAACATCATTATGTTTATAATGTTCTCATGGGTTATTTGCTCCTAAAATGAAAGTCCCCACACTGCTTTATAGTCACTTGTCTCCTCCTGGGATACTGCCATAGCTTGCAAAGTCTACTTCTAACAGTTATTGTCCCTGTAATAAAAGAAGCCTTCAAAGAAAGCGGAGCACCAACCATATTTAATCGGCAACCTCAATTTTCATACCATTTGAGGCCATAGGTTCCATGTCAGCCCTCAGAGCCCCTTACACTTTCGAGTCCCAGATGTCTTATCCCAGGATGCAGAAAACAAAAAAGAATCCTGAGACATTTTCCAGAAAATCAAAATAATGAAATGGAACCTACCTTGTCCTTCGATTGTGTTCCTAAGGATAAAAGTAGCTCCAAGTCCTGTTCCTGATCTCTGAATACAAATCCCCAGAAACTGGCTGGTTTTTCCACTGGCATATGCATCAGCTGTAGTAACTCGAAGAATGCTTCCTACAACCAAAGTGAAGTGAACTTTTACAGAAGACGCAGAAACAATGGCATTTCTAGGTAATGTCATAACGTCCTGAAGATTTTAATATAACACTAGAAATAAGTACCTCATATGGGCGAAACCCAGATATGTAAAAAACAATCTTCTCTATGCCAAGAAAACTAACCCACAAGCCACTAATAATAAAAGCATCCAGCTCTTACTGACCAACATAGAACTCTGGAATGTGGAGTATTTTCCTCCTTTCTAACATATCTTTTCTTTCTATTTGAAATTTCAGAGGATTTGTTCTTCCCCTTGGAGGAATAAACTCGGGACTCAAGAACCTGCAGGAAAAAAAATAATAATAATAAAAGGAAACTTTAAAGACCATTAAAAAAAGAATCTGTTGCTTTCTAAAAAAAGAAAGACTGGTTTTGAAGTGTTTAATTCTTCCCTCTCTAAATAAGAATTGATCTTATTTCTAAAATTGTTGAGAGTGCTTATGGAAATAGCTAACAACCCAGAGTATTCACCTGGCTTTTGTGTTAAAAGCTTTATTAAATATCTATAGTATAAATTAATCCTACAACAACCAGATGGGTTTGGTGTCATATCCTTTTCACAGATGAAGAAAACAAAGCTTTGAGAGGGTAATTAACTGACCTATTATTATGTCAGCTATAAACTTATCAAGTCAAGATTTAAATGTAGTCATGTCTATCGAACTCCAAAGCCCACAACCACACTACAGGCCTCATGCTGAGTTGCATATATTATAATATTATGTTGGAAAAGATATAAACACAAATCATCAATTGCAAATTGAATTTAAAATTAACCTCCCTATTCACCTCAATTGATTTTAAGGTCATTATGAAATATTTTATCTGTAGAAAAGCAAGAATGACATTACCATGTAAATTCATTTAAAAGAGATATTCCTCTTCTACCTTAAAAAGTTGTGTAAGGAAATCTTTTATGAATTTCTAGGTTCTATAAATTCAAGTTTATTTCAACTCAGAAGTACAGAATCTTTGAAATGTTAAACATTCTCTCTCTCTCTCTCTCTCTCTCTCTCTGAGATAATTGAATTAACAGCCCAAAGCCCTTTCAGAAAGCCTATAATCTCACCAAGTCTTCCCCTTTAAAACTGTTTTTTTTTTAAGAAGGCTGTTAACCAGGTCTACAGAAACACTTTCTACAAAAATTTACATGTACCTCCAAAGTTACCACCGTTCTTTTAAGTGAACCAGATTTTTAAGCACACTATTTCAAAGAGCAAATTTCAGATACAAATTAGCAGAAATTTTTACCACTGTATCGCATTTGCCAGGAAAGTAAAACACGGGGAGTCCTGGCCAATCCATTTCCACCAAGCCGAGGAAAGATAGGCTCCTGAACGTAAACGGGTAAAATAAGATGTGCTTCACACAAATATTCTTAATAAGACTACTGAGCAAGTTCAATGCAGGCTTGGGAGAAGCGAGGAAGACAAACCTGAGCTGGATATGCTTTACATACACCAGCTTAACAATTTGGCACACAAGTTGGTAGAGTGGGAGTTCAGACCCTCCGTTAGCGCCAAGACCTCTAAAACAAATACAGGTTCGCGAGCGGACAAACCCCAAAAGAGGGAATCGTGCCCAGGTCCACACCTCACCTTGTTTCCTGGCGTTGGGGGCGGCGCTTGTCCACGATAACAGGTTTAGGCGGCGGCTGGAATGCGCCGGGTTCAGAAGGTCTAGTGCTCTGCTGCCGGCCTAGCCCCGCGCGGGCCTCTGCGGGAGCGGACAACAGAAATCAAAACTGCTCCGGCTGCCCTGAGCTCTGGTGGAACCATGCGATATCCCCCAGCGCGGTCCCACGAGAGGCCTCCACCGAGGTCGCCCTTGAGTTCCATGCTTGCCTACCATCAGCCTAGCCATGAGCCCCTTCTACGAACCGACTCGCAAGCCTCGCTCCACTTACGATAGGTGACAGAAGCCGGCGTAGAGAGCAGCGTCCGGGCGGCTCCAGCAGTCCGGACTAGGCTCATTGTTGCTCCATAGCACCCTGCAACGGAGGCCGCCATGACTGTCCTCAAAGGTAGAGACTACAACTCCCAGGAATCAGTGCGACGAGGTCTGGGCTTACTACGGCCGTATGGCAGCTGTTATGGGACAAAACAGCCGAGTCGTTCTTTCCCCCGGCCCCCCCCTTTTTTTTCCTAACTCCCTCTACACCCCTTGCCCCCAACCCCTATCCTGGCCTCGATGTTTTAGGGAAAGTACCTATTTCTCTAGTTTCGCAGGGGTGTTCTCCCAGCCTAGAAAAGCATTCCTCCTTTGAATCAACTCGATCTTCACTTTCTCAGGCAAGTCTTCACTACGTGAAAACCCCACTATGGGCTCTCGTCCTTACTAGGTACCTACTAGCAGCTCTGATATCATTTGCAATTTTAATTTTTAATTTAATTTTTAATTATTTGTGTAATTATTGATTAGGGTCTAACTATGCCATTATACTACAAGCTCGGCAAGGGTATGGACGAGGTCATCTCTTGCTCACCATTTTATCCCCGCACCTTACCTTGCTCTCACTTTTTGTGGAATGCAAGGAGAAAATAGTTCCTGACAGGACAGGTATCACAAAGTCCCTGAGTCGACAGACAGCATTACCTCTTCGAGGAATAAAAATTGAATTTGGACTGGGCAGCTGTGGGTGAAAATAAGTGGCAGAGATGAAACCAAAAAAGGTAAATCGTAAGTCTTATTAAAAATTTTGGAACTTGTACCCTCGGTAACAGTGAGCCACTGGAAGGATTTCATGCTTAGAGTGACGTATTTTATTACTTATTGGTCATTCCAGTTGAATTAATGTCCCCAAACACTTCAAACCCAACAGTAGCTACTGAATGCATCATGTTAACCCCCAAATATCCTCCACAGTATTGGCTATCTCAGGAATGGCTTCAACATCCAATCTGTTACTTATAGCCAAAAATCTCAGTACCGTCCTTGATTCCTCTCTGTCTCTTCCTAGGTAAAGTTTCTAAAGCAACACCTGGCACCATCAAATAGCTCAAGAATCCTTATACTTTTGCATCCTCCCATCCACTACTTAAATCCAGGTCACTAGCCTTTCTCCTCAGGATTACTGCAACTGCCTTCCCATTGGTCTCCCTGCCTCCAATTCCCTCTGGTCCTTCTCCACATAGAAAGCTAAATACATGGTACAGAATGCATATCTAGTCCCTCTCTTTCCCCAGTTTAAAGCTTTCAGTAGTTTTCTGTTGACCATGGGATAAAAATCAAATTCTCAAAAAAACAACCAACCTGCCCCACCTACTCTACTTTGCCATCCTGAAGATACATAATCTGTCACAGCCTGAGAAAGAGCCATGTTTTGAGACAAGAATTCAAGGTACTTCTATTTTAACTTCATTGCTTAGAAAAAGAATTTATCCTATAATAACAAAGAATTAAACAACCAAAATTTCAGATTAGCAAAATTTTAGGCTTTTTCTGCCCATATTAAAAAAAAAAATAGATTTCAAACTCTTAGGAGAAAAAGAGAAGAGAGACAAAAATCATTGTGACTGGCAGTGATGAGCATTTTTCTGGACTAACTATGCCCTGAACAGTTGGGTCGTCACTCTGCTGGGACTGGTCCTATGGTTAGGAGGAGAGAAACAAAACACAGACCTTCATAGGAGGAAGGCAGGACTTAGGGAACAATTCTAAGCCGTCCCTCCTGCCCCAACTTTCTAAAGATAAAGGAGTGGTTTTGAAAGTTTTACAAAACTGGAAAATAAGCCTGAAAACTCTTATCTCATTTTCTCTCATAATCCTGTTTACTAACTCTGAACTTATCTTAGAGTAAAAAATAAGCTTAGTTTTAATTATTCTACCAAGCAACTTCGCAGAACAGAATCAAAGAGCACGGGATGACTCAACCATTTTGTGAGCAGATTATGGAATAGAACTTTAATTATAATACTTCTCTATTTTAGAGTGATAGAAAGGAGAGCATGATCAACATTACATGGTGTTCACCAAGAAAGGAAGTGTTCTAGCAAACACCCAGCTCCACATTATTGTGATATCAGGATTCTTGCCTATTTTGTTCATTATTGCATCCTCTATGCCTAGCACAGTGCCTGACACTCAATAAGTATTTCCAAGTAAAATTAGAAAGTTCACTCTGGTTGCACTTAGAAAATTGATAAGAGGCAGGAAACTATTGGAATATTCCAAATGAGAGATGTTTCTAACCTAAATATGTGGTCCCTGGATCAGCAGCATCAGTATCAGCTCGGAATATGTTAGAAATGCATTTTCTCAGGCCACACCCCAAACCTACTGAATCAGAAACCATGGAAGAAGAGCCCAGCAATCTGTGCTTTAACAAATCCTTCAGGCGAATCTGACAATTGTTCAAGTTTGAGAACCATTGGTGTAGAGGCAATGGAGACAGCAAAGGTGGTTAGGAAATCAGTTTATGAGGTGAATTAAGCAAAACAAAGTTCCAACTCGTATTAGCTATGAGATTTTGAGTTTATCTTCTCTCTGCTTTAGTTTCCTTCTTAGTAATAGGATATTAGTATACATCCCTCATTCAGTTATCACACAGAGTAAATTAAGATAATCCATAAATAAAGTTCTTAGGCAGTTCTTAATAAATATAATTAGGATTAAACTTACTTTGAAGATGTAAAATGACTCCTAGACCAGAAAGAGGAGACCATAACATGACCTATATGTATTAACACACCCACAGAAATTATCTCTCATTCCAAAGAAGGGCTGGTTATCACCATAGTCTAGAAAACCAGAGTCACAATATGAAATGTTGGCCAGTTACCACCAAGAAAAGGAAAGAGGCTTAGCCAAGTGATTAGAGAAAGTCCAGGCCCGTTGGCAAGTCCATCTTGGGACAGAGATAGGCTCATGGAGTTGTAACCCACAGTCGTGGAGGTATCTGGTCCCACTGAAGAAATTATCTCTAGTACGAGGTAGTCCTCTTAGTCTGCTGCCATTAAACCTTTGAAACCTGTATTAAACTTCCTTTGTTCTGAGTCTATGTCCATCAAGCAACTCACTCATTCTTGTTTGAATTTAAATTTTGCTCTCAGAGAGAGAAAGTGGTTGTCGTGGGGACATAAATGTTTTTTGTATGCTGGCTAGCATAATTATTTTTTGTCTCATTGTAAATTTGTAACTAGCATTAGGTGTTGTCATATGAGTCTCATAAGTCTGGATGATGCGAGTCTGAACCAAAGATAAATCTATTTCATACTGAGCTGACAGATCTGGATTTGGGTTTCCAAGTCAAAGGGCAGACCCAGGGCCATGATAAATTCTCCAAGTAAAAAAATATTATATGTGTGGTCTTGCAGTATATATCCTTCCTGGGTAAAATATCTTGATGTTGCCTCATAAGCCTTCTCCCACCTATACACACAACCTATATGAGTCATCTATTGTTGTGTAATAAATTACTCCAAAATTTAGCAGCTTAAAACAACAAACATTTATGATTTCACAGTTCTGTGATCAGGAATCCAAGGGTGGCTTAGCTGACTAATTCTTATTCAGGGTCTGTCCTAAGGCTGCAATCAAGATGTTAGCTGGGGCCACAGTCATCCCAATTGAGGAAAGTCTTGCTTCCAGGCTCATTCACGTGGCTAGTGGCAGGTTCTTGCAGGCTATTGGCTAGGGAGACATCAGCTCCTTACCACATAGGTCTTTCCACAGGGCAGCTCATAACAGAGTGCCTGCTTCCCTCAGAGTGGGCCAGCAAAAGATGGAGAGACAGTGAACAAGACAGATCATGGTCTTTTGTTATCTAATCTCAGAAGTGACATCGCATCATTATTGCTATATGCTATTCATTAGAAACAAGTCACTAGGTCCAGCTCACACTCAAAGGGAGGAGACTAAGGACCATAGGGATTTTTGGAAGTCATTTTAGAAGTTGTTATCATAAAACCATTCTGAATTCAAGTGTGCAAAAGTATAAAATTTGTGTTAGGCATTTTACATAGTTACAAATACATATTGTTCACCTACTATGAGACTTTTATAGAGATGGACATGGGGCCATCATTTACTCTGAAGAAAGCATTATATACAGAATGATGATTGCTGAGATGGAGGTTTGCACCCTCTGTCTCTAGCACGTTGCCCTAGCACGTTGAAATGCATTTCATCCAGACTAGGGCAGTTGAGAAGTTTCCCAAAAGAAAGACTTGAGCTGAGCCCTAAAGATATAATGTGCATAACTGAGGAAGTCAGAAGAGATTAGGATTAGTCAAGAAAAAAATTAGAAAAGAGTATCCTATCCCCATCCCCTGCCTCCACACACATATAAATATGAAACTCCATTTAGAAGATAGATGGATGAAAATGCTGTGTTTCCACAGGTAGTTTTGGAGTCTTCATTATAGTAAATGACAAATTGTCTGTGAAGTTGAGAGTTACTGCTTTGGGCAATATATAAATATATCTAAAACCAACAGCAAATACTTTAAAAATGTATCACAGCTACCCTTATTACCAAAAACAGATCGTGATAATATTTCCTAAATTGTTCCTCCTCCTAGTTCTCAATCTCAGGAAATAGGGAAAAAGAACTCTCTGGCCACCTTCCCAGCGGAGTCCATAATTATTTCTGTCACCTATTTTTATAGCATTTAAAGCAAATGGTATATATTCTTTCAGTGGTTCATTTATTTTTCATTTGCCTCCTCTACCAAACTGATATGTGTGGAATCAGAAATCAGTCCTGTGTTATTCATTCGCATTTCACATGAGAAGATGATGAGGGTGGCTAGGTCCAGGGCATGAAGGGATTTGGAAGGCATAATAATGATTTTTTCTTTAGGAGAACATTGAGGAGTGTTCAGAGATTTGAAAAAGAACAGAAAAAAAGGATGACATGATCAGGTTTGCACTTTAGAAAGGTCCTTGGCACTGCAGAGTGGAGAACGGACTGGAGCTGCAGCTCGGGGAGCTGATTTAAGAGGCCGAGGCAGTGATCCCAGCAAGACGTGACAGTGCCCTGAGCTCAGGTGGCACCTGGAGGCAAATGAGAAGTGACAGTGGGTATTTAGGACAAAGAGTGAACAAGCCATGCTAACTGATGGAATGAAGCTTTAGATTCATTCCTGGGCAATTCAGTGGATAGTGGCATCATCTGCTCAGAGAGGGAACATGGGAAGAGGAACAGATTTGTTGGAACAGGTTGAGCGTGATTTGGAACCATTGAGCTAGGGGTACATATATCACACATAAGCAGAAGAGTTCCCTAGAGAGGCTGAGGGGTGATTGGAGCTTAGGAGAGAGGCCTGGGTCAGGGTAGTAGCAACTGGAACCACTGGAATAAGGAGGCCACTGAGGAGGGGCTGGGGTGTGAGATAAGAAGGGGGGCCTATGACAGAGCCCTGGAGAACAGCAACTTCTAAGGGACATGCAGGGCAATGAGTCAGGAAGGATCCAGAGAAGGAGAAGCCAGGGAGAGGTGAAGGAAACCTGGACATGCTGGAGGACCGATAAAAGAAAGGAGACAGAAGAGGGATGGCCAGCAAGTGCCAAAGGTCCTGAGATGGCAGGTCGGATGAAGCTGACAACTGGCCTTTGCTGGGTTCCAGAGAGTTGAACGATCGCCGTAGTGAGTGCTGTTTAGTAAGAAGCCACATTGCTAGTATGTGCATGTATGTGTATATATGATGTATTTATACTTTTCAGAGAGCATATGGGAGTTGAGGAATTGAAAACATTGAGTACAGATGTTACAAAGAAACTTGCTTGAGATACAGCTAATTAGTCTTAGAACTTCCTTTTCCCACTCCAACTCTTAAGCAAGCCTATTTTCTGTTTCTAAAAATGTGGGTTGGCCTCCACAAGGAAGACTAGAGTTTATGGGTTTCGGGACCTTGAGGAAATTTGTTTCTCCCTGGGGAAGAAAGGGTAGATAGAGTAGAGGCCAAAATTTGCGGGAAAGAAAGGGTAGATAGAGAGATTAGTAGAACCAGCTGCTACTGAAGAATGAGTGGGGGTTGAAGTAATGCACAATGTACACGAGACCCCTGGGTCCGAGACAAAGGACTTTATTACTCATAACACAGGAAGCAACATGAGCATCGGCATGTTTGCAGTTTCCCTTTGCCACATCAGTTCTGAGCTCAGAACACTCCCTGCTCCTCAAGCCGTAGCATTTTTCAGGGCTCTTTACATTGCTCTATCATGTGTTCATTATGTATCCTTTATTCAGTTTACTAAATATGTATTGAGTTGCTACTAGGCTAGGCACTCGGGTAGGCAATGAGAACTCACACTTCCCTTCCTCAGTAACCAAACCTGAGGAAATCTCAGGCACATATTTTTAAACCAAGTGTTCACTATTACGGAAGTCAATGGTGTTATGTGATTTTTAAGTAGGTAAACAAGATGCTATATTACCAGACAAAATTAAACCTGTAGGAAAAATAATTGTTTGATCTTTTAATTCTTGGGAATAAACTACTATATTCACATGCCTTGATATTGTTACCAAAGATGCACTTGTGATTTTAAGAATGTAACAGAAAATGAATTAAATAGAAAGTATACAAGAAAACACCAACAAATCTCTTACTATTTTTTTTTAAAGGAAGAAAATGTCCAAATTGACCAACAAAGTAAATGAGAAGACCATGACTTAGGTTGTGCTCTCCCTATCGCTTTGCTAAGGGAAAAAGAGAATGACTACTCAGAGGACAACACAGGCCGGTTGAGCCACATGCTCTGAGCATTGCAGCTCATCATCATGGTGCCCGGTCCAGAAATATCTATCCAGTAACGCACATTAAAAATAATCCCTCACAGGAGTAGCCATGTCTCTTTTCCCCACCCATGCAACACACTGTCCTGGCAAACCCTTTGAAACAAGTTGTGTTTCTTCTTCTTCTTCTTATTATTATTGTTTTAAGATAAAGCTTCTTAGACTCTATTGATTAGTATTTTTTAAAGAAAATTTTAGTCTCCTAGTTCCAAATTAACAAAATACCACTTAATAGCGAATTACAAGCCAAGTTTCAGCCTACAGCACTAATATTCCTTAGACCAGTTTATCAAAAAAGATGTGAGGGCTGGCATTGTAGGGAAGGAATTCCATAGTGAACAAATCTTTGAAATGGCAGAACTCTAACTAAACAGTAATTAATTGAACCTACTCCCTACCCTTCCTCCTAGGGCCTCAGCACCAGCCAACCAAGGGAGTGCCTTCCGATCAAGACCGAGGTCACAAAAACCTGTGTTAGGTGTTATTGCTCCCGGTTTATGGAAAGAATACTTAGTTTAATAACTTATTGAAAGTCACTTTCACTTAGCTAAATGAGTGTTTGATTCAAACAAAGTCTATCGAATTTCCAAATCTGTGCTTTTCAGGGCAGGAAAGAGAGAAAGTTTGCTGAAAGCCAGTCCCTACCCCTTCCCACGCCCTCCAGAGCAGCTCCACTCTGCTCTCGAGCATCTGGCTGAGATTACATTCAAAGAAGTGCTTTTTTTTTTTTTTTATGCCAGTTAAAAAGAAAGAAAAGAAAAGAAAAACCAATACCTTGCATCGCACTACTCAGATATTTTGAGGCCGAATTAAATAAGACCCAATGTTTGTTTATTATCAAAATTCTCAGTGGTTCTCAAATCTTATGTACTTAAGAATCAATTTGGGTGTTTGTTTAACCTGGAGATTTCTAAGCCCCACCCTCAGAGATTAGGTTGAATGGTCTGGGGTGAAGCACAGGAATTTGCAGTTTTAATAGGTGCCCCGGAGAATTTGATACAAGTGGGGAGAGCTGCATTTTGAAAAACTGAGCAAAGATAATTTAGAAATAAATGTGAGTGCTGGAAGTGATCTAATCTGACCCACTCAGTGTAAGTGCCACCCACTTTGGAAAGCCCTCTTTGATTGGCCAGCAAAGATGTGTCTTAAATCCTGGATCTACACCGGGACTTGAGGTTAGGGAAAGAATAGTTAACTGCAGTGGGAAAGAAAAGACGAGTCTTTGGAGTCAATATATACTTCACTTAAGATGGGAGGCTAATGAACAAAGGCCGTATAAAGGAGAAAGCTAAAGTGGGCTGAAGCCAGCAGAAAGGAAACCCTCAATCAGAAGAACAAGTGAGCAGAAACGAAAGAAATGAACAAAGAAATTATCCTCCTGAATAACACTGAGTAGTATTTCTTAGGAACTCAGAGATGGGCACATTTCTAATCTGCAAATCTTGGTTTGAGAGCCAGCTACTGGCTAGTCTTTTTCAGCTGAAAGGATGTTGTGAGAATCCTTCTCCTTGGGCTCAGCATTGCTGGCACTTCCCAGAAAGGATTATGGACAAGAATGTGAGGTCTACAAAGCAACAGGATGGGATAAGTAGAAGCCCCAGGTTCATGTTGCAGGAGTTAGATATAGCAATCTGTAAGTTAGGGGAGCTTCAAGCTGTGTTTGTTGAGGACTTTATATGACATTGACAAGAATTACAATCTTCATCAAACTTATCTCCTAGTTGGAGTTAAGTGAGAGGGGTTTGTGCTTTCAATGTCCCCTGCAGCCACCCATGCACATGAGATAGAACTGATGATTATTTGGTTTAACTCAGTTTCCTCCCTTTGCTGTTTCCTCTAAGAGACAGAAGCTATGAAGAAGGTTTCAGTGTTATTGAATTTGCACTAGCCAAGGTTTGGTTCAGCTCACAGCAGGAAGGGCCCGCTGTGTCTGGTACAGCCAGGAGCCTGGCAGCACACACACTGAGAGTCCGGGTCAGCCCAGACTAGATGCGTGGTGGATCATCAAAACCACAGGCAGCCTTCACTGCAGAAACATGGCTGGCCTGGGTTGACCAGTGGTCTGTGTGTGTTACTGGGACATTTCCCACAGATGCTAGTTATCCATGTGGGTACGTAAGCAGGCTGTGAGTGGTTCCAAACCTGGCTGTTCTCTCTCAGCATCTTCTGTGGGATTTTTCTCTTACCAATTTCTTATAATATGTCCAGAGACTCTTGACTTGCTGGGCACCGCGCCCCCCCACAATCTCCCACATGGACCTCAAACTCACCATATTCCAAAATGAATTAATCGTTTCCTTCCTACCCAGATCTGCTCTTGTATTTCTATCTTAACAGATGAAATCCTGAGCCACCAGCTGCCCAAATTACAATCTTGGGAATCTTCATTTACTTCTCCCTCTTACTCACCCTGGTCCTGTAAATACTTTTTATACCCATCCCCTCCTCTGGATCCTTTGCCATTGCTCTGGAGGAGGGGGTCAAAAGGTACAAACTTCCAGTTATAAAATAAATTTTTTTAAGTATTTAAAATCCTCTTGAAACAAAAAGAAAAAAAAGCCATGAGAGAGATCAATAAACCTGATTTTATCAATACTGATAACTCCTAAATAACACAAGACATCATAAACAAAATTAAGGACTGAGTAGTACAACCCAAGACTAATATACAGAAAACTCATACATATGAAATACAGAAAGGATTAATACATAGGAAAAAGAAAAACATATAATTCAATATTTAACTCTGAAAAACATATTAATAGGTATTCACAGAAGAAAATAATACGAATGGCCATTAAATATGAAAAGTTTCCATGTACTAGTAATCCAGAGAATTAAATAATGATAAAATTATTAAATAATGATAAAATTATTTCCCCTCTCTAAATTGCAAGACAGAGAGAGAGAGAGAGAGATTATAAATGGATACAAGATGTTTACTTCACACGCTGTTGACAGAGTATAAACTTTGAGTGCTGAATTGAAAGGAAATCTGGAAGTATCTTAGAACTTAAACATACTCTTTGACTCAGTAATTCCATATCTTATCTGCTCCAAGGAAAACTCTCACATATATATATATATATATATATATATATATATATATATATATGCACAAGAAACAAAAATGTTCATCGCGGCACTACTTGTAACAGCAAGAAATCGAAAGCTATCTAATGGTGAAATACAGAATGGCACATCAATGGCTAAAAACACTGTTTTTTTCTATCTTAAAATACCATACAACAGTTTTTTTTTAAGTAATTACATACATATGTACTGACATGGATATTTGGTGAGAAGATATAGGTCTGAAAATAAAACAGTATTATATACTCATAAAAAAACAAACAGAGAAAATAACTTCTTTGCCTGATAAAGGAAACTGTTGGTAAAGAGTAGTAATGAAAGAGTTAAACCTTTAATTTAGCTTTTTGAGAGTTTTATTACAAAATACACCCTTGATGTTGCCATAAGGAAATTGAAATAAAAGGATACAACCAGACGTTACACCCTTTCCTTGGCTGAAAAAGGAACAAACCCTGAAAATGAAGAACAAAATGTAAGCAATAACATCAGAAAGGAGTCCCTCAGCTTCTGTCCCCTCCCTCCTGAGGAAGAGAACAATCTTCAACGGCAAGCAGTACGTCCGCCAGGTGGCACCGCTGTCCAACTTCATACCCAGAAGTGAGCGCTGCCGCTCGTCAGGGTCTCTTACGTCCTATACTATTCAGAAACATTTCTCTGGTAACATACTAGAAAAATGGTTCCCAAAAGTATAGTTTTCAGCATCTGCCATTTGCCACTGTGGGGACTGGGAAATCTATTCTTATTGTGTCGATGAAGAGATTTCTCCCACTTCACCGCCCCCTCTGTCCTCTAGGAAAATATGTTTATTATAATTACATCCCACAAATTTAAAAGCACTTTAGACTCTATTAAGTATTATTTCTTAAAGTGTACATCACAAAGTTCCTAATTAGCAGGGTGCCACCCGACAACCACTAGGAAGCCACCATCATTCAGTGACAACCGGACCTCAGCCCTGAGCTCTCAGCACGCCACAGGGCTCCTCTCTGTGGTGAGGAGATATTAGAGACTTGGTGCCACCGCATGGAGTAAACCAGGCATGGCTTATGCGTAGATCTGAGGTTATTTCTGATCCTCCTTTTTGTTAGGAATTCAGTGTCAAGATTTTTAATGCTCAAAACAGCAAAAATGATGTTGTATCATTCTGTTTCTTCGATATCCAAGTGGAGGTGATGAGTGGATGGTTGATGAGTCTCAGGTACAATGAAAGGATCTGAGCTGGACATAAGGCCCACTTCCGAGAAAGTAAAAATAAATGCTAGTATTAGAATGATGTTTTGAGATATTAATGTTTTTTTCCTCTTGCATATCCCCCCCTTTTTTTTCTGAACTTCCTCCCCTACCACCTCCACCCAAGAATTTGGACCAGTTTAAGGTAATTGTCTCAGGGGAGGAGAGCAATAGCAGAAAAAAACAGCCTTCTAGTCTCTGTCTTGGCCCAAGCTCGCTAAGATTAAACGAGATGCCTCTGAGGTAAACATCATAATAGTGGGAATACCTTTGAGTCTAAAATCATAATTAAAGTTTCCTTGGGTGGGGTGGGGCTGAGAGGAAGTCTGGTGTTGAAGTCTGAAGAGTTAAAAAGTTTCCAGAAAGGAATGGTCACAACCTCTCAGCAATTCCCAAGTCTCAGGGGTCCTGAGGAAAGGACCCAGGCATGGAAGGAACCATGGTACTATCTGGGTAGAGTTCTTGGGGAGAATAAAGGACCACAGAGCCCCAGAGAAATCTTTGGAGACCTGCGGCCAGTGAGCAGTCGTAACATTTCTGAGAGTATTTGATGGTTAATTCTCAACAATGGCACAGAGGAGGCAGAGAGCTGTGAGGTGGGGTGGGGATGAACCATAAGATATTGGATTAAATTTCCACTCTTCTTCTGGAACAGCAGCAATGCTAATGGTGGGGCTCCAGATAGAAAATTGAGTTAAATGTAGATAAAGCTATATTTCTTGTACATGAATCTGAGGACTGAGACACCTCCTCGAAACACAGTCAAGTCTTGTTTTCTTATCAATGCTGCACAGTAATGCTAATTCATGGGGAGACTCCTGGAACATCTATGCTTATTCTAGCATGGGATGGCCCCACGGCTCCCTTGAGTACTGAATGAGGTCTGGAAAATGAAACTATAAGCAACGGGAGGCACTGGGCACTGGAGGCTTACTACAAGTAAAGAATGAACATAGACAAAGGATCTTTTTATACTTTCAGCTTCAGTATCTTTCAGAGAATTCCCCAGGGCTTCCACTGAAGCCTTATCGGTTCCAGCAACAAATTTCACTTAGCTAGAACCCTACTCTTATCGGTGGCCCCACTGAGCACCTCTTTGCTGACGGCCTCTTGATCGATTTCTTCAGCCCAGAAACCTCAGCCCAGCTTCAGATACAGGCCTGCAACTGCTGTCTAGCCTCTTCGCAGGATTCGTCCTATGAGCCCTGGAACTCGATATGTCCAAACCATCACTCATCTGTGTCATTTATTCTATGAAAGAATAAAATAAAAACCTCCCAACCACTTAAAAATACAAAGTTCATTAAATTTCCAGGCAAGGAGTACACACCAAAGACAAAATTTACTAAGAAATTTACAGATGGGGAACAATTAGGAAGTTTCTGAGTGTTTATGCTAATTAAGGGTTAAATATGTCTGTTTCATTGTTCACTGGTCAGGAAATGTCTTCCAATAGGTCTGTTAGGGTCTGTCTTCCCAGGGTACTTAAGTTCAGGGTTTTTTTCAACCAGTTTGGATGAAATATGATATTCAGTTTGGTCATCTCCTGGGCAAATATAAGTGAAAAAAATTTTTTTCCTTTGAAAATTTTACCTTTTTTTTCTTGTCCACAAAAAATCAGTGATGGGTTTGAATCTAAATACTGCCTGTTTTGTATCTATTGGATAAATCCTTAAAATGAGATTTCTGGGCTAATAGGTATATGGATTTGTCATTTTATTGGAAATTGTCAGAATATCTTTCATAGTATTATAGCAATTCACCCACCAACAATGTTTCCTTTCTCTTTGCTGGTTCTGCTTATTAATTCTTTAAATTTTTTTTGAAAAAATTTAAAAATGTTGCCATTCTCAGGTGTGAAAATGGTATTTCAGTTTCCTATGGGTGAGACTGAGTTTCTTTTTGTAGTTTATTAGTTATTTGCATTTCCTCCTGTACAGGTGCATGTTCGCAGCTTTGCCCATTTTCTCTTTAGTCTGTTTTTAAGAAGTTCGTAAGCTTTCTCCGTATATGAGATATACTACCCTATTTGTCTGTTATATGGGTTAAAAGTATTTTGTCCACTCTGCTGTTTTTGTTTTGATCTGATTTTCTTTATGATAACTTTTTATCATACATGTTTTAAAAAATAGTAGTTCCTCAAATAACAACATTTTGTTCAATGTTCACTCATTATAATATCGATGAGATACAGTATGAACTGAACTCTTGTTTACATCATTAGCCTGTGATAAACTGGTTCTATTAGACATAGTTTCACTAGAGTCCCAGAACCTACTTAAGATGTTAAGTGAGATCTTATTCTATAGCAATCTTTTCCTTCATGGTTTCTGTATCTTGTACTTTCATAAGGACTCATCATCCCCAAAGTTTTCAAGTGGTCTCCTAATACCTATGTAAAATACGCTCATTTTCTTTAATTTTTATCTTTTCTTGTGATGTTCTTCTTCTCTCCCTCAGTGGAGTGCCCAAAGGAGTGGGTTATTTCCCTCCTGTAGCCTGCTAGCCCTTCCAATAGTGAGACATTTCCACAACAGACCTCAAGAGCACCGGCTTCATTCACATCACTATGACCAGCCTTGCCCACCCCTCACTCTTTGCTTGCTTGCCTCATTTAGGACACTATTCTCTTTCTAGGACTAGAAACCCTCTCTGGAAAATGATGCTTTTTCTATTTTTCCACCAGCTGCATTTGCATGGCAAAGTTTAGGCAAGAGTTGTTTATGTAACTAGCTTTTTTAGAATAAACTAACTGTGCCTGCCTCCTGCCTAGTTCAGGGAAGGGGAGGGACAATTTCGGAAGGAGGCAAAGGAAGTATAAGTAGAGGCTAATTGAGCAAAAACAGGTAAGAGTGGTAACATGGAAGCCAAGAATGCCAGGAAGGAGAAAATTCTCTAAGCTTGGAAAAAGAAACTCCCTGGCAGAAATGATGAGAAAGATAGACATTTCAAAGTGCCTGCCCATTTGGGGTTCCTAAATGGAGCAGAGCCTATTTGGTGGGGGTGAGGAGGGGAGGTTGGCAGGGTAACCATGGACCAGGCTCAGTAGGGAGGAGTATTTTATTACTGACATCATTTAGAATTGCTGGTGTATGGTGATAATAGAATCAGACTTTTAGTTGGCTTTATTATTTTTTTTAAATTCTTTACTAACAAGACATTCCCTTATTCTTGTACCCATTCCCACCCTCCATCACTCCCATAACACACCACTAAAATGGTGGAGGGTAGTATGAACATTAGATTTGACCAATATGGATGAGATTGACAGATAGAGGCCCAGAACCAGAAAGGGAAGGGAACTCTAAAATTATCTGCACAATTAAACAAGTTATTGATTTTTAAGTTGTGCCATAAAGGAGAGCCATGCCTGACCTAAAAAACTAAAAATAAGTAATATTTAGGAGGGAACACCTAGAAGTATGCTGATATAAATCCTCTCCATCACCCCAACCTTTGGGAAAAGCCTTGTGGATTGGCTTGAGGTTAGAGTTGATGACAAATCATGGAAATCAGGCAGAAAAAAAGAGAATAGTCTACCATAAAAAATAAATACAAGTGAGGTCAAGAATTCTTGGAGATCTGGGACTTGGAGTCAAAGAGAGCATAAGGAAACTGCAGGAATCGTACAGAGGTCATCAGACTTCACACAGAATTGCATAAGGGATAGAGCATAGTGGATATCAGTGTGAGGAGGTAGAAATCCACGTGCTTCCTCTTAGCTTCAGTGCAGTAATAAGGTGAGGCAAGTGGGCTCAGAGAGGGCTCAGGGAAAGGAAGAGTGGAGCAGGCAGCCCTGCCTGGCCCCTTCAGCCTTAAGCTCATGGTATTGAGGGTCTTTGAGACTGAAATGGCAGACCAGACAAAGAGATTCGAGGTGGAAAAGTAACAGTGATACTGTGTGGATTTGACTGGTGGATGAATTTCTTTTTTCTTTATTTTTAACTGAGGCAACCTTTTGTTGACCTCACAGATTGCAAGGACCTTATCAGTTTACAATCCCTTATTTTTTATTTTTTATGCCTACAACACCTGGTCTTCCTAGGTGGTCTCCCATCCAAGTACTAACAAGGCCCAACCTTGCTTACCTTCAGAGATCAGACAGGACGGGCTTGTTTAGGGTAGCATGGCTGTAGACTGGATGAATTTCTTAGGAACTAAACCTGGCCAATAGAGCAGTAGACACAAACTTGAGATTTTGATTTCAGACATTACTAACAGTTTGCCCTCAATAAAAGTTAGTTGCTTGAATTAAAAACAAACAGACAAACAAACAAACAAAACCTTAATGACCCTGATAGAAAAGTGATGAAAGGTGGTAGGTAGGGTTGGGCTCAAGTAGGTTAGGTCCTGGGGGTAATTACTATGCGAACCCATAACAAACAGTGACATGCTAGAAACCGGAGATAAACAATTGACTAAGACTAGCCCTCAGCCACATGGAGGTTCTGTAACAGAGCATTTCTTTCTGACTTGGAGTGATCCCATCTTTCTCTTGTTTCTCTACCAAGAATTTCCTGACCATCCCTCAAAACTCAGTTCAAATCTTACTTGTTCTATGAAACCCTATCCAACAACTCCATGAAAGAAAATTAGCTCCTTTTCCTGTTTCCTTGTAGAGCATCCTTTTAAAATCTGTATTATGTCATTTGTGCTTTATTGCTATTTTCTGTTGCTATATTTGTCTTCCGCAGTAGACTGTGCAGAAGAGAAACATTTTGTGTTTGGATTTGAATCTGTTGGTTTTGCGATGTTTATTAAAGTGTGCATATTGACTCACAAATGGGTGGTGTAAACAGTAGATTGTACGTGGTATATTTTAAAAATGAAGGACAAAACAGAAACCATCAAAATGATACACTTTGATGAGTACTTATACAAATGAGTAATGGTTCATCAAATTTGTTTCTGTTATCTATGTGGGAGTTCTGAGTCATAATGTAAAATGCTCTTACTGAGGATCATTTTTTAAAAAATAAAATACTGTAAATTCAGTTATGGACTAGACCCTAGGGAGAAAGCTTCAGAGATTCTGAAGCTTTCACAGTGCAGGCAGGTCTATAACACACATAGAGAGCAATGGGTAAATTTACACAAGTGTATAGCTTCAGTGATCAAATAAAATAACTACCATGTTCTATAGGTTATGGTAGAGGTCACAAACTATACACATACCCCAGAGATAGTATGGGTTCAGCTCCAGACCACTGCAATAAAGCTAGTATCGCAATAAAACGAGTCATAATTTTTTTGCTGATGTAGGGTCTTGTCTTCACTTCAAAAGTAAAAAAAAAAAAAGGCAACATTTGTGAGGTTCAATAAAGCAAAACAATAAAACAAGATAAGTCTTTAAAGATATTAAATATTTTAGGTTTTGTGGGCTATAAGGTTTCCATCACAACTACTCAACTCTGCAATGATAGGACAAAAGCAGCCACAGACAGCATGTGAAGGATTTAGTATGGCTGGGTTCCAATATACTTTGAATTTCATATGATTTTCACATGTCATGAAATGTTATTTTTCTTTTGATTCTTTCAACCATGTAAGAATATAAAGCCATTCTTAGCTCGTGGCATCTTAAAATATACTGTATTAATAGAAAATTTGAGTTCGAGTGATGCCTACACATCAGGAGATGATTACCATTGAAAAGGTAGTTCGTTACTCACAGTTCTCAAGAGAGAGGGCCCACCACACCATGGGGAGGAGGGGACAATCAGGGAAGCATCAGGGTCAGTTGGGAGGCAAAGAGGGTGAGGGGAGAGCATGGGCAAGAGCCTCTATTGTGGTTTCTTCAGAAAGAAATGGGCAAGGCAGGATAAGCAGGCTTTGGATGAGCTGGTTTGCATAATTTCAGCAGGCTCTGGGGCTTAGAACCTGTCCCTGGTGGTTTGCTACCTAGCCCTGTGCCCTTAGGACAGGTGGTTAGTGGCCTGGAGTGTGAGAGCTAAACAAAAGGAGGTGGTGGTGATTGTGGGCTCTGGATTGGTCGGTTTGTGTGAATTTGAAAAGAACACTCATTTGTTAACTATCTCTAGGAATTGGATAACTCTGGGAGGGGCAGCTCCTTCAGGGTCATCAAGGTCCCAAATGTCACAACACCAGACTACAGAAAATAAAAGGCATGTTTAATACACATGGCCATGTAAAACAGCAGGCAGGCCCAATTTAGCCCATGGGTTAAGAAAACTGGACCCTGAGAAAGAAGATACCTACTCAAAAAGGTTTCTCGTGGCTAGCTGGGCTCAAATTCGAAAAACAGAGCCTAACAGCCATTTATACACAGGGGCCTCTCACTGAAACTGCACTTCAGGGGGAAGCCTGCATGAACTTGCCTGCCTCCTGCACTGAAGTGCCTTCCTGCACTGTGTTTCTGCCATCTTAGCAGCCCTTATAAAGGAGCTCCTAGAATCCTGTTTCAACCAGTAGGACTGAGACTTTCCCCACCAATTGGAGCTGTGTATCAATATCCCCATCAGTAATTTCACCAATCAAACTGCAAGGATTGAAATCTCATTTGCATAAATACAGGCCAATCAGGAACCAGGACGGGGACTTCTGTCTATATGGGTTAGGTCCCCTCTGGCTGGGAGAGTGCCTGTGAGAGGGCCCTTGCCCCAGACACCCCCTACAGCCATATAGTTTTGCTCATGTGCTGCTTCATAACTGAGCTGTATTACAACTGAGCTGTTTTCACTGAATAGTTTCCTTTTTCACCACACCCTAAATTGGGGATTCCTGTTGGCAGTAAATTAGCACCAAGGACCATCAAGCTGACAAAACAAAGATAACGTAGAATGTCAAAAACGTAATTGTTGTGAAAAATAAAGACTTTGTAGTGAATGTAGTAAACCATGAAGTTTCTTGATTCTTGCTAGTAAATACTGAAGAAAGAAATTGTAATTTATGATAATAAAAAGCAACCCATATCCATTTAAATTTAAGGAAGACCTTTCCCCATTTAGTCAGTGTATTCTGTTCATTTTGCTCCCATAATTCCATAACATAAACATTCCCTAACCTGATCATTCTCATCTTTACTTAGAAGGGGAATAGCAAGAACAGAACTTGGAATTCTAAAGTAGTTATCAACATGATTAAGTCTTCAGTAAAATATTAGTGTGATCTGTCATTTTAACCAAGGCTAAATTAAAGTTTTGGAGCTCACATTCATCAAATCATAACATTGAATTCCTTGAGAGCGAGGATGGAGTTTTCCTTCTCATGTTACTTCCTTGCTTATCCTTTCACTGACTGCTCATTGCAGTTAGAAGAAAATCTCAAGTCCTGTCAGTGGTCCCATGCCATCCCCAATCTGGCTCCTGCCCCTGCCTGTTGTTCTAGACACATCTCTTGACAAGTTCCATACCTTCTCAGAAGCCATGGAGATCTACAAAGGTTTCAGGCCTTTTTGCTATTTGTCATTCTTGGGGTCTTACCCTTCTCATCTAAATTGGCTCCCCTGCAAGTCTTTCTCATGGCTGCCTCTTTTCTTCACAGCTTACACCTGTACAGCTATCAGTGTAATACCATTTTAATGTTTTGCTCTTGCATAAGGACTTGGGTCCTTGAGGAGTCTAGTACACAGAAGCTGCTTAATAAACATTCACTGCATGCATGCATGAATGAATGAATGAAGGGCATGGCAGCTTGAGAAACAGTGAGAAGTCTTGACTGCAGAGTGAGGAGTCATTACTGCACTGCTTATATTGGCTTTGACTAGAGGCTTTGTATTTCCTCATCCTCATTTGAGAGCACTTGGAAGCACCTGCAGCTCAGTGTAAACGTGCGTCACGCAGACTCTGTAAGAGAATTCTCAGCATGCCAGGAGAGAATCAGAGAGAACTTTAGGGCATTTCAAGGATAATCATAAATGCACATGTAGGAGTGGGCCGGGCTCCCTACATGAGGGGGCAGCGAGTCACACATTCCTTATTTAGTGCAGTCTGGCTAAAATTTTAATACACCTTTTAGACACTTTCCTCTTGTCACATTTGCTTTACTATCACCCAAACATCAATTTATGGCTTCACTGATATTCTTCATTATTCTACTGGATATCATGAGTAAATAAGGAGTATTTACGCTGGTTGCTGGATTGAGAATCCCTTCTTTTTTCCATTTTACTTTCAGTAGGTTCTACGATGTGTATGTGTTCATTTCATAATGGAATAAAAATAAGTCCCTACCCAGTGCTTTTTTACCACTCACTCTTCCTTGGGTAGTGTTGTCTGGACATCTGTGGTGTAGTGTCAAGCACATGGGCTCCAGAGCAATGGTTCTAGGTTCATGTGTTGTGCTTTGTGACCTTGAGCACCTCACCTAAACTCTCTGGGCCTCAGTTTCCTCATACAGGAAATGGAGATAATACGGGCAGCTATCTTCTGTAATCATTATGAAGATTTAATGAGCAAATACATGTACAATATTAAAAATGGCGTCTACAACATAGTAACAAAAGTAAATATTAGCTATCATTACTATTTGTAATATGAAATTAAGACCTAAAAAGCAAACACAGTGAGCCTAATTTGACCCAAAATAGTTATAAAACTCTGCAGCGTTATGGTCATTGACTACATAGTTGAGAGGCAATCCATTCAAAATAATAAAAATAAAATAGTTGTGTTGCTCAAAACCATAGCTATGGAGACTCAGTTCTCTACACCATGTCCATCCGGGTTCTGGAAGGCCAAGGTTTGGCTCTGTTTAGACAACCTTCTGCTGAGGTCCCTGTAGGACAGCTGGTGGTTGGAGGACTATCATATTCTCACATAAACCAATAAAATAAGAACATATACTGTAAGGTTTATATGTTGTTCTTTACGACCTTGAGCACCTCATACAGGACATAGGACTCTTCTTTACTGCTTGGACAAAGTGACTTTTTAGTGGAAACTTTCTGTCTCTTTAGTGAACAGCATGGAGCATGGGCTGGAAGAAGAAATAGCACACTGTGGATTCTCGGTTCTGGTTGTCAGATGTGCCTCCTGGTGAAGCCCCCTGATCTCCCATCACACTCTACAGTGCAGAGTATTTGTTTAATCCTTACGGCAACCCTCAGATGTGCACACTGATCCCCATTTTAATCATGAAGACACTGAAGTTTATAGAAGGGCAATGATGTGCTCAACGTCACACATCAATATGTTGGGTTGTTCATTTATACAATGTGTGAAGTAGACCTGGGGACAAGTTTTTGAGACACCCCCTCACAAGCGTGCAGAGTGCACTATGTGAAAACCATTACTATGCCGTATAGTATGTGGCATGTGGAGAGGAGAACACACCAGGACTGAGGGAATAGCTCAGAAATGGCATTTTATACATATTTGAGCAGGAAGAGTCCCCATAAGTGGAGCAATTGAGCTAAGTCTTGTAATAGGTGTGGCACGTTGCCAGGTGACAAAAGCTAGTGAATCTAGGTCTTTTGACCTTGTAAAATCTACCTTGTAATATAATACCTAGTAATATAAGTACGACCCATGATAAACTAACTATATATATTTAATCCTTTCACTATGGTCAGGTTTAAATGTGTAAAATTATTACCTTTTTGCAATTTGAGTTCATTTAAAAGAATTTTTGAAAATTACAGAAATAAAATAACAAATATCTCAGTTTACATATTTCGGATCCTTTTTTTCTGCATAAAGGACCATGTATGTATCAACCCAGAGATTTGAGAACCATTTTTCCATGCCAATAAACATGGACTTTTTACATCACTTTTAATGTCTGCAGAGTGTTAAATCGTGTGGTTGCACCACAATTCAGTTGGCTGATACCCTATTGGCAGACATTAGGGGCATTTGCTGAACAACTCTGAAGCTACGTCAAGCTGAGCTGGAGCATGTGGCTGAGACAGAGGCAGCCTGGGACAAATCAGGTAACAATTATTCAGTGATCCACCCTTGCCTTTCTTGTAAGTTATGTGCCTTAGATTTATCTGCAATTTTGATAGCTAATGTGAGTGTTTTGCAAGAAAAGCAAATAAACAGAAATACCCTCTGAAGCCTTAGAAGTAGACGTGTGTTGTGTGCAGTGAAATCTCAGAGCCTTGCTGGTGGCAGGTGGACAAGGGAGAATACCAGACAATTCACCTTCCCAAGGATGAGTTCATTATGGGCATAGATCCTGAAATGCAATACAACCTTGAAAAAAAACAAAAACCATAGAACATTTCCACATCACTGAATTTTGCTTTGCAAAGGAAATTTATAGCCACCAAAGTGTGGTGTGTTTATGGCCCAATGAAACCTTAAAAAATTCTCTGAGGTTCAACACAGACATGAGTACTTTAAAGAGTATCAATGCTGTGACTTGAAATCAATGTACCTTGGCTGCTGCTTCCCTCTTGTCCCCTTTTCTCCACTCTCTCCCAGTTTTTTGAGAGCCAGTTTTGTGCCAGGTGCTTTGCAGGCACTCAGGATATGTAATGGAAATACACAGATCTTAAGCTTCTGACTTGTGAGGACCTAGTCACAGTTTCCCTGAGGCAGTGTGCTATAGAAACAAATCCATGAGTGCATGGTAAGGGAGCTGTGCGTAGGTCTGATGGGAGCATAACTTTGTCTAGGGAGGTCAGAAAAGTTCATAGAGCAGCTGACGTTAGAGCGGAATCTTACCAGGAAACAAGAGGGAAAGGCTTGTGCAAAGGCACTGAGGGTGAAATCCTGAGCCCTACATGTGCAGAGAAAAGCGCAAGCAAGGTACCTAGAGCTGGGGGAAGTGGGGCATACTAGAGCGGGGCTGAGGCTGGGGAGTGAGCAAGGCTTTGCACCACATGGAGAGGCAACCATCAAGGATTCTTTATGAAGAAATTATATGATTAGTGATGATATTTCTCAGTCCCTTGCCTTCAAGCAAACTCTACCCTGAAATAGCCTTTCCAAGCTCACCTTCCTTTTCATCTGATTAACTCGGATTCATCTTTCAAGTTTCAGCTCACGCATTATTTCCTCCAAAAACCATTACTTAACCAGCCCTCTTCCCCCTGCCCCTGCACCCCGAGCAGGCTGATTTGGATGCCCTTCTCAGCACTCTGCTAGACTGCACAACTCCCTTGATCACTTACCACACAGCCTGTAACTATTTGTATAGCTATGGATGGTTTGTGGCTGTGATTGTCTGATTTGATTTTTATATCCCCAGTTCCTTAGCACAGAGCCTGTGCTGGAAATGTGAATGTTTGCTTTTACATCCCTGCAGCTCCCCTGTGTGCATCACACCCCCTGACTCTTGCAAAAAAACATATCCCAGGATCACTTTCCAATTGGCTTCCTGCCAGGGTTAACCAATGGAAGGCTCTGGTAAGAGAAAGGAAAGGCCAGAGCATTTCTCTGTCTCCCTCTCTGCTTGAAGCAATGCCACTGGCAATGGTCATAACTCTTCTCAGTCTCCAGAGAGAGGGCATCCTCTCTCTTCACCGTTCTAGTTTCTGCCAAGGGACCCCTTCTTCCAAGCTCTGATAACACACCTCCTCCTTTAGTCCCTCCCACTTTGGAGACCTCCCACTATTGTTGCTAATTCTGAGTTGACTCCTTGTTCTCTGCTTGCCTTTTCAGCTCATCCTATACCATTGTAACAGGGCCTCTGTATTCAGCTTCTTCTGTTGAGCTCCCTGGCATGGACTGTGCATTTCGACTGGACACCGATGCTTGTAGTGCCGAACAGGGGTACTCGATCAACATGTATTGGATAAATGCTCCACTAAGACATTTTCTGGTGAGTATGGAGCTAGGTTGGTGGGAGAAGACTTGATGCAGGGAAGTCATTTAGAGACAACTGCAACTGTCCAAGTGGCGAGGTCTGAACTGAAGCAGATGCAGCAGAAATGAAGAGGAAAAGAGAGAATCCTGAGACACTGATGAAAAGGAATGGATGGACCTCCATTCTCTTGGAATTATATGGAGGGTAAACAAAGAAGCAGCAGCTACAGTGACTCCCAGGTTTCTCTTTGGCTCCCTGGGTACGGAAGTTGGGACCATTCACTAGACATGGAACATGGGAGCAGGAGAGCCTTTACGGGTCTGGGAGACTCAGGAAGGCACTTTATTGTCTCTCCCTCTCTGTGGCCCCATCTCTAAAATGGGGTAGACAAAGAAACAGAGACTCATGGACACGGACAATGGACCAGTGGTTACCAGAGAGGATGGGGGAGGGGAAAGGGGGGAGATAATGAGGGGGCAATTTTCAAATCATTTCTTCAATTAGAAAAATTATTTAATTAAAAGATAAATCACATAAAAAATAAAATAAATAAGATATTTTTAAATGGGGGTAATGCTGCACATCGCAGCCCCTCCCTTTCCCCCAGCCCTCTGCTCTAAGACCCCTTATAGCGCTAAGGGCTGGGGTTGATGACTGAGGGAATACTAACAATTGAGAAGTACAATGGTTGATGGAGAAGGAGGCCTGGAGGAGATTTAAAGAATGAGATGTTCTCCATCTCTCTAAGTGGATAGATCAGAGCCAGAGACTTCCCTTCTAGCTCTGACACTACTACTGAGTGTCCACGTCATGGTTCACCTTCATCAGGCCTCTGTCATCTGTAAAATGAGGATCACAGGCAGGGGCAGCACATGAGGAGGGAGGGGGAGGACTTCAGACCATGGTGACTGTTCATTGATCTGTCCCTGGAGTAAGGAGGATGAGTATGGAACCAGATTAGGGTCCAGAAAGGCCTGGATGCTGGACAGGGGACACTGGTTAGCCATGGGGAAGGAGTTTGTACCTTGCAGATGGCTGGGGATGGTGGTGGGGCAGGGAGAGCAGAGAACGGCTGTGACTTGGGAGAATCAGAGTGGTTCAGGCTGGGACTGCCACTTCCGCCTCCTCCCCGGACCCTGGAGAGTATTTCCAGGCTTGGGGCAGCTCGGGATGGCAGTGTCTTTCCTAAACTGGGCAGGCCCTCACCACAACGTCCTCAGTGAAGAGAGGAGAGAGCCTTCACTATCTACAAACTCAAGGGCACCCAGTCTGCAGTGACCGCAAGGCCCTGGACTACTTTCTGTTCTAAGTGTCCCAGAGTAGGCATGAGACCTCACTCTCACATGATGGAAGGTGCTTGAGGGTAGGGGCTCCAGCTCGTCCCCCTCCTGTCCTGCACAGCCCCTGCACGGCAGGACGTGGTGCAGAGAGAGTGTCTGGTAACCGTTGTCACTATACTGCAAATGGTGGAAGGCCTGTTCTCAGTCTTGAGGGAAGGCGAACGCCTCTGCACACTTTGCCAAGGGAAGGGGGCTTGACAGCAAGCATTCTGCCAAGAAACCTTTTCACAACGCCCCCACCCCCACCCCTGCCCCCTGTGCCCCTTCTCTCCTCTCTAGATACTTTACAGCACCTTCTACATTCTTAATTAGGGGATATGCTCAAGGATTATAGAACCAGTTTAGGATACCACTTTTCTGAATTCTGCACACTGAGGCAGGAAACATCCCATCTAGCAGGCCTGTTACAGGGCAGTTGGAAACCCTCGGAGATTCCCAATTCACTCAAAGGCCGGCTCGCTCGTCACTCACACAGAGTCTATTCTTTGTCAGGAACCTGGAAACACCCTGGGGACTGGACACCCACGCGTTTAAGCAGTCTTTATTCCATTCGATTTAGATTTTCTTTAAGTTACCAATTCGTAGGTAAGGCTACTGGCTGGAACTCAATTCAGCAAAGAGGATGGAAGTGGCCAAAATTGCTCCACAAACATGGGGTGCACATGTGGGACAGATCGCTCTCGTTTTCGAGTTTCATGGCCAGTGCCCTCCATCTAGTCAGCAGAAGGGCTGGCAGATCGCTGCGTCCGCCGCTGCCCGGTGCTGCCACACGGTGGCGCCGATGAACGGTCCCTCGGCCTTCCACAAAGCTGCTTTTGTCCGTGTCCTCGCGCAGCCATTCATGTTCGCAGGGAGGATGACCCCATTCCCGCCGCGGTAACCTCAGCCGGGGGTGACCCCACGCTTGAGCTCACGAGGCTGCTGCTCAGCTGAGTCTGCCGCCAGTTTTCTTTAACAGCCGCCGTCCAGGTGCCAGCTGGTCCCAGGAGTCCCAGGGCAGCACAGGCTCCCAGAATCCCAGAGAGACTATTTTCAACTCAAAACAGTGTCCTGTTATCACCTCCCCTTCCTGGACAACCGGGCTACTTGCCGTCCATCGAGACTTCTGAGAAAAGTCACCTTCAGTGACTCCCCAGGGGATTCCAGATGCTCTCTACCACTTCGGGTTAACAGCCCAGGAAGGTCAAATTGGTTTTCTGAGTCGACAGGCTAAGAAGTTGGCACTCTTCTTAAAGAAAGGGAGCGCAAACGTAATCTTTTAATCTTTCACAAGCACCCTTCTTGTAAGTCTCTCTGTCTCAAAGTAAAAGTATGTGTAACAAGTTTGAAGACCTAGAACCATCGGCAGCCCTGACCTTCACAGCAGACCTTTGGGAGTAGGTTGGAAAACAGCACAGCAGTCTGACCCCTCTGACTTAAGGAAGTGACTTCAGATTCCAAGGGCTTGTTCATGCATGGCAATTCTCATTTAAAGCTTCCAAGAGTGGAGGGTAGACTCCATGGAGATGCAGTGTGGGAAGCCAGAGTTTTTGTTGCAGTGACGAAAGACCTGGAGTGCTGGATGTCACCCCGGCAACTAAGGTCTCACCTTTACTGAGTAGGAGCCAGGCACTGAGGGGAGCAGGGTGAGACAAATGTCCCACAATCTGGGGTAATACTGCCATCTTTGAACGTGGGCTACATGCAAAGCATTGGGCGGGGGAGGGCACTTTGCATACGGTATTTCTAATCCTCGTGACCACTCTATTTGGTAGCTATTTATTATCCCCACTTTACAGATGAGAAAAGTGTGGCTCAGAGAAGTTAAGTAACCAGTCCATTGTCACACAGCTAGTTATTAGCGGAACTGGGATTCAAACCCACTTCAGACTCGGCAACTCTTTTGCTTCCCTTAATCCTGTTTTCTCTTGAGAGTGATGTCCATCTTGGTAGAGGACGGCAAGGAGAAGGTAGCTGGAAATGGATCTTGCCATATTGTATAGTTCCTTGTGAGACTGCAAGTTTAGACAAATGATACTTTTGCTTATGACTCAGTCCTGAAAATTATTCTGACTGATAGTCTCCAGCGGAAAGGGAATGAGTGAGTGAAGCAAAGGGCACAGAATAAACCTGATCACTTATTTTTCTTTTCAGTGAGTGGGCTTCTTCTTGATGTCTTCTTTTAAGTCTCTGTGCCTTTTTCCTGCTGCTGTCCCCTTGCCTGGAGTTACCATCCCCCCGCCCTGCGCCACTTGGGGAAAGTCTGACTCTCAGCTCTGCAGAAGTAGGCTTTCTTTCTCTGATGGCTCCCCCAACACGCAGGTGGAGGTAGGCACTCTCTCATCTGTGTTCTCATTGTTCTTGCCCAGGCACCAGTGCATTATTCAAGGCGAAGTCACTGTTTGTTTAGGCCTGAGGCTGCCTGGGTGGGAGAGGAGTTCTTTTTTACCCAAAATAAAAGCAGATGCCAAGAATGATCAGAGCCCCAACCTTTCAGGAATGAAGAGATCCAAGCAGAGTTTGCAGAACCCCCAGACCAGAGGGGCCTGTGGTTAGTGGGTGAAGCTGGGGCCCAGAGCCAGGATCCTGGAGAGGCTGACCTCAGGAGCAAGCACTTGCAGGCCAGGCCACAGGCACAGCATCCAGCATGCCACACAGAGATGCTGGGTCCTCAGTAAACAGGTGGTGAGTGGGACACCAGTAGATGAACAGCCTTTATTAAGCCAAACCTGAAGCTTCATTTGTCACGGGCAGTTACTGCAGTCTGGGTTGAAGTCATAATTCTCCCAAGAACTTGTCATGCTTTGGAACTTTCCCTTGTGTTTCCCAACTGACCTTGCCACCGGTTTGACCAAAGACCTGGACCACTTGAACTGATAACCACATCAACTGTATGGGCCAGGCGCCCTCTCCAGGCGCCTGCGTGCAGAGCTGGAAACAGCCAAGTCCCCGTGGTGGTGCAGGATGACTCACCCCTCATTTGGGGGCCAGCCGCTACTCCGGGCCATGAATCTAATTGCGCCCAACACCCCCTTGTTCTTCTAACTGGGTGATGGGAATTTCCTTGGTTAAGCCTGCAGGTCTTCCCTCCTTCCGGATTTAATGAGCTCATTTATTTTTCTTTTTCACTTAGCAGGTTTTAGGGCTGGTTAATGAGTGGTGGGGTTCTCTTTAAGAGCCAAGTTGGGCCAAGCTCAGGGTACTTTCCTTGCCATTTCCAGCCCTCAAGTCCCCTGTGTCTGTCTCTTGCAGTCTCTCCCCAACTCTGGCAGCAGCCCTCCTCAGTGCAGTTCCCATCTGTGGAAGTTTCTGGAATACAAAGACACATAGGCCTGAGAGCTTTGCTTTGCTTTTTTTCTCCGTATTTCCCTGGGTCAGTTGTTTCAAGATGAGCCTCTGCTTTCGAGAGAGAAGAAACCGTTGGAGAAGCTGTTAAAATAAAGAGTTTCTTCTCTGAGTTTTGTCTGAAACTCAGATTTGGGGGTAGGGGTGCTGGTTGTGAATTCCAGGGAGACTCGCCAGAGGCTGTTTAAACCTCCTTTATGTACAGCTGTTGTAACAAGCTGCCAGGAGGGAGCTCTCATGGAAGGGAACTTGGAAGCCTCGCTGTGGTAGTTGGCACTTGGGAAACTTCCAGCCTGAAGAGAATGAGAACGAATGCAGGGTCTACATGGCAAGAACAGGAATCTACAGACCCAGAGACTGACAGTTCCCAGAAGCCTCTCGAGGTAAGTCTTCACAGTTGCTTTGTTGACTCACGTACCACAGAAAGTTTAGCCCAAAGAGTCTCACTGTCCATTTGTCCATCATTCCATCCGTCCGTCTGTCTGTCCACCCATCTATCCAGCCAGCCAGCCAGCCAGCCAGCTAATAAACAAAGTCTGAGCACTTACTGTGAGGAAGGCATGGGGCTATGCAGGAGGAATGATTGGACACAGCCCTAATGAATGCTCCCAGGTTATCTCCGTACATTTAGAGTAAGGATTCCTATGTGGTGGTGGCTGACAGACAGTGGGGAGGCACTAGAGGATAAGTCACAAAAACCTTAGCACGCCATGTTTGGGTAGTTTGCAGAGCAGTTGTCAACTCCTTGTTTCCTACTGAACCCCTGAAGCTTGGGCACAAAGCTTCCCTTCCTGAACTCCACTCCCCATTGTGAAGTCACGGCCCTTGGCCTGCTTCTGCGTGGGTCCAGGCTACAGGCGGCGATGGGGCACCTGTGGTGCTTCCATCCCAAGTGAAAGCCAGGCCAGTGTCATTGGGACCAAAAACATTGCTGTCTGACTCTTTTCCCAGCCACAGTAAATATCAGAGAGAGGGGCGCAGGTGGGAGGCAGCCTGCCTTCACCTGTGTTGGGTTGCCATGGGTATTAGTTTGCTGGTGCTGCTGTACCAAAGTGCCACAGTTTGGGTGGCTCGAACAACAGAAATTTATCGTCTCACAGTTCTGGAAGCTGGAAATGCAAACTGACCGTGTCAGCCGAGTTGGTTCCTTCCGTGGGCTGTGAGGGGGAATCTGTGCCAGGCCTCTCCCCTAGCTTCTGCTGGTTTTCTGGCAATGATTGGCATTTAGAAGCACCACCTCAATTTCTTCATTATCACACGCATTCCCCCCGTGTGTGTGTCTGTGTCTAACTTTCCCCTTTTTCGAGGACACCAGTCACGTTGGATGAGGGCCCACCCTAATGACCTAACCAATCACATCTGCAACAACTCCGCTTCCAAATAAGGTCACACTTTGAGGTCCTGGCGGTTGGGACTTCCACGTGTGACGTTGGGGGGGTACAGTTCAACCCATAACATGTGTTTCTAACTTTGTCCCCCTTCTGCTGCCATCAGCAGTGCCTATGAAGAGGAGGTCAGAGTGATTCTACCTCAGGAAGGGTCAGGAATGGTGCCCCAGAGAGAAATGAAAGGGAAACATCTGCCGGAGGGAAGTTTGTGCTGGAGAGCAGCGCGGCCCTGCAGGTCTCACTACAGAAAAGGGGGAGCAGCCATTGGTAGGTTTAGGGATTTGGTCCTCTGTGCCTTTGTGCTCAGAGCCACTAGGAACCTGCAGGGGAGGGAAGCCCCAAGCCACAGCCCTTTAGCCTACGGCAGAGTTGCCTGAGGAGAGCAGGGGGCAGGCTGCCCCTAGGGCCTGGGTGAGGTGACCCGTGGGACTTGAGGGAGAGGGGAAAATGGTGCTCAGAGTCCAGAGTTCTGGGAGACTTTGGAGTAGTCTGTTAGGCCGGAAACCGAGTGTGAGACTGCGTGTGTGCGCGCACAGGGAGACTTGGCTTTCATTCTTGCAGCCATCCAAGACTCAGACTCTCTTCACCACATCCTCTTTGAAAGACAGATGAATTTAATTATAAGGCACAATTAGAGTGGGGCATCGCAGTAGAGCATTTGGAGACTTTGATAGATAATTTTGAAAAAGAAAATAGGGGACATTTGCCTTACCAAATATTAAAATTTAAGATACAGTGAGTGTCATCAAAAGACTATGTTTTGGCACATGAATCAATAGCTCAATGAAACAGGCCAGATTCTAGGAATGGATGCAGTATGTTTACATACTTAAAAATGATAAAAGCGACATTGCAATTCAGTGGGAAAATTATAATTGATTCAAGAAATGGTATTGACCTAACTGTCTCTCCATCTGGGGGGGGGGAATGGGGTAGACACCAACTCATACCATACCCAACAATAAATTCCAGATGGGTTTGGGTTGAAGATCTAACTGTCAGTAAACACATAAATATGTGCATAAAATATTTGAAGAAAATTAGTGCGAAATTTATTTTCCAAATTTCAAAATTTGTATGACTTCAGAGTAGAAGGGGTATTTTTTATAATGAGGGAAGTCTCAGACACTGAAGGGAAAAGAAAAGAACATATATTCCTACATATTTTTCAAATTTTAAGAAAAAAATACACAAAAAGGAAAGTTAAAGGACAAACTGTAGACTCAGATAAACATTTAAAACACATACGAAAGATATTATCTTTAATTTGCCCAAAGCGCATATAAATTGGTAATAAAATGGCAAAAGGCAAGGGGAATACAGAAAAAATGTGAACAGGCAATTTACAGAGGAGGAAATGAAAATTTAACAGAGTTGAAAAGGATTAGTCAGAGAAAGTCAAATTTAGTTATTTATTCATTAGACTGGCAAAAAGTAGAAAGGCTAGTAACACCCTGTGCTTGAGAGAATACAGGAGAATGAGCACTTTTATACCTTGCTAGTGGAAGTGTGGACTGCTGAAGCCTCCAGGGAAAAATACTCTGGCAACATTTATTATAGTTCAAGACGGGCATCACCACCTCAGCAGCCCCATCTAGGCCGTATTTCCAGTTGATATAAAAGCACCAGCACCTAAGAATTTATGGACAAGGATGTTTACAGAAGCACTGTTTGTTGTGGCAAAATATGGGATAACTCGCAATTGTCCATCAATAGTAAAATGGTCAATAGGACATGGTGCCTCTATGCTGTGGGATTTCGTGCAGCTATGACAAAGAAGGATGAATTAAATCTATCAACATATTCACACAGAGGGAGGCTAATATGTTAAGTGCAAAGGCAAGTTGTGGAAAAATGTGTATACTACGGTCCCATTTTTGTAAAAACATTGGGTAAGCAAATAAAACCCAATACACATGCCTGTTTGTGTTTGCATGTATTTATACAGCTCTGAGAAGCCTTAACAGCACAACTTACCTCAGGGCATAGGAATGAGAGGGAGTGAATTTTAACGTCATGTTTCTATATCTTTGGCCTTTTTACTTATTACAAGAATCATGTTTTTGCTTCGTTTACTAGAAGCAATTGGATAAAGACAGTTTTAAAGGGAAAAGAATGACAAAGTGCCTAAAATACTTTTGTGACTCGTTGGGTCCTCAGGATAAAGTCCACTCTCTTTAATGGACTTACAAGGCCTGGCATCTGTGGCCTGTGTGTAGCACCAGACATTTTTCCTTTCGTTCTGCTACTTTCTCTTTGTTTCCCAGCTGTGCAGGACCAGGAACATAATTGACAGTTCTCTGCCCTCCCCATACACCTGGACCCCCCCTTCCCATGGGGATCCTGACACTGTGCAAAGTACCTGCCCACCTATTCCTATAGCATCTTGGGCCTATGTCCCTGGTGGTATAATTTCCCCTGCAACTGTCCATTTACCTACTTTTATCCCCCACTGTACCATACATATCAAGAGGGCAGGAGTAGCATTCTTCGTGGTGTCCCCAGTACCTTGCCTAGTTCATTGGAGCTGTTAAGTACAAGAAATGTTTGTTGAATGAATAAAAGAAAGAATAAAATGGGTGAATGCAAAGCCTTAGAGATACAAAGAAGAAAACAGTCTGTGCCCTCAAAATTGTGAGGTGGATAGACAGGCATATAAATAGTACAAATAATAGGATGGGGAACATAAGCTCCCCAAATTTGCTTGGGGAAAGTCTGGAAGCTTTCACAAGTGAGAACAAATTTATCAGAGATTTGAAGGATAAATAGTCATTTACCAAGAAAATAAGAGGATGGAGTGATGTTCTGGCATAAGGACCGTCTCTGCAAGGGCACAGAGGCGTGAAAGAGCATGACATATTCTGAAAACCTCAAGAGATTTAGTACTGCTTGAGCATGAAGTTCAAGGTTGAGAAAAGAAGTATATGAAAGATAATAAATGGAGGTTGTTGTACTGGAACCACATCATTCATGAAGGTTCCTGCAGGCCATGCCCATGAGTTTAGAATTTATGGGAGAACTACTGAGGAAGGTTTGAAGCAGTGGTGTGGTATGAGGGGTTTTAGATTAGAATTACAGAATGTGACAGAGGGGTTAGGCTGGGGCCAGCAGATGATATCGGATGAAGGGAGATTGGCCAAGTGTGCAAAATAGAAAGGAGGTTATTACAGTCTTGTGCTGGAAAAGTTACCGGAGTTGACCCAGGGCAGAGACAAGGCTCACAGGAGGAAGGATGGATGAAGTGCGAAGGAGGTCAAGTTGACATGATGCAGTGCTTGATGGCTGGTATGGGGATAGGGAGGGAGTCAAAGTGGACTCTCAGATTTCTGATTTGGCAACATGCTTCATTTGTTACAATGAGAAATACCAAAGGGGAGCAAATCTGAGAAAAGTAGAAAACAAAATTGATTTGGGCCATGTTAAGTGTATTTGTTTCCTAGAGGTGCTAAATTCCACAAATTGAATGGCTTAGAACAACAGAATTTATTCTCTCACAGTTTTAGAAGCTGAAGTTCTCAAAATCAAGGTGTGAGCACGGCCAGGCTCCCTCTGAAACCTGTGGAGGAGAATCCTTTCGTTCTTGCCACCTTCCAGCTTCAGCGGGGGCCACCAGTCCTTGGCCTTCCTTGGCTTGCAGTGTGTCACTCCAATCTCTGCCTCTGTTGTCACACGACCTTCTATCTATGCATTTTTGTCTTCCTTTTTTTTTTTTTTAATAAAAACACCATTCATATTGGGTTAGGGCCCACCCTAATGATTTCACCTTAACTTGATTACATTTGCAAATTTCCAAATAAAGTTACAGTCACAGGTACTGGGAGTTCAACGCATCTTTGGGGGAGATACAATTCAACCCATAACACTCAGTTTAAAGAGCTATGGGACCTTCGGTGGAGATGTCCAGGGGGCCTCTGAGTAGATGTGAGTGAGGGCTCAGGGGAGAGGCCTGAACCGCTTATCTTTAGAATCTGCCAGCAAAGAAACCGCAGCACAGAGTGATCCTAGCAAACAGGTCAATGCCCTGAGAAGAGAAACTTTGGGGAAGGTCATGGTGAAGGAGCTGCAAGAGGCAGAGTATCCCATGCAGGAGGTGGCTGAGAAGGAAGGGCCAGAGTGTATGTGTCTATGAAGGACGCTGAGGGCATGGCCGTGACGAAGGTGGCCTGTGTCCATTCTTTGCTGAGCGCTGAGTGTCACCCATTGAGCTCCAGACTGTGTTTCCTGTTGCCTGGTACTTTCACGTCTGAATCTCTCCCCTGTGTTCCACATGGCTTTTCTTCCTTCAGGAAGCGTTGAAACCCTACAGCCATCTCCTGAAGGAGTCAGCAGAGTCATTACAAAATATTGTTGAGGCAGCCGCCTCCCTAAACTCAGCACTACAGTACGGCATTGATGAAGCAAACAAGGCTGACTTGTTTGTGTTTTGCATTTCTTCAGAAATGAGCTGGCAGTTTTGTAATAACACGAGGAATTACACTTTACTGCTTCACTGAAATATTCCCATATGGTCATGAAAGTGTTGTCCAGAGAATATATAGCCTTTCTCCTCCAATCGCACACCTCTACCCCAAGGAGAGGCTGCAGAGCCAGCTTTCAGGTATCAGAGAAAGCTGCAGATTCTAGAATGTGAGACTGAAGGTCAGGGCAGGCCAGAATGGCTCAGCCAAGGGACGCTGAAAAGAGCCCTGTGGTAGAATAATAGCATGTGAATCCCTTGAGGGCAGGGGAGGGGCCTTGGCTGTTCTGTTCACTGCTTAGCCTGAGTACCTGGTAGAGTTGTGGTAGACATTCAAGAAAGACTCTGGGCAGCCTAGGAAGTGAAAGCTTTGCCTATATCTGGATCAGTAAATGACTGACCAGTGATGCTCAGCTAATGTGGGACTCTCACTCTGATGCTGGGTGAGCAGGTGTGAGTACTTGCAGTCATCTTTCCTCTTGTGAGGAGGCCAGTGGTCAGTGGCTGGGCCTGCAGTATGGCAGTCCTGGGCCTCTCACTGCTTGCTCTAGTAAGTTCCATCTTCACTGGTTCTGGAAAATACACAACAAACAATGACCAGAGTAACCATTGCATTATGACTTAATAAAAATAATGGTTAAGATTTATCAAGTGCCTGTGATGGATTGGAGTTTTGTACTAAGTGCTTTATCTGCATTATCTCAAGTAACTCTTACAGCAACTCTATGAGGTTGGTGCTATTTATATCCCCATTCTAAAAGAGAAAAATGAAATTTAAAGTATGAAGTCATTTTACCCAAGGTCTTACAGCTAGAATGTGGTGTTGGAGATGTTTGAATCCATACTGTCCGGAACTAGAGCCCATTCATTGAAGCCCTTCATTGTACTCCTCAGCTTTGCCAATCTCATGTTGAAACTTTCTGTCTGCTCATTGACTGTTTAGCTTATGAGTTATTGCCCAAGAGATGGGTAAGACTGATGTGGATGGTTAGGAAGCCCTCAGGGCAGCTGCTGTCAGGTTCTGGAAATTAAGATATGACTTGGCTTTGAGGAGAAGAAAGTGAGTTTAGTGGGAAATGCAGAGGAGGCTGTGCTCAAGGTCATTGCCGCCCCGTGAGCTATGCATGTCTGTCAGGCTGAGTTCAGCCGTCACCATGTTCAGGCCTACAAAGAGCGTGGGCTCACAGACTGGGCTTCTTTGTCAAGTAGCAAATTATGCATCAGACCTGTGACTCACAGCCTTCGGGGATTGGGCCACAAAATAATCCATTTTCACTCTTTGATTTCACAGGTGAGAAGCCTGAGGCCCAAAGGGCAGAACAAGGACTATGGTAGATTAAAGATGGCCACAAGTTCTTTGATGCATCTCCCCTTGAGAGTGAGAACTATATCCCCCCCTCAAGTTTGGGTGGGCTCTGTGGCTACTTAGCTAATAGGGAGCTGTTTAGATGACACTGTGCCAGTTTCTGGACTCAAGACTTAAAAGAGACTGGCAACTTCCACTTCCTGCTCCATAAATTTTTAGAACCCAGACGCCATGCTATAAGGAAGCCCAAGTAGCTGCATAAAGACACACGTGGAGAGGAATCGGGGTCCCTGGTCAACAGCCCTTGCTGATCGTCATTTGGGGGCCGACTTGGAAATGGATCCTCCAGCTCCAGTCAAGTGTCCCCTGCTAGAAACATATGGAACAAGAACAGCCCTCTCTGCAGAGCCTTGCCCCAAATGCAGATCTATGAGCAAAAGAACTGCTTATTGCTATTTTAAGTCACTGGCTTTCCGAATTTTTTTTTGGAAAGTTTTGCCATGCAGCGTAGGGGATCAGAACAAGGGTCAAGCAGCCTGTGTAGCATGTATTGTGGCCCTCGGCCCGTGTTGCTTTCATGGTAGCGCACTCACTTCGATTCTGGTCACCCAGGTCATTCACCATTCTCAGTGGTCTGTGGCGTCGGAAAGGCTGGTGTATTACCTAGCACAAGGACTGCTGGCTGAACGTCTTCAGCGAAAGGCACCAAACCTAATGATAATGAGAATCCCCGAGGGCTAAGTATACGGATGCCTGACGCCCATTCCAGCTGTGTCAAATTGGAATCATTAGGAGTGAGACCCAGGCATTTCTGGTTTCTAAACTTTCGTAGGCAACTCGGATGATCAACCAGCTTTGGAAACCATTGGTCATAAATTGTTAGTGAGCTTCTGGGAGAAATATCCCAGCGTTACCTATATGTACAGATTATCCTGACCTGAACAGTGCTAGAATTTTTCTATTTATGTTAAGATTATTGGGCGAGTGAAATTATTTCAACTCCCTGGCTAAGCCAACCTGGGCCTCCAGACTCTTAGCCTGCTTACTTTTCATTTAACTTGGTGTTGGACTGGGATCCCCAATGGAGATGTCTCTGACGCATTTGCACGATACCAACGTGACAGTTGTTAGTTTTGTTTGCTAAATATCTATAGCTCTTTACTCTTCTTGGCAAATAATAGAATTATATTTCCTGGCCCTTGTTGTGATTGAGTGGGACCATATAATAACTCTGGCCAATGAGCAGAAGTGATATGTGTCACTTCTGGGCCACAGCTGTTTATTACAAATGTGACACCCTATAGAATCTTCTCTTTTCATCTGCATTCTAAATGGCAATATTCTGGGTGCTGGTTGTTCTATCAGCATGGACCCCTGAGTGACAATTATGTATAGAGCCTACTTACTGAACTATAACAGACAATATGATATTAGCGAGAAAGGACTTTCTATTGTTCGAAGCCATGGAAATTTGGGGGATGCTTGTTACTGTAACATAATCTAGGCTAGCCTGACTGATATAGCCAGAGATGGTAGGCTTATCACTTTGAAACCTCCTCACTCTTCTGTGTCTGCTGGGAAGGAGCATGCCCCATAACCAATTTAAATTTTTATGTTTTTCCACTTTAAAGACTTATTAACCACAAAGTTCTATTTCCACTCTTACAAAAAGAATACCTTTCTCCCTCAAACTGGTCAGGGACCTATCAGTATTCTCAAAACAGGCAGTAAGTGTTGAGAACCTGATGTTATCAGTTGAAAGGCCATGGCTTTTGTTTGCTTATCATATGAACTCATAATTGTGAATACTGAGGCATAAACTAAGTTACAGAAAAGTCTACTTACATGTCTAAAATAGTTTGTGGAATCTTATCTTTCTAAAAGACTGTCTTACGAGGCATGTTTCAGATGTTTCTGAAAAGCCAGTGGTGTGAGATAATCTCTTTATTAGTGAAATGAGTGTGAGTTTCCTATACAGCAAAAGCAAGAGCTCTATATTGACTTTAGTTTCAGAGATCATTTTTCTCTCATTTTGTAGTAGAGAAGTTGAGAGCCTGGTACTCAAAAATGAGAAGTTCTGTGTTGTCTCCTGAGCCAACATGTGGTGCTGTATCTATGCAGCTGCAACTTGTCATTGAATATTATTCTTTTCCTCGTTGAGGAGAAAATAAACTGAGTGCTACTTTCTTTATCTTAGTCACCAATACTTTTTGGTATCCCTGGTAGTGGTTTTTCTTTATCATCTAATGAGTAATTATTTGCATATATTTGAATTTGGTTTCTGTATTCAGAAACTTTCACCCTTTATTTAAATAATATGTGTATATATTCTCTTACTAAATAATTCAAATATTGCAAATAATGCTGTAATCCTTCCTTGCCACCTCCCATTTCCCATTCTCTTCCCCAGGATTATTTTTATCAATTGTATGTCCATCTCATAAAATTCTTATGTAGATATTTGCATGCATATATGTACCTATAAAATTATATAGTATTTTTGTTTTAATTTTTTACATATGTGGAATTAAGTATACATACTGTCTGCAAATTGCTTTATTCACCTAATAATATATCTTAGAGTTTTTCACATCTCATTGTTTTCTGATCATTTTCTATAATATGGCTGTGTCATAATAATATTAAAATTTCCCTATTTGAAGACATTAAGATATTGCCAAGATTTTGTATTATAAATAGTGTGGCCACAAATATCTTTATATATGTGACTTTGTGCACGTATATCAATGTTTCTCTAGAGATGATACAGAAGAATGAAATGGTTTTGGTTTTGTTAAATGATCTGGAACTTTCATTTTAATAGATACTCCTCAATTTCCCTCCAAGTGGCTGTATCATTACATAAGAATAGGCATATCCCCTTATTTTTGCCATCATTTTATATTAAGAATTTTTATCTCAAAGATACTTCTTTATAATCTTTTCTCATTTGCTATTGGATTTAAAAAATCTTTTTCTTATTGATTTATTGGAGCTCTTTCTATATTCTTCATACACTTCCTTTATCTGTCATATTCATTACAATTATTTTCTGAGTATGCCTCTTTTAGTCTTGTGGTTGTTTTTTCTGGTTGCCTTATTATCTCTGTTTTCCGTTAGTTAAGGTCTTCTATTCCCTTAGTTTGGTATCCTCTTTTTAAGGTGTTAGCCTTTGTCAAATGTTTAATGATTTGTGATTGTGAGTGATTCTCTTGTTTCTCCCTGTTAACTGCTGTCATGCATTACCTGCTTGCAAGCCTGCATAGGATAAGGTGAGAGGTAGGAGAGAGAGGCATTGCATGCTGCTGTGCTTGTATGCTAGTGTACATAGTGAGCCTGGGAAGGAGCAAATTGCTGCTAAGTATGTTGCTTTGATAATCAGGCTCCTAAGCAGGAAAGCTTCTCAGTCTTGCTGGGGAACATGAATTGCCCAAGGCAAGAGTCTGCCTCTCTGTACAAGCTCACATGTTCTTTGCTTATCTCTAAGCACAGACAGTTCTGTTTTCTGCTGGATAAAAGGAGATCTATCCAAATAGAAGAAATGGGTAGAAAGATGGGAAGGTGGAAGGAGAGGAAGGATCCCACACACCTCGTGGCTCTACTATAGAATCTTAGGTAATAATAGTCCAGGGTCACTCTTTCTCTACATTCCTGGCAGGCTATGTCCTATCTTTGCTTCATCTTTTGTAACTGTCTTCCCCTGAGTGCATTTTGGTTATCAGTTTTTGTTTTTTTGTGTTTTGTTTGTTTGTTTGTTTTTCAATCCAATTCTATCCATATTCCATGTTTTAGTGATTTCTTTTCTGATTTCTAGTCCACTGAGGGCACATCTTGTTTTCCAGAGTGGATCATCCTTCTTAAGAATTTGGCATGAAAGGTGATGTTGCTTTGTAAAATTTGTCAGCCGTCTTGAATCAGATGATCAGAAGTCATCCTACCTGGTTTATATTGCACTCCTCAGTCTGATACTTCCGAAATATTAAATGTTTCTCTTGAGCAAGAAAGAACAGAGGAAGATTGGAGGATTTTCTTCATTAATGTAATATTCTCATTTGGCCATAGTTGTGCTAGATTATATAAGCTAAACATGGTAAATAAAAAGGAAACCAGATTACATAAAAAAAAAAATCTATCTTCAAATTTATCTCTAATAGTATTGTCTACCGGAATTTCACCAAAAGCCCTATTCTGACTTATGAGCTGTTTTAGTTCTGTTTGAATATAATTTACATATTTATTTATATCCTAGTCAGTTTTCAAGTTGCAACAGTTTTCAAGTTACAAGTCGCTCACTAGTAAATCCTCTGGGAACAAAGCTGTCCTCTAACAAACCTGGCTGAATGAAGTGAAAACAAATAGGTCCTAGCTTGTGGCTTGTGGCATGTGGCTTGTGGCTTGTGGCTCTGGGGCGATATTTTTGCAAGTTGCACATGCCCCTGACAAATATGTGCCCTTGCAAGTTCTCCTTGAGTAGGCCTCGCTGCATGCACACAGGGGAAATCCTGTTCATGCATGGTGGGCCTTGGCAAGCAGCTCTTAATTTCTTTCTCTCTTCCTCGCTTTCAGGGACCCAGACTCTCTATTACTTCCTCCCACTTATGAGAATGAAGATAGGATCAAAATGATCAACTCTGTATCTCAATGAGTTTCAGTAGATGTGTTATTTGATCCTCAGGTGACACCTCCTGGGTTGGGCTCCTCCCTACTATTGTACACAATACTGTGGAAAATTTTAGTTCATATGTCACAGATGAGCCACCTACTTCTAAAAGTAGAACTGGCATTTACATTTACCTTAACAGAGAAGGTAGGTGACCCAGCTTCCATTAACCCTCTATGAGGATATTAGGAAATTTTCTCTATGAGTGTTTGTATCACTTTTCTTATATGATAAGAAAGAGAGAGTGAGCAAGGCTGGTTTTTCTTCATGACTGTACCTTGAGAGATACTTGAATAAGTTGAAGCAGAGAATAAAAGTCTATTTCATTTAATGTCATCAGAAAAGAGTCACTGAATTTCGTTCTCAGGTCAAATTTGGGGAAATGAATATGCCCTAAGAGACCCCATTTATCAGGCTCTCAGTGGCTTAGAGAATTTTACATCCTAGTCAAATGACGAGACATTTGAATACATTAACCTTGAGGCTGCAAGGGGGAAAGTCAAGAGTATCTCTATTGCTGAAGGAAGTGAAAGTATTCAGATTCAGACGGGACATATTTTCCTTTAGCAAACTGTCCTGAGTCCAGAGGGAATACAGACTTGTGGAAATTATAGATATTTCCTGGAAATGAATTCAAAGTATTAGAAGAGAGTCATAGATATTTCAGCACATAAATTTCATTCTTTGTTTCTGTAGCTGCTCTTGAAATGGAAACCTTAGCGTATTCAACACTACAGAATATCAGCTCTAAAAGCGTGACCGTTGGGGTTGAAAATATATTGTATCCACTGGGAAGAAGTCATAACTCTGAGATTATGGAGACAGGGATATGCATAGTAAACTATGAATATATTCTGTTGGTTTTATAACAACTTAGCCTATTATATCAGTTCTACAATTAACAGGGGAAAGAAATCGAATTGAGATTAGTAACAGGCGTATAAATGTTTTATAGAAGCAACATTTATTAAAATTTGTTTTGATTTTCTTTGGAATTAAAGCTAAAAAACCCATATTTCTGGCTTGCAAGCAGACTATCAGTAAAACTTATACACATATAAGGTCCATCACTGGAAAAATGAAATGCCCAGCTGGATGGGGTGCTTTTGGGAGGTTACTGATTCATGGCTGGTATCTGCAATAATTTCAATATTCCCAAATACCTAAAGATGGTTGTATAAAATGGATCCAAGTGCTGGTATTACTTGTCAGACTACTTTTTCCCATATCAATGAGACGATGCTCTCTTTCATTTTGTGCATGAGATTCTGTTTTGTCAGTGTCCTGTAAGGAACCATCATGGAGGGAGTGATTGGCTCATCCATGGAAGGCTCTCCATGATACAATGCAGCTCTGTATACTTTATGTTTGGTGTTTCTGCTTATGGCATTTCAGCTCCCTGACTTGAATTTTCTCTGCTCTGTAGTTGATGGCTACGTGAAGCATTTTTGCTAATAAGACTTAAACCTTTGTTCTGGATAAATGCCATCATTAAGTATACATTTTTCAGCTTGGATTATTGCCACACTTATTTTATGAACATTTGTTTGCACTAAGATGTAATTTTGGTGTTTTGTCCAAGGTCTGTGACAGATTCTAATCCCTCCCTTTCTGGCTTTGTTTTCTATCTTTATATGTGGGACACTCATCAGCAATTGAAGTATCTTTGGCACACCCTACAATCTTGATGGCTTTCTTGCCTCTAAGCCATTTGTGACTGTTTGGAAGCACGTAGACAGTTTTTTTCTAGCTCTAATGGATTAAGCCATAGTTCATGTTCTTAAAAAAATGCTTGTGAGTTATTTTATGCTGTGCAATCTTCAAACTTTTATTCTCAGTACTTTAATATTCTATATAGTCAGGCAAAGCCTGGGGAGAGAAGAGAGAAGTTGACCCGTAAACTGTTTACGTAATGAAACTGGCTCAAATCTTTTCATGAATTTTTTCTATTATGAAAGTAATATATACATACCTATTAGAGGAAGCTAGAAGATAAAGAACCCAATAACCAGAGAAAATATGTATTAATTTTAAGTTCCTTTTTTTCTAATCTTTTTTTTCTATTATTTGAATTGCATAATCTCTTAATAGAAGTTAGGGTTACAACTCAGATTTGTATCCAGCTTTTAAATTTCATATTACATCATAAACAGTTCCTCATGTTAATACCAACTTCATAAACATTTGTAATGGCTTCAAGACATTAAAGCACAGAGATGTATCATAATTTAACAACTCCTATATTGTTGAACATTTTGTTTCCAAATTTTCACAAGTGTGCATAATGATTTAATGATTATCTTTGTGCATGTGGCTTTTTAAAATTATATTTCTACATTGGTGGGTTACCGCCTAGAACTAGACTCAAAACTCTAGAAATTTTACAAATATAAAGCTCAAATATTTGAAAGAGAAAAGCAGGGAAATCTGAATAAACATTTTACATAACCATGATAATATATTTAACAAAACTAAGAAACTGATATGGGTGTCATAATTGACTGAAGTATAGACTTTTTCCAGATTTCTCTTTTTTACTGATATCTTTTTTCTGTCCTAGTATGCAATCAAGGAATATATATTATATGTAGGATTAGACTTTTAGAACATGGTGACAATCATTTATTCATTGTTCTGAGTCCCTTGAGTTTTTCTTCTGTGATCTGGTTTCTCGTATGATCTGGCTTCTTGTGTGATATTTGGCAAAGCTTCACAACTCTGACTGCTTGCAGCTTGTCAGAACCTCACTGACAGTGGCTGCCTAGAACTGGATCAACCCTCAGGAAGTCTTAACAACACAGAGTACATGAGAATTTCCACTGCTGCTATCTTCAGCACTTGGCTTTTTGACACAGCCCATGACTACGATACCTCCTTTAGCAGCGGTATCTCTTTATTGATTCATACTAAATATCTATTCAAATAAAATGTTAACATCAAATAAAAAGTTGGTATTAATGAGGAAATGCTTATGATGCGATATGAATTTGAACATTCCTTATTCAAATAAAATTAAATGCATGGGTTATTTATCCTCTTTTAACCCATGCATCCTCAATGAGAGTGATTAGTGAAAAAAATCTCTACCTTACAATGGTTTGTGCTCTCCAAAGCTCAGCCTACCCAACAAAATCTTATTCCTTAGTGTTTAATTTCTTTCATGGAGAAATTAAATCAAATTAAAATGTTCTCCTTAGGGGAGATGATAATAAAATTTATACAATTATTATCTTCAACAAAATGTAGATTGTCCCAATTTAGTTCTGTGGAGGCTTAAATGTATAAATATTTTGACTATGAGTTGATCCAAACCATCAATAAACAATTAACATATTAAACAAGGCAGCAGCTTGACTCTATAAACACCTTGGCTACCCTCAAGATTGACAGAGTTAGTGGCTTGGTATGATTATTCATAGATGAAAGATTCTTCCTCATATATAACATAATATCATTTTGAGTACAAAAATATCATATAATGAAAGACTCTACTAAATGCTTTAATAAAATAAAAACAGATTAAGGTTAATAGTATTTCCTTGGTTTATCATTTAATAACCAAAATTAAATGAAATCAGTCTGAAACAACTACTAGTGAATCTTTCCTAGTCCCTAATGCTCCTTGCACTCTCTTGCAAAGCTTATAACCCATCATCATCATCATCATCATCATCATCATCACCATTACCATTATCACTACTTTTTCTTGAGTGACTGGTGTGTGCAGATTTAATACTAAATTCCCTTCATTCATTATCACTTTTAATCTTCACAAAAAATCTTGTGAGATTGGTATTAATATCTTCATTTTACAGAAAAGGAAACTGAGGTTCAGAAATGTTAAGTAAATTTTCAAGTTCATATTTCTCTCTAAGGGTGAAGCTAGCCTTCAATGCCAGCCTGATTCCAAAACTCATGTGAACATTGCCTCTCATTCACATATTCATATTTTTATTTTCAGTCACTAATGTGTTCTAGACTCCATATGATTGGTATAATCTCTGTTAGAAAATTTGGATATTATTTTTCAATCTTCACTCTTATTTCTTGGAAATTACTGACTACATCCTTGGTCATATTCTACATGTTCCTTTAGCAAACTGGCATGGTGTAGATTTGGGCCTGGAGAACTAACTTCACTTAATTGGAACCAGCTTACTACTGCCAGCACAATTAGATTAGAATTTACTATAGAAAGAGTTTGGGAATCATTAGATTAAATAACGAAATCCGAGGGCTCAGTATTTGCTAGAAAAAAACCCTCCCTTCTTACTGATCCTGGATCTGAGGAAATTATTCTAGGTGGAAAATTGTGTTAGTTTCAGAGTTAGTATGGCTGCAAATTTTGTCAACCACATGGCTCTTTCCAATATGCAACCCTGGTGGGTTTTCTTAAGCTTTGCCTGTGGGTTAACTTGACCCTGGTCAACATGTGAGGTATGTAGGCTCTGGAAACAAGAATACTCCTTTAAGGCAGCTGAAGTTGACAGGTTAGTGGCATTCAGCCTGGCTCTGCAGAATATAGAGCCCTCTGATCAATCAGGGCCACCAACTCCATTATGGCCATTTTCTCTTAAAACTTAGGGATTCTAAATGAGCCTAGTCTCAGTGTTTGGTGTTTTTGTTTGGTTCTCTGTGTAACTTAAAACAGGAAAACATCAAAAAATTTTTAAGTATTCACATGCTTTGCTAGAAAGGGCAATAGTTCTTTGATTTTTTAATTGGGGAAAAATACAAAAAAAAAAACTAAAGACAATAAATATCAGTGTACCCAACTCCAAAAATAAGTAAATGCCAACATTTTATCATATTTATTTTAATGTCTTTGAAAATAAATAAAATATTACAATACAGTTGATTTGTACATTGTTCACATCCCCAATTCCATTTACCGTCTCCCCTCCTCAAAAGCAAGGATTATCATGAACTTGTCATGTAAAAGCGTAAATACTTATATAGCCACAAACAATATATAATTGATTTTGTAAAATGTACATAAATGGTATCATATGGTACATAATGCTATGCCAGTCTTTTCACTCAACATCACGTTGTTAAAATTTATTTTTGCGATGTATAAAAATTCAGTCAGTCATTTAAATGGTGTTATGATTGCATCCATATCTTTGTAGGTTACTGTAGGTTATGGTGCAATGAACATAGGCATGCATATATCTTTTCAAATTGACTGTAATTGAAAAGTTTTTTTAATTAAAAAATAAATTGTGTTATGATATTATAACATATTATATGTATACACCAGTACTTACTTATCTCTTCTCCTTCTGGTGGACATTTGGGATATTTCCACTATTTTGTGATTACAAACAGAACTCCCTCCTAGAACAGAGGTTCAGGATTTCATCCAAGGTATTAATCTAGAGTTGGAATTGCTGGATTGTCAACTTCAAGATTCCAATTATTATGAAACAGGTCTCCAAAGCTGTTGAACTAAATTGAAGTTATATTCACAGTGTCTTACAATTCTGTGGGGTTTTTTGTTTGTTTTTTTGTTTTTTTTTTTTAATCCTGGCCAACAAGACTATGCCAGACTTTCAGCTTTTGTCCTGTTGAGAAGTGTTAAATGGAAGCTCAGCATTGTTTCCTGTTTTACTTTCCTGTTACTGGCACTTTCATTTACTGACTACCCATTTATGTTCTTCTGTGAGTATGAGGAAGGAACACTCATCCCTCTCAACAAAGTGTCCTGTATTGTATTGAAACTTTAGTTTAAATTTAGTCAAATCAATCAAGCCTTTCTGATTTCTGCTTTTGTATCTCGCTTAGGAGTCCCTTCCCTTTCCAAGGTCATATAGACATTGTTATTTATTTTTTTTTTTTTTTCAGTCAACCCAGAATTTATTTTTAGAATGGTGTGAGGTAGAGACCCAATGATCTTTTTTGGCTATGGAAATTTTCTTATGGAAATCAAGTTGTTTCAGCTTCACTTACTAGTGTGTCTTTCTTGTAGTCATTTACAATGCCTCATCTACTTTATACTTAAGACTCATTTACTGAGTCTATTTCTGGGCTGTTTAGAAATTCCATTGATCAAGTCCATATCAACCAATATTTTACATAAGGAAGTTGTGTATTTCAGAAGTTGTGGATCAATTATATTGATCTATTTGTTCATGTTTGGCCTATTATTATCTTACTATCTTACTTTACAACAAGACTGTATAGCTTGTAGAAGAATTATCTTGGCTACATCTTGCCTTTTGTTCTTCCAATGCAATTTGGAATCAATTTATCCATTTCAATGAAAATGCCTATTAAGATTTTGATTATAATTACATAGAATATATAGGTTAATTTGATAAGGATATTATATATCTTCCATTTCTTTCTTCAGATTCGCCCTTTTCAAAGAAGTAAACCTTTACAATAAGGATGAATTCTCTCTTACTCTAGAAAGCCAACTTTTATTCAGCCATCTTTCTGGACCTCTGGAAACATATTATTCCCATATTACAGTTTTCTGATCTGTAATATGGGAATAACAAGAGTATCATTATAGAACTGTATATAAGGATTTTATCTATCACATAATAAGCCCTAAATAATAGACTGTTAAATAAATTAATATACTATCCAAAGTGTTGAGACAAAATAATCTATTAAAAAGAACAAGAAATTATAAAACAAAAATAATTTAGATGTGATTCTGAAGATGGAAAAATCTTGACAAAATGAAAAAAGGAATCAAATATTGAAAATGTCAGTATATTCTCTGAAATTTAAAATACAAATAAATATCTAGAATAAACTCTAGATTGGGAACTCTATACTTGATGAATTGGGATATAGAATAGTAGAAATCACACATAAAGCTATATAGATTGAGATCAAAATATGAATAAATGACATGGAAAGGGAGGCAAAAGGTACCAACATAAATTCAATAGGAAATCAAGAAGTGTGGAAATAAAGGAAATGGAATATGGCATAAAATCAATACTAGAAGCAATAACAACGGAATATCAGAACTATAGAGAAACACAGTTTTAAGATTGAAGAACATACAGGGTGCTGAGCAGGATGAAATAAATTTACAACATATTAATGGCACTCTAAAACATGAAAGATAAAGAAAAATTGTTAAAATAGACAGAAAAGTAAGAACACTTAGATTGACAAAAGATTTTTCTTAGTAATGAAATGCCAGAAACAGAAAAATATCTTCAAAGTTATGAAGGATATCACTATCAACCTAGAATCCACACCCAATTAAACTATCGTATAAGAAGAGAGAAAATAAAGATATTTTCAAAAATATAAAAAATATGAGCATCTATCTTTTATAGACCCTTGAAGAAAAGTCACTGAAGGATATACTTTGCAAAAAGTACATTCATAGAGAAGAAATAGGGTGTAAGAAAAATGCAAAGATAGTAAAACATATTGGTAAATATAATGAAATAATTTGGGGGGTGGGGTTAAAAAGATGAAACTAATATAAGAAAGTTGTGGATTTCGGTGAGGAGTTAATACATGTAAGACTTTACTTCAGGATGGGGATGGGTGACATATCACTTGAAATTGGGCAGAGATACTCCACTTTAACAAGCAATAGCCCTAGATGTGGTCTCAGCTTTTAGTAATTTTTCATGGGATGAGCCCAGCTCTGGTCTCTTGATGGGCACAGGTACTTTTGAGTCTCATCACCCTTCAGGAGTTAAAATTTTTGTCTTAATCAGCTCTGACTATTATATTAAAATGCCATAGTTGGGTGGCTGAAACAACATACATTTTTGTCCTATAATTCTGGAAGGCTGAGAAGTCTAGATTCAAGGTGCTCACAGATTTAGTTCTTGGGGAGGGCTGGCTTCCTGACTCACAGATGGCTTCCCACATCACTGTGTGCTCACATAACTTTTTTGTGTGCTCTTGGAGAGGATGAGCTCTGTTTTTCTTCTTCTTCTTTTAGGGATATTAATCCCATTATGAAGACTCCATTCCCATGGCCTCATCTAAACCTACTTACCTTCCAAAATTTCCACCTTCCAATATTATTGTATGGGGAATTAGGGCTCTAACACACGAATTTTGTGGGGACATAAATGTTCAGTCCACAGCATCCCTAAAGAAGCAAATTATGTCTTCTCTGTTTATATTTGGATCCACAGGTTCATGGCTTCTGGCACTGTTCATTACTCTCTCATTCATGGAAATGTTATCCTTTTTGTGAGCATGTCTTATATTACTTAATTTTTTAAAAAATTATTTATTATTATCTGTGGAGCATTAGGGTGCATTTCAAACATTTCAAGCCAAAATACATAGTATTATGCATAGTATTATGCATGTTTCACCAACTGACTAGGCTGGATTATCTGTGGTCAGCTTAGTATTACTACCACCTGCTTCCACTGACTCCCTGCATCATCAAGGAGAGGCCAAGAGTAACACTTCCCAGAATCCACTCCTTCTTTGACCCTAGGGTACTGTCAGTCGATGAGAAGCATTTGCATGAAGTTGGAAGACAGATGTATAGGAGGACCCATACTCTCTGAAGCAGATTAAGGTCCTCAGGAGCTTCAGGCTACACTATAATAAATGACCCCCTTTGGTACTGAAGGCAACTGAGATAGCCAGCAGTAGCCTCTAGAGAATCAATCCATTACTTCAGAGTTGCTGGCTGAGATGAATGGTAGGAATTTCTCAAAGTTTTCTGATATTTGAAGCAGCTTTTAAGGGAACTCTTCAGAACCTCTTATAATGGCAATACAAGCTGAGATCATTACAAATGGCCTCCTTGACTTTTGCTCCTAATCCTGCAAACAGATGTGAAAGCCTCAAATATCCTTTTTAAAGACTTTCATACTTGGAGTAGACTGAGAAATGTGATAACCAGCCTCCAAGATGGCCCCTCAGTGGTTGCTTTCCCCTGGTATTCATGACTTTGTAAAGTCCCTTTACACACTGAATCAGGATGGCCCTGATAGGCCACCATAAAATAAAATGGAAAGAATAAACTGTCGCTTCTGAGGCTACATCACAGAAAGTGTTGTGGCTTCTGCTCTGGCCTTTTGAAAGAAATTCTGTTGGGAAAGTCAGTTTTCAAGTCAAACAGCCCTCTGGAGAAGTCCACCTTCTGAGGGACTGAGGTCTCCCACCAACAGCCAGCACCAGCTTGCCAGAGGTGTGAGTGAGCTGCCTCGGAGTGGACCCTCCAGGTCCAGGCGATTCTTCAGATGACTTAAGCTCCAGTTGACCCCTATAATATCCCAAGCAGGACTTACTAAGTTGAGCCATTTTCAAATTCCTGGTCTATAGATGCCATGCCAGATAATAAATGTTATTGTTATCACCCACTGAGTTTTTTTTTGGGGGGGGGGTATGCAGAAAGAGATAATACAGCAGCTTCTGTTTTCCTGCCAAAACCTCATTAAACACTTTTAATTCTTATTCTCCCCAAATTATCTTATGTACCTGTAGAATCACTGAATGCAGGGTTGGACCCATTGCCATTTTCTTGCCTTGAATTATTTGACAAGCCCAGGCAGCTTGTGTTTTTCAAACTGGTTGCCAAATTTTAGCTGGAAGAGTTGTTTGTGTCGTTCAAAATAATAAGCATGCCAATTTTCTTTGCAGAATGACAATGACAAGTTTGAGAGGAGTCAGAATGGAACTGGTTGAATTCTATCTCTACTATTTTCTGGCTGTATGACCTTGTGCAAATTTCTAAAGCTTTCTTTTAGTTTTCTTGACTGTTAAATATGAATAATAGTAACTACCATACAGGTTCATAAGCAGGTTAAAATGTAAAAGTATATTAAAAACTTACAACACAGTGTCGGCACATAGTATCATTTACTAATGGTTTCCATGATGATAATGATGATGAGGAGGAGGAGGAAGAGGATGACAAAGTAGACTTTGGTGTTTGGCATTCAAGGCCTCTCACAAGTTTCTTCCTGTTTCAATTATCTATTGTTGTATAACATACCACTCCCCAAAATTTGTATCTAAGATCAGGACCACTCTATTATCTCCAACAATTCTGTGGGTTGACTGAAATCAGTGGGGTGGGTCTTTTGCTCCCTATGCTATCAACTGCAATGGCCTGGGGCTTGACTGGGTTGGAACATGCAAGATGCTCAGTCACACGGCTGGTATTAATGCTGCCTGTTGGCTGGGAACTCAGCCGGAGCGTTGATCAAAGAGCCTACACATGGCTTCTCCATATGGCTTGGGCTTCTCACAGCATGGTGGCAGGATTCAAAGAGACAAGTCTCAAGAGCAAAAGTTCCAAGAAGCATGAAATGAAAGCCACTGATTCTCTTAAAGACTAGGTCCAAAACTGGCACAGCATTATTTCTGCTACATTCTAGTTGTTAATCAGTCATGGAACCAGCCCAGATTCAAGAACAGGAGAAGTAATGTCTATCTCTCAATAGGAATAGTGACAAAAAATTTGCCACCATTTTAATCAACCACATTCTCCAAAATATTCCTAAGGGAATCCTATAAAAGAAAGTAACCCTGTTAGCTTTTCCAAAATATGTCTGGTTGTTTCTTGCCTCCATCCATAGCAAGCCTGCCCCTGTCCAAAAAGCTTTCCCTCAGATACCCCTAGGACTGACTGTCAGCATTGGCCATTGATCAGTGCCTCCTGTGCAGTTTTATTTATGACAATACATGCAACTGTTACCTGAAGCTTTCCAGGCTTCATTAGTTATTTTGTATCTAGTTTCCCACTGAGTGGGTTTTATATGTCTTGGCTTTCTGCGTAAGCCTGGTACAGGTCTTGCCATGAATCAGTACTTAGTAAATATCTTCTGTTTTAAATGATATACTGTGGGGAGGCAGCAGTGGGAGGGAACTGGCATTTATTGAACACAGAGTCAAGCATGAGGCTAAGTTTACATGCATCATTTCATATATTTTTCATGACCATCCTATAGTATTATCATTCCCAGCTGATAGTTGAGGAAATTGAGTACTTGACTTGCCTAACTTCACTAATAGTAAGTGGCAGAACCAGAACGAAATGCAGGTCTGTTTGATGCCCAGGCCCTTATTTTCATTGGTATCGTCCTGCCTGGAACTCCCTTGAAATGAAACTATCTGGGAGGAGAGGGGGAAAGTATGTAACTAACTATACACTGTGGTTTCTAGAGCATTTGAACCATGAACTCCCCACGGCGAGGACATGCTCGCCTCAGCCTCGCTGCGCTGCGTGCAGGCATTTACCAGCCCTGGGATCAGAGCTAAACATTAACCCACTCGAGCTCTGCTTTTTCTTTCCTTTTTGAACTCCCACAGCTCCCAGTGGCTTTTGTCATAGGCCCTCTCCATTATTATTCCCTTTTAAACAGCTCCCGGGCATCATGATGACATGTTTGGAAACACTGTGGCATAATTGTGGTGATTAAACTTCACTGAAATGTCTGGATTCCCCACTTCCGAAGGCCTCCTGGCTCCAGCATTGCCTGGGAGCCCTACTTGTGCCTCCATGTGAGGAATCTCAAGAGTGCTTGTGGCTCCTTCTCCCCAGGCTCGGAGGGGAGCAAAACTGCTGGTCAGGCATTTCCAGAGGGCTTCGAGGGGATCAAAGAGAAAAAAGCAAACACCAAGGAAAAATGTGCTATTTATTCTTGGAATAAAGTTACATTGGCAGCTTGCTCCTCTCCAGTAATACTCGTTTTCCTGAAAGGATTACACGCGCGTTTGCTTCCTCCCATAGGATTTAACCACCACTCAGCTCATGACCTGCAACTTCTATCTCCCACCCCCTCCCAACTAGGCTTTCAGTTTTCTCACAGGCTGGGCAAAAATTAAAGAGATTAAAATCATCCATGAGAGAAAGTGGGTTAGTGCAGCTGCTGCAAATGCCCATGTAAGCAATCCGAGTCAGCAGCTCAGATAAACCCAGCCATGTGAGAGGTGTTCCTGGGCCAGACTGGAAGATCCCAGAGATTTGGGGCCTTCCTCCCAGGGGAAGGAATGAGGAGACTGAGGCTGAGTGAGGAGGGCTGCTAGGAGGAGGTGGCTTCCTTTGGAAGAGCAAGCAATTTGATTCATGTGTGTTTTTTTTTTTTCACAGACATTACTGCTTTCAATTAAGGAATTGAATAAATTCATCGAAGGTTATGGGGCACTGAGAGATTTGTTCATGTCCTGTTCTCTTTGCTATAGGCACTCTTCTCTCTGCTTCAAGAAGGTAGTCATAGAATTCGGTAGCCCTTGCTTTCTTTTTTGTTGCTGTTGTTGCAGGACTGAAAACACTTTCTAGTGGGTGAAGAGGTCTTTATTCTTGTTTTTCTTTTCTCCGCCTATAGTCCTTGAGGGAAATCATGCTGTACTGAGGGCTTTGGGTTTCTGAGGGTGCGCAGCCTGCCTGGGGGCTAAGGGAGTCTCTAAAAAGGAAAGAAAGAGCAGGATCACTGGGTGTGTACATGATGCATGGACATCTGGACCCTGCTTTCCCACTGGTCCCACACAGGGGCAGGGCATGTGGGGGTGGGTAGAAATGACTAAACATTAAGGGCTGTAGCCTTGGGAATCCCACTGGGGGAAGAAATATCCCAAGGCCCCGGCCTCAGAAGAAACTGCCCCCTGCTTCCATGCAGGCTTGGACACAAGCCTGGGTGAGGTGACAAGTGTAAACAGAGTCTGAGGACTCTTTTTCATGCTCTGTATGGTGCAAGTCACCGGGAACCTCCCCCTCACCCTAGGAAGGGTACATGCCCCAATAATGCCTGAGATTAAATTTCCCTGGGGAGAGAGTAAAGTGTTCAGGGCAAATTAAATTCAATTTAGAGAAATAGAAGTAGTATGAGGTTTCTTGCACCTTAAAATCATATAGGAGCACCTACTAGGTAGTAGTAGGCCCTGCACTAAACTCGAGACTGCTGAACAAGCACTATTACCCTCTCAAGACTCAGATCCAGGTGAGGCAACACAGTGCAGAGCTCATAGTGAATATGTGTCACAGATGAAGGGAACCCAGGTGGGAACACTGCCTCTATTTGGGGACAGGGTAAGGCTTCCCAGAATTACTCACCTTCATTCTGAGTCTTAAAAGATGAGCTAGAATTCTTCAGGGAAAGATGGGGGTGGAGTTAAGAACATTCTGTACAGAGGTACAGAAGCATGAAATAATATGGCATGTTTGGAAGACTGTAAAGTGGTTGATATGCTGAAGCATAAGACAGGTTGTTACTGGATGGGTGAGAGAATCAGGCAGGGGCCGACCCAAATGGCCATAAGCCTCATGCAAAGGAGTCTGGGTTTTACCCTGTAAGAGGTGACATGATTAGATATATTTGTTTTGAAGCAAAGCCAGTTAAAGAAGGTCACAGAAGAGGAGTGATCACAACAGTAGGAGGGTATCTAGGAAATAGGGAAGTGCACAAGTGAAGAGAGAGCTTGTGAAGAAGGAAGTAATCAACAGTGAAAAATACTGCAAGAGGTCACCACCACAAGTTCGGGGGCAGCCACTGGATTTCAAACTTTGGAGGCTGTTGGAGACTTAGATGAGGGTAGTTTCAGTGGAATGTTGGGAACAGAAACCAGATTACTGTGAGCCGAGGATTGAATGGAGGTAAAGAAAGTGATGATAACAAATATACCTATTTGTCGAGGTTTGGTTACAAAAAGAAATAAAGATAAATATCAATGAGGACAGAATGTGGAAGACTTATTTAATAATAATTTATTAATGAGTTTTAAATGATGGAGCAGGTTTAGGGATGTTCAAGGTTGAGGGGAAGGAGACAGTGGGAAGATCAAAGACAAGGGAAGGGGAGTGGAGCGAGGAATAAAGGTCTGGCAAGTGGGGCTTGAGACACAGAGAGACCCCCTGAGCTGATCAAACTTCCCATGTGCCCCGGGGGTTTGAGGTCACACATCTATGTGGAAGCTCTGTCACCTTGTACATCTCATTACAGCAGTCTCCTCTTGTCAGGGGGGAATATGTTCTAAGACCCCAGTGGATGCCTGAAACTGCAGGTAGTGCGAACTCTATATATATTAAATTTTTTCTTGTATGTGCATCCCTATGATAAAGTTTATACATTAGGCAAAGCAAAAGATTAACAGCAATAACCAAGAAGAAAATAGAACAATTATAATAATATATACAATTGTATATAATTATACACAATTAAAACAATAATAAAAATTATATGAATGTGGTTTCTCTTTCTCTCAAAATATCTTATTATACTGTACTCATCTTTTCACTCAATGGGAGCGCTTCATGGCTTCTCTTTGGCATATCTGAATTGCCAGCATCATGACTCTTGCACTGTGGGGCCATTATTAAGTAAAATAGGGTTATTTGAATATGAGCACTGAGATACTGAGACAGTCAATCTGATAACCTAGATCAGCGGTCCCCAACCTTTTTAGCACCAGGGACCAGTGCTCCCATGAGAATCTAATGCCTGATGATTTGAGGTGGAGCTGAGGCAGTAATGCTGGTGCTTGAGAGAGGCTGCAAATACAGATGAAGTCTGCTCGTTTGCCCACCGCTTACTGCCTGCTTTGCAGCCCGGATCCTAACAGGCCACAGACCAGGATACCTGTCCACAGCCAAGGGATTGGGGATCCCTGACCTAGGTGGCGAGTAAGTGACTAATGGGCCAGGAGTGCATACAGCATGGATATGAAGGAGGGGTGTGTGGGGGTGTGGTGGTGGTTGGGGGGGTGGTGTGTGACAAAGGGATGATTCATGTCCTGAGCGGGAAGGAGTGAGACTGGGCGAGATTTCTTCACCCTACACAGAATGGTGTACAATTTAAAACTTATGAATTGTTTATTTCTGGAATTTTCCACTTCATATTTTCAGACCACAATTGGCTTTGGGTAACTGAAATCGCAGAAGTGAAATGGTAGATAAGGGGTATACTATACGAGTAACCCTATGCTTCTGAGAAGTGTAGTAAACCATTAAAAATAAATCAAATGGATCATATTGTAAATACACTAATCATATTAGATAACTTAAAGGATTCCTAGTGTGAACCTTTTGGTGAAGTAAGTGAATCAGACTTTCATTTATGACCTCTTTTTCTGTTAAGACTATGATCTTAGATTCCTTGTTCACATCCAAAGTAGTTCCTGATCTCCATCAGCTGTGTCCAGACACAGAGGGCTAACTGGTTGCTGGTGGCAGATACCAGTTTAGGAATGGAAATCACTCCAATTTGAGCTCTGGGGTAATGAACAGGTTGGTATCCCTTTGGTTTGATTAGATCTAGCGCATCTGTGCTTAAGAACACCATGTTCCGAAACTTGTTACCATGAAATTTATGAATCAGAGAACTGATTAGATGAATGCTCTGTGGGGTTTTTAGAAGTTTTGCCCCGTGCCACAACCATCTGTTCTAGTTAGTGCACACCTTTCAAAAAAATCTTCCGTGGTTGCTCATTATCTTCCAGAATAAATCACTCTATTAATTTCAGAAACTCACACCTTTCATGGAGTTACAGGAAAGGAGTCTCTGAGGGGTTTCGGAAGGGTTGCAGGCAGTCTCGCGAGGGAACATTGAAACAGAGCTCAGTGTTCAGTTCAGTTATGCCAGTAGGTTGAGCTACTTTAATTCAAAGTTTATATTTTGAACTCTAATGCTTCTTAATCCTCTAAGAACTGTGATTTTTAATAGTTTGCTACATATGAAGCATAATTTTTAATAGGTCATGAAACTAAAATACTTATAGCAGAAGGTCTCAATTTTATAATGAGAGTCAATGGTAATTTCAATATAAAAATAGACGTTTATTTTATAGACAACGATTTAGGGTCTGATAGGTTGCATAGGACTCTAGCTTGCATTTTCTTAAAAAGCAACTACTAGGAATTTCACTGGGTACCTTTCAGAGTCCCACTGTCTCTTTTATTACAATTGAAACCTCTCGTTTTTACAGTGGCTTCCCTGTTGGTTGTAACAGAGTGTTTTGTGTAGATGATTTATTAAAGTTCTGTTCATGCTTATTTAACCTCGTTGGCCAAGATGAAAAAGTAGAGGAGGTGTCAGCCTGGGCATGAAAATCTCCCTATGGAAAATGGAGGGAGTGGGGGGAAAGCAGGACAATTTATACTTGGCTATGTTTATAGTTTAACTGTGGATATGTTTTGATTTAAAACCTGTCATTAATCAGGTAATGTATTGGGCAGCAGCAAGTGCCTAGAGAAATATTTTGATTACTACTCTGAGCAAGATAAAGTAGTTGGGCCAAGAGTATTTAGATCTCTATTCTTTTGACTGGGGCTATGAGGAAATAATTCAATGAGAGATAAGCCTCCTCTTCACAAGAGACCGAAGATGTGTTTCATTGATGCTTTTCCTCATTATCTCATCCCTTCTGGGCACATAATCTTTAAAGAAAGGTGGGGGAGGTGATTAGGACACTGAGGGGACTCAGCTGTGCACTTATACTCCATGGGCTTTTTACCTCTATTAAAATTCATTGAAACAACTGAATGGTGCTCCCAGCAAGCCCTCATATTCCTCTGTACAGGTAAAATGTTGCTCTCTGAAAAAAAAAGAGAGAAGGCCTGGTGTGCATGGATTATATAATTTGGTTGTCTACGTCTGGAAACTAGAACTTCAGAGGGGCATGACCATCAATATGGATATAGTTGCTGGTTAAAGGCATCCATTAAACGTTGTAAAAAGTTGGTGAACGGTTGGACTGTACACGTGAGGTGCTGCATTCTTCCACCGTTGGTGTCTAGGAGGTGTTTGTGGCTAATTCTATCAAAAGGCTAGTTTTATTTCAGCAAGCCACTGTGGAATGAATGAATTTAAGTGCCACCTGGTTAATGGCTATCCATGGGCCTTAACAGAAACCTCATTACTTTGCCAGGGAATATAATGGCAAGAGTGAGTCACTGGGTTAAAAAAAAAAAGAAGAAAAGCAAAAAAAATTGTCCTGTTTCCCCTAACTGATGTTTTAAACAAGTACACATTTTCTTTTCAAGCTTGCTTACCTTTGCTAAGATAAATAAATATGAAATGACTGTAGGGTAAAACATTAAAAAAAAATTCTCAGCCTCCTGATTCTCTTAAAGTGACATCATTAATGGTGACACATTGGTGTCCCTGTCTGCACATCCATTAGCCTCTCATCGGGGCATGAGGCAATTTCCTTTGTCTTTCATTATTCAGTTTACATGACCGCCGTGCTCTGACGCTCCCGGAGCTCACTACTTCTGGAATTCATAATCACTGGATGTTTGATGGCTTCTTGTAAATAGTGCCATAGGAGAAGGGGCAAGGATTCTGGTTTCAATCATTTTGGGGGATGGAATGAGACTTCCTACCCTTGACCATGTGGGGATGACCTCACTCACTCAAGGCTAAGTCCAAGGATTTTTGTCAGTTTAGTATTGTCTTAACATGCTTTGGATAAGGGGGCGATTTCAATATTTTTCTTTTCCTCATGACTTTTGGAGATCATCTACTACTAGACTGAGCTGCTTAGTGTTTTGCAAACCTCTCATCTGTTAGGACCTAGGCTTTGTCTCTACATTTCCTACAGAAGTGGTTCTCAATCCTGACTGCATTTTAATTACTGGCAGATATTAAAAAAAAAAAAAAAAAGGCCCCACCCTAGAGATTCTGATTCAAAGAGCCTGGTTTGGAGTCCCCAGGCGAGGGCTGATTGTATTATGCAGGTTGCCTCTGGCGTCTAGGGCAATTTACCCCTGGAAGGGCAGGTGGTCTCTAGGAAATGGCAGTTAAATTGGACTGCTTTGATAGACAAAGGGGCTACACAGGAGCAGATGATTTGGGGCAAGGATTTATCTACATATTTCATTGTAGGTATGGTTGCCTTCAGCAGCCCATCATTTTGAGGTAAAATTATAGGGGCCTGAAGGTCACACCTTAGTTTGGCTGGTAACTCCACTTTGTTTTATTGTCCTCCTTTGGGTTCTGTGCCTTAGTTTCCTTATCAGTAAAATGGGGATAATTATATCTGAGGTCATATTTTTGTTTGAGGCAAAAACTGGTACCAGTAAAAATTTGCCACAAAGAGCTTTGTGTAAAATTGTCAAATTGCTGTCATGCAAACACAGATGGGAGCTGGGGAAGTGGAAGCAGTAGAACTGAATCTGTGTTCTTGTCAAAGCCGACTGATGGGGCTCAGAGCGGACACTCGAAACCTCCTATCAAATCCTAGCATTGTGACATTTGTGTCGCTGAAGGAAAGCCACAGCCCTCCCTCACTGAGAGTTGAATCTGCCATGTCACATTTGTGCTAACTGAAGAAGTTCTGGGGGCTACACCTTTTCCATGAGTCGGAAGTGCTATTGGCCAGGACCTCAGTGTGAGGGGGGATGATGGAGCCCTACTCTGACCACCAATGCCTTGGGGACCCTGCACTCTGCAGGGCGGCCCAGGCCCGCAGCCATCCACATCAGCAAGAGTGCTCGACCGAGTGCCCAGCTCACAGATGTGGAGTGACTACTTTGGATCCTGATTTCCTGGGATGAATCCCTTTCCTCTTCAAATTCCCCAGCCCTAGCTATAACTGGCGCTTCTCCCTGTGTGTGCACGGCTCACGTTTACCTCTGCCCCTGCCGGACACGTCCCATGGATCTCAACATTGCTTGTGTTCCTATCCACCTCTACCTAAAGCCAGTCCAGCCGACCCTATGGGACCACAGGGAGCAGCTTCAGGAGGGAGCCACTGAGCCATCTGCCCCACCCTGGCCCTGGGGCTTAATGTCCCTCCTCGTATCTGACTTAAAGTCTGAATTGCTATGTAATGTTATTCTTTAATTATATCTCCCTAGAGATGAAAACTAGATGATTCCCTCTTCTATGATAGTTGTGCTATTAGTGAAGTACTTGACCTCTCACTTTGGAATAAATCTCCCCAGTACTTTCAGTTTCTCTTAACAGTCTATGTATTATCTCCCCCCATCTCCTCTCAGCTATGGAGTCTCAAGCCACACGTAGGGCCTTAGTAACGACAGTCAAGGACAACTTACTTTACAGATGGGAAAATGAGGCACAGACTTTTGTAATGTGTAACAGTAACAAGTGAATGGGATCTGAAATGAGGACTCTCATTTCCCTGGTAGGGGCAGAGTGAAAGGCAGGGGTGGCGGTGGATAAGGACAACAGTCATGGTAAACAGTACCATTTAAGGAAACTTGGATTGCACAGGCGAACATCTTCACTTTATGATGGACATCTCACTTTTCTCACTTATAAAATAAGAAAAAAAGAGTACTTAACCTGTCAGGATGCTGTGAGAATTACAAGAAATATATGTGAAAAGGACTGGCACAAGTTTTGGCATCTAAGAGGCGCCTGTTAAAAGGCAGTACATACATACACATGTGTGCATGCACAACATGCTCCCAGGAAGCGGGTAGCTGTGAGGAGTCCCTTTCCAAGGTTTAGACATAATCCACAGGTCCTCTGAGATAGCTTCTGGGAACATCTGCTTCTGTAGGACCCCGAAACAGTCATTTCAAAGCCCTTCCTTCAGGCTTGGTCTCTGTGCAAGGATTCAGGCTGTAGAAAATGACCTATAAGACCCCCAAGATGGCTCTCTCTGGCCATCTGCATCCAGTTGCACAACCAGAGGCAGAGGCTGCCCAGATGCAGCTCTCATCCCTCCATAACTGTGATCCTGACATGAGTTGGAGTACAGAGGTTCAACAGCATCTTTATAATGAAATGAGGTGATCCTAAGCAAACCATTTAGCCCAATGCAGGATGTGTAGTAAGCATTCAACAAATGTTAGCAGTTCTTAATAGTACATAGTATTTCTAGACCAAAACTAGGTTCATGGGTCAGAGTGCCTCCAAATGTCCGTCTTTTGGCTTAGGGGACAAATGAATAGGCTCTGCATTAGGGACAGTCCATGGAAAGTCTATCCCACCTACTGGCATCTGTGCCATATTTATCGAGCACCAATTATACATGTAGCCCTGTGCTTGGCACATAATCCTTTGATCTCTGGTTTCGTTCATGGCTGTGTACAGGGTTGGTACCAACACATGTAGTTCTACACCAGGAAAATCCATTTCTCAACACCACCTCTCGCTCTGCCTGCTGATGAAGATATAGAGTTAGGGGGAGCTCTGCTGATGACACTTGGCATCCTATGGGTGGAGTATAGGTTTAGTCAGGTGTGAAACAGGCCTCAGAGGGGAATACTTGCCCAAGTTTGATAGCAACTTAGTGACCATCTGAGGCTGGGATCTGGTTTTCCGATTAGGAAACAAAGGCCCTTTCCACAGCTGCCTCTGTATTAAGGATACAACTTGTCACATGTTTTTATCTACACACAGGTGTTCTTTTCCTTTTTGAAGAGCTGCATTTTTGGCTTAAATTAAGTAGCTCTTGAATAAGTCTAGAACAGTGGTTCTCAGCACTAACTGTATTAGATCATCTGGAAAGCATTTCAAAAATACTGATGTTGGAGCCCCACCCCAAACCAATTAAATAAGCATTTGTGTGGGTGGAACAAGGGCCTCATATTGGTTTTTAAAGCTATCCAGGTGTTTCTAATATACAGTCTGTGGTCCAGAGAGCAGTGCTTCCAAAATGTTAATGCACATTTGAATTATCGGGGGATCTTGTTAAAATGACCATCAGGTCAAGTGGGGTTGGAAAGTCCCCAGATCTAACAAACTCCCAACTGATTTTAATACTACCCAGGCCACACTTGGAGTAGCAGCTCCTGAAGGTGCTCTGGGATTCTAGTCATCCATTGGTCACTGGTTACTCCAGCCAGGAGCCCAGAGTAACCTCTATCTTTCGTTCTCTCCTCATCCGCATCCTTCTGCGGTTTTGGTCACTAGGTCTTGTCAATTCCACCCCATAGCCCCCTACAGCTCCTACGGTCTCTTCATGGACTGGTTCAACATTTTCTTCCCTATTCTTACACCATCACTCCCCATCCTGGCTGTGTTCTCTGCTAGACTGCCTCCCGATGTCTTATTCCTGCTTTCCTCTGTCCATACTGTTTTTACTCCGCAGAAAGTTCTTCCAGTCCTTGACTTATCTCACCGCTGGACCTCCTCTCTGCCCACACTAACCACAGATGCCAATTGTCTGGAAACAATATGCCCTTCTGGTTAGTTTCTGCCCAGCTCAGTGCCTATCGGGCTCTCAATAAATAGTCATTAAATTAACAAACAAAACCCCAACTCTGAATAAGTAAGGCCAAACAAAGACCTCAGCTGCTCTCCTTCCAATCAAAATGAACATTCCTTCGAGATTATGCATTAGGCTTTAGACTCCTCATTGTGGGAAAAAGAAAAAAGAGAAAAGATTGATCAAATTAACAAGTAAGTACTTATTTCCTGTCTGGTTAGGTGGTGTAATATAGGCTCAAAAGCAGGCAATAGGACAGGAATGAGAGGGTGGATGCTAGCAGGCGCTTGGAGGTCTGCTTTTAAATCCGGGCTCGTCCCTGCATGGGGAAAAGCCACAGCTCCGTGACAAGGGTGGGCGCGACGGACGGGAAGCTTCCGGGCCCTGGAGGTGGTGGTGTGAGGAGGCAGGCAGGAGATCGCGAGCGTGAACTAACTTGGCAGGGAGGGAGGCGCCGCACGCTGCAACCGTTCAAGTTTCGCGTCTTCCGAGCGCCCACATGAGCCGCAGGCTTGGGGAGGGGACGGGGGAGAGGGAGGGCAGGGCCGGAGCAGAGGGGGCGGAGGAGTGGGGAGCCTGAAGGAAATGAGACAACCTTTTCCTCCCACTGACTCGGGCTCCTCCAGTGTCTGCGGGGCTCCGCACGGCCGCCCGTGAGCACCGAGGCCGGGGACCCTGCTCCCCGCGCTGGCCCCGGCGGCTCCTCCACTGGGATTTCTTTCCCAGGCTCCAGCGCCAGCCTAAACACGGGGTACCGCTTTGTCGCGTCCTCCCCTCGGTGACCCGCGCCAGGTCCCCGCTCGGCCCCGCGCGCCCCGCGCGCAGCCCCCGGAAGTGCGTGCCGGCAGCCCCGGCGAAGGTAAGCGGCGTCCGAGCGCGCGCCGGGGGCGCCGGGGTGCCCGCATCCCCAGCGGGTCCGGCTTCCCCGGAGCGCCCCCTCTGCGGAGACACGCGGAGCACTTCTGACCTGAAGCCGCCGCTTTGTTCCCGACGCTCTGCCCAGGTGTTGTCGGCTGGGTCCCCCGGGCACTCTGCTTCCCAGCGCTTTCTTTTTGCCTCCCCTTCCTCCTACTTTCTTGTCGCTTCCTTTGCCCACTTTTTTCTTTTCTTTCTTTTTCTTTATTATTATTTATTTTCTGGATCCAACAACTCTCAGCTCCTTGCCTCTGCAGCCTGGCTTGGGGGTGGGTGCTTTCCAAATCCCGGCGCCTCTCTGCCCGGGGCAGGGCTGAGCTGGCCGGCACGCGGCAGAGACTGGTTGTGACCCCTGGCCCCTGCTGGGTGCAGACCTGCGTGAAATTTCCGTGCTTCACATTGACCTCATTTACCTGCCTCCTTTCGGAGGCACCCAGCTCGCCGCGCGCTTTTGGAGACTTCTAGGACCCCGAAATTAGAGCTGATTGGGAAGTGAAAAGACTGTTGGCGCCCCCTAAAGCCTCAATGGGACGCTCTGTTGGTGGAAAGGGTGCATTCAGCTCTTTGCTGCTCTGTCTGAGGTTACCGAAAATTAGGTTGGGGGGCGAGGGAGGAGGAGCACTCAGTGAGAGTCGCACAGTGGGCGTGGAGGTTCCCAAGGCTGGGAGGACCAACCACATGGTGCTAACCGTGCTAGCTTGCCATTTTGCTCTTATTAACAACTGCCTGAGTTCTCACATCAAGCTTATGAATAGGAACTTCTATTCCTATTTTCCAAACGGGCAAAATGAGAAGCAGAGAGGTTAAGTAATGCTCTCATGGCCACAGGGCTGGGAAGGAGCCCAGCCAGGATTTGGGTACCAGCTGGTTTGTACCGCATATCCCACATCCTGCCCTACAGTGGGTTCCTCTGTCCAGTCATCAGGAACCTACCACCTCACGCTGGCTTATATCACAGGGGAACCAGGCATTTTCCTTTTCGAGCCAGTACATCTTGCTTCCATTCAGATCCAAAGGATTTATTTAGTACCTACTATCCTCCCAATTCAGTGGCAAGCACTGAGATTTCACCTTTGAACTTCACTCTTCCATCCTCTTTTCCTCATCCAGTCTGTCATCAAATCTATAATTCTTCCCAGAAGGCTAGATTGAGTCGCTGTCCCTGAAAGGCAGTGAAGCTAGATGGCTAAAAGTCTGGGCCCTGGAGCTGGACCACTGGCATTTGAATCCTGCCTGAGGCCTTTCTGCGGCTGGATTTCCTCATCTGTAAAGCAGGGATAGGAGGATTTAAAGCAGTGATTCTCAACTGGGGTTTTGATTTTGCATCCCAAGTGACATCTGGCAATGTCTGGAAACATTTTTGGCTGTCTGCATGTAAGTGGGGGAGGATGCTATTCATCTGGTGGGCAGAGGCCAGGGATGCTGCTAAATTTCCTGTGATGCAGAGGGCAGCATACTCCCCCCCCCCGCCCCCCGCCTCAATGAAGAACTATCAGCCTCAAATGTTAATAGTGCTGAGATTGAGAAACCCTGCTATTATGTATCAGTTCACGAAGAGTGCTGTTATTCCCAGCTTTCACCCTCTTATCTGCTCCAGTTTGGCCAATTACACCAGCCTCTGTCCCCAAATCTCCCTTCATTCCAGTGCCAGAATTCTGTTGTTAAAACCCCAGCAGGCCATGCTACTGCACCATCTTAATACCCTGTTCCCAAGAGCTAGCAGAAGGGATGGGAAACTGCACCTGTTTTACAAATATCAAAGGTAGATCCTATGCATATTAAAGTTTGACAATTGCTTTCTTACAGAATAAAATCTAACTTCTGACATTGGCACCCATGGCTGTTCATGACTGGTCTCAACTTACGTTTTCCAGCCTCATTTTTATGCTGTTTCCTTTGTGTTCCTGCCACACCACCCAGTTCACCATTCTTTTGGTATTCTAGGTCTTGACTTTTTGAAACACCCTTCCTCCTCCTCGGCTGGCAAATTCCTCATCTTTTTTGGAGGCTGAGCCCAAGTCCCCTTCTGAGTAGAGCATTCTTCAGGTGTCGCATATAACTCACACAGATTGTCGCTCCCTGCTACCCAGACCCAGCCTCCCCTTTTTAAATATATCTCTCTTGTAGTGTGTACCGCACTGCATAAGGATCCCTAGTCCATCTCCCCATGAGTCTCTATGTACCTAGAACCTAGCAAGTGCCATGCTCACAGTGGTGCTTAAACTTGTGGGCTTTGGACTCAGACTGCCTGCGTTCAGGTCCCAGCTCTGCCACTTATTAACTCTGTGACCTTGAGGAAGTTAACTAAGTCTCTCAAAGCCTTATTGGTAAAATAGGAAGAAAGAGTCAGCCTTCTCTGTAGACAAATGTGACTAATTAAGAGGATAATAATTGTTCATTTTAGTACTGAATGCCAACTCTGTGCCAGGACATGGTTCATGTTTAGCATTTTGTGTTTTTACTCATTTAATCCTTGTAATAACCCTTTAAAATTAGTGGTGGTATCACCCTATTTTCCAGATGAAGAAATGGAGGCACAGAGTAGCTAAGCAGTTTGGACAAAGTCACACAGCTAATGAGCATTAGGGCAAGGCTATCTGGAGCACACAGTCTTCACACTCTGCAGGTAAAGGGCTTAGCCCTGTGCTTTCTCTGCATGTCGTAAGGGCTCAGTAAATGTGAGCCGAGATTCATATGCAGAGCCGAAGTCCATCGGGTTTTCCACCTGCACCACACTTGTGATTTAAGTCTGTGCCATTATTTTTACAACTCCTGTTCCTTTCCTCACTTCTTTTCCCTGCCCTTAGTCACAGAAGGACAGGACATTGGGGTCAGTCCCCTCTCACAGTGCCAGGTCAGCACCAATGAACTTGAGGCTAAATGGAGCCTTAAGTGTGCCTGATCAGGATCAGAACATCATTAGCCCTCTAGGGATGGAGTATGGAGTCAACACACCTGTCTGGAGGAGAGAGGTGCAGACTTGAGGTCAAGAATTCCATCTTTGTTCTTTCCAAGCTTTTGCCCCATGCACTGTGCACCTAGCATATCAATGAGGTTAAATCAATCAGTAAATGTGGGATGGATGGATGGATGCCACTAGGTGGGTCTCCCACCTTATACTTGATCAGATGTAGAGGACACCTTCTCCCCAGGTGTTATGAGGAACATGTCTATTAAAGGTAAACCTCGTT